>CM041525.1:32544517-34039517 GCA_023091065.1 Dianthus caryophyllus | reverse complement strand
CGAAAAAGATGATCTCTAGTGTTCAAAGCCTTCAGTTGGATCAACCATCCAATAAAGGCATGTTTGGGGACATTCCAGGGGTCCCAGACCACCTTGTACTATCTCACCCTTGGCAACTCACCCCTTAACCATTTGTACCCAAACTTGACAGAATATCCCTTGGGGCTTTGGCTCCAAACCCCATCTACATAGCCATCTTTGAGTCTCTCCTTCACCCTGCAAACGTTCTTCCAATTCCAGTTAACATCAGGTGGTGGATTGTATTCCAGTTAACCTCATATTTTTGCCCAACCTTTTCTTCCCTATATTTAGTTGTTCACCCAATGTTTTCTTGAACTAATCTTATTTTTGTTTTATGTCAAAACTTATGAAACATAAATTTTTATCTTCAAAATAGAATTGTAGAAGGTACATTATGAGTTAGAAAATAAGATGAAAAAAATAATCTATATCTATATCTATATCTATATAATATATTAAAAGGAAATATTTGAATGTATCATTGATTTTTTTTTTTCTCGTGTGTTTTCTATAGAATTGTGCCACCTCATCAAAAATACCTATTCAAGGTGCCACGCATGCAATTACAGCTGCTACATCAAAATTGTCGTACATCTCCCACATTTAAAGCTGCCAAACATTTACTCTTATTTTCTTTCACATTGAATGCAAATACCTTCTCGGTTCCTTTGTATTCAACGGTTTCGCCTCTTACGTTGATTCTGCATGCAAATATCTTCATCGTTGTCTCTTGTCCAAGGTACTCTTCGTCTCTTATTTTCTCTATGATTTTACTCGATCCATATTTATTTTTTATTCAATATTTCGATTTCGATCTTTAATTGTACTTTCATTTCCATGTTTTTGTGTTTTATACTGTGTGTTTTGTGTACTTTCAATTGTTTGTTGATTTTTGATGTTGTTGTTATTGTATTATCGCTGAAGTTTCGTGATATTGTCGAGCTTTTGATTAGTTAGTATGTTCAATGATTCTGAGACTTAATTTCTCAACAGGAAATCAAAATTCCAATTTATGCAAGAGTACTAATTTAAGAATACCATACTGAGAATCTAGAAGTTCCTATGGTAAGTTCCATTTTTCAATTACATCCTCAAAATTCACTTAATGAGTTGTTAATTGACATTTCATTCACTAAACTTCTAATCAATTTAGATATTTTTATGCTCAATCCTTGATTTTGGTAGTTATATGTTTGGGTTAACTCTAAAATTTGTCAAATATTTAAAGTTTTGAATTCATGTGATCTTATTCTAATCAAAAACTTTGATTATTGCTATTTTTCTAGCTTTTCTCATTGGGTTGTTGTTTAATTTTATGTTGCGATATCTAGAATTTAGAATTTAGATACTCCGTATTAGAAATGAAAAATATTGTGGAAACGTCATCAACTATTATTCTCGTATTAGTGACCATAATATTGTGGAAGGCGTATTTTGAAGAAACGTCAGGTAATTATTTTTTTGAGTAAATCCTTTACTAACGATCTTGTGACACAATTTTAGATGAGTCAAACTCATCTGCGTGTCTCGGCTGGGTACAACAAAGCCGAGATTGTAAGGGTCTCACTTGATTGGATCTTGGAAGGGTCAAGAGAAGGTTGAAGCAAAGAACATGGTAAGGTTGTAAGGTTGTTCGATATTATTGTCTATGTTTGAATTGATTTAGTTAAGTGCATTCGACTCTTTTGACCCTTGATAATAAGCCAAACTGACGACAAATGATTTAATCGGGGGGAGTATGAGTTTTGACGCAAGAGTTTGCTAATAATCGATTTTAAACTTTGTAGAAGATCTACTTCTTTAATTGTATTTGTTTGGGATTTGTCATAGCTTTGGTTTGTGTGTTTGTTTTTATACATTGGAATTTATTAAGTTGGGGTTGTATTGATTAATATGAGACTATTTTCTTGCTGATGTACGTGGTATCAACAATCTTGTGCTCGGTTAGTTAATTAACTGCCTTATTACGAGCTCATGGTATTTTGGCTGTCAGGGAAAGAAATGGTTTATTAATCCAGTTGCATGATTATTGACTGAAAGAAATGGTACGGTTTACTAATCAATTGTAAATTCTAATTTGTTTTGTGTCCAGGGACGAATTAAAATTTGGTTTTTTTTTCGTTTATCTCCTTAGAATTGCGACATAGTGTACTATCTAAATCGTCTTAGCTTGGTCAACATACCAAAAGTTTTTCTTTGGTACATAATTTGTCGAGGGAAACTGGTTTTTGGCTAAATTTAGTACTCCCTCCTAACCACTATTTTCTTCCCATTTTCTATTTTAGGAAACATCACTTATTTCTTCCCATTTTCTTTATTAGTAAGTTTTTGTTAAGAAAATTATTCACTTAACATTTTGAAATTTGATTTTTATATCCTTTTTATTTACTAAATTATTTTTATGACTTTAGTTTTTAGTGTAAATGCATTATTTTAATCAAATAATGTATTTGCATTTATTTTTTAGATTTTAAAAAAAAAATCTTTAATCCACGTGCAAAAACAAATGCAAAGAAAAAAGTGGTTGGGAGGGAGTACGTAATTTGTCAGCAGGTTGTAGTGATTAAAGTTAACTAGAGATATAATGAATTAAAATCACTTGTGGCCCTAAAATTGTGACAACTTTAACATCAAAGTTAACTGGAGATATAATGATTTTCACTTCCAGCACTTTGCGCAGATTTGAAGGGCATTATTTTAGTGCAGGTTCCAGTTTTGGCTACAGATTGATCCTGACTTTAGTGCATAAAGCTGATGGTTTAACTGTTTTTGTGGAGCGGTCGCAAGTGAATCAGGCGGATGTGTCACTGCAGCAAGCCTGTGGTACGCACCCTTGCCTAAAGTTCAAATATTTTGTCATTGAATTTTCAAATATGATCAATATTAGTTTGTGTCGATTGTTTTTGTCAGTAGTCAGTCAAAAACTTAATTGAATGAAACATAAATAATTCAATAATTGAATCGCTTTTTGCCTGAACAAAATGATAGTAATGTTTCAATTAGAAAAATTGATTAACATTGTAACATCTCTGTTGCTTTTCATGCTTAAATGTACACCCGCACTTGCTTTACAACATTGTTATTTATTATTCGTGTTTATTAATCACATTAAAAATAGTAGTAGAAGGTTGGGAATCCATTTGTATTGTCTGATCGTCTTAACAATATCTAATTACACAATCTGTTGACGAGTCAAGAGTTTCATGGCATATTGGCATGTTGTAAAAGTTTGGACAGAACAGTTACAGGCGGGTTGTAAAAGTATAAAGGGGAAGCATAGAAAATAAGTAAAAAGATAATGTTACCTTGAGAACCTATTGAATAAATTACAAAAAATGACAAATTCATTGAGCTGAGTAGCATCGATATTTATAGTGAATATGATGTATGTTTAAGATTTTGGCTGCACGATTTTTTGTATGCATTGAGTTTAAGTTGAGCTCATGTGAAGGATAAAGAAGTTGTGAAAAAAATGACAAAATTCATTAAGCTGAGTAGCATCGGTGTTTCCAAAGATTCACAACAGCAAAGCTTTTGCTCGCTGGGAGCACGCTAGCGAATTCAAAAAGACACACGACAATTTTTAGGAGATCAACTATATTCTTGTGGCCAATATATGGAAAGTATACACTTGTAGAATTTAAAGTTTAGGACGCATATCATTATATTAATTAACTTCTCTCTTTTATTCAGCTTTGGCAGATTGAAATGTGAAGGGGAGGTGGAGGACTGTGAAAGCTTCTTTTGAGATCCCAAAATATTAGCACGTGGAGGGAAGCAATTTCGGGATGACTCCCAAATATGTGAAAATAAGCATGCTCGACCAAAAATCAAATTATAATCCGCTGATAAAGACTCTCCCGACGATCCATTCCTACAAGATATGACCTCCTCAGACAACATGGTGTATATTACCACGAAATGTTAACCGCTGCCTAATTCCTGTCGAGCATAATGACCACCACAGAAGCTACCATTGGTCTTATATTCCTCATGAGGGCTACGATGAATAAAGTAGTAATGATAGACTCAAGTTGTGGGAATGTTGGCTGAGGGTCATTCGGAAAAAAAAACCATATGACCCATTACAAAATAGATGTCACAAAAACTAAGTGGTTTTGTCGACGAATACTACTTTGTATTTAATTTATTTATTCCCTATGAAATTGAACGAAACTCCCTCGATATTTTGGAGTTAGCCCCATAGCAAAATGCACTATTTTTTAATGCAAATGAAAAATAATGTGGTATGGTAAAAAAAAAAATAAAAAAAAAAAAAAAAAAAAAAAAGAAATTAATAATAAAATACTCCCTTCATTTCACTCATTTAGTTCCAGTTTCTTTTTTCGGTAGTTTTACTCATTTAGTCATTACTATTTATGATTACTTTTACCAATGAAAATAACACTTTTATCCCTACAAATATACTCATTTTACTCAAATATCACACACTTTATCTTAAAATATGGGGTCCACTCAACCAAAATATCATCACTACCCTTAACTTTTTTTTTACTTTCTTAAAATTTATGAAAACCCTTATGGGGCTTTCTCATTGAAATGGAGGAAGTAATTGGATATGATTGAGAAAAAGTGTGTTGTGTAAGAAAAAGTGGGGTAGTGCTAGAAAAAGGCTTACCTTAAAAGGTAGTGGGGCTAATTGGCCAAAAAAAATTTAAAAAAAAGAATTAGGGCTAATTGAAAAATATGGAGGGAGTATAAGCTACAACCTATGAAAAACCATAACAATATTAGATGTTCATTATAGAGGAATTTTTATTTTAAATATAAGCAAAAAAAAGAACTTAAATTGAATAGAAATAAGACTCAACTAGTTCCATGTCCCGTGAAAATCACGGTTTTATTTTAAAAAAATTATAATTCATTTTATATTTAAAATAAATTATGGAGTGAAAGTTTACTAAATTTTTTATTTTCTCTTTAACTAACACATTTTATAGTACATAACTATTTTATAATTGAATTTTATGCACTCTTTGATTGTGGTACACTTATTAACATTGAGCCTATAAATAAATTAATGGAACGGACCTGTAAACAATTCTAATTGGAATAGTCTATTTTACGTGAGTATAATAAAAACAAATCGATAATTTTACTGTCTAACTAAATGCAAGGTATTTTGTAGTGAATTTTTCATCCACAATTGATTAAAAAGTTAAATAAATTCAAAACAATGAATCATTATTATTATATTTTTTTTTTAATCTTATTCTATGTTGACATGCATGTAAAATCTATCAATAATAAGGTAATAGAGTAAGTAAATAAACGAATGCAACACAATGTATTACTTGTTATTATTGATGATTTTATATACTTTTCTAAAAATGTTATAAATTTTTTTTTTGTTCAAAAACATTAAATGTTACTTTGTATTAGGCTAAAGTTGATCATGAGTTTATGGTCGTGCAACTTATAAAAAAACAAAAAATCAAAATCACATATAAAATTGTTATGCTATTTAAAAAATCTCTCTTTTTTTTTTCTAATAAATGTATGAAATAATGAATAACATGGCCATTAAATAGTCATGCAGTAATTAATGTTGAGGAAATATTAAAATAATGTTTATTATGTGGTTTCGTAAATGGACAATTTAGCTTAGGTGGCATGCATATGAAGAGCGCTATAAACAACACTTAACATAACATTTCAAAGTTGCTTTTTTATATATTATATAGATATTTCTGTAACTGGCTTCACCCGTTGATTTTGGATCTACGTGTGTCGAAGTACATCGCTTTTAAAACATCAGTATTACAAATTCGCCAGCCAATGTCATGTAGCGCACCCATGCCAAAGACTGATATCCACTTTCCTTATGATATTCAATTACTTGACCTGAAAAGCCCAAAAATAATCAACACCAATGTACATATTTCAATTTAAACAGGACTTCGAAACACCTCGTGAATTTCACGGGACGCATCACTAGTTGGAATTTAAAAATAGGAATATTTAACACGAATAAACCAACCTATTAGTGATCTTCCATAAATAGACCAACCTTTTGATTAACTCTCAATAAACCAACCTTTACATCCTATCTTCCAATACTAGACTATCCTCATTTTTTAATCGATTATTTTATGGTAAAAATCACATGTTTTCCCTTTTCATCACTATAACATTGATAATGAGATGAAAGTATGTGGGTTATAGTTTTTGTTTTACCCAAAATGACGGTTTTAAAATCGATATAGTATAGTAATGGAAGATAGGGTGTAAAGGTTGGTTTATTGTGAGTTAATCAATAGGTTGGTTTATTTATGAAAGATCACTAATAGGTTGGTTTATTCATGGGAAATATTCCTTAAAAATATACTCCGTTGTATACTTGTGAAACACTAAGATTTTTAGGGATCATTTCAAATTACGTTATTGATTTTTCGTATACGAGTTTAACTCCAAATCTCCAATTGTATATTCTTTTCATTTGGTTTTTCACCCCTACCCTTTTCTTACTCCCACAATATACAAAATTCTCGTCTTTTTTTTTCCAAACTTTTTTAATTAAAATTTAATCAATTTTGCAATAATTCAATTATGAATTCCGATAACCAATTTAATCGAGTAATAATATATGTCAATTTTAATTAGGGTTTTAAATTAGTAATTTTTAATAATGGTTGATTGTTGATTTAATTGAATTTAGGCTTAGGTTTTGAATAACAATAGATAGTGGGGCGACAGGCGGCAGTGGCAGCAGGGTGAGTGGCGATAGGGTGGGTCGGCGGCGGCATACCAACGTAGTGGTGGCCGATGTGGTGGTGGGATTGGGTAAGTTTGGAGCTTGTTGGTAAAAAAAATTGGGTATTATTGGTGAGGAAGGGTGGGCGGCTGTCGGTGGCCGACAATGGTGGTGCTGGGTTGGGGTCGCCAGCGTGGGTGGTGGCTAGCGTGGTGGTGGGGTTGGATGGTTGTTTGATGGTTTAGGGTATTATTGATAGGTTAGAGTAATCGTATACGAAAAATCAATACCCTTAAATTACACACCCACAAAAGATATTTTCACTAAATATAAGTAAAAATGAAGTTACAAACTTGTTTTAAAATATACACATTTTCCACAAAGTGTTCTTTTGAAAACAATTACTTCGTCATTTCAATAAGTTCTATACACTTGATTTTTTAACACTATTCATAAGTAAGGAGAATTTTTGATATAACTTCTAATATATGAAATAAAACATAGTCATGTGAGATCTCATTTTAATTTTCTTTTCGAGAACATTATTAATATCCAAATTTTAAAATATTTAAAATTATACAACTAAAGATATGAACAAAAGAAAATGTGAACGACATACGTAAAAAAAAAAAAATCAAATATAGAATCAATTGAAATATAGAGGAAGTATATTTCAATAGGAATTATAATGACACATTTCGTAATAATAAACTAGGGAGTACAGAATATAAATAATGGGCCTTGTTTTATCATGCCTCACCGAGCCTCGATTTTTTTTTCAAGACGGTCATGTCCATCCAAACCCAACACCCTCTTAAAAGTCCCACATGTATGCGAGTAAGGATCGTTTCCATTTAAAGTAAATGGATGGTCCATTTCCTCTAATAAAGGAATACGGAGTATTATATATCATTTCTTTAATAAGTTACTATCCATTACTTGTAAGTTTAGCTGTTAAATCGTTTTGAAATTAAATTTACATCGTTAATTGAAAATGAACTAGTTTAGATCCCGTGCATTAATGCACGGTAATTATAGATATTACTAGCATAATACCCGTGAAAAATCACGGGTTGTTTTAAACTTTTACTTAAAATAAATTTATTATTATTATTATTTTTATTTTTATTTTTATTACTTTTTTTTTTGTTTATTATAAAAACCCATTTTATAGATACAGAAACAAATTTTTTTTAGAAAATTAGTAGGTAGCCGAGACACAATCTTGGCCCCCACCCCCTTAGCTACAAAAGTAAGTCTTGTAAAAATAATAAGTCGATTATTATTATTATTATTATTATTATTATTATTATTATTATTATTATTATTATTATTTGTATATGCATCGATAATTTTATTAATAAGACCATAAAATTAAATCTAATACGGAGTAAGTGTTTGTGTTCAGCATGTATAAATATATAATTGAGTTGAAATGACCCATCCGATATGTTTATTAGCTCTTACTGTTACAATTGTGAAAACACATTAATAATTAATAATTTAACATTATAAATCATGTAACGAAATAATACTCAGCTTACTAAATAAAGAGACTTTATATAGTTCGTACTCTTTCTAAAAAAACACACGTAGTTACTCGAACTACTTTCAGTTTTTAGTTACTCCCCCCATTTTTTCATTTAGCCTCATGTGCTAACTTTTCTCCTCACAAAAAGTAGATCAATGAGGCTAAATAAAAATAATGAAAGGAGTACTTTCTAATGAGAAGGCTTCAAACCTATTTAGCTGAATTTACATGAAGCCACATTAGCTTTACAGTTTACACTACCTTACTTTAATATAATATAAATGATAAATGATGATTCTCTATGAACCCCCTGTTGAAGTGTTATTGCCCACATGTGAGAAGTCTCACATTAATTGTAGAAAAGAGTTTGATGTGGTTTATAAAGTCTAAGGGAACTCCTCTCATTACCAATTGGTTTTGAGAAATGTGGATACCCTTGGACTTGTAAACCGGGCTCGCTCTCTTCCACTCGGGTTCGGCCAGGCTCGTTTCATGATTCTAACATGGTATCAGAGCCCGGGTTCGCCTGGGCTCGATAAGTTTAAAACTGGCCCTTGAAAAATTATGCCACCGGAGGAGGTCCTCTTTGAGGGTTTGCCGCTCCGATTAGGTTCGGGTTATTGTCGACCTCGTGAGTTCGGGTTGTTTATACCACTCCGGTGTCTTTCTCGTGGTTTATACAGGTTTCCGTGGGACCTCACATGTGAGGGGGAGTGTTGAAGTGTTATTGCCCACATGTGAGAAGTCTCACATTAATTGTGGAAAAGAGTTTGATGTGGTTTATAAAGTCTAAGGGAACTCCTCTCATTACCAATTGGTTTTGAGAAATGTGGAATCATGGAGCTTATGGCAGGCTCATTCTCTTCGCTCGGGTTCGGCCAGGCTCGTTTCATGATTCTAATATGGTATCGAGCGGGTTACTTTGGGCTCGATAAGTTTAAAAGCGGCCCTTGAAAAATTATCTTACTTGGAGGAGGTCCTCTTTGAGGGTTTCTTGCTTTCAGATTAGGTTCGGGTTATTGTCGACCTCGTGAGTTGGGTTGTTTATCCACTCAGGTGTCTTTCTCATGGTTTAGCCACAGGTTTAGTGGGACCTCGCGTGTGAGGGGAGTGTTGAAGTGTTATTCTTGTGTGAGAAGTGCATTAATTGTGGAAAAAGAGTTTGATGTGGTTTATAAAGTCAGGAGCTCACTACCATTCAAATTGGTTTTGAGAAATGTGAATCTGCTTGGACATGGCAGGCTCATTCTCTTCATTCCGGGTTGTGAGGCTCGTTTCATGATTCTAACACCCCCTAAAAAGCCTTCCCAAGATATGGTTAAAAATAAGACTAACAACCTATTCTTTCCAGCTTATTTTCAACACATTTCAGTTTAGTTGATTCCACTTGATTCGATTCGAACCGATTCACTGGGCTTCAAAGACAATGTTATTTAATTGAACTTCATTGATTCGATTCGATTATTCATTCGATTGATTCGATTAATTTCATTTGATTCGATTATTCGATTCAATTGATTCAATTCAATTGATCACTTAAAAAGTTGAAAGAATATGCTCTAACACCCATACTTATGTAAGACGGTTTCACAATAAAGTTAGTGTAAGACCTCTCACAAGTAATGATTATTTCAATTTTTTTTTTATTTTTTTATTTTTTTTTGTTTATTTGTTTTACATCTTAAACTAATATAATAAAAGATGATCTATCATAAGACTTATTACAAATAATTATAAAAGTATAGTTCAACTTAAATTTATCACATTATAATCATTAAAATAGAATTTTACGGAGTATATAACATAAGTAGTCCAGTATTATACTCCGTAATAAAAATGATACCGAGCACAATTTACGAAGTACTACTCCATATATTATACGGAATATATTATTTTAGACCAAATTTAACAGAGTATCAATGTTGTGCTACTACTCCGTATGAAGGCCCATGTTCTAAAACATACGGCATAGCTCACCATTATGGTTGAGATTGAGCAATTTAAATCAACTTGAGACCATCTTTTAAGATTCACATTATAATTCAAAGTAATAAAAAAACAATTTTTTTTAAACGACGAAGTCATAATAATCTTTTAGTTTTTTTTAGTTATTCAAATATGGAGTAAAATTTATTTATTTTAGTTTGCATCCGAAAAAACAGCTACTGGAATAATAATAATAATAATAATAATAATAATAATAATAATAATAATAATAATAATAATAATAATAATAATAATAGTAATAATAATAATAAAGCTTCAATACACTACATCAACAATTTACCAAAAAGCTCTACAATAAAAGCCCAACCCAAACATTTATTTCCATACGTCTTCATCTATCTTGAGACAATCGAAGCTCCAAAGAGAAGAGAAGAAAACTCGAAGCTGACGACCATGGCTTCCAAGGACCATGAAAGGTGAACCACGTAAAGTTTATTATGATGTCGTTGAATAAATATAAAGGTGTTCACTAAATTGAAGAAGCTGTTGTTTTATTTTTTATTTTTTTTAATTTGAAGATAAATTGAAGAAACTAATGTATTTTTTTTATTTAAAATTTGAAGATAAAAGAAATTGATTTGGTAGTAGGTGAGGACAGAATGTGGTATTATTTTAATGCTGCCTTGGAAAATGATGAAAAGATAGATATGTATGGACGATTATGCCCTTATATTTTGTACTGTGAAAATTGGGTGTGCCATTGTGTGGACAATTTTGTCCAATTAATGTGGAAGCTTGAATTTGTAATTCCTGGATTCTCAGGCTGCCACGTCAGCTTGAGATAACCTTACTTTAAATAAATATATAGATATAGATTGTTTTTAAAATAATAAAATTATAAGTAACAAATCAATTAATTGGATTAATTGCCAAGAATAATCCGAACTTGTCCTTTTATTCCGTAAATAATCCGAACTCAAATTAATCCACGAATAATCCCAACTATTAAGGTAACATTCCAATAATGAACTTTGGCCAATTTTAACATGCTTTAATCAATAAAAAAAGAATTGAAAACGGTTTGAATTTTACTTAAAATAAGAGTGCGGCAAATCTAGAGTCAATTTAAGCATTTTTTTTACGTGTTAGAGTCGATTGAAATTGGCCAAAGTCTATTATTGGAATATTAATTCAATAGTTGGGATTATTCGTGGATTAAATTGAGTTTGGATTATTTATGGAATAAGAGGACCAGTTCGGATTATTCTTGGCAATTAATCCATTGAAAAATAATAAATTTTTTAATTTGCATAATATTTAAGTGTACATTTAGTAACGAACAAACATAAATTCTAATAACAAACATATATGAAGTGCATATATTTTATTTTCTAAGACTTTAGGTACAAAATTTTGGTAAAATATTTATTTTTGATTAGAAAATATAAAATAAAAAGTAAAAAATATTAAAATAAGCAAATATTTAGTCTAGGATAAACAATTTTCTGAAAGCTAAAATAAATATTAAGGATACATATTTGAAATTAAAAGTGGAGTTATAGCGAAATTATACATTAATTACTTAGTTTTCGATTATAACATAGAATTAAACGAAAAGTAAAATATTAAATTTAAAAATAATGAATTTAGGACAATTATATTGTATAAAGCTAAGATTTTATTATTTAATGCATAATATTAATATTAATGTGAAATGTGAACATAATTATTATGTAATGATAATTATAGGTAACGAATCTGGACATAATAACATATACGAAGTAATAGAATGGATGATGCAAGCATGAGGTTTTGGCGGGAAAAAAACGTACAGAATCGCGACATGTGACATTGATGATGTCAGCGATAACTAGGGAAGGCGATGGATAGGATCTGGATAGGATCCTTCGGTATCCAGATCCATATCCATGCTACCATGAATGGATCCATATCCGATCCATATCCATTGGATCCAAAATATTTAAATCCATATCCAAATCCGTTGGATCTGGATAGGATATGGATCTTTGGCGGGTCCATTATATTTTATACATGTTAACCAATTTTAAGAGATGAAAAATAAACGTCTTACTTTTTCGCTCGTTAGAACAAAATCGAAATTAATATTTCAACAATTTATAAGTGAGTCCTTAACAAGGAAGTACACTATATTCAAAATACAAATTACCAAGTTTAATACGAGTAATAAAGTTTAGAACATCAATTTTTCATGAATGGTTACCACTAAACCGTACTAATTAAATTCTTAATGAAAAATAAACATCCAAGTAATGCGAAGTCATTATCGCAGAATATCCTAGTAATCTACCACACAACCACAATTTAAAAAAAAAAAATATGATATATAAAAAAAAAATTAATTAATTAAAAACGGGTCTTAGGGTCGGATCTGGATCTCAACATCAAAACCCGTATCCAGATCCGACCCTTCAAAAATGGATCTGGATCGGACCCTTATCCGTAGGGTCTAGATTTTTAGGATCCATATCCGATAAAACCGTATCGGGTCCAACGGATCCGGGTAGGATCCAAGATCCATTGCCATCCCTAGCGATAACTGTGGTTTAGTATAATAAAAGATAGATCCAAATTGCATGTATGGGGCCCACTGAAAATTCAGTTAGAGAAAGACAGGGGAAGCCAGAAAAGGGTTGCATGAAAACAGAGATCACAATTGCTTTCCGTAAATAGGTATTCCGTACTTGCTTCGCAGACACTCTAATTTGCCAAACAAAATTTATTCCCACATTTTCATAATTGATTGATTGATTTCCCAATTCAGTAACAATGCAACTTGCAACTTGCAACTTGCACCTTCCCCACCTCCATCCTTATCCAATCATATACCCTGTCCCTTTCCCCCATTCAATCCATTCTACTCATGCCCTCACATTTCATTGCATCTATTTCACCATTTTTTATTCACTTTTCCAATAATTGGTTTTTACAATTAGATCATCAATAATAATAATAATAATAATAATAACAACAACAATTTTTCTAACATGAACCCTTAGGACACATGTTAAGAAGTCAAATATGGAAATGATTTTATGATAATCTCATCAACTGTTAATTGATAAAGTAATTATTACCATTTTTAATAAACAATTAAGAAAATATTTTCCATATTTAACTTCTTAACATGTGCTCGTCTAAGGGCACATTGTAGAACAATCGTTAAACGGAAATGTGGACACTTATTTGGAGATGGATGAAATAGTAATAATAATATGGGTGAAATTTTCACTTTAAAGTGACGTGAGAAATGTTAGGTATGAGGTTATACTTAATAGATTACGAGCTTGTCGTCCTATTAAAAAAAGGGTCACGGACCTGACAGATCTGATTTGCAAGCCATCATACATGCTCTGAAATTGTATACACTGCACACCATAAGTAGGGACTACGGGTCCCTACGTTATTAAACAAAATAACAATAACAACTACTCCCTCATACGGAGTAATTTTTATGTTTTACCTATTTTTTATTACTTCATCTGATTTATCAGATTTTTTTCATTTATCTATACTTCTCTTAAAATTACCTCAAAAAAAAGTTAAACGGTAAATTATTCACTAGAACGGAGGGAATACCTAACTGGTTACTCCATATTTAAAAATTCATACTTCCTCCATTCCAATAGATTCTATACGTTTGCTTTATGCACGTACATCAATACTCGTTTTGTTTTGTTCATATCTTTGGTTTCGTATTCTCGAAAATTTTAAAATTTTGATATTAATAATGTGTTCGATAAGACGATAAAAACAAGATCACATATGACTATTTTTTTATTTTTTATGTTAAAAGTATATCGAAGATTCTACACACTTATGAATAGTGTCTAAAAAGTGAAACGTATAGAATCTATTGGAATGGAGGAAGTAATAATAAGTGTCGTAAAATGGTTTTAAAAAAAGTACGTACACATCAAAATGAGTACAATTTTCAGAAAGGTAGTGCAAACAATAACAAGTGGTGATAAATATTAAGAGAAACAGTTAGTCTTGCTTAAGACGGGGCAACCCGTCTTAAGTTGGAAACGGGTCGGACTCTAATTAGGGTTCCTTAAATACCCTATCCTCTCCTCTCCTGCCTCCTAAACCCTCTCTCCCATTTCATTTTTTTTTTGTTTCCCTCTCTCTCTCTCTCTCTTTCCATTTCTCCTACCCTCACCCTCACTCATGCTGCCATTGTTGTTGATGTCGACACCACCATGGCCGCCGTCCTCCTTATCTCTGTTTCCAGATCTGTAGCCTTCAACCTCGGCCGTGGACACCACAGTCACCACCGTCTTCGACCTCCGTTGCCACCGTCTTTGTTTTTTTTTATTTTTTTTTTTCACTTTTTTCTTGTTTGTTGAATTTTTGTCATTTGATGAATTTTTCTGGGTAAAAGATCTAAACTTTGGAGAAAATTAGGGTTTAAGTTGTTGTTGTCGTGCCATTGTTGTTGTTGTTGTATTTGTTTTTTTTTCTCTTTTATTTGTTTTTTTTAAACCCGTTTTTCTATTTTTTAAATCCATTTTAATGGTGGATTTGGGGTATTTGGGGGAAGAAGAAGGGTGACCTGTTGGGGATATGTGATGTCGCCATTGTTGTTGTATTCGTTTTTTTTTTTTTTTTTTTTTTCTGGGATTTGGGGGAAGAAGAAAGACGGTAACATTTTTGTTGTAAATGGTAACATTTTTGTTGTAAATGGTAACATTATTTGTGATCTGATGGATTTAAATTAAATCTGATGGTAACATTATTGTTGTAAATGGTGACTTGTTTGCATAAATGGGTAACATTTTTGTTGTAAATGGTAATATTATTTGTGATCTGATGGATTTAAATTAAATCTGATGGTAACATTATTGTTGTAAATGGTGACTTGTTTGCATAAATGGGGAACATTTTCTTTCAAGAAACAAACCCATGGAATAAATTGTGAAATAAAATGGTAACATTGTTTTTCTAAAGGGTGACATGTTTGTATAAAAGGCAACATTTTCTTTCAGGAAAACAAACCCATTAAGCGAAAAATGAGATGGAGAAATAAAATGGTAACATTGTTTCTTTAAAGGGTGACACTGTTTGTATAAAAGGCAACATTTTCTTTCGAGAAAACAAAACCATCAAATGGCGAAAAATGAGATGGTAACGTTGTTGTATTAAAGGGTGACTGTATATATAAAAGGACAACATTATGTTTTAAGGAATACAAACACTGAAAAAACACAGTAACATTATTATACTAAATGGTTACTTGTTTGTAGAAAGACAACATTATCTTTTAAAGAAAACAAACCCATTTAAAAGCGAGGTCTCATAATATGTTACCAATATAATATAATATGTTACCATTTTTGTCTACTTTGTTACCATTTTTAATTACCCTATAAAAGCGATTTTCGATAAAGATAAAGATAAAAACAAAATTTTGGTCTTAAAAAAATTTCAAAAAAAAAAAAGAAAAAAAGAAAAAAGAAAAAGCGAAAATTTCAAAATTCAAAAAAAAAAAAAAAAAAAAGAGAAAATGGGTCTAACAGGCCGTTTCTAGCTGAAAGCGGATATGTGCCTCAAACGAGAATTTGTGTAAGAGAAATATCCAAGTGCCTTTTACCCAAGCGGAGTCCAGGGTGCCTCAAAACTTGCAATGGCAGGAATTGAGAGGTCCTGGGTTCGACTCCCTGGGTGAGCAATGGCTTGCGGATACCTGCCATCCTACGGGATGACTTACCTGGCACATGTGGTTTGCAGGGTATTACAAGTGTCGGGGGGAACCAACCCCTCGTTACCAAAAAAAAAATATTAAGAGAAATATTATAATACTTCATGAAGGAGGATGAGTATTGCTGTATTGGCTCTTAAATACATCCCCTTCCTCCCTTTTCCTCCCACACCAATGGCTTTTTCATTTTAATTTTAATTTGATTTGATTTGATTTGAGAAAGCCTTCATTATTTTTTATGTAATAATAAATATATATAAATTCTTATATAAATATCCAATAATAAAACCTAAAAAAAAAAAAAAAAAAAAAAAAACCCATCAGTTCAAGCTTGGCCCTTTGAATATCCTTGCATATCTTCAAATGGAGGGCTTTGCTAATGAACGCATTGATTTTGGCAAGATGGGTTATGGGTATTCTTCTTCTTCTTCTTCTTCTTTTCCCCCTTTTCTTTTATTTTTTTTTTAAATTAATAAATTCTTCCTTTTTTTTGATATATAGTTTTATTAATTTTTATATTTTTATTTTTTTTAAATGGGTAATGCAGATGTGAGCATTACAGGAGAAGGTGCATGATTCGTGCACCATGTTGCAATGAGATCTTCACATGTCGCCATTGCCACAACGAAGCTGCTGTATTTTACACTTTTCTCCCCCCGTTTTTGCATTCTTCATAGCTCTATATATTATGTCATGGGAAAATAAAAAAAATATGCACCGTTAGTTTAAATTTTTTGGGGCGTGTTTGAGTATAAAATCGATCATGAACTATAAACACAAGCTTGCTTTTGCTTGTGTTGATTTATTGCTACGGTATTTGTTAAGAGTATAAGATTGTAACCCGTTAGTTTAAGTTTTTGGTTGAGTTGGTTACTTCACCGATGGGTTAATATGTAAATCACCAATGCCACCCCCTTTTTCGGGCGCGTTTGAGTCTAAAGTCGATCCTGAACTAAAAAATAAGTGATTGTTTTTGTGTATAGAACTGATTTTGGACCTTCTACCATTCGTGATCTCTGGTCACGGGTTTGAATCTCACAGCCCCTCATTTCTAAACTTGAGGTTAGGGCCATTGTGACTGTGAAGTCGATGGATTCAAATCTCAACCACCCGTTCTTTTAAGCGTGTTAAAGAAGAAAGAAATGGAAACGAACCTTTAGTTTGAACTTTTGGTTGCGTTAATTTTTTTACTTATGTATCATATTTTGTAGTTTTTGCTCATTTTAGCTGTTTGTTGTTTCGGGGTGGTTCAGAACTTGCTGCGCAATCCAATGGATCGTCATGACCTTGATCGATGCGACGTGACACAAGTATGTTTAGAATTCAGTAATTTATAGAAGTGAAATAACTGCAATTTTAACATACCCAGCTCAGTATAAGGATGGTTTCATATGAGAATTTACGATCTGCGATTGTACTCTTTTGTTCTACTTTTGAGTACGAATTGTTATTTATTTGTATATTATGATCCTTCATTACAGGTTGTTTGTGCAGTGTGTGACACAGAACAGCCAGTAAGTATATTAAAATCTATTACTATAATGGTTTTTGTTACTTAGTTAATTAAAACTGTGGAGTTTTGAATGACGAAATATGCTGGGATTCGTCTTTGTTAAAATTAGGCTGGGCGCGTCTGTACGAACTGTGGTGTAAGTATGGGGGAGTATTTCTGCGAGATCTGCAAATTCTACGATGATGATGTGAGTGAACTTTCTGCTGCTGATAATAATAATAATAATAATTTCAAGTTCACATTTGAAGTTGTTTTAGTTTTTGTCCAGGGGAATATTTTAAGCTGTTCACGTTGTTTACTTTTGATTTTGGAAATGAGCGTAGAATCATTAGCCCTTACTGAATGCTTTTCCATTAGTTAAATAGATGAACATGTCAATTTACATCAATTTTTAAGATTAAAAGTTAAACAAATGATTGTGATATAGATTATATGATTTCATGAATCGTGTCTGTTATTTTGTTTTGGATTTTTTTTTTATAAATTAGTCGAGTCATTTCATTATGATATCTAATGGTTCTCAATTTGCAGGTAGATAAAAAGCAATTTCATTGTGATGACTGCGGCATTTGTAGGTAAGGTATCAAGACAAGCTCTCTTGCGTTTGATATATCTAGTACTTTTCTTCCAAATAACGCCTCCATAAATACCTCAGTAAAAACACATTTTGTGATGTTCTTTTCATCGTTAAGAAGATCCTCATATGGGTACATTATAGGAGTAGAGTTATATTTTTCACAGCTCCCTTTCTATAGGCGTAGTGTAAATTTTTCATGAATTGGCTGCGCACTAACTTTTTTCAACACAGTTACTGTTCAACTTAATTATTGTTCAACGATGATCTGGTTTTGTATCTAACGTTATTTGTACTGCACCAGGGTTGGCGGGCGTGAGAATTTTTTTCACTGCAAAAAGTGCGGTATGCTGATCCCTTATCTCAACTTTTGGAATATTTTGTTTAAAGTGCTACTCTTTGGGAGTTTTTTTTTAATCTCGATTTCCACTTTTGATGGGTAAACATTACATTGGTAGAACATGTATTTTAGCATCAATTAGTTCCTTGATCATCAAATTTCTTGAATATATAAATACGGTGTATATTGCGTGGGCTGGTGATTTGGAAGCAGATTCGTACGTTCTTTGCTAATTCTGTTGTCTGCGAAATCATAAGTTTGGTGAGGATTTTTTAAATCCTAATCCAGATTGAGTAGTAAGTTTGCTTCCCGAGTGACAAATCTAATCCTTCAATCTAGCGTACAATTTTTAACAGAGGCCTCTTTGTTATCTTCTAGAACCATTTAGATTTTAGAGCGATGTGTTCAATATGTTATTGAGCTGCTTGTGACACTACGTTGCCACATGATAAGTTTTAGCAGCCAATAATTGATCAGTGGATTTCGTTGCATAACTGCCTTAAGTAAGAGTGTTTCAAATATTACAGTTACATTCAGAGAAGTCGTTGGTGAGATGGTGATATGTGCTATATCAGTCCTTATCAAACAAATTTTCGTCTATAGAAATCACGTGTTTGAGGCATCTGGAGAAGTAGGGGAAGAAACACTAAAAGGAGAGAAATAAATATTTGTCTGGAAGGGTAGTGCTTTTCCAACAAGCCGTAAATGTTTACGATCAGATTTTAGTTTTACCTATCAAAGAAAAAATGACCTTAACCTTAGTGTAATTCAATTGCAATAAAACAGGAAAATGACCTTAGCCGTAGCTGGGTATCAAGATATCAGGAAATATATATATTGTCGAGATATGAGATATAGCTAAGGAAAATGACCTTAGCGTTTTATTAGGATCTATGTTAAATAGGTTTAATGAATAATCTATTACAAATGCATCTACACATCGTTAAATGAAAGCGTATGACTGGTGGCCTGGTGTTAATCAGTAGCGGTCGATCAAGATATCAGGCAACATATATTGTAGAGATATACTATACAGGTAAGGAGGGTGTTAGAGGAGGTTACACCGCAGCGTTTAGTTAGGATTTTTTTTTTTTTTTAAATACGTTTTATACATAATTTATTAGAGATACATCTGTGCATCTCGGCATCTCTGAGATGAATGCGCATGTGACTCATCCGCAATAACACAAGAACTATTTAATAGAAACTCTCCTTAAATTTATCAGGCTGTTATGGGCAGAATATTTTGTGTTATATGTTTACCCTGTATTATCAGCAAGAAAGATTGTTGATCAGAAATCCAGAAGCATATAATTTAAGGTATAACATTGCTTTTTTTTTTTTTTGGTAGAAAGGTATAACATTGCTGATAATACAGGATAAACATTACTCACGTATAGTTGTATTGGACTTAAAATTGATCATGTTTAAATACTCGGTATTTAGCTAATAATTTAACGAGTAATATTTTTGTTTAGTTGTGGGAAATGTGACCTTACATTAAATTTTCAGGATCTTGCTACTCTGTGGCTTTACGTGATAATCATAATTGCATAGAGAACTCCATGCACCATCATTGTCCGATATGCTATGAGGTCGGTTATAATTTCTAATTTAACTGTGTTATTGTGCATGTGTGCATGTTTCTCTACAAGTAATCTGATCGAAGTATTTGTTCTGGCATTTTCTGTAATAGTATCTTTTCGACTCGCTTAAAGACACTACTGTCTTGAAATGTGGGCATACGATGCATTGGGAATGCTTCCATGAGATGATGAAGCGTGACAAGTAAGCATGATTGTGCTGTTTAATGAAGGTTCTTCCACAATAGTTTTGGGTTATTTCTTTAATGGCTGAAAACCTTTGCAGATATTGCTGTCCAATATGCTCGAAATCAGTAATAGACATGTCGAACACTTGGAAGAGACTGGACGAGGAGGTAAGTTCCTAGTATGCCTTTTATGTGTCGCTGGAGATGGAGCTTTCTATTTTAAGCATGATAAATTCAGACTATTTTACAACTAAGTGTAGATAGAGTATATTGAACTAGATCGCATGATTATAGTTTAAAATTCTTGATGTTTTTCATTGAAACTACTTGTTCTAAGTCGTAGATGACTAGATGAGATCTAAAATTGGAAGTGTTAGCATTTTACCGAGAATTTTCGCTGTCAAGCCCAATGCTGGTGAATAGCAGGGTAAATGGAATTGCCGCGTGTCTGTCCATACACTCTCAGGTTACACGGGCAGCTTTACTTTTATGGTTAAAAACCCCTATAGAACACTTCGATATCACTTTCAACAGCAAATTTCAAACCTGTTCAAATAACTTTGATCGTGTTCTTTTTCCCTCTTTCCGAACACTTCTTTTTCGCCCCATTATGATTATATGAGTTCCTGACCAAAAAACCGGATCTGAATCGACCTATCCTAATCCAACCTTACACACATGGACAAACTCAAATATGATCCAAAACCGAAATGGCATGAATCCAATCTGATATGCCTTCACGTAGTTGGTCTCTATTCTCAAACTAACCTGATTCCCGTCATCCGACAGTATAACAAAGTAGATGAATTTTGTGGATTTGAACTGATCAGTTGAAGTTTTTATGAACTGTCAGATAGAAGCAATCACAATGCCTGAAGATTACCGCCACAAGAAGGTGTGATTTGTGCTTTTCATCCATTTATTCCAGTGTTTCACTCTTGGAATCATTAATTCACCATCCTTACTATTGTTTTGCCAAGATGCTGTCATATCTATTTGTTTATTTATGCATATATAGGGATGACAAGAAATTTTGTCGATGCAGGTTTGGATCTTATGCAACGACTGCAACGATACGACAGAGGTTTACTTCCACATTATTGGACAGAAATGCAGCCACTGCAAATCCTACAACACTCGCCAAATTGCAGCCCCGGTTCTTCCGCAGTGACATAAAAAACTGTCAGACATGTTCCCTTCGCTTGCTTCTCTGCCACCGGAGTACCATTTTTGTGCAGGTTTAACGATTAAATATTTAACTTGCACCATTCATCATAGACAAGTATTGTAACTATATTTGATTCATTCTCCTGTAATGGCGTGAAACTAGGCTCATCATCATTGAGTGAAACATGTAAAATCTGGCTTGAGACATTGTGCTTCATTGCACATCGCCTCCCATTGTTGTCACTACATACAGTGTATTTCATTGGCGAGTTCATCCTATATTCCTCGTATATGTACTGCATATCGTGAATTCAGTTTAGATGGTCAAACGAGCTAAATGTTGATCGATATGCTCTCGTAGTAACTACAACATTTGCAGCGAAGTCTTATTCACACAAATACTCTCTTTTGTTGTTGAATAGAAGAGGACTTTACAATAAGAGTTAAGAGCTGCCACATATTGACTAGATGAGAGTGTTGGAAAATCCTGAGATCGATATTATGTGAATTAGTAAGAATAAAAATAGACCTGCGAGTGTTAGAAAACGTCGACATTAGTATTGTGTGAATCTGACGGAATAAAATAGACCGACTGTGAAAGGGACCTAGAGTTGTGTTTGGATTGAGGGAGTTGAGGAAAGGAAAGAGAAGAAAATGATGTGCTTCAATTCCCTTTGTTTGGTAACAACATATGGAATGAAGTGAATGGAAGGGCGATGGATTTTAAGGGATCTACTAGTGTTATGCCCGTGCAACTTGCACGGGTATGCTACTTTTATAATTTAAGTAAAAAAATATAAATAATGGGATCGCTTTATAATAGGGTTAATGACACTTACGGGTATGCTTGTGCAAATTGTTATAAGAAGTTTTTTTTTTAAGTAGGAACGATGGACATTAAATGAGTTCATTAAGAAATTTTTTAAGCATGAACGACGGACATTGAATGACACTTACGGGTATGCCCGTGCAAATTCACATTACGTTTTTATAATTATTTAAGCATACTTAAATAACTTAATTTAAATATTATTTATGAATTGGAAGGGTATGTGAATATATATAAATAACATTCCGGTCTAATTTATAAATATTACTCCGTAACTTATTTATATGTTATTTATGCCCGTGCAATTCACATTGTATATAAATAACATACTCGTTCAATTCACATTGTATATAAATAACATACCCGCCCAATTCACTTATTTATAACATACCCGTCCAATTCACATTGTATATAAATAAGTTAATATATATAAATAACGTACCCGTCCAATTCACATTTTATTCCATCTATTTCTATTGATGTATTAATTAATGTATGTAAATGTAATGTAATTCAACGAAATTAATTAATTGTATACGGAGTATGCTATTGTAGTTTATTTATTAATTGTTTATTGAATACAATGTAACTGCCTCTATGAATTAAATTAGGCAGCAAAGTCAGTGGGGCCCATTTTGAAAGTCAAAGTATCACCACAGGGTGACACGTGTCCCTGTGGTGATTGCTTTGTAAATATGATTTTTGCTCCTACAAGCATAATTAAAATCACTTCTCACAATATGTAATATTTCGAGGGAAATGATATCTAAACATCAACACTCCATTTTACATTCCCTTCTCCTTTATTTCGCTTCCATCATTTCTCTTCCTCTTTCTCTCCATTTTTGTTATCAAAACACACCCTAAACAATTTCATGTCTTTGTGGGTATTGATTTACCTTTGAGACATATCATTCATTTTCTATGACTTTTACACATTAAATAATTAGATACAATGTGATGAAGATAATAGTTATTTATAGGGAGTGTGAAAGATTGAGAGTTATTCTTATAGAAATGGGTCCACTGATATTTGGTAAGGCAAATAATTTAATGGAAAAATTCATTATTCTCACCTATTATGTGCCACTTTTCAATTTTCTTATCTAATATAATTTTTTTTCAAAACTTTAACCTTATAAAATCATTCAAAAGCAAAGTATAGGTGAACGTAACCAAGAACTGTTAGAGGATGTAATTAATCTTAGTCAAAGTTGGTTATACATGGCCAAAGTTTGTTAGAGAGTTTGTTACACTCATAATAAACTCTCCTAAGTTAGTTATCATCTTTCTCTTCATCTATATATATGTATATACATTTTATTCATTTGATTCATTCAATAAAGAAATTCATTTCTATTTACTCCCGCATTTGCTCTACTTAACTCTGTTTTCTTCCACTTAATTTCTTCTTAAATTTCTTCAGAGTTTTCATCTTCAATGGCGGTTACAAGCTCAATCTTCATCAATGGAGGATTCTTTCATGGTATCAGAGCAGGAAACTGCTTCTGATTACCTCCTCCATTGATTCTCCGTCGTTTTCTCAGCAATTTGATTACAAAAAATCACAAAAACAATTCGTTAAATCGAAAATCCCTCTTTTGATTTTGCAAACCTAGAAATCAAAAATGTCAGGTGAAAAGAACGAAAACAACAGCAATTCAACCACGAATGAATCACTCACCATAACTTCCTCTGATTTAGTGGTGACTAAGCTTGTTACATCGGTGTTTGACGGGAGAAATTACAGCGCTTGGCAACGTGGCATGTTAATTGCGCTTTCTACGAAGAACAAAATTGGATTTGTTGATGGAACAATCACCAAACCTTCTGGAAATTTGACTCAATTGAGAGCTTGGCAACGTTGTAATGATCTAGTATTCTCGTGGATTTTGCATTCTGTGAGTGAAGAAATTGGAAATTCGATTCTCTATTCTCAAACAGCGAAAGGAGCGTGGGATGAATTGAAGGAGAGATTTGGCAAGATCAATGGAGCTCAATTGTTTGTTTTACAGCAGAAATTGAGTGCAATTTCTCAAGATAATGACAGTATCAGCACTTATTTCACCAGAATCGAGCAAATTTAGGACGAAATTGATGCAGCACATGAAAACCCTAATTGTACGTGCAGTGCAGCTGCAACGAACAATGAATTGAAACAAAATCAACAAGTGATGCAGTTATTGATGGGGTTAAATGAAACCTACAATGCAATTAGAGGCACAATCTTGATGCAAAAGCCCTTGCCTTCAATTGGAACTGTTCTAAATGATCTCCTACAAGAAGAAGAGCAACGAAATCATCGAAAGTCTGCAAATTTTCAAACTAATTCTGCTTCCTTCTAAGCTACTCAAGGCAGATTCAATCATAATTCATCCAAGAATTCTTATAATCAGAAGTTTCAGCAAGGTTTTCCTCAAAACAATCAACAGAATAACCAAAGGAACAATTTCCAGAATTCTAGTCAATCAAAAGGGGGAACAATCTTCTGCAACTACTGCAAATTGCCTGGGCATACAATTGACAGATGCAGAAAGCTTCAGTACAATAATAATCGTCGCAGATTTGCTAACAATTCTCAAGCTGTGCAGAACTCTGATGGTGGATTTCTAATGGAGGCATTCAATGGAGCTGAAGCTGATTATTCTGAGGAAGGAGATGAACATGCCATGTTCAAGAAATTCTTGCAGTTTATAAAAGAAAATCCATCTACTTCTTCTCCACATTCTTCTGATTTTGCCAGCACTTCAAGTGCCAATTTTGCTGGTAACTCCTCAGAATCTTCCTCTTTTCATATTGATAATAGTGTTTGCATTGTAGATAGTGGAGCTAGTGATCACATGTGCTCAAACTTGAGCTTATTTTCTGACATACATACTGTGCACAGACCTTACTCCATTATCTTACCAAATGGCCTGCATAAACTCCATGGGATCTGTGCAGTTAACCCCTGATATCACCATCACAGATGTCCTCTTTGTACCTTCCTTCAAATTCAACCTTCTATCTGTGTCAAAACTTGTTAAACAACTTCACACTTCTCTCACCTTTACACCTGAATCATGTACTTTGCAGGACTCTCTCTCACAGAAGCCTGTCAACCTTGGTAAACAACACAAGGATCTTTACATCCTGCATCAGACTTCTCACAAAAATAGCTTCAGTAATTCTGTTGTACATAGTTCTTCAGCTCAGACTTGGCATGCTAGATTAGGACACCTTCCATTGTACAAACTCAGAAAATTGCCCTTTTGTAACACTTCTAATATCAATGAAAAACAGTTTATTTCATGCTCTATTTGTGCTAAAGCAAGGCAACGCAGGTTGCCCTTTTCACTCAGTGAGATTCAATCCACTGAACCCTTTCAGCTGATACACATTGACCTTTGGGGTCCCTACCCTGTCCAAACTTACAATGGATATAAGCATTTTCTCACCATTGTAGATGATTTCACAAGAACAACTTGGACTCATCTTCTTTCTTGCAAAAGCAATGCTTTTACCTTTATTCAATCTTTTATAGTCTTTGTGCAGACTCAATTTCAGAAAAACATCAAAATAATAAGATCAGATAATGCTTTTGAACTTGGCTCTAGCCATGTAACCAGTGATTTTCTTGCCTCCAAAGGCATCATCCATCAAACTTCTTGTGCTCACACTCCCCAACAAAATGGAGTGGTTGAGAGAAAACATAAGCACTTGTTAGAAACAACAAGAGCCCTAATTTTCAGTCCCAACTCCCAAAGAAATATTGGGGTGAATGTGTTCTCACAGCCACCTACATCATCAATAGACTTCCCACTAAACTTTTATCCTTTAAATCTCCTTATGAGCTTTAGTTTCACAAGTTTCCTGATTTTTCTCACATGAAAACTTTTGGTTGTTTGTGTTATGCAACCTCTCCCAAACCTGGCAGAGATAAACTCTCTGCTAGGGATATTCCCTCAGTCTTTCTTGGCTATCCATTTGGCAAAAAGGCTTACAAACTTCTGAACCTTGACAATCATTCTGTTTTTTACTCAAGAGATGTTGTGTTTCATGAGTTCATATTTCCTTACATCAAAAACAATGTCTCTAATCCACCCTTTTCAGTCCCTTTTTGTCCAGGGGTTGTTCCTTCTAGTATTCCACCTTCTGAGCTGTTTGATGTTGTACAACAACCACCTTCTGTCCCTACTCAGACCATTCCCCAGCCTACACCACCTCCACCACCTTCCCCACCAATTCCTCCACCACCAATTCCTCCACCCATCCCCACCAGACATTCTACCAGATTTGTTAAACCACCTAATTACCTCAGTGCTTACCAATATACACTTCCCCAAATTCAGCCCAATCCCACAGCCCTTTGTTCCCATACCCTTACTTCATTTTGTATCCCACCTACCTCTCCCCACAACACAGTATTTTGTCATCAAGTAAGCTCAACAGAGGCACAGTCTTCTCTTCTCCCTATCCAACATCCTTCCACTTATGAGGAAGCTGCTCCATTCCCTGAGTGGCAGGCGGCCATTGCAGCTGAGTTTGCTGCCTTAGAGGGTAATGGTACATGGTCCCTTGTTCCTCTTCGAAAGGGGAAGAAAGCTATTAACTGCAAATGGGTCTTTAAGGTTAAGAAGAGGGCTGATGGTTCAATAGAGAGGTATAAAGCTAGATTGGTGGTCAAAGGGTACACACAAAAAGAGGGGGTTGATTACACTGAAACTTTTTCCCCTGTTGTTAAAATTACTACTGTCAGAAGCCTTGTGGCTGTAGCAGTCAAAAAGGGTTGGGAAATGCACCAACTTGATGTGAATAATGCTTTTTTACATGGTGATCTTGATGAAGAGGTGAAATAACCCGGATTTTCCAAATAAAATAAAATATGTTTTAAAAAGGTTTTAGGTAAGAAAAGGAATTAAAAATGAAAGCCACGGTGGCGGAAACACCGTGAATCCGAGTCATTACTCCCTACTCAACAAATAACAAAAGAAAGTAGGCCTTGAGCCTAGCAAATGGGGAATAAATGCCCCTTACAATCCAACTCCAAAAGACATAAGTATGAAAATGATAAATAACAACAAGTCTAAATCCAAAGTCTATCAATGTTCTTCTCAAACTAGCTACGGGGTCAACAATCCTTAGGCTTCTCACACAAACCCGTCCCCGCACAAACCTGCCACAAAAGAAAGTAACAGCCACAATCAGTGGGGAGTAACTAGGTGCTCCCAAGTCATATTTCAACATATAGGACATAACCGACAATCCAACAAGTACCTTACCTGACCTACGGCCTATGTTCAAAGTACAACAACAAATGCAACGACAATAGCATACACAAACCTCAGCATTATCATTAATATGCCAACCTCAAGTCAAACAATCAATAGTCAATCCAATCATCAATCAAACCAATGCAAGAGTAAGCACGGAGGACTAGGTGAAGCAGCAAGAATCACCCCGGAACGACAAAAGTCCCAACCCTATGGCGGAACGACAAAAGCTCCTCAAACAGTCTAAATTTGACCAAACCCACCGCGAACAAAGACGGTGTCACCGCGACAAAAACGGTGTCGACATATAATCAAACCATAGTCCCTATCCGTGACAAAAGCGGATGGGAACCCCTAAGGCGCAGATCCGCCCTACAATGGACGCCAGATCTCCTCACGACGTGCTCAACAAAGGCACGTACGCACACTCAACTCAAGCCCAATCAAACCAACTCAAATTCAATGTCAAAATAATCATCTCATTGTCAAACATTATCATAGCATGCCACTTCCATACTCATACTCATTACAACTCAATTTAGCATCTTTTACATAGTTATAAACGGAGTAATAGTCAAGTGATCATCATAAACTCATAACCAAGCTATTCAACATTACAAGATAGCATCTTTATTCATTTTAACAACATACTCAACAATACTATATGATCAAACAAGCCTAAACATGCTTCTAGACTCACCAAAGTATGAGGCCGACTCACCAATTCAAGTACAATGATTAGGGCACAACCAAACAAACCAAAGCATGCAACTTTATCATCATACAACCACTCAAAACATCCTAGACAACATCTAGGGCCTCATACATGTCAAAATATCACTAGGGCTACACCTAGTTACCTTATTCAAAGCGAAGTCGTCCTATTCTTCGTCCTCGTCAACGTAGACTGTGTCCTCTTCGTTCAACGCTTCTTCTCCTGGATTTAGGGCACAACAACACATAAAATATAAACAAACAATAATACACACATAAAGTAATGTAAAAACTATGAAAACACATCCTAGGATGAAGAGAGATTGAAGGGATACCGAAGGAGATTGATTAGGAAAGAATTAGGGCTTGAAAGAAGAGAATTGAATGAATTTGAATGAAGTTTTGAGAGAAAATTAATGGAGTTTTAGGAGAGAGAAGAGAGGATTAGGGTTTTAGAATGATGATATGGGAGATTAATGAGGTAATTAGGGCTTAGGAGAGGTTAAAATACGTATAAGATAAGTTATAATAAGTCACGGATCGAAAAACAAACAACCCGCTAAACGCAGAGTTGCCCGTGGGTCGACTGCGGACCGACCGCGGGCCGACTGCGGACCGATCGCGGGCCGACTGCGGACCGACCGCGGTTTTGGTCTGTTTTCTCCGGATGACTCTCTTTTCTTCCCCAGCTCGCGCCTAGCTCGCCCCTAGGTCGCCAAAACACCTCTGACCCACTCAAGACCTCCTAATCACCCCTACACTCACTCACACACTCGGGATTCACCTCGGTTAGCGCAACCATAACAAAACCTACTGTACGCAAGCTAACGAAGCGACTTTCTCGCGCTAAAAATGAGAACATCATTAGAAATAAAATTTGAACTTAAACGAAATGAATTATTTAAATAAGAGAAAATGTCGGGGTGTTACAAGAGGTGTACATGAAACCTCCTCCTGGTCTCTCTATCAGTAATCCCCACCTTGTTTGCAAGCTACAGAAATCATTGTATGGTCTGAAACAAGCCTCCAGACAATGGTTTGCTAAGCTCAGTTCTTTTCTCAAAAGTAGGGGTTATGTTCAGTCCATCAATGATTACTCTCTATTCCATAAGACCCATGCTTGCAGGTGTACTTACATTGCTGTGTATGTGGATGATATAAGCAACAAGGAGGTTACTCCAGCCGTGGTGGAGACAAAAGGGCCAGGGACAAGGGGCTGCTTATGACAGTTGTAACCTATTGACGAGGCCAAAGGCCGAAATCTATGAGCTAACGGGGAAGGAGACGAAGTTCAGAACACCGAGGCCGCTTGCACCTGGACCTAACAAGGATAAATACTGCAAGTACCACAGGGTCCAAGGACACAACACCGAGGACTGTTGGTCCCTGAAAAACGAGATTGAACATCTGATCAAAAACGGAGAATTGAAGAAGTATACCGATGGTAAGAGAATAAGGGAGGATAAAGACAAAGACCAAGATGATCACAAACAAAGCAAACCAAGAGTTGGGGAAATACATGTTGTTTCTGGGACTCAAGAATCGGCCCTGTCAGGCAGGAAACGTAAGGCTGACAGGAGGAAATGAGCTTTCGATGATATCTACTCAGCGGACTCTAAAGAGCCGTGGACAGTGCCGGCGCTGTCCATCAGCCGTAAGGACTACGAACGAGTCAGCTACCTACACAGTGATCCGATGGTAGTAGTCATTGACATCAAGCACCACCTGGTCCACTGATGCATGAACGACACCGGAGCCTTCACTAATCTACTGTATAAAGACGTGTTTGACAAGCTAGGCCTGGATAAGAAGGACCTGACGCCGTACGTCGGATCGTTGTACGGTTTCGTTGGAAACGGCATCAGGCCGCTGATACACGCTATTTATATACATTATATGCCCCCGGTTCAGTCGCATTTAGCTGCATTTACTCGTGATCATTACTAGTTTTATGAGCTATTTGTTATATTTCTCGATACTGCTGCCTTTTATTTACATTTTGCAGGTTTTGGTGGTTTTGAGCCAAAACCCGGGACATTTGGAGCAAGTACGAGATTTGAGACGACAAGACCAAGCTCGAGCTCGCGCAGGAGCTCGGAATGCAAAAGAAGGACCAAAAGACTAAGAAGGCCTCGAGTTAATAAAAGCCCAAAAGTGAATTGGGCTAGAAACAAAGGAAGAGTTGAGCCAGCCCAGCCAAGCAGACCGGCTGCCGGCCGGCCGGCCCTGGGGTCTGCTTCGTCGGGTTTTGATTAAATTCGAGTTTTATTATTTGGAGGATATATATAAGACCCTTAGGTCGTACACTGAGTTTTCTTATGCTTTATTTTACATTAGAAGTTAGGTTTAGTTCTCTGCTTTTAGTTTTCTCTCCTTCAAACTCTCAACTTTAGTTTAGAATCAAGATCGTTCTACTTTGTAACCGTCAGTACTCCGTAAGAATTCAGGTTTTATTCAATTGCTATTGTTTCTTTATCATGTTTATTTTATTCAATTGCTTTGCTTTAATTTCCATTATGTCTAGCTAATTTCCCAATTAGGGTTTAGGGGAATTTGTGATATTTGGTTCAGGAACATGTTTTAGGATTAAACTGGTTGAATAAATTGTGCACTTGATTTCTTTCTACGCGTTTTATGCCAATTGAATTAGGATTATTTCGCCTGATCAACGATTTGTCTGAGTTTAATTGAACCTGAGTAAGTTTTGATTTAAGATCGAAAGCCGAGTTAAAACTAGGCTTACGCGAGATTGATAAGTTGAATTTAGTAAGTTGCGAGAGCCCGCTAAATTTTGCTTAAGGCTAAAATTGACTCGAGAGAGCGTTTTATAAACCTACTCATTTGCGCAGTTTATCGCTTCCTTCTTACGAACTTGAGTTCCTGAATCGTTGTCATAATGAACCCGACGCCCTAATCCTTTCCCCTATATATTTCTATTCATCTTTACTTTTGCCTTAGTTTAGTTTAAACAAACTCCTTTTCATACCTTTGAGTTAGACCTGTTTACTCCGACTTTAACTTAAAACTACACCGTTTCTCTGTGGATACGATCCTACTTACTGCTAGCTGCTGTTAGTTGTCTGTTTAGGTTATTTTGATTGAGGCGTGACGATTTAGCCTTGTCAATTTTGTCGCCGTTGCCGGGGAGACGGCTTTGCTAGTTTTATTTATTGTTTAGTTACAGGTTTTTCTCTTTTGTCTCAAGGAACCTAGTTCCTTGAGACCGTTCTCACCATTTCCTTTGAGTTATTTATGCGCAGGTCACCTACAGGTTTAGTCCCTTTTGATCCTGAACCTGAGCGTACCTTGCACCGCACGCCAGAATCTCTTCAAGGAAATCGCTGAGGCTTACGAATCGAGAGTGTGCAAAGTTCGACGCTTAAACTTCGCCGTAACGATCGCTCGCGACGAGGACAATACACACATTGTTATTGATTTAGAGGAGCCAGTGACCATGCCAAAACTCTCTAGTCACTCGCTTCCTAAGACGAAGTCCATCCCGAATGGGTTCACGATGCCCGCTACTCTGCAGGGCAACTTTGAGATCCGCCCCGCCTTTCTCACTTTGGTGGAGCGGAATCAGTTTGGAGGCTATCCCACGGAGGATCCTGGTCGACATATGCAGGTTTTTACGGATTATTGTTCGACTATTAAGCAGGCCGGGATCACTCAGAATCAGATAAGGGAGATACTGTTCCCTTTTTCGTTGAAAGATCGAGCCCGCGAGTGGATTACTGATCTAAACAAGGAGGCCGCCGGTATTACGGATTGGAGGAGTTTAGCCCTCGCGTTCTACTCGAAGTTTTATCCTCCGGAGCGCACTAATCAGATGCGCAGTCAGATTCAGGGCTTCAAACAGACGTACGACGAGTCGCTCGCTGAAGCGTGGGAAAGGTATAAGAAGCTGATTAGAGATTGTCCGCACCATGGGTTGAATGATTGGCTTGTGATTATGACCTTTTACAATGGTCTGTATGCTGAGAGTCGGGCCATTTTGGATTCTGCTGCGGAGGGACGTTTTGCTAACAACGTCGATGATGATAAAGCTTGGGCATTAATTGAGGAGATGGCGATACATTCATCGCAATTTGGGAAGCCAAGGGGAAATTCACGGTCTGCACATCAAGACCGTGATAAGGAGAGTATCAGCGCGCTCACTAGTCAGGTTGCCGCTGATAGGCTAAGTCGCGTCACCTAATCAAAAATAATCCGAACAAACTCTAACGGGTAGCAAGGGTAAGTCGGGTATCGTATCCACAGGGAGAAGGTCGAATTGTTGGTTATTTTGAACGATTCTAGTCTCGGTTCGAGTGTAGGTTGGTAAACTAAAGCTATGGCGAAAGAGTAAAGGGTTCAAACGATTAGGAAAAAGGTCTAGGGAATCGGGCTAAGCACGGGGTAAGCTAGGTCAAAGGATGGTGACCGAAATGAGTAGGAAATCGCTCTCGCTAAGGGTAAGCTAGGCCTCTCGGTCTTAAGCTCCTCTAGGTCTCAAATGCGGGCTCTCGCAACTTACAAGTGAGGGTCCTAATGATTGGTCTCGTGTCCTACCCTAAACTAGGCTTTCGATCTTAAGTTTAAGGGTGACAAACGCTCACAAACCCTTGGCCAAAGGATCAACAAACGCATACAAAACGAGACAATCAAAACGAGCGCGAAAACCTAACTCAAATCATCATCAAAAACAGACCAAGCAAACACCCATGATTCCCCCTTCTTCCCTAGATAATAAACTACTCACACATGATGAATTTAACAACAAAAGCAAAGGAGAAGAATGAAAACATGATCAACAATGGAATATATTGAAATGATAATCAAATAAGAAGAGTATAAGCAAAAACCTAATCAGAAATTCAAAGAGAAAAAGCAAGAACAAAGACAACAATACCGAAATAGGATGATCAAACAACGTTTCCGAGTCGAGAATTCAAAGTGCAAGAAGAAAAATTATTTAAACCCTAAGTTTTTGTGAGAAAATAGTTTAAAGTGTTCTTAGAATGCTCTAAAAAAATCAGACGAAAAGGAGATGTTTTGATCCTTCAAATTGACGAAGTATATAAAGCACTCGAGGAGTCGGAAGCCGTCCCTGGGCTCCGGGACCACTGTCCCGTCCGGGATGAGGCTGCCCCGACCGGGATGACATTGTCCCGTGGTCTTCAGGCTACATGCTCTTTTTGCTCCAACTTTCACTTAGTTTTATTTTGCTTTCTTCTCGTCCCAAGGCATAGGGACGAGGCCTATGTCGTCCCAAGGGGTAGGGACAAGGCCTAGGATGATCATGTGAGTTTCAAATCCCGTCCCAAGGTCCCGGGACACCTTCATTCGTTGAAACGAGGCTCGTGCGCAACCGAAACGCGACGAAATCAACTCGAATCAACTCCAAACTTCACGAAACTTCACGAAACCTCTCGACAAGCATCCTAAACTCCAAATATGCGCTTGTACCTGCAAAATAGACACAAAAACGCAGCAGTGCCAAATCGGAGAGAAATAGGAGCTGAAACGCAATCAAAAGCACAAGAATCGCGAAGAAACGCAAACGACAGGGGGCTATAAATATATATAAATATAGGACACATCAAACTCCCCCAAACCGAACCGTTGCTTGTCCTCAAGCAACCAAGCGTGACAGAAAATAGAGGACAAAGCGAGCATAAGAAAACTTCCCCAACAAATCACCAAACCGCAAGTAGCATGAACAAATGGCAATCAATCCCGAAACAGCGTGGGACGTATGGAAATAACAAGTTAACGGATGAGATTTACAAGACGACGCAGAATGAATAGCATGGCTTAGACTATGGCTCTCTAGCAATCAAATCACGGACCTCTCGCGGTTCCACTCTAGCGCACATGATGAACAAGGTGATATATGTGATGACACTCACCTACTCGACTAGTGGAAGCACGCCCGCATCGAATGTGGACCAAATCTCACATTCCCGTACACGCATAATGTCACAAAAACGAAGCAAACATGAGGGCTTACATAGGAAATGAGGGTGTAAAGGCCATAGAGAGGTAGAGGGTGATAAGGTGGAACAAATGATTATGGAATCGTGGAGCTAAGCCACTAGAAACCACTCGTACTACTCAAGTGCTCATCCAACCAAAACGGAACCCAACTCTCATGAAAAACGGACCGAAAACAGCATATCGGTCTCCTTTACACATCAACGCAACAAAAGCAACAAAACTCAAGTGCTCACTCATGCAACAACAACAACAACTTCTTCATTTGTGCACACATCTCTCTTTCTTTTGATTTTTTTGTGTTGTGTTTATTTTTCAGATTTTTGCTTTCTTTCTTTTTTTTTGAGCTAAAAGAGCACACTCAAATGTTGCGGAAAACCTCATAAAAGGTCGGGGAAACAGCAATCCCGACTCATATTCACCAACACTCTCAAGCGTACGACATCAGCAAGTCGTAGCATGATCAAAACCCGAAAGACAAGCACAAGAGTAAGCAAAGCGGTAACTAGCAAGGCTAGGGTAGGCTATATGGCAATGTAGCTAGCAAACTCATGTGGGTAAGGGTAATAGGATCAAAAATGAGAGGATAAAAATCAATATAAGAACAAGGTGAATCAAAAGAAATCAACTAAAGCCTCATAAGCGAAAACAAGTGACAAAATCGTGGGAAACACGGGATAGGGGCCACACTTATGCGTGTTGATATTACGTACCCCACGAGGAGAACTACTCTCAATAAAGCACGGGGACCGGGATAGATGAACCGGCCGCAGGAGGCTAAAAACCTCACAATATAAGTAGCTATAGTCCGCGAAATGATAAAGCCAACAAAGTAAAAGCACGCCATCATCTGCAAGCACGTCTAAACATCCCCGAAAGTGCTAATCCAACAATAAGAAACATGCCAAAGCTCAAAGCAAACAAGGGAAGGGATGTCGGGAAAGAACAAGGTCAAAACAAGCTCGCAAACAACAATCGGGATACGTATTTTTGGTATTTTGTGAGAAATTTTCTGATTTTTATGGATTTTTCTGAAATTTTTTTGATTTTTTTGGATTTTTGAGGTTTTTTGAAAAATGAAAAACGAAAAGAAAATGCAAAAATAAAGCAGAACAAATAGCAAAGCGTTCCTCCCCCCAAACCAGACGACACATTGTCCCCAATGTGTCCTAAAGCACATCAACCAGGGACCTTAAAATACGGGGGATAAATGAGCAAAGAAAGTCTCAAACGAAAATAAAGTACATACATGATATATTTACAAGCAAAACGCCCCCCAAACCAGCTTCAAACTGGGGGCGCAGCAGGGTACGGGAAGTACCACCAACCATGGGTCTCGTCGTAGACGAACCCGGTTCCATCATCCTCTTTGTCGTCTCCATCATCATCATCTACTCCATCTACTCGGCCCAAATCAGCTCGGCCAAAATCAGCATAACAAACTCCATCAACATGCGCAGCAGCAGCGTCTTTGATCACATCCTTACCCGCTTCCTTCCTCCCGTAGGTACCTGCAAGCATGTCACAACAAAGCACGGCCTCAAGAGGGTCCCTCTCGAGGACTTGAGGTAAGTACTCGTCCACGCAATCATCAACAACATCTAAAGCAAAGACATGCTCCTCCAACATAGGACGCTTTAAAGCGTGCGACAGATTAAAAGTGATTTTATCACCTCCTACATCCAAAGTCAATTTTCCGTTCTTGACGTCGATTATAGCACCTGCAGTGTGCAAGAAAGGTCGACCCAAAATGATAGGAATTTGGGAGTCTTCGACCATGTCAAGGACGACAAAATCGACAGGGATGAAAAATTTACCGACTTTGACAGGAACGTCCTCTAGAACACCCAAAGGGCGTTTAACAGAGCGATCCGCCATTTGGAGCGTGATGTTCGTTACTTTCAAAGGTCCCATGTTAAGCTTCTCGCACACCGAGTACGGCAGGACGCTCACGCTTGCACCTAAATCACAAAGAGCGTTATCAATAAAAGTAGTACCAATGGTGCAAGGGATAGAGAAGCTACCCGGATCTTTCAATTTAGGAGGAGACCGGTTTTGTAAAAGTGCACTACATTCCGCAGTGAAAGCCACGGTCTCGACCTCATTGAAAGATCTTTTGCGAGTAAGGATATCTTTTAAAAACTTTGCATAAGCGGGAACTTGCGTGACAAGCTCGGTGAAGGGAACCGTTACCTTGAGGTCCTTGACAACCTCCATAAACTTACCAAATTGTGAGTCAAGTTTAGATTTTACCACTCGGCTCGGGAATGGCAACTTGATTTGAATCGGCGGCTCGACCGGCTTAGCTGCGCTTTTCTCCTGCCCCTTCTCTTTCTCGGCCACCTGCACACCACCACCACTACTCTTCTCGGCTCCCTCCTTGGCCACGTAGGGCCCTCCCACGGCTGGTCCAGCTTGCACGACACCACCACCTGCGCTCACACCAACCTCAATATGCAAATCGTTAGTGGAAGCGTTAGAATTTACCTTGCTTACCTTTACGGGAGGTACATCAACATTGGGCATAGGCGGCCCATCGTAACTCGTTCCACTTCTTAAAGAGATGGCGTTGGCGGTCTCGTGAGGTTGCTTGGGCTGAGCCGGAAGCGCTCCGGGTGCTCTAGTGTTGCTAGAAGACGCAAGTTGAGCCATTTGAGTTTCGAGCATCTTTATGGCCGAATCCTTAGCTTGATCGCTCTTTTGAATGTGAGCCATCATTGTCTCTTGTGTTTTAGCCATTTGCATCATCATGGCCCTCATTTCACTCATAGGATCGGGGGCCGGAGCGGCTTGTACCGGTGGCGGAGCATTTTGAGCTTGAAAATTAGGGCGATTGAAGCCCGGGGGATTGTAGGGTCGTGGAGGGTTATTGTAGCTGAAATTTTGTTGTTGATTATTGTAAGGGCTGAAATTTTGTTGGGGATTGTGTTGTGGTTGTTGTGGTGAAGGATTCAAGACGTTTTGACTCTTGTAAGACAAGTTTGGATGGTTTTTGTAGCCTTCATTGTAGTGGTTAGAGTAAGGGCTGTTTTGGTGAGATTGAAAAGCGTGAACATGGTACATACCTCGGCATTCTAATGAAGAATGACCGGAAACGCCACATGATCCACAAGTCGGATCATTGGAAATATGCATAGCCGCTACCGTTTGTCCCCCCGCATTTGAGGAACTACTACCCGCTTGCATTTGACTCATAATCATAGCGGTCATAGCATCCATTTTTGCATTGAGCATGGCTACCATATCACCATCGGTCTTACCACCGACTCGAGGAACATTCCGTGAGCTACCGTATTGCGCATTGTGGATAGCCATGGCCTCAATCGTTTCAATGGCCTCCTCCACATCGATGTTATCAAACCTACCATTCGCCGCCGAATCGAGCACTTGTCGTGACTCATTATAAAGACCGTTATAGAATTGCATAACGATAAACCACTTGTCCATGCCATGATGAGGGCATTGACGTTGTAAGTCTTTATATCGTTCCCATGCATCAAACAAGGACTCATCTCCTCGTTGTCGGAAGCTCGTGATTTGGCTTCTTAGCATGGCGGTCTTCTTCGGTGGGAAGTATTTTTGGTAGAATGCCAAAACTAGCGAGTTCCAATCCACAATAGCAAGCGCAACCCGGTTCAAGGAGTTAAGCCACAGCTTGGCTTTATCTCGGAGGTAAAATGGGAAGAGCATCTCCCTAATTTGATCTTGAGTGACCCCCGTTTGTTTGATCGTAGAGCAATAGTCACAAAAGTTTTGAATGTGGAGGTTGGGGTCTTCACCGGGACTCCCCCCGAATTGACTCCGCTCGATCAAATTTATGAAGGCCGGTTTCACCTCGAAGTTGTTAGCGGCAATAGTTGGCATAGCATTGCCTCTCGGAACTTGAGCCGCGGTCGGCCTCGAATGATCCGATAGCTTAACCATTTTCTTAGGCTCGGGTTCAATTTGAGCTTCCGTAGAGGATGAAGTAGAGGGGGAAATAGCTTCCAAGTCTTTGAGCAAGTTCTTGCGCCTCAAGAAGGTACGTTCCGGCTCCGGATCAAACTGAAATACCAAGCCCTTTTGAGACGTACGAGTGTTCCTGGGCATACACAAGCACTAGTGTATGTTGGAGTATGTGTCCTCCACAATAGTGCGATTACTTAATAAATCTCAATTAAGGAATACATGGGGATAATCCTGGATTATTGTCAATTGATTAACGTAAATCAATAACGGTTGGCTGACTAGAGTTTGACGTTATTGTCGTGAGAACGGCGGTAATCAATTGATCCCTTTAAGTCACACCTATAGGAACGTACTCCAAATATTTAAGCTAATTAATTGTATGAGATACGATTAGATTAGTAACTTGATAAATTGACTAACGGTTAGTCAGTGAATTAATTTAGAGAGAAATCGAGTTGTGAACTCGAGTGATTTAATTTTATATCGATAAAATTATTTGAGGAGATGAGAATTAGTGATTAACTGTTAATTCACTAATCATATATATTTTACTAATAAGATTAGTAAAAGTGCAATTCTTAAATATGTGTAAGTGTACATATATATTTAAGAAGAGTTATGAGTTCAATTTGATAATTTGTACTTTATCATATTAGATGATTAAGTGATAAATTATAAGTATTTGTGGGACAAATATTGAAAACAAATTGGACCCATTATAAGGGCCCTTTAGCCGTCCAAATGCAAGGGAAAAAGGAGAGGAGATGCTTTGTTTTGTCTTTTGCTTTTTGTTCTACTTTTGCATGTAAAAGCACCATCATTACAAAGCATAGAATTGTTCTATTCAATGAGCAAACTCTTCCCCCTTGTGCATGCATAGGAGGCCGGCCATCTAGTGTATCCAATACACTTCATGTTGTTTTATTTTGTTATAAAACAAAAGGCCTTGGATGAATGATATTCATTCATGTAATCTTCTCCATCTCTCAAAAACCTTTTCTCTCTAACATTCACCTTAATATTATACTAAGAGTTAGTACTAATATTTCACATATTATCATTTATATACTAAGTGATTTCTAGATCAAAATCACTAGTATATTTTGGAGTTGTTCTTGGGTGTATCTCAAAGGAGGTTTCCTTATTTGGAAACTCGGTTTTGGAGGATCATCCTAAGCTTGTATTCAACAAACAAAACTAGAAAGGAGTTCTAGTTTTGTGCCCTATTTTCCTTTAAGAGAAAGGTATAAATTTCTAAACTTGTTAACAATGTAAATTTGTACTACATAGATCTTGCTAAATCAAATTAGAGTAATTTGATTTACACTAATATTTGATTAGTGAATGGGATCCGATCCCTACAAGTGGTATCAGAGCCAAGGCTTGTAGTTACAAATTTATTTTGTTAATTTTGGGGTTTTATATATTTATTGAGAATAAATATGATAAAATCCGAAAATAGTGTTAAAAATGGTTTTAACACGAGATTTTTATTGCATGCAAAGTTTCTGGTCTCATGAAGTATCTGGTCAAATTTCTTATTTTTTGGAATTTGTTTGCTAATTTAAATGATTTTTATACAAAACCGAGTCAAAAAGTGTGTTTTTGGCTAAAATAATTACTATAAATAGTTATAGTTCGAATCTGGTCACGAAATTTTTACACAGTGAAACTTGTTATTTATACTTTCTGCATGTAAATTTTCAAAGTCAGATCTTGAGTTTTGATTATTTATTCATTTATTTGATAAAAATCGGTATAAAGTGCATGTTAATGTTGAAAATATAGTTATATTTGTTTTCTGGACATAAATTTTATACCACTGTTTTTATACATTAAAAGGATGCTAAGGTATAAATTTGGGATTTTTCCTCACTGTTTTGGTCGTTTTCTTGATTTTATGAGTTAAAATCGATGAAATCGTATGTTATTTATTATAAAATAAATTCGTAATTTTTTCTGACCAAATTTTTCTTTTCTGATATTTTGGAAGTGTTCCAGAATATACAAAATTTTGTCAAAATAAAAATGGTTTTATTTTAATTTATTTTGATTTTATTAAGCTTTATTCATAAAAGGGTTATGATTAAAGTACATCTAATTAGCAAATGACCAAGTTTGTGAACTAAAATCACCATGAATTAGTGAAAACTAATTTTGGGTGTTCTAAATCAGTTTAGAAGTTTTAGTTCAAGCTTAAAAGGTGTTTTAAGCATTATTGATTAATATGAGATTAATCGATTAAAAATGAGATCGGTTTGAAACGATTTAATGCGATTATTGTTTAAGGCGATTTTGGCATGTTTTTATTTATAAGCTTTACATCTTGCTTTTTTGGATGAATGTTTATTGTTGAATGAATGTTTATTTTTTACTAGTATGGCCATAGTTTGTTAAATTTTTACCGATATTACCCGTAATGAAAGGGAATATCGTGTGGGTTTGTAATTAAATGCGATCTCGTATCGCCGGTTTGTAATTTTAATAGTTAATTTCATTTATAAATGTATAATAGGATTGCTATGTATTCATTTGTAAATCATACTTGTAACTATTTCAGAAATCAAGACCGCGATGGATCGAGATGGAGCCTTAGAAGTGTTCTAAAGCTAGCAAGGAGGAGCCTTGGATGAGATCCATGTGAAGAGGGACCAAAGGAGTTGGTTTCCAATTTGTAACTCCTTGTAATTTTAATTACCTTTAGGTGGCCATACTAGGTTTATATTTATGCTTGCATATGCTTGTTTGATTGCTTATTTTCCGCACACATGCCAAAATCGCCATGCATGCCACGATATCCCACTATGATTGTCGTTTTTAGGTCGCCATTCTTAAATTAGTTCACTTATAAAGAATTTATATGACTAAAAATTGACAAGATCACCCACATTTTTAACAAATGAATTGAGATTAAGCCTTTCCAAATTTAGCAACTATGAACCCCATGTTCGTGAGGGCCTCATGACGTGGAACCTTGTTACCATGGGTAAGTAGTGGGAGGAAGTCCCATGCTAATTTGGTTTGGACTCAACCGAATAAGAGTTATTTGGGGCTAATCGATGCATTTTAAAGAAAATCATCAACCAAGCATTCTAGTGTAGAATTAGTCAAGTGTTGACTTATCGTTTTTATATAAAAGGAAACATGAGATGTCTAATTTTATATGAAAAACGAGTCTTGGAATCATTTATATAATTTCGTGGGAGATCGTTATATAAATGGACGTTTGTTTTAAAAGTGTTTTAGCAAATGTCATTAATGTACAATGAATGTTAATTTCCTCATATTTGTTGTAGAATCGCTTATTTGAAATCGCAATGACAACATCAACTCCCGCACCCATTTTGGGTAAATTTTCATGGTTGAGAACCGTGATGGATAAGTGTATCCTAAATATGACGGTAGCAACTTTGTCGAATGAGATTCGACTATAAGGAGCGCCGCTCAAACCGTCAATGTACTAAACCTTACCGAACCACCTCCCGCCAAACCCGGACTTGGGGCCACCACGGCGGCACGAGCCGCCTACGATGAGCACCTAAATATTGACAATGACGTCAAAAGTGTTTTGATTTGGTCAATGTCACCTTCTCTCAAACTTCGCTTCATTACTCACTAAAGTGCATATGAGATATTCACTAGAGTGACGACGATGTGCTTCGACCTAGATAGCGAAGTGAATGAGGATTGAGAGAAAAGATGTTCTTTCAATGAGATTGAAGAACATATACATTGGGGTTAACAAAGGGAAGAGAGCTATTAAAGCTCGGTTCAAGGAAGATAAGGGTAAGGGGAAGGCTATTGAGAATAGCAAGCCCAAACCCAGTCGTTGGAAGCGTAATTGTCCCAAATTCTTGAAGGAAAAGAATGATGGATGTGCGACATCCAAAGACATCGTTCCTTCTAGTCTTTATATGATTGACATAAATCATGCTTGCATTTCTACATGGGTATGAGATACCGGATGTGGATCTCATCTTTGCAATCACTTGCAAGGGATGAGAAACGTGCGAGCACTAGCCAAGAGTGATGTAGATCTCCGCATGGGTAATGGAGCTAGAGTAGCGGCCATTTCCGTGGGAACTTACGTACTCGCTCTAGCTAGTGGTTTAGAGTTGAATTTGAATAACTGTTATTTTGTACCAACTCTAACGCAAAACATTATCTCCGTCTCCGTGTTTGATACGGAAGGCTTTTATGATTAAGGACAATCGATGTACTTTTTCATTTAATGAAATGGATTATGGTGAAACCATTTCGATTGGAGGTATTCATGTTTTGAATAATGTCAATGATGTTTATCATATAGAGAACAAGAAGCTCAAAACGAATGAATCAAACAAATCCTACCTTTGGCATTGTCGTTTAGGTCACATAAACGAAAGACGCATAAAGAGACTTGTTGAGACCAAGGTTCTCAAACCATTTGATTGCGAATCATATGGTACATGCGAGGCTTGCCTTTTAGGCAAGATGACTCGTGCACCCTTTAGTGGTAAAGGGACACGAGCAAGTAAAGTTTTAGGACTCTTACATACCGATGTGTGTGGTCCATTAAACATCACCGCTAGAGGAGGATATCATTATTTCATTACTTTTACCAATGACTTAAGTAGATATGGTTATGTCTACTTAATAAGGCATAAAAGTGATGCATTTGAGAAATTAAAGAATTTCAAAATGAGGTTGAGAACCAATTGAACAAAAGGATAAAAGCACTACGATCAGATCGTGGTGGCGAATATCTAAGTAATGAGTTTGATTCACTTCTTAATAATTGTGGTAGAGTATCACAATGGACTCCTCCGGGCACACCACTATTGAATGGTGTTGCAGAAAGGAGAAACCGAACTTTATGAGATATGGTTCGGTCTATGATGAGTCAAAATGAGCTTCCTGGATCGTTTTAGGGCTTTGCTTATAATCGCCATCTGTATTCTCACTAAATCGAATAAGACTCCATATGAGATATGGGCGGAAAGGTTCCTATTTGTAGGGTAACCTAAGGACGCGTGTGGGTATTACTTCTACAACCCTCACGAGAACAAAGAGTTTGTGGCTCGTGATGCTGTTTTCAAGAAAATATATATATATATTTCTAAGAAACAGAGTGGGAGAAAATTTTGAACTTGATGAAGTTCAAGAGCCACAAACCGAGGTAGAAAACGAGGAAACCGCTCCTCGCCTTCTCCGACACGGCCAGTAATCCCTAGGAGGTCGGGAAGAATTAGTCATCAACCCGACCGCCACCTCAGAACATCGAGGAGGAGGGTGATTTGTTGCTATTCAAGGCAACGAACCCTCAACCTACAAGGCCTATTAGTAGCCCTAACTCAGAAAAATGGCTTGAGGCCATGAAATCCGAAATGGATTCTATGTACGAGAACCAAGTTTGGGACTTGGTAGATTTACCTGAAGGAGTAAGACCCCTTTAGAGTAAATGGATATTCAAAATCAAACTCGGCATAGATAAACATATTGATGTTTACAAAGCTAGACTGCTAGCAAAGGGCTTTTCACAAGTCCAAGGTATTCATTATGATGAAACCTTTGCACCGGTTGCTATGCTTCGATCCATAAGGATAATCTTAGCGGTTGCCGCATTTTATGACTATGAAATATGGCAAATGGATGTAAAAACCGCCTTCTTGAATGAGATTCTAGAAGAGCAAGTGTTCATGACACAACCTGAAGGTTTTGTAGATACATCCAACCCTAAGAAAGTATGCAAGCTTAAGAGATCCATTTATGGTCTTAAGCAAGCATCGAGGAGTTGGAATCATAGATTCGATCGTGTTATCAAACAACATGGATTCGCTCGGAGTCTTGAGGATCCTTGTTTGTACATGAAGTTTAGTGGGAGTAAAGTAACCTTCCTTGTTTTGTATGTGGATGACATACTACTGATTGGAAATGATGTTCCAAGTCTAAACTCGGTAAAGGTGGAATTGGGAAACCATTTCCAAATGAAGGACTTAGGAGAGGCACAACGCATCTTAGGTATCCGGATCTATAGAGATAGATCCAAAAGGATACTAGCATTAAGTCAAGAAACTTATATCGATAAGATTCTTGATAGGTTCAATATGAAAGACTCCAAGAGAGGCTTTCTTCCGATGAGTGTAGGAATAACGTTGAAGAAATCTCAATGTCCTACGACTCCTGCGGAAATTGAACGCATGAAATTGATCTCTTATGCTTCATTGCGGGATCAATCATGTATGCTATGATGTGCACTCGTCCTGATGTCGCTTTCGCTTTGAGCATGACGAGCCGGTATCAAGCTAATCCCGGTGAGAGTCACTGGATAGCTGTAAAGAACATCCTTAAGTACTTGAGAAGAACTAAGGATTCGTTTCTAGTGTTTGGAGGAGAACTTGAGCTACGTGTAAAGGGTTACATGGATGCAAGTTTCCAAACCGATGGGGATAATTGAAATCCCAATCCGGCTAAGTTGCTATGTTAAATGGGGGTCTTTGTTTCTTTGAAAAAGTTTCAAGCAAAGTGTCGCCGCGATTCTACAAGTTGAATATTTGGCGACGGAAGTCGCTAAAGAAGCTGTATGGATTCGGCAATTCTTGGGTGGACTAAGAGTAGTCCCCAGTACCGCAAATCCAATCACTGTTTATTGTGATAATAGTGGGGGCCATCTTTCAAGTAAAGGAGCCCAAGTCTAGTAATAAGTCTAGACACGTTGAGGAAATACCATGTTATAAGAGATAACGTGAAAAGGAAGGAAATAGATATTTGTAAGGTTGGGACCCAGGCGATGAGATCGGCCGATCCTTTAACCAAGCCTCTTTCGAGGACTAAGCATGACGCCACACCGCCTCCCTGGGGTTGAGGCGTATGCCTGATTTCCTTCAGTTTTTTGAGATATGTAATGGATAAAGTATCCTATTACAAATATGAAAATAACATTCATTGTTTAGAGTATATTTACTCTTTTAAGTCATTATTGAATGCATACTTTGTTTATCCGAATAGTTGTGTGACAACTTTGAACATATTCAAGTGAACGGTATAAACTAAGTATTTGGTCCCTAGTCGATCATATGAGGTGACGTCTCGAAGAGACTAGATTGCAAGTCGTTCGATGGTGGGTTCAACACCATAGGGTCATATGTGATGACTGCTCGTTTGCATAGACAGACTGTGAGACACTCTGTCGGACAGTGACGCTTATAGAATTCCTTTTCAATGAGATTGAAACCTGGTCGTGGTGGGAATTCTATAGTATTCCTTTGAGTCGATTCTTTGACTGGAGCTGATTGTCTGAGTCGGTGCAGTTTCCGAGTGACTTTCATTTTTGTCCTAAGCCATGCCGTGAAAGGGGTTATAAGGGCATCTTTGGGGTCATGGTGATCTGCATTATCTGATCTGATCGAGTGGAAGGGAAATGTCCACCCTCGTCAGGGTAAAACATCTTTGGGCCACTCGAGGAGTAGTCGCTGAAAATGCGTGGCCACGCTCGGTAAGAATCTACGGTAGATTCCCCGGTCAGACAGCTACTCTCCTTATCGAGAAAACCACTCATGATTTTTATCTCAGGATGCAAGTACGACCTGTAAGACACCTTGCATCGAGTGGGAGGTGTGAAACGGACATGAGAATTGGTAATGCACAACTTGTCTCGGACAAGTGGGAGATTGTTGGAGTATGTGTCCTCCACAATAGTGCGATTACTTAATAAATCTCAATTAAGGAATACATGGGGATAATCCTGGATTATTGTCAATTGATTAACGTAAATCAATAACGGTTGGCTGACTAGAGTTTGACGTTATTGTCGTGAGAACGGCGGTAATCAATTGATCCCTTTAAGTCACACCTATAGGAACGTACTCCAAATATTTAAGCTAATTAATTGTATGAGATACGATTAGATTAGTAACTTGATAAATTGACTAACGGTTAGTCAGTGAATTAATTTAGAGAGAAATCGAGTTGTGAACTCGAGTGATTTAATTTTATATCGATAAAATTATTTGAGGAGATGAGAATTAGTGATTAACTGTTAATTCACTAATCATATAAATTTTACTAATAAGATTAGTAAAAGTGCAATTCTTAAATATGTGTAAGTGTACATATATATTTAAGAAGAGTTATGAGTTCAATTTGATAATTTGTACTTTATCATATTAGATGATTAAGTGATAAATTATAAGTATTTGTGGGACAAATATTGAAAACAAATTGGACCCATTATAAGGGCCCTTTAGCCGTCCAAATGCAAGGGAAAAAGGAGAGGAGATGCTTTGTTTTGTCTTTTGCTTTTTGTTCTACTTTTGCATGTAAAAGCACCATCATTACAAAGCATAGAATTGTTCTATTCAATGAGCAAACTCTTCCCCCTTGTGCATGCATAGGAGGCCGGCCATCTAGTGTATCCAATACACTTCATGTTGTTTTATTTTGTTATAAAACAAAAGGCCTTGGATGAATGATATTCATTCATGTAATCTTCTCCATCTCTCAAAAACCTTTTCTCTCTAACATTCACCTTAATATTATACTAAGAGTTAGTACTAATATTTCACATATTATCATTTATATACTAAGTGATTTCTAGATCAAAATCACTAGTATATTTTGGAGTTGTTCTTGGGTGTATCTCAAAGGAGGTTTCCTTATTTGGAAACTCGGTTTTGGAGGATCATCCTAAGCTTGTATTCAACAAACAAAACTAGAAAGGAGTTCTAGTTTTGTGCCCTATTTTCCTTTAAGAGAAAGGTATAAATTTCTAAACTTGTTAACAATGTAAATTTGTACTACATAGATCTTGCTAAATCAAATTAGAGTAATTTGATTTACACTAATATTTGATTAGTGAATGGGATCCGATCCCTACAGTGTAGACGTAAGTAACGGCCTCAAGGAATTGAGGTTCCTTGAGACAAAGAGTAACAAATGAGAAAAGAACCAAATAACAACAAAAAACAAAGCCGTCTCCCCGGCAACGGCGCCAAAATTTGATAGGCTAAGTCGCGTCACCTAATCAAAAATAATCCGAACAAACTCTAACGGGTAGCAAGGGTAAGTCGAGTATCGTATCCACAGGGAGAAGGTCGAATTGTTGGTTATTTTGAACGATTCTAGTCTCGGTTCGAGTGTAGGTTGGTAAACTAAAGCTATGGCGAAAGAGTAAAGGGTTTAAACGATTAGGAAAAAGGTCTAGGGAATCGGGCTAGGCACGGGGTAAGCTAGGTCAAAGGATGGTGACCGAAATGAGTAGGAAATCGCTCTCGCTAAGGGTAAGCTAGGCCTCTCGGTCTTAAGCTCCTCTAGGTCTCAAATGCGGGCTCTCGCAACTTACAAGTGAGGGTCCTAATGATTGGTCTCGTGCCCTACCCTAAACTAGGCTTTCGATCTTAAGTTTAAGGGTGACAAACGCTCACAAACCCTTGGCCAAAGGATCAACAAACGCATACAAAACGAGACAATCAAAACGAGCGCGAAAACCTAACTCAAAACATCATCAAAGACAAACCAAGCAAACACCCATGATTCCCCCTTCTCCCTAGATAATAAACTACTCACACATGATGAATTTAACAACAAAAGCAAAGGAGAAGAATGAAAACATGATCAACAATGGAATATATTGAAATGATAATCAAATAAGAAGAGTATAAGCAAAAACCTAATCAGAAATTCAAAGAGAAAAAGCAAGAACAAAGACAACAATACCGAAATAGGATGATCAAACAACGTTTCCGAGTCGAGAATTCAAAGTGCAAGAAGAAAAATTATTTAAACCCTAAGTTTTTGTGAGAAAATAGTTTGAAGTGTTCTTAGAGTGCTCTAAAAATTTCAGACGAAAAGAAGATGATTTGCTCCTCCAAATTGACGAAGTATATAAAGCACTCGAGGAGTGGGCTCGTCACGGGCTCAGGGACCCTTTGTCCCGTGCGGGATGAGGCTGCCCCGACCGGGATGACATTGTCCCGTGGTCTTCAGGCTACAGGCTCTTTTTGCTCCAACTTTCACTTAGTTTTATTTTGCTTTCTTCTCGTCCCAAGGCATAGGGACGAGGCCTATGTCGTCCCAAGGGGTAGGGACAAGGCCTAGGATGATCATGTGAGTTTCAAATCCCGTCCCAAGGTCCCGGGACACCTTCATTCGTTGAAACGAGGCTCGTGCGCAACCGTAACGCGACGAAATCAACTCGAATCAAATCCAAACTTCACGAAACTTCACGAAACTTCACGAAACCTCTCGACAAGCATCCTAAACTCCAAATATGCGCTTGTACCTGCAAAATAGACACAAAAACGCAGCAGTGCCAAATCGGAGAGAAATAGGAGCTGAAACGCAATCAAAAGCACAAGAATCGCGAAGAAACGCAAACGATAGGGGGCTATAAATATATATAAATATAGGACACATCAGCCGCGCTGACCGCACAGATTAATATGATGAATGGGGGTGGTTCTTCTGGTGCTCATGTAAATGCTATTGCAGGGCATGACTTGGGTTATTCGTCGGGGTATGCTGCACCCCAGGAGCAGGTTTATGCTTATCAATCCTACAACCAAAACCTGCCGTACCAAAACCAGCCAGGTTACGATCGTTCTCTTTTGTCCTACCGTAACCAAAACGTGCTAAACCCAACCACCCAACCACCACAAAATCAACCCTACATCTCTCCTCACAAAACTTTCCAACCACCTCCACCCAATTACCAAATACCAGCTTATACTCCACCACCTCCTACCCCGGGACCTGATCCTTTGGCCGAAACTAAGGCCATGATGTCGCAAATGCAACAAATGATGATGGGTATGCAGAAGTCGCAGGAGACGATGATGCAATATGTGCAGAAGAGTGATCAAGCTAAGGACGCGGCTATAAAGATGTTGGAGAATCAAGTGGCTCAACTAGCCACTTCACAAGCGTCGCGTCAATCGGGTTCATTGCCATTGCAGGGTAATCCTCCTAACCCTCCTCGCGATACAGCATGTGCCATTACTTTGCGGAGCGGCACGTTTTATGATGATCCGAGGACAAAAGCAGCCTTGATGACCGTCGGCCAAGAACCGGTCGTCGGCACTGGACTCGCTGCGAGGAAAGATGATTTGGGTGTTAATTCGGGTGTTCCTGTCGCTACTCCAACGCCCCCGATTCAGATTAAGCTCCCATTTCCGGGTCGACTACGTGAAGAGTCCGAAGCTAAGTTCAAGAAGTTCGTGGACGTCATTAAAACGCTTCAGGTAAATATCCCTTTTCTTGATCTTGTGACTCAAATACCTGCGTACGCTAAGTTTTTGAAAGAGGTCTTAGCTAGGAAGCGTACATTAGATGACGTCTCAATCATTGCGTTAAGTGGGAGGCTAGTACTAGGTCAGCAGGTAGTAAGCCCCCTAAGCTCGGTGACTGACCTGTGCACCTTTCTATCCCCTGCTCCATTGGTAAGTTTGTGGTCCGAAATGCTTTATGTGACCTTGGAGCGAGTGTGAGTGTCCTACCCTACTCTTTGTACCAAAAGATGAACTTGTCAGCTTTGGGACCCACTCACATTACCTTGCAAATGGTGGCCAGTTCAGTTAAGCGTCCCTTGGGTATCCTACAAGACGTCCCAGTACAGGTTGGAAAGTTCTTCATCCCTGTCGACTTTGTAGTGCTTGACATGCCCGAGGATGTCCACATTCCCATTATTTTTGGGAGACCCTTCCTGCACACTGCTGGTGCAGTTATTGACGTGGGCAATAAGACTTTAGCTTTTACGGTGGGGGTGAAAAGCTCACTTTTACGCATTCTGATACCCCGCGGTCACCCATGCGTCTAGAGTCGGTTTGTTCTGTTAATGTTATACCTCCGTCTGCTTAACAATGGCGTATGTGACAGACAAGGGGGCTGCTGGCAAACTGTACGGTGATTAGAAAGCCGGCCGTACCTGCAATTCTTCAGTTTTGTTTTTTCAAAACATGTTTCACACCACTTTTATAATAACGGTTGTCGGGTGTGACTCAATAGAATAGAAGAATTACATGTAGGTAGAGCTGGCCATGGGCCGGGCTGGGTCGGGCCAGACCCAGGCCCCCACGGGTCGTGCCTGAAACATGAGGCCCGGGCCCGGGCCAAGGCCAAGGAAGGGTCGGGCTTATGAAACTGGGCCCTTGTGCGGCCCTTTGAAGGGCTTTTGAGGGTCTAGCCAGGCTTAGGCCCTTATTACGTTTTTTTTTTTCAAAATTTAAATAAAAAAAGTATAAATAATTACTAATTAGGATAAAGTAGGGGAAAAAAAATTTAAAATAAAGCGCTGGAACTAAATTTTTATAATTTTAATAATAATATCAAATTTATAAAAATTTAGCTACCTACGTGGCTACGTATCTCGAAAGAATCAAAGCTCACCTAGTTCTTTACTTACCTGACTTTCCCTTCTTACCTGTTGGACGGTGGATGTAGAATTAGAACTTGGGTAGGGTGCTCATTCATCATCGTCATCTCTGACTTCAGTACCACCGGTTGATGAGGCATCAGTTGTCATGTATGGATCTTCATCAAATTCGTCCTCGTCTTGCTGTCCTTGGGTTCGTATTGCGGCTTGATCCCAATCCTTTTTGCAAACACACATATTGACCGAGTTTGGAGCCAAACTCGACCTCTTTTCGTCCAAGACTCGCCTACCTGCACTAAAAGCGGATTCCGACGCAACGGTGGAAGCGGGAACTACAAGTACGTCTCTAGCTATTTTGGATAAAACTGGGTATTGGGCTGAATGTGCTTTCCACCAGTTAAAAATAGAAAATTTCTCACTATCGGTTTCATGAGTAATTGACAAATATTCGCTAACAGGGTTGACAGAACTGGTGGAAGTAGTACTCGTACTAGAAGAAGAACTAGCGGATTGTATTCTAAAAAGAATTGAAGCAATTGCATTATCAAATCTCCTACTCTTTAGCATTGGCGGGGCACTAACTTCTCCGTCGCCACTTTGTACATTGTATAAATCATATAAGCGGTATAATAATTCAACACAACTGTTAACATATAATTAAACATCAAACTGTATATTCAAAGTTTCATAATAAAAAACTAACAAATTTTTTAAACCTTCAGTTTTAACCCCCGGATCAAGTAAACATCCAACGCCATATATGATAAGAAAAGTTGTAAAATAATTTAACCATTTTGTTTTCATGTCAGCGATGCACTCGAATAAACAAGGTTGCTCGGTTTCACAAGTTTGCATGCTAAAAATAATAGAAACACAACTCATAATAACTAAATGAACGTTAGGCTCATAAACATAAGAGAACATGTTAGTAGCATCTTTATAAGATTTTAACAAATCATTAACAGAAATAGCAATATCCCAAATAGAGTCATCAATCGGTTCAACGTCGGGAAGAGAATTATGAGCATCATTATATAATTTAGTTATAATATCCTTATATTCTATAGCCTCTTGAAGTAATCTATATGTTGAACTCCATCTAGTCGGTGTATCGAGACTAAATTGTTTGGGTCTATTTCCGGCCGCCCTACACATTGTTCTAAATGCTCCTCTAAAATCTTGTTTCAGTCTAATCCATTTAACAATTTTTTTAATCGGTGATAAAATAGTCGCAAGAAATTTTATTCCTTCTTGGGCGGACAAATTAATAACGTGTGCACAACATCGAACATGAACAAGTTCTCCGTCAAACATTAAAACATTTTTCATATGAGTTTTAACATATTCAATAGCTTTAGTATTAGCCGTAGCGTTACGTGGATACCCGTATCCGTACCTTCCACCAAAAACCCAGTGATGTAAACACAGACTTTTATATGCATGCTTTTACGTTAACTTAAACAGTACTAACTGTGTCGAACTCGAGTTAAATTGTTTAAAATGCAAAATGAGGTCGTTATGGGTCATCACGCTTAGGTAAGTGTCCTTAGGACAGTCTAGAGTCAAGCTTGTCTCGAGTCGTTCCTAATCGGTATGCGCTTCCCCTTTACATTTTGCAATTGATTGGCCCTTTTACACTAACAAGGCCCAATTCAATTATCCTAAATTCCTAAATTTAGGCCCGATAGCTAAAACCGCTATTTAGCATCCACAACCGCAAAATACGGCCTCGTAGGCCTTCCTATTGCAAAATATACAACAAAATACACCTAACTTGCGTTTTCGGGTCTCGGGCCCAAACCGAGCCCAAACGAACTTTTGGTCCGCTTTCCAAGGCCCAAGAATTCACCCACAAAGCCTTTAGACTGATTATACTCAGCCTACTTGAGGCTTAAGCAAAGGATATTGCCGTATATATCAAAGATATTGCAAATCGGATTAAGGAAATACGAAATCTGGAGACTTTGCCCGCAGGATGAGCCGCAAGACACCTGGCGATTCACTGAGCAAATCGCATGGGGTGTTGCGATTTCGACCCCTAATCGCATGCTACCTTGCGATTTCAATAGGTGGCTTTATCTCCGTTATTTCCTAAATCTCCTCGGCAATTCTACTATATATACAACCCTTTGCATGACCCCTTTACAGAAGTTTTACACAAGTTTTCCATACAAGAAAAACACAACTTCAAGTATGGTCTCACACCATTAAAGCACCCACACATGGGTTTTGTACACATACACACACACACACAAAGCCTCACGCATACAAACACTTTGAATTCTTCACTTTCTTGTGTTGAATTCTCCCTCTTTTAAAGCGAAGCGCTGCCAGTTTTCTAGCTCGAGACAGGTAGGTCTTAATCCTAACTTGGATTAAGGTTTTCTCTACTTCTTTAGACTTAAAGGGTCTACATTCTAGGCTCACCCGACTTTGGTACGCAAGTCTGCTTTGCATAAGGCGGCCATGCACATCGAATACACACCATATTCGTAATACCTTTTCAAAGCCGCATAAGCAACTGACCCCTTTAAAATAAACCAATGGACTTTATTTTAAGTTTATACATCTAGCAAATCCTCATCTTGCATTAAATCAACTTAACAATGAATTCGACACTAGCATAACCGTTTTCGTTAACAAGTTTATTAAGCATGCTTAATGATACACGTTATTTATATAGCTTTTATGCCCCCGTGTTAGTTGCATTTAGCTCACATTTGCTCGGTTACATTATTGTTTTAGTAGCTATTTGCTTTATATTGCGATACTGTCGTTCCTCGTTTGTATTTTGCAGGTTTTGGCGGTCCTGAGCTAAAACCTGAGGTTATAGGAGCGTTCATTTAGTATCGAGAAGTCAAGACGAGGCTCGAGAGTCGATATGGAGGTCATACGATGATTTGTGAAGTCAAACCTATAGGTTCAGAGCAAAACCTATAGGTTCAGAATACGTGAACAAGGCTTAAAGTTGCTGGAAATTGACAAACACCTAAGAACCGATCGGTTTGGGGTTGAACCGATCGGTTTGGCCCCCTGAACCGGTCGGTTTGCTCACGAACCGAGCGGTTCTGCTTCACTTATTCTCCGGATTTTCGTTGGCCTATAAATACAACTCGAGTTAGGGTTATAACTGATGTTTTTCATGATTTTTTTCAGCCTAGGTTTAGAATTAAGTCTTCTCTCCTTTCAAACTCATAAACTCCTTAGTTTAGCTTTGATTTATCTTGCAAGACTCGATCTTTACATTGCAATTCTTGAATTACACCAGGTTTAATCTTATTGTTCTTGTTTATTTCATTATGTCTTCTATTATTAATTGCTTTGTCTCTACCCTTCCCATGTCTAGCTAATCCTTAATTAGGGTTTAGGGTGATTGTGATGTTGATTCAGAACATGTTTTAATCGTTTATATTGATTGAATTTGTGCAATTGATTTCTTCCTGCGCGTTTTGATTATCAATTGAATTTAGGGACGCCTTTATTGAATTGAATTTAGGTTGTTTCAGTTTAAGATCGAAAGCCTAATTGAAACTAGACTCACGCGTAATTGATAAGTCGAATTTAGTAAGTTGCGAGAGCCCGCTAAATTTGCTTAAGGTTGAATTTGACTCGAGAGAGCGTTTTCCCAAAACCTAATCCAATTGCATGATTTCAGTTGATTGATTTACCTTCTGAGTTGAGTTCTGAATCGATGTCACATGAACCTGATGCCCTAATCTCCCTCTTATTCATATTCTACTCATTTTACTCTTTGTTCTTAGCTTAATCCTTGAAAAACACCGACCTTTCATACCTTGAGATTGACCTTATATAGCTAAGCATCCATTTGACTACTCCATCTCTCTGAGGATTCGACCCTACTGCCACTAACTACTCAGTTAGTTGACCTTAGGTTTATTTTGATAGGGGACCACGACTTTACCCTCATCAATTTTGGCGCCGTTGCCAGGGAGACGGTTAGCTAGTTAGTGTTTGTTTAGTTTTTGCTTAGGTTTTTCTCTCTTGTCTCAAGGAACCTAGTTCCTTGAGACCGTTTCTTATCGTTTGCTTGTAGTTTTGTTTATGCACAGGTCACCTCGGACTCTTGTCCCATTTGAACCTGAACCTCGAACGAGCAGGCGTTACATCGACTACGCAAGCAAGCAATTCAAATCGTTGATCTTAATACCGAGGAAGCGTGCCTAGTGCTACGCAATCGTCCCACGAAGAGGACACACCTCCATTTACTCCATTATCTCCACCGCCAAAGTGACTATGCCTAAACTTTCTAGTCACTCGGTGCCTACACCTAATCCATTCAATTTGGATTCACGATGCCCGCTACGCCGCAGGCAATTTCGAGATCCGCCCGCTTTCTTAAATTTGGTGGAGCGGAATCAATCTGATGGTTACCCAACCGAGGATCCCAGAGGCATATGCAAGTGTTTACCGACCATCGTTTCTACGATTAAGCAGGCCGGGATCACACAAAACCAGATAAGGGAAATGCTGTTCCCTTTCTCATTGAAGGATCGAGCCCGCGAATGGATCACGGACCTCGACAAGGAGACTGCGGGGATCACCGATCGAATGGGTTAGCTCTTGCCTTCTACTCTAAGTTCTATCCTCCTGAACGCACTAATCAGATGAGAAGCCAAATCCAAGGCTTCAAACAAACGTTTGATGAGTCACTTGCTGAAGCGTGGGAGCGTTACAAGAAGCTCATACGGGATTGTCCTCACCATGGGCTGAACGAATGGCTCGTGATCATGACTTTTTATAATGGTCTTTATGCCGAGAGCCGGGCTATACTTGACTCAGCTGCAGAGGGACGTTTTGCTAACAACGTCGATGACGACAAGGCTTGGGGTTTGATCGAGGAGATGGCAATGCATTCATCTCAATTTGGGAAGCCCAGGGGAAATTCACGGTCAGCGCATAATGATCGTGATAAGGAGAGTATTAGTGCACTTACTGATCAGGTTGCTGCGCTAACTGCGCAGATTGGTATGCTACGAGGTGGTGGCTCCTCTAGTGCTCATGTGAACGCTGTCACAGGGCATGATACGGGTTATTCTACGGGGTATGTTGTGCCCCAGGAGCAGGTTTATGCATATCAATCTTACAACCAAAACCTGCCCTACCAAAACCAGCCGGGTTATGATCGTTCTCTTTTATCCTACCGCAACCAGAACGTCCTAAACCCAACCACCCAACCACCACAAAATCACCCCTACATCCCTCCCCACAAGAATTTCCAACCATCCCCTCCTAACTACCAATGACCCCCATTTGTCCCACCACCAGTTCAACCTGCTCCCCCTCCTGTTGTTGATTCGAGTGTGAGTGAATTGAAGGCCATGATGATGTAGATGGCCAAGTCACAAGAGATAATGATGCAGCAGATGCAGAAGAGTGAGCAAGCCAAGGATGCGGCGATTAAAATGCTCGAGAATCAGGTGGCGCAGCTCGCCGCTTCACAAAGCTTCGTCGCCAGTGGTACCCTTCCACCCCAAGGTAATCCTCTTAACCCTCCTCATGATACTGCATGTGCTATTACTTTGCGTAGTGGTACAGTTTATGATAGCCCGCAGCAAGCGGAGGAAGGGGCGATTTAACAGGAAAGATCACACCGCCAGGCCGAGTGACCAGAGGTCGCACCTCGCGTCCCAGATCGTGGATGATGCCGTTGAGAACACGACACCGCCGATTCAGATCAGGCTACCTTTTTCCGGTCGTACGACCTGGCCATCGGACCCCAAGCTCGATCGGTTCTTTGAGATCCTTAAGACATTGCAGGTAAATCTTCCATTTATCGATTTAGTCAAGCAAATTCCTGCATATGCTAAGTTTCTTAAAGAGGTCATATCAAAGAAGCGGTCGATTAACGAGACTGAGACCGTGTCCTTTGTGGGGGAGGGTAGTGCTCTTTTGCAGGGTAGCTCGCCTCCTAAGCTGAGTGACCCCGGGACTTTCTCCATCCCTTGTTCTATAGGGAAGTATGTCGTGCAAAACGCCTTGTGTGACTTGGGGGCTAGCGTGAGTGTCATTCCTTACTCCATCTGTCAAAAACTCAATATGACTAAGCTAGGAGTCACCTCTATGACCCTGCAGATGGCTGACCGGACTACACAGAGACCTTTAGGTATATTAGAGGACGTTCCGGTTAAGGTAGGGAAGTTTTACATCCCCGTTGACTTTATTGTCCTAGACATCCCCGAGGACTCCCACGTCCCGATCATTTTAGGGAGACCTTTTCTGCACACTGGGCGATCATAGATGTTGGGAACAAGACACTTACGTTCTCGGTGGGAGGTGAGCAGTTGACCTATACTAAGTCTAGTCTTCCCCGTGCCCCTATGCAGCCTGAGTCTGTGGCTGCTATTGACCTTGCCCCTCCGTCTCACTCTATTGGAGACCCTTTGGAGGTTGTTTCTTCTGTTGTTTCATGTGCAGGTCTTACGCAGGGTGGCTGTCATCCTGGTTTGGGGGAACGGAAGCTCACCAAGGCGGATGTCTATGATCCGGGTGATGGAGGTGGAGTCCCACGGTTGGCGGCACGTGGTGCACGGAGCTGTTATGGAGAGCCATTTCGCGATGGAATACCTTGCGTGATGGATTATGCTGCTCTTCCTCGTGGAGATCGAGTTTTGTGGCGAACGACTGCTATTTCGCCAAGTGAAGCTGCTGCTAGTGGCCAACGTCCTTGGCCTAATTTGACGTAATTATGAGCTTTGACGACGGTCGTGCGGGACCATTATAAACCAGCGCTATCCGGGAGGCAACCCGATGACTATTTGTAATTTGTTGTACTTTACTTTGGTTTGTTTGCTTTTGATGCCTTTTAGACTTTTTTTGAGCGCGTGAGGATGCGGGATTATTATCTATTTTAGCATGCAGGTACTCTAGGACTCTTTGTCCTTAGTATATTTGAGAACAGGCCTCGGCAAGGCCTTGCTTGGCCGTGCCCTTGCTACTCGGCCACCTTCTCTCGCATGCTACTCCGAGGCACTACATAGCTGGACTGAATTGGATGCAAATTTGTGGATCAGTAGCCGCACTCCACGCTTCACTTCGGTTTGGAGGAGCTCCTTCATGAGCATGTGAGCTTTCTTACTCCCTTTCCTTCATTTCCTTGCTTTCAGTTTTCCTTCCCCCATCTTTTATGTGTCCTTTTCTGCTTGTGGTTATGCTGCTTTCCACATTGAGGGCAATGTGTGATTCTGGTTTGGGGGAGGAAAGCACTTTCGCGCTTATTGCTTTGCATTTTCCATTTTGTGTGCTTAATTTTTAAAAAATTTTTGCGTTTCCAAACCTTTTTCGCTTTGAATTGTTAGTTTGGAGAATTGTTTAGTGTGCTGTTTTGATCTTTAGTATCTCCAAGTCGACTTTCTATCGTCGTAGCTTGCACTATATGTTTGTTTCCTGTTCATAGATTGCGAGTCTCAAACACTAGCCCACTTGTATTTGCTTAATTCTTATCGTTTTTCGTTCCTTTTACTTTCGATATTGGTATTCTTGCGAGGCATTTGGCTTGTGGAAAGTTTGGAATGTTGGAATGTGGTTTGTTTGGACCGATCATTTAATGATGGAGCAATGCTTCGATGCTCTCGGAGGGGACTCATTGATTTGAGTAACCACAGTGGCCATGAATTTGGTTGCGACCGAGAGTATGAGCAATAACGTAACCCTTAAGGAAATATGTGTACCCGAGCTCGATTTTTACCGAGTGAACGTCAAGCTAAACGGTATAACATACGAGGGATGCTCCACATTGCGCGAAAAGGAAAAAAAAGAGAAAAGAAAAGAAAGAGAAAAATGAAATGATGTGGTAAGAATGGTATGATGGAAAGTGGTATGCTCGGTTGGCCTTGCTCGAATCCAATTGTCGTTAGTTTAATTTTTATGTAAAGCGTTAGAAGCTAGCATTATAATGTGTTGTGAATGGTTGAGACTTGTGCTCTATTTTCGCTGAAATAGACTATGGACGTAGGTTTATGTGCATAGGTCGCCCACTTCGAGATGCTAACGTGATTAACTAGCTACGCTTTGATTTTCGCCGACGCTGTTTGCATGAGGACAAGCAAAGGTTTGGTTTGGGGAGTTTGATACACGTTATTTATATAGCTTTATGCCCCCGTGTTAGTTGCATTTAGCTCACATTTGCTCGGTTACATTATTGTTTTAGTAGCTATTTGCTTTATATTGCGATACATCGCTCCTCGTTTGTATTTTGCAGGTTTTGGCGGTCCTGAGCTAAAACCTGAGGTTATAGGAGCGTTTACGAGTATCGAGAAGTCAAGACGAGGCTCGAGAGTCGATATGGAGGTCATACGATGATTTGTGAAGTCAAACCTATAGGTTCAGAGCAAAACCTATAGGTTCAGAATACGTGAACAAGGCTTAAAGTTGCTGGAAATTGACAAACACCTAAGAACCGGTCGCGTTGGGGTTGGACCGATCGGATTGGCCCCCTGAACCGGTCGGTTTGCTCACGAACCGAGCGGTTCTGCTTCACTTATTCTCCGGATTTTCGTTGGCCTATAAATACAACTCGAGTTAGGGTTATAACTGATGTTTTTCATGATTTTTTTCAGCCTAGGTTTAGAATTAAGTCTTCTCTCCTTTCAAACTCATAAACTCCTTAGTTTAGCTTTGATTTATCTTGCAAGACTCGATCTTTACATTGCAATTCTTGAATTACACCAGGTTTAATCTTATTGTTCTTGTTTATTTCATTATGTCTTCTATTATTAATTGCTTTGTCTCTACCCTTCCCATGTCTAGCTAATCCTTAATTAGGGTTTAGGGTGATTGTGATGTTGATTCAGAACATGTTTTAATCGCTTATATTGATTGAATTTGTGCAATTGATTTCTTCCTGCGCGTTTTGATTATCAATTGAATTTAGGGACGCCTTTATTGAATTGAATTTAGGTTGTTTCAGTTTAAGATCGAAAGCCTAATTGAAACTAGACTCACGCGTAATTGATAAGTCGAATTTAGTAAGTTGCGAGAGCCCGCTAAATTTGCTTAAGGTTGAATTTGACTCGAGAGAGCGTTTTCCCAAAACCTAATCCAATTGCATGATTTCAGTTGATTGATTTACCTTCTGAGTTGAGTTCTGAATCGATGTCACATGAACCTGATGCCCTAATCTCCCTCTTATTCATATTCTACTCATTTTACTCTTTGTTCTTAGCTTAATCCTTGAAAAACACCGACCTTTCATACCTTGAGATTGACCTTATATAGCTAAGCATCCATTTGACTACTCCATCTCTCTGAGGATTCGACCCTACTGCCACTAACTTCTCAGTTAGTTGACCTTAGGTTTATTTTGATAGGGGACCACGACTTTACCCTCGTCACTTAACTGAGGGTTTTAAACAATCTTTTGCATATGCATTCACATCTTTTTACAACTTAAATCGCACTTGTACGTAGCGAATTACTTAAGCTCACATATCATTCTTTCCATTGTTCTCAAACTTAGTATAGACTATTTTTAATAGGCTTTTCCAAAAGATTTTCATAAAACATTATTTGAACTAATCTTTAGAAAAGTACCCTCACCCGAATCCGAATCTGGTTTCACAATAACCTTAGACGGATAGGTGTCGACGTGCTTTGAAATCTAAGACGTGTCTTAGAGCTAAAGACACGAAGGCGGGTTCTAAATTTCCCTCATAATTTAGTGGCGACTCCAAACCAGTTTTAAAATGTTTTTCCAACTTAATCTTTTTCAACTTTTGACGCCCCTTAGGCAAGATGTCGAGTGGTCCCCTTAAACCCCGGTACCCACACGTTATCAAATGATATAGAAAATATTTTGTTAAGTAAATAAAATTCTTTTAGTGTATTTTCAATCCGAGTATAAATATTGTAATCGCTATGTCGTTCTTCCATCACATCAAAAGCAATTATACGTTTTTGCAAAATAAAATCTTCGGCAATCCAATGTACGGTAATGCATAGATAAGGTTCACCTTGTTTCGAAGACCAAGTATCACTAGTTAGACAAACTCGACCATTGTAATTTTGGAAAATAATTATAAGCTCATTCCTAACTTTTTCATATTGTTTCATAGTTCTACGTTTTAGTGTATTTCGTGGGACTCGTGAAAATGCCGGTTGTAACAATAATCTATTAAAATTTTCTAAATTTATACTTTCAGCATATAAAAATGGGAACTCATTAAGATTAACATAAGTGCAAATATTTTCAACCATTCTTTCTCTATTATAGGAAAAAGGCATACGTGCTCCGGGATGTTGAAATGGAAACCCTCCGATTTGCGTTTGCGTACCTCCACGGCTAGTACCGGCACCACCTTGTTGTAGGTGTGAATGCTTTAGTAATCCCGTGTTTGTTGGTCAAATGTCGGGAAACGTGCCCGTAACCTCCACCTTCCATCAAAGTGAACGTTTGAACTTTGTTAGCCTCACGACAAATCTTACAAAGCACCTTGTGTCTAGGAGGTTTAACTGAGGGATCTTCCGTCTTCTCAATGTATAGCCAAACATAAGAAGTTTCCCGTGAAGATGATGATCCCATGACTTGAGAAGTCGGTGTTGAACCTATTAACAAAAGACAAAATCTATGTTAATAATTAAGTCAAAAATTCTCAAATATTTAAATAAAACATGTAAATAATTTAGATATAAAATATAAACAACTTATAATTTAAATTAAACATATAAATAAGTAACAAAATTTTTAAAGTATAAAATTAATTAAATAATTTAAACTTTAAAATTAATTAAACTTATAATATAAACAACTTATAATTTAAATTAAACATATAAATTAATTAACTAATTCAAGTAATATATTAACGCAAATATATTAAATAAAACATATAAAAATATCAATTACCGGTTAAACTTGATCCGCCTTGTTCCATTTCAATGATTATAGATTTATTATAGTATAAAATTACTACGGAGTAAATAATATAATAATTTTTTGTAACTAAGTAACTAGGTATATAATAATTTATAATTAGTTAATAATTTATATGTTGTATTGAGTATTGATTTTTTTTTATAAGTAATAGATAATGTAATATTTTTTCAATTTGTAAAAAAAACTTAAGAAGTTAAAATATTTTGATTTAATGAAAGAGAGTAAGTAGAATTGTGTAAGTTGTGAAAAAATTGAATATTTGAGTAGTATATTTATAGGAGAAAAATTGTGTGGAAAAAAAAAAAAAAAAAAAAAAAACAGCCGTTTAATTAGCCTTTGGCAACGGCTATATAAGGCCCGGCCTGGCCAAGGGCTCAAATTGTGCTGGCTTTTGCGGCCTTCTGAGCGGTCTCCTCCACAGGCCGGGCTTCACAATTACGGCCCTCAGCCCGGCCCACGATTTTGGCGGGCCATGGTGGGCTTTTACGGACCTGGTCGAGCTGGCCCGCACTGTTGGCCAGCTCTACGTGTAGGTGATTTAAGTGAATCATTGAATTTTCTTTTTAAGTGTAGTCAAGATTCATTAAAAGGAAAATGCATCGTAAATGGTGACTTTTGTAATTGTCATTCGTGTCTGTGTGTATGTGTAATTGTTGGATAGAAAAATGAGAGAATAACATATGAAAATCAGAATTTTCATGATAAAATTAAACAAACACAACAAAACTCCATTAGTATATTCTCGCTTCTATTTCTCGAGAACGAGAGGGTTTAATCGTCTTACACTGCAAGGGATTTTCTAAAACTCAAGGTAAATGTAAAGGTCGAAATACTCTCAAATGAAAGTAGTTGTGCGATTCAATAATTACCCAAGTCTATCTTACATGTCAGAATACTGACGGAGTACCGAAATCACCGATATCTTTCCAACATTCTTTGGGACTATCTTTTCTTATGTTAATGATCATATTACGCTTGCGAATATCAAAAATTCATAATGGAAAGTTTACGTAATCTTCAGTACCGTTGAATTTTGTTGTGGAACAACAAGATGACACTTTGTAAAATTAACATGCACGGATGAAATTAACAAATACTAAGTATGTGGCAGTATATCATAAGTTTATTTGCTGGTAGACTTTGATATTAAAAGCATGCATGTATGTGGCGGTTAGAGCTACCCTATAAGGTAAGTGCAATTGATGTTCTTCATTGGATTTGTTGATCGTGATTTGATTTGTTTTATCCTTATTTATTTATTTATTTTATGCATATGTGAGATCCCGTGTAGTGGTATACCATCATTTAATTTAATTTTTTTCATGTTTTTCAATAGAAATCAATGATGCATCATGACATTACATCGCAAACTTTTTTTATTAAGCATGTTTCGTATATTGTTGTTCCTCTATTAATGAAGTATACAAACTTATGCATCATTTGTGGTAAAGTTTCCTTTGATTTATTTACGGGTATTAATTATTACTCCCTCTGTCTCAGTCATTTGTTTACAGTTTGACTTGTTTCCCCTCACAAAAAAGTCAAACTGTAAACAATTCACTGAAACGGAGGGAGTAGATCCTTGTGATTTCTCTACTTTAACAAATAGAATTAGGATTTGATGCGTTGTAATGCGTGACATTATGGTTTTATCCATGTGTTTGTTCATTTTTATTTATGAACTTGTTATGGTGCATTTGTATGATTATATTATGCATGTGTACGTTGTTATGTTGATATAGTTTAATATAGAATAATTTTATTTAAGTTGATAGTCATATGAACTTGAAGGATGTTGTATAATTTGCAAATTGATTAATTTGTGGAGTATTTGTCAGGTTAGATTATCTTTTATTGTTATGAGTGATCACAAATTATTTTGTAATAGTAATGTGACATGTGATTGTTACGGTTAAATAGTAAAGTCATGACAAAATATTTGGTCATGATGGGAGTAAATTTAGTAGTACTTTGTATTAACTTAAATATTAAAACTAGTATAGCACTCGTGTAAAACACGGGGCCTATAAAGCTATTTGTTAACAAATGATATGATGGTGGTATCCTTATTCAATATGCTTTTATGTATATAAAAGTTTTAATTTCAATATGTACATAGTAAATTTTTAGTTTGACTAAAAAAATAGTTAATTTTTTTTGTTTTTCTTAATAATAGTCACATTGTTATTGAAGTGTGTAAAATATTTGAACAATGAAATTTACATTATGCTTATAATTTATACTAACATGGTCATAGATAGTAATTTAATTACTTCGTATGTATTTATAAGTTATCATCATATTATACGTGTACATGAATATTATAATGCTAAATTCATTAATATTAAGTGATCAAACTTATTAAATACGGGGTATCCATTAACATTCGTAATCCCAAAAATAGTAAATGCTCATATTTGATAAACGTACGGTGAAAATTAATAGGAAATTACTAAGCATTAAAACTTCGAAAGTAACAATGTTGAAAGAATTAATATACTCAAAGCAATTATAGTAAAGGTTGTAATAGTCTCCCATAAAACGGATAATCCATTTCATATGTAAACCGGGTCAAATAGTTAAATATTTGAATAGAAAAGACAAATCTTTTATTAATTTCTAGGCTTTTAACTTTTTGTCTTATTCAATTATTTAACTCGTTTCTTGTGTGAAACGGATATTACCCGTTTCACAACAGAATTTGTAATTATTATATTATGTGTGGTCATATTGATTGTTGCTAGGGTAAACATGAAAATTAATGTTAAAGTATATTAAGGGAGTAAACCTCGTATATGAAAAATCAATAGTCTAATATAAAATTGAGTTTAATAATATATTTTGTGCGAATATATTTCATGTTTTAATTAAGATTTGAAGAAGAGAGTCAAATCATCTCCAAAATTATTTATGCAACTATTGTCTAATATAATCATATGTGGCAGGATTAGTTTTTGAAATTATGTGAAATTAGAGCTCCATACAACTCTCAAAACTCATTTAATTGTTGGAAAAAATTACGGTGTTCTTGGTACTCCGTCGGAATACCGACATGTAAGATAACTCGGATAATGATCGAATCGCGCAACCGCTTTCCTTTGAGAGTATTTCGACCCTTACATTTGCCCCGGGTATCACGAAATCCCTTGCAGGATAAGACAATCAATCCCTCTCGTTCACGGCAAATAGAAGCGAGAGTATACTAATGGAGGTGAGTTTGTTTAATTCAAAATCAAAATTTCAGATTCATGTGTTTTATTACTATGTATGAAAACATATATTTATATACTCATGAATAACATAAATAAAATTATTTCCGATAAAAAAATCGTTTGAGACACGACTTTTCACACATAACCATCAAAATACCCACCAAATTACAAAAATTCGGGAAAATTGCCCAAGAAAAGAAGCTTTACACCAAAATTAAATAGCTACAAACTGGTTGAACCCATGACATCAAGGTTACCAATCACAATTTTTACCAACTGTGATACTTTGAATTTATTGATAATTAAGTAACTTAATTTAATATATATTATTCCAGCAACTATTTAAAACACCTCATTCCTTCATTCTTTTACCAAAATTACTTTGAAAATATAATTTTGCACTTGTCTCAAAACCGTAAATTTGACCCATGTTCTTAAATAAGTGTGTACACCACACTCCCAAACATAAATAATAGCCGTTCAAATTTACTCGACTTTTGACCAATCCCGACTACACTTAAACGGAAATCTAGTGATTCACTTAATTCACCAACATTCTTCCCCCATTTAAGTGCAATCCTTGATTCATTAACAACAAACAAAACCAAACTTGCACATAAAATGAAAATATCACGAAAATTGAATTTTCACCTTAGTGAACTACACATTATGTACTCGAGAATCGGGGTGTCTCTAAGGATTGAACCCTTCAACTCATTTGAATACATGAAGATATAACACATACAAGTTCAAGACAACTCCATAAGTTTATTACTTACACCATATACAGGTCGTGATGTTCTTATCCATTCGTGAATGCATATAAAGCCAAGCCCAACCTTTAAGAAGCGGCCACACTTCACACTCATATAGGTGGATTCTTTTAGTCGTGTCCTGCAATAACACTTTTTCAAAAGATCCATTAAGAAGATAACCTTCACCCTAACACATTATGCAGGTCCGAGCACATACTTTCGGGACAACGTAAACATTGTGCTCCAAAACTTTGATAATAGGCTTTCCACATTGAATTTTGCCTCTAACGTCATATTAGAGAGGAATTGGGAATCCTACCACCAAAATTTTATATATAGGATTTAACATCCCGATACTCGACTTATAAATAAGTCCCTAGTTGACCCTTTGTTCAAAGTGATCCACTAGTAAATTTTTGAGATCTCACAATACAACCAAAATCATCCAACTTATGATAGATCCGTGTTATTTCTAACACCCCGATGCGCACCTTTACTTACTATCAAAACATGGATGACGTTGGTCTTATACTTACATAGATAAATTATCTAAACCACATAGCCTATTTACCGGCTATAGTTATCATAATAATAAATTTATACTCCAATGTCGACATTATATTGCAAATTCACTTTTGAAAACTCATAAACCATGATGTGTCTTTAAGCATTATTACATTACCTCTTATAGAAAATAACCATCTACACAGTAATACAATTTGCACAAATCATTATCCTTCTAATAATCAAGGACACCCGACATAGAACAAACCAATAAACCATGGTTCAAATTTATTTAGTATACTGTCACACTTGTTTCATTACTCTCCAAATTGAGTACAACTTTACTAGTTTATTCAGTCAATTTCATGAGCAATACTAGCCTTCTAAAAATTAGAATTGTGATACCACCTTACCATATTAGGCATAGGTTACACACTTATATTATTATGGGAGTACTTAACTTAAGAATAAAATTATACTCTTAGACTTGATCCTAGTACCAAGGATCATATATATCTCCCCCATGTCTATAATGACAAAATTTTAATCAAAATTAAAACGGAATAGTATTAACATTACTCTCACCATGTCCAAAAAAACTCTGTCATGACTTTAATATTCAACCATGACCATCACAAATCACATTACATTAATATACAACAGATGACTACTCCATAACTGGACTTGTCGATTTTAGTTGTACACACAATGCTTATAAAATTATCTTTCATTGTGGATAATTGACTAAAATCAATAATTTCTCCATGAATACTATGTACATGATTATTGAGATTATCATAAACAAATCAAATTCAAGCATTGAAATTAAACATGACATTTTCATATGTCCCTTTATGAAAGAATCAACTTTGAGAACAACAAATATAAAGTGTCTCAAAACTCCATATCACCGGATATTAGACACTATTTCAAATCGATATACTATACAATTGAGTCATATAAGTTTCGTATAACACCGCTCAATTCCGCATTACCATATCATATCAAAGATATAACATTGTAAATAATCACATATACCATGTAGAACTGATAACCAATCTATATCTATATCTATATAACCTATTAAAACTAAATCCTTTAAATAATTACTTCCAAAAACAAACTAAATTTCTACTCTGATGCTGCCACGTCAGAATTACCTTGCCACGTAAGAAAAACACAAACCCGCCTCTCATTCTGCTTCTTTCGTCTCATGGGTTTCTTCCACAAAGAAAACCAAAAGTCCTCACATTCAATTCGTTTTCTTTGCAATCAATAAACATCTTTCAATTCAATTCAATTCAATTCAATTCATTTATCATCTATACAAGTACTCCAATTTTCACCTTTCTCTTCAGGTTTGTTTTCTGGTCTTTCTTTCTTCATTCTTTTTAGTTTCTGGGCATTATTTCATCAAATCGACTTAAAAGTTTCAATCTTTTTTCATTGATTTGGTGTTAATTTGGTTATATTTGTACTTTTTATGGGTTTTTTAATGTTTATTTGTCATTTTGGTATATATTATTCCAATACTTTCACATCAAATTTACAATCTTTTCACTTAATGTTACTGTTGTGGTTGATTTTTTTGTTTAGTTTCTTGGATTTATTGTATATATTATTTGAATCTTTTCGCTTAATGTTTTCATTGCTACGGTACTCACTTAATTTCTTGTATATATTATTTGAATCTTTTCACTCAATGTCATTTTGGTAAACATTTGATTTCTACGGTACCTTCAGATTCAATACTCTTGATTCGGATTTCGACATCGCTCCAATTGTTGTTGACTTTTAGTCTCCCTCACACAAAAACGCCCATCGTCTTTGTCGTCAAATCTCAAGCCACCGTCGTCTTTGTCAGATTGGGATCGAGTGTAACAAGAATACCATCACGAAAACCGAAGTCAAATAGCCACAGTTTTGTTCAGCACTATGATTCACTACAAGAATAAATTTCATCGGTAAATTGTTCTTATCTTTTGTTATCATTTCCTACAGTTTCCTACTGTTGTTTTCTATTATAAACCCTGAGATGTTTTGACTGCCATTAATTTACTGATTTTTAGTGTGTTGATATCTAATTCAGTTCATTTTTGCAACTGGGTAATGCTCGAATTTACTGTTTAATGTACTTGTGAATTTAGGTTAGGGCTCCAAATTTTATGGCCACACTTTTTTGGAGACTCAAATTCTCCATCTATCAAATTTCATGTCGCCATCAAAGTTCGATGCTCAAGTATTACGAAGTTGAGGGTGGTCTTCTTTGAGGTACAATTGTTTGCATTTTTCTAGCATTGAATTTACATTGGTCTTTAGGAATTTAGTTTTTGCATTATTTGTTTAATTAATAGAAAAATATAGGAGGAAAATGATTATAATACGAAATATTGTTTATATATTCGTTAACAACATATTTGAATCAAGTTTATAAAATTCAATATTCTTTCTTTAGTTTGGATAGGGAAATATAGAAGATTAATGGGCAAAATTTTAACCTATGATTGGATTTGATTTGAAATCAGTAGCCATTACTGTATTTAGTTCTTCAAAGGAGTTAAGAAGTGGAAATAAAAGAGTGAGTACGTTGGAGACGGTTTTACGCTTACGACGATATAGTATTTGTAATTTAAATGTAACTAGTGGTGAATGGTTTAGTAATTCGAACTACGACATGTTCTTTTCATCTAAAATTGTCAGAGTTTTCTTAAGGTTTGTGGTGCTCATGTAGTCCTCCTAAAATTTTCAGGAGTCAAGTGAAATTGTGTACAGTTTTTCTCTAACAGTATTATGTTTGATCAGATTTTTGGTTCTATTCTTGGTGTTTCCGCGGGATTTGTCGTGGGCTAGGAGGGGCCTATGGTACACACGGGTGCTTGCATCGCCAATCTACTTGGTCAAGGTGGTTCTCAGAAGTACGGGCTGACGTGGATTTGGCTAAGATACTTCAAGAATGAGCACGACAGGCGTGATTTGATCACTTGTGGTGCTGCTGCAGGGTCATTGCGACTTTTCGGTGCTCGATTGGTGGAGTCTTATTCGCTCTTGAAGAAGCGACCTCTGCACGCGCCTAAAATTCTTCAGTCATTTCTCGGAAAATATCACTGTTATGTCCAGCATGAATATAATATTTTTCCGACGTGATTCAGGTGGCGAAGCGCTCTTATAAGGTGAATGATATATTAGCCTGGTATGTGCTATTATTTAAGTAATTCGATTTACATGTGCACAACAAATATGGTACTTTTTGTGTGCTTAGTTTTTGTTATGTTGCGAAAATTGGAGTTTGTATGCGGTAATAGTTCAATACTTCGATTTATAGCTGCATTTTTAATTGAAGTGTCTCTATTTTCCCGTGCATGATTTTTTCCCGCTTATTAAAGCTATTTACTTCGACATTCCCAGCATTCTCCTGACTTATTATCCAATAACATAAAATACACGATATTTTGACCGACCTTGTGCATGTTCAATGAATCACTGATGTAGTTACGTTTCTAATTCAACAGGTGGATGTTCCCTCACATTTTCTCGGGTTAGTGCTGAATCTTCTAATAATTAAACCAAGGACACATTGTAATAGCAGATGTGTCGCTTATTATATTTTATCCAATCAGCAGCGTGGAAGTCTATTGTTTGGTTCATGTCTCGGCCAAAGCAGGGCATAAGTTGTACTCCGTATTTGTTAGCCCACAACGACATGGCTGAGTATTTGAAGACTGTCGTGGCTCCTCTGGTGTGCTGAATTTTAAACCGTTGACTTGATTTTGAAATTAGAAATCATCTTATGTTTCGAATATTAAAACCTTTCGAGGAACTGCTTTGTGTTCTATTTGAACTTCTTGATTTTTTACCTAGCCCAGTCCACGAGGGGAACTTAAGGACACTGCCAAAAAGAACAGTGGCAGGCGGCAGCTACTCCTAGCCGATACCTAGAGCGTTACTATTAGGGGACCCTCAACATGCAACACGCTAACACGGGATGTGGCACGATAGTTGCGTTGTCAGATGTCGTGATTCTCCTTGACCTTCTCAAGTCATTCCGCGACCTCAATGTCTCGACAGCACCCTGTGCATATTTATACTCCTACACTTTGTGCAAGGTATTTTCACCACCTGGGCTTCCGTGTAATTGATAGGGAAAATGTTATTTGTAAAGGTTGTGTTGAATCGGAGCGGTATTGGACGTTTTTGACCTTGAGCTTGCTTGAGTTTCACGATTCTCTTCTCCAGGTAAGGGCTACTCCCTTAGTCTCTTAGTATGGTTTGTGTGGTTGTCGTAGTTGTGTGTAATGTTTTGTGAACTTGTAAGCCTTGAATGTTTGTGAAATTAAGGTATGTGTTGTGTGTATGAATGTGGGATTGTTCGTGTGTGTATGCAAGTGATTTCAAGTGTTGTGATGGCTGCTTTTACGAGGCTGTTTACTGTCTTTTAAGTGCTATGATGGGCTGCTGTTTTGGTCGGCTTAAGGGTTGGGTAAAGGCTGTTGAAATGTGTCGATTGTGGGCTGGTTTTAGCTGTGTATTATTCGGGATAAGGGACGTTTAAGGGCTGTTCAAATGTGTCATTTTGGGAGCTGTTTGAGGTCGTGTTTTGGGCAGCAAGTTTGTCATTTTGGGGCTGTTTGAGGTCGTGTTTTGGGCAGCAAGTTTCTGTCATTTTGGGGGCTGTTTGAAGCCGAGTTTGGGCAGCAAATTTCTGTCATTTTGGGGTTGTTTGAGGCTGTGTTTGGCTATTGTTTTTGGTCGGTTTTGAGGCCATGTTTGGCTGCTGTTTTCGGTCAGTTTCGAGGCCATCTTTGGCCTGCAGTTTTTGGTCAGTTTCGAGGCCGTGTTGGCTGTTGTTTTTGGTCAGTTTCGAGGCCGTGTTGGCTGCTGTTTTCGGTCAGTTTCGAGCCCATGTTTGGCTGCTGTTTTCGATCAGTTTCGAGACCCTGTTTGGCTGCTGTTTTCCGGTCAGTTTCGAGGCCGTGTTGGGACCTATATTGCCGTAGCTTGTGGGTTAAAGAGGGGTTGTGACCTGCTGCCCTTTTGTCGGGATTTAAGGGCTGTTTTCACACTGCCTAAAACATTATTTCCAACCGATTCAATTTTTTTGCTCTCAGCATCAATAATTGACATAATTGTCGGGGTCTTCTACGAATTCATATAGTGATTGTCTCGAAATGTATGAATGTGATAGGAATCATATGATATAAACAAAATCAAGTGACATACTTTTTGTTTTAATTCCATGTAGGGACTGACCTAATCAATCTAGCTCTTGGACTTCGACTTCAAAACAAGCTCCAGTGTGTTGCACAAGGCTTAGCATTTCTATACAATAATTTACGTATTTGTGAAAATAGCTAGGTTAGCTTTTAAATTTCCGTGTTCTTTCTACTTTGCTGAACAACATACTCCGTAGCTTGTAGGATATTAAATCCTTTAATTGACGTGTAGTAAGGAGTACAAGTTAACTTCTCCAGTTTTGTTCGCCAGCTTAACACTTATGTGGGTACCTCATATATGTAAACTAGGTTCAAACGATAATAACCCAGTTACGAACGATACAAACTTAATTCGTTCACAGGACCTTCGATTAGAAACAAATCACATGGAGAATTACGTACCTTGGTCCGACATGATCGAGAGCGGTGAGACGGCGTCGAAAAACGGCGGGGTTGGTCGGCGTCGGTGTAGTAGGGCGGCGGTCGTGTAGGTGTACGGTGGTTTAAGGTGAAAGCTTAGGTTTCTCCTCTCTTTTCCCTTTAATCCCTTAATTTGTGTTTTTACAATTTTTTTTTTTTTTATGAGCTAATAACGGTTTAGCACATTAATAAGGGCGAGAGGAGGACCGGGCTTCTTTACCTAATTAATTTAATCGGTCCGTCAACAATTAAATTAACTGGGCTACTCCCACTGAAAAGCCCAACTATTATATTTAGCTAATTACCGCATTAACTTAAGATTAACTATAGGTCCAAAATAACGTAATAATAATTAAATACAATACCGTATAAAATTATTCTTACATTCTCCCACTTGGACCATAGGTACATCTTCTTACTGTTATATGCAGGTAAACATAAGTTTGCAAAGGGCGCTAAATCAACTTAATGGCTTTATCTTAATTACCTCGAGAGTCCTGAAACAACAATAGAGTAATGGCGGTTCCACATTATCTACTCAACATGGTTCCTTCCATCTACTACTGAATGCTGTCTCATGACAAGCGATCCGTATAGAGGAGTAAGCATAATGGTCCCTTTAATGTCTCTAGGAAAAGACTATTTCTGTTTTCAATCACCAACCATGTGTACACACAAAACAATAATGTGAAAACAGAATAATTCGGAATATTCATAACATAAGGTTGATCAAACACAGTATCTTTTCAAAACACTAGCAATCCACATAACATAATACTAAGTGCTATTCTCAAGACCCATAAGGCTAGCATGCATCAATAATGTCTTGGGTGATAGCCCCTTAGTGAGTGGATCTGCTATATTAGCACTCGTCGTAATGTGCTCCACAGATACTGTTCTCTTCCGAACTTCCTCTTTAACTGATAGGTATTTCATTTCCATGTGTTTTATACCCTTAGAATACCTATCGTTCTTCGAAAAGAAGACGGCCGTAGCATTGTCACGGAAGATTTTCAGCGGTCTTGCGATCGAGCTCAGAACGTTCAACCCCGAAATAAAGTTCCGTAACCATAATCCTTGATTTGTAGCCTCAAAGCATGCTACAAACTCGGCCTCCATAGTGGATGATGCAATAATAGTTTGCTTAGCACTTTTCCAGGAAATGGCTCCTCCCGCTAAGACAAACACGTAACTTGAGGTGCTCTTTCTGCTATCCTCACATCCACCAAAATCTGAATCAGTACAGCCAATCACTTCAAGCTGATCAGAATGTCTATAAGTGAGCATGTGGCTCTTAGTCCCTTGTAAGTACCTTAACACCTTTTTCGCAGCCTTCCAGTGTTCCATACCAGGGTTGCTTTGATAGCGACCCAACACACTACTGCAAAACTGATGTTCGATCTAGTACAGACTTGGGCATACATAAGGCTTCCAACTATTGAAGTATAAGGGATATCTTGCATTCTCTTACGTTCCTCATCCGTTTTGGGACATTGCTTTAAGTTAAGCTTATCGCCCTTCTGAATAGGAACTGTACTGGAATTGCATCTAGTCATACTGAATCTCTCTAGTACCTTTGAGATATATGCCTTCTGAGACAGACCTAATGTCCTCTGTGACCTGTCACGGGATATTTCTATCCCTATTACATAGGACGCCTCACCCATATCTTTCATCTCAAAGTTACTAGATAAGAAATTCTTGGTCTCCTTGAGTAAGCTCAGATCACTGCTGGCGATCAAAATATCGTCAACATACAGGACTAAAAAGGCAAACTTACTCCCACTGACCTTCAGGTATATACATTGATCAACAATGTTTTCCGTAAAACCAAAGGCAGTTATGGTATCATGGAACTTAATATACCATTGTCGAGAGGCTTGCTTAAGTCCATATATTGACTTCTTTAATAAACAGACTAGGTCCTCCTTACCGTCTTCAACAAAACCTTCAGGTTGAGACATGTAGACTTCTTCCTCTAAACTTCCATTCAGAAAGGCCGTTTTCACGTCCACTTGATTAGCTCTAGATCAAAATGAGCTACTAAAGCCAAAATGATCCTTAATGAATCCTTCTTCGAAACTGGAGAGAAGGTTTCATTATAATCGATGCCTTCTTTCTGGTTGAAACCTTTAGCTACAAGGCGGACTTTATGTCGCTCTATTTGGCCAAGGGAGTCGCGCTTGGTCTTAAAGACCCATTTACTGCCGACTGCCTTATGCCCTTTAGGTAGAGCAACTAATTCCCATACTTTATTTGTAGTCATAGATTTCAATTCCTCATGCATGACATCAATCCATTTATCAGAATCATTGCCTTTAATGACTTCAGGAATGGCAGGAGTCACATTGATGGGTTGAGGTTCATCATCCTTATATTGTTCCCTTACATCGACATCGTCGATTAGAACGCCATGATTAGAGATTAGACAAACAGAAATAGGAACCGAAGTTTCCTCTCTAATCTCATTGATGATGACCTCATCAATTCTCCCACTGACTTCGCCATCCTCTAGGAATTTGGCATTTCCAGTCTCTATTATTCTGGTGCTGTGGTTAGGACAGTAAGACTTATACCCCTTTGATTTAGAAGCATACCCGATGAAAAACCCGCTAATGGTTTTAGAATCGAGTTTCTTCTCCTGAGAATTGTAGATGCGTGCTTCTGCGGGACAACCCCAAATGTGTAAATGTCTCAAACTCGGTTTCCACCCTTTCCACAGTTCAAATGGTGACTTTGAAACTGCCTTACTAGGAACCCGGTTTGCGACATACACTGCAGTCATAAGTGCGTGCATCCACAATGATCTGGGTAAGTTTGTCATACTCATCATTGTCCTTACAGCTTCTAATAGGGTTCTGTTACGTCTTTCAGCGACACCGTTCATCCAGGGTGAACCTAGCATTGTGTACTGAGCGACAATACCCAAGCTTTCTAGAAGTTTAGCAAATGGACCAGGATGTTGTCCTGATTCATCTTATCTACCATAAAATTCTCCACCTCTGTCAGTTCTGATGATTTTCACTTTCTTTCCAAGTTGCCGCTCAACCTCCTTAATGTAAAGCTCAACGGCATTTACTGATTGAGACTTTTCATGCAACAAGTAAATGTAGCAATACCGTGAGTAATCATCTATAAAGGTGATGAAATATTTCTCTCCCAAAAAAGGAGGGAACATCAAATGGACCACATATGTCTGTATGAATGATCTCTAAAAGAGCAGTGCTCCTTGTGGCGCCCCTTTTAGTGTGTTTGGTTTGCTTGCCATTAAGGCATTCCACACACGTCCCAAAATCAGTAAAATCAAGAGAAGGAAGAATGTTATCTTTTACTAACAAAATCATTCTTTCCCTCGAAATATGGGCCTACCTTTTATGCCACAAGAACACTGAGTTCTCATTCGACCTTACACGTTTCACACCAACAATACTATTATCTTTAAATAAACTGAAAGAACCGTTTCCAAAAGTCACAGAAAAACCAATACTGTCCAGTTTAGACAATGAAATTAAATTACGAGACATTGATGGAACAAAAATTGTATCATCTAAAAGTAATTTAAATCCACTACTTAATTCTAAACTAAAGCATCCTATAGCTTTAATGGATGCTTCAGACTTGTTTCCCATGAGTAGGTTCCTTTCATTTTCTCTTATGGTTCGGGTCGAACTTAAGTCCTGTAATGAGTTAGAAACGTGCACATTAGCACTAGAGTCTTATTGCCTGATGGACCTGGCATACTGGATGAGCTTGACTTACTGCTCGTCCAGTCCTTCCTTTTGGACTGTCCCTTTCCCTTAGAGCCCTCACCTTTATGCACAAAGTGCGCTTGAGGTATGTTATGCCCTTGAGCATTACTCAGGCGCGTGGCTTCCTGAACAAGCTTATTAGCAAGTTCATCCACTGTCCATGTCTCCTTTATAGCATTGTAGCTGACATGGAATGCCTCAAACTCTTTAGGAAGTCCCTCAAAGATGAAATGCGTTAATATGGGATCCTCAACTTTAAGTCCCAACTTGAACAACTTAGTGGCTAAGCTTTGCATATGCATTATATGCTTAGTCATGTCCATTTTCTTTTCATCGTACTTACAATGAGACAGTTCAGAGAGAAGTTCGTCAATTAATGCCTTGTTAGAAGGCTCGAATTTCTTCTTACGTTTTGCAAGATATTTCTCAGTTGTGTCACATTCAGTCGCTGTAATTGAGTTCTTAATGTCCACAACAGTGACTAGACGTAGAAAGAAAGACAGTTACCATCCTTGTCTTTCCAATCCTTATATGCCTTAAGTACTGCTGCGTCCTTCTCATCAGACTTAGGCACAGCAGACTGGGCCCTCCTTCAAACAATCATGAAACTTAACATGGATATAGAAAGTTACAATCTCTATCCATTCAAATGTAGTTTGATCCAAAGAAGTAGAGGAACAGTCGAGAGACAATAAAATAGCAATTTATTTTGAGCAACTTCATAGTTGGAAAACATGCTCAACCATTAGTCTTTGAGTAAACACACAATTAGCAATAATGAATAAGACTTGTGCAATAATTGAGAAACCTAAAATTTTGATTAAACCAAGTACGGCATCTGCGGATAACCTATACCAGTCTAATCTCAATTAATTAAGTGTTCTACACTTTTATGGATAAGTCACTAATATACGCCGGTCCACCTGCGGGTAAGACCTAAGGGCTAGTAATTTATCCTCAATACTTGCTTATTCTGACCTTCACTGTTTTAATTGAGTCCACTGTGGTGTAACTCAGGCTTAATGTGAATGTTTAAGGCTTATTTAAACTTTAATGAAATCAAAGAACATGAGATGGTCCACTGCGGTGTAACTCAACTCAACTTAATAATGATTTCACTCATTCATAGTGTAATAATTCTTTACTGAAATTTTAATCTCTTATGAATGGAAGCAACTGTATGTGCAACCAAACAAACTTACTGAGATATTTCAAACAATTATATTGACTATAAAAGAGCGCAGCGGAAGAATACGGGAAAGCCCCACAGAAAACCCCAAAAAATTCATTAATCCGTTAAAATTATAAACGGAGTACTTGGTCAAACGAGACCAAGCCACAAAAAGGCTTTAATATACGGAGTACTAACGTCAAAAGCAAAAAAAAGACTTAAAAAAAAAAAAACAATACTCCGTAACAAACAACACACGTAATCAATACGTGCCATTAAAACAAAACATTGCACGGCTTTGCTATTTAAACAAAACTAAAGCATCATCATTATACCATCATCATCTTTAAAACATCATCACCATTAAAACCCACTTAAACTATAATACACGGCTGATGATACACCATTAAAAGCCATTTAAACTATAAGCCACTTAAACTTAAACATCATCACCATTAAAAGCCTAAAAACAAACGTGGCCATTACACTATCATCATCAACAATTAAATGGCCATTACACAAAACGAAAAACTTGAGCCAAATTTCCATAAACAAAAACCATAATCAAACATGGCCATTAAAATCAAACAAAAGCACCAACCAAACTGTAACACACGGCTGAAATCAACCACCATAGCCGACTATAAAGGCTGCCAACAAACCGACCCAAAACAGATCCCAAAATCGACAACCAAAACGACCAAAAATTTCTGACCCAAAATCAAAAACGAGTCCGATAATTATGGATAAGTTTCTAATCACAACAAGGCTCTGATACCACATGTAAACTAGGTTCAAACGATAATAACCCAGTTACGAACGATACAAACTTAATTCGTTCACAGGACCTTCGATTAGAAACAAATCACATGGAGAATTACGTACTGACAAGGCTAAAGTCGTATCACCTTAATCAAAATAAACCTAAATGACAACTAACAGCAGATAGCAGCAAGTAGGGATCGAATCCACAGGGAAACGGTGTAGTCTCGAGTTAAAGTCGGCGTAACAGGTTCAACTCAGATGTGAAAAGGTTTGTTTTTAGCTAAACTAAAGCAGATAATAAGACAAGATGAAAATATATATGGAGAAAGATTAGGGCGTCGGGTTCATATATGACAACGATTCAGGAACTCAAATTTATAAGAAGGAAAAGATAAACTGTGCAATTGACTAGGTTTGTAAAACGCTCTCTCGAGTCAATTTTAGCCTTAAGTTCAATTCAGCGGGCTCTCGCAACTTACTAAATTCAACTTATCTAACTTGCGTAAGTCCAGTTTTAACTCGGCTTTCGATCTTAAGTCAAAACATACTCAGGTTCAATTAAACTCGGATAAAACGGTGATCAGGCGAAATAATCCTAATTCAATTGATATAAAACGCATAGAAAGAAGTCAACTTGCACAATTTAAACAACCAATTTAATCTCAAAACATGTTCCTAAATCATATGTCACAAATCACCCTAACCCTAATTATGAAATTAGCTACTCATATTAAGGGCAAAAACAACAATAATAATAGAAGACATATCAAAAGGATGAATAAAAGCAATTGAAATAAACACTAAAACTTACGAATGCAAGCGGTTACAATTGAATCCACCTAGAAATAAACCTAAAACTAAGAGTTTTGAAGGAGAGAAAATAAAACTAAGCAGTAAACTAAACTAGGAAAATAAAGCCTAAGATAAGTAGTTTTCGTCCTAAGGTCTTTATATATAGTTTCCAAGAATTAAACACGAAATAAATCAAAACCCGACGAAAATTGCACATGGGTGGCCGTGGCAAATTTACCTGACCCAACCGGCCTGACACTTCAACTGGGCCGGCTCTCTTGGCCTTTGATCCTTGGCCCAAGCTTCTTCCTTTGGGCTTAATTTACTCGTAGCCCTTCTTAGTCTTTGGCCCTTTTGCTCGTGTTCTCCTTAGTCTTTGGTCTTTGGGTTAGTATTCTCGAGCTCCTGCGTGATCTCGAGCTTGGTCCTGTCGTCTCGATTCTCGTATTGCTCCTAACGTCCCGGGTTTTGGCTCAAATCCACCAAAACCTGCAAAATGTAAATAAAAGGCAGCAGTATCGAGAAACATAACATATAGCTCCTAAAGTCACAGTAAATACGAATAAATACGAGCTAAATGCGACTGAACCGGGGGCATAAAATGAATATAAATAGAGTGTATCAAACTCCCCCAAACCAAACCTTTGCTTGTCCTCAAGCAAATAGCGTCGGAGAAAATCAAAGTGACACGAACTAATCACGCTAGTATCTTGAAGTGGACGACCTATGCACATAAACATACAACCATAGACTGATTCACCAAAAATAGAGCACAAGTCTCAACCATTCACACCACAATATATCACTAGCCTCTAACGCTTACGCAATAGTAAAACTAACGACAAATCAATTCAAGCAAGGCCAACCGATCATACCACTTTCCGAACAACCAATCTTACCACATCATTTCCTTTTGTTCTCTTTTCTTTTGTGTATCCTTTTTTTTTTTCTTCTTCGCAAATGTGGAGCATCCCTCGTATGTAGTACCGTTTAGCTTGACGTTCACTCGGTAAAAATCGCGCTCGGGTACACATATTTCCTTAAGGGTTACATTATTGCTCATACTCACGGTCGCAACCAAATTCATGGCCACTGTGGTTACTCAAGTCAATGAGTCCCCTCCGAGAGCATCGAAGCATTGCTCCAACATATATATATCTTTCCAAACAAACCACAAACCAACATACCAACATTCCACAAACCAATGCCAAGCTCGAATGTTAAAGTCGAAAGTAAACAAGCGAAAAGCAGAAAGAATTAGTGCTGAGGCTCGCAATCTAGTAACAGGAAACAAACCAATCGTGCAAGCTAAGGCGATAGAAAGTCGACTCAAAGATACTAAAGATCAAAGTAAGTGTACAAATCAATTCCCCAAGCTAGATAAAACAGGACAAAGCAGACCAAAAAGACTCGTATTTTTGTAATTTTTTGAATTTTTCAATTTTTTTTTTTTTTGAAAATAAATGCACACGAAATGAAAATGCAAATGAACTAATGAACGCGAAAGTGTTTCCCTCCCCCAAACCAAATCACACATTGTCCTCAATGTGGAAAACAACACAACCACAAAAGCAGAGGAGGACAAATAACATACGGGGGAAGGAAAGTAAAACGAGAAAACGAGGGAAAATGGGGTAAAGAGTGCTCACAATGTAGAGTAGGAGCTCCCCCAAACCGAAGTCGATCATGGAGTGGGGCTAAAAATCCCGTGATATGCGTCCAAATCACCCAACGATGAAGTCCTTCGGCAAAGCACGCAAGAAGGAACAAAAGGAAGCATGAAAATGGGACCAGGTGGCGGTAGTGCAGACCGGCGGCCGTGGCCGGCAAACCACTGGCGTGATTTTTTCCGATTTTTCTTCAATTTCCAAATTTCAGCTACGGCTCCTGTCCTGGCCCGGCAGCCGGTTGGCCGGCTAAGAGGCCTTCTCGTGAGCTTTTTTCAACATAACAAGGACTTAAAAGTCCATGAATACCTGCGCGCTAAAAATCACAATAAAATAATAACCCTCGTCCTCGCGCGCTCAATAAAAGCAAAAAGTCATAAAAACAAGCAAACCAAAAGTACAAATGCTAAATGAAAATACAACGTCATCGGGTTGCCTCCCGGAAGCGCTGGTTTATAGTCCCGCACGACTCTTCACAGCTCCACAATCATCAAGTATACGCAGGCCAAGGTCGTTGGCCATTCGCGACAGCTTCACTCGGCGATACAGCAGTTGATCGCCATAGAACTTCTCCTCCGCGAGGCAGTGCAGCATAATCCATCAACGTAGGGCCTCGATCATGAAATGGCTCAACTGTAGGCCCTCTATCCCCATCGCTAGCGTCGTAAACGTCAGCCTTGAGCAGCTTTCTCTCCCCCAAACCATCCTTGCAGCTATCCTGTGAAGAACCTGCAAAAAGAGAAGAGACATGCAAAACCTCCAATGTGTCTCCAGTAGTGTGAGACGGAGGTACAGAGTCAATAGAACAAACTGACTCGAGACGCATAGGGGATCGCGGGGTGTCCGAATGAGTAAATGTGAGCGTTTCACCCCCCACCTTAAAAGCTATCGTCTTGCTACCCACATCAATAACTGCACCAGCAGTGTGCAGGAAGGGTCTTCCTAAAATGATAGGAATGTGGGCATCCTCGGGCATATCTACCACTACGAAGTCGACAGGGATAAAGAACTTTCCAACCTGTACTGGGACATCGTGTAAGATTCCTAAGGGACGCTTAACTGAGCGGTCAGCCATTTGCAAAGTGATGCTAGTGGGTTCTAAAGCTGACAAGCTCATCTTTTGATAGAGGGGGTAGGGGAGGACACTAACGCTGGCTCCTAGGTCACATAAAGCGTTACGAACCACAAACCTACCAATGGAGCACGGGATAGAAAAGGTCCCAGGGTCGCTAAGCTTAGGAGGCTTACTACCCTGCAGCCGAGTACTAGCTTCCCCCACAAAGGCTACGGTCGACACGTCGTCTAACGTACGCTTGCGAGCTAAAACATCTTTCAAAAACTTAGCGTACGCAGGAATTTGAGTAACGAGGTCTATAAAGGGGACGTTTACCTGAAGGGCTCGAATGACGTCCACGAACTTTTTGAACTTGGCCTCAGGCTCTGCACCTCGTTGACGACCAGGGAACGGAAGCTTGACTTGAAACGGGGGCGTTGGAGTAGAACTAGAATCACCAAATTTAATACCCGAATCATTCTTCCCTGCAGCCTCTGAGTCCACTAGGTTGATCGACCCACGCCGGCCGACCATTGTGACCTCTGTGAACACGGATTTAACGTGTTTTGACCCTTATCCTTCTCTTCTTCCTCCAAATTCACGGGGTCTCCATACATGGACCCACTTCTCAACGTAATTGCACACGCCGTGTCGTGTGGAGCTTTAGGGGGGTTTCCTTGAGGCGGAAGTGTACCCGGTTGCCTTGACGCTTGCGAAGCGGCTAATTGAGCCACTTGATTTTCCAACAGCTTAATTGCAGCGTCCTTAGCCTGCCCATCCTTGTGCATTTGCTGCATCATCATCTCTTGTGACTTTTGCACGGCCATGGTCACTTGAGACATCTGCAACATCATGGCCTTCATCTCGGCCATAGGATCGGGTAGTTGAGTAGGAGGGGGTGGTGGTGTGTACACGGGTTTTTGGTAGTTAAGTGGGGGTTGTGGTTGGCTTTTGTAAGGAGGTTGATAGGGGGTATTTTGAGGTGGTTGGGGAGTCGGGTTAAGTATGTTGTTGTTGCGGTAAGATAATAGTGACCTATCATAACCCGGTTGATTCTGGTACGGCAGGTTTTGATAAGCGTAAACCTGCTCCTGGGGTGCAGCATACCCCGTAGTATAACCTGAATCGTGCCCTGCAACAGCATTTACATGGGCACTCGACGAACTCCCCTGCATAGCATCAAACTTTCTATTCAGCTCAGAAAGTTGACTCATTGCTGCCGATACTCTCACTTCCACGGTCGTTGTGTGCGGACCGTGAATTACCCCTCGGCTTACCAAACTGGGATGAATGGATAGCCATCTCCTCGATCAATGTCCACGCCTTATCATCGTCGGTATTATTAGCAAATCGGCCTCCCGCAGCCGAGTCAAGAATAGCGCGACTCTCAGCATATAACCCATTATAAAAGGTCATTATCACCAACCAACCATCGAACCCGTGATGAGGACATTCACGAATTAACCGTTTGTAACGGTCCCACGCCTCAGCTAACGTCTCATCAAAGCTCTGCTGAAACCCCTGAATTTGACTACGGAGTTGGTTAGTCCGCTCTGGTGGATAGTACTTGCGATAGAAGGCAAGAGCTAGACTTGGCCAATCCGTAATACCCGGGGCTTCCTTATTCAAATCAGTGATCCACTCACGAGCGCGATCACGTAGCGAGAAAGGGAATAGCATCTCCCTAATTTGGTTTTGGGTGATTCCATTCTGCTTAATCGTTGAGCAGTAGTCGGTAAAAACCTGCATATGCTTCCCGGGATCCTCCGTAGGATTTCCACCGAATTGATTGCGCTCCACCAAAGTAAGAAAGGCGGGGCGAATCTCGAAATTCCCTTGGACCGTGTTTGGTATTGTGAACCCTTGCGGGATCGCCTCGGGCTTCGGCAACGAGTGACTATATAATTTAGGCATAGTCACGCGTGGTGGAGAACAAGTTGGAGTAATAGGAGGTGTGTCCTCTTCAGAGGGACGATTGCATTTGCACTAGACTCAGAACGCGACGCTTCCTCGAAATCAGGATCAAGTAACTTTCTTGCTTCCTTACGTAGTCTGTGAAAAGCTCGCTCAGGTTCAGGCTCAAATGGAATCAAACCTGTAGGTGACCTGTGCATAAACAAAACTACAAGAAAACGATAAGAAACGGTCTCAAGGAACTAAGTTCCTTGAGACTAAGGAGAAAAACCTGCAACTAAACAATAACTATAACTAACAAAGCCGTTTCCCCGGCAACGGCGCCAAAATTGACAAGGCTAAAGTCGTATCACCTTAATCAAAATAAACCTAAATGACAACTAACAGCAGATAGCAGCAAGTAGGGATCGAATCCACAGGGAAACGGTGTAGTCTCGAGTTAAAGTCGGCGTAACAGGTTCAACTCAGATGTGAAAAGGTTTGTTTTTAGCTAAACTAAAGCAGATAATAAGACAAGATGAAAATATATATGGAGAAAGATTAGGGCGTCGGGTTCATATATGACAACGATTCAGGAACTCAAATTTATAAGAAGGAAAAGATAAACTGTGCAATTGACTAGGTTTGTAAAGCGCTCTCGAGTCAATTTTAGCCTTAAGTTCAATTCAATGGGCTCTCATGACTTACTAAATTCAACTTATCTAACTTGCGTAAGTCCGGTTTAACTCGGCTTTAGATCTTAAGTCAAAACATACTCAGTTCAATTAAACTCGGATAAAGCGGTGATCAAAGTGAAATAATCCTAATTCAATTGATATAAAACGCATAGAAAGAAGTCAACTTGCACAATTTAAACAACCAATTTAATCTCAAAACATGTTCCTAAATCATATGTCACAAATCACCCTAACCCTAATTATGAAATTAGCTACTCATATTAAGGGCAATAACAACAATAATAATAATAGAAGACATATCAAAAGGATGAATAAAAGCAATTGAAATAAACCTGAAAACTTACGAATGCAAGCGGATTCTACAATTGAATCCAACTTGAAATAAAACTAAAACTAAGAGTTTTGAAGGAGAGAAAATAAAACTAAGCAGTAAACTAAACTAGGAAAATAAAGCCTAAGATAAGTAGTTTTCGTCCTAAGGTCTTTATATATAGTTTCCAAGAATTAAACACGAAATAAATCAAAACCCGACGAAAATTGCACATGGGCCGGCCGTGTACCGACCCGCTCGACACTTCAACTGGGCCGGCTCTCTTGGCCTTTGATCCTTGGCCCAAGCTTCTTCCTTTGGGCTTAATTTACTCGTAGCCCTTCTTAGTCTTTGGCCCTTTTGCTCGTGTTCTCCTTAGTCTTTGGTCTTTGGGTTAGTATTCTCGAGCTCCTGCGTGATCTCGAGCTTGGTCCTGTCGTCTCGATTCTCGTATTGCTCCTAACGTCCCGGGTTTTGGCTCAAATCCACCAAAACCTGCAAAATGTAAATAAAAGGCAGCAGTATCGAGAAACATAACATATAGCTCCTAAAGTCACAGTAAATACGAATAAATACGAGCTAAATGCGACTGAACCGGGGGCATAAAATGAATATAAATAGAGTGTATCACGTACCTTGGTCCGACATGATCGAGAGCGGTGAGACGGCGTCGAAAAACGGCGGGGTTGGTCGGCGTCGGTGTAGTAGGGCGGCGGTCGTGTAGGTGTACGGTGGTTTAAGGTGAAAGCTTAGGTTTCTCCTCTCTTTTCCCTTTAATCCCTTAATTTGTGTTTTTACAATTATTTTTTTTTTATGAGCTAATAACGGTTTAGCATATTAATAAGGGCGAGAGGAGGACCGGGCTTCTTTACCTAATTAATTTAATCGGTCCGTCAACAATTAAATTAACTGGGCTACTCCCACTAAAAGCCCAACTATTATATTTAGCTAATTACCGCATTAACTTAAGATTAACTATAGGTCCAAAATAACGTAATAATAATTAAATACAATACCGTATAAAATTATTCTTACAATATATACACTGTACCGTTACTTCGTCACCAACTCTCTCTGTTCGGTCCATTTCATTACATTTGATTTTCGGTCAACTGTAGTGAATTGGACCGAACAGAGGGAATAGTTTTTTTTGGTTTGTTTTATAATTGTGTTTTTCCTCGATATTTGTTGATTTAGAGTTTTGTCGAAATATTGTCACAAACTTAGGGAGTACTCTTTTAGCTACAATGTTTCTTATAACACAGGAGAGTACTCTGCATCGTCGTTATTGAATTCTATATCGACATATGTCAACCACTGTTTATTTTTTTAATTTCTTTCTAAGATTGTTGTAGTTTTTATCAAATTTGTAACAACAGCTGCAATTTTGGTTGGAAACTTTGTAAAACCGATGTAAATAGAACATTGGTGGACTGTTTTGTTTGTAGTACTTGTAACACTAAACATAATGTATAGAGATCGATTTCTATTTTTCATTTTTGTTTCGTGAACTTTGGTTTTTGTCAGGCTTTTGTATATGATTTATGAGTACTTCTTCGGTCCCAATCAATAGTTATATTTGTTTGAAATCTCAAACTAAGAGAGTAGTTATTCGTATGAAAATGTAAAGATGAAGGAAGTTCTGCAACTCTGCAAGTAGCACCGTGGCTGACTATGTTGTTTTTCTGAATTTGTCGAAAAAAGAATGAACTTTCACCGATTGACAGGTAGTCTTTCAGGCTCAATTGGTTTATATTAGACTTCTTATTGACTAATTTCATGTGCATAATGCATACTGTTTTCTAAGTTCATCTGATTTTGTCGTTCGAATTTCCTAAATTTTTGTTCTCGGATAATCTGCAGTCCATTATATTCTAAGTATGAGTTATTTTCTACTGAATTTTAAACCGTTGTGAGGATGTTTTATTTTCTTTGTATGTTCATTGCAACCAGTGATCGAGTTTGTTTGATGTTTTTAGTCGAGTTATGTGAATTACTGCAATATTTACCTAAGTTTGGTTTTCACAAACTAACCAAGAAATTGTTTGATTACATACCTTGGAAAAAAATAATTACGTATTTTGATCTTATTAATTGTTTTAGGTTACAATACATAACCATTGAACTGATTTTTCAGGAAAAAAAAAAGGAGCAGGAAGAGGAGCAAGAGGTTGAATCTAAGGAAGAGTCTAATGAGGAAAATTAAGTGTTACTCCGTATAAAATATCATTGTTTCTTGCTACTGCTGTTCTTTTTGCAGGAATTCATCTGTGTTGTCTTATTCAGCAAATATCAAAGTAAAGGGATTGAGAGGATCATCGAGATTTAGAATCCTCAAACATTGACTGAGTTGGGCGTGAGATTCATTCTGTTTGTGTCTCTGTTTTAGATTGTTTGAAAAATGTTAGGTGAACTCAATAAATTTAGCGTGAAACCGTGTCGTGTTCAGAACTTTAATTATGGAATCAATTAAGATATATTAAAAATAAGAATTAGCAACGGCCCGTGAATTCCACGGGTCGCATCACTAGTTACTAATTTATACAAACTCCAATACAATCAAATGGACTCCTCATCAAAACAGTACATACTCTGCAAGATGATTGATTATAATTGTAACACCCCGTATTAATTTAATTCAATAATTAGCCATCAAATACTAATTTCAAATCCTAAATTGAATCTTAGCCTTTTTGCCTTTCAAAATCACAATTTTTGCAAAACTTTCGTTTTGTAAAATTTATCAACTTCTTTAGAACTTTTAAAAAATTTTGAATAATGAAATTTATATTTTAGTCTTAAAATTCAAAAGTAGAAATATTTCGAAAAATCATCAAACGCGCACACTTTAACTTTTATCGCTTTTGACGCCCGACTTTTTAAAACTGACCAAATTCGTGAAAAACATTTTTAAACACAAATTAGACATTTCTTTTCCAAATAGTAGATTTGCATACTAGCTAAGCCACTTGACTTATTTTGTTCCCTAATTTCTTTATTTAAAACATTATTTTTCTAAATAAAACAAAACATAACATCTAATTACTTAACCTAATTTACCATAACTTGTTCCCATATTTCACAATTGAAAAACACAACCATTTTGGTCTCCCAAAACAGCCGAAATACTCCTCCCTTTTCCCTCTTTATTTTTCTTTCATTTTTCTCCTAAAAACACACTAAATTAAAACCCTAATTAATATTACCTTACTATTTCTCTAGTATTCCTTAGTCTTTTAGTGGGTTTTGAAGCTTACTTGTTACGGGTTTTTGAAGGTGAAGACGGGTATTTGAGTGGTGACTTAGACTTGGATAATATTGTCAATCCGGACAACCAATAAACTTGCCAATTAAGGTGACTAGCTTTGTCTTGTTTTAACCTCTTTGTAAATTAATTTGATTTTTATTATAAGTTTTATGACTATGATTTTTATGTTACAATATGTTTAAACATCATTTATGTGTGATTGTATGATATGTGAAGTATAATAAAATGATAATAAATAAGTAATATTGATAATAGTTAAAGTGTAGTATTATGTTAATATGTTTAGTTAAATTAGTTTTGAGCATTTTTAAATTTTATTCATATGATTTTTATGTTTAGTTATGTTTTATTTAAGTAGTAATCATATATAAAAATTATGTGAAATATTAACAATGAGTTTAAAGTGAATAAAAATCGAAAATGAAAATTTATGCATATACTTACATATACACGGCATTTCCCATTTTTTTTAACATATTTTCACTTTTAATTTTTGTAAATAATATGTTAGATTAAGTTAGTTAAAATGGATGTTATCATGTGAAAAAATTAAATTAGGAAAATAATTTATAAGTTGTTAAAATTGAAAATGGTGTTCTTGAGCTTTATTTTGATCTTCATGTGTGTTCATATGTTCTTCATGTGGATGTTCATCTTTATTGTTCATTTTGATTTCGTTGTATTTTATGTTTGTTAATATTTTGTGTTGATGTTTAGTTATTGTTTTATGTTATGTTATTACTATTACATAAATCAAACTTAAACTTTTAGAAAATCATTTAGAAAATTTAACTTTATATTTTAGCTTAAATTTTAGTCTAATGAAATTTCTAGTTAAGTTTCATTTTAGTTAAAATCACTTTAGTATAATTAGAATAATTAAAATATAAAGACTTTAAGCTAAAAACCGATAAAAATTGAAAAACGAATTTTTGACAAATACATACATGCTCACGGCATTAGGCCTAATTTTAGGGTTAAAATTTGTTTTATCACTTTTTAGTTTATTGTTAAAATAATTTAATTAGTAGTTAATAAGTTAGAATTAAGAAATTAAAAGAAATAAATGAATTTAGTTATAGATATAATCCACACGGCATTCCTAAATAAAATGGGCTAAATTTGATCAAAATGAAAATATCACTAAGTCACTAAAGTTAAATAGTTGTTAGAAATGAATTTTTGTACAAATCGATTTAGTTAGAAATGAAATATTATAAACCGATAAAAATGTGTAACCGTTATAAAAATGAACTAAATCGTGTGCTACTGTCTTTGCAATTGGACTGTTGGATTTGGACATACGGACTAAAATGAACCATCCACGATACCATTATTATTAAAAATGAAAATCGCTAAATTTAGTAAATAGACGACTAAATTTAACTGAGTCTCATTTTAAAATAAATATCATTGATCACTTTTTACAAACCGAACTTAACGTTTTTAAAAATTAGACTTTTAAAATATTTTCACAAATCACTAAGTACAAAACGAACTTAACGACTTTGAAACTAGAAATTTATACTTAGCAAATAAAAAGGTTTAGTTTTATACCTAAAATATCTTAAGTATAAATACCTAAAATATCTTAAGTATAAAAATACGTACAAGTATAAGAATACGTACAAGTATAAAAATACGAATAAAATACGAAGTATAAAAATACGAATACGTATAAAAATACGTATAAAATACTAAGTATAAAAATACGGATACGTATAAAAATACGTATAAAATACGATGAATAGTGACTGATGAATAGTGTCAAGTGAATAGTGATTTATGAATAGTGAAAAATTTACGAAACTTGTAAAACAAGTTACGTCTCAAAATTCAAAGATAATTCAAATTTCAAAATTTGAAATATTGAAAATAATTGAAAATTTTACTAAGTATAGAAAATTGAAAATGAATAAGTAAATGACTTAAAGTGTTTTGAAAAGCACTTAAATAAAATTTGACATATTAATAAACATATCAAAATATAAACTTAAAAATGTTAATAATTAACAACACTTCAAATAATAAACGAATATGTTATGTGATGATCTGAAACCAAATAAAATACTTAAGCGTTTGTGTGAGGTAGGAGAGTGCAGTAGCATGTGATATGTAATATCAAATAAATAATAAATCTAGAGTAAGTTAAATAAAAGGTCAAAGCTTGAGCCTCAGATTATGAAAAGCGTCAATCGTGCGTGAAGTGGGGTAAGATAGTCTTGAATCACGGATACCACTATCTCGGTCTCGTATTTGGTCATCCGGTTAGTGTGGTTTAAGCCAGCGACTTTATTGCTTAGCATGCTGCCCATGCCTTTACGCCTTAAGTCGTATTGCCTAAGCCGTACAAGATAATGAATATGCCAACTCTTTATTGGGTCGGTCTCTAGGAAATAGTCGTTTTATTCAGAGGTAAGGTGCTCTATGAATAGCATAGCCTACTCTTATCGAGAATACTCATATATGCATATTAGACTTGGGTGTAATTCACCTTATTTCGCTAGGGGTATCAGGGCACCCGCGACCTTATGGATTTGGGTTTATTATCGGCGTTATGGATTTGCGTCTTATATGACTTTATGGATTTGGCTCATATATCAGCTTTATGGATTTGGGCTGGATATGCGGTTCTGTCTCCTTGCCGTGTTTCGTTCTTAGTGGGCGCAACACTTGCATTCGTTCTTGCCACATATACAGATCACTTGACGGGATTATAACTGAAGTTCGAATCATTTCGAACACTAGAAGATGAGATGCAAGTACTATAGTATTCGGCGTGGTTTACGAGTCGAGTAAGCCGCTGCACTATGGTAGCGAGATGCAAGCGACTAGAGTACAATGGCCTACTCAGTGGTCAGGCTCGTAAGCAGTTTATGTGTTGTTTGTTATTTGATTAAATGAGAATGAGTGTGTACCATCTTCGCAAACTAAAGACCACAAATTTCTGAAATGAATCGAGTCTGCATGATGTGAATGATACTATATGTACGTCTGTTTGCGATCTGATATCGCGTTGTAATCCTGTTGAATTATTGTGATACTATTGCTATGATATTATATGTTATTTGCCTTCATAACTGAATATCATGCTTGTATGATTTATTGCTTTAAACCGCATGTTTATTATGACTTATATGTCTTTATATGCTATTTGTAATAAGCATATTTATGTTTTTATCATAACGTTATAGTTATAAAGCGATAATAATAAACCAAAGTAATTGAAATCGAGGGTAAGTATGAGCATAGCTAGTCACTGTCCGCTCAGCGGGCACCCCCCCATCAGTTTATTGTGCAGGACGTTCGTGGACCAGGAGCTGGGTTTTGGATGGAGCCACGAGACGTTTTTATTGCTTTTCCTTAGTTGTTTTCGAGAGAGATGTAATATATATAACGCTACTCTTTTGAATTTCCGTATTTAGAGTTGTTGTATTCAACTCTTAAAGGATGATGTAATATTTTGGGTTATTGTATATTTAATAACACTGGTTTAAGACTTAATTAATTTCCGCTTTAGTAATTAAAGTCGACTAAAAAACCAGGTTGTTACAGTTGGTTCAAAGCTGACTCGTGACCGTAACATAAATGGCCTAATGCGATTTATGCTTACCTAACGAGAGACACCTGGGCGGTACAAACATATTAATATGTTAACCCGCAAGACTACTAGGATCAAATAATAAATTAGATTTTTTCTTTTATTAGATCACTTAAATGGTAACTTGAAATCGCGTTAAAGTGTGAGGATGGGTAGAAACCTTAAGTACCGACCATAGGCTTAGAATTTTTAAATAACAAACTACTTCCCTCAAAATAAAATACACTAACTATCGTATGCTTGCTACTTGCTGAAGTGACTGATTTAAACTAACAACTATCCTCGGATATAAAATCTAAATAATAAATTCTACTCCTGAGGATTGAAGCATCGAAGGAATACCAGACGGCACGGAGAGAAGACTTCTGATAAATTCATAACCAAATCCACAATGATACCTCTCTCTATCTTCTACCTTTTATTCTCCCTGAGAAAGCGTACTAGATGCGTTTTAATATCCAAAAACCGATAAAACCAACATTCACATCCCAAGGGGATGAAATATCTAAACTTCTGTGCTTACTTGCATAACTGCTGTTATCACATTTATTACGAATGAATTCTATCAATGTCTAGCATGCTATCTAACACCTTGCAAGGCTAATAATTCTCTTCTTTTCCTAATTCTTTCAGAATGGCTGGTCCTCCTATGACTAACGAAGAAAGACAAATTCTGGCCGAAGAATCTCTAATACGCTTAGCAGAAATAGCCACGGAAAACGCGAACCGCCAACATCAGCCGAGCGCGTTCGACCGTTTCTCACGTCATCGACCACCAGCATACACAGGGTCAAACAACCCCACCGAGCTCACAAACTGGTTGGAGGAGATGAAGAAGCTCATGGATTTGAGCAGGACGCCTCCAGAAGAGAGGGTCAACATCGCCGCCTTCTATCTAAAAGAAGAGGCGAATGGTTGGTGGAACGTGATCAGGACCAATGAGCCTGACACCACGTTCACCTGGGGCGAATTTACAACAAAGATCAAGGAGCGATACTTCGGGTATGAGCTCCGATGCCAGATGGAGGAGAAATTCATTAATCTGAAGATGAATGACATGACCCTTCAGGAATACACGGAGGAGTTCCAACGGCTGTCCAAGTTTGGAACTGCGGTAGCTCCCAATGAGAGGGCCATGACTCAAAGGTACCTGCGCAACATGTCTAATGATCTGCGTACCTACTTGAGCAGCAACACCTACACTACTTTTGCCGCAGCATACGAGCGTGCGTGCAGTGTATGGGCTTCCTTGGAGTTGGAAAAAGCTGAGGAGAAAAAGAAGAAGAAGGTGTTTGTGCCATCTGTGGCACAGTCGAGCTTCATTCAGAAGCCGAACTACCAACGTCCCAACCAACAGAGGCCAAATTTCCAAAGGCCAGCGGTTCAAAACAGAGTTCCTGCTGGGAACAATGAGAGAGCTATGGTTGGAGGCAGAGGTCCGCAACAAGGTATGGGGCGTAGCGGATGTCTGATATGTGGCAAAGCACTACATGAAGGGAAACAGTGCAATGGGCAGCCAATTACCTGTTACCGTTGCAAAAAGATAGGGCACAAGTCCAACGCTTGCCCCGAACGTGCAAATCTGCCACCTACACCTATTGCGGGAGTACCACAATCTGTTGTGGTACAGGGTCGAGTGTATGTCCTCACCGGGCGAAGGTGGCGGTCACCGAGACCAAGCGTCATCACCGGTATTTTTCCGCATTAGTGCGTGAACGCGATCATATTGTTTGACACTGGGGCATCATTGTCCTTTATATCTTCTAAGTTTGTCGCAAAAGCTAACCTCACAAAATTCAAATCAATCAATGTAAACATTTCTCTACCAAACGGTAAAATTCTCAAATGTTCCAAAATATTCAAAGAAACTCCTATAACCATTCATAAAACAATCTTTCCTTCCGATCTAATACTTTTCGACATGCCGGAGTTTGACGTCATACTGGGTATCGATTGGTTGACCAAATACCATGCAATATTCGAGTGCCGAGACCGAAAGATTCGCTTGAAGCATCTTACAGGGGCCAGGGTTACGTATCAGAAGACATCGCCAATTAAGGGGGCGAAAATCATCTCTGTGCTACAACTATAACGGTTAGAAAGAAAAGGGCATCAAGTGTACCTATGCAGCATCAACGAGGTAAAAGAAAGCGTGAACATTGGAGATATTCACGTAGTACGGGAATTCCCTGACGTTTTTCCTGATGAGTTGCCAGACTTGCCACCTGCGCGTGACGTTGAATTCTCTATCGACCTTGCACCAGGCACGACACCAATCTCAAAGGCACCCTATAGAATGGCACCGGTAGAACTACAGGAATTGAAGAAACAACTTGAGGAAATGATTGAGAAGGGTTTCATAAGACCGAGTGTCTCACCTTGGGGAGCACCAGTCCTCTTTGTGAAAAAGAAGGATGGCAGTATGAGACTCTACATCGACTACAGGGAACTAAACAAGGTGACCATTAAGAACCATTATCCTTTACCCAGAATCGACGATCTCTTTGATCAATTGAAAGGCGCGGGAGTATTTTCAAAGATCGACCTGAGGTCAGGTTATCATCAGATTGCGGTAAGAGAACAGGACATCCAGAAGACTGCTTTCAGAAGCAGATATGGTCACTACGAATTTAAAGTCATGCCTTTCGGTTTAACAAACGCACCAGCAGTGTTCATGGATCAAATGAACAGAACCTTCCACGAATACTTGGACATCTGCGTGGTAGTTTTCATTGACGACATCCTTATTTATTCCAAGACTGGGGCAGAACACGAGGAACACCTCCGTATCATTTTGGGAATACTAAGGGAATATAAGTGGTATGCTAAATTTTCCAAGTGCGAGTTTTGGCTTGAGAAGGTAGCATTCCTGGGTCACGTCATCTCGAAGGACGGAGTGATGGTAGATCCTGCAAAGATAGACGCAGTGAAAGAATGGAAAGCACCTACAAATATAACTGAAATACGCAGCTTCCTGGGTTTGGCTGGATATTACAGAAGATTTGTTCCAAATTTCTCCAAGGTAGCACGACCTATGACCAAGTTATTACAGAAGGAATCCAAGTTCATATGGAGTGCAGAGTGCGAGAATGCATTCCAGGAACTCAAGACAAGGCTTACCACAGCACCCGTCTTAGCTCTTCCTACGGATGGAGACGAATATGAAGTCTACAGTGACGCCTCGCTGAATGGCCTGGGTTGCGTACTGATGCAACAGGGGAAGGTCATTGCTTATGCGTCGAGGCAATTGAAAGTCCATGAAAGAAACTACCCCACTCATGACCTAGAATTAGCAGCCGTTGTGTTTGCTTTGAAAATCTGGCGTCATTACCTCTACGGAGTAAGTATCAAGTTCTACACGGACCACAAAAGCCTGAAATATATCTTCACGCAGAAGGAACTCAACATGAGGCAACGCCGGTGGTTAGAACTGATCAAGGACTACAAGATTGAACTACTGTACCACGAGGGTAAGGCGAACGTCGTTGCTGACGCTCTGAGTAGAAAGACTACGCATACCCTTAGCAACATCTGGGAAATTCCGGCTGGGATCGTCAGAGACTTCAAAAGAATGAATTTAGAGTTGGTTCAGTCTGATGATGCCGACTTAAGCGCAATGATCGCAGAGCCGGAGTTATATCACGAGATTAAAGCTCTACAATGGGAAGATGAAGAGCTTGTGAAGATCAGACGGGAAATTCCTTCAGGAAACTGAGCAGGGTTTGAAGTTAAGCCTGACGGGAGTTTGAGGTTCAAGGAAAGGTGGTGTGTGCCCGACGTACTAGTGTTAAAAAGAAGGATCCTTGATGAGGCACATAGTACACGATACTCCATACATCCAGGGTCTGATAAGATGTACCAAGATTTAAAGCTGAGGCTCTGGTGGGTAGGAATGAAAGTAGAGATTGCCGAGTACGTTGCAAAGTGCCTAATCTGCCAGAAGGTGAAATTCAGCATCAACGACCTGGAGGACTATTACAACCTTTGGACATTCCATTGGGGAAATGGGACTCCATTTCCATGGATTTCATAACAGGTTTACCGAGGACTCACCGAGGGAATAATGCAATTTGGGTGATAGTGGACCGCTTAACAAAATCGGCCCATTTCCTGCCAATGAAAGACACCTGGAGCCTTGAAGAGTTAGCTAAGGCATATGAGAAGAAGGTGATCCGATTACACGGCGTACCACTGGACATTATTTCGGATAGAGATCTGAGGTTCACCTCTCATTTTTGGGAAAAACTACAAGCAGCGTTGGGAAGCCAACTGAAGATGAGTACCGCTTTCCACCCTGCGACCGATGGTCAAACTGAGCGAACTATACAAACGCTTGAAGACATGCTCAGGGCATGTGTTTTAGAATTCAACGAGAATTGGCAGAAAAGTCTACCTTTGATTGAATTCTCCTACAACAATAGCTTCCATGCAAGTTTGGGTTGTGCCCCATTTGAGGCACTCTACGGGAGAAAGTGTCGTAGCCCATTATGTTGGGACGATGCTAGTGATAACGTGGGCACTGGACCACAGGTTATTCAAGACCAGATCGAGCACATCAAAATAATTCGTGAACGCCTGCAAGCAGCACAAGACCGACAGAAGATGTATGCTAACAAACATCGCCGACCTATTGAGTTCGAAGTCGGCGATCATGTATTCTTGAAAGTATCGCCCATGAAGGGGGTTCGACGATTTGGACTGAAAGGGAAGCTAAGTCCTAAGTACGTTGGACCATACGAAGTACTTGAAAGGATTGGTGAGGTAGCCTATCGTCTAGCGCTACCCCCCAACTTATCCAAGGTTCACAACGTGTTCCACGCTTTCAACCGAGGAGATCTGAGGTGACCCAAGTCATATCATTACTCCTGACGTGATCGCAGTTGAGCCTAACCTGCTATACTCCGAAAGACCAGTGAAGATTCTAGCGCGAGAAACCAAGGTGCTATGGAAGGGTCAACTGACCGAACAATCAACTTGGGAAACCGAGGCCTCTATGAAGGAGAAATACCCCGAGCTGTTTATCTCAGGTGAAAATCCTATCCTTCATTCAAGTTTCGGGACGAAACTTTTCTAAGGGGGGAGGTTTGTAACACCCCGTGTTAATTTAATTCAATAATTAGCCATCAAATACTAATTTCAAATCCTAAATTGAATCTTAGCCTTTTTGCCTTTCAAAATCACAATTTTGCAAAACTTTCGTTTTGTAAAATTTATCGACTTCTTTAGAACTTTTAAAAATTTTTGAATAATGAAATTTATATTTTAGTCTTAAAATTCAAAAGTAGAAATATTTCGAAATATCATCAAACGCGCACACTAGGGATGGCAATGGGTGAACTGGTCGGTCCAAGAGACCTGCACCTGCACTCCGCCACCCTTATAAAGGACCCAGACTCACCTGGACCCAACGGGTCCAAAATTTCAGACTGCACTGCACTCCAGTGCCCAGCTCGGTCTGGGTCCAAAACGGGTCTACCCATTATATATTTTTTTTTAATCATAATGTGTCAAAAAATATTTATATTTTTAAAATAAAATCACTTCATTATAGAATACCAAAACACAACATCTAATATTTTTTTACAAAAGTCATCAACTGAAGAGTGAAGACGGAAGAAAAACGGCAGAATGAAGAATGAAGACTACTGCTACTCACGTATAGGTCTTTAGGGTTTGTGTTTTTTGTGTTTATTTTTTACAAAAGTCATCAACTTGTACACTACTGCTACTCACGTGTAGGTCTTTGAGTAATTTTAATTTTTTTTATTTAAACGGGTCCGCGGGTCGGGTCTGGGTTTTATTATAAAGACCCAGACCCGACCCAGACCCATATTTAAAAAACCCAGACCCGGCCCATACCCATTGGGTCTAAAAAAATAGGACCCATACCCGGCCCATTAGATGCAGACGAAATGCAGGTCGAGATCTGGACCCATTGCCATCCCTAGCGCACACTTTAACTTTTATCGCTTTTGACGCCCGACTTTTTAAAACTGACCAAATTCGTGAAAAACATTTTTAAACACAAATTAGACATTTCTTTTCCAAATAGTAGATTTGCATACTAGCTAAGCCACATGACTTATTTTGTTCCCTAATTTCTTTATTTAAAACATTATTTTTTAAATAAAACAAAACATAACATCTAATTACTTAACCTAATTTACCATAACTTGTTCCCATATTTCACAAGTGAAAAACACAACCATTTTGGTCTCCCAAAACAGCCGAAATACTCCTCCCTTTTCCCTCTTTATTTTTCTTTCATTTTTCTCCTAAAAACACACTAAATTAAAACCCTAATATTACCTTACTATTTCTCTAGTATTCCTTAGTCTTTTAGTGGGTTTTGAAGCTTACTTGTTACGGGTTTTTGAAGGTGAAGACGGGTATTTGAGTGGTGACTTAGACTTGGATAATATTGTCGATCCGGACAACCAATAAACTTGCCGATTAAGGTGACTAGCTTTGTCTTGTTTTAACCTCTTTGTAAATTAATTTGATTTTTATTATAAGTTTTATGAGTATGATTTTTATGTTACAATATGTTTAAACATCATTTATGTGTGATTGTATGATATGTGAAGTATAATAAAATGATAATAAATAAGTAATATTGATAATAGTTAAAGTGTAGTATTATGTTAATATGTTTAATTAAATTAGTTTTGAGCATTTTTAAATTTTATTCATATGATTTTTATGTTTAGTTATGTTTTATTTAAGTAGTAATCATATATAAAAATTATGTGAAATATTAACAATGAGTTTTGAGCATTTTTAAATTAATGTTGTGTGCAGGAACTATCTTTGGAGTGGTTCTGTGGAACAGATGCGAACCCCACCCGTAAGCTGGGAGAAGGTATGTGCTCCAAAGGAAGAAGGTGGCCTGGGTATTAAGTTCAGTATAATGTGGAACTGGGCTATCATTGGAAAGTTGGCATGGTGGATTTATACTCAACAGGAAAAATTGTGGGTGCAATGGGTTAGCCACGTGTATCTGAAGGGGGCTTCCTGGGCAGATTACTCATCCCGTGGTGATGTGTCTTGGGGCTGGAAGATGGTGTGTAAGGCTAGAGACAAGGTGGCTGAAGGTTTTGATAATGGTGACTGGGTTTTGGATTCAAAGGGTTACACTGTTGCTTCAGCATACGATTTATGTAGGGGTAAGTTTCCTAGAGTACAGTGGTGGTCCTTTGTATGGTCTGTGTGGTCTGTCCCTAAGCATCGTTTTATCTCTTGGATGATGCTTAGGGAAGCCTTGAGTGTGAAAACCAAGTTGTATGCTTGGTCTGCTTGTGATGATGAAATATGTCAGATGTGTGGTATTGAAACAGAGGACCATGAGCATATCTTTTGGCGTTGTCCTTATACAGTTCAGCTCCTGGTTAAGTGGTCTGATTGGACTGGGATGGCTGCTTTTCGACAAAGAGATGATGTATGGAGAGATGTGCAGCACGCCACGAAGGGTAGACAACGGTGTATGCAGGCCGTGACTCAAGCTCTGATCTACTATACGTGGAAAGAGAGGAACCTGGCCTGGGTTGAGGGTTTTGTTCATCGACCTGAAGTTGTGATTCGAGAAATGCGGCAAGTTCTTAGAAAGCGTTTCTGTATGATTGATATAGTTGATATTGATGTGTCCACCTATGATTGACTAGTTAGTATTGGCTTGAAATAGGTAGAGTGGATTGATTGTATTCCAAATTGTATATGTGTTTGGTTTTAATATAATTGCTTACATTTTACCAAAAAAAAAAAACAATGAGTTTAAAGTGAATAAAAATCGAAAATGAAAATTTATGCATATACTTACATATACACGGCATTTCCCATTTTTTTTAATATATAAATCACTTTTAATTTTTGTAAATAATATGTTAGATTAAGTTAGTTAAAATGGATGTTATCATGTGAAAAAAATTAAATTAGGAAAATAATTTATAAGTTGTTAAAATTGAAAATGGTGTTCTTGAGCTTTATTTTGATCTTCATGTGTGTTCATATGTTCTTCATGTGGATGTTCATCTTTATTGTTCATTTTGATTTCGTTTTATTTTATGTTTGTTAATATTTTGTGTTGATGTTTAGTTATTGTTTTATGTTATGTTATTACTATTACATAAATCAAACTTAAACTTTTAGAAAATCATTTAAAAAATTTAACTTTATATTTTAGCTTAAATTTTAGTCTAATGAAATTTCTAGTTAAGTTTCATTTTAGTTAAAATCACTTTAGTATAATTAGAATAATTAAAATATAAAGACTTTAAGCTAAAAACCGATAAAAATTGAAAAACGAATTTTTGACAAATACATACATGCTCACGGCATTAGGCCTAATTTTAGGGTTAAAATTTGTTTTATCACTTTTTAGTTTATTGTTAAAATAATTTAATTAGTAGTTAATAAGTTAGAATTAAGAAATTAAAAGAAATAAATGAATTTAGTTATAGATATAATCCACACGGCATTCCTAAATAAAATGGGCTAAATTTGATCAAAATGAAAATATCACTAAGTCACTAAAGTTAAATAGTTGTTAGAAATGAATTTTTGTACAAATCGATTTAGTTAGAAATGAAATATTATAAACCGATAAAAATGTGTAACCGTTATAAAAATGAACTAAATCGTGTGCTACTGCCTTTGCAATTGGACTGTTGGATTTGGACATACGGACTAAAATGAACCATCCACGATACCATTATTATTAAAAATGAAAATCGCTAAATTTAGTAAATAGACGACTAAATTTAACTGAGTCTCATTTTAAAATAAATATCATTGATCACTTTTTACAAACCGAACTTAACGTTTTTAAAAATTAGACTTTTAAAATATTTTCACAAATCACTAAGTACAAAACGAACTTAACGACTTTGAAACTAGAAATTTATACTTAGCAAATAAAAAGGTTTAGTTTTATACCTAAAATATCTTAAGTATAAATACCTAAAATATCTTAAGTATAAAAATACGTACAAGTATAAGAATACGTACAAGTATAAAAATACGAATAAAATACGAAGTATAAAAATACGAATACGTATAAAAATACGTATAAAATACTAAGTATAAAAATACGGATACGTATAAAAATACGTATAAAATACGATGAATAGTGACTGATGAATAGTGTCAAGTGAATAGTGATTTATGAATAGTGAAAAATTTACGAAACTTGTAAAACAAGTTACGTCTCAAAATTCAAAGATAATTCAAATTTCAAAATTTGAAATATTGAAAATAATTGAAAATTTTACTAAGTATAGAAAATTGAAAATGAATAAGTAAATGACTTAAAGTGTTTTGAAAAGCACTTAAATAAAATTTGACATATTAATAAACATATCAAAATATAAACTTAAAAATGTTAATAATTAACAACACTTCAAATAATAAACGAATATGTTATGTGATGATACGAAACCAAATAAAATACTTAAACGTTTGACGCTGAGATTAGGAGAGTCTAGTAACATGTGATATGTAATATCAAATAAATAATAAATCTAGAGTAAGTTAAATAAAAGGTCAAAGCTTGAGCCTCCGTTATGAAAACGTCAATCGTGCGTGAAGTGGGGTAAGATAGTCTTGAATACGGATACCACTATCTCGGTCTCGTATTTGGTCATCCGGTTAGTGTGGTTTAAGCGGCGACTTTATTGCTTAGCATGTCGCTTTGCATGCCTTTACGCCTTAAGTCGTATTGCCTAAGCCGCATACAAGATAATGAATATGCCAACTTTTTATTGGGTCGGTCTCAGGAAATAGTCGTTTTATTCAGAGGTAAGGTGCTCTATGAATAGCATAGCCTACTCTTATCGAGAATACTCATATATGCATATTAGACTTGGGTGTAATTCACCTTATTTCGCTAGGGTATCGGGGCACCCGCGACCTTATGGATTTGGGTTTATTGTTGCGTTATGGATTTGCGTCTTATATGACTTTATAGATTTGGCTCATATATCGCCTTTATGGATTTGAAATTTGGATATGCGGTTCTGTCTCCTTGCCGTGTTTCGTTCTTAGTGGGCGCGACACTTGCATTCGTTCTTGCCACATGTACAGATCACTTGACGGGATTATAACTGAAGTTCGAATCATTTCGAACACTAGAAGATGAGATGCAAGTACTATAGTATTCGGCGTGGTTTACGAGTCGAGTAAGCCGCTGCACTATGGTAGCGAGATGCAAGCGACTAGAGTACAATGGCCTACTCAGTGGTCAGGCTCGTAAGCAGTTTATGTGTTGTTTGTTATTTGATTAAATGAGAATGAGTGTGTACCATCTTCGCAAACTAAAGACCACAAATTTCTGAAATGAATCGAGTCTGCATGATGTGAATGATACTATATGTACGTCTGTTTGCGATCTGATATCGCGTTGTAATCCTGTTGAATTATTGTGATACTATTGCTATGATATTATATGTTATTTGCCTTCATAACTGAATATCATGCTTGTATGATTTATCGCTTTAAACCGCATGCTTATTATGACTTATATGTCTTTATATGCTATTTGTAATAAGCATGTTTATGTTTTTATCATAACGTTATAGTTATAAAGCGATAATAATAAACCAAAGTAATTGAAATCGAGGGTAAGTATGAGCATAGCTAGTCACTGTCCGCTCAGCGGGCACCCCCCCATCAGTTTATTGTGCAGGACGTTCGTGGACCAGGAGCTGGGTTTTGGATGGAGCCACGAGACGTTTTTATTGCTTTTCCTTAGTTGTTTTCGAGAGAGATGTAATATATATAACGCTACTCTTTTGAATTTCCGTATTTAGAGTTGTTGTATTCAACTCTTAAAGGATGATGTAATATTTTGGGTTATTGTATATTTAATAACACTGGTTTAAGACTTAATTAATTTCCGCCTTAGTAATTAAAGTCGACTAAAAAACCAGGTTGTTACAATAATAAAAAATAACAAATACTTGTAAACCTTGTCCATGCATATAAGAACCGATACCATGAAAAACATATGAAACATCAAAAGCCATCACAACAACATGATTAATCGTCAGGACAATATCTTAATCAAACACTAATTCAAAACAATCAACATGCAAAAACACTAAACTGTAGTTCCATGCACAAAAGCATATATATCACATGATGTAAATATATAAGACCATCACAAAATTACCCCGTGAAATATCATTAACAAATACTATTATCAAACAACTAATGATACGGAGTATGTCGTTAACCATGGAATATACCACAAACATGATAATCATAATACGATCATTATGGAATCAAAATCATTAATCATACGAGCATACTCTAACCGCCACATATGCATGCTTTTCATACCACATAAAAAACAAATCTAGTCGTCACAATTTGACGTGCCTTACGAAACAACAACATGAAAGTAAAATGAAAGAGACAAAAACTGGAGGGCATGTGACGGGATAAACACACAAAGTATTATCACAGACCATACATAAGTCATCTTAACATAAAAGCAATCATGACACTTATATGATCAACAATGGTTAAACACATTTACATACCCACAACACATTATGATACACGATGATAATCACTAACATCATGCATAAAGAAAGTAAAATTAAAATATCTTTACTATGACGTTTTATTGCACTTGCATTCACAATACATAACAATCAGTATTGACTTAACCGCTTTATTTTCGCACCGCATATGCATCTCAGTGAATATTCCTCCACATAACCATATAGTCAGTGGCGGACCTTAGGCTTGCTGAGCCTAGGCCCGGCCCACCCTAGATAAATATTATTATGTTGTAAGTGTTAACCAAAAGATATAGTGTTGGAGTTGGTAAAGTGTTTTTTTATTGTTCTAGAGGTCACAGGTTCGATTCGGCCCACCCTCAATTTTTTTTAAAGATCCGCTACTGCATATAGTATCCATATAAATTTGAACCAAATTCTTGAAAATGCACCGTCAATGTCACGCATATCCTTCGATCATTACCAAAAAAAATACTCTCAAAGAATGTTGGAAAAAATTACGGTGTTCTTGGTACTCCGTCGTAATACCGACATGTAAGATAACTCGGATAATGATCGAATCGCGCAACCGCTTTCCTTTGAGAGTATTTAGACCCTTACATTTGCCCCGGGTATCACTAAATCCCTCGCAGTATAAGACACTCAAACCCTCTCATTCACGGCAAATAGAAGCGAGAGTATACTAACGGAGTTTTGTGAGTTTGTGTAATTCAAAATCAAAATTTCAGATTCATGTGTTTTATTACCATATATGATAACATATATTTATATACTAATGAATAACAGAAATAAAATTATTTCCGATAAAAAAATTCGTTTGAGACACGACTTTTCACACATAACCATCAAAATACCCACCAAATTACAAAAATCTGGGAAAATTGCCCTAGGGCCAGCCGCCGGTCGTGGACCAGCGCCGAGACCAAAACATTTCGGTGGGAAAAATAAATAGAAGAAAAGAAGCTTTACACCAAAATTAAATAGTTACAGACTGGAATCGAACCAATGACATCAAGGTTACCAATCACAAGTTTTACCAACTGTGATACTTTGAATTTATTGATAATTAAGTAACTTAATTTAATATATATATTATTCCAGCAATTATTTAAAACACCTCATTCCTTCAATTCTTTTACCAAAATTACTTTTAATATATAATTTTGCATTTGTCTCAAAACCGTAAATTTGATCCATATTCTTAAATAAGTGTGTACACCACACTCCCGAACATAAATAATAGCCGTTCAAATTTACTCGACTTTTGACCAATCCCGACTACACTTAAACGGAAATCTAGTGATTCACTTAAATCACCAACATTAATTACTTCTTATTACTCCTATAATTAAGTCTACCATATAAATTTTTTTATCTTCTCTTTCAATAACTTCCTTAGTTGATTAAACGGGACTTTAAGAAATTATTTAATTGCCTTATTTAATACGGAGTACCATATTCATATCTTAAGGACTCGTTTGGTTGCCCACCCAAAATCATGGGAAGTTGCAAATCCCATGAATTGAAAAAATTGAACTTGTTTGGTTACCCAAAGTTATTATATGATGTGGGAAGTTGAAAATTTCATGAATTTCAACTTCCTAAGAAATGGGGGAAGTTGCTTAGTGCTTACCTAGGTCCCCCTTGGTAGCTTGTATTTCCCATGGAAGTTATTTCTCACATCGTCAACTAAACACATTTTACAAATTCCCATGAAGTTGGATGCGAGAATTAAGTTCTCATGAATTGCAACTACATGGGATGTTATTCTTCCCGAATTAACCAAACGACCCCTAGTATAATGAGTACTCGTACATTTCATATTATCCCTTTAATTATTACGTTTATTTATTCCCTTAATTAATTTAATTTAATCACCAATTATTTTTCTGTCTAAAATTATAGGCGAAAAAATGATGGCCTATGAGATTGACAAGTGGACATAGCAGCCTATTTGACATTTTTTTATTATGATAATTTAGATTTTGCCATGATAGGCATGGGGGTAGAAATGACAATGGATCGGGTTCGGGTCGAGTGAAGCGGCACCCGCATCCATCCGTCTCAAAAAAATCTTCATCCAATCCACTCGTCATCCACGAAACTTGTCATCCATATCCAATCCATCTGTCATCTGCAAGTGAAACGGGTGGATCGGGTGGCAAAGTGGATGACAAACTAAAGTGATATGAAAATAGAAAAATAAAAAATTGTTGCGTTTCGTTGAAAAAACAAAACTTATTAGTGTTTAAATTACGTTAAAATGAGTCAAAAGTGAATGTCTTAATTGATTATAAGTCGAATAGTAAAAAAAATATTATAGAAGGTTACATATAATATAAAATTAATCTAAATAAAAAAGTAAATTTTACATAGAATATTTAATAATCGGGTGATGGATAGATGATTGGTTGGATGAAACTTCACTACTACAAAAACAAGAATAAGAAACACTAAATAGAGAACTGTTGAGTGAGATATATGTTTACCGAAAGTAAAGAGAACACATATCTTATTGAGATGTTTTTTAAAGGAAGAAATAAAGAACGGTTGTATAGTTAACCGTTATCTATTAAATCAAAGATAAATAAATTAATTAATAAACAAATTAAATGAATAAAAACCTAAACCTCATTAATCCCAAACTTACCCAACTTTCTACATCATGCAGCGCCCCCACTATATAATTAATTATTTTAGGCATCTCAATCGTCATCATTTAAAACTCCCCCGTTATCCACAACCACCACCATCGTCTCTAGAACCGCCACACTCCGCGACTGGTTTTGACATTTTCAGCGACATCAACTGAAGCAAACAAGGTCATCCTCATTTTACAGTTTTCCCCAAATCAATCAGTAAACTTCCAATCGATCGGTACACTCTAGTTTTTAAGTTTTCATATTCCATTATTCGATGAAATTCATCTATTTCTGAGTAAATATACTATCTTTCTTAATTACTTTGCAAGTTTTAGAAGTGATTTTGATGAAATAATTGTTCAATTGAAATTTGATTTCACGATGACGGTATTCGTTCCCTCAATATGATTGTTACGGAGTATTTGTTTTTAAAGTAATTGATAAGAAGCTTCTTGATAATAATTTATTATTGATCCATGTTGTTTCATGATGCAAGTTGATCGTTCATAGTACTTTGATCAATTTAGCTGTTTGATTTATTATTGGATCGTTAATGACCCTTTTAACTTAATTAGTAGAATAATAGTGAATAATGAATTTGATTGGTGTTGTTGTCTTGTTCGAACTTGTGAACTTGTAATCTGATTGTTCTATAGTTGGTTTTTTATTGACAAGTTTCGGTGTAGACAATTCGAGCGTCACCTGATAATGATTTTTATCAAGTCTTTAGGAGTTTATGACTCAGTTGCTGAGGTTTTTTTTAGTCTTTATACACCGGATGACTAATTTTAATGAAAAAGTATGTGGCTGATCGAGAAAGACGTTATCAAGGTATTAAATTTTAATCGTAGTCTGAAGTTTCGTGGACAATGTATTGTTTTACAGGTTAAGTGCACGAGAACAGTCGACAGTTCTTCTACGATGAATTAAGAGTAGCGCAGATAATTTAGTAGCAGGTAATTTACTTGATTTACCGGTACTTCAATTTACCGGATACATCATTATTTGCTCAGGGTTATGTTTTATCGTTTTTATTCTCGATTTTAGTCTAACCAATATTTTTTTACTTATATGCACATTGAACTTAATATGCTACTCCATACATTTTAACGTTCTATTGTCTAACTTGGCATTTTAGGTGTGTTGAAAAGATTGACATACCCCATTGGAAGCTCGTGAAGATGTAGTCTTAGCACTCGCAAATGTAATAAAATAAATAGCTCTTTGTTGTTGCATTCTTTTATTTATTCAAGCATGTACACACGTATCTTTTTAAGACCCAAGTTCTGGGATATTGTAATTTTTGGTCTATCTTATGAAATAATCTACTATTTCATTAGATATTTTAATAATATTTCTTCTATGTTATCCGGTAATATTTTTAATTTTTTTTTATTTAAAGAAAAACAATAGAGAACGGTTGTCTGATTATACTGTTCCCTTTTGTTATTTCTAGAGAACTGTTGCCCTACAAAGGTGTTCTCTGAACCCCTATTTAGAGAACTATCATCATAGATACATGTTCTCTTTTCTAATTAAATAAAAAACGCTTGATGGAAACATGCGTTCTCTATTGTTATCCATATAAATCGCCTGGCACAAGCGTTTTGTAAACAATATAGATCGCTGAGGAGGAGAACGGTCCAAAGGCGTTCTATAAGGCTTATTTTAACGGCTCTCTATTGCCTTTTTTGTAGTAGTGCTTCATCCAACCCACCATCCATCCATCATCCGTTACATTCATCATCCACCCCATAAGTCGGCTTTTATCCGTTTTTTAGGATCGGGTGGATCGAATTTGAGTGGGTTCGGGTGAAATTGGCATCTCTACATGGGGGAGGTATATATTGATCATTAATTTTAGGTTCAAGTGTGAGAGTGTGATAATTATTATCTGTAAAGTACTCTGATCCCATCAATTCGAGTGTGTAATCTATACCTAATATGGTACGGTGGTATCATAATTCGAGTATTCACAGGGCTTGTATTGCTTATGCAATTTTAAAATTGGGTAGGTAAAATATTAAAACCATCCATCTTTGGCTAGCGATTCAAAATGTGTAAAAGTATCATATATCAATCATAGAGTATAGGTTTATTCTACGTCGACATTCTTTCTATTTGGAGGGATAGTAGTATGTGCAAATTATATTACGATGACAGATGCTTATTTCTACACGAGGTAATGTATTATTGCTTGGAGAGACACCATGGTTTATGGATTTTCAAGAAGTGAATTTGCAATATAATTTCAATGTAACACCCCGACTCTTTTTATATTTTATAATATTCATATCGTCTTCATTCGTATTTCATTTATCTCGATTTTCTCATTTTTGGCCCGAGGAAGTCGTTTCACTCGATCACGTGTCATTTTGGCGGGCCGTAGTAGCGCTAACCTAGGTGGTTGCCGACTTGAGGGTGTATGAGTGGTTAAGGAGGAGTATGGAGGGGTGGAAGTATGAATAATTTAGGAGGATGGATTTCCGGAGCTAAGAATTTCTGACCAAAAACTTGCAGTTTAAACCTATAGGTTCAGGGTCCAAACCGCCAGGTTCAGGGTCCAAACCGCCAAGTTCAGGGTCCAAACCGCCCGGTTCAGTTCTAAACCGCGCGGTTCGGGTTTGTTTCAGCGAGCAGAGTCCGTGAGCACCCGTATTTGTTTTTATACGAAATCCTTTATATTTTAATGACTCTCTAAGCCCTAATCTCTCATTATTCCCACATTCATCTAACCCTAAACTAAAACTCTCTCTTCTCTCTCCTAATTACACATTAATTACCTCTCCAAACTCCATTAAAGTTCATTGATTTCTTCTCCATCAAACCCTAATTTTATTCTTTTCCATCTCCTTCGGTAATTCTTCATTCTTATGTCTTTGTTGTCCTAGTTTTCATAGTTTGATTAGTATTTTATGTGTTATTGATTGTTTTCTTGTATTCTATGTATGTTTTGTTCTTCAAATCAAAGGAGAAGGTGAACTCAAGGAAGAAAGCTCTATAGTCGTTGAGGAAAATGAAGATTATTCTTGCTTTGTGCTAAAAGGTAACTAGGTGTAGCCCTAGACATATTTTGACATGTGTGAGACTATATAATTGATTGAGGATGATTTGATTGTTGTTATGTATGAAAAGTGATGATCTTTGGGTTGGACGTGCTATAAAGTTGTGATCTTTGGTCTAAATTGAATTGGTCTCACACTAATGAGTTTGGTAATTGAATTTGGATGTATGTCTATATTGAATTTGGGTTACAATGTCGCTAGGTCGCTTAAAGATGATAACTTTGGGACGATATGATGGTTTATTATGATTGTTATCGAGATGTAAATTTAAGTACTCCGTATTAAGTTTGTTTACTATATTGTTTGATCACAATAACGTTGAGGATGACTATATTAGGGATAATAAGAATGTTGTTGAGTGTAAGATGGATTCATATTGGTGTTGATGAGTAAAGTATGGATGGTTTGAGATTGATTGTGAGATGGTTCATGTTGAATTGACTTGTTTGTATGCTTGAGTTGAGTGTGTGTTCTGGCACGTACGTGAGGAGCTACGACGTCTTTTGTAGGACGGATACCGCCCATAGTCCCCTCGACTATTCTTGTTGCTTAGTTAGAGCTATTATGGGCACTCAACCGGTTATGGTTAGAGACTATGGTTATGTTATTATGTCGTCACCGTTCTTGTTGCTCGGTGGGATTTGGCTAAATTTAGACAGTTGCTTTGGAACTTCATGTTGTTGTTCCGCCATAGGGTTTGGATGATTCTTGTTGCTTCATCCGGGGTGATTCTTGTTGCTTCACCCAGTGCTCTGTGCTTACTCTTGCAGGTTGTTGATTGTTGTTTGTCATCTTGTTGTTGACAGTTTGAGCTTAAATAACTTAAATGAACTAGTTATGGTTGAGTTGCCTCAGTTGTACATTTGTGGGTTGTTCACTCTTTGACTAAAGGTTGTAGGCCAGTTGGACAGATGGTTGAGTTGGTTAGCTAATGAGTTGGTTTGAGGTTCCCTTGTGTTTATAATACCTTTGGGTTGTATGTTGAAATATGACTGGGGAGCACCTAGTTACTCCCCCATTTGTGGCGTTGCATTCATTTTCATGCGCAGGTTTCTTGTGAGGGCGGGTTGAAGAGTGACGAGTTCCGCGAGAATAGCTATTTTATTATAGTTGATTACTCGTTTAGCCTTTTCTACTTTTCAGTTAGCCTTTGTAAGGGTATTTATTCCTTGTTTAGACTTTGAAGTCTAGACCGTTGTTTTAGTTAGTGGCGATCCGGATTCCACGGTGTTTCCGCTACCGTGGCTCGCTTTTATTTTCTTTTCTTTTATAAATCCTTTTAATTCTTTATTTTTATGTTGTTGGAAAATCCAGGTTGTTACAGTCAACATTAAAGTATAAATTATAATGTTAACTATAGTCGGTGAATAGGCTATGTGGCTAAGGTAGTTTATTTATGTATGTATGAGACCAACTTCTTCCATGTTTTGATAATGAGTAAAGGTGCGGACTGCAGTGTTAAAACTAACACGTATTATGAACTATCATAAGTTGGATGATTTTGGCTGTAATGTGAGATCTCAAGATTTACTAGAGGATCACTTTAAATAAAAGGTCAACTAGGGACTTATTCACAAGTTATATATTGGGATGTTTAAAGGTACTTAATTTTTTGTAGTAGGATACCCAATTCCCATCTACTATGATGAGGCATAACAATGTGGGAAGACTATTATCAAAAATTAAAGCACAATGTTTATGTTGTACCGTAAGTATGTGTTTGTGCCTACATGATAAGTTAGGATGAATGTTATCTTTTTAATTTAATTGATACTTTGAAATAGTTTTATTGTGGGACACAATTAAAAGAATCCACATATGAGTGTGAAGTGTGGCCACTTCTTAAAACTTAGATTTGACTTTGTATGCACTTATAAATGGATAGGGACCCACCTGTATATGGCGTGGTAATAAACCTATGGAGTTATTTTGAACTTGTATATGTTATAACAGCTTCATATATTCAAATAGCGTGGTAATAAACATTCTCGAATGCAGAATGTGTAGTTCATAAGGTGGAAATTCAATTTTTGTGACATTTTCACTTTATGTGCAAGTTTGGTTTAATTTGTTTTTAATAAATCAAGGACTACACTTAAATGTGGGAGAATGGTGATTTTAGTATATCACTGGATTCTTGATTTAAGTGTAGTCGGGATTCATTAAAATGTGAAGGCATCGTAAATGGTGACTTTTTGAATTGTCATTTTGTGTCTATATATGTGCAATTATTGCATTGAAAAACGACAGAAAAACATATGAAAATCAACAATTTTCATGATATAATTAAACAAACTCCATTGGCTTATTCTCACTTCTATTTGCTGAAAACGAGAGGATTTGATCGTCTTATCCCACGAGGTATTTCGCGATATGTTACGGTTATAATTAACCTCTCACGCAAGCGCAACGCGGTCGTAGTAGTATGAGAGGGTCGAATCCACGGGGATGGTTTGTTAGGCTTTAAGTCTCGTGTTCGTCTTAGTTTAGTCGATCAAAAAGTTGCTTTGGGTTTCTAATCTAATAAAACTAATGAAAAGTGAGTAAAAGAAAAGACAATGTAATCGATAATAAAAGAGAGGTCTAAGGTCCGATTTCTCCACTAGCATCTAATTATAACAACAAGTCATTGAATCGTAAAATTAGAAAACGTCCATGGAACTAAACACTACTCCCTTCCCGAGTTTGTAGGTCACTTCCTAAAATACCTAAGATTTCTCTTCCGGGTTTGAATTAGGTCTCCTCGACTTGCCTAAAAGTCCACTCCCATGGTACTAACACACAAGTCAAAGGGAATAAAAATACGACGTTTACAAATTCACAATTCAACAACTTGTCTCAACAATTCAAATACAAACACAAAATAGGCTAGGGATTAATCGAACCCTAAACACAAAATTACTAGCTAATCATGGCTAATTCAACACAAATCATGTAAATAATGAACTCAAACATACAACTTAGAACAATTGAATAATAAAGATCAAAATAATCGTAAAATAAGAGACAAAGTTGAACTTAAATTGAAATGAAAAAGATCAAATCTTCACATAAATTGTAGATTAAAATAATAAACTACTGATTAAAAACAAATTAAAATTAAATCTAATTAAAATAGAGAGAAAATACTGAAGAAAATGGAAGAAATTGGCACTTTTCTACGTTGCACTACTCTAGTGCTGCGTCTCCTACTCTTCGTGCTCTACACTACTCTCTGCTCTATTCTTTCATCGTGCTGCTCTCTTCTTCTCTCTTAATTGCTGCCCTTTTTTGCTACTCTTTTTTATTTCTTGGGCTTGTGGGTCTTTAAGCTTTTTAGGCCACAAGTAGCTCCATCTTTTAATTCCATTTGCTCGTGTATTTCGATCCAATTGATTCCGCTCCATTTATTGTCTCGATTCAATGTATTTTATCGTCTTACTTTCTTCTCAAATCGGTACCTGTAAAAATATAATAACCAAAAGCAGTACCATTTTCTCAACAAAAAAGATAAAGTCGGATAAAAATATGACTGAGCCCACTTATTTGTAATCGACTAAATATTGAGCTATTTAACCAATTAAGACCGCAAAATTAATTATATAAGAGTTATAATGTGGGTATAAAATCATTAAAAATGTCGCTTATCAAACTCCCCCACACTAAACTCTTACTCATCCTCGAGTAAGCTCAAAAAACAACTATACCATCAAACATTACTAAACAAGCATATATAGACAAAAACTAATCTAGATATAATATCCGTGTAATACCCCGGCCCCAACTGAAGGCCTAAATGTCACTCACGGTAGCTCGCCAGGCTGCGTACATCGCCCACAAACCAACACGGGACATTTCCAGCGCACTTTGTCCTCACTCGTGCACATCCTGGAAACTTCCCAGGAGGTCACCCATCCTAAGACTACTCTCCAGCAAGCACGCTTAACTGAAGAGTTCTTAAGATGAGCCACCAGAAAAGAAGATGCATCTTGTTGATATGAGTAGTACTTACAATCCTTTAAGCACTATGTCACTTGAGCCAACACATGAACCTCTTCAACGGGGTACCCGGCCCGAATAACCTCGGACAACACCGGGTATTACAATCCGAATCGGGACAATTAGCGAGTCCATCCGCCCCTTTAACTCACAACGCAATACTCATGAGGAAAAAGTACCACGTTCAAGGCAAGGTTGGTCTTGCTCAAATTCGTGAACCGGCATCATATAAGCACATAAATAAGCATAGGAAAAAGTCGGTTCGGTCTCAAATAAGCTTACCTTCCTCATCTAGGTAGCTTTCTCACTCTCAACACGAGCGAGTATATCCAACGTATCAAAGTCGAATATATAAAAGGTTACTTGAGCGACTAGACGAAATAGAGGAAATTTATGTCATGCATTAGGTTATTGTCGATAATCAAGTTCTTTCAAGGTCAAATTGGGGTGTGGGGAATATGGGAAAAAGGAACCTCATGTCCTAAGCTTCCTAACATCAAGTCTCGCCTCCAACGGTAGGAGGAAGGGTCGTACCAATTTGGCTCAATTGCGTGCTCGTTTCTTATAAAATAAGTGCTCATAAAAGTAGATGGCTTCCGTATTATTACATTTTTTTTCGACTTTTTTTTTTCTTTTGAATCGGGTGTGGCTAATCCCACGCTCGCTAGGTTGTCACCGACACACCGCGTGTTTTCTCAGCACGAAGTGAGTACACGACAATAGCTTACGGGTTTTTCACTCTTTACCACTCGGTCTAATTAAAATGACCGTTAATAGTGGCATCAAAGTGGTCACCACAACCCGTTATTTGAGACTTTTGAAAGCTAAAAAAAACTTGAAGATCAAAGCATCTTACAAAACAAGTTAGAAACGAGCTTTTATTGTGATTTTTTTTCCTTTGTTGTAGTTTTTGTAATTTTTGTGATAATCGAGCCAAAAAGGTCACCTTGAGACGAGATAACCAAGTCACCAAGTACAATGAGGGTGGAGTAATGGAGGTGAATTCACACCCGACAAGTGACCCTTGGAGCTTAATCAACGACAATAAAAAGATGCATGACTAAGTTGTTCTAGTTAGTATTATCATCCAAATAACGAGCTAGATAATCAACTAAGACAAGTCATGAAAATACATCAAGAAACTCTTTTTGGGTTTTAAAATTTTTAAATTTTTTTGGATTTTCGAAAATTTTCAAATAAAAGACAAACAAAAATAAAAATATATGTACACTTAACACATTCTCCGAACTCCTCAGCACAAAAATTCACAACAATACCACGATCTCCAAAACCACCACATATAACAATGCAAAGCATCCTCCCCCACACTAAAATCAGACATTGTCCTCAATGTTCATACTAGGGGAAGGGGTAGAACGGAAAAAGGGTAAAAGAATATACCAAGTAAAGCGCAAAATGGTGGTCACCATAAGAATAGAACTTTCACAAGCTTGTGATCCCGCCAAGTTGAAGTAGAACGTGTTACCTACTAAAATGTAAAACTAAGCAAAACAAAACGAAACAAAATTTACTAACAAAATTTAGAAATATTTACATGTTAACTAATAATCTAAATACCGGTCAAAGAGCGCATTAACAAGTCAAACAAGATCGACCAATCAATACAAAAGTGGTCATAAGATATCCAAGAGAACAAACATGATAAATCATACCAAAGTGAAGTAATAAGACTAACAAAATACTTGTGAGAAAGGATGTGCTTTAAAATTGCATCAAAACCACACCAAGGCTTATCATTTGGTTTTAAAGGTATAAAACAATGATCAAAATCAAAGGTTATATCAATCTCATCTAATAAATCTCCACGCCTTTTCATCAAAGCCTCCTTAGGAGGCAAATACAAAGAGATATCGAAATCATCGAGAGAAAAAGTCAACTCATCATCAATCATAAGCTCATAAGAGGAAGAAAAGTCTAAGTACGAGAAATCAATGAAATTAAGAGATTCATCCTCAAAACAAAGGCTAGTCTCACAAACCGCCTCAAAGAAACTCTCCAAAACGGGCTCTTTAACGAAGCCATCATCACTACTCTCAATCTTGAGACTTTTATCAAGAATATCCACAATCTCATTATCCCACAACTTCTCTCTCGTATCAAACTCAAGACTTTCTTCACTACTAGTCAACACCTCTACAAAATCATAATCAACCTCAAAGACTAAAGTCTCTAACTCACACAATCAAAGCTTATTAGCCTCTTCCACTCCAAGAGGTTCATCATCCTCACTTAAAACATAATCAACATCAAACATCACACTCTCTAAGTCGCAATCATGGTTTAAAAGAGAAGAAACATTGGGCACATTAACATCATCAATAGAAGAATCATAAACATTAAGATCAAACCCAGGTGACCCAACAACATTATCATCATTAAACATCACATGATCATCTAACAACATAGAAGATTTAATCTTATCACTAGGGAGAGGGGAATCATCATGCAAAACGACATCATCAAGAGAAGATGAATTAACATCATGAACAAGTTCGTTAGAATCCACAAGCCAATCATAATCATCATCATCATCCCCATTAATCACATTATGACCCTTAGACTCATCAACATTCACATCCTTAAAGGAGGGGGAAACATAGCTACTTTGAACATTACACACATGATGAGAAGAATAAATAGTCGATTTTTTTCTACCCCCAATTTCTTTCGGCCATGAAAGACAATGAAACAGGGGAAGGAATAGGTTTTGACGTGTAATTCATTTGATTAAGGATGTGTCAGTACATAGCTTATATAATGCTAAACATCATATACACATGCCACGAATAAGGCTATAAAGTAGGCAACTAAATATACGATTAACTAAGATAGCTAAGATTACACCGACGCAATATGTACACAAATATATCCAAATATTTCACAATATCGTTCAATACTCCCCCTCAAGTTGGAGCACTTGGCAAGCTAATGCCCAACTTGGATCGGAGAAAACGGAATGCTTCCCCTCCTAAGGCCTTCGTAAATATGTCCGCCACTTGATCTTTACTGCGTATATGAGTGGTGAAAATCGTTTTATTCACGATATGATGACGTATGAAGTGACAGTCTACCTCGATGTGTTTCGTGCGATCGTGAAAGACCGGGTTCTTAGCAATATGTAAAGCAGCAGTGTTGTCACAAAACACTTCAATGGGTGTGCTATGATCAATTCCTAGTGATTTGAGAAACTACTTGAGCCAAATTACTTCACTAGTGACAGCTCCCAATGCACGATATTCCGCCTCTGCACTTGACTTGGCCACTGTCGTTTGCTTCCTAGTCTTCCACGAAATGGGCGAGTGCCCCAAGGTGACAAAATACCCGGTCAATGACTTCCTGGTTAATGGGCATCGTGCATAGTCTGAGTCTGAGTATCCACGCAATAGCAAATCATTACTATGCGCAATCACAATTCCCTTTCCCGGACTCCCTTTAATGTACCGGATAGTCCGTAACGCCGCATCCAAATGTTCCTTCCTTGGGGCGTGAACGAATTGACTGAGGATATGGACGGCGTATACTAGGTCTGGTCGTGTTATGGTCAAGTAAATAAGCCGTCCAACTAGACGCCGATACTTCATAGGATCGTGCAGCAACTCGCCTTCAGCCAAGGCTAATTGGTGGTTTGGTTGTATCGGTAAGTCGATTGGCTTAGCTCCCTCTAAACCGGCTTCTTTAACAATCTCTAAAGCATATTTTCTTTGACTAAGGAATAGGCCTTTGGACCCGGTTGCGACCTCAATGCCGAGAAAGTATTTGAGCCTGCCAAGATCCTTAATCCCGAAACTACGATCAAGAAAAGACTTGAGACTGTTGTTTGCTTTCTCACTATCACTTACAATTATCATATCATCCACATAAACCAAAATTCCTATGAAAATTTCGTCTTTATTATAAGTGAATAATGAGTAGTCAGCCATTGATTGAGTGAAGCCATACCGTGTCAATGAATCCGTTAACTTAGCGAACCAATTCCTCGAAGCTTGCTTAAGCCCATATAATGACTTTGTCAGCTTACACACTTTTGTTAACCCACCTTTTTCGAATCCCGGCGGCATTCTCATATATACTTCCTCGTTTAAATCACCGTGGAGGAACGCATTATTGACATCCAATTGGGTAATTGACCACCCTTTCGAAACAGCTACTGCGAGCAAACAGCGAACGCTTGTCATTTTTGCTACAGGAGCAAATGTTTCGTGATAATCGACGCCTTGACCTGCGTGAACCCCTGCGCGACCAGCCTCGCTTTGTACAGTTCGACAGTGCCATCCGCTTTATACTTCACTTTGTAAACCCATCGACAACCAATGGGTCTCTTACCCTTTGGAAGATCAACAATTTTCCACGTCCCGTTTGCTTCTAGTGCATCGAATTCTCGTGCCATGGCCTCCTGCCATTCCCGTATTTTGGATGCTTCATTGTAAGTACGTGGCTCTCGTATTTCATCCACCTTGGCCAAAAAACTCCTGTAATTATCAGAAAAGCAATCGGTTGTGACGTAGTTAACCAAAGGATAACGGGTACCTTTCTTCGTGGATGTCGATTGGGGCGGGTGAGCAGCAACGTGGGGTTCAATGAGGCGACTTGATGTGCAGACATAATCCTTTTTCCAATATGGTTCAAATTTCGTACGTGCTCCTCGTCCTACCATCTCATCTGTCTCGATTTCTTTATGATGCACCGGTTTTGTTGTACTTTCAGCACCCGCTTCTGTACTCTGTGTGGGTAGTGCTTCTTCAGCATTCATTTCCCTTGTTTCACGATCATTGTCCCCTGTATTTTGTTCACAAGCAACCTCCCCATGACTGGGAACAAAGTCGTCTTCAACAGGTATTAGCTCAGGATCACAGACTCGTTTATTTTCTGGTTGGTTCGTGGGTCGATCATCAGCAAAGTGGAAAATGTGCTCATAGAAGAGGACATCTCTCGACTCAAAGATGCGCTTGTCCTTTAAGTCGTATACCTTCCACCCTTTTTTACTGTGAGGATAGCCCACAAAAATACATCGTTTGCCCCTCTCATTGAACTTATCTTTGGGCTTGTCTTTATTGTGAGCATAACACACACTCCCGAAAACTCGAATATTATCAAGGCAAGGTCGTTTTCCATATAAAATTTCATGAGGAGTCAAGCCCTCAAGTAGCCGAGTAGGTGTTCTATTTATTAAGTACGCAGCGGTTAGAACACACTCCCCCCAAAACTCAATAGGTAAATTACCTTGAAAACGCAAAGCTCTCGCTTTTTCCAAAATGTGTCTATGTTTCCGTTCCACCCTACCATTTTGTTGTGGGGTGTCAACTTGACTAGCTAGTTCGGAAGATCATGCCATGCTCATTGTAATAATCCTTCATAACGTTTGACAAAAATTCCGTACCATTGTCGCTTTGCACTATTTTAACCTCTTTCCCGAATTGAGTTTTGACCATTTTACAAAAATTAATCATAAGTTGGCTTACTTCTCGTTTATCACGCATTAATAAGGCCCAAACATGTCTACTACGGTCGTCAACAATCGTGAGGAAAGATTGTGCTCCGGACAAACTTTTTGTGTGATACGGACCCCAAATGTCACAGTGTATAAGAGCGAATAATTCCGTACTTCTCTTATTATTAGATTTAAAATGGAACGAGTTTGTTTGGCCCGACAACATGGGTCACAAATGTTATTTGAATCCCAAGACAAATTGAAACCAACTAAATCAGAAAAGAAAGGTAAAACACTGCTAGAAGGGTGCCCGAGTCGTTTGTGCCATAGTCGAGAATCAGTACTAGTGCTTGCCTGCGCCACCATATGCCTGCGTTCACCTTTGAAATAATAAACTCCGTCACTGTGCTCACCCCGCCCAATCTTCATCCTCGTAGATTGGTCCTGTATAACACAATGATCATTATAGAAAGTCACAACACAATTGTTTTCTGTAATTAACTGTTGTATAGAGATTAAATCACAAGTTAAGGACGGGACAAAAAGGACATCTTTAAGGGTAAAATTATCGTTTAACGTCACTCGTCCATGTTCCTCTGCCACGATTCTGGAACCATCAGGCAAACTGACTGTTGACTTCCTGCCTCTCCAAACATCATTTAGCAAGTCTCGTCTACCTGTCATATGATGGGAGCAGCCGCTATCGAGTAACCAATTTCCATGTTCATAATTATTCGTACCTGATTTTGGTTGTTCTTCTCCCTGATTGTTTAAAAGGGTTCTTAATTGAACCATTTCTTCCGGAGTGAAGCCATGGATCTCGTCTTTGCTGACAGTGGCAGCGTTGGCTTGCTGTCCGGAACTACCACGGCCTCTACCTCCCTTGCCACGACCTCCATAGCGACCACGACCTCGTCCTCTGCCTTGGATGCCTAGCTTTTCCCAGCACTTGTCTTCCGTATGCCACAATTTATTGCAATAGGTGCATCGGATTACATTTGTGTCATCACCATTTTTAGACGTGCCAACACCACGACCTAACCCCCCTCCAACTTGTGCAGTCATTGCCGCTTCCAACACGTCTTCCTTTACCTTGGTGGCTGCTTGATGTCGTTCTTCTTTAAGCATGACGGCATTAGCTCTGCTCAAGGGAGGAATTTCGTCCTCCATTAATAAGGTGGATCTGACATGCCCGAAAAGGACACTGTCGAGCCCCATTAAAAATTGGTATACTTTCTCCTCTTCCCGTTCTTTGACCATCTCAGCCGCCGCTCCGCAAGTGCATGGGGGTACTTTGCTGTAGGTCCCCAATTCGTCCCAGATAGCCTTCAATTGAGTATAATACTCAACTACGGTCTGATTCCTCCTTTGCTTGCACTCGTTAAGATCGCTTTTAAGTTGATAAACCCGAAGCGCATTTCCAGTGGAATATCGATCACGTAGCTCCTTCCAAATCTCGACAACAGTTCCAGAAAAGGCTATACTTGGGTGAAGTTTCGGGTCGATAACATTTCTCAGCCATGCCTTAATCATGGCGTTGCATTGTCGCCAGGCCACGGCTTCAAGAGTCTCTTCCGCTCCTTTCGCAATCACCGGTCTTTTCACGGTACCCTCGATAAAACCCAATTTGTTTTTGGCATCGAGACCGTTTCGTACAGCATCCGCCCACAATTGATAATTATCCCCATTGAATATGATTTGGGATAGAGATAAGTTTGGACTTTCATTAGGATGTAGGTACAATGGTGAGGAGGGTGGTATGGACTCATATTTTTTATCTGATTTGATTAAAGTTCCGTCTCCCTGTGTCATTTTGAAAGAAAAAGAAAACGAACCAGGATCACTGCTTTGATGCCATGAAAGACAATGAAACAGGGGAAGGAATAGGTTTTGACGTGTAATTCATTTGATTAAGGATGTGTCAGTACATAGCTTATATAATGCTAAACATCATATACACATGCCACGAATAAGGCTATAAAGTAGGCAACTAAATATACGATTAACTAAGATAGCTAAGATTACACCGACGCAATATGTACACAAATATATCCAAATATTTCACAATATCGTTCAATAGCCATAACCATATTTTCAATTAAAGCATTAGCTTCCTTAACTTTCAACCCCTCAAAATCTCCTCTAGATGCCGCAAGCACCATCTCTCTAGTGGGTGGAAGCAAGCTTTTAAAGAAAGATAATATGGTTAGCCAAGGAGGGATCCCATGGTGAGGACAAACTCTCAACAATCCCTTAAACCTATCCCAAGACTCGCCCAAACTCTCAAACTCGCTTTGTTCAAAGGAAAGAATTTTTTGTGTAAACTTGCAAGTCTTAAAGAGAGGAAAATATTGTCTATGAAATGCTTGAGCTAAGTCACTCCACGTGGAAAAAGTCTTAGGGGGATGCGAGTACAACCAATTCCTAACTTTACCCTTAAAACTAAAAGGAACAAGTAAGAGTCTAATAGTTTGATCGGGATCACCACAAATTCTCAAGGTTGCACACTTCTCCTCAAAAGTCACAAGATGGTTTATCACATTATCATCATCTAATCCATGGAACACATCTTGTCGCACAAGTTTAATTAAAGCCGGTTTCAATTCATAATCGGTAGCCTCGATATTCCCAATATCAATGGGCGAAGAAATCAAACTAGGGTCGAGTCTACAAAGGTCGGCTATAGAAGACATTTGAAAAATCGAGAAACAAAATTTTTGATTTTTTTTTTTTTAAAAAAGCAATAAATGACTAATCCTAAAACTAAACAAAAACCCAAATCTAACTTAGCACCATCCCCGACAACGGCGCCAAAAAACTTGTTACGGTCATAATTAATCTCTCACGCAAGCGCAACGCGGTCGTAGTAGTATGAGAGGGTCGAATCCACGGGGATGGTTTGTTAGGCTTTAAGTCTCGTGTTCGTCTTAGTTTATTAGTCGGTCAAAAAGTTACTTTGGGTTTCTAATCCAATAAAACTAATGAAAAATGAGTAAAAGAAAAGACAATGTAATCGATAATAAAAGAGAGGTCTAAGGTCCGATTTCTCCACTAGCATCTAATTATAACAACAAGTCATTGAATCGTAAAATTAGAAAACGTCTATGGAACTAAACACTACTCCCTTCCCGAATTTGTAGGTCACTTCCTAAAATACCTAAGATTTTCCTTCCGGTTTGAATTAGGTCTCCTCGACTTGCCTAAAAGTCCACTCCCATGGTACTAGCACACAAGTCAAAGGGAATAAAAATACGACGTTTACAAACTCACAATTCAACAACTTGTCTCAACAATTCAAATACAAACACAAAATAGGCTAGGGATTAATCGAACCCTAAACACAAAATTACTAGCTAATCATGGCTAATTCAACACAAATCATGTAAATAATGAACTCAAACATACAACTTAGAACAATTGAATAATAAAGATCAAAATAATCGTAAAATAAGAGACAAAGTTGAACTTAAATTGAAATGAAAAAGATCAAATCTTCACATAAATTGTAGATTAAAATAATAAACTACTGATTAAAAACAAATTAAAATTAAATCTAATTAAAATAGAGAGAAAATACTGAAGAAAATGGAAGAAATTGGCACTGTTCTACGTTGCGCTACTCTACTGCTGCGTCTCCTACTCTTCGTGCTCTACACTACTCTCTGCTCTATTATTTCATCGTGTTGCTCTCTTCTTCTCTCCTAATTGCTGCCCTTTTTTACTACTCTTTTTTTTTTTTTTTCTTGGGCTTGTGGGTCTTTAAGCTTTTTGGGCCACAAGTAGCTCCATCTTTTAATTCCATTTGCTCGTGTATTTCGATCCAATTGATTCCGCTTCATTTATTGTCTCGATTCAATGTATTTTATCGTCTTACTTTCTTCTCAAATCGGTACCTGTAAAAATATAATAACCAAAAGCAGTACCATTTTCTCGACAAAAAAAAGATAAAGTCGGATAAAAATATGACTGAGCCCACTTATTTGTAATCGACTAAATATTGAGCTATTTAACCAATTAAGACCGCAAAATGAATTATATAAGAGTTATAATGTGGGTATAAAATCAGTAAAAATGTCGCTTATCACGATACTCGGAGCTAATGTAAGGGTTAGAATACTCTGAAAGGAAAGCGGGCGGTTGCTAGATCATTACCCAAGTATATGTTATATGCATGTCGGTATTTCCGACAGAGTACCGAAACCGTCAATATTTTTTCCAACCTTACGTTCATTACTAGTAGAATTCTGAGTTTTATATGCAAAATAATCAAAGTAGAAGTAAATGGACAAATTGAAGTGAAAATCAATCTAGACTGTTTTACATGACGACAAAGAATTTCGAACAAACAAATTGACATTAATAACGATGTTATTTGTTTCCGGTTTACAAACACTAAGAGTATTTCCTAACTCGAATCAAGTAATAGAAGCTGTATAAATAATTTATGTGGAGGCGGTAATGCTTGTCTCTCTCCCTTTCGCGTGGCCTGCACAATTGACAAACCTAGACTCGGGGGTGTCCGAGGGGAACCCCTCTGATGCTTAAGTAAGCAAATGTGAGTGAATAAGGATAAAAAAGTATAGAGATAAAGCCCAAGTAATACATTTTGTGTGTGTATGTGTAAATGAATCCTCAGCCGTGCCTTTCCTCCTTTATTTATAGAGATCTTCTATGTCCTTTTGTACTTTGTGTCAGCCCAAAAGTTAGGATCTTGTTCTATAGTGTTGTCTTATTATGATCAAGTACAGACAAAGTCTGACACATCTATCCCTTGGTGTGGGTGACCAACCACCCACTCTAAGGGCCGTGCGACACAAGTGGCCGTGCGGCCTGGGGTGATTCCAACCCCGTTAGCGACTTTCAGGTGCCCGAGGCCGTGCGGCCTTATGACTGCCATCGGTACGGTCTTCAGTGATCTCAACTGACCATATCCCATCATTATTGATGTTCAGAATGAGAATTTGTAATCTATTATGTATTAGAGAATAAATCTACTCCATAAAAGTTCAAGTTACATTAAATGAACACACCTTACGTTAATTTATTTATTTATTCCCAAAAGTAATTCAATTCAAAAAAAAAAAAATTAACAAAAAACAAAGGCGGGAATAAACAATTTTAGGAACAAATGGCGGGAACAATTTTCACCCAAACGACCCCACTTTTCCCACAAACACTAACCCTAACCTATTACTCCGTAACTTTTATTTATTTAATTTATTTATATATATATATATTCCCCAAATAAAAAACAAACATCAAGTTCAATTACTCAAACAGTGTGTTACAAACTCTCCTTAAAAAAAAATTCCACCACTTTATTTTTTTTCCCCCTTTTCTTCTCAAACCCTTTCATTCCCCAGAAAACCAAAATCAATGGCGAAACCCTCGAAACAACGCGCGTCGTCGGAAGATGCTTCGAATTCGTCTGACGATGAGCAACTTAATAACCAAATCAACGATGAAGAAGACGATGATGAGATCCAAGCTGTTGCTCGTTCCGCTGATTCCGACGAGGATGTTCCCGCCGATGATGACCTCACCGCCGCCGATGATGACGTCGACGAGGTTCGAAACCCCTTTTCTTTCTTCTTCTCTTTTGATTTATGTTTTTTTTTTTTCTTAGATCCGTCGATTTTCGGTTGAAGATATATATATTAGGGTTTCTGTTAGTTAAGTGTTCGCACATATGTTACTTGCCCTTTATATTTGAGATTGTTGCATGTAAGTGAGTGTTATAAAGTTTGCATTTGGTGAATGTTTTCATTTGTTTGTTGTGTTATGAGACAAATTTTGTTGCTTTCTATGGAATTTAATTAGGGTTTCTGTCTGAATAACGTTGCCTAAATTGGATTAATGGTATACGAAACCTTTTATTTATGTTTGGTATGGTCTTTCTAAAGTTCTTATCGAAATAAAGTTAGAAAGTTGTCGTGAAATCTCCTATTTAGGATTTTGAAGCGGAAATTATGGTTGATGTTTTTTGTTCACCAGATTATGTTATATGATGTCGGTGCATTTGAGTTAGCGGGTCATTTGTACAACGTGGTTTCTGTCGGTGCTTAAGTTTTCGCTTTAGACTTACGGGTTTGTTATAAACTATGGCAGGATGGGAACAATGGCTATGGAAATGAAATATCGAAACGGGAAAAGGCGAGGCTGAAAGAAATGCAGAAGCGGAAGAAACAGAAAATTCAGGAAATATTGGATAAGCAGAATGCTGCTATTGAAGCTGACATGGTGAGTTATGTGCTCTAATGGTCGTAAACATTGGATATTTTGTGTATCTCTGTGGTCAACGTGTTGGTTATTGATATGATGATATTCGCAGAACAACAAGGGGAAAGGACGCTTGAAATACCTTCTGCAGCAGACTGAAATATTTGCTCATTTTGCAAAAGGAGAGCATTCTGAAGCTCAAAAGAAGGCAAAGGGGAGGTATTTATACTCAAATCTTGTATCAAAATGTTGATTTTGTTTTATTGTTCATGTCTGTGATTGTCAAGGGCTGTCGGAGATTTGATGTTTGTTCAGGCTGGAATTGTGGGGATTGTAAACAATATGAGAATTTGATGGTGTAAATTTTGGCAATGACGTGAAGTGTAGAAACTGTTTCCCACTGTGATGACATGCATGAATAATCATTTAGAACAGAGAAAAAAGTCTTTTGATACATGAACTCTTGATATTGTACAGAAGCATATTTCTCTTTTTATCAATTCTTGGTTCGAATTGGTTCTTTATTTGGCTCATTTTGGTTCGGGTAAAAATAAAATCTGCTTTATCATTACATGCAGTGTTACATACATTCTCAGTTTATGTTTCCATCTTGTAGTCATTAGCAATAGCTTGTACTCTGTAATAAGTTATTTTTTGTGCATGTCATGGAATACCTTGGAAGTATAGTCTGGGCTCGTAATGTGGAAAGAGGCCATTGATCTGTAACAAATTTTACAATTTAGTTTTAAGGGTATTTGTACATTTGTTCAGGGGTAGACATGCGTCAAAGGTTACAGAAGAAGAAGAGGACGAGGAATATCTGAAAGAGGAAGAAGCTGGAACTGCTGGTACCAGACTTGTAACACAACCTTCCTGTAAGTTCTTGGCTTCCTTCAGCATGTGCTTGGTTTTAAGACTTTTTCTTATTATGCCTTCACTTAGATACTCTTTGTAAATTGTTGCCTGTTCATCTGCTTCAATGGGTCCTATAATTTTAAGATTGCTCTGTGATTTTCGATACTGTGAGAAATTATCTTTCTTTGCTATTTGTTATTGAAAGCTCTCAAGCATCTTCAATATTATCAGTAGAAACCCTAGGTAAAAGCATTGAGATGTTGTATGTCATTGTTTTTTGTTCTGCTTCTGTTCCCACATTTTCTTGTAAATGTAAGGCAACCCATGTTTGCTCTGAATTGTCACACATTGCACAGGTCAGCTAGAGCAAGAATTATTTACAGAGTTCTGTATATATAATGTTCGTTGTGTAACTAATGTTAATCTGCTATATCCTGTGAGAAACTTGATAGCTTACTCATCTTGTTTCTGCCTGGGTAACTGAAATTTGCTTGAAATTTGATTTTGGGTAACCATCACCACATCATTTGAGCTTAATTTTGTTTTCGTTGTGCCAGGCATACAAGGAAAGATGAGGGATTATCAACTTGCTGGTTTGAACTGGCTTATACGGCTATATGAAAATGGAATAAATGGAATTTTGGCCGATGAAATGGTGAGTAACTGAGTATCTCATTTGTATATCTGTATCATCAGGATATTTAGCTGTTTATTGTTTCATACTGTTGCATCAAGCTGGATAATCCTGCGTTTCTTCACTGTTGGTTTTATGTGTTACTTCATTGTTTATTGCCTCACTGTCTCTGTTACTTCAATATTTCAGGGACTTGGTAAAACATTGCAAACCATCTCCTTGCTGGGGTATCTTCATGAGTTTAGAGGGATTACTGGTCCACACATGGTTGTTGCTCCAAAATCAACCCTTGGTAACTGGATGAATGAAATCAAGCGTTTTTGTCCAGTTATCCGAGCAGTGAAATTATTAGGAAACCAAGAAGAGAGAGTGAGTTGGTTTACTTCAAATTCCTATTATATATTTTACTTTATGATTTAAGTGCCAATGTGATGCTTTTGCATCTACAAATTCTATTTATTATATTTAGAAACATATTTTTGTTGCTCATTATGTCTTATTGTACATGCAGAGGCATATATGTGATAATGTGTTGGTTGCGGGTAAATTTGACGTCTGTGTCACCAGCTTTGAAATGGCTATCAAAGAGAAGACTGCTTTACGCCGATTTAGCTGGCGATATATTATCATTGATGAAGCACATCGAATCAAGAATGAAAATTCTCTGCTTTCAAAGACCATGAGACTGTACAACACCAATTATCGTCTATTAATCACCGGAACTCCACTTCAGGTAAAGGGTTCATTGCCATCCTCTTGTTATCTATGAAGTCTAGTGAAGCGTAACAAAATCCCTACTAAATACATGGGTACTTGGGGCTGCTGGTTACTATAAGATGAAGGTTTAATGTTTTTGTGCTTCACACATAATGAAATCTGTGGGGTGGTTACATTTCTGCTTAATATTCCCTTTTCTTACTTTTAATCTTTATGTATAAGTCTTGGTTGTTTGTTGGGTGGACTAGGAGAGAGGGGAGGAGTAGAATTGTAACTTTGAAGTTTGAACTTAAAAATTTACCTCAAATGGAATGGGGGGGACTGGGAGTATGAGCATAAGGTTGAGTGACATATCCAGGCTTTGTTGCATTCATTTCACATATTTCTTAAGTTACTGTTTGTTTACTTAAGTTATATTCACTGTTTGTTTTGAAATGGCAGAACAATCTTCATGAACTGTGGGCGCTTCTCAATTTCTTGTTGCCAGAGATTTTTAGCTCTGCGGACACTTTTGACGAATGGTTTCAAATTTCTGCGGATAATGATCAACAAGAGGTTGTTCAACAACTACACAAGGTAATTTGATGCTTATATTTCATTCAATGGTCTATTTATTCTCTATTTCTGGGTATTACAGTTGCTCAACATGACTTACTGCTCTTTAGGTCCTTCGACCTTTTCTTCTAAGAAGACTAAAATCAGATGTCGAGAAAGGTTTACCTCCCAAAAAGGAAACTATCCTGAAAGTGGGGATGTCACAAATGCAAAAGCAGTATTACAGGGCTTTGTTGCAAAAAGATCTTGAAGTTGTTAATGCTGGAGGTGAACGCAAGCGACTTCTGAATATAGCTATGCAGCTCCGCAAATGCTGCAACCACCCATATCTTTTTCAAGGTGCTGAACCTGGTCCACCCTACACCACAGGAGACCATCTTGTCACCAATGCTGGTAAATACCGTTATTTGTTAAGGTGTACTAAAGTTATCTTTAACGACATGATTAATTGATAAGTCTTGTGTTCTGTATAGGAAAAATGGTGTTGCTCGATAAGTTGCTTCCAAAGCTCAAGGAGCGTGGCTCCAGGGTTTTGATCTTTTCACAGGTTAATTTCCAGGCAGTTGGGATTGTATCTATCTATGTATTGAACTTGTGCTTTACGTCTATTTATAACAATTTATCATCCATGCATAAACAGATGACAAGGCTTCTTGATATCCTTGAGGACTATCTATTGTATCGAGGTCACCAATATTGCCGGATTGATGGTAATACTGGTGGAGAAGATCGTGATGCTTCAATTGAAGCCTACAACAGGCCAGGAAGTGAGAAGTTTGTTTTCTTACTTTCAACTCGAGCTGGAGGCCTTGGAATCAATCTTGCTACTGCTGATATTGTCATTCTGTATGACAGTGACTGGTCAGGATTTTTCTTTTTTCTATGTCGTACTTAATACTACTAGTTTGAAGCAGTGAATCTCCCATGCTTGTTCCTGCATTTATACATTTCGTTTAGGCTCTATAGGCTTTCTACAAATCAATTGTATTCATTTCGTTTTTATTCCTTGTGATTTTATTATTGACAATTTGTTGGTGGTATATGTCAGGAATCCACAAGTTGATTTGCAAGCGCAAGATAGAGCTCATCGAATTGGCCAAAAGAAGGAAGTTCAAGTTTTCCGATTTTGCACAGAGGTCTGTTATTTCCCTGATTATTTTGCAACTGGAGCATCATGTGATGTATCTTTAGCTCACATCTCATTATGGATTCTACGTTGTGTTTTTGCAACAGTATACTATTGAGGAAAAGGTGATTGAAAGAGCTTATAAGAAGCTTGCACTTGATGCATTAGTTATTCAACAAGGACGATTGGCTGAGCAAAAAAGTAAGACATTGCCTTTCATCTCTTCTGTTGATAGAATAATATGTGTGCATGAGTCATATGGTAACCAATGCTTTTGTTTTATGCAGCTGTCAACAAAGACGAGCTTCTTCAGATGGTGAGATTTGGTGCTGAAATGGTGTTTAGCTCTGGGGATAGCACTATTACCGATGAAGATATTGACCGAATAATTGCCAAGGGAGAAGAGGCAACTGCTGAACTTGATGCAAAAATGAAGAAATTTACAGAAGATGCAATCAAATTTAAAATGGATGACAGTATGTGGTTTATCATTGCTTAAAGCTAAACTTAATGTTTTTATTCTGTAGTCTCTTGAGAGGGCTGCCTCATTTGTGTGATTTTTTCTTTATCCTCAGCTGCTGATCTGTATGACTTTGATGATGAGAAGGTAACTAACGAATACCGAGATTCTTGTTCTTGTATTAAATCTCAGTTGCAGCAGTACTGTTACGTTATAAAACCTACACTGGTTCTATTTTTTGTATCGTAGGATGAGAGCAAAGTCGACTTCAAGAAACTAGTGAGTGACAATTGGATTGAGCCACCTAAGCGAGAGCGGAAGCGCAAGTGAGAATAATTATTATCTTGGAATCTGGAATTTTATTTACTGGCTTTGCATTGTCTTGACTCTTTTTTTTTTTTTTTTGCTGATCAGTTATTCAGAGTCGGAGTATTTCAAACAAACAATGCGTCAAAGTGGTCCTGCTAGGCCAAAAGAGCCTCGTATTCCTCGAATGCCTCAATTGTTAGTAGAATTCTGAGCTGTTAACTTCTAATTTTTATTAAAACGTATTTTACAATACCAATGACCCCTATCTTTCATCTTTCAGGCACGACTTCCAGTTTTTCCACACTCAAAGGCTTAGTGAGCTGTATGAGAAGGAAGTGCGCCACCTCATGGTTAGTCTCTTTTGGTGTTTTCTTTGTTTCTATTTTGATAAAAAAGAAAAAAATGCTGGTTGTTTAGTCTTGAATGTTTACTGATTTTGTTTCGTCTATCTGCTGCTCAGCAAACTAATCAAAGGAAGGATCAGATGAAGGACTCAATTGATGTGGATGAGCCAGATGGTATGTCTCTTATTTATGGTACATTATTTAGATAGCGTTTAGCGCTTTCCCTAATAATTTTTTTTTTTCTATTACAGAAATGACAGATCCCCCATTGACTTCTGAAGAGCAAGATGAAAAGGATCGTTTGTTGGAGGAGGTACATAGCCAACTAAACTATAAAGAAAAAGAGGAACAAATAATGGAATGTTTCAAGGTTGTAGTGTAATGATGATGGATTAATGTGTACTGTTGATTTAAACAGGGTTTTTCAACTTGGACGAAGAAAGATTTCAATACCTTCATCAGAGCATGTGAAAAGTTTGGCAGGAATGATATAAAGGGCATTGCTAATGAGATGGATGGAAAATCGTTTGAAGAAGTTGAAAGATATGCCAAAGTTTTCAAGGAAAGATACAAGGAATTGAATGGTAAATCTACTTTTTCAGACGAAGCATAATCTTGTTGCTGTCACCCACTGTAACTCCAGATTTGTATCGATGAGATCATTTTGGTGTGTTTTACTGATTTTAATGTGTTAATTCAGATTATGATAGAATTATCAAGAATATTGAAAGAGGTGAAGCTAGAATTTCTCGGAAAGATGAAATTATGAAGGCTATAGGAAAGAAGCTGGATCGTTACAGAAATCCGTGGCTGGAGCTGAAGATCCAGTATGGTCAGAACAAAGGCAAGCTGTACAACGAAGAATGTGACCGCTTCATGGTAAATATGTGTTGCTTTCTTTACCTGAAAGTCTGTAATGAAAGTTAGGGAACGTAAAAGTTAGCTATCCATATCTTTTGCTTCTGATGTAAAAGTTCGTTAAAACAGTTTGGACTCGTAATGTTTGCTGACAGATTTGCATGGTTCACAAACTTGGATATGGAAATTGGGATGAGTTGAAAGCTGCTTTCCGAACCTCGCCTCTATTCCGGTTTGATTGGTTTGTTAAATCACGTACTACTCAAGAGCTTGCTAGGAGATGCGACACGCTTATTCGTCTGGTTGAGAGAGAGAATCAGGAGTACGATGAGCGAGAAAGGCAAGCACGCAAAGAGAAGAAGCTCGCCAAGGTGTGAAATTCGACAATTTCTTTGTTTCTTACTCCGTATTACTTTTGTTCTCCACAAAATCCCCTGGCTAGTGGCTAGGTATCATTTTGAATTTTATTAGCTGAGACGTGATGAATCGATTTTTTTGCAGAATGCTACACCCTCGAAACGTGGTACTGCTCGGCAACAAGAAAGCCCTGCTTCCTTGAATAAGAGGAAGCAACTGACAATGGAGGACTATAACACCGCCTCGGTATGCTCCACCTTAAGATATTTTTTACTCCATTCCTGTTGTCTGTTTCAAAGGGCACGTTGTTACGTTGACATGCGACATATTTATCCTATTTTTTTCCTTGGCAGGGGAAGAGGAGGAAATGATGTAAAAGTAACTCGGGAATCTTGATACGCCAGTATTTTTTGCAATTGTCGTGTAAGAGCACTGAAGTATTTTGCTATGATTCCAAATATTAGGAACGTTGGAGTAATTTTCTTCAGTCGGTATCTCCCCAAGCCATTGAGAGAGTGGGAGGAATCTATTAATAGGGCTTAGAAATGATGGTGTATAAAGCGGGCGGTTAAACTCTATATTTATGTATTCACGAGGGCTTAGACAGCATTCAAGGTAGGTAGCTAGACATGTACTGTTGGCTTTTGTAACACATTACAGCATTCAGGCTTCTCAGTTCTCAATTCTGAAGCTGTGTTACTTGTGAACAAAGCATGTAGGCTAGCTGCAGTCGTAATGTCATAGACAAGCCTTGATCTATCGACTGTTGCGGTATTTTAAGTGTTTTCTACTTTTATTATCACCTCTAAGTCGGCAGGGGTAATACCCAGTCACAGGTTTTGCCAACGGAATTGAATATTTAGTCACGTCATATATTTGCATATGCGATATGGCTGTGTCACGGTTTGGGTTTTTCGCATCGGACCTATAGTTAGGAATTAAGAACTACTTTCTCCTTGATGCTTCTTAGAAGACAATTTCATTCAATCAAGTCCATTTTTGTTCACAACTTACCTCATGTATACTCCCTCCCATTTCATATCTTCTTCCCATTTGTTTTTGGGGTACAAATTAAGGAAATAAAAATGTAGGGTGAAGATTAGAAGTAGAGAAAAAAAGTGGGGTCATAAAGCTTTAAGACCATAAGATATAGACAAATAAGAAAATGGGAAGAAAAAATAAAATGGGACAAAAAGGAAAGTGGGAAGAACATTAAAAATGGGAGGGAGTAAGTATTTTCATTTTTATTTTTGGTAAATTTAATTAGTTTGTACATTTAAGGTGTGTATGGATTGAAGAAAATGAGGGGAAAGGAAGTGGAAGAATTGAGTTTTTATCGTTTCGTTACAAAAACTGGAAGGAGGAAAATGGAAGGGGAGGGATTTAGTGGGATTCATTTTCCCTCCTCCAAGTGTAATCAAAATTTCTCCATAATTGGAAAGATTTGAAGGAAAATTTATCCAAACACTAACGTTTCATTCTCCCTCCCCTTTCCTTCTCTCATTTTCCTTCCCCTCTATTTCCTTTCTATTTTGTTATCTAATCACATTTTTAATTTGAGAAAAAAATTGATAAAACTGGCGACATTTAATTTGATAGAGTGAAATATATTTATTTTACTAAATTGGAGTATTACACAATCTTTCTTTAATTAGACCAGCCGTAGTAGAAAAAATGAGGGAGGTTTAGACCTCTTTTTTTATTAAAAAAATATTATAATTTTTAGATCTACTTTAGTTTTTTCTTCACCTAGGTCTAAAATCAAGTTTTTTGGACCTAGGTCCAAACCTTTATTTTCTCTTTTTTTTATTAGTTTATTATTTTATATAATTAAATATTAAATAAGAGGTAGATAAAAATATTGATAAAATAATGTGAACCTAGGTTTAGACCTAGTATTATTGTGTTGGTAAATAAGAGGTAGGTTTGGTGGGAAAATTAAGAGTTAAAAAAATAATATTTTAATGCAAAAGGTAGGTTAAGACCTACCTTCCAAGACTACTACGGGTAGTCTTATGCATCACTTTGGCCAAAACATGAAAATACTATGTTGGGGCAATTTAAGCAAGGTGTGGCATGGTCAAAGGAAGCCAAAACTGACAAGTTATGCTCTGTCCAAACGGGAACCAATATGATGGGAAGTTTCAACAAAATCAAATGTATTTGGGTACAAGTTGTAACTTTGACCGTTTATAACATAAAATTTACACGAAATTGTTATACTATAATAAGATAGTTACATTTGTTATTAAATTATCTTTCATAATATTTTATTTTCAAAGAAAACAATTTGCATATAAGTGATGAAAAATATGGTTGAAGAGGCGCGTTGAAGACCGCGTACAGTCAAAGCGGGAGTAATATTGTGGCACAGAGGTAGTATTTAGTAACATTTGTCTGTTACTGATCTAAAAAAAAATTATTTATCATAATACTCCTCCGTCTCGATCATTTGTTTAGACTTTCCATTTTGGGGCGTATGGATTATTTGTTTACACTTTTCATAGATATCATGATTAATCCATGTGGGAGGTGGATTCTTACTCACTTAACCAATTACATTTGATAATTTTAAACAAGCAGAACCCCTTTGTACTTAAATTATTATTTTATTAGTTGGTTTTTTTTTTTTTTTACCTTTTTCCTCACATCGATAAATATATATAAAATAGACGTAAATAAATCATCAAGACGAAGGAATAAATGTGTATAAAATAGACGTAAACAAATCATCGAAACACAACAATTACTTGCTCAAAGTCGAAAGAAACATTGGAACAACCACTATGGCAAATAGTGAATAGGCCCCCCCGTTACATGCAAAATTGCCGCGCTTAATAAATGAATGGTCCTCTCTACTCTCTACTCCTCTTTCTTTTGTCCTTTTCCGCCACTTTCTCCCATGCCCCCTCAACGGTCACCCCCTTAATTACCATCTCCGCTCTCGCTCCTCCCACGACACAATGAAAACTCCGCATCCATACGAGTATACGACCGATTAAATTTTATACTTCCTCCATTCCATTTGATTCTATACATATTTCTTTTTCGGAAATTCCAATCAATTCTATACATTTCTATTTTATCGTCTTTATTAAACTAAAGCCAAATATACCCTTCATTAATAATCCCACCCAACCCACTGCGAACGTTTCTTTTTAAAGAATAAAGTAGGGAGTAATTTAGTAATTCTATCATTTACCCCACTTGATTTTCTTCTACCTTAATTCACAGTGTTTGGTGAATGAACTAAAGAATGGAATGGAAATCTATAAATAATACTCCATTCATTCAATTTCACACTACCATTTACTTTTTGTAAATTTGCTAACTTAAGTTTTGCGAGCTGAATATCGTTAGCTATGATTTTACAAAAAAAAAATATAAAAGTTAGATTTTAATTAAGTACGCGTAAAGACGAACAAACAAGATCTCACATGAATATATTTACACTTATGTATCGAGAAATAATTAAAATCGAATGCGTAATTGTAAATAGTGTCGAAAAAAAGAAAAGTGCATTGTGGAGATGAATGAAGGGAGTATGTTAAATTATTATGTTTTGTTTAAAATTTGAAGCAATTATACTCCTTCTGTCTCAGTCATTTGTTTACAGTTTGATTTTTTTCTCCTAAAAAAGAAGTCAAACTGTAAACAATTCAATGAAACGGAGGGAGTAGTAAATTTGGTGTTTAAGGTGAATATTTTAAAACCTCAAAATTCAGTGACATTAAATGCTAAAAAAATAGTTTACGCATTTGTACTACGAGTACAATAATTACCATTTGTACATCAAAATCTTTTTAACTCATCACATCGATCGATCGATGGATGCAATGCTTGGGGTCACAAATAGAGTCTATATATCGCATTTTATTTTTACTAAATCTTAAAATATACTCCACTTAGAAAAATAAAAAAAATCTCAGAAACTCCGTACAAATCGACACCTTTTAAATCCTTAAGTCGGTAAGTAATTTAAAATCAAATCGAGCACTATCCCACTTGAACATATTCAACAATATTTTTTAATTTTTTTTCTACACACTTTAGTTCACTTAGTTTTGTGTTGGCAGACTGACAGTTACCGCAGCTATATAGCTCGTGTTTAATTAAGACCCGACTTGGTGTCATGTCCCTTTTTGTCGTGAAGCGTCGAGGTTATGTAGAGCACACCACCGCTGTGTTGCTTATTCTGGTATCTGTGGACTGGGGTTCTCAATGATCCTTGCAGTCTGTGAGTGGTGGTTCTTGGGCGGTGGTTTGTTTGTTGCGAAGCTCTATCACCAAGTTGTATTATTCGAGGCATACCATGTTGGTTTGCTCTCACCTTGCTCCCTCTACGTCCTTGTGGCGTAAGTGCAACTTGTTCTTGTTGATGCTCAGCTGAACAGTTCGAAGACCCATTAGATTTGCTATATCAGATTTGCTATATCATATTGTTATGACGGAAGCGTGATTGACCGACGTTGGGCCTCTACTGCATCGGTGTCTACGGTCCATAATAGTATGATATTGTCCGCTTTGGGCCTAGCCTCACGGATTTACTCTTGGGCTCCTTCCCAAAAGGCATCATACTATTATATTTGATAACCCCTTATATAGATCATCTTTCACCTATTTTCCACCGATGTGGGACTTGGGTTTACACCCCAACAATCCTACCCTCAAACCAAGGACCATCATCATGACTCGGACCTTGAACTATTTGGAGAACCTCCCAACACTTTGCAGCCCCAACTTCTAAGCACCCTTTCGCATCACCAAGACTATGTACCCTCCCCTTAACGGGCATATTAAACTCCTCTGCATCCAATATACCTTGGACCGGGTCCGCCACTTCATAAGTCCTAGAACACAATGATCTCTGGGATCCAATCTGATAAGGATCCACTAGACCTGTGGCACCCAATATGATAAGGGTCCACCTGATCAACAGTTCTAGTACACATAAGGTACTCCGCTTGACCTATGGCGCCTTCTATGTCCATTTTCACCATGGACTAAACTAGCTCAATACTCCACTCGAGCTAGGAGTTTCGGGCCGCCTTCAAGTCTTTGGGCCAAATGCTTCTCCACTGGTGCCCAGCCCAAGCCGACCTTGGGCGCTGATATCAATTGTTATAACGAAAGCGCTGACGACTGACGTTGGGCCTCTGCTGCATTGGTGTCTACGGTCCATAATAGTATGATACTGTCCGCTTTGGGCCTAGCCCTCACGGATTTACTCTTGGGTTCCTTTCCAAAATGCCTCGTATTATTATATTTGACAACCCCTTATATAGATCATCTTTCACCTATTCTCCACCGATGTGTGACTTGGGTTTGCACCCCAACAATTCATTGTTGTGCGCGGAAGCGATATAGAGTAGATGCAAGAATTTAAATAGACACAAGATTTACGTGGTTCACTATCAATATGATAGCTACGTCCACAGGGGCGAAAGAGAATATTTCACTATGTCGAAGAATTACAGATTACAAAAGACGAGCACAAAATTTTCTAGACCTGCCTCTAAAAAACTCTCCAAGTGTTTGCCTCACAATATTCTGTATTTGGTTTGTTTGTTGTGTTGAATAACTAAGCCTAGGTAGTGTTTATATAGTAAACTACCCTAGCAAAGACTAGTACAAATAGGAAATACAAAACATGGAAAAAACCACTCCTAACTAAAAGAAGGAAATATCACTCATAATTAAATAAGGAAAGTTCTTCTTAACTTCTAACTTTCCAAAACGCGGGTTTTCTTATCATCTTTAATCATACCCCGACAAAATCAATGCGACATAAGAGTCACATACTAACACAGATAAATGGGATATTGAAACTTGTGCCCGATCTGCCGTTGTCCACCGGTGTTTTTCTGTCCCTTGATGTTGCATTATATTACGGAGTGCCATACGATTAAACTATAATCACTCTATTTCTTGCTGGCAAAAAAAAAAAAAGGGTTTTTCTACGATGTACCCTCCAAGTTTTTGGTTTTCTATCGTATTCTATTTTTTTTCCTTATCAGCAACTTCATTACTCATTCTATAAGATGACCTAAAGTCACTAAACTGTTAATTAAATACTAACACCGTTAGAATAAACTCCTATTTTTTCTATTTTTTATGTTATCCCTTCAAAATTATGAAATATCCCCTTCTTTTTTCTAATTTTCCACTATTTTTCATCCTTATTCATTTTTTCTATAGTATATAATTTTTTTAAAATTGTTGTTAAAAGTCATAAACTTTATTGATTTACTTTTATCGTAAAATAATCAATGAATATTTGAAATTCATAAATTTAGAAGGAAATATTAAAAAGAGGAGAAATGAGAGTTTAATGTAGCGGTGTTAGTGTTTAATTAAGCAAGAACTTTAGTCAGTTGAGAATGAATAATGAAGTTATGACACGCAGAATCGAAAAAAACAGGGGTATACGATAGAAAACAAAAAAATTAGAGGATATACCGTAAAAAAATCCAAAAAAAAAAAAAGACCCGACTTAGATGAAAATTTGTGTTGGAAAAGGGTCCATAAACTAAAATCAAAAATGTGACTGAACAACTAATCGATCAAATGCAAACATAACTACATAAGCAAGGACCACATACACACAAGTATACAACCCTCAGCATCAGTCTTAAACATGCGCGCATTTCCCTTGACACTTCACTTATCTCTTCTTCTAACATTATTTATGGTCACCTAATTAAAACCTTTCTTTCTCAAAACGCCGCCGTTTTCCAGCTTCACCCCTATCTTATTTCTGGAGTTCTTCTGTGCTTTTTTAAAACTTTTTTAGCATTTCCTTTTTTTAATCCTTACTATTTCAGCATATTCACTCACTTTTTACAACCACTTTCAGGTATTATTATTATTATTATTATTTTCAATTTTCAATTACTCCCTTTTTTCTTTTATCTATTGCACTTTTTGGAAACTTCTTTCTTCTTTATTTTTCAGCTGTGTTTCCTTTTTAATTTTTTGTGGTCTTTTTATTTCCCTTTTTAGAGTTTTGACGCGTCAGACGAGTTTTAGTGCATATAATGTGACTTATTTTGACTGGGGTTTGAATTTGGGCATTTGAAAAAGTGCATTTTATGTGGTAAAATATATTCCATTGTTGTATTTAATAACGGTAAATTTCACCAAATGCACAAAATTTCAAACGCAGGAAATCCAAAATGGTCATGATTTCGCTTTCGCCACACTAATAAAATGTGGGGGTTGCAGAGACAAGCTTTTGCCTTTTTTTATGACTAATTTATTTGCATAAGCTTTTTAGCATAGGAATAATTGGAAGATTTACTTTTACATAATCTATTATTTCAGACTGACATTATAACTGTGTACTTTTGTTGTTTCATTTAGATACTATATATGCAAGGATAGTTGAAGAGGTTGGATTACAATGAAAATGTTTGAGTTTTCTCGCAAGCGGATGAAGCTTGGAAGGTTCTTTTCCTTTGTTCTTTCTCCTTGTATATATATCTGATGTGCGCCTGTCAAATCCACGTACGGGCGGCCTAGGCCACACCCACATCTAGGAAAATGTCGCTTCATTAACCGCAAGAGGCTCCAACCCAAAACCAATTGGCAATGGCTGTAGTGACTCCTTTAGTTTATAAGATAAACAATTCTCTTATACTTAACCGATGTGAGACCTTACATACTCACAGTGCCCGAGGTACATGGTCAATTTTACGACAAGGGAATTGCGACAAATCAAAATACTAGACCCTTGTCCGATGTGTATTCATGAGTTACTCCTTCCGATTTTGTCATTTCTTATCATTTGCTTATATAGCACGTTCAGAGGTTATGTAATTTTGTGGGCCCATCTTTGCTTAAGTCTACCAATAAAAAGTTTAATCTAAAAGAAAATTGATAATAAACGAATGAATCACACCCTAATGATGGCTTGCATAACTTGGAGTACTGCGTCGTTTGATTTTGGTTGTTCGTTTCATAATGGGTTCGATATGTTGTAGGATAAGACCACTTAAAATGCAAGATTAATGTTTGTTTTTATAATGCCGGGTTTTTTCTTTTTTCTTGTTGTTCTGCTTCAGGAAGAAAGTTCACCTTTCAGACCCTGCTTCAGGAATGAGAAGCCCTTTACGACCTGCCAAACGGGTCAGCAGTTCCAATGTAGAACTCCGCCCATCTTAATGCAATGTATAGGATGATCGAAGAGTGCACTAAGTATAATTCCTTATAATTTGTTTGGCAGGGAGAGAGTACTGCCATCGTAAATGATAATTCGAGCAAATTAGATTGCCAGTGTTCATCCGCTGCACGAGATATTAACAACTGTGCCTCAGGAAATGCTGAAAGTTGGATGGTGTTATCGATTGCTGGAGACAAGCCTAAACCTCGCTCTCATGTAACACTTTCACTTAAGTTGACTTTCACTTAAGTTGACTTGCAATTCGTTGTTTTTTTTGCCCTTGTCCATCTTTTTTGTGTGTGTGTGTGTGTGTGTGTGTGTTCTTTGATACCCTATTCCAAAAACGGAGGGACTTGGAGGGTAAGGGAGTGAACAGAAAGGTAGGGAGACGATTATGTTGTTTTGTTTGCAGGTTGGAATGAATACTTACCTCCTTCCTTCTCTCCCCTACTGTCGTGGCCTTCCTGCAGTTTACCGTCGTTATATGGTGTTCAACTTATTCGAATTATATCTGAATTAAGCGAATCTTATCATTGTCTCCTTGACCAGCATGCAGCAGCAGTGGTAGGAAACAAGATGGTGGTCGTTGGTGGAGAATCTCCAGATGGAATGTTGGATGATGTTCAGGTTGTCTTTTAAGCTTTCCAGTCCTAAATTTGTGTTCATCACAACTGATTTATCGATATTGAAATTCCTGAAATTAGTTGTGTGGTTGTCTTACCGAGTATATGATGAGTTTGTTTCCCGACATGCTCAAACCTCATAAAACCAATACATTATTTTCTATGCAGGTGCTTAGTTTCGACGAGTTTTCTTGGACTACTGCTTCAAAAGTTTACCTGTCACCAACTAGTCTGCCACTTAAAATTCCCTTTTGCAAGGGCCATAGCCTGGTAATTATTGCAATTAGCATTTTAATAACCAAAAGAAACGAAAAAGAAAAAAAGATATTCACTGTCCAATCTGCCATTAGTAAATTAGATCATTATAGAAGAAGTTGAACTTTCTTCGAGCTTATAATCCAGCTTTGAATTCTATATACGAAACATTAGTCATTATGCAAGCATGCTTCCAAGAGATGTCTTAATTTGTTTGTTCAATTACTAGGTTACTTGGGGTAAGAAGGCTCTTTTGGTTGGAGGCAAAACTGATCCTCGCAGTGAAAAGATTTCAGGTTTGCATCTCAAATTTCTCAACGTGCGGCATGCAAAAAGAATGAGATTTTTGAATTTTTGTTCATGTATTGCAGTGTGGGCATTCGATACAGAAACAGAATGCTGGTCAATAATGGAAGCAAAAGGAGATGTCCCGGTATGTTGTCTCGTAGCTTTCAGTCAATATGTAATTGTATATAGACTTTGGGCATTAAACTTGAAGAGCTCACCAATCCCAGAGAGAGCCTTAGTCTCATTGACGATGCTAGATTTTTAGATTGATAGTGTGTTGTTAAGAACAAATGTGTAAAGCCGTCAGCTGGTCATATGATTGGTTGCACACATTCACAGCACTTTCTGATTCACATTGGTTCTAAGAGGTCATAAAATTGAGTGGTTAGTTACTACGCATTATTGATATCGTTCGAAGCTACTATCAAACTCTTTATATGATACAAGTACTACTTTAAATTGGAAATTAATACTTCGTACTCCGTATGAAATGGTGCTCTGACTACATTTGTGAATGCACCTATCAAGAATCTGTTGTAATGTTATTGACAGAATTAAATTTTTCTACTATGAAATCTTAATACGGAGTAATTGTTAATGAGCAATATTCATATTCTATGATACAACATAATTTATGTGTGCATGCTTTTGTACCTCTCTGTCAGTACGAGCGGCATCAAATTTTTGAGCCAACTGAGAGAAAGTTTAGTCGGGATCTAAACCTATGGAATACATCTCTGTGTGATAAGTAATATTCCATCTAAACCTATGGAATACACTGCTTATTGCTGTTGACTCCTTGTATAAAGGATCATGAGTTTGCTGTTGGATTGATTATAAATTCTAAGTCAACTGATCAGTAAAATATTAGAAATGGATGATACGGAGTATTATAGAACTGTAGATAACATATGGGAAGTTCGAAACGTATTGTGTTGGAGTATAAAACCGATCTTGTGCCTTTGATTGAGTTGGTTATGACATATTGTAGAGCGTCACTATGTTAATAATACAACAACAATAGTTAGAAAGAAAATAAACAATTTTATAAGTATATTTTGAGACGAAGAAAAATCATACAGGTTGCTCGCAGTGGCCATACTGTGGTTAAATCAAGTTCTGTATTGATCCTCTTTGGTGGTGAAGATTCAAAAAGAAGAAAGTTAAATGATCTCCACATGTTTGATTTGAAGTCAATGACATGGCTTCCGCTTCATTGCACGTAAGTACCTCCTATTTTACTACACCTAATCTTACTCGTGTGGTAAACTCATGCATTACTTTTCAAAATCATTTTGTTCTTCTGGGTAATTTTCCCCTTCATTATGTGAAGATATTGAATTAAATTGATGGGACAAGTTGTTATCACCTTTAGATGTTTTAATATGTATTATGAATGTACAGAGGAGCAGGACCGTCTCCAAGATCCAATCATGTTGCAGCTCTTTATGATGATAGAACCCTCTATATATTTGGTGGTTCTTCAAAGGCCAAGACTTTGAACGACCTGTACTCGCTAGATTTTGAGACTGTATGTCCAGTATGACTTGTTTTGACATTTACTATCTGATAGCAAGGAATAGCTATATAACATCTGCTTCTTGTGAACATTAACCTGTACTTTTATGTGTCAGATGATGTGGTCAAGAATCAAGATTCGAGGTTTCCATCCATCACCAAGAGCTGGCTGTTGTGGCGCTCTTTGTGGAACTAAGTGGTACATCACTGGCGGTGGAAGTCGTAAAAAGAGTAAGTATGATATTCTTGCGTTGTCTGTAGATAGTCCTAGTACTTCCTTTCTTTTGTTGCGTTCTATATATGTAGGCGGCCCTTTTATTATGGTGAATTTGCATGTCGAAAAGACCTTTCTGGTTTCACCAATTTTGAGTGTACCTAAAGACTTCAAATTTCATGGAAAACTAACTCCTATAAGTCCGTCTTAGTTCTACAACTCGTTTGATGATATAGAAACACTTCATAAACTCAGGGCAGGCTAAAATATGTCTGACGGAAATATTACATATTCTTGTTTTATTGAATTCTGTTATACATCTACTCAATGTTGTAGTCTTTATGTTTCTGCAGGACATCCGGAGACTTTAGTTTTTGACATCCTAAAATTAGAATGGTGCGTAACAGCTACGTCGCCTTTATCCTCCATCACAACCAACAAAGTAAGGGCTACTATGCTTAGTTGAATCCTATCCAAACTTTTGTAGTGTCTAACATCTAATTCCAACTCTTGCCAGTAATCGTTTTATTTTTTGACCCTTGAACAGTCAAAGTTGTGCATCAGATTATGTATTGGCTGTATTTTTCTTTCTTTCTTTCATCGCACTTTTAATGTCATATTTATTTGTTTTAATGTCATTATTTTGTTACATTCTGAAAGGTGAAAGTTTTACAAAAAATGGTCTTAAAAGTTAAAAGGTCAAAACATAAAGAGTAATAATAATTACCGTGGGATCATGTGGTTGTTTTTGTGGCATTCTTAACTCTATCAATCGTTTCTTTGTCATGTGTAGGGATTTAGTCTTGTGCTAGTGCAACACAAGGAAAAGGACTTTCTTGTCGCATTTGGTGGTTCCAAGAAGGAAGCATCAAATCAGGTTGGATGAATTTTTTCACCTCGACGTTATAGCGTATACATTCATACCACAGCTGGCCAGTTGTATACTAATTGTTGGTGGGTGGTTTTTCACAGGTGGAAGTGTTGATATTAGATAGAAATGGGAATACTTCCAGTAGACGATCAGCCCGTAATCTTGGGCAGCTGAGTCATCATCGGACTGCTTCGAACGATTTTGCGTCTCACCTTAATAATGCTCCCTCCTGTCCAGTTGATTCTCTTCGTCAAAATTTGGCATCAATAATAGAAGAACATGGCTCCAGCCGAAGATCTTTATCAGAATCTATCCTTACTGATACCTCAAATGCTTCAGGAAGTGTCTCTCTTCGGAAACAATTTACAAATGAGGAAGATGTGACCCGTAAAATTTCGAGGAATTCTGATGATGATAATTCTCTGCTGCAAGTGAGTGCATTTGTTGTACATTACTTTCTATTTCCTTATTGGTACGCCAATGCAAAAGGTGGTCATAATGTCACATCGCGGAACAACGATAACATGACCTTAGGCTTAAAGGATCTCCCTACAAAGGCTGGTTTTTGACGGCCCTTAGTAAGTTATAATAAGATGAATATATTTACATTTGTTATTACATCATCTTTCATCAAATTATATTTTCATCAAAAGTCACATATGAATAGAGAAATTTGTGGTCAAAGTATTGCATTGAGACCGTGTAGAAAGTAAATATGAGACACATTTTAGGATGGAGGGACTGCATTTCTTCCCCTCCAAGTCTTCTCACCCAAATAACTGATTAATGAAGTTTGCAGCTTTACGTGAGGTTTTAAACCCACAAGCCGTTAATATGTGAGAATGGTAGTTAAATGTATGACCTTATAAAGTTCTGTGTGTTTGTTTTTCCATTAGCTGAGTGTCCCTTCATTTCTTGCCCTAGTGGCTCGAATGTAAATCTACGACCTCCTCATATAAAGTCGAGGATTGGTTTCTACTGTAGCTGCTTGTTCCTTAATATCCTAATTTTTTTTTTACGCAAGATATTGTCTTGCTTGTGCTTCACCACTGACAAAATGATTAAACCGCAGTTCTTCGAGCACAAAAAGCCACCTGAAACAGCATATCCACCAGAGACTTCTGGCCGATTAATCACTGAAGACATACCATCTTTGTCTGAGTCTGGGAATATTACCGTCCCAGAATCTGTCAGCGAAAAGTTTGTCCTTGATAACGAAGAGATAATTTACCCTGAAAGTGATGCTAAGTATAGCAGTTTTTCCGCTCCTTCAAGTGTGTACCAATTGTACGAAACTAGGATGGCTGCTTTGATAAGGAAAAACGGGATGCTTGAAGGACAACTTGCAGCGGCTTTAGCAAGCCGTGAAGCAGCTGAGAAAAATTCATCTTCCGCTCTGAAGAGTCGGCAGGAAATGGAGACAAAATTGGAAGATTCCGAAAAGGAGATGGAGTATCTTAAGGACAAGCTAGCAAGTTTGGAGCTTGCTCAAGAAGAGACTAACAGCTTATCAAGTATCGTTCACTCTGACAATGTAAGGCTTGAGCATGACGTAGCTTTCCTGAAAGCCGTCTTGGATGACACCCAAAAGGTATTTTCGCATCTCCTGACGTAATATCTGTCGGGGTACCTTTTGTCTAATGCATAGAAAAGTCGGCCTTCTATACTCTCCACGGACATGATATTTGTTCCTTTTTGTGTTCGGCGGTTAAACGGTCTTGTCTTTAGCCGATGCTTGCTCATGGTATGCTATATCTAGATTTTACAGATGAATCAAAGAAAGTGATTTTAATAAATCAAATATGTCACATGTTAAATTGTAACTTTTGAGAGATGGATTGTCAAAGTTGATGTCATTACCAGTTTTTCCTTTATTTTTTATTTTTATTATTTTTATTTTTTATAGGAACAATATAAAGCTAATAAAAATAAAGATTATATATTTCCTTTTTATATTTACTCCGTATTATTCTTCTTTTGACTAACAAAAATATACACTGTATGTAGGAACTGCATTCGACCAGGGGAATGTTGTCAAATGAACGAGCAAGAGCATTCCAGCTGCAGGTATGATATGATTTTCTTGTTTATATAAAGCGTTTGCACTATATTTTGAAGAAGATAGTAAGTTTGATGAAATATATTTTTTTTGATAATTATATCGCCTAAAGAGGTGAAAGTAACACTTTCGACCCTGATCAATAGTCTTACCATACCATGCAATCACGCCTTCGCATGGCTGTTGATATGTGCGAGCAGACTGTTTGCAGGGTCTCAAACAGTCTTCACTTCTCTAACATCGACTTTCTGGAATGTTTTCTTCGATATATTTTTTTTTCACAGATACTTGTTTAGAAACCGTTTTTAATTTAAAACGCAAAATTATTTGTCTATTATGAGAACCTAAAAAAGGGTATATTTGTATTCCAAGATTTTTTGTTCTGTCTCCATACAATCTAGTGCTGCTATTAATTTGAAAATTTCAAAACAATAGAGAGCCCATAATATTTTTATCTGTGATATAATGAGATAAGTTGTTGCAATTTTCAATATGGTGAATTTATTACCCGTCTTTGTGATTGAGGCGCAATAACACCAAATTTTCTGTGTGCTTTTCACTCCCCTCTGTGATTATGGTGCATTTTAGAAGTCTGTTTTCTTTTATGTGCGTTCATCGGAATTTCATTGCCAGTGATGGAGGGTGTCCTTAATAAGATGTGCGTTCATCGGAATTTCATTGCTAGCAGACGACCATGTTTCACATTAATTACAAATAATATTTACTTCAAGACGAAAATTTTGTTTTTCAAACTTTGGGCTCCCAATATGTTGCAGGTAGAAGTATTCCATCTAAAGCAGAGGTTGCAGTCATTGGAGAACCGTGCACCAACGCCAAGAAAGCCATTCCAAGTATAGCACAACAGTAGCTCGATTCTTCCAAACTTCACACGAGAACTTTGGACATGCCATATCTTCGGTACCCTTCATATCTGATGTTAATTGTAAATGGGTAGCATCATTTTGTAAATACTGAGAATCAACGCAATACCCTTCATCGATCTGCGTATTTCTTCTCTTGTTCGGGTTTAAAACCGTAGCTTTTTAACTTGGAGGTCCACTGAAGGCCATGTCTCGAATATAGACTTAAGTACTTATATGAGGTTCGGTAGTCAGTTCATTGGAATGTCTCCGTATCTCCATTATTGTAACCATTACGGTTTACTAGTGGTCGCAGTTACGGTCCTGGTTCGCTTGGTGCGGACTGCATTTGGCGTTACTCGTGTCTTGAAAGCCTAACAAACTCACATTCTTCTAAACTCGTTGAAACATATAATCAACGCAAATTTCACTCCCAACAAGTACGGAGTATTATTTTGAAGGTGAATAGAGTTCACTTTCTTATTACGGAAATTAGCCTGTTCGATACTTTTTAACTCGTCAACTTTAGTCCCTGCCCTTTGTATACATTTTTTTTTTAGGATTTATTGTAAATTACTACCTTATAAAATACGTTTTTTTAAAGTTACTTCCCTTTAAAAGAAAATTCTAAAATTATTAACTTTTAAAGATTTTGCTACCTTTTAAACTATTAACAAACAAATTTTTGGATTAATTTTATGTTAGGGTTTGAGGTAAGAATAGAGTCGGCGTAATAGTTATAATACTTGAACAGTTAGATCTTTGAGGTAGTATAAACTACTCATTAATGCTCAAATAAATCAGTATACTAAGAACATACAACACGAGATGATGTTACATGATGCTCAAATACAAATCGTCAATTTAACATCAAAATAAATAAGGGAAAAAAATGAAATTAAAAGATACATGGAAATGGTGGCAAACCATGCTCCAGAAGCACCTACCTTACTAAAAATACAAACCTATATAAAATACATCGACATGAAACTTGCATCAGAGAGCGCTTACTGAAGCGCTTCGTGAACAAATAACGCACGCTTCACAACAATGTCGGCTCTGGTGATCTCAACGGAAATTTTATCTATATGAGCATGCATACTTCAGCTCACAAAAGTTCGGTTTCTTCCTGGTCTCCTTCACCTTCATCGACCTCATTTTCATCATCTTCCTCTGGGGCATCTGGATCGATTCCCTGCAACGTCAAATTACCCCGGAATTTTTTAGGTCACGAACCATGGATTCTCAAAATTTCAGAACAATGTAGTAAACACCGCGATCATGCAATGACAGCGCAGATAACACAGGTAACATTATGAATTTTCGGCAAAGTACAAACCTTCATCTGTTTCTCAAGACGGTCCAACCCTTTCTTCCCAGCTTCATTTTGTGGGTTTATTCTGACATTGATAATCACGGTGAATTAAAAGCCACGTTAGTTACACAGTTGTCCGCAATCATAATCTTAGGCTCAGGACGATTCAAATTCACGGGAATAACCACACAAGTATTTACCTGAGTGCAGCCTGATAATGGGACAGTGCCTCTTGCAACATATTTGTGGCAGCAAACACTTGTGCAAGCTTCACATGAAGAGAATCATCTGCCCAGTCTTTAAGGTAGCGCTCAAGGAGAGATACAGCATCACTATTTCGACCCTCGACAACATGGAGTTCAGCAAGTGCTAACGCAGCTCCTAGATAACCAGGCTCCAATCTGAGAGCAGATTCATAGAACTTTTTTGCCTGCAAGTTCCACGATGTTCGCAATAGTCAATTAGTAAGCTACAGAAAGTTTTGAGGTGCCAGTTAAACTCACGATATAGGAAAATCACGAAATCTGATCATTATGTGCAGACATTCATATAAGCAATCACTCTCATGTGTAGCAAAATAGCAACCACTACACAAGCACGTTCACAAGGGTAATCATCTATCTTTTAATATCCTATATCTTAGCGACATTCTCGTTTTACATTTATTGCTAAATGTAAATGGAGAGATTTCACACCAATTGTTTGTCCTAAAATGGGACGATAAAATTGGGATGGAGGTAGTAATACCCACAATTGTTATAAACATTTAGCAGCTGATACACTTAACTTCAGTCCAGTAACACAAGTACAAACTTCAGTTACTCCTGCTACTCCAACTATTCAGAGTTATTGGGTAAGATGAACACTACTACAGTAATCAATCAAATGTGTACAGACCAATCTATCATACCCAAATAACACTCAGGCTTGTCAACTAGTGGAAGCTCTCTGTTGTCGACGATGAAGATATGTTTTGAAGACACAAAAACACTAGAACAATAAGTCTCATGATTAGACAAATAGTTCACAGCTTTCGATGAGATGACACAAAAGACTGATATGAGTATATGTACTTGACCGATATATCGAGATGATATCAACATTATCTTTATGGTTTCAGTTGGCGGATTATTATGGTGGAAAATGTAAACACCAATGTATATGGCCTCCATCCAAACTCCAGGGCCCGAATTGATATGAGGAGACAGAATTCTAGAGATGTTCATAAGATTAAACTTAAATATTAAAGCTCGAATGTCAATAGTAAAGAACTGAAGATCAAGAATTGAGACATATAGCCAGTCTTGATCAACAGAGGAGAAGGATCGTACCACACCTTCTCCCTTCCGGTGGAATTTTTAGCATGAACATCTCCCACTAACTTTAAAGCCTTGGCAGATTGAGGCATCGTCTTCATTGCCTCTCTTGCGATATATAAAGCTTCTTTAACCTTAGATATTGCCAAATACGAATGAACCAAGCCTGTGCATGTTAAGGTCTATTAACACTTGATACAGAATAACAGAAACGGCCTTGCAACTACATAATCAAAAATAAAAGCAAATTTAAAAAAAAAAAAAAAAACTTTTATCCAGAAGGAAACCTTGATAGGAACGAATATCAGGTTTCAGCTCATGGGCATTTCGGAAAGCAGGAGCTGCTGCATCAGGCCGATTCAGTGATAAAAGCAAGTTACCCTGAGGTTACAACATAGAGTCAAAATTCCAGGTAGCATAACGTTGGAAATGGTTAAAAATATGCAATGTGCCGTGAATTGTTGAGAAATGAATCCACGACGAAATTGTCATCAATCATATACCAATTTTAAAACGAAAATACCTTCATGATATAACCTGTCACGTGCCTTTCGTCAATTTGAATACTCTGGTTGTCAGACAAGGAACAACATCCAAAACAAGAGCATTTTCAGCATTTGATTGAATCGTGGAACATAAGACAAATCGCAAGGAGAAATGGGCAGCTACAAAGGAAAAAAAGGAACGGACACACACCTTATCAGCATAGGATAGTGCTCCTCGCTCATCTTTTCTTTCCCACATTACCGACAAGGCAACGAATACCTCTGCCCTAGTGGGATCGGTGTTCAACAAGTCGTGTACCAGCTTGTTTAGCTTCGGATATTCAGACTTATTCTTTAGAAGCATGGCATACTCATCCATGTAAGTTACTATGTACGGATCCAGAGAACGAGCCTGCCAAATTGTCAAACAATAATATATCAGTATACAGTACACATTGAATAACACTAAACACAATCAAAATAGAATTTTAGCAGTTACCTTTTCAAACGTCAGGATAGCTTCATCAGTTTTCCCAATTATTGCCTCAATCTTCACCCAAAAACAAAAAGACACATTCCAATTCACTTAGATGCGTGATAAAGAAAGACTCTTGCTACTGTTAAGCAAGAACATTTCCTTCATAGAGCATTTTACAGAAAACCCGACGTAATTGTTACTCTCCTCATTTCATAGAAAAAATTAATAAATCCAATTTCACTGTCTTGTCTTATCTTTGAAATTTTCCAATTGTACTCCGTAGTATTTAGTGAATTGTGTCACAACTCGTCCACTTACATTTTACCTCTTTACTCAGACCAAGCCATGTTCAATGACAAGGATACTAAGTTACTTGAGTTTTAAAGATGCTTCTACCCCATTTTCTTGGACTACCTAAAACAAGGCCTCTAAAAGCAGATTTTGAACTTTTAGGGCGTGTTTGGATAGCAAAATAGGAGGGAAAGGGAGGGGAGGGGAAATGAGGGAAGGGGAAAGAAGGGGAGGGAAGGGGAAGGAAATCAAAACTTGGATGTTTGGATAGCTAAAATTAATGAGAGGGAAGTGAAGGAAAGAAGAATGGAAATGCTTAATGGGAGGGTGAATGAGGGTCAAGTTAAGTTTTCCTTCCAAATCTTGCCAAAGTTGGAAAGATTTTGTTTTAGTTGAAAGGAGGAAAATCAAATCCTTCCATTCCCCTCCCCTTCAAATTCTTTCCTATCCCATATTGTAACCAAACAAAGAAAAATGCTCCCCTCCCTTTCCCTCCAATTCCTTCAATCCAAACGGACCCTTAGATAGAATGGAGGAACTACCACCTGCAGGTGATTTTTATTATTTTGCAAGCGATAAGTCACTTGAACATACCTTTCCGATTTCAAGTAATATGTGCACGTTGTTAGGGAACCGCTGTAGAAGATCCGCAAACATTTCTAAACCACCTGTTGTTTAAGAAGATATTGAGATAGTCATATAGCTAGCTACATTTGTGACTTTGGTAATTTCAAGTATTACGATAAAAAGAGTGAAACCATGAGAGAAATAGCAACTTTTAATATGACAAAGAACAAGCCATGACCAATTGACCATAAATATTGACAAAGTGAATGTCTAATAGTCTCATTATACACTTTGCGACCATAGCATGATGCTTCTTTGTAAAATCAAGAAAATAGCTAGACTCTTTCAAAATATACTATCTAAAATTTTTCAAAATGTGTATAAAAAAAGTATGCAACATTTAAACATCATAATTGCCTCAATGTTTGATGAAGCCATGTGAAGTTTAACGTGTCTTATTAAAACCTGATCACGTCAACACAACTAACTAGCCGTAAACCTTACACACAGAATAATGAGTAACACAACACGAAATTTTCTTCATTTGTTCCCTTAGTGACCAACTAAACTTGATATAAACGAATCGTATCAATTATTAATACTGAGCAATGCTCATTTGATTGTTATGTGGTATAACATGAATTGTACAAATGACTACACAATATATAAGACATACTAATAAGTTTGCCAAGTAAAAGACTTATATTCAAAAACTTCACAAAGACACGTTTAATAAGCTGCAAAATATACCTTTATAATCATTTGAAGCAATACAACATTGGGCCTCAACATAACGCTGCACAAGTACAGACATAATTAGTAAACTCTCAACCAGGAATAAAAACATATGCTTCTCCGCTCCATTAAATTTTATGGATTTGCTTTTGGAGCACTATATATAAGTGAAAAAGAATCTTCAATCCAACTCTTAATGTATACCATAAAAGATAGTCGTCTAAACAAAAGAAATGACCATTATGAATGTGCATAAAACAAATGTACACTTGTATAGAACTAAATGGAACGGAGGAAGTACAATTTTGAGAAAAAATTATTATGCATAAAAAGATGGTGAACCTACACTACTGTTCTACAAATAAATAAGCCTAGTGAAATGTCTGAGAAACGAGTTGAAACGTTAAAATACTACTACTACATACTGTATAGTAGTATTTAACATCCATGACATTGATGTTCCAAGAAATTCATCACAAAAATAAGGGTTTCTTAAAATAATAGTAATTCTTTAAAAACCTTATAAATTGATGGATAAGTTTAGAGACAACAAATATTTGTATTGATAAATTCAACACAATCTTGCATAAAGAAATAAATGGTGTAAACTTACCTCTACATCAAACTATAACAAATAACAAATATTCTCCATATAACCAAATTAAGTGATAAAGGTTAAAACTTAAAACATTGGGAAAGAAAGAGGCAAGAGAGAGACCCACTATCTCAATGAGTCAAATAAAGGTATTCTTTTAATATGAAAAATGCCATCGTTTGCTTATGTGTGGCTAGAGTTGACGAGCTTGACCCAACCCGATAAGACCTGAAATCATTGCGGCTCGTAAGTCGTAACCGACCCTCCTAGATCTGATAATGGCCTTTATCCGGACATGACCTGATAAAGTTTGACCGAAACCAAACCCGACCCGAGATGACCCATGACCCGTGACCCGATCGACATGAAACTTATCATGTACTCCGTAACATTTATCAAAAAAACAGTAAAAATCCTAAATTTCAGACTAAACAATTTATAATGTTAGATATTTTAAAGAATTGTTAAGGATATAAGCAATACACATATCAAGTTTTTAAAAGAAATTTTGAAAAGTTTATGAAATCTCTTATAAATTTCAACATTACAATCTATGCCAAACATAATATTGAAATTTGACGAGGACATAGTTTAAGAAAAAATATTGGTTTTAAGAAATATAGATAATTCAAAATTTGTCTGTGATGCCAAAATTTCAGCCTGACTTGATAGCGGCCCAAAATTGACCCGAACCCCATCAACCCAAACATTTTGTTTGAGTGACCCGACTCGATACTACTCGACCCGATTGTTGTCATAACCTGAACCTAATACGACCTGAACATGATCGAAACACGCCGACTGCATTCATTACCCAATATGATTTGAACCCGATACGATCCGGTCGACTCAACTCGACCCGAAAGCAACCCGAGTGTCACTTCTATATGTGGCTGCCTCATACTAAAATGTCGATATTCGTTGGATTCACTATTTATAGAAAACGCTCCATGAATGCCGATATTAATACACACCGACTTAAATATTTTTAAAAAATTACACTGCGTGCCTGACATTGCCAGGCAGAAGTATGAGAAGAAAAATGGATCACATTTTATTTAGTTTCTTGTAAGAACATATGCTTAAATAAAAATAAAAAATAAAAAAAAGGGCTTTGATATGGTGAATGAAATATGGTTCAATTTAGTGAAATTTATAGTAATCAGCTGTAAATTCAGTATGATTAGCAACTATTTACTGTAATAACTTTTAAAATTGATGACTGATGCTTAACAAGCCATTCAACACACAATATGATGCATCTTAATACAATTCTACCGTTGAAGGGGTCCTAATGAATTTAATACATTTAATGTCAAACTACATATATCAATCAAGCTCTATTCATTCCAACTCCACTTTGTTATTCAAGTCAACACAGAAACTTTCGATCAAAGATCAAGGGTCTCAGAAAGTTAACTTCTGAAAATGTTTCAAATGCAAGTAAAACCGGATCACAAAATTGAAGGGAAACATTATCTTACCTGCAGCCACCGATTAGATTCTTGATGATCAGAGACAAGCTTCCCACCTTTGCTTGGAGTCTGAAGTAAAGGACAGCACAAAAAATATCAAGGCAGGATCAACATTGTAAACTCGATCACAAGAAAAAAAATAGCAAATGTAAACTTGAGCATTGTCCAAAAAAAAAAAAAAAAAAAAAAAAAAAAAAAAAAAAAAAAAAGACCAGGTCATGTCCATCAAAGATAAAAGTCTAGTAGTAAGACGAGCCAAAAACAGCCAGCAGCGAAGGAATTAGTAGTACTCCGTAGATAGCAAAAGACAAGGTAAGACCACTAGCGGCACAGTGCAGGCGTGCAGGAAAAGAAGTTGTGTATATTAAAATATTTAACACAAATATTTGAGAATAACCAGGGGATAGCCTGCAGAAAGTTGCTATGAACAACAACAGACCTGAGGAAACAAAGAAATAATCTCTTTAACAGAAGCCCCAAGTTCAGCCAACGCAGTTATAGCCTCAAGGACATAAGGACAATGTCTGCAAAAAAGCAAAAGGCAAACATTCAGCGAATCAGCACAGTTAGATAGTAAAGAAAGAAAAAAAAAATACTAGTAGCAATAACAAAACCAGACAATGAGAAGGCAAAGGCCGGAATGACGACAATCATATCAGTTTTAGAAGTTACATCACTGAACTCAAACATTAGAGTGTATTAATAGCTAAACTGCTAAAGTATATGAGTAGATGGTACATATTCAAAGAAAACAATGAAACAAACAGAAATCTGTAGGACATGGCTAAATGTCATACACATTGATAAATGTCACATTGATCGCTTGATATCTAATCTCATACTATATATATAAACCGGAACCCAAAAGATAAAGCAAGTGTAAACAAATTTCTACAACAGAGGGAGTAATTAGATAAATTACATGAACGACTACCATAGTAAATAGAATAGTATTCATCAATGTGACTATCATAATAAAATAATAGCAATAAAATTTGTAGAATTGATGGTGATAAAAGTGGATGTAGTAAATTTAATAGTTAAAGTAGTAGTCGTAGCAATAGTAGTAGAAGTACAAATATAATAATAGCAACGATAATTATACAAATTAGTAGTAGTATTACTAGAAAAATAGAGTAATTGGTAATTACTTAACACAAATTTATTGGTTACATAGTGTCACAATAATTTATTGTGATATTTGTCTTACACAAAGAGAATTCAGGTGAAGTTTTTTAGTTGTTAGTAGGTACAAGGTATGAGACGGTGTCATATAAGACAAAGTAAATAGTAAATATGTTTTAATTTTGTCTTAATCATTTTATTTTAATGGGACAATGTAACAACTATTCATCAAGTTTGCTTAATAATTTAAAAGATAAAGTTTAATGAAAGTTCATCATGATTGCGAGTATAAAAGTATAATATACTTAGTAAGCATGCACAATTAATATTGAAATATTCAACAATTTTTTAATTCCTTTAGTTATTTGTTTCGATAAATAAAATATAGTTAATATATTATTAATCAAGAGGGTTTTCATTAAAAATAGGGAGCCCGGCCGGAGGCGAGCCCTAAAACTAGTTCGGTATGGTATAGATGAACATCTAAGACATGGCTTTTTTGCCATGTTACAAAGTATAAACCACATGAAAGCTAAACCTGACAACATGCTATGAACGAAAAGGCTTAAAACCACACAAAAAATCATAGAGAGGAGGTGTCTCCGGCTAACTTAATGATAACTGAACATGTTATGCAAAGGACAAGGTGCAATTGTGCACAAATACTTTCAGGCAGCTAAACTTCTATATTGCATAAAGCTTCTTAAACTAATACGGAGTAGAAAATTATCACAAAAGGGTATCTGGATTGAACAAAAAGTCATCACGTATTCATTTGAAGTAACAGTCTCATTATGTTAAAGTTTGAGTTTTCATTTAACAGAACTGGTCGGCTTGTTCAAGGGGGATCTGTTAGAGCTTCTGCATATAGTATTATTTTGCTCAACGAAAGGACCTGCAGAATTGGCTCAGCAAGCCGTGTTTTTGGCTTGACACTATGCATTGTAGTCACTGGGGAGTGGGAACAGGTAGTTTGACTAGCATCTTTGTGGGTTAAGGCCTCCGTAGCTTTTAACGAAATGCACATCTATTACCTTAATCTGAATTGTCTATCAGGAATGCTAATGATTGTATAAATGAAATGAGTCGTTGTCCTCCAAATCATAGAAATAAATATAACTAGACTTTCATATCCATATTTTTATGAAACTGAAGGATTTGATCACCAATCAGGGTATACAATTCTAGATCACATTTTAGCAAGCCATGTTGGAAAAGTAGACAAATAAAAGAGAAACAATGTGGGGTGTGAATCTAAGATGAATTTAATTGGGCGCCTCGATGCGAACTGGTTTCTAGTTGACTGCTTCAATATTGCATACACAAGCCTCTCGGAAGCATACACTCGCTATATTGTGCTGTATCGTATATTAGCAATTGGCCAATGCAATTCTTGATTTATTTCGGGTCATCCCGGAAAGGGTCACTAGAGAGCATTCAAACCCCTTTAACGTCTTGTAAATGTATGGGCAGACTATACCTCATGGCAGTATGAAAGCAAAAGACACATTTTTTATACAAGATTTATAAATGTCACAAACCTCAGACACTCTTTGAAACAAGCAGTGGCTGCACGAGTATGCCGCGTATGTCGGTAAAGCTTGCCCATCATTAAATGCATTGGCAAATTTCTAGCTTTCATGGGAATTCCCTCCATCTACAAAAAACAACAAAAAAATATCAGAGCCCATGATACAACAAGGACTGAGCTACAATAAAAACATATCCAAATTAAACAAAAAGCATACATATAACAACTAACAAGCAGAGATACGATGCGTAGATGCACACATATGAGCAATATTGATTTTAGATGCGTGGAGACATCTTAATCTTGTTTGCAACCATTTACATCAAAGCTTAAAGATGCCAATAAGAAAGTTACAGGCCCTTGTAAGAATTCAACGAATGAAGTTGATTAGTATAAATTATACGGAGTATCTACTATTTATCCCACGATATACTTCTTGTTCAACTTCTTGACAAAAGTTGCCCTATCATTTATGGGACAATATATTTTAGTCATTGTAAAAGCCTTATGAACATTACAATTATTGAAATCAAGTTAATCCACATCAAACCTCTAATAGAGCAACTTTATTCTCGTTTAATGCAGCATGGCAAGACGCAATTTTGAATTTGACCTGCAAAAAACATATGTAAATGAAAAGCCAGCAAAGCAACGGACCAACTTATAATAATCCATAAAAAACATTATCAAACATGATTTATATGACATTATGGAAGCTACAATATGGCAAGTGTTTAAAAAATTAGAAACAATTGAATTGATACCTCATTCTCATCAATCGTAGAAAGAGTTTGAGGACTTGGAGAAGACGACCTGTTCGGCATTGATAATGAACTTCTTAATGAAGAAGTGTTTAGCTTGGGGATGCTCTTGTGAAGTTGCAAAGCTTGTTTGTATGTATTCTGTCACAAAAGATATCCTTACTAGAGTGCATTGTCATCTCACACATCCTAAAAACATTTAATCGTACATGGTTCATGCAAATTTCCTTGGCAATTTTGTAGGTGATGTTGACAGCTGAACATAACAAAATTGTCAAAGAGGAAAATAGACCTTCTGATCAACAATTTGCACAGCTATATAAATATCTTCTTATGCTAGCCATTAAATAATCAACATTCATACCACGGTATTATTATAGTACTATTGGAAAAACAATGTACACCAATACTCTACTGACAATTACATTTTCTAAAATTTAGGAGCCATAAATTCACTTCGTTGACTCCAGATTTAAGCATTACAAATCATAATAGCTAGATTTTCAACCTTGTACACAACTCTTTACAAGAAGGTCAAAGTCCTTTGAAAATTTGGTGGACGTCACACTCACCGTGTACACTATGGTATTACCATCGACTATCAAGGGTTAAAGTGACAAATTACTGCTCGGAATAAAGTGGTAATTAAAACTGCCTCTATATGACATATTGAGTTTGAAACATGAAGGGAAAATGTAATAAATAGTCCATCCTAAGGAAGAGACATATGCATCGCGGGCAAATTTATACAGGCTCTAGTCCACAGTGTTCCTCTCCCTTCACAATTTGGAGGTCATTTTTCATAACTGTGACCTTAAATATTAAAAAGCACAAAATAATTGATTTGATACTAAAATATGGAGTATTTAGTATACAAAAAGTTTATGTCTTCAATATAAAGTAGAGTATATGTGTAATAAAGGGCGAACAAATCTTCGCATTGGAGACCGAAAAAACAGGGGTGTTATAAATTAGAGGGAGTATAAGATAGTTTTTGTGGTAAAATAACTCAAATGATTTTGAAGATGTAAAAGCATCCCAATATCTTTACACACTTTGCCGTAACACAAATTCTGAAACCCCAAGTTTTATTGCTCTATCATTTTATCTAGTATCTTAGAATTAGCATTTAGTTTGTAGTTGACATTAGCAGACAAAAGTTTATCCCTAGGATTCAAGACAATGTAAATAAAAGGTGAAGAGATGGCAAGAGCCTAGCCACTAAAACTCACCCACACATCATGACTACATCAATAAAAGGGTTTTAAAAACGGCCGTTACATCTTGTACCGTTTGAGATGTAACGGATCCGGAAGTCCAGCAACGCAATATCTCAGAAAAAATCAAATTCCTAAAAGACAGATCGAGATTAACAATATTCACAGGTACATGATGCCAGTTATGGGCCACATAAAACATTTCAAGGAAAAAAAAAGGGTAATATATACCGAAATGAAATTTAAAATCAGATGATTTATTAAATTTATTAGATAATTTGATATCCTTAAGGTAGTGTTCGGGAATCCGGAATTACTTTCAATTGCATCAATTCAATTCTTGAATCTCAAATTTGATTATTCAATTCCAATTTCAAATCCAAAATTATGTTTGGTTGGTTACCCATAGAATTAGAATTCAGCTTATTAAAATATTGGGCAATATTTTGTATTCTTTTATATTTTATAGCACCTCGGAAAAGAAGAAAATCAATTTGAAAATATTGTATCAAATTCTTAAATCTATACATTTTTGAAAAAAAATAAAATGTGGAAAAGATAAAGTCAAGGCATTCAAACGACTAGTATATGCACAGAATTTGAAATGATCATTTTTTGAACTAGGGTGGAATTGAAGAGGAATTGAGCCAATTTCAATTCTAAATTCTAAGGTTTCTCTTAGATGGCGTTTGGAAACTCGCATTTCATTTCATTTCAAAATTTGAATTTGAAATTGAGTTATTTGAAATGAAATCACTAGCTTAGTGTAAGTTGAATTTGAAAATGACATGGTAGAAGGTGTCGGGGATTTGTCTTGGATTTGAGTACAAATCCAAATTTTTGAAGTACCCAAACACTTAATTTTACCCAAATCCAAAATTTCAAAATGAAATCCTTATTCTCAAACGCAAAATCTATGTTCCCAAGTGATTATTGTGCTAGCTTTGGTTCCTCTCTTCTCCTAGGTTTCCGAATCCTTAACTGTTACAAATATAGGAATTTTTCTTTCAACTCATCTAACATGTTTCAACCAAGTACCGTAAAAGTGTGTACCAGCTCACATCAATCAAACATGATTTCTAAGACTAAAATTTTCAGCTCATATGTCTACGATTTCAAGACGGATTAAAATACATGGCAATGTAGGTGTGCTTCGATTTCAAAAACGTCTTTTCAGTCATAGTTGCAAACAAGTCATACAAGAATCATAAGCATAGAATTGTCAATCTCTAAGGCTCCTACTGATAGCAGGGTATGGGAAGTCCAGATGCACAATTGCATATCACACAAAGTACCAACATGATAACCCTTAAAGCTAATTACTTAAATAAAGCCCTCCCTCGTAAATGCTAACACCAAAAACTTGTTTGAGCTCTTGGTCATGTTCAAATCAACCAATTCAAAGCTCTTAGATACAAAATCAAAAACATCCGTGGTTTATTTACCAGAAAATCACATAAGATACCTCTTGAATTAAATCACATTATATTAGCAAAGTAACTCATTGATTTCGTCATAAAATACCAAACTAATTTGGAGGTTGGAGTAAATTGGATCAACTTAATTATCCAAAGGTCATTTGCCGTTTCCCAATCCCGTTTCCCTCGATCAAATTATGTGTTGATACAAACAAAAGCTGATAATGTGAGGAACTAAGTAAGTAGCAAAACATACAATACAAGTACGATAATCGCGATTGCGAAAGAAAGCGTCACCAAGAAGAACCTGCAGAACGAAATCAATGGCAGCACAAAATTCAATCAGTGGTTCCAACATCAGAAACACATAAATTTGAAAAAAATAAAATAAATAAAATTCACCAAATTCTCGGCTTTGACATTGGAAGTGGTTTCGGAGTTTGAAGACGAGGAAGAAACAAGGAAATGGCCCTGCACAAGAAATTAAAGAGAAAAAGAAAAGGAAATTAAATTGAAAGAAACATGAACCCTAGCAAAGAATTTAAAAAAAAAAAAAAAAAAGAAAAAAAAAAAGAAAGAAGTAAATTGAAAGGGAAGAAGGTAAGAGAGAAAGAGAGAGTACGAGAAGTTGAGCAGAGTTGAGAAGACCATGATCAAGTAGAGTCATCATGTGGTCCTTCGGAGTCTCCATTGCCTCTGTTAAGTTTTGGAGTTTTGAGTTTTCAACTTCAACTGCGGCCGACTTTTTTTTTTTTTTTTTTTTGTTTCCAATATATGAACGACCATTTTCAAACCTTCCATTTAATAGAATTTTACTCAATCGTACGTGTAATCCAACCTTTTTTTTTTTTTTTTTTTATAAAATATGGAGTAAGAAATAAAAATAATGCAAGGAAAAAATTTAAATAGCACAACGTGTAGATTGTCTTCTTCGTAGGACGGTTGTTCCGCACGAGATTCCTCGTCTGAACTTTGCACACTCTCAGTTGCGTAGGCCTCAGCGATTTCCTTGAAGAAGTTACGCGTACGGTGCAGGTGCACGCCAGTTCGTGATCAAAAGGACTAAACTCAGAGGTGACCTCGCGATAAATAACTCAAAGGAATTCAGAGAATCAGCCTCAAGGAACTAGAGTTCCCGAGACAAAAGAGAAAAACCTCAGAATTCAAACAATAACTAAAACTAGCAAAGCCGTTTCACTGCAAGAATTCGCCAAAATTGATAAGGCTAAATCGTCACGCCTTAATCAAAATAAACCTAATCAAACAACCAATGTAGCTAGCGGTAAGCAGGATCGTATCCACAGAGAAACAGTGCAGTTATAAGCTAAAGTCGGAGTAAACAGGTCTAACTCAAGTGTGAAAAAGGGTTTGGTTGAACTATAAGTTAAAGCAAAAGGTAAAAATAAGTAGAAATTAATAAAGAGAAGGATTAGGGCATCGGGTTCATTATGACAATGATTCAGGAACTCAAGTTCATAAGAAGGAAGCGATAAACTGTGCAAATGATTAGGTTTGGAACACGCTCTCTCGAGTCAATATTAACCTTAAGCAAATTTAGCGGGCTCTCGCAACTTACTAAATTCAACTTATCAATCTCGCGTAAGTCTAATTTTAACTCGGCTTTCGATCTTAAATTAAAACTTACTCAGGTTCAATTAAACTCAGACAAATCGTTGATCAGGCGAAATAATCCTAATTCAATTGGCATAAAACGCGTAGAAAGAGACTCAATTGCACAATATACTCAACCAGTTTAATCTAAAAACATGTTCCTGAACCAAAGGCACAAATTCCCCTCAAACCCTAATAGGAGAATTAGCTACTCATACTAGAAATCAAAACAAAGCAATTATAATAATAAGACATAATGAAAGGAATAGAGGCAAATAAAATAAACCTGGATTAAATACGGAGTACTGACGGTTACAAAGGAAATCGATCATGAAACTAAACAAAACTTGAGAGTTTGTAAAAGAAAGGAATAAAGCAGTAGACTAAACCTAATAATAAAGCTCTAAAAATAAAAACATAAACTAAAGATAATCCTCAACTTCACGTCTTAAGGCTTATATATAAGTTTCCAAAATAATTAAACACGAATTAAAATAAAATCCGACGAGTAGGGCACCAGGGCCGGCCGGCCGGCTGCCGGTCTACCAGACCGGCCGGTCAGGCTCAGCTGGGCCAAGTCTCTTCCTCTTCATCTTGGGCTCAAACTCACTTCTTGGGCCATTATTCTCCTCGTAGCTTCTTGTCTTTTGGTCCTTGTTTTGTATCCCGAGCTTCTGCGCGAGCTCGAGCTTGGTCTTGTAGTCTCAAATCTCGACTTGGCTCCAAATGGCTCAGGTTTTGGCTCAAAACCACCAAAACCTGCAAAATATAAATAAAAGGCAGCAGTATCGAGAAATATAACAAATAGCTCATAAAACTAGTAATGAACTCGAATAAATGCAGCTAAATGCGACTAAACCGGGGGCAAATAATCTATATAAATAACACATATCAAACTCCCCCAAACCAAACCTTTGCTTGTCCTCAAGCAAACTACCCAAACATAGCAAATAATCACGAGGACAAACTAATACAGGAAAATGCAACTCAAAGCCTCAAGTATCGTCGCCTCATACAAAAGTGAATCAAATCAATACTAGCTTCCTCTTCAATAAATTGAAGAGTTAGGGAGCAAACTAAACAAACATAAGACGGCGGAACATAATGGCGCAAACTCCATGCAAAGACTTTCGACCGTACGCATCCACATTAACGCTGAGACTATAAATAATCTCACAAACATCGACACTAGGAAAACTACTCGAACTAAGCATGTCGTCACCAAAAATGTCTCAAAATCACATCGAGCGAGGTTTCCAAGGGTTGTAATGTTAGGCTCGGGTCAAAGGGGTAAAAAGGTGGAAAATGTATTTGGAAATGTGGAGCTCAACGGCTTAACATGCAGCTGCATCTAAAATCAACAGACTCCTCCAATTACAATTCCTCCTCAACTCACCATTCAAAATAAACCACAACTCCCGTATAAGAATGATAAACACCGCTTCCTATTCAACACTTCCGATCTTTTTATTGAATTGAAATAAACATATATACAACCAACTCTTTCTTTTGTTTTCTTTTCTTTCCTTTTTTTTTTTTTTTCTTTCTTTGGATATTTGCTTTTTTTTCTTTCTTTTTCTTTTCTCTTTTTGAATAAAATGAAACGAGATCGGGAATAATTTTGAAACATGTAGGAAAGCGCAATATTAACGGGAATACTCGCTAAACATCAACCCACAACTCCAACTCACAAGATAATCAATCACGGACTTAACCCACTTCCTTCCCAACCGAATACTCCGTGATAACATAGAATCCCTAATGCAACTGATCAGCCTGGGTAAGATAATTCTGGAATGTGGCTCAAAATATATAATGTGGCTCAAAAACAGGCTACAAAGGCTAGAACGGGCTACAAATGCGGGACCTAAGTCTAAAGGGACAGAAAAGTAGGCCATTTGGCTAAATGTGGAGTTAGAATAATATCGTAACCAAAATCAAGTACCTCTTCGTGCAATGCTCGATCAATTAAGAACAAATAGGCTCAAACAATGACATAGATTCAAGTTTTCATTTCACTAATACGAGTATGTACAATGTCAAGTGGATGGGTAGTCTAAGAAACACGCCCCGTCTACGTCACATGTCCTATGTCAAATAATAAGTAAGTCTACTCAAATCACCTCAAGGATGAAAGGAAAGGGTAAGCAAAGCATATCAAATCAACACAATCAAGAGACTCAACATAGCGACTAAGAGCGTATCTCAAAAGACACTAAAGCTAATCCTGCACAAAAGGTTTCTAAGACGACACAAAGAACCAAAAAGACTCGTATTTTTGGGATTTTGAATTTTTTTTAACACACAAAATGAAAAATGAAAAGCGCATGAAAATGAAAAGCGCGAAAGTGCTTCCCTCCCCCAAACCAGAATCGCACATTGTCCTCAATGTGGAAAACAGCACAACCACAACAGCAGATAAGGACAAATAATAGACGGGGTAAGAAAGTAAAACGAGAAAAAGGGGGAAAAAGGGGTAAAGAATGCTCACATTATTAAATTGGAGCTCCCCCAAACCGAAGCGAAGCATGAAGTGCGGCTATAAATCCACAAATTTGCATCCAAATCAGTCCAGCTATGAAGTACTTCGGAGTAGCACGCAGGAAAGAACAAAACGAAGAAGTTGTGGGCTGGGCTTGGCCCAGATCACACGGCCTACTGGCTCCCATGCACTTTTCGATTTTTTTCGCGTTTTTTTCTTCTGCTTCAAATTTGAGCTACGGTGTCGGCCCGAAGTCTGTGAGGTCTACTGGCATGCCTACTCGTGAGCGTTTTCTCAAAAATACTAAGGATCAAAAGTCCTTCAGTACCTGCGCGCTAAAACAGTTTATAAATCCCTCATCCTCACGCGCTCAATAAAACGGAAAATGTCATCAAAACAAACCAAATCAAAGTACAAAGTGCAATAAAAATACAACGTCATCGGGTTGCCTCACGGAAGCGCTGGTTTATAGTCCCGCACGACTCTTCAGAGCTTCAGAAATCACGTCAGATTAGGCCAAGGACGTTGGCCACTTGCTACAGCTTCACTCGGCGAAACAGCATTCGATCGCCAAAGAACTCTCCCCTCCCGAGGCAGATCAGCATAGTCCATCACACAGGGGACCCCATCACGAAATGGCTCTCCATATCTCCCGCGTGCTCCCGGCGACTGAACCGTAGGGTGGACTCCTCCGTCGCTAGCATCGAACAAGTCGGCTTTCAACAGCTTTCTCTCCCCCAAACCATCCTTGCAGCTATCCTGGAAAGAACCTGCACAAGGAGAAGAGACATGCAAAACCTCCAAAGTGTCTCCAGTAGAGTGAGACGGAGGTACAGAATCAATAGAGCAAACCGACTCAAGACGCATGGGTGACCGTGGAGTACTAGACTGCGTGAAAGTGAGCTTTTCTCCCCCTACCGTGAATGCTAAGGTCTTATTACCCACGTCAATAACTGCACCAGCAGTGTGCAGAAATGGTCTCCCCAAAATGATCGGGACGTGGACATCCTCAGGTATATCCAGCACTACAAAATCAACAGGGATAAAGAACTTTCCAACCTGTACAGGGACGTCTTGTAGAATACCTAAGGGACGCTTAACGAAACGGTCAGCCATCTGCAAAGTAATGTGAGTGGGCCCCAAAGCTGTCATATTCATCTTTTGACACATAGAGTAGGGTAGGACACTCACACTTGCTCCGAGGTCACACAAAGCATTCCTGACCACAAACTTACCTATGGAGCAGGGGATAGAAAAGGTCCCGGGATCACTAAACTTAGGGGGCTTACTACCCTGTAACCTAGTGCTAGCCTCCCCCACAAAAGCTACAGTCGAGACATCATCTAGCGTACGCTTCCTAGCTAAGACTTCCTTCAAAAACTTAGCGTACGCAGGAACTTGAGTAACAAGGTCAAGGAAGGGAACATTTACCTGAAGAGCCTTGACGACGTCCACGAACTTCTTAAAGTTGGCCTCGGGCTCTGCGCCTCGTTGTCGACCAGGAAATGGGAGCTTGATCTGAATCGGGGGCGAAGGAGTAGCAACAGGAACACCAAAACCAATACCCGAATCATCTTTCCTCAAGAAGAAGTCCAAATGGCCGATCGACCGGCCACGGCCGACCTACCGACCGTATTTTTCTTCGGATCATCGTAAAATGTGCCGCTCCTCAATGTAATGGCACATGCTGTATCATGGGGAGGATTAGGAGGGTTACCTTGCGACGGTAGGGAGCCCGGTTGACGCGACGATTGAGAAGTGGCGAGCTGAGCCACTTGAGTCTCCAACATTTTTATCGCCGCGTCCTTAGCTTAATCGCTCTTCTGCATTTGGCCTAGCATAGCCTCCTGCGTCTTTTGCATACCCATCATCAATTGTTGCATTTGCAACATCATAGCCTTAGTCTCGGCCAAAGGATAGGGTCCCGGGGTAGGAGGTGGTGGAGTATAAGCTGGTTTTTGGTAATTGGGTGGAGGTGGTTGGAAATTTTTGTGAGGGGGAATGTAAGGAGTGTTTTGGGGTGGTTGGGTGGTCGGGTTAAGGACATTTTGGTTACGATAGGACAGGAGTGATCGGTCGTAACCCGGCTGGTTTTGGTAAGGCAGGTTTTGAGAATAGGACTGATAAGCATAAACCTGCTCGTGGGGTGCAGCATACCCCGTAGAATAACCCGAATCGTGCCCCATAACCGCATTCACTTGAGCACTAGAAGAAACACCCCTTTGTAGCATATCAATCGTCGTAGTCAGCGCAACAACCTGACTAGTGAGTGCACTAATACACTCCTTATCACGGTCATTATGCGCAGACCGTGAATTACCCCTCGGCTTCCCAAACTGAGATGAATGGATAGCCATCTCCTCAATCAATCCCCAAGCCTTATCATCATCGACGTTATTAGCAAAACGTCCCTCTGCAGCAGAATCAAGAATGGCACGGCTCTCAGCATATAAGCCGTTATAAAAGGTCATAATCACGAGCCAATCGTTCAACCCATGATGAGGACAATCCCGAATCAGCTTCTTATACCTCTCCCAAGCTTCAGCTAAAGACTCATCGTATGTTTGCTTGAAGCCCTGAATCTGACTGCGCATTTGATTGGTGCGCTCTGGAGGATAGAACTTTGAGCCAATCGTTCAACCCATGATGAGAACAATCCCGAATCAGCTTCTTATACCTCTCCCAAGCTTCAGCTAAAGACTCATCGTATGTTTGCTTGAAGCCCTGAATCTGACTGCGCATTTGATTGGTGCGCTCTGGAGGATAGAACTTTGAGTAAAAAGCGAGAGCCAACCCCCTCCAATCCGTAATACCAGCAGCAATCCTATCAAGGTCCGTGATCCATTCACGAGCCCGATCCTTCAATGAGAAAGGGAACAACATCTCCCTTATTTGATCCTGGGTGATCCCGGTCTGCTTAATCGTCGAATAGTAATCCGTAAACATTTGCATGTGACGACCAGGATCCTCCGTAGGATAACCTCCAAACTGATTCCGCTCCACCAAGTTGAGAAAGGCGGGGCGAATCTCAAAGTTACCCTGCACAGTAGCGGGTATCGTGAATCCATTCGGGATGGACTCCGTCTTAGGTAACGAGTGACTATAGAGCTTCGGCATAGTCACAGGCTCCTCTAAATCAATAACAACGTGTAGATTGTCTTCTTCGTAGGACGGTTGTTCCGCACGAGATTCCTCGTCTGAACTTTGCACACTCTCAGTTGCGTAGGCCTTAGCGATTTCCTTGAAGAAGTTATGCGTACGGTGCAAGGTACGCTCAGGTTCAGGATCAAAAGGGACTAAACCTGTAGGTGACCTGCGCATAAATAACTCAAAGGGAACGGTGAGAACGGTCTCAAGGAACTAGAGTTCCCTGAGACAAAAGAGAAAAACCTGTAACTAAACAATAACTAAAACTAGCAAAGCCGTTTCCCCGGCAACGGCGCCAAAATTGATAAGGCTAAATCGTCACGCCTTAATCAAAATAAACCTAATCAAACAACTAACAGAAGCTAGCGGTAAGCAGGATCGTATCCACAGAGAAACAGCGCAGTTATAAGCTAAAGTCGGAGTAAACAGGTCTAACTCAAGTGTGAAAAAGGGTTTGGTTGAACTATAAGCTAAAGCAAAAGGTAAAAATAAGTAGAAATTAATAAAGAGAAGGATTAGGGCATCGGGTTCATTATGACAATGATTCAAGAACTCAAGTTCATAAGAAGGAAGCGATAAACTGTGCAAATGATTAGGTTTGGAACACGCTCTCTCGTGTCAATATTAACTTTAAGCAAATTTAGCGGGCTCTCGCAACTTACTAAATTCAACTTATCAATCTCGCGCAAGTCTAGTTTTAACTCGGCTTTCGATCTTAAATTAAAACTTACTCAGGTTCAATTAAACTCAGACAAATCGTTGATCAGGCGAAATAATCCTAATTCAATTGGCATAAAACGCGTAGAAAGAGACTCAATTGCACAATATATTCAACCAGTTTAATTTAAAAATATGTTCCTGAACCAAGGGCACAAATTCCCCTCAAACCCTAATAGGAGAATTAGCTACTCATACTAGAAATCAAAACAAAGCAATTATAATAATAAGACATAATGAAAGGAATAGAGGCAAATAAAATAAACCTGGATTAAATACGGAGTACTGACGGTTACAAAGGAAATCGATCTTGAAACTAAACAAAACTTGAGAGTTTGTAAAAGAAAGGAATAAAGCAGTAGACTAAACCTAATAATAAAGCTCTAAAAATAAAAACATAAACTAAAGATAATCCTCAACTTCACGTCTTAAGGCTTATATATAAGTTTCCAAAATAATTAAACACGAATTAAAATAAAATCCGACGAGTAGAGCACCAGGTGTAATACCCGAGAATTTTAGGATCTTATTGGTTCACACCTCATAGCTCAACTTAATTAAGGTCAGCTCTTCAATCTCTTTCAGCTCACCTAGCTCACACTATCCTTAAGTCAGTTTATATTTATACTCGGAGCCTTGACATCACTTGAAAATCATAAATTATTATAAGGGTTTATTTTTATATATCTTCTCTACAACTATTTATTTAACAAAGGTTATTCCAAAGACAACTCTAAAAGTGAATCATTAGCTTATAAATAAATGATATATAAATTCTATTACATTTTGGTTAACTTCTTTTATTATACTCTCAATGAAGTTCAAATATATTTTGGGTCACATTTATATTATAATACTTTATAAAAATAAAAAATTTAACTTAATACGTTCTTATGTATATATTTACGTATACTCGTATATTTTATTAAATACCTTTTCTCATAGTTGGGTTATATAACCAAATTAAAAGTATGACTCATTAAGAATATAGGAGCAAAATAATAGCACATACACACCCATATTACACGTACAAGTTCATGCATGAACATGAGTAAATTAAACACAAGACAATAAACACACTCATCACATTCCATTGTCATTAAACCCTTCTTATTTTCTTGACCATCATTTATTCCCTAACTACATTCAAAGTATAATTAACTAAAGGCTTAATTATAATCTTATTTTTTTTCCAAAGAAAAATTAATGTATGAGCAGCCCCTTGCTCTTGATTGCCGAGAAATATCATTGAATGGGGGGTTGTTTTGGCTCCCCATTTAATCCTAATTGGCCCTATTTAAACCACAACTTTTGTGAGTGTTTCATTCATCATTTTCATTCTATAATCTCTGCAAGAAATCTCTCAAAAACTCTCTCAAAAATTACATAGAAAAAGGTCTCGTAAGTAACTCTCAATCACACAAGTTCGAGTACGGGTAATCTCGAGTCGGGTCTTTCAACAAGGGTTTGGAGGATCCTTTTACCACATTCTAAGGCTTCTAAGTGAGACTCTTACCTATTCCTTAAACCTTAATTTCGTGCTTAATCCTTGTCTTAATCCTTGATTAGAAAACACATAAACTTAACAAGAATTGAATCGTAAAAAAATCTGTCATCTGTTTTTCTGTGTTGTCGATTTATTTGGGACACTAAATAAATTCTAATTTCAAAATCCTTTTTATCGTATCACCATAAAGGTCTTAAGAGTTCATCAAAAAAATTTAATCACGTTCTAAGATGTTTTCATAATTTAAAGGAATTTATTTTATAACTATCCTCAGTGAAATTTTAATCCCAGAAATTAGGGGTCTGTTGCAATGTCGTTTTCTCAAATATTTAAATGGAGTTTGTTGTTTCATATAAAATGAAAGTTGTTTATCTGTGGGATTAGAGTATACCCTCCAAAGCACGACTCTTAACTCTAAAGGAATAATCTTGCACATCGTTTTTCGTAAAATCACTTAAAAATGTATTTCCTGGAATAAAGCTTTTGTCCGTATTTTATTTCTTAATCTAAACTTATTATTTTATCATGAATTTTTTCATAGACCTTCCTTAGGGTTCTTAGTATACTCTCAAAAAGTTTCAAGTCAAAATTCTGTCTTTTAGATTTTCAAAAGCATTTTATTATGAGAAGACGCAAATCTGCCAAAACTAGATAGAATTCCTAAGTCTTGCTTAGTCTCTTCTTTTCTCGACTAGGGTTTGGCCCTAGGTCACAATAGACAATCCTAGGACTCATATAGAAACTTAATAAACTCCGTTATAGACCATAAATAAAGGTTCGGGAATTTTAAATTCACCTCGAGTCAAATAACTAGTCATCGTTCTACGCTAGACTTCGCATAGTAAACGCAACATGGCTATAGATATCGAACGTATTATAATAGGATGTTTTTGTTTATTGTAGAATCCGAGTTCGTCGAGGAACCCTTCTAACTTGATCGTATCGTAGAAAAAGAATAACTCAAGGTAAAGATTCGATCTTTGCTTCCTCGATTGTTTTATGAATTGTTTAAGTCTTTGTTTGATTGATGCGTTATAAATTGAGCTTGGATGTTCCAAGCATGATTTTGGATTTGGTTTCTAATATTAATATTGTGTTTCTCGATTCTATATTTCTAACGATATTTCCTAAAAGTTTTGAATGTTTAATTATGGATTGGAAAAATGGTTTGGTTAAAGAATTTCAAGGAAAATTACTATATTGAAATGTTTTCAATTTTGGGATGATGGTATTATTATCGAAATGTTTTCGATAAAGAATTTGATAAAGGTTTGGAAATGTTTTCCTATTTATAAAGGTTTTAATCCATGGTTCTTGAGATAGAGGGTAGTTCGTCTTCGAGGCGACTACATTTTATATATATTGGCTTTGGGGTTGTTGATCACTTCCCCGTGTCTGTTAGATCACTTCTAGGGGTTAGCCCTAGTAAGGGTGCATGCACTTAAGTCTAAATATGACCTATTATTGTAGTTGGTTGGGTTATGCCCGCCTTCATGGTTACTCTATTCGTATTGATTCCATGGTACAAATGCATTTGATTAAAGTTGGTTTGAAAAGTCTATTTTCTAAAATCCTGTTGAAAAGGGTATCTATTTCATAATTCAAAGTTTCTAACGATTGTTTTATTTATCTTTCGTCTATTTAAATTATCATTCTTTACTCAACCTTTGTGTTGACGCTTTGCTTGTTTGTCCACTTTTGGTGGGCCTGTGTTGATCCATATGACTCCTTGGGTTATATTGGGGATCAGACTCCGTGCAGGTCGTTTGAGTTATGGCGGGGTTGAAGGGCGCGATCACTACGAGAATCATTCGCTTTATTTAATGTTGAACGCTTCCGCAATATTTACATTACATTTCGTTTTTCGACAGTTGTTTTAAACCTCTTTTGTTTCAATAAAGCATCCTTGGATTTGTTTTATGTTTTTAAAATAGTGATATCCCGAGTATGTTTAGTCGGGGTGTTACACCAGGGCCGGCTGGCCGGCTGCCGGTCCACCAGACCGGCCGACCAGGCTCAGCGGGGCCAACTCTCTTCCTCTTCATCTTAGGCCCAAACTCACTTCTTGGGCCATTATTCTCCTCGTAACTTCTTGTCTTTTGGTCCTTGTTTTATATCCCGAGCTTCTGCGCGAGTTCGAGCTTGGTCTTGTAGTCTCAAATCTCGACTTGGCTCCAAATGGCTCGGGTTTTGGCTCAAAACCACCAAAACCTGCAAAATATAAATAAAAGGCAGCAGTATCGAGAAATATAACAAATAGCTCATAAAACTAGTAATGAACTCGAATAAATGCAGCTAAATGCGACTAAACCGGGGGCAAATAATCTATAGAAATAACACGTATCATGAAGCTTATAAAAGGGGAAAGAAATCATAATTCAAGGGACTAATCATCTACTGCATAACTCATACTCATCACTCTAAAATCACTGAAGTTACTCTCGATTGTATACTCGTAGTCTGAACCTCTGACCGTTCTGTACGTTCTGTCCGGATCATAGTGCAAATCCTCTCCTGGCTTGGTGCCCGTGGTTTTTCCCTTACTTCTAAGGGTTTTTCCCACGTAAACAATTTTGTGTGTCTTGTCATTATTTGCATCATTTCTACTTTCGTTATTTGCAACACATATAATCAACCTCAATATTCGAAAACACGTAAAAAGGATAATACTAATAAACCCAAAAATACTAATTTGAATAGAGTGAGAAAATCACCCCGAACAGTTTGGCGCCGTCTGTGGGGATATTAGTTTATTAATCCACAAAAAACCTTCTTTATATTCTCAAAACAAATTTTCACGCACTCAGAGGAATCAAGGATGACAGATCAGAACGCTGAACTTCTCCAGAAACTCCAGGCAGAGTTGGAGCAAGCCAAGCAAGCTGCGTTGGAAGCCCAGCAAGCCGCGGAGAATGTCCTGGCAGAGAATGCACGCCTGAAGGAAGCCGAGGCAGCGCTGAAAAAGCAATTGGATACATCCTCGAAGTCAAAAGTTTCAGGATCTCGGATCCAACCAGGTACTCCTATCTCGGATGTGATCAAACGAATTGACTTCTCTATTTTCTCCCCTGTTACAGGATCCAAGAGTACTCCCGTGAACACTGGAGGTATTCCTGAGGAAAACGCTGCAGGAGGTGAGAACCCGCCAGAGCAGCCAAAACAGCCTGAAGATCCAGAGGCGATTACGGCTGCACAGGTGATGCAGTACATGATGCACGAGATGGGAAAACTTTCAGAGCTGGTGCGCAAAGTTCCAGGACTTCCACCACCAATAGAGACGGCTACGCCTGATAGCTATGCAGATTCACCCTTCGACGATTGCATAGCAATGGTAGAGATGCCCAAGAAGTATACTCCACCCAATTTGAAGCTCTATGATGAGACAACAGACCCTCAAGAGCACGTGGCCCAGTACAGGCAGCGAATGTTTAATGCTGCCATACCCATGGAGAAGTGAGAGGCGTGCATGTGTAAGAGTTTCGGATCAACGCTGATTGGACCAGCCCTGCAGTGGTACATCAACCTGCCCATCAGAAGCATCAGGACTTTCGCAGAGTTGATCAACCTCTTCAACGTTCAGTTCGCCAGCAGTAGAATGCTGGAGAAACAGACCAGTGATCTGTACAGGATCATCCAGGACGAGGACGAGTCGCTCAGAGACTTCCTACACCGTTTCAACAAGGAGAAAGTGTCTATTCCAAGATGCGACATCGGAACCGCGATCGAAGCCTTTAGGCAAGGTCTGGTAAGAGATTCTGTACTTTATGTTGACCTAACCCGTTATCCTTGTTCTACCTTTGAGGATGTGCAGGCCAAGACGTTAGCCCAGATTAGGGTAGAAGAGGACCAGCAATTCAGGTCACGCTACCAGGACAATGAGAGGACCTCGCGCAAAGCCCCAGCTCAGCGTGGAAACAACAGGTCTGCTCCGTACCAGAGACCGACCAGGAAAGAGACTCGTGTTGTGGAGGAACAGACAGAGCAGCCCAGGATACCCCCACCAATATCGGAGTATTGCTTCTCGGTGGACGCTCCAGGACTCATCTGCAAGATGGACAAGCTGGGAGCAGCGGTTAGATGGCCCAAGCCAAACGAGAAGCCAAATCCCAGAAGGGATACGACCAAGTGGTGCGAGTACCATGCAGATGTAGGTCATACAACCGAGGAATGCATAGCTCTAAGGAGGGAGGTGGCACATCTGCTCAAGAACGGGTACTTGAAAGATATCCTTCCCGGAAACAGATGGTCAAGGGAGGAACGCGAACAACCTAAGGAAACCCCCTTTGACTCACGAGGTAAAGTTTATTTCTAGTGGTTCTGATATTTGTGGACTGACCTATTCTGGTCGCTGCCGTGTAGTCAGGAGAATGTGCAGAGACTCCAAAGCAGATAGCCGAGTCTATCCAACCTATCACCTTCGATGAATCTGATCTGGAAGGAGTACATGGACCACATCATGATGGATTAGTGATCAAGCTACAGATTGGGACCTGTCTGGTCAGGCGAGTTCTGGTGGATGGTGGCAGTTCTGTCAATATCATAATGATGAGTGCGCTGGAAGGAATGGGGCTGAAGGAGTCAGATGTTACAAAGAGGTCCAGCGTCTTGGTCGGCTTTAGCGGAGAAACGAAGCATAGCTTGGGAGAGATTACCTTGCCAACATATGTCGAAGGAGTAACCTCGTTCGAGAAGTATTGTGTCATAGATTCCTTGTCCTCATACAACTGTAAGATTATATCGGTATATAGTCCATTAAAGACACAGGATTATAATGAAAACTTTATACTCCATCCGTCCCGGTCATTTGTTTACACTTTCTATTTTGGGGGGTACGGGTCATTTGTTTACACTTTCCATAAATGGACATGGGAGACCCATGTGGGAGGTGGACCCCTACTCCTTAACCAATTACATTTCATAATTTTAAGCAAGCGGGACTCCCTTTGTACTTGTATTATTATTTTATTAGTTTTTTCTCTACCTCTCTCCTCACATCGATAAATGTGTATAAAGTAAACGTAAACAAATCACCGAGACGGAGGGAGTATGATTTATAGTCATAAATTGAAATTGCATAACATGGTATAAAGATTAAGAAATAACCTTTCAAAACTAGAGATATGGTCTAAGAACAATACCAAAAAGATGGTATCTCCTAATTGTAACACCCAAGATGAGTTGAGATATGCCTTTAGATTGCTAGAGGAATTAGAGAAGAAAACTGATTTCTTTTCTCACAAGTTGTTGTGTTGTGTGCTATGATGAATAATGAAATTAGGTTAGATGAGAATTAGGGTGTGATTAGGTTAAGTAGAGAGGAAGAAACTCTCCCTCTCCCACATAACATCACACGTCCAAAAGGTGGGCATGGGGTGGACTTTTCCACCTCAAAATGTTAAAACCCCAATCTAATTAAAAGGTTTATTTAAAACACATTCAATTAGTTTCTTTAGCTTTTAATATATAATGTAATTATAATATCCGTATATTATAATGAATCATAAATGTCAGTATATTTATAATTTGCTAATTAATTATAACTGTTTAAAATTAGTTAGCCTACATTATACGCAATAATTAAATATAACCTTTTATATTCAATTTACGAATTACAGCTAATTCCTCTCATCTAATATCATTTAATCATTATTAAATAATATTCATCATCATATTTGACTAACTTTTTAGTCAACAACACTGACTAATCTTTTAGTCATTAAATAAGGCATCGATATGATTATTTTCTCAAATAATCACATCTCTCGAACACATCCTTTAGGTGTGACTCTTAGGGACTAGTTGATCACCGCCATCTGTATGACAATAACGTCAAACTTATCTAGCAAGCCAACCGTTATCGATAAACGTTAATCAACTGATTAAATACAAAATGTACCCTGTGTACCTTTAGAGATTTACTTATGTTATTGTACTAACTGTGGAGGACACTAGCTCCAACAATCTCCCACTTGTCCGTACAAGTGTATGTGCGATAACCGATTCTCATATCCATAATATATTTCTCCCACTCAATGTAAACCAATTTGCAAAGTCCGTATTCACAAAGGTCGTAGTTCACAAGTGATCAGTATCAAGAGTGGTTTCCCCGACTAGAGAGTAACTTAACTGATAAATGAATCATTATTCGAGCATGACCATGCATTTTCAGTTACAGCTCCTCGAGTGGCCCTGAGAAAAACATTATTACTCGATAGAAGTTGGATATTTTCCTCAACTCGAATCCTGCAGATTCAAGCGCAGCATGAAATGACCCAGTGAAAATCTACTTGGCCTCCTGTTACGGTCGACCGTGAGAAAGAAACCAAAGTCACCCAAAATCTGCCTTAACCTCAAGAGACAGTCGATAGTCAAAAGAATCGACTCTAGGAACACTATGGATGTCCTATCCACGACCCAACACCTAATGTTCTGAAACATTTAGGACTCCATGTTGTCGTCACAAAAATGTCCTGCGCGATTTCAGTAAACCCGCATCTGTGATCGATCAGTCAACAGTTTGACTTATGGCTCGTTGAATCCACCATCAATCGACGTCACAAAATGATTGCCTGAGTTATTAGCTCGTGTAGGCGATCACGGACCAAAACAAAATATAAAGCAATTCAGTTCACTTTGAGGTATTCAACGTTTTCTGCACAACCCTCATGAAAAACAATATATAAAACAAAAACGGTGATTTTATTAGTAGGTTTATGAAAAAGATACACGTGTCTAATCCATACAAACAACTAATACAACTCAGGAACACGCTTAATTCTCATGGAAATAATGTGCCCTTCATGCTTATCATGTCTCAACGGTTTAGTGAGAGGATCTGCTACGTTATCATCCGTAGCAATCTTGTCAATCACTATCTCCTTCTGCTCCACGTAATCTCGAATCATGTGAGCCTTTCTTTGCACGTGCCGAGACTTGTTGCTGGACTTCGGCTCCTTCGCCTGGAAGATGGCACCTGATAAGGCTAAGTCGTATCGCCTCAATCAAAGATAAACCTACGAACAACTAACTAGGTAGCTAGTGGCAAGAAGGGTCGAGATCCTCAGAGAAACGGTGTAGTTAAGACTTACTTAGCTAAACTTAGGCTACTCCTAAGAGTGATCAAACGTGGGTAAAAGGGGACTAAACTAGGACTAGAAGTAAAAACGAGTAAAAAACGAGGATAAGACGATTAAGGGAGAAGACTAGGGCATCGGGTTCATCATGACAACAATCCAGGAACTCAAGTTCATAAGAATAAAGACCAAATAAAATCGTGCAAGGTCGATTAGGGCACAAATACGCTCTCTCGAGTCAATATTAACCTTAAGTTGATTTAGCGGGCTCTCGCTACGTACTAAACCTAACTTATCAATTACGCGTATGTCTAGTTTTGATTAGACTTTCGATCTTAAACCAAAACTACCAAGGTTCAAATCAATTTAGGCGTCCCTAAATTCAATTGATAATATAAACGCGTAGGAAGACATCGATTAAGCACAATTCATTCAATCAAACAATTAAATCATGTTCCCGGGATTGAAATCACAAATCCTCCTAAACCCTAGATATGAAATTAGCTACTCATGGGAAAAGGAAGAACAAAGTATGAAATAATTAGGATGAACATGATATAAAAACAAGAACGATTGAGATGAAATAAAACCTGAATTGAAATTGGAAATTCCGAGTAAAGATTCGATCTTCAAGAATAATAAAAGCTAAACCTAAGTATTTTAAGAGTATGCGAAAAGCAGTAGAAAACTCAAACTAAAACTAGGAAAAATAAAAACTAAGCAGTAAAACTGAAAGTCTGCTTCTTTTATTTGTTTTAGTTACAAGTTGGGCTTTTATCCAATATAAGTCTCTTTAGCCCATCTCTTTATTTAATTATTTCGGTCCATAATGCTTTGTCTTGCTCGGGTTTTATCTTCAAACTCGCATAATTCACGACCCGCGTTTATTCCACGACAATTTTAGCTCATAAATCTTCATCCTGCAAATAATATAACAAACTCGTAGTAAACCGCAAAAGGAAAAAATATTATATAAAACGTACTAAAAATGCCGGGATAAGTGTAAAGTGACGGGGAATAAATATATAAAATATCGGTAAAATATGGACTTATCAAACTCCCCCATGCTGAACTGTTGCTCGTCCTCGAGCAAAAAAGATCGGAGAAAATCAAAGTGTGGCTAATTTATCACGTTAGTATCTCGGACTTGACGACCTATACACAAAGACTTACCACCTTAGTCTATTTCACCAAAGATAGAGCACGGATCAAAACCATTCACGCCAACAAATATCACTCGCTTCTAACGCTTTCGCAAAAATAAAACTAACGATAAAGGATATTTAAATTCAAGCAAGGCCAACCATTCGAACCACTTTCCGTTCCGTCATTTTTTCCGCATTCCTTTTGATTTTTTTTTTTTTTTTTTCAAATGTGAAGCATCCCTCGTATGTTATACCGTTTAGCATGACATTTAATCGTTAAAGATCAAGCTCGGGTATACATATTTCCTTAAGGGTTACATCATTGCTCATACTCTCAGTCACAACCAAATTCATGGCCATTGTGGTTACTCAATTCAATGAGTCCCCTCCGAGAGCATCGAAGCATTGCTCCAACATAAATAAATCTTTCCATACGTTCCACATTCCAACATTCCAAGCTTTCCACAAACCATTGCCTTACTTGAATACCAATATCGAAAGTAAAGGAACGAAGAGCGATAAGAATTGAGCAGATATAAGTGGGTTAGTGTTTGAGATTCGCAATCTATTTCTAGAAAACAAAACCAATCGTGCAAGTAAAGGCAATAGGTATTCAACTCAAAGATACTAAAGATCAAAATTAGCACACTAAACAATTCTCCAAAAATAAAAATCAACCAATTTTGTTTAAAAAGTTCAGCACCATAACAACAACAATTGATCATAACAGCAACAATTGAACTCAACAAAGGTCCCTCCCCATGCTTAAACAAGTCAATGTCCTCATTGTAATGAAAATGTGAATTATAAATCAATGGACTGAAATAAAGGGAAAGGAAACGAGCTCACCAAATCAAGGAATGTCGACGGGGCACGGTCACGGGCAGCAGCAAATTCGCCCTCAATATCGCCTCGTAATCCCAAATCAGTTACAGCAAGACCAGTCACAAATAGCCAGAGTAAGTAGAAGTAGTCTATTAAACCAAATTAGATCGAGGCAGACGACGATGTTGCTTATGAAATCAAGGGAAGTTACAATGCCAAGCCCACAGTGCCTCAATTGTCTCAAAAACAGACATGAGCACTAAATACGACCTCAAAATCAAGTCATGAGCAGCAAACGAGCAATGAAGTTTTGTATGGTAGAAAACGAGCTCGTATTACCAAAACGCAGCAGCAAAGTCACCCAAAATCACCTTACACCACAGGTCAGCACCAAATTCATATGAGTAGTGACAAATTACAAGTAATAGCATCCCATAATCGAGTCACAAGCAGCATAGTGACTCAGTCAAGCAAGAAAATCGCCAAACATCAGTAAGTCAAGCGCAATACTTATCGAATGACCCAAAATCGCTGCACAAGTCGAACCGCATCACCAACAACTCGAGTACAGCACAAAATTCAGTAACGAAATAGTAAGGCCCCAGATCGTTTTGTAATTCTGAAATTATACGCACATATCGCAAGCTGCGCAACAAAATTAAGCACTAAGAACCCATGTCATGCAAAATTTGATCCCAAAACACCCATGACAGTATGACAATCAGCAAAAGGGGCGTAGCACACAGCAACAACATCGAACAGCAGACGTTTGAGTGTGGATTCACAAATTCATAGCAAATATTCTAGTAACCATCTCCCATGATCGATCAGAAAGCAGCAAAAATCTCGATACACCAAATTAGCATCTCGACATCAGCAAGTCGAGAAATATGAAATTGATTTCAGCCCAAAATTGCAGCCAACATAACGAGATTGGCAAAATCGACCTATGAATACTTCATACAGCAGCAAATGAGTAATTGAAACACCAAATTCGAAAAAGTTCAGCTCCTATATCGGAAATCAGCCAAAACACGGCCCCTTAACATGTATCTCGACAAACCAAAACAACTAAGACCATTGAACCATAGATATATGAGCTCCAATTCACCGATTCAGCAGAAATTCTAGAACCCATCTCCGTAGAAAAATTGACCACCATAAATTACAAAAGAGACAGCAAAGAAAACCTGTAATTTGCAACCGATTTCAGAACTTTTAAGAATCGAATCAGCCCGTCACCAAATCTCTGAAAGCTAAGCCGATTGATCATCAGATTTGTACCATTTCGTCATAAATCTCAAACCCATGTGTGAAACCAAACCCAAAATTGACGAATTGATCAATAATAAAACGAACCAAAATTAATTTGGGGATTAGGGTTGAATAAATCGGGGCATTCGTGAGGGCGATATGCCTAAGGAGTGGCTCGCCAGAGTGGGGCACGACTTCAGGAAGTGGTAGAAGAGGCAAGAGCGACCGCAGGTGGTGCTCGGTGGTCGTGAGAGTGAGACGTGGTGGTGGTGTTTATGTAAGGTGAAGGGTTCATGGAGGATGGATGAAGTGACGAAGAAGAATAAATGAATGAAAAGGGACTTGTTTTGGTCTTTTTTTCTGTTGTGTTACAACGACATTATGCCCTGTTGGGCTTAAATTTCTGCCCTGTCGGGCATTTTGGTCTGAAGTTTGCTGAAAATTCACCCTTTATTGTATCAGATTTGCCCTGCAGGGCATGAATTCCGCCCCTCTGCTGCAGGTTTTGTTCACTCACCAAATAATGCAGTTGTCGTCGATTTTATTCCTTCCAAAAAGCACTCGATTGATGTCACAAGCTCAACGCAAAATCTTGACATCCAACAATTTAAGAGCGGAACAACTCAACGCCCTCAAAAGACGGTCGAACAACCTCGCACAAAAGTCACAAAAGTGACAATAGAAGTTAGAAATTATGCAATAAAACTCAAAAACAATAGAGATGAAATCATGGAGCACAAATTTCTTCGCATCTCTATGTTCAAATATGACGACTTCAACGTCACACTTAAGCGGGCTAGACGAATAAAACAAACGATGACCATTCAACTCATGGATATCATTATCTCCAAGGGAAACAACTCCAATTTCATCGTCACAAGATTCAACCAAAATTTCCACAAAAGGCTTGTCTAGAACATCAAGGCACTCATCCCAATTCACAGCAAGACTATCGAAGTTATAAGGAACCTTCAACGGTTTAAGGTCATATTTTTGAACCTCAACGTCATACGAGGTTTCCACCAAGCTCGTTATATCTGTGGGAGTGGGATCCTTCAGTTCATCCGCGTATAATAGAGCTTCCAATTCCGCGACTTCAGCACTCCACCGACTTGTTTTTCCTGCACTAGTCTCAGAACACATTAAAACCTACAAAGGATCCTCGGTCAAGGATCCAATTGAAACAAACTCAATAGACTTATCATTCAGTGGACAAGTCTTATATACTCGTTCAGAAGTTTCATTCTCAATTATCTCAACAGAGGTCTTAAGCTCAGTATAAGGTGGATTAGACGACTCACAATTATACGCAGGCTCATAATCATCATCATCAAACAAATTATCACCACACAAAGAGTTGTATGAGTTAGTTAATACACACGTTTGAGATGGAAAAGTATCATCAAGAGGAGCTCTATAATATTCATAAGCCTCATGATCAACTCGCGTATCATCTAAATATTTCTGGAACTCAAAGGCAATCCTTTTCAAGTCAATCTTTATCTCAGATAAAATAGTTTGACTAGTTATATTGCAAAATAATTCCCAAATCTCATTATTAGGCATATACAAAATTCTTCCATTGCTCAAGTAATTAATTAAATTGTGAGACTCATAATTCATGCCTTTACTAACAATATAAACTTTCTCCCAATCAAGACAATAAAAACCAAATGAACCAATATAATTAACATTAACATAATTATTAAATCTAACAATATATTCATGAAATGATTCATTATCAAATTGAGGGAAATCAAAGATTGTCATGGGAGAAAAGAAATAACCTAAACTAAGCAAAACTAACTAGCGAAACCGTTTCCCCGGCAACGGCGCCAAAATTTGATAAGGCTAAGTCGTATCGCCTCAATCAAAGATAAACCTACGAACAACTAACTAGGTAACTAGTGGCAAGAAGGGTCGAGATCCACAGAGAAACGGTGTAGTTAAGACTTACTTAGCTAAACTTAGGCTACTCCTAAGGGTGATCAAACGTGGGTAAAAGGGGACTAAACTAGGACTAGAAGTAAAAACGAGTAAAAAACGAGGATAAGACGATTAAGGGAGAAGACTAGGGCATCGGGTTCATCATGACAACAATCTAGGAACTCAAGTTCATAAGAATAAAGACCAAATAAAATCGTGCAAGGTCGATTAGGGCACAAATACGCTCTCTCGAGTCAATATTAACCTTAAGTTGATTTAGCGGGCTCTCGCTACGTACTAAACCTAACTTATCAATTACGCGTGAGTCTAGTTTTGATTAGACTTTCGATCTTAAACCAAAACTACCAAGGTTCAAATCAATTTAGGCGTCCCTAAATTCAATTGATAATATAAACGCGTAGGAAGACATCGATTAAGCACAATTCATTCAATCAAACAATTAAATCATGTTCCCGGGATTGAAATCACAAATCCTCCTAAACCCTAGCTATGAAATTAGCTACTCATGGGAAAAGGAAGAACAAAGTATGAAATAATTAGGATGAACATGATATAAAAACAAGAACGATTGAGATGAAATAAAACCTGAATTGAAATTGGAAATTCCGAGTAAAGATTCGATCTTCAAGAATAATAAAAGCTAAACCTAAGTATTTTAAGAGTATGCGAAAAGCAGTAGAAAACTCAAACTAAAACTAGGAAAAATAAAAACTAAGCAGTAGGGCTTTTATCCAATATAAGTCTCTTTAGCCCATCTCTTTATTTAATTATTTCGGTCCATAATGCTTTGTCTTGCTCGGGTTTTATCTTCAAACTCGCATAATTCACGACCCGCGTTTGTTCCACGACAATTTTAGCTCATAAATCTTCATTCTGCAAACAATATAACAAACTCGTAGTAAACCGCAAAAGGAGAAAATATTATATAAAACGTACTAAAAATGCCGGGATAAGTGTAAAGTGACGGGGAATAAATATATAAAATATCAGTAAAATATGGACTTATCAGCACCACTATTGTCGCAATAGATGGTGATCGGGTCATTCGGACTAGGAACTACAGTTAGTCCTTGTAAGAACTGACGCATCCATATAGCTTCCTTTGCAGCCTCTGAAGCAGCATAGTACTCGGACTCAGTCGTTAAATCTGCTATAACAGTTTATTTGGAGCTTTTCCAGCTGACCGCAGCGCCATTAAGAGTAAAAACGAATCCAGATTGAGACTTTGAGTCATCTCGATCCGTTTGGAAACTAGCATCTGCGTAACCGATTGTGCATAGCTCAGTGTTTCCTCCATAAGTCAATACCCAATCTTTAGTCCTCCGTAGGTACTTAAGAATGTTCTTTACAGCCATCCAGTATGCTTCACCTGGATTGCCTTGGTATTAGCTCGTCATACTCAATGCATATGCCACGTCCGGACGTGTGCATATCATGGCATACATGATCGATCCTATAGCTGATGCATAAGGAATCCGACTCATGCGCTCGACCTCTTCCGATGTCTTTGGTGCTTGAGCTTTACTCAATTGCATCCCAGAGATCATTGGAAGGTTCCCCTTCTTGGAGTTGGTCATGATGAACCTCTCAAGAATCTTATCTATATAAGACTCCTGACTGAGGGATAACATCCGTCGTGATCTATCTCTATAGATACGGATCCCCAAAATTCGTTGTGCCTCGCTGTTATGACCAGATTTTACACTACCCAGAATTGGCAGTTCTGGATGGACACTGTAAATACGGTACAGAGCAGGAAAGAAAAGCAATAGCAGTTATAGCCCAGAACAGGTCAGAAGAGGCATGGCAGTTATGGTCAGCAGAGGTCAACTATGACGGTTACAAAGATCATGGGATAATGGAAGATTTTCAGCTGAGCAGAAATGGAAGTCATGGGAAGTTATCTAACCGCCGAAGATCATGGGGAAGTGCCCTAGAAAATAGGAACTAATTCCCAGCTAGCTTTGCCTACATATAGAGGCTCATTTGTACATTTTCATTCATCTTTTTACTCTCGTTAGCATACTTAAGCACTCGATAATTACACTACGATAAAACATAGTCAGCTTACGTATATCCGCTCTGAAGTGATCATACTCTCACAGCTTGTATTCTCAGAACCCCAACTCGATATTAATAAAAGTACTCCTGGCTTGGTAGCCCGCAGCTTTTCCCCATCTTCTTCTCGGGGCCTGCGTCATCAAATCTCGTGGTCTTTAGTTCTGTCCCAGTTAGCTCAGTTCTGTTCTGTTCCGCAAATAGTACAAGTTAATCCACTTTTCCCCATTTTCATACTTGTTAAGTTTTTACCAAAACAAATTGGCGCCCACCGTGGGGCAAAAAGTTTATTAATTTGCGTAACTTTTCTCACAAAAGTCTCAGAAAAATTACCCTCTCCATACTCAAATGGCTGATAGAACTTTGAAGCAATTGTCCAAGGACTTGCAAGATGCGCAAGCCAAGATTCAAAGAAATCTCGAGAAGAGAATGCAAAGCGAAGGAAAGCAGTGCATTACGAAGACTAAGTTAGAATACGCTAAAGGCGATTACCTCAAAGATCAGACCTGGGGCATCCTTGAGTTCTATAATTAAGAGAATAGATTTCTCTAATCTGGACGAAGATGAGGATCTCGAAGACCAACTCCTGGGTGGTGAAGATGAAGAAGAATCATCCGAGAATGCTGACAAAAGGAAGGGCAAGAAGAAGTTCAACTTTACCCTCATGATGATGCAAGAACTCCAGAAGTTACATGACAAGGTTAGTTGCAAAAATCCCAGGAGTTCCAAAGACCACCGAGGAGGCTTCCCAAGAGTGTTATGCAGATTCACCATTCAATGAGGCCATAACTATGCAGGACATCCCAAAGAAGTTCGGTTCCAGGGATTTAAACGTATGATGGTACTGAGATCCATAGGACCACGTTGCCCAAAGTACAAGCAAAGGATGTACACGGTCCAGGTTCCAAAGGAGTAGAAGCTTTGCATGTGCAAAGGCTTTGGTTCTACTCTGATTTGGACCACTCTGCAATGGTTTGTCAATATTCCTAATGGTACTATTAAATCGTTTGCTAATCTTGTGAATGTCTTTGTTGCCCGGTTCTAGCGGCAGGAAGTTAGAAAAGCAAACAAGTGATGCATGCACTGTATGCGTAAGAAAGATGAGTCCCTACGAGATTACCTCCAAAGATTCAACAAGGAGAAGATTTCCATCCCAACCGTGACGCGCAACCGCTATCCAGGCTTATAGGCAAGGTTTGGTGGTCAATTAGAGCTTTATCGTGAACTAACCAAGTATCCTTGTGTTACTTTTGAAGATGTGCGTGCAAAGACCTTGGCCCAGATTAGACTTGAAGAAGATGCTTTTAGCCTACAGGCGATTACGGGTATGAGAAGGTGAACAGAAGTCCGATAGTGGACGCACCCGAGCAGGCCAGCGCGCCATACAGAGCCACCCAGAACACAGTGCATGCTGCCGATTCGAGACAGTCAATTCGATGACTCCTCGATATCGCTAGCCTTGGTGTTGAGGTTCCACAGTTGATAGCAAAGTTGGAGAGCTTTGGGAATGGTGCAAGATGGCCCAAGAGGAATGATAATCCAAATCCAAACAGAAATCCAAACAAATATTGTGAGTACCATGGAGACATCGGCCACAGCACAGAAGACTGCTATGCCTTCAAGAAGGAGATATCTTACCAACTCAAAACTGGACGTCTGAAGGACATCATCAGACCAGTCCAGAGGAGTCAGACCAGAACTGAAAGCGCCAAGCCCCAGGGTTCCAGGGGACAAGAGTCAGAAAAGCCGCCAAATCCACCACCCTACACACATGAGGTAAAATTTATTAATGGAGGTTCTGATATCTGTGGTTTGACCTATTCTGCAGCTAAAAGGATAGCAAAGCAAGAGAAGATGCAGCCTCCAACCAGAGTAGAAAAGAATTGGGAAGTCGTCACTTTTGATCATGAGGATTGTGAAGGTATCCCAGTACTGCATCATGACAGCCTAGTGATCAAGTTGCAGATTGGAAGCACCCTTGTACGTCGAGTTCTGATTGATGGGGCGATTACGTGAACCTCGATCATGATGGATGCGTTAAAGGAGATGGGTATAGGCCAGACAAGTCGACCAAGAACTCCAATGTTACGGTAGGATTGATGGCGAGACCAAGCACACTTTGGGGGAGATCTCGCTTCCCGCCTATGCTTAGGGAGTATCCTCTTTCGAAAAGTTTAATGTAATTGATTCTATGACTTCTTATAATGTTCTGTTAGGAAGGCCTTGGATGCACAATCTTAGGGCTGTGGCGTCCACTTACCATCAATGTGTGAAGGTCCCAACCCATTGGGGAGTTATGGTGATCAAGGGAGAAAGACAGATCGCACAGGAGTGCTACAGAGCGACCTTGAAGCCCCCAAATACCAACAAATCGCTCGCATAGCAATTACGTAAACCACCAAGTCGGTAGTGGAGCGGAGAAGTCGAGGATTGGAGATGGACCAGAACAGTGTAGACCAGTCTTGCCGAGAAAAGAAAGTATTGGTGGGCGGTGATGTGCCTTCCATGATCGATCGATCCGATAAGTTTCTGAAGTCTAAGAAATCAAGTTTTGCATGGAGCCACTTTGACATGATCGAATCACCCCTGACGTTATCACGCACAAGCTCAACGTTGATCCTCGATGCAGGACGATTGCACCGTAAACGCAGGAAGTTTCTTGTGGGAGAGAAATGTTATCATCGATGAAGAAGTCCGGAAGTTCTTTGGACATGAACATGGTAAGAGAGGTAATGTATCCTGTTGGTTAGCTAATGTGGTTGTTGTGCGTAAGAAGAATGGAAAGTGGAGAGTCCTGTGTAGACTACACAGATCCGAACAAAGCATGTCCCAAGGATCCTTTCCCTCTTCCTCACATTGATGCCATGGTGGACAAGGCTGCCGCCATGAAGTTCGACTTTCATGGATGCCTCAGTGGTTTTAATCAAATCAAGATGTATCCTCGGACCAGGAGGGACCTCCTTCATGACAGGCATCGTGGTATCTATTGCTACACCGCCATGCCCTTTGGACTCAGAAATCTTTGGTGCCACCTACCAAAGGCTAGTCAACATGATGTTCAAAGATCTAATTGGGGACACAATGGAGGTTTATATCGATGATATGGTGGTAAAGTCTAAAGATGCCAAAGATCATGTGAAGCACCTAGAGCAAGCGTTTGCACTGCGGACAAGTTCAATATGAAGTCAATCCCACAAAGTGCAACTTTGGAGTATCTTCGTAAGTTCTTGGGTTACTTGGTCACGAGAAGAGGAATTGAAGCAAGTCGAGAACAGATAAGGGCAATCCTAGATCCGGAGCCCCCAAATCTGTGAAAAACATCCGTAAGTTGGCGGGAAGAGTGGCGGCTCGAGCAGATTCATTTCTAGATCCTCGAGAAGGTGCAAACCCTTCTATGATATGCTCAAGAAGAACAGAGAATTCCAATGGAGCGAAAAGCACGAGGAAGCATTCCAGGATCTCAAGAGTTACTGTCAACTCCACCACCGCTGTCCAGACCAGAAGAGGGAGAACCGTTAAGTCTGCACATCGCTACCACAGAGCATTGATAAGTGCGCTCGTCAGGGAAGAAGATGGTTTGCGGTATCCAATATACTACGTGAGTAAGAGCTTGCTAGAATCTTTGAAACTAGGTATTCTCTTACGGAAAGGTATGTTCTCGCCTTAATTATGTCAACTACTAAGCTTAGACCTTATTTTGAGAGTCATCATATACGTGTTAGAACTAACCTTCCAGCTTAAGTCGGTCTTGAGAAAGCCTGAATCGTCTGGGAGAATGGCTAAGTGGTGCGTGCGGCTCGATGCGCACGACATCGATTATGAACCCGAGCGACAATAAAGTCACAAGCCTTGGCGATTTTGTGGTCGATTTGATCCGACCCTGGAGGAAAATGGTGCTATGGAAGTGTTGAAACTCACACAGGCGAGAAAAGGAGAAAGCTGGGTCAGATATCGATGGAGCAACTAATGTCGAGGTTCCGGTGCGGGCATTGTCCTGAAATCGCCACAAGGGGACATACTAGCCCGGTGTCGGTTGTGAATTTCGTACAACCAACAATAAGGCGTAGTACGAGGCATTAATCGCAGGTTTGATGGTGCAGATTGGTCTTGGTGTCAAGAACTGGAGGTAAAAAGCGACTCTTTACTTATTGTTAATCAGTTACTGGTTCTTTGCGGCCAAAGATTCTAAGATGTTGCTATACCTAGAGAAGGTTAGATCCTTGGTTTTGAAGTTTGACCAGCTTTAGGATTGACCAGATCCCCAGAGACTAGAACTCACAGTGGACTCTACAGCTAGTCTTGGCTCTAGTTTCAAACCTGCAGACCGACAGGATTCCCATAGTACACCTCCTCGGACCTTCTATAGAAGTCAAAACACGCTCGAACACATCTACCCCCACTCCTGTCTCTTGGGTGCACCTTTTTATGCTTTTCTTAGAGATGGTGTTTTACCCCGCATGGACTTGAGGCTAGAGCTTTTCGGCAAAGCCTCGAGGTATGTCTTGATTAATGATGTTCTGTACAAGAAGTCTATGTCAGTCCATATTTGCGTTGTTCAGAACGTGAAGCTTGAGCTGATGCGGAAGAGTTACGAAGGAGATTGTGGCAACCACGGTCTGGAAGAAGTCCGCCAAAGAAAGCTCTCGATTTGGTTACTTCGGCCAACTATGAGAAAGGAGGGCTGGAGTACGCAAGCAAATGTGAAGCATGTCAAAAGCATTCTCCAATGATTCACCAACCAGCTGAAGTCCTACACCCTATTTCTGCACCGTGGCCTTTCATGAAGTGGGGCATGGACATCGTTGGAAAGCTCCCAATGGCTCCGTGACGTAAGGTGTTTATGTTGGCAATGATGGACTACTTTTCGAAGTGGATTGAGGTCAAGCATTGAAGTGTAACGAAAAGGAAGTCATTTCGTTTATCAAGAGGAACATCATTTGCAGATTTGGAATTCCAAGCCGATTGTGTGACAATGGTACACGATTCGTAGGAAACAAGACTAGGGAGTTACGTGCAACTTGGAATATTGAATCGCTTACTCGCACCAAGATATCCCAGTGTAATGGTCAGCGTAATCTAGCAACAAGATTATCATCAAAACCTTGAAGAAGAAGTCAAGAGACGGCGAGGAGATGGGCGGAAGAGCTACCTTTAGTTACGTGAGGTGTGAGAACTACACCAAAGAATTCCACAGACGAGACCCTTTCTCTTTGGTGTATGGTTGTGAAGCGGTGATTCCAAAGAAATGTCCTGCTCCAACAAAGAAGGTATGGTGCGAGCGACTTAGAAGTTAACCCAGAGTTGTTGTCTTCCAGTCTTGATTTTGGCAGAGGAACTAAGAGATGCGGCCAGGATAAGATTAGCGACTTACGGCGAGAATGTGGCCAGGACTTTCAACAAGCATGTCAAGGCCAGAGTTTTCAGAGAAGGAGATTTAGTTCTGAGGAAAGTATTTGAAAATACAAAGGAAAAGTCTGCAGGAAAGCTAGCCCAAGTCTGGGAAGGACCATACTTGATTGATTCTGTTGTAGGCCAGGGAGCCTATAGATTGGTAACCCTGGAGGGAGAGTTGATTCCTAGAGCATGGAACGCAACCAACCTCAAACTCTATCTTTGTTAATACGGTATTTTCAATTCTGTACTTTCAATTCTGTAATTTCACTTCTGTAATTTTAATTCTGTACTTTTTGGTTTTTGTGAATATTTAGTTGCAATTTTTATTCAATAAAAACCATTGAACTCCAATGGTGTAGTTTAACTTTATTTCCAAGTTTTGCAGATTACAACTTTGGTTCAAAAGTAAATATCTATCACAAATAAAAACAAAGTAAATATAGTACGCTACATATTACAAATAAAGGAGTTTATCCTCCAGACTTGTTTAGGAGTTCATCCTCCAGTACTACTTGGGAGTGAAACCTCCAGTTCTGGGCTTGGTCCCCGCCTCTTGGAACTTGTCTTCCAGACTTGAGCTTAGTCCTCGGCCTTGAGCGCTTGATCTGCGGTGGAGATCTTCCTCCGATCCACAGCGCGACGATCTGCTTGTGAGGATGCGTCCTCGGATTGTGGACCAGGGCTTGACCGTAGTTAAGAGAGTCCTATAATATCCCTTAAGGTAAGCCATGATCATGCGTACATAAGTCCGGGGTGTACACTGCGAGGTTAGTACATTCACGTAACAATAGAAGCAATAGAAGCAACGAAGCGATAGTAGTTAAGTCCTTGGACCACCAAGGCCGACTAGATACTAAGCAACCGAATCAGCCGAGCAGACTAGAAAAATGTCTTGCTCTGCCAGACTAAGCAAAAGTTCCACAAGAGCAAATGCATGAAGTTCACAGAATATATACAGACCTGGACATACAAGTCCAGGCCAGACTACGAATAGCAAATTGTTTGAATTTACACAAAATGTTCACAAAAGTAATTGTTTTTCATTCTTCTTCTTCTTCAAGGATTGTCATCACCAGGCATCTTCGCCAAAGACCACCAGTCACCACCAAGCAGAGCTCTCTTCCCGATCGGTGCCGGTGTTTCTCTCCTGGGCCCAGTACGCCTGGGAAGAGCTGTTTAAATTTCTCCATAAAGACATCAATATCCCACTCCTCACGCTCGGACTCAGAGGCACGCATCATCTGAATTCTGGTCTGGGCTGTGTAAAACAACGCCAGATCAGTCTCTCGGTTGAGTTGGCCTCAAGCTCCTGAACACGCGCCTGGAGATTTTCATTCTCGACCTCAACGAGGCGGACTCTCCTCGAACTTGGGCAAAGCCAGCCTTTGGCTTTTTCACCGCCGCTTTCATACCGCCCAGAGCTTTCTCCAAGTGCAGACAGGCTTGCTCTTTCAGAGCAACCTGGTCCTCTCCAAATACAGCCACCACGATCCCGAAGTGGAAATTATGTGCCCCAAACTTCGAGATACTGATCAAGAGTCCGCAAATGTAATGGTGTAAGGTACAATAGTGGTAGAATTATCATGAGAATTTGTACTAGAAGTATATCAGGTTATTACTGCAGAGCGAGTGAGTGGCTCTAAACGCCGGTTCTGTGGTGCCAACCCTGATCAGGTCTGGGTTGACCCTCTTAGTCGCTTGTTGGATTATTTTTCTACGCTTTGTTGATGGCGTCTTTGGGCGAAAATGTCCCTGGTAGTGACAACTCTTCAACCTTCTCAACCTTTCTCTTTTTGATTTTTTGTCCGGTGTGTGCTTTCTTTGCTTGACCTTGAGCCTTTTCCTTGCTAGGCTCCTCAATCTTCAACTCCTTAGATTAGGAGTAGGAATAGCAATCTGGGTGGGAATGAATTGGGGTTTTACATCCGGACCCCAGCCCGAATAGCATCCATTTTCTCTTGTAGGAAGGCGAGATTCACCTACCCCTGGTAATTGGCCAGAGGATTCACCTAGCATAAAACCACATGCATCTTAGAACTACAGATCCAAATCATACTAGACTGCACTCCAATCAAAAGAGCGGTTGAGAAACTTACCCTTGATGGCGTAAACCATAGGCACATGAACGCTTTACACCCTACTTGGTGGCCTACGAAAGTAGGAAAACACGCCTTGTTATCCCCCTCGGACCAAGTCCTCTCCGAAGGGCAAAGCCATAAAAGCGCAATCCCGGCCTTAGACTCCTCACCGTGCTCGGGGGAGCCGTGAATCCGCTTAGAAAGATAAGCATAGAAAAGCATCAGCCCAGCGCAGAATAGAAAAACTAGAAACAACAAAGTTGAAAGCAGTGACTTACCCTCTCGGCTGATAGGGTAATCCAAACAGCCATTCTCAAGAGTGTCACTCTTCGTAAACAGCGAAACCGATCTTCCAGTCTTTATCATCCCCAATGTCCGGGTGCTCCACTAAGTTGTTACGGCCCTTTCGATCAGGAAGATAAATCTCCCACGACCTTGGGCCCTCACAGAATAAGCGTTTTTCGGATCTGCCTTTGACGGCACTGTGCTTTGTGCAGAGCTTGTCGACTAAACAGATAATCTTCCACATGCTTGGCATTATTTGACAAGGCGCAAGCTTCATCGAAGAGAGAACCCCACTCATCCAGGAGTTGCAGGGGATTCTCAAACCAGTCCTAAAGGGAAACTCATAGATGCAGACCCATCCTGGACAGGTCCAAGAAGCTGTGACATAGTCATCACAGGGAACAAAGATAACAGCCGATGAAGGCACAATTTCATGATCTTTTAAGTGTTTGATTATTGATTGAGAAAGAGTATTCTTGGTTTCATCATCAAAGGAATCACCTTTGATGAATTTACAATCGCCAAACATGATTTCAGTGATCTTAGGTTTCTCAAGATCTATCACTTGTTCAGCCATGATTTTCAGATGATTTTGATTTGATTTGATGATTGAAATAACAAGGGAGGAAGATGATGAACAGTAGAGGGTAAAAACGAAAGTTTGGCAAGGTCAGTTCTCGAGAAATTACTGGAGGCTCCTATTTATATGCAAAGGTAAAAGAGTTCAAGTGGGTTTAGGATTTTACCGTTGGTAAAATTCAAAACAGCCCAGAGTTAGCCGTTGCTACTGTTCAGGAGTCAAATCAGGTTTTAATTCTCACCTACCTCTAGTTTAAACGTTATCTCTTTGAATATTGTGCACAAGTCTGGCTAAGTACATAATTGTTGTTCAAATTCTATAGCCGTTACCTCTGCTCTAGTCTGTTCTGTATAGAAATGTTTGTGCAGGATTGTTTCCTCAAGATTGCTGAACACTGCACTTGAGAAAACAAGGGGCATTTGTTATGACCAGATTTTACACTACCCAGAATTGGCAGTTCTGGATGGACACTGTAAATACGGTACAGAGCAGGAAAGAAGAGCAATAGCAGTTATAGCCCAGAACAGGTCAGAAGAGGCATGGCAGTTATGGTCAGCACAGGTCAACTATGACTGATTACAAAGATCATGGGATAATGGAAGATTTTCAAATGGCGAAATGGAAGTCATGGGAAGTTATCTAACCGCCGAAGATCATGGGGAAGTGCCCTAGAAAATAGGAACTAATTCCCAGCTAGCTTTGCCTACATATAGAGGCTCATTTGTACATTTTCATTCATCTTTTTACTCTCGTTAGCATACTTAAGCACTCGATAATTACACTACGATAAAACATAGTCAGTTCTGTATATCTGCTACAGAAGTGATCATACTCTCACAGTTGTATTATGTAACCCCAACTCTGATATTAATAAAAGTACTCCTGGCTTGGTAGCCCGCAGTTTTCCCCATCTTCTTCTCGGGGCTTCTGCGTCATCAAATCCTGTGTCTTTAGTTCTGTCCCATATAGCTCAGTTCTGTTCTGTTCCGCAAATAATACTAGTTGATCCACTTTTCACTATTTTCATACTTGTTAAGTTTTTACCAAAACACTCGCCCAGATATTTCATCTGGAAGTGGTTCTTTAACCAAACTTTTACCGAAGTTAAGATAGGTATGTCATTCCAAATCAAAAGTATGTCATCGACATACAGTATTAGAAAGACAATCTTGCTCCCACTCGACTTGATATATAGACATGGTTCCTCGACCGATTGAGTGAATCCATTCTCTTTGATCACTTGGTCGAAGCGATGATTCCAACTCCGTGAAGCTTGCTTAAGTCCATAGATGGAACGCTTAAGCTTGCAAACCTTCTTAGGATTTTCAGGATCTGTGTAACCTTCGGGTTGTACCATGTACAACTCCTCCTCCAAATAACCGTTTAAGAAGGCGGTTTTCACGTCCATTTGCCAAATTTCATAGTCATGAAAGGCAGCAATCGCTAAGACAATCCGAATGGAACGAAGCATGACTACGGGTGCAAAGATCTCATCATAGTGCAACCCTTGCACCTGAGTGAATCCCTTTGCCACTAGTCGTGCCTTGTATATATCTGGTTGTTCTTCTACAAATCGCTTTATCTTGTAAAGCCATTTGCACTGAAGAGGCCGAACCTTATCAGGTAAGTCAACCAGATCCCATACATTGTTCTCGTACATAGAGTTCATCTCGGATTGCATGGCTTCTTGCCATAGCTTTGAGTCAGAACATGTCATGGCACCTTTATAGGTTACGGGTTCGTTACTCTCAAGGAGTAAAACGTCGTCTCTCCCATTCTCCTCGACCATACCGATGTATCTATCTGGAGGAATGGAGAGTCTACCCGACCTCCTGGGTTCCAAGGGAATATTAACCGCAGCAGACGAAGAAGGAACAATTTCCTCCATTGGTTGCTCGGTTGTTGGTTCAGGAATCTCCGACAGATCAAAGGTTCTATTACATATCTTGTCTTAGAGAAACTCTTTCTCTAAGAACTTCGCACTATCCGCAACAAAAACTCGGTGTTCGGTAGGCGAATAGAAGTAATGACCAAACATTCCTTTTGGATAACCAATAAAGTATGTCTTGACCGATCGCGGGCCGAGCTTATCCTCGTGTCTCCACTTGATATAAGCCTCGCACCCCCAAACCTGAATAAAGGACAAGTTAGGGACCGTTCCCTTCCATAACTCGTATGGAGTCTTGTCAGCAGCTTTAGACGGACTTCGGTTAAGTATAAGAGCAGCTGACAAAAGAGCATAGCTCCATAATGAGTCAGGTACAACCGTGTGACTCATCATGGATCGAACCATATCAAGTAATGTTTGATTCCTGCGTTCAGACACACCATTCAGTTGTGGTGTTCCGGGTGGATGTAACTGTAGTACTATCCCGCGGTCTTTCAGGTGTCGATCAAACTCAGTTGAAAGATATTCGCTACCACGATCTGAACGTTGTGCTTTTATCTTTCTATCCAGTTGATTCTCAACCTTATTCTGGAATTCCTTGAACTTGTCGAAGGACTCACTTTTATGCTTCATTAAGTAGACATATCCATATCTACTCAAATCGTCCGTGAAAGTGATGAAATACCTATAGCCATCTCTAGCGTTGATTGACATAGGTCCACACACATCAGTATGTATGAGTCCTAATAGGTCATCAGCGCGCATTCTAACACCTTTGAAGGAAATTCGAGACATTTTGCCTATGAGACATGATTCACATGTGCCAAAAGTTTCATATTCAAATGGGGCGATTGTCCCATTATCAATAAGCTTTTTCACGCGTTTCTCATTTATGTGTCCCATACGGCAATGCCATAGATAAGTTTGATCTTTGTCACCAACCTTTGCTTTCTTGTTACTCACATGCATTATGTCTGTGGTTTGATCTAAAACATAAATTCCATTCATGGAAACTGCTTTACCATAAATCATATCGTTCAAAGAGAAAATACAGCTATTATTCTTTATTAAAAACGAAAATCCGTCTTTATCAAGTACGGATACAGAAATAATAGTTTTCGATAAACTAGGGACATAGTAACAGTTATTTAGAAATAACTCAAAACCGCTCGGGAGTTGGATTACATATGTTCCCACTGAAACGGCAGCAACTCTTGCTCCATTCCCCACTTGCAGGTCCACATCACCTCTTGCCAGAGTTTTGATGTTTCTTAGGCCCTACAAATGATTACACAGATGAGAACCACCACCAAAGATCAAGTACCCAAGTTCTGAAACTTGCATGGTTAATCTCAATCATATGAATAAAAGAAGACATACCAACAGGAATGACGCGGCCTGCTTTTATTTCCTCAGCATACACGGGACAGTTCCGCCTCCAATGCCCAGACTTGTGGCAATGGTGGCACTCAATACTTTGCTTTCCTTTTGCCTTGCCTTGTGCGCTACCGCTAGACTTACCAGGCCCACTCTTTGCAATCACTGGCTTCTTAAATTTTGGCTTTCTTACAGTTAGGTTAGCCGGAGCCGGAGCCTTACCCTTACCCTTGCTCTTGTTGCCAATCATGAGAACATCTTGTTTCATGCTCCCACTCAACTTCAGATCACTCTCCGTCTGTACGAGGAGTGAGTGAAGCTCATGCAGACTTTTCTGCATGTCATTCATGTAATAGTTTGCCCTAAAGAGGGCATACCCATCATGAAGGGAGTGGAGCACACGATCAATGACGATCTTCTCATCGATCTTGCAACCAAGCTCATCCAGTTTCTCGACATTCTCGATCATGTCGAGAAGGTGTGGACCAACCGGTTGGCCCTTCTGGAGTTTCGCTTCAAAGAAGCGAGTGGTATACTCAAAACTCACGATTCTCGGTGCTTTCGAGAATTCTTTGGTCAGAGTGGTGAAAATCTTGTTTCCATCCTGGGCTATGAACCGTGTTTGCAAATTTGATTCCATTGAATAGATGAGTACGTTCTTTATCGCACCCGCCTCCATCACGAAATCACTATATGCAACGACTTCATTTGCTCTTGCATCGGAGTTGATCGGTATTAGCGCGATCAAGTACTTGAGCTATCTGTCGGCGATGGCAGCATTCCGTAATGCGGCCTCCCAATCAGTAAAGTTGGACCCATCAATTTTCAGTCGAGTTGACTGATTCATGGTGCCCATAAATATTCTCAGCCATGATTCGCGGTCTAGTGAGGCACTTGGCATTGGGCCGTCAATACGTCCAGCCATTTGTTTTAGCAGTTATATCTGTATATAACGAATTCAAAACTGTGAAAAGAAAAGAGAAGAGATAAGATAAGAAAACATCGTTTTTAAAGGTTTAAGTCGAAAAGCAATAACGATTTAATGCAATGACTCGTGCACTCATATAATCGACCTCCCTCGAGAATTATATAAGTGATCCCAAGACTCAATTTCTTTAAATTGATAAGCCAACTTCTTGGCTAATTCTACTGTTAGAATTCTCGGTCGATAGATTTCAGTAAATCCTATCTATTAGTCCATTATAACTACGAGATATTACTCGAACTATAATGTTGAGGTAAAATAGGTCAACACCTACTACTTACCCTACGTAGAAGGGGTCATGTGGAGAGTAAGGTCCTACATGCCTACCGACGAAGAAGGGGCTCATAGCAGCTTTTCCTATGAAGACTAATCTCAATTTTAGAATAGAGGAAGGTCCCATCATCTCATTTTTAATTCATTTTAAGTGAACAAAGTCTAGCATTACGTGAATGATTAAATTGAGGTGATAGCCCTAGAACGAGTGACATCCGTATGTCCATGATATATGATGCAACTACATGGTCCATATTCATGCGTATTAGGTGGTTTGGTTTAGTTTAGGCGGAATATGATGCTACTACCTAACGTGTGAATGCAATGAAAAACGGGAAAAGAAACGCAAAAACAAAACACCTAGTGTGGCCTATCCCTATGAAAATAAAGACAAAGTACAAATTGGAATCCATCCATGGACCCTAAAGCTTGTCTTCATTCTTCATCTTGGGCTTTATGTGGGAGTTGGGCATCTCCATCTTGAATCTTCATCTTGAAACTTATCAAATTACATTTTGAATTACAAAATAAACCTATTTACATTCTAATTCAAAAATACCAAAAATAATAAGATTACAAGAGGGGAGATTCGAGATCTCAAAATTACAACCAAAATTATGTTTCCTTCATTACGAAAACACAATTTTCTAAGGCCACACTAGTAAATTACAACCTTTTGTAAAATAATGCGTAAAATTAAACCATTCAAAACATCCATTCACAAAATAAAGCATCAACAAAACAATATATATAACCAATGCATGCAAATGATTAAATATCCAAACCACCATTTTTAAATGATTATAATTATGCAACAATTCCTTAATTGTTCATAAAACCTAATCAAAACATAATCCCAAAAATAACTTATATTATCGGTATAACATAAATTAGATCACAAAAATATTTTAAACCTCTTTAAAATATTTGGTATCACATATTGAGAATTAAAGATTAGAGAAAGGAAGTTATGTTTTTTGTATATTTCAGCTTTGAGTTTTGCTCTATTTATAATACAAAAATAACTGTACATAAACTATTTCTAGGGATGGAAGTTTGCGTATTTTTAGGCAGAAATCCGGGATGGTGAGATTTTCACCTTATCACCATGAATTCTTAACACTCCCCCTTGAAAATCCATCAATCATCTTTACTATGAATTACATATAAAACTTTGATGAATACTGGCTCATTAAAAACCTTGTTAGGAAAACCCATTGGGATAAAACCTAAGCAAAGGAAAAAAGAGTCCAGTGTGTGTGATCTCCCGATCTTAACATTTGTCTTTGAGATGGTGCATTCCGATTTTTCGCACGAGTTCTTGGAACTGTTTTGATGGTAATGAATTAGTGAATAAGTCTGCTAGATTATCACTTGATCGAACTTGTTGGATGTTAATTGTTCCTTGCTTCTGTAGATCATGTGTGAAAAAGAATTTTGGTGTTATATGTTTTGTTTTATCTACTTTGATGTAGCCTTCCTTAACCTGATTGATGCATGCTGTGTTGTCTTCATATATCAATGTCGGCTGGTCTGTTGAAATGATGTTACATTCCTTTTGAATGTAATGCGTCATAGATCGTAGCCATACGCACTCTCTAGCGGTCTCGTAAAGAGCAATTAATTCAGCATGGTTTGATGACGTTGCGGTTAAGGTTTGCTTTGTTGATTTCCAGGATATAGCTGTACCTCCAAATGTAAAAACATAACCCGTTTGAGATTTTGCCTTGTGTGGGTCTGATAGATATCCTGCATCTGCATATCCAATGAGGGTTGTGTTTTTCTTTCTTGGATAAAATAATCCTAAGTCTATTGTTCCTTGAAGGTATCTTAGGAGATGTTTTATTCCGTTCCAGTGTCTTTTTGTTGGAGATGCGCTAAACCTTGCTAGTAGATTTGCCGAAAATGCTATGTCAGGTCGAGTGTTATTCGCTAGATACATCAATGCACCAATTGCACTAAGATACGACACTTCCGGTCCAAGTATACTTTCGTGATCCTCTCTTGGACGAAACTCATCTTTCTCTATACTCAGAGTTCGAACAATCATTGGGAGCTCAATGGATGTGATTTAGCCATGCCAAATTTTTGTATAACTCTTTGAGTGTAGCTACTTTGGTGGATGAGTATTCCATCTTTAAGGTGTTCGATTTGTAAACCTAGACAAAATTTTGTTCTTCCAAGATCTTCCATCTCAAACTCCTTCATCAAATATGCTGCAGTATCTTCTAGTTCTTTAGTTGTTCTAATGATATTTAAATCATCGACATATACTGCAATAATTGTGAATCCAATGTTTGTTCTTCTAATAAAAACACATGGGAAAATTGGATCATTTTTGTAACCCTCCTTCTCAAAGTATTCTTTGAGACGATTATACCACATTCGTCCAGATTGTTTTAGTCCGTACAAAGACTTTTGTAACTTTATGCATAACATATTTCCAGGTAGTCCTTTGATTTTGTTTTCGGGCACATTAATTCCTTCAGGAATTTTCATGTATATATCAGTGTCAAGTGACCCATATAGATATGCAGTCACGACATCCATAAGTCGCATTTGTAGCCCTTTAAACACAGCTAATCCTGTCAAGAATCTTAGTGTTGTTGCATCAACTACTGGGGAATATGTTTCGTCATAATCTATTCCAGGCATTTGTGAAAAGCCTTGTGCAACAAGTCTTGCTTTGTATCTTACGATTTCATTTTTCTCATTTCGTTTTCGGACAAAGACCCATTTGTATCCTACTGGTCTGATATCTTTTGGAATTGGTATTATAAGACCGAACACTTCTCGTTTCTCGAACGAACTTAGTTCTGCGTTCATCGCTTCTCGCCATTTTGGCCAATCATGTCTTTTTCGACATTCTTCAACTGATTTAGGCTCAATATCATCTTAATCAATCTTGATTTCTGATGCAACTGAGTACGCAAATATTTCATTTATGTTGGCGTTTGCTCTATTATATTCAACCCCTGTATGAACATAGTTTATAGAAATTTCATAATTATCATTATTGTCTTCTGAGGTTGGTTCAGGTGCTTTATTGTTTGTTTCTTCTACACTTGTGTCACAAGGTGTGTCATTTATTCTTTTGGATTTTCTAGGTTTTTGATCTTTTGAACCGAAAGGTCTCCCACGCCTTTTGCGTGTCATAGATAGGTCAGCTGCTGATTTATTGGTGTCCTCGGTTGGAATTTTGAATCGAGCAGGGGCATTTGCTGCAGGGATATGAGATTTTGTTACTCCGGGCAAATTTGTGAAGGCGTCGGGTATTTGATTAGCTATCCTTTGCAAATGAAGTATCTTTTGTACTTCTTGATTACATGAACTATCTCTTGGATCGAGATATGATAATGATTCTGCTTTCCATATGATTTCTTTAGGTTTCTGGTCCACTTTCTTTTCTCCCCCTAAGACTGGGAATGTATGTTCGTCGAAATGACAATCGGCAAATCGAGCCGTAAATAAATCTCCAGTCATCGGTTCAAGATATTTAATGATGCTTGGAGAAGTAAATCCAACATATATTCCTAGTCTTCGCTGTGGACCCATTTTAGTCCTTTGTGGTTGGGCAATCGGCACAAATACCGCACAACCAAAAGTCCTTAAGTGAGATATATTTGGAGAGGTGACCGAATTCTGTCGTAAGGGTGAAAACTTATGGTAAGCAGTCGGTCTTATCTTTACCAATGTTTCAGCATGTAATATAGCATGTCCCCATGCAGATGATGGTAATTTGGACTTCATTAATAATGGTCTAGCTATTAATTGTAATCTTTTTATCACTGCTTCGGCTAGTCCGTTTTGAGTATGAACATGTGCCACTGGGTGTTCAACGTCTATGCCAATAGACATACAATAATCATTAAATGCTTTAGACGTAAACTCCCCAGCGTTATCCAGACGAATTTTCTTTATATTATGATCTGGAAAGTGTGTTCTTAATTTGATTATTTGGGCAAGAAGTTTTGCAAATGCCATATTTCTTGTTGATAAGAGAGTAACATATGACCATCTAGTAGATGCATCTATCAATACCATAAAGTATCGAAATGGTCCACAATATGGAGTAATTGGGCCACAGATATCCCCTTGAATTCTTTCAAGAAAGTTGGGCGATTCATTTTTTATTTTACTCATTGATGGTCTTATTATCATTTTTCCAAGCGAACATGCTGTACATGGAAAATCAACAGATTTTATCACCCTTATAATTTTCATTGGGTGTCCAAGTGCATTTTCAATGATTTTTGTCATCATTCCTGGGCCTGGGTGACCCAGCCTATCATGCCACAAGTTAAATGTGACATTGTCATTTATTTTAATAGACGCTGTGGAACCCGGGAACCGCGTCGAGGGACCCAACTCGGCGTCTTGCTTAAGGGCGGATTTTAAAGTTAAAAAAGATTAAGTTGGAAAAACCTTTAAGAACTGCTACCATGTTCTAAGTTAAAAACATGTCCTAGATTTTGGAGCACGCCGACACCCCTACATCTAAGGTTGTGAAACCAGATTGGATTCGGGGTGAGGGTACTTTAGAAAAAGAGTTAATTCAAATAATGATTTATGAAAACCTTTTGGAAAAGCCTATGTAAAAATAGTCTCTACTGACCTAGAACAATCCTTGTAAGATGATATTTGAGCTAATGTTATCGCTACGTACAAGTGCGATAAGTTTGTAAAAGAATGCAGATGCAGATGCAAAAAGATTGATTAAAACCCTCAGTTTAGCATGTTTAACTTGTTAACGAATACGGTTCAGTTAAGGGTCGAATTCATTGTTTAAGTTGATTTTAATGCAAAATAAGAAGGGTGCAAGATGCATGCAAATAAAATAAAGTTCAATTGTCCATTGGTTTATTTTATAAGGTCGGTTGCTTATGCGACTTTGGCGTGTCATCGGATATGGAGTGTACCCAAAGTAAATAGAACACTTGGAGTGCAAGCGCGCTGGGTGCCAAAGCCGGGGGGGGGGGGGGGGGCACTAGAGTGTAGACCCCTTTGTTAGTCCATAGAAAAAAAGAAAAAGCTATGATCCAACGGGATCGGGACCTACCTTGTCCCGACGCGGATCTGGCGAGCTTCGCTTATTGAACTTAAAAGGAGGATGAATTCAACACGGGATGGTGTGTTGAACTCAAGGATTTGAGTGCTTGAGGCTTTGTGAGAGTTTTGTGGTGTATGATGTGAAAGCTGGGTGAAAAAGTTATTCTGGTTGTAGAATTGTCGTTGAGGTCGGGGTATATGGGTGTATATATACTAAAAACCTCGGAGAAATTAGGAAATCCGGGGATAGAACCAGGCCTAGAAACCGCATAGCCTTATGCGGTTGCCGGGGCAAACCGCATAGGCTTATGCGGTTGCCTCCCCAAACCGCATAAGCTTATGCGGTTTGAGGGTGTGGTTTTAGCCTAGTTTCCTAGTTTCGGTTTGATTGTATCTTTGAAAGATTGCGAGATAATCCTAAGCTTGCTCGTCAAGAAAACTCCTAGGATATTTCTGAGATATTTTGTGATGTTCAGGGCTTTGGAGTGCGGGCCAAAGGCTGGGTTTGGGCTCGGTTTCGGGCTCGAGACCCGGAAAAATGAAAAGGGTGTATTTGCATAGTTTTTGTGAATTAAGGTAAGACGTGAAGCCGTATTTTGTGTAAGAGGGGGCTAAAGGGAAGATCTAGCCACCGGGCCTAAATTTAGGAATTTAGGAATGCTGAATTAGACTTTGTTAATGTAAAAGGGCTAATTGTAGTGTAAATGCGAAGCTCATGCAAAATGAAGCAGGACGAGGACCTAATTAGACTCTAAATGGACAAAATGAACGTTTATTTAAGTGTGATGTAAAGCGACCTTAATCATTTTAACATTTCAGACGACTCAAAATGAATTTGACATTAGTTAGAACCGTTTAAGTCAACGTTAAACATGCGTAATAAAAGTCCGTGATACATCACAGGGTTTTGTGTGGGAGGGTACGGATATGGGTATCCACAGAGCCCCCAGTTTGACTGAGCTCGGACTAGAGCGCTAGTCAAACTCCACGACCATATCCGGACCATTACAGTCTCGTCTGATCGTGAACGAAGCATGTGTCCATGGGTGAGACGAGGACTTCGAACCGGGCTGAACGGGGAGGGGCGTGCGCACTTTAAGGACTTGGCGGTCCATGCATGCTATAAGGGCCTGCCGGCCTGCTGAATGTCTTCGTAGTGCTTGTTGTACTGTCGTTGCTGGTGCCTTTGTATATGCTTGGTGTCGTTGGATGCCTGGTGCTGCTGCTGCTCGTAATGTCTTCGTATTGCATGTGTTGAAATGGGCTAAGGTGCAGGGGTGCAGGTGCTTGTAAGATGTTTGGGTATGCGTGAGGCGTATAATTGAGTAGGGGTGTTCATGTAGGTGTAGGTGTTGGTGTAGGTCTCGTGAAAGAGCGTCCGTGTAATGCTTGTGTTTGAGCTCGCCGAGGAGTGTCTATGTAGAGTGAAATGCTTGGAGTTGGGTGTATACTGCTGATATCTCATATATTTACATACTTATAGCCCCCTGTCGCTTGCGTTTCTTTGCGATTCTTGTGCTTTTGATTGCGTTTCAGCTCCTATTTCTCTCCGATTTTGCTCTGCTGCGTTTTTGTATCCATTTTGCAGGTACAAGCGCATATTTGGAGTTAAGGATGCTTGTCGAGAGGTTTCGTGAAGTTTCGTAAAGTTTCGTGAAGTTTCGTAAAGTTTCGAGTTGGTTCGAGTTGGTTTCGTCGCGTTTCGCTTGCGTACGAGCCTCGTTTCACCAAATGAAGGTGTCCCGGGACCTTGGGACGGGTTTTGAAGTTCACATTATCATCCTAAGACTCGTCCCTACTCATGAGCCTCGTCCCTATGCCTTGGGACGACAAAAAAGCAAAATAAAACTAAGTACAAGTGAAGGCCAAGAAGAGAACTCAGTGAAAAGAAATTTGAAGAGCACGGAGACGAGTTGGTCGGTCGGGATGACCTGTGTCCCGGTCGGGATGGTGGTCCCGGATGCTAGGGACGGCTTCGACTCTTCGTTGGCTTAAAATGATTCGTCTATTTGAAGGCTTTGTGGATCATATTTTCGGATCATCCTTTTTCTGCACTTTCTTAACACTTTAAAATACAATCTCAAGAATTCTTAGGTTTCATAGCTTTCAACTTTTGTAATTTCAATTCCCGTCTCGGTAATCCCTAGTTTGATCATCTATTTCCGATTTGTTGGTGAATTCATCTTGTTCTCCTTGCAAATTTCTGATTGGTATTGCCTTCTACTTCTCCTCTTTTGATTGTGATTTCAATTTGTATTGTTTTTGATCATGTTCTCATCTATTTCAAGTGCTTTGATCGTTGTTCCCGTCATGTGTGAGTAGTTTTCTATCTAGGGAGAGAGGGTGAAGTATGGGTTTTGGTTTTGGTTGTATTTGGTGATCATTAGAGTTAGGTTTTTGCTCTTGCTTTGAATGTCTTTGCTTGAATGTGTTTGTTGAATCCTTGATCACGTTTTAGTAAACCTTTAGCACCCTTGAACTTAAGATCGAGAGACTAGTTCGAGGAGAGGCGCGAGACAATCTTTAGGACCCTCAATTGTAAGTAGCGAGAGCCCGCTTTTGAGACCTAGAGGTAGCTTAAGACCGAGAGGACGAGCTAAATCCTTAGCAAGTGCGATTACCTACTCAACCCGTTCACCATCTTTGGCCTTGACTTCCCCGTACCTAACCCGACTTCCTAGACTTCTTTCCTTATCGTTAAACCCTTATCCTTGCACTATAGCTTTTAGTTACTCACCCTACACTCGAACCGAGACTAGAATCACTAAGAATAACCAACTTAAGCGACCATCTCCCTGTGGATTTCGACCCGACTTACCCTAGCTACCCTAGTGTTGAGTTTGGATTTATTTTTGATTAGGTGACGCGACTTAGCCTATCAACTGCAGAGTGCTTGTGCTTGGGCTCGCCGAGGAGTGTCTATGTAGTCGTAGTTGTGTATAATTGCCTTCTGTTGAGGAGAAAATGATGTAAATGCTCGTGAAGAGCGTTCGTGCTTCTGCTTCTGTGCCGTACATTAAATGCTTAATATACGCGTATGGCGGACCTTAGGTGACGCCTTAACCCAAGCACGGGACGTACTTGGAGTTGTATTAGGGCCAAGGTGAATGAGGAATCGAAAAGCAGGTGTAAAACGGGAAAAACCAGGAAGAAGCCAAGGGCTGAAACCGCATAAGCTTATGCGGTTTGGGGGATGAACCGCATAAGCTTATGCGGTTACCCCTGCTGGCTGAAAAATGCTTATAAAGCACGAACAACACCGTAGCCATGCTTCACAATTCTATTTCGGTTTCTTCACTCTAAAAACACCAAATTTCGATTTCTCAACCAAATTTGCTCGTTTTTCTTGCGTTGCCTTGCTATGGAACCAGGTAATGCTCCATTTTAACTTGCTTTTACGTTATTTGTTGTTGTAATTAGCTAGTTTTGCCTTGAAATGTTGAAAAGACGGGTTTTGCATGAAAACCCGAGTTTTGCTCGAAATTTGCTGTTTGAATGCTTGGAATTGACGTCATTGTGTTGCATTATGCCATGTGAACGTGTGTGTGTGAATTGACTGTGATTTAGACCGTTTTTGTGTGAAAAATGTCCAAATTAGGTTTCGGGCCCGAAAACGAACCCGGATTTTCCGACCCGGAATTTCAATTAAACTTCGGTGTAGGATGCCCATAGTGTGTATAGCATGCCTATAGCGTTAGTTTTGCGAAAATGTCGAGTTAAGGCTTTCAAATCGCCGTCTTAAGTCGTAGTTATACGGAGTAATTAAGGCGAATTGGGGGTTTTTGATCGGAGTGACCAAAATGCAATTGCTTGTGATGGGTTGTTGTTGGGGACTGTTATGGCGCATAGAAACCATAAAGTTGTAATTTTGAGGTGTAGAGAACGGTTTTCGGCTTAATTGTGAATTAGGCCTAAAAATGCTTTACAGGGCGTATAGTGCAATGTGTTAAGGGATGTATATGTATTATGTGTGTATTATTTGTGTGTTTTTGTGTATGCGTGTGCCAAGTTGTATGCTTGCATGTATTATAGCTGTGTGTATTGGTTGTGTTTGGTTGCAGGAGAGGATTCTTAGCCATTTTCCTTTCTTGCTCCCTCCGCATGCTACGAGGATTCCGCGGGTATATCCGGCGGTGCGTACTTGGGGTACGTGTAACCGTGCTGCGTTTAACTGGTCGTATGACGAGGTTCGGGACCGTCTGAACCGGATGCAGTTTGATGAGGTTTGTGCTTGAACCATTTTAAATAGCGTGTACTTAAAATGATTGTGTTTGTGAGTGTTTGTTTTTGTTTTTGTTTGTAGTTCGTGCCGTTCCCGTGGGGCCAGTATGCGGGCATTCCTGAAGGCATCGGGGCGCGGTTTGCAGTGCGAGAGACCCAACGCCTGTACTTGGCGACGCCGTATGGGCCGGTTTGGTATCTCGGGGAGCGTTTGGTCTTTCAGGCAGGGTGGCCAGCTTCGGTGGTGCATAGGGACCCGCCGAGGGTCCTGTTTGAGCGAGGGGTTTCCGCTCAGGATCGGATAGCGTTGTACGGGGAAGGAGAGTCGGTTAGTCTTCTCTGTCCTGGGGAAGACTATGGCCAGTTTGCTCAGTCTCGGCTTGCTTGTGGGCCGATTGAGGTATGCTTGCTTCTTTTGAGGGTGCGTAAGGTAATTTTTGCGAAAAATTTCCCTGACGTGTGCGTTTTGAACTTGTTTTGTAGGAATTTGATCCCGAGATGGCGGAGCAACCTGGTGACTTTCCTACCACCGTTGAGTACGACGAGTCGGGTGTGCGTCGTACCTTCACTTTGCCGTCGTACTTGCCGGTGACCACTGACGCGGGCATGTACAGCTGGACGGGCAGGGTGAAGAAGGTATGTATCTTTGTCTTTGTATATGTGAAGTGAGCCCCCAGTTTGATCGAGGTATGAGTTATAGCGAAGATCAAACTTGTGAGAGTCATGTTTTGTTGTTACCCCCTCGAGTTTGGCTTAATTTGAGTGAAATTAAGGCAAAGTGGGGTTGACTGCTCTTGTTCTGAAATTTCCCCCCGAAGTTTGGCTTAATTTGAGTGAAATTAAGGTCAAATGGAGAAAAATGTGAAGTGGTTTTGTGTTGTGTATCACAGGTGGCTAAGGAGGCGCATAAGAAGCTATGGCGGATAGCCAACAGGTGGAGGATGGCTTGGTGGCGGTGCTCGGTTGTGTCGAGCCGAGGCGGAGGCAGCAGATTCGACGGGAGTTTGACGAGTATCGTCGTCGTCATCCTGAGTGAACTTGTGTAATAAAGATTGTATGAACCTTTGTTTACATGTCGTTGTAGCTTGAACTTTGAACTTGATTGTAGTTGTGAACCTGTTTGGTAAGCTTGTTTGAAAAATGAAATGATTCCCGAGTGGGATGCTTTGATGTTTGATTTAGCTTGTGAAAATGTTTTTATGAAAAGTTCATTTTAAATGCGAAATGAGCTTGCATGAGTGTCGAAAATGTTATGTGTTGACTCGTGGTATGAATCGTATTTGCTAAAGTGAAGTGTAATGTTGCTGCATGGGGAACAACAAGAGGATGTCGTAGCCTAGTGTAGATTGTGGTGTTTAGGAAAGACGAAATTAGGAAAGTTGCGAGAAAAAACCCGCCCCTTGAACCGCATAGCCTTATGCGGTTTAGGGGTTAAACCGCATAGGCTTATGCGGTTTGTGCTGCAAACCGCATAGGGCTATGCGGTTTGGCGGCGTGGCTGGTAATGCTGAGTTTCCATATTCCGTATTATGTTTTGTATATAAGGAGGGGGGGTGCGTGCTATAATCCTCATTCACAATCACTTCTTTTCTTCTCTCCTAATACAAGTTGTTGCTCTCATAAATATATTAGGTATATTTATTAAAGTTTTTTTGTATTCAAGAAAATGGTGGAGCATTTTGATGCTCTTTTGAAGAGGTGGACTTCCTCACTAAGTCCGGCGATGAAGAAGGCGGTGTATGACGATGGTGCGGGTGTTTTTATTGGCTTTCGCCAAATGAAAGTCGATCTTGACTTCCTGGATGCGTGCTTAGATTATTGGGATCCTAGCTTGCATGTGTTTAGGTTTCCCGGGGGAGAGGTGTGTCCTTTGATGGAGGAGTTTGCGGCCATTGCGGGGTGGTCGAAACGGACTACTCCTGTGGTTGTAAGGAGTGAGCTTTGCTATAACGGGATGTTGCGAAACTTCCTTGGGATGACAAATGCTCATGCTGCAGGTTTGTTTGAGGGAGGCAAGGTAAACATGCTTCTCTTGTGTCAACGATACATGAATAAGGTTGACACTAGTATTTCGGACCGTTCTAGGCGGAGGGCCCTTGCTTTTTGTTTGGTTCATCGTTATGCTTTTGCGGGGTCCATGCCAGATGGAGTGTTCGGAAACGCGAGGTATGCTCGTGTTGTCGAAGAGATGGAGAGGGGATATGATCCGTCTGCGTTGATCCTAGCGGAAACCATACTGGGCTTAGACGACCGTTGTGCTAATCGTCTGAGCTCGTACAGGGGTTGCGCTAGGATTCTCAACATTTGGCTCATGGAGAGGCTAAGTGTGTATAAAGCTCTTCCCCTTGGAAGTGTCTTCAAGGCTGCAGCGACGACGTCGCGAAAGATGGAGTGGGCTGACCTTCGGGAGCGTTCGCTAAACTACTACCGGGGGTTCGTGAAGGAGAGCTCCATTCGTTGGTATGTGTCTTGGTGGGGTATTACGGCGATTACGGCGCCGTCTGTTGCGAATGCGTCTCGTGGGTTGATGTTGTGCGGGTTTGAACGAGGGGTGTGGATTCATCCTCTGCGCTTGAAGAGGCAAATCGGGCTTGCTTCGGACCATACGGCGGCAGATACTCAGGTTGGAGGGGTTGTTGTGCTAAACAACCAAATGATCGATGCTTGGATCAGAGGATGGTGGGCCGTATTACTTGACATTTGTTCGGAGCATATAGAGTCTAGTCGTGTTACGGACTTCTATACACGATGGTACCGTTCCAATGATCCTCAGGAACGGGAGAATCAAAGGAGGAGGGAAAAGAATGGGCCAAGGCCCTCCTTGGCGTATAAGGTTGTGCGCGAAAGGAGGGACTATGGTGATCTTTGTGCTGTTGGTGTGGATGCTTCTACTTGAGGCCGTGTGAAGGAAGGCTTGGACCGAAGGTGACCGTTAAAGATCGCCTAGGGCCAAGGATTGAGGAGCCCCCAGTCGAGCAAGATGAGGATCCGGTCGAGCCCCCAGGTTTTGAGAGATATATTGGTACAATAGTGGTAGAATTATCATGAGAATTTGTACTAGAAGTATATCAGGTTATTACCTGCAGAGCAGAGTGAGTGGCTCTAAACGCCAGTTCTGTGGTGCCAACCCTGATCAGGTCTGGGTTGACCCTCTTAGCTGCTTGTTGGATTATTTTTTCTACGCCTGTTGATGGCGTGCTGGACAGAAATGTCCCTGGTAGTGACAACTCTTCAACCTTCTCAACCTTTCTCTTTTTTGATTTTTTGTCTGGTGTGTGCTTTACTGCTTCAGCTTGAGCCTTTTCCTTGCTAGGCTCCTCAATCTTCAACTCCTTAGATCCCGGAGTAGGAATAGCAATACCGGTGGGAATGAATTGGGGTTTTACATCTGGACCCCCAGCCAGAATAGCATCCATTTTCTCTTGTAGGAAGGCAGGATTCAGCCTACCCCTGGTAATTGGCCTAGAGGATTCACCTAGCATAAAACCACATGCATCTTAGAACTACAGATCCAAATCATACTAGACCAGACCCAATCAAAAGAGCAGTTGAGAAACTTACCCTTGATGGCAGAAACCATAGGCACATGAACCTTTACAGCCCTACTTGGTGGCCTACAGAAAGTAGGAAAACACGTCTTGTTATCCCCCTCAGACCAAGTCCTCTCCAGAAGGGGCAAAGCCATAAAAGCAGCAATCCTGGCCTTAGACTCCTCACTGTGCTCAGGGAGCCAGGAATCCGCTAGAAAGATAAGCATAGAAAAGCATCAGCCCAGCGCAGAATAGAAAAACTAGAAACAACAAAGTTGAAACAGAAGTGACTTACCCCTCTCAGCAATAGGGTAATCCAAACAACCGTCATTCTGAAGAGTGTCACTCTTGAAGCGAAACCGATCTTCCGGTCTTTATCATCCCCAATGTCCGGGTGCTCCACTAAGTTGTTACGGCCCTTTACGATCAGGAAGATAAATCTCCCACGACCTTGGGCCCTCGCGGAATAAGCGTTTTTCGGATCCTGCCTGCTGTTAGCAATGACTGTGCTTTGTGCGAGCTTGTCGACTAAGCAGATAATCTTCCACATGCTTGGCATTATTTGACAAGGCGCAAGCTTCATCGAAGAGAACCCCACTCATCCAGGAGTTGCGGGGATTCTCAAACCAGATCCTAAAGGGAAACTCATAGATGCGGACCCATCCTGGGCGGGTCCAAGAAGGCGTGACATAGTCATCACAGGGAACAAAGATAACAGCCGATGAAGGCACAATTTCATGATCTTTTAAGTGTTTGATTATTGATTGAGAAAGAGTATTCTTGGTTTCATCATCAAAGGAATCACCTTTGATGAATTTACAATCGCCAAACATGATTTCAGTGATCTTAGGTTTCTCAAGATCTATCACTTGTTCAGCCATGATTTTGGATGATTTTGATTTGATTTGATGATTGAAATAACAAGGGAGGAAGATGATGACCAGTAGAGGGTAAAAACGAAAGTTTGGCAAGGGCAGTTCTCGAGAAATTACTGGAGGCTCCTATTTATATGCAAAGGTAAAAGAGTTCAAGTGGGTTTAGGATTTTACTGGTTGGTAAAATTCAAAACAGCCCGAGTTAGCCGTTGCTCTGCTCAGAGTCAAATCGGGTTTTAATTCTCACCTACCTCTAGTTTAAACGTTATCTCTTTGAATATTGTGCACAAGTCTGGCTAAGTACATAATTGTTGTTCAAATTCTATAGCCGTTACCTCTGCTCTAGTCTGTTCTGTATAGAAATGTTTGTGCAGGATTGTTTCCTCAAGATTCTTTGAACACTGCACTTGAGAAAACAAGGGGCATTTGTTATGACCAGATTTTACACTACCCAGAATTGGCAGTTCTGGATGGACACTGTAAATACGGTACAGAGCAGGAAAGAAGAGCAATAGCAGTTATAGCCCAGAACAGGTCAGAAGAGGCATGGCAGTTATGGTCAGCAGAGGTCAACTATGACGGTTACAAAGATCATGGGATAATGGAAGATTTTGGTGGCGAAATGGAAGTCATGGGAAGTTATCTAACCGCCGAAGATCATGGGGAAGTGCCCTAGAAAATAGGAACTAATTCCCAGCTAGCTTTGCCTACATATAGAGGCTCATTTGTACATTTTCATTCATCTTTTTACTCTCGTTAGCATACTTAAGCACTCAATAATTACACTACGATAAAACATAGTCGAGTTACGTATATACGCTCTGAAGTGATCATACTCTCACAGCTTGTATTATGTAACCCCAACTCGATATTAATAAAAGTACTCTGGCTTGGTAGCATGATTTTCCCCATCTTCTTCTGGGCTGCGTCATCAAATCCTGTGTCTTTAGTTCTGTCCCATATAGCTCAGTTCTGTTACATTCATAAATAATACTAGTTGATCCACTTTTCACTATTTTCATACTTGTTAAGTTTTTACCAAAACACTCGCCCAGATATTTCATCTGGAAGTGGTTCTTTAACCAAACTTTTACCGAAGTTAAGATAGGTATGTCATTCCAAATCAAAAGTATGTCATCGACATACAGTATTAGAAAGACAATCTTGCTCCCACTCGACTTGATATATAGACATGGTTCCTCGACCGATTGAGTGAATCCATTCTCTTTGATCACTTGGTCGAAGCGATGATTCCAACTCCGTGAAGCTTGCTTAAGTCCATAGATGGAACGCTTAAGCTTGCAAACCTTCTTAGGATTTTCAGGATCTGTGTAACCTTCGGGTTGTACCAGGTACAACTCCTCCTCCAAATAACTTAGTTTAAGAAGGCGGTTTTCACGTCCATTTGCCAAATTTCATAGTCATGAAAGGCAGCAATCGCTAAGACAATCCGAATGGAACGAAGCATGACTACGGGTGCAAAGATCTCATCATAGTGCAACCCTTGCACCTGAGTGAATCCCTTTGCCACTAGTCGTGCCTTGTATATATCTGGTTGTTCTTCTACAAATCGCTTTATCTTGTAAAGCCATTTGCACTGAAGAGGCCGAACCTTATCAGGTAAGTCAACCAGATCCCATACATTGTTCTCGTACATAGAGTTCATCTCGGATTGCATGGCTTCTTGCCATAGCTTTGAGTCAGAACATGTCATGGCACCTTTATAGGTTACGGGTTCGTTACTCTCAAGGAGTAAAACGTCGTCTCTCCCATTCTCCTCGACCATACCGATGTATCTATCTGGAGGAATGGAGAGTCTACCCGACCTCCTGGGTTCCAAGGAAATATTAACCGGCCAGGCGAAGAAGGAACAATTTCCTCCATTGGTTGCTCGGTTGTTGGTTCGAGAATCTCCGACGGATCAAAGGTTCTATTACATATCTTGTCTTAGAGAAACTCTTTCTCTAAGAACTTCGCACTATCCGCAACAAAAACTCGGTGTTCGGTAGGCGAATAGAAGTAATGACCAAACATTCCTTTTGGATAACCAATAAAGTATGTCTTGGCCGATCGCGGTCGAGCTTATCCTCGTGTCTCCACTTGATATAAGCCTCGCACCCCCAAACCTGAATAAAGGACAAGTTAGGGACCGTTCCCTTCCATAACTCGTATGGAGTCTTGTCAGCAGCTTTAGACGGACTTCGGTTAAGTATAAGAGCAGCTGACAAAAGAGCATAGCTCCATAATGAGTCAGGTACAACCGTGTGACTCATCATGGATCGAACCATATCAAGTAATGTTTGATTCCTGCGTTCAGACACACCATTCAGTTGTGGTGTTCCGGGTGGATGTAACTGTAGTACTATCCCGCGGTCTTTCAGGTGTCGATCAAACTCAGTTGAAAGATATTCGCTACCACGATCTGAACGTTGTGCTTTTATCTTTCTATCCAGTTGATTCTCAACCTTATTCTGGAATTCCTTGAACTTGTCGAAGGACTCACTTTTATGCTTCATTAAGTAGACATATCCATATCTACTCAAATCGTCCGTGAAAGTGATGAAATACCTATAGCCATCTCTAGCGTTGATTGACATAGGTCCACACACATCAGTATGTATGAGTCCTAATAGGTCATCAGCGCGCATTCTAACACCTTTGAAGGAAATTCGAGACATTTTGCCTATGAGACATGATTCACATGTGCCAAAAGTTTCATATTCAAATGGGGCGATTGTCCCATTATCAATAAGCTTTTTCACGCGTTTCTCATTTATGTGTCCCATACGGCAATGCCATAGATAAGTTTGATCTTTGTCACCAACCTTTGCTTTCTTGTTACTCACATGCATTATGTCTGTGGTTTGATCTAAAACATAAATTCCATTCATGGAAACTGCTTTACCATAAATCATATCGTTCAAAGAGAAAATACAGCTATTATTCTTTATTAAAAACGAAAATCCGTCTTTATCAAGTACGGATACAGAAATAATAGTTTTCGATAAACTAGGGACATAGTAACAGTTATTTAGAAATAACTCAAAACCGCTCGGGAGTTGGATTACATATGTTCCCACTGAAACGGCAGCAACTCTTGCTCCATTCCCCACTTGCAGGTCCACATCACCTCTTGCCAGAGTTTTGATGTTTCTTAGGCCCTACAAATGATTACACAGATGAGAACCACAACCAGTATCAAGTACCCAAGTTCTGAAACTTGCATGGTTAATCTCAATCATATGAATAAAAGAAGACATACCAACAGGAATGACGCGGCCTGCTTTTATTTCCTCAGCATACACGGGACAGTTCCGCCTCCAATGCCCAGACTTGTGGCAATGGTGGCACTCAATACTTTGCTTTCCTTTTGCCTTGCCTTGTGCGCTACCGCTAGACTTACCAGGCCCACTCTTTGCAATCACTGGCTTCTTAAATTTTGGCTTTCTTACAGTTAGGTTAGCCGGAGCCGGAGCCTTACCCTTACCCTTGCTCTTGTTGCCAATCATGAGAACATCTTGTTTCATGCTCCCACTCAACTTCAGATCACTCTCCGTCTGTACGAGGAGTGAGTGAAGCTCATCAGAACTTTTACGCATGTCATTCATGTAATAGTTTGCCCTAAGAGGGCATACCCATCATGAAGGGAGTGGAGCACACGATCAATGACGATCTTCTCATCGATCTTGCAACCAAGCTCATCCGATTTCGACATTCTCGATCATGTCGAGAAGGTGTGGACCAACCGGTTGGCCCTTCTGGAGTTTCGCTTCAAAGAAGCGAGTGGTATACTCAAAACTCACGATTCTCGGTGCTTTCGAGAATTCTTTGGTCAGAGTGGTGAAAATCTTGTTTCCATCCTGGGCTATGAACCGTGTTTGCAAATTTGATTCCATTGAATAGATGAGTACGTTCTTTATCGCACCCGCCTCCATCACGAAATCACTATATGCAACGACTTCATTTGCTCTTGCATCGGGAGCTGGTTCAGTCGGTATTGGCGCAGTCAAGTACTTGAGCTTACCGTCAGCGATGGCAGCATTCCGTAATGCGGCCTCCCAATCAGTAAAGTTGGACCCATCAATTTTCAGTCGAGTTGACTGATTCATGGTGCCCATAAATATTCTCAGCCATGATTCGCGGTCTAGTGAGGCACTTGGCATTGGGCCGTCAATACGTCCAGCCATTTGTTTTAGCAGTTATATCTGTATATAACGAATTCAAAACTGTGAAAAGAAAAGAGAAGAGATAAGATAAGAAAACATCGTTTTTAAAGGTTTAAGTCGAAAAGCAATAACGATTTAATGCAATGACTCGTGCACTCATATAATCGACCTCCCTCGAGAATTATATAAGTGATCCCAAGACTCAATTTCTTTAAATTGATAAGCCAACTTCTTGGCTAATTCTACTGTTAGAATTCTCGGTCGATAGATTTGATAAATCCTATCTATTAGTCCATTATAACTACGAGATATTACTCGAACTATAATGTTGAGGTAAAATAGGTCAACACCTACTACTTACCCTACGTAGAAGGGGTCATGTGGAGAGTAAGGTCCTACATGCCTACCGACGAAGAAGGGGCTCATAGCAGCTTTTCCTATGAAGACTAATCTCAATTTTAGAATAGAGGAAGGTCCCATCATCTCATTTTTAATTCATTTTAAGTGAACAAAGTCTAGCATTACGTGAATGATTAAATTGAGGTGATAGCCCTAGAACGAGTGACATCCGTATGTCCATGATATATGATGCAACTACATGGTCCATATTCATGCGTATTAGGTGGTTTGGTTTAGTTTAGGCGGAATATGATGCTACTACCTAACGTGTGAATGCAATGAAAAACGGGAAAAGAAACGCAAAAACAAAACACCTAGTGTGGCCTATCCCTATGAAAATAAAGACAAAGTACAAATTGGAATCCATCCATGGACCCTAAAGCTTGTCTTCATTCTTCATCTTGGGCTTTATGTGGGAGTTGGGCATCTCCATCTTGAATCTTCATCTTGAAACTTATCAAATTACATTTTGAATTACAAAATAAACCTATTTACATTCTAATTCAAAAATACCAAAAATAATAAGATTACAAGAGGGGAGATTCGAGATCTCAAAATTACAACCAAAATTATGTTTCCTTCATTACGAAAACACAATTTTCTAAGGCCACACTAGTAAATTACAACCTTTTGTAAAATAATGCGTAAAATTAAACCATTCAAAACATCCATTCACAAAATAAAGCATCAACAAAACAATATATATAACCAATGCATGCAAATGATTAAATATCCAAACCACCATTTTTAAATGATTATAATTATGCAACAATTCCTTAATTGTTCATAAAACCTAATCAAAACATAATCCCAAAAATAACTTATATTATCGGTATAACATAAATTAGATCACAAAAATATTTTAAACCTCTTTAAAATATTTGGTATCACATATTGAGAATTAAAGATTAGAGAAAGGAAGTTATGTTTTTTGTATATTTCAGCTTTGAGTTTTGCTCTATTTATAATACAAAAATAACTGTACATAAACTATTTCTAGGGATGGAAGTTTGCGTATTTTTAGGCAGAAATCCGGGATGGTGAGATTTTCACCTTATCACCATGAATTCTTAACACTCCCCCTTGAAAATCCATCAATCATCTTTACTATGAATTACATATAAAACTTTGATGAATACTGGCTCATTAAAAACCTTGTTAGGAAAACCCATTGGGATAAAACCTAAGCAAAGGAAAAAAGAGTCCAGTGTGTACAGTACTCCCCCTGATCTTAACATTTGTCTTTGAGATGGTGCATTCCGATTTTTCGCACGAGTTCTTGGAACTGTTTTGATGGTAATGAATTAGTGAATAAGTCTGCTAGATTATCACTTGATCGAACTTGTTGGATGTTAATTGTTCCTTGCTTCTGTAGATCATGTGTGAAAAAGAATTTTGGTGTTATATGTTTTGTTTTATCTACTTTGATGTAGCCTTCCTTAACCTGATTGATGCATGCTGTGTTGTCTTCATATATCAATGTCGGCTGGTCTGTTGAAATGATGTTACATTCCTTTTGAATGTAATGCGTCATAGATCGTAGCCATACGCACTCTCTAGCGGTCTCGTAAAGAGCAATTAATTCAGCATGGTTTGATGACGTTGCGGTTAAGGTTTGCTTTGTTAATTTCCAGGATATAGCTGTACCTCCAAATGTAAAAACATAACCCGTTTGAGATTTTGCCTTGTGTGGGTCTGATAGATATCCTGCATCTGCATATCCAATGAGGGTTGTGTTTTTCTTTCTTGGATAAAATAATCCTAAGTCTATTGTTCCTTGAAGGTATCTTAGGAGATGTTTTATTCCGTTCCAGTGTCTTTTTGTTGGAGATGCGCTAAACCTTGCTAGTAGATTTGCCGAAAATGCTATGTCGAATTCGAGTGTTATTCGCTAGATACATCAATGCACCAATTGCACTAAGATACGACACTTCCGGTCCAAGTATACTTTCGTGATCCTCTCTTGGACGAAACTCATCTTTCTCTATACTCAGAGTTCGAACAATCATTGGGAGCTCAATGGATGTGATTTAGCCATGCCAAATTTTTGTATAACTCTTTGAGTGTAGCTACTTTGGTGGATGAGTATTCCATCTTTAAGGTGTTCGATTTGTAAACCTAGACAAAATTTTGTTCTTCCAAGATCTTCCATCTCAAACTCCTTCATCAAATATGCTGCAGTATCTTCTAGTTCTTTAGTTGTTCTAATGATATTTAAATCATCGACATATACTGCAATAATTGTGAATCCAATGTTTGTTCTTCTAATAAAAACACATGGGAAAATTGGATCATTTTTGTAACCCTCCTTCTCAAAGTATTCTTTGAGACGATTATACCACATTCGTCCAGATTGTTTTAGTCCGTACAAAGACTTTTGTAACTTTATGCATAACATATTTCCAGGTAGTCCTTTGATTTTGTTTTCGGGCACATTAATTCCTTCAGGAATTTTCATGTATATATCAGTGTCAAGTGACCCATATAGATATGCAGTCACGACATCCATAAGTCGCATTTGTAGCCCTTTAAACACAGCTAATCCTGTCAAGAATCTTAGTGTTGTTGCATCAACTACTGGGGAATATGTTTCGTCATAATCTATTCCAGGCATTTGTGAAAAGCCTTGTGCAACAAGTCTTGCTTTGTATCTTACGATTTCATTTTTCTCATTTCGTTTTCGGACAAAGACCCATTTGTATCCTACTGGTCTGATATCTTTTGGAATTGGTATTATAAGACCGAACACTTCTCGTTTCTCGAACGAACTTAGTTCTGCGTTCATCGCTTCTCGCCATTTTGGCCAATCATGTCTTTTTCGACATTCTTCAACTGATTTAGGCTCAATATCATCTTAATCAATCTTGATTTCTGATGCAACTGAGTACGCAAATATTTCATTTATGTTGGCGTGTGCTCTATTATATTCAACCCCTGTATGAACATAGTTTATAGAAATTTCATAATTATCATTATTGTCTTCTGAGGTTGGTTCAGGTGCTTTATTGTTTGTTTCTTCTACACTTGTGTCACAAGGTGTGTCATTTATTCTTTTGGATTTTCTAGGTTTTTGATCTTTTGAACCGAAAGGTCTCCCACGCCTTTTGCGTGTCATAGATAGGTCAGCTGCTGATTTATTGGTGTCCTCGGTTGGAATTTTGAATCGAGCAGGGGCATTTGCTGCAGGGATATGAGATTTTGTTACTCCGGGCAAATTTGTGAAGGCGTCGGGTATTTGATTAGCTATCCTTTGCAAATGAAGTATCTTTTGTACTTCTTGATTACATGAACTATCTCTTGGATCGAGATATGATAATGATTCTGCTTTCCATATGATTTCTTTAGGTTTCTGGTCCACTTTCTTTTCTCCCCCTAAGACTGGGAATGTATGTTCGTCGAAATGACAATCGAAATCGAGTAGTAAATAAATCTCCAGTCATCGGTTCAAGATATTTAATGATGCTTGGAGAAGTAAATCCAACATATATTCCTAGTCTTCGCTGTGGACCCATTTTAGTCCTTTGTGGTTGGGCAATCGGCACAAATACCGCACAACCAAAAGTCCTTAAGTGAGATATATTTGGAGGCTGACCCGTTACAAGCTGTAAGGGTGAAAACTTATGGTAAGCAGTCGGTCTTATCTTTACCAATGTTTCAGCATGTAATATAGCATGTCCCCATGCAGATGATGGTAATTTGGACTTCATTAATAATGGTCTAGCTATTAATTGTAATCTTTTTATCACTGCTTCGGCTAGTCCGTTTTGAGTATGAACATGTGCCACTGGGTGTTCAACGTCTATGCCAATAGACATACAATAATCATTAAATGCTTTAGACGTAAACTCCCAGCGTTATCCGCATTTAATTTTCTTTATATTATGATCCGGAAAGTGTGTTCTTAATTTGATTATTTGGGCAAGAAGTTTTGCAAATGCCATATTTCTTGTTGATAAGAGAGTAACATATGACCATCTAGTAGATGCATCTATCAATACCATAAAGTATCGAAATGGTCCACAATATGGAGTAATTGGGCCACAGATATCCCCTTGAATTCTTTCAAGAAAGTTGGGCGATTCATTTTTTATTTTACTCATTGATGGTCTTATTATCATTTTTCCAGCGAACATCTTTGTACATGGAAAATCACCAGATTTTATCACCCTTATAATTTTCATTGGGTGTCCAAGTGCATTTTCAATGATTTTTGTCATCATTCCTGGGCCTGGGTGACCCAGCCTATCATGCCACAAGTTAAATGTGACATTGTCATTTATTTTAATAGACGCTGTGGAACCCGGGAACCGCGTCGAGGGACCCAACTCGGCGTCTTGCTTAAGGGCGGATTTTAAAGTTAAAAAAGATTAAGTTGGAAAAACCTTTAAGAACTGCTACCATGTTCTAAGTTAAAAACATGTCCTAGATTTTGGAGCACGCCGACACCCCTACATCTAAGGTTGTGAAACCAGATTGGATTCGGGGTGAGGGTACTTTAGAAAAAGAGTTAATTCAAATAATGATTTATGAAAACCTTTTGGAAAAGCCTATGTAAAAATAGTCTCTACTGACCTAGAACAATCCTTGTAAGATGATATTTGAGCTAATGTTATCGCTACATTACAAGTGCGATAAGTTTGTAAAAGAATGCAGAATCAGATGCAAAAGATTGATTAAAACCCTCGATTTAGCATGTTTAACTTGTTAACGAATACAGTTCGATTAAGGTCGAATTCATTGTTTCAGTTGATTTTAATGCAAAATAAGAAGGGTGCAAGATGCATGCAAATAAAATAAAGTTCAATTGTCCATTGGTTTATTTTATAAGGTCGGTTGCTTATGCGACTTTGGCGTGTCATCGGATATGGAGTGTACCCAAAGTAAATAGAACACTTGGAGCGCAAGCGTATTTGGGTGCCAAAGCCGAGGGCACTAGAGTGTAGACCCCTTTGTTAGTCCATAGAAAATAAGAAAAAGCTTTGATCCAAGTGGATCGGTACCTACCTTGTCCTGACGCTTCAGATCTGGGCAGAGCTTCGCTTATTGAACTTAAAAGGAGGATGAATTCAACACGGGATGGTGTGTTGAACTCAAGGATTTGAGTGCTTGAGGCTTTGTGAGAGTTTTGTGGTGTATGATGTGAAAGCTGGGTGAAAAAGTTATTCTGGTTGTAGAATTGTCGTTGAGGTCGGGGTATATGGGTGTATATATACTAAAAACCTCGGAGAAATTAGGAAATCCGGGGATAGAACCAGGCCTAGAAACCGCATAGCCTTATGCGGTTGCCGGGGCAAACCGCATAGGCTTATGCGGTTGCCTCCCCAAACCGCATAAGCTTATGCGGTTTGAGGGTGTGGTTTTAGCCTAGTTTCCTAGTTTCGGTTTGATTGTATCTTTGAAAGATTGCGAGATAATCCTAAGCTTGCTCGTCAAGAAAACTCCTAGGATATTTCTGAGATATTTTGTGATGTTCAGGGCTTTGGAGTGCGGGCCAAAGGCTGGGTTTGGGCTCGGTTTCGGGCTCGAGACCCGGAAAAATGAAAAGGGTGTATTTGCATAGTTTTTGTGAATTAAGGTAAGGCGTGAAGCGTATTTTTGTGTAAGAGGGGCTAAAGGGAAGATCTAGCCAGGGCCTAAATTTAGGAATTTAGGAATCTTGAATTAGACTTTGTTAATGTAAAAGGGCTAATTGTAGTGTAAATGCTGAAGCTCATGCAAAATGAAGCGGGGCGAGGACCTAATTAGACTCTAAAATGGACAAAATGAGCGTTTATTTAAGTGTGATGTAAAGCGACCTTAATCATTTTAACATTTCGCATTTACTCAAAATGAATTTGACATTAGTTAGAACCGTTTAAGTCAACGTTAAACATGCGTAATAAAAGTCCGTGATACATCACGGGGTTTTGTGTGGGAGAATGCGGATATGGGTATCCACAGAGCCCCGGTTTGGTCGAGCTCGGACTAGGCGCTAGTCAAACTCCACGACCATATCCAGGACCATTACGGTCTCGTCTGATCGGTGGAGCGAAGCATGTGTCCATGGGTGAGGCGAGGACTTGAACCAGGCTGAGCAGGGGAGGCGTGCGCACTTTAAGGACTTGGCGGTCCATGCATGCTATAAGAACTGCCGACTCTTTGAATGTCTTCGTAGTGCTTGTTGTCTTGTCGTTCTTTGGTGCCTTTGTATATGCTTGGTGTCGTTGGATGCACAGTCTGCTTCTTGCTCGTAATGTCTTCGTATTGCATGTGTTGAAATGGGCTAAGGTGCAGGGGTGCAGGTGCTTGTAAGATGTTTGGGTATGCGTGAGGCGTATAATTGAGTAGGGGTGTTCATGTAGGTGTAGGTGTTGGTGTAGGTCTCGTGAAAGAGCGTCCGTGTAATGCTTGTGTTTGAGCTCGCCGAGGAGTGTCTATGTAGAGTGAAATGCTTGGAGTTGGGTGTATACTGCTGATATCTCATATATTTACATACTTATAGCCCCCTGTCGCTTGCGTTTCTTTGCGATTCTTGTGCTTTTGATTGCGTTTCAGCTCCTATTTCTCTCCGATTTTGCTCTGCTGCGTTTTTGTATCCATTTTGCAGGTACAAGCGCATATTTGGAGTTAAGGATGCTTGTCGAGAGGTTTCGTGAAGTTTCGTAAAGTTTCGTGAAGTTTCGTAAAGTTTCGAGTTGGTTCGAGTTGGTTTAAATCGCGTTTAAACTGCGTACGAGCCTCGTTTCACCAAATGAAGGTGTCCCGGGACCTTGGGACGGGTTTTGAAGTTCACATTATCATCCTAAGACTCGTCCCTACTCATGAGCCTCGTCCCTATGCCTTGGGACGACAAAAAAGCAAAATAAAACTAAGTACAAGTGAAGGCCAAGAAGAGAACTCAAGCTGAAAAAGGCTGAAGAGCACGGGACAGGTTGGTCCCGGTCGGGATGACCTGTGTCCCGGTCGGGATGGTGGTCCCGGATGCTAGGGACGGCTTCGACTCTTCGTTGGCTTAAAATGATTCGTCTATTTGAAGGCTTTGTGGATCATATTTTCGGATCATCCTTTTTCTGCACTTTCTTAACACTTTAAAATACAATCTCAAGAATTCTTAGGTTTCATAGCTTTCAACTTTTGTAATTTCAATTCCCGTCTCGGTAATCGCTAGTTTGATCATCTATTTCGGTTTTGTTGTTGAATTCATCTTGTTCTCCTTGCAAATTTCTGATTGGTATTGCCTTCTACTTCTCCTCTTTTGATTGTGATTTCAATTTGTATTGTTTTTGATCATGTTCTCATCTATTTCAAGTGCTTTGATCGTTGTTCCCGTCATGTGTGAGTAGTTTTCTATCTAGGGAGAGAGGGTGAAGTATGGGTTTTGGTTTTGGTTGTATTTGGTGATCATTAGAGTTAGGTTTTTGCTCTTGCTTTGAATGTCTTTGCTTGAATGTGTTTGTTGAATCCTTGATCACGTTTTAGTAAACCTTTAGCACCCTTGAACTTAAGATCGAGAGACTAGTTCGAGGAGAGGCGCGAGACAATCTTTAGGACCCTCAATTGTAAGTAGCGAGAGCCCGCTTTTGAGACCTAGAGGTAGCTTAAGACCGAGAGGGCAGGCTAAATCCTTAGCAAGTGCGATTACCTACTCAACCAGTTCACCATCTTTGGCCTTGACTTCCGTACCTAACCCGAGCTTCCTAGACTTCTTTCCTTATCGTTAAACCCTTATCCTTGCACTATAGCTTTTAGTTACTCACCCTACACTCGAGCAGAGACTAGAATCACTAAGAATAACCAACTTAGCGACCATCTCCTGTGGATTTCGACCGAGCTTACCCTAGCTACCCTAGTGTTGAGTTTGGATTTATTTTTGATTAGGTGACGCGACTTAGCCTATCAACTGCAGAGTGCTTGTGCTTGGGCTCATAGGAGTGTCTATGTAGTCGTAGTTGTGTATAATTGCCTTACATTGAGGAGAAAATGATGTAAATGCTCGTGAAGAGCGTTAGGTATACGCTTACGTGCGTACATTAAATGCTTAATATCTGGCGTATGGCGGACCTTAGGTGGCGCCTTAACCCAAGCACGGGACGTACTTGGAGTTGTATTAGGGCCAAGGTGAATGAGGAATCGAAAAGCAGGTGTAAAACGGGAAAAACCAGGAAGAAGCCAAGGGCTGAAACCGCATAAGCTTATGCGGTTTGGGGGATGAACCGCATAAGCTTATGCGGTTACCCCTGCTGGCTGAAAAATGCTTATAAAGCACGAACAACACCGTAGCCATGCTTCACAATTCTATTTCGGTTTCTTCACTCTAAAAACACCAAATTTCGATTTCTCAACCAAATTTGCTCGTTTTTCTTGCGTTGCCTTGCTATGGAACCAGGTAATGCTCCATTTTAACTTGCTTTTACGTTATTTGTTGTTGTAATTAGCTAGTTTTGCCTTGAAATGTTGAAAAAGACGGGTTTTGCATGAAAACCGAGTTTTGCTCGAAATTTCTTTGTTTGAATGCGTGGAATTGACGTCATTGTGTTGCATTATGCCATGTGATCGTGTGTGTGTGAATTGACTGTGATTTAGACCGTTTTTGTGTGAAAAATGTCCAAATTAGGTTTCGGGCCCGAAAACGAACCCGGATTTTCCGACCCGGAATTTCAATTAAACTTCGGTGTAGGATGCCCATAGTGTGTATAGCATGCCTATAGCGTTAGTTTTGCGAAAATGTCGAGTTAAGGCTTTCAAATCGCCGTCTTAAGTCGAAGTTATACTGAGTAATTAAAGCGAATTGGGGGTTTTGATCGGAGTGACCAAAATGCAATTGCTTGTGATGGGTTGTTGTTGGGAATTTGTTATGGCGCATAGAAACCATAAAGTTGTTTTTTTGAGGTGTAGAGAACGGTTTTCGGCTTAATTGTGAATTAGGCCTAAAAATGCTTTACAGGGCGTATAGTGCAATGTGTTAAGGGATGTATATGTATTATGTGTGTATTATTTGTGTGTTTTTGTGTATGCGTGTGCCAAGTTGTATGCTTGCATGTATTATAGCTGTGTGTATTGGTTGTGTTTGGTTGCAGGCACTACTACAAAATGGAGCTATTGCAACATTTAGTAGGCAACACTTTACAAAATTGTTGCAATTTACACAAATCTAGTCGGCATGGCAACACTTTCTCAAAAAATGTTGCATTATGTTAGCTAGTGCAACACATTTGTAAATGCGTTGCCAAATATTAATCAATGTGCAACACTTTTCAAAATTGTTGCAAATTTACGGTACAACCGCAACACTTTTGTAGAATGTTGCAAAATCTTAGAATGATTTGAAACACTAATATTTAATAATATATAAGTAAGAAAAAAATTAAAAATATTTTATACTTGAAAATTCTAAAGACTGAACTTATGAAATATTAAACAAGAATTTAAAAATTGACTAGGAATTACGTGCACATATTTTTTATTGTAGTCCTTTAATTACGCGTTTTTTTCTTTTTACATTAAGTTTTTTATTTTTAAATATAATTAATTTGAAAAAAAAACACAAGTTTTTGTGTACTGTGAGTCGAGCTTTATAATAAATTATTGGAAGTACGCCTCATTTATATCCGATTATATAGATTTTGTTCCATTTTAGTGGTGATAATTATGATTAATTGTCATTAAATTTTTAGTACCCATATAGATGACAATTTTAAATTTGTTTCATGTTTTTGTACATTTTTAAATGTAATTTTTACATTGGTCTCATTTATACTCCGTGTTTCCATATCCTTATTAGTCGACTATTTGGTTTTAGTCGGGTTTTATATTTTAAGATCGAGTTTTGAGGAGTATCTGTTATAATTTTGAGCTCGGTATAAGGAGGAATAATAATAATAATAATAATAAAATAACGATAATAATAATAAGTAGTACTAATAACTAAATAAGACTCAGATAGAATGGAACCAAACTAAAACCCAATTTTTGTTCAGTCAATTATATAAAAACTAAAGGGGAGAGCCTCAGCCATCGTTCTTCTTCTTCATGTGGTGTTCTCTTCACCTCTCTTTCATCTTTCATCGTCGTCATCATCATCATACACAACCATCACCATCGTCGTGCACATCTTCACCACCACCGTGTACCATCACCATCACCGAAGTGTCCCCAATTGCAGCAGCTCACCACGTTTGAGCGCCACCTCTGTCGACAACCTTCGCTGGCCACTCTTACGGTCAATTGGATGACCGTTTCTTGCTGGAATTCGGGCGTTTTCGTTGCGATCTCTTCCTTTCGTTTTCCTCCTTTCAATCCTAGCCTTCAATTTGTAAGTTAATGTCGTTTTTCTTTTTGATTTTAGAAAATTCGTAGGTTATCAAACCCTAGTTTTGGGAGTTGCTAGTTTTAATTGATTTTAGTTGTTTCTATACTTTAATTAGGCCCTAATTAGGTTGTAACTGATAGTAATTGCGTGATTGTAGTCGGTGGTGCTTTGAAGGCGACAAAAGGGTCGGTTTTTCCCTCATGCTCAACTAGGGTGCGGTACTTCAAGGCTTCCTTCGATTTCTCTCAAGGTAAGGGTAAAACCTTACTTAGCCTATGTGTGTATTTGTATGTATGGGTTATGTATGTATGTATGTGTCTATTGTGTGTGTGAATTCATGTAGACATGAATGAGGTTGTGAATGTATGAGTGCAAGTGATTGATTGTATGTGGGTGAAATGGTGAGGAGTTTAGAGTGTAGGATTGTGTAGATTCTATACCAAGAGTACTTGACGTAATGGTAGGCTTAAGTTGCGTCGTGGACTGTCGTGGGTCTAATTTTGGTCGGGAATGGGGCTGGTTTGTACTTTGGTAGGCTGCCGTGTTGCTGGCAGTATGTCGGGGCTGTGATGTCGTGTGTTGTCAAGGTCGTAGTTGTTCTCGTTGCTGTACGCTGTTGTTGTTATCGTTGAGTTGCTTACTAACCTCGTGCGACTGCTATTTGGGGGTTTTAGGAGCTGCTGTCTCCAAGGTAATTATGGGGCTGCTGCTGTCTTTTCTCACTCGTTTGGGCCATGTCTCGAGTGAATGCTAGTTGTGTTGATAGAGATTTTACGAGGGTTGCTACGCATTGTGAATCACGTGTGATTATAGTCATATGTATGTGTGTGTCGTGTATGCTCAGTTGAAGTAGGTAGTGGTCGAGTTAGGGCTGTGTACAGGAACTGTCATTACTGCTGTAGGCTGCTGTTTTTTGGATGTCGTAGTCATATCTATTTTTTGTTTATTTTCAGGGCTCCATGGTTCACTAAACGATAAGGAAGTGCTTACTACTGAACTGGATTGCACGGTTAAAAAAATTGGGACATCTTGATTATCCCAAGAAATGAGGTATTACACTTTTTTTTATACTTAACAATCCTCATATTGGCATAACTGACTATTCTTAAATAAATAATGGTTGGCTACACGTTCTCAATAACAAGGTTAAGCTGATAATCAAGACGCACCACACAATGTTCTTAAGGTTGCAAGTTGTAGTTTAAAGTTATGACAATTGCAAAATTTAACTATAAACAGCAACCAGTGTGTGTGAATTATTGATGGTGTGTGATAACTTTAAACTACAACTTGCGACCTTAAGAACATAAACAGCAACCAGTGTGTGTGAATTATTGATGGTGTGTGATTGTTTGTTGAGTGTGGTGTGTATGTGAAAGTTTGGTGTATGAATGTATGTGTGTGTGTATTATGATACGGATTACGGAATAGTCGAGTTTATAGTCGAGTTTTGATTACAAATGAGGGCTGTGCTGGGGGGCTGCTAATAGCCGGGTATTCCTGTTATTTTCGCCGAGTAAGGCTGCTGCTCCTCTGCCGTGTAGCTGCTACTGTAATTCGTTAGTGTGATATTTCCATGCTCGTGTACTCATTATATTTATCATTGTGATGTAGACTAAATCCGAGGAATCTTTGGTGACAATGAGTTAATGTTGGATTTGTTATAAAAGTTATTTATGACTAGTATTTCCGAATCATTAGTTATGATTTGCTTATGAACTTCAACTCTACACGCGCCTAAAATTTTGAAGGGTCGACATTTAACATAATTTACTAAAGGTAATGTTTGACTCTTTAGTTTTAGTAGGTCGATCCATCATGTCTCTGTTTAGTAATTTTGGGCATACAACAAAACTGTATTGGACCGAAAGGAAAACCGTGTTTATATGATAACTTTTTTTGTGTTCATGATTATTAGGCTAGTGATAAAAATTTACAACTTTGTGATTGCTTAAAATATGTTCGAAGAGTAGCATCTATCACCCATGCTAACTCTTATGTGGTTATGTTTCAGGTAATAATAACGAAAAACTGAAGAACACGTGGAAAAAATGGAGAATTTAATTGATCATTGAGACGAAAACTCATACGATGGATCGAAAGTTTATTGTATACTGCCAATCATATTTGTATTAACTTTTATGTTGGAGTACTTTTACATAGTTGTTTTTATTGTATGTTTTATAATTGGTAATACTATATATTGTATATTACATCTTTATATATAAATATAATGAAATTTGATTGGGGTTTTATAGCAATAATTTTAAAGTGTTGCACAATATGTAATTATGTGTTGCTATTGTACAATAAAAAGGGATAGAAATGATATTTTAAAGTGTTGCATTTAGACGGGAACAATGTTGCAATTGCAATAAGAAAAGTGTTGCAATGCATGCATTAAAATGCTGCAATAGCGCATAAAAGAAAAGTGTTGCATTCACGAAATAGGTGCAACATTTGTTTAAAGTGTTGCATTTATTCCAAAAATGTTGCAACAAATGTTGCGTGCTGTCTGGCGAGGCTTTAAGCAGCGTATTTAAAAGTGTTGCATAAACAATAAGGCAACATTTTTAGGGTATTATGCAACATATTTTAGGTGTTGCTATAATTTTATTTTGTAGTAGTGAGGAGAGGATTCTTAGCCATTTTCCTTTCTTGCTCCCTCCGCATGCTACGAGGATTCCGCGGGTATATCCGGTGCGTGTAAGTGCGATGTAGCCGTCTTTGCGTTTAACTGGTCGTATGACGAGGTTCGGGACCGTCTGAACCGGATGCAGTTTGATGAGGTTTGTGCTTGAACCATTTTAAATAGCGTGTACTTAAAATGATTGTGTTTGTGAGTGTTTGTTTTTGTTTTTGTTTGTAGTTAAATGCCGTTCAGTGGGGCGGTATCACGGGCATTCTGAAGGCATCGGGCGCGATTTGCGATCACGAGACCCAGCGCTTTGTGCCCAGCGGCCGTATGGGCGGTTTGGTATCTCGGGAGGCGTTTGGTCTTTCGAGGCGGGGTGGCGGCCGGTGGTGCATAGGGACCCGCCGAGGGTCTGTTTGGCGAGGGTTTCATTCGGGATCGGATAAGCGTTATGCGGGGAAGGAGAGTCGGTTAGTCTTCTACGTCTGGGGAAGACTATGGCGGTTTGCTCGATCTCGGCTTGCTTGTGGGTAGATTGAGGTATCTTGCTTCTTTTGAGGGTGCGTAAGGTAATTTTTGCGAAAAATTTCCCTGACGTGTGCGTTTTGAACTTGTTTTGTAGGAATTTGATCCCGAGATGGCGGAGCAACCTGGTGACTTTCCTACCACCGTTGAGTACGATTTAGCGAGTGGTGTCGTCAGACCTTCACTTTGCCGTCAGATTTGCCGGTGACCACTGACGCGGGCATGTACAGCTGGACGGGCAGGGTGAAGAAGGTATGTATCTTTGTCTTTGTATATGTGAAGTGAGCCCCCAGTTTGATCGAGGTATGAGTTATAGCGAAGATCAAACTTGTGAGAGTCATGTTTTGTTGTTACCCCCTCGAGTTTGGCTTAATTTGAGTGAAATTAAGGCAAAGTGGGGTTGACTGCTCTTGTTCTGAAATTTCCCCCCGAAGTTTGGCTTAATTTGAGTGAAATTAAGGTCAAATGGAGAAAAATGTGAAGTGGTTTTGTGTTGTGTATCACAGGTGGCTAAGGAGGCGCATAAGAAGCTATGGCGGATAGCCAGCAGGTGGAGGATGGCTTGGGTGGCGAGAATTTGCTCGGTTGTGTCGAGCCGAGGCGGAGGCAGATTGGTCAGCGGGGAGTTTGACGAGTATCGTCGTCGTCATCCTGAGTGAACTTGTGTAATAAAGATTGTATGAACCTTTGTTTACATGTCGTTGTAGCTTGAACTTTGAACTTGATTGTAGTTGTGAACTGTTTGGTAAGCTTGTTTGAAAAATGAAATGATTCGAGTGGGATGCTTTGATGTTTGATTTAGCTTGTGAAAATGTTTTTATGAAAAGTTCATTTTAAATGCGAAATGAGCTTGCATGAGTGTCGAAAATGTTATGTGTTGACTCGTGGTATGAATCGTATTTGCTAAAGTGAAGTGTAATGTTGCTGCATGGGGAACAACAAGAGGATGTCGTAGCCTAGTGTAGATTGTGGTGTTTAGGAAAGACGAAATTAGGAAAGTTGCGAGAAAAAACCCGCCCCTTGAACCGCATAGCCTTATGCGGTTTAGGGATAAACCGCATAGGCTTATGCGGTTTGTCTTTAAACCGCATAGGGCTATGCGGTTTAACGGCGATGTTGTAATCTTTGAGTTTCCATATTAGTATTATGTTTTGTATATAAGGAGAAGTGCGTGCTTTATAATCCTCATTCACATTCACTTCTTTACTTCTCACCTAATACAAGTTGTTGCTCTCATAAATATATTAGGTATATTTATTAAAGTTTTTTTGTATTCAAGAAAATGGTGGAGCATTTTGATGCTCTTTTGAAGAGGTGGACTTCCTCACTAAGTCCGGCGATGAAGAAGGCGGTGTATGATGATGGTGCGGGTGTTTTTATTGGCTTTCGCCAAATGAAAGTCGATCTTGACTTCCTGGATGCGTGCTTAGATTATTGGGATCCTAGCTTGCATGTGTTTAGGTTTCCCGGGGGAGAGGTGTGTCCTTTGATGGAGGAGTTTGCGGCCATTGCTGGGTGGTCGAAACGGACTACTCCTGTGGTTGTAAGGAGTGAGCTTTGCTATAACGGGATGTTGCGAAACTTCCTTGGGATGACAAATGCTCATGCTGCAGGTTTGTTTGAGGGAGGCAAGGTAAACATGCTTCTCTTGTGTCAACGATACATGAATAAGGTTGATACTAGTATTTCGGACCGTTCTAGGCGGAGGGCCCTTGCTTTTTGTTTGGTTCATCGTTATGCTTTTGCGGGGTCCATGCCAGATGGAGTGTTCGGAAACGCGAGGTATGCTCGTGTTGTCGAAGAGATGGAGAGGGGATATGATCCGTCTGCGTTGATCCTAGCGGAAACCATCTTTGGGCTTAGGCGGCCAGTTGTGCTAATCGTCACGAGCTCGTCTGCGGGGTTGCGCTAGGATTCTCAACATTTGGCTCATGGAGAGGCTAAGTGTGTATAAAGCTCTTCCCCTTGGAAGTGTCTTCAAAGGCTGCGGCTGACGGCGTCGCGAAAGATGGAGTGGTGACCGGGAGGCGTTAAGCTAAACTACTCACAGGGGTTCGTGAAGGAGAGCTCCATTCGTTGGTATGTGTCTTGGTGGGGTATTACGGCGATTACGGCGCCGTGCATTTGCGAATCGTCTCGTGGAGTTGATGTTGTGCGAGGTTTGAGCGAGGGGTGTGGATTCATCCTCTGCGCTTGAAGAGGCAAATCGGGCTTGCTTTCGGACCATACGGCGGGATACTCGAGGTTGGAGGGTTGTTGTGCTAAACAACCAAATGATCGATGCTTGGATCAGGGATGGTCGGACCGTATTACTTGGGCTGTTCAGGAGCATATAGAGTCTAGTCGTGTTACGGACTTCTATACACGATGGTACTGCAGTTCCAATGATCCTCGAGAGCAGGAGAATCAAAGGAGGAGGAAAAGAATGGGCCAAGGCCCTCCTTGGCGTATAAGGTTGTCTTGTGAAAAGGAGGGACTATGGTGATCTTTGTGCTGTTGGTGTGGATGCTTCTACTTCGAGACCGGCGCGGGAAAGGCTTGGACCGAAGGTGACCGTTAAAGATCGCCTAGGGCCAAGGATTGAGGAGCCCCCAGTCGAGCAAGATGAGGATCCGGTCGAGCCCCCAGGTTTTGAGAGATATATTCCCGTCCTTAGTTCGAAAATTGTGGCGGACCGGCCCCTTGAAGATGAAGAGGCTAATCCGAAGCGTCAGAGGATGACTTGAGTAGTTTGCTTTGTTTTGTTTAGAAAATTTCCTTTATTTAAATACATGTTTTAGATTTGAATAAAGGGCTAAGGAGGTTTGTTCCTAGCTCATTCCTAAATCGCGAAAAATTCTAAATAAAGTAATAAAATAGAATTAATTTGCTTTTGTCTTGTCTCGTTGCTTCCTTTTGTTTTGCTTTGAAATGTTCTCGACCTTTTTAAGCTTTGAACATTCGTATTTTGTCTTAAAATCCTCCACCTTTTTAAGCTTTGGATTTGTTTGTTTAATTTGTCTTGTCCTTAAGTCCTCGACCTTTTTAAGCTTTGGACTTGGATTTTTGTTTTGTTTTGTGTTGACTGTGCTCTCGACTTTTTTAAGCTTTGAGCGTGTCCTTTTGTGAGTGCATCGCCCTTGACCTTTTTAAGCTTTAGGCTTGCGTGCTAGGAAGTTCGGTTGTGCTTTTGACAAGCTGCCTACGTATCCGCGTTTCACGGAATCAAACCGGCGTAGTTCGTGTGATTCGGTTGAGCTCTTTGCAAAGCTGCCTACGTATCCACAGTGCGTGGAATCAAAGCGAGCGTAGTTCACCCATGCGAGAGTGAGTTTTGTTTTGAAATGCATTGCAAAATTGTTTGTGTTTAGGGGTAGTATTTCTTGAGTTGATCAAGATTTGTTGGTAATCGGAAGTCCTGACCGTCGAGGTCAGTTAGTTTCGCGGCTCCTCCGGGAAGGATTTCCTTGACCAAGTATGGTCCGGCCCAATTGGGTTTGAATTTTCCTCTTGGATCGACTGGTAATGGTGCTCGGACTGATTTGAGTACTAGGTCACCCACTTTGATGTTCCGTGGCTTGACCCGTTTGTTGTAGGCGCGTTGTAGGCGAGATTGGTACATTCGGACTGTACTTAGTGAATGTAACCGTCTTTCGTCTAAAAGGATGAGTTGTTCGTATCGTTCGCGTGCCCATTAAACTCGGAATGTCCGCTTCCATGAGGATTGAAGGGATTGCATCTCGATTTCTGAGGTTGAACGGCTTCCATCCCGTAGGTTAAGAAATAGGGTGTCATGCCTGTGGGTGTGCGGATGGTTGTGCGGTATCCCCATAATGCAAATGGGATTTTGTTGGGCCAGTCGTGGCAGGTGTCGACCATCTTTTTGAGGATTGATACGACGGTTTTGTTTGCTGCCTCGACCGCGCCGTTAGTTTGTGGTCGGTAGGGTGATGACTTGTGTCGTTGTATCTTGTATTTGAGGAGAAGTGGTTCAACTTCTCCTTGGAAGTGTGTGCCTTGGTCGCTGATAAACTCGTGGGGTATGCCGTAGCGACAAATGATGTTGTTTTGTATGAATTTCGCGACTTCGTTTGTGCCTAGCGTACGGTATGATGCGGTTTCGACCCATTTGGTGAAATAGTCGGTGGCCACGAGGATGAAGCAGTGTCCTCCTGCTCCTACGGGTTGAACTTTGCCTATGACGTCAATTCCCCAGGTTGAGAAGGGCCATGGCGAGGTTAAACTGTATAGTGGTGAAGGAGGGATGTGTTGTACGTTTGCAAAAATTTGACAATTATGGCAATGTTTGACATACTTTGCGCAGTCGGCTTCCATGGATAAGCGCTGCTTGGAGACCGTGCAAGCACGCTTCGTATTCTGCGGCGTTGTTTGTTACGTCAAAATCCAGTTTGATGGATAAGGGGGTGTGTTCGCCATTCGGGGATATGAGAAGTATTCCTACTCCACATCCTCGATAGTTGGAGGAGCCGTCGAAATATAACTCTCATTGTTCTTGGTTGATGTTGTAAATCCCATCGTCTGGAAGGGATGTTGTGTCGATGATTGGTTCTTCGTTGATTGCGTTTTCAGCTAGGAAATCGGAGACTGCTCGTCCCTTGATAGCTTTGAGGGGTACGTACTTAAGGTCGAATTCGGCTAGGAGCAATGTCCATCTGGCCATTCGTCCGTTAGGCACGGGTTTCTCAAAAAGGTACTTTACGGGGTCCATTTTTGAGTAGACCTTCGTTTGGTGTGCTAGCATATAGTGACGGAGTTTTTTGGATGACCATACCAATGCTAGATAGCTCTTCTCGACGGGTGAATATCGAGTTTCGTAATCGAGAAATTTCTTGCTAATGTAGTAGATTGCGTGTTCTTCGCCGTTTATCTCTTGAGCGAGCATGGCGCCCATGGCGGTAGGGGTTGTTGTAAGGTATAAGGATAGTGGTAAATCCTTTTGGGGTGGTCGTAGAACTGGTGGGTTAGTTAGCAATTCCTTGACCTTATCAAATGCTTTTTGACATTCTTCGTCCCATTCAACGTGGTCGGTTTTCTTGAGTTTCTTGAAAATTGGTTCACATATCATGGTGAGTTTGCTAATGAAGCGCGAGATGTATTGGATTTGGCCCGAAACTTGAATTTCGTCGAGGTTTTTAGGGGTTGCATTTCTAGAATTGCTTTGACTTTCGAGGAGTCGACCTCGATGCCTCTTTGGCTCACTACATGTCCTAGTAGTTTCTGGGACTTGACTCCAAAAGTACATTTTGGGGATTGAGGCGCATTTTGTATTGTCGTGGCGAGTGAAGAACTGCGGAGGTTAGTGATATGACCACTTCTCTCCTTTGACTTCACGATCATATCGTCGGCGTGAACCCGACTTCTTTGTGCATCATGTCATGTAAAAGGGTTGTAGCGGTGCGTTGGTATGTGGCACCGGCATTAATTAGGCGAAAGGCATGGCCAGTGTAGCGATATGTGCCCACGGTGTAATGAAGGCCGTTTTTGCCATGTCTTCGAGTGACATTTTGATTTGGTTGTAGCCTGCGTAGCCGTCCATGAAGGATAGGAGGGCGTGATCGGCGGTGTTGTCGACTAGGACGTCCACATGGGGTAATGGAAAGTCATTTTTGGGACTAGCTTTGTTCAAGTCGCGAAAGTCAACGCATACTCGAATTTTGCCATTCTTTTTCAAGACTGGGACCATGTTCGAGACCCATTTAGGATATTCGATGACTTGGATGAAACCGACTTGTAGTTGTTTTTCGATTTCTTCCTTGACCATAAGGGACCATTCGGGACGTAGTCTTCTAAGCTTTTGCTTGATGAGTTTGTAACCGGGTTTGATGGGGATGCGGTTCTCGGCGATGCTTCGTTCGATTCCGGGCATGTCTTTGTATGACCAAGCGAATACGTCCTTGAATTCGCTTAGGAGTTGTGTGAATTGGGTGCGCTCGTGTTCGTCTAGTGAGGCACCTAGTTGTAGTTCCCTTGGTTCTTCGGGGGTTCCCACGTTTATGGTTATGGTTTCCTCGATGATAGGGTCCTGTGTTTTGGGAGAGACAAGGTTTGCAATGTATTTGTTTAATGATTCATTTGTTTGTTCATTTTCGCATGAGTTAGTGTTTTTTGTATTTTGTGTTTTGTTTGTTGCTTGTTGATTTTTGTTTGTTTGTATTTTGTTATTTGTTTTAGCTTGAGACAAGGCGTAAGCAAATTTATTCATTTTATTATTTTGAAGAGGATTATTCGACAAATCAGAAAATTGCTTGGAGCTAGCCTCCGTAAAAAGGAAATCTAAACTAAAGCTAGAGTTTAGGATAGATGGGTCGACAGATGACCCGACACTAAGAGCATTAGAATCTAAAAGAATTTCTTCTTCTTCTTCTTCATCGTCTTCTGTGCCGCTGGAGCTGCTTGAGCTGCTTGAGTTGCTTGAGTTGGTTGGGTTGCTTGAGTTGTGATGTAGATTGCGTCGTTGCTGGAGGAAGGTGTGGTTTTCCTTCAAGGTTTCTTGATTCTTCCTTGATCGATAAGATCTTGGATGACATGTTTGAGTTTAAGACAACTCTCAGTGCTATGCCCCATGCCCCGGTGGTACGCACAGAAGGCGTTGGGGTCCCATGACTTTGATTTCTTTCTCATGGGTGGCTCGTTGATATGTCCAATTGGCGTGAGGTAGTCTTTTTCAACTAGTTTTTGTAATGCCACAGCGTAGGGCATATAGAGTCTGTTAAAGTTCCTTGCAGAGCCATACGAGTTGTGTATTTTTCGTCCTTTAAGAGTGCGTTCTCGAAGGGTACTTCGGTAGGCGGGATCCTCGTAGCTGGATGTGAGATCCTTTTCGATGCGAGTGCCAATTTCGATGAGATGTTCGAAGGTCAGGCGTGGCGAAGTGAAAGTAGTATCGCCAGGCGGGTCGTACGCTGAAGAGCGAAGTGGATATGTGTTCGTCTTCGTGTGGGTGCTCCGGCACTCGGGAAAGTAATTTCCTCCTTTGTGCAAGATGTTTGGCCAAGCCTTCGTTGTCCTTGACGAAAAGCTTCGAGGGTGTCGGCGAGGCGGGTTGCTAAGTTCTTTTTGGGCGCGACGTTCCAAGCGGCTCGGCTGCGGTGCGATGTAGAGCCTTTAGGTGATTGATGTCTTTTGCAAGTTGATTGATGTGGCCTATCGCCGTCGGTGGGTAGCGATATTAAATCGTCTTCATTATCACTAGACCATACGGCATTGATTTGGTCGATGCGAGGGTGTGATGAGGTAAGCGGTCTAGTATTGGGATTGACCCTACGAAGATTGCATGATTGCCTAGTGGGTTTTCGTTGTTTGAAGGCTTAGTGGGTTAAGATGGTTTGCTAAGCTTTCCTTGATCAATCAGATCTTGGATAGCGTTCTTGAGCCTGAAGCAGTTCTCGGTGTCATGCCCCTTGCCTCGGTGGTATGCACAGAAGGCATTGGGGTTCCAAGATTTAGGCTTTTTGTCTTCGGGCGGCTCGCTAGTAGGCCCGATAGGTTGTAGGTAGTTCTTTTCGACTAACCTTTGGAATGCCTTGGTGTAAGACATAAAGAGAGGGTCGAAGTTTCTCTTGGCCTTGGGAGGTGGTGAGAAGGTAGTTGCGAAGGCGTCGCGGGTGTCGTCGTCAAGGTTACCGACGGTGCGGTTTTCGTCGTTCTTGACCGCGCGGGAGGACTTAGAGGAGCTCCCCTGATAAGCATGGCCGGTGTATTTAGCCATGGTGCCAGTCCTAAGGTCATCTTCGATTTGAGTGCCGACCTTAGTTAGTTCTTTGAAGTTCTGAATGTTGCTGTACCTCATGTAGAATTGGTACGAATTCGCGGGTTATTTATGAACTTGATGCGAGCTCGTCCTCGCGGGGACGGTTGGGGATTTGAGCGCTCAGCTTCTTCCAACGAGTAAGATAATCGGTGAAGCCTTCATTGTCCTTTTGAGATAGGACTTCTAAGGTGCGAATCGAGACTTGAGTGTCTTCATTGTCTCGGTACTGTCGGTCGAACTCGACTGTGAGTTCTTCAAAAGTGGGGACCCGTTGTGGGTCTAGTGAGTAGAACCATGTCTTCGGCACTGCTGCTAGAGAGTGCGGGAAGAGAGTGAGCCAATGCTTGGAGTCGACTCCCTTGATGGCCATTTGGGACTTGAAAGCTCGGATGTGAATGATCGGGCTCTCATGTCCTTGGAAGATAGGAAGATCACTAAGGGCGAGCTTGTTTGGGAGCTCATCCTTAATGCTAGTAGGCACGTTCTCATTCTCTTTGTGGATAGAGTAAGTGCTCGAGACGTAGAGTCTCTCCTCCATGGCTTGGAGTTTCTTAGCGTGCCTTTCGTCTTCCTCCTTGATCTTGAGTTCCATTCGTTCCACCTCGACGGTATGGCGGGTCAAAAGGCCCTCAAGGTCAGCGGTCAGCTTTGTAACTTGATCACGGAGTGCATTGACTTCTTCGTTGTTGCCGGCCATTTTGCGGGTGTAGGTTCGTTTCTTGTAGGGGATTATTACACGTTGTTTGGTACGGCGAGTATCCAGCTGAGGCCTACATTTCACTTTGTATGTTAGAGACACGACTCGACCCACTAGACTCACATTCATTTTTAAGCATTCATTTTAGCTCATTTCTTTGTTTAGAAAGATCTTTTATGTTTTGAAAAGAGGAGATTTTCGAAAAGGTTTTAGCTAAGGGAAGCTTTTGAAACGAGGATGTGTGCGCACATCTCGCCTCGATGTTAAAACGTTTTGCATTTGCACCCGTCGAACTAGTATCGGCGATTTGCCGAGGTGAGCTCGAGTCGGATGTGTAAAAGAAGAAGGATTCGGCTCGAGCAAGTCGAGTCGAGGATGTTAAAAGTGGAGTCTAGGCCGTAAGACCTAGAAGATTGAAATCCGCGAGCTCGGGTTTTAATCCTTGCTCGGGTTTTTGCTTGTTAGTGAAAAAGGAGAATTTTGAGAAAGCTTGTTTCAAAAATTCGCGATAGTTTTGTTTGAAAAGTGTTAGTTTGTTAGATGTTAGGTTCATTTATCTTTGAAAAGTTTAAGCGAATTTTCGAAGATATGAATGCAAATGCTCGTTTTGAAAAAGACCATGGAGTGCATAGCCTCGAACATGCGTATTATGACTCAAAGGGGTGAAAATGAGTTAGTCGGGTACACCTCCAACAACCTCAGTGCGCTTTGGCGGATACTTAACCCCTTCATTTCCTTCTGAGGCGATAGGTTTCTGAAGGGAACCTTTGGGGCGGTCGAGATAGCCATTCTGACAAGCCAGTGGAGAGGCGAGAGGAAAGCTAGTCCGGCATGTGCTTTATCGAGTGGACAAGCCTGCATGTGGGAACCACCTCTCGAGGGTGCAAAGGGTGCCTAGATTCCAAAAGGAATGGACTCTAAACGAATGTGCATAGCTTAAATATGTATACTTGGATTGTTCAAGGCTTTCAAGTTTCACCTCTTTATTTTTAAAAAGAAAAAGCTAGTTTTAAGTTTTAAAAATAAAATGTCCCCAGCGGAGTCGCCAAACTGTGGAACCCGGGAACCGCGTCGAGGGACCCAACTCGGCGTCTTGCTTAAGGGCGGATTTTAAAGTTAAAAAAGATTAAGTTGGAAAAACCTTTAAGAACTGTTATGGAGTCGCCACCTAATTATCGCGGAAATTAGGAACCTGTAACCATGTTCTAAGTTTAAAACATGTCCTAGATTTTGGAGCACGCCGACACCCCTACATCTAAGGTTGTGAAACCAGATTGGATTCGGGGTGAGGGTACTTTAGAAAAAGAGTTAATTCAAATAATGATTTATGAAAACCTTTTGGAAAAGCCTATGTAAAAATAGCCTCTACTGACCTAGAACAATCCTTGTAAGATGATATTTGAGCTAATGTTATCGCTACGTACAAGTGCGATAAGTTTGTAAAAGAATGCAGATGCAGATGCAAAAAGATTGATTAAAACCCTCAGTTTAGCATGTTTAACTTGTTAACGAATACGGTTCAGTTAAGGGTCGAATTCATTGTTTAAGTTGACTTTAATGCAAAATAAGAAGGGTGCAAGATGCATGCAAATAAAATAAAGTTCAATTGTCCATTGGTTTATTTTATAAGGTCGGTTGCTTATGCGACTTTGGCGTGTCATCGGATATGGAGTGTACCCGAAGTAAATAGAACACTTGGAGTGCAAGCGCGCTGGGTGCCAAAGCCGGGGTGGGGGGGGGGCACTAGAGTGTAGACCCCTTTGTTAGTCCATAGAAAATAAGAAAAACCTTAGATCCAAGTGGGTCGGAACCTACCTTTTCCTGGCGCTTGAGATCTGGGCGAGCTTAGCTTCTTAAACTTAAAAGGAGGATGAATTCAACACGGGATGGTGTGTTGAACTCAAGGATTTGAGTGCTTGAGGCTTTGTGAGAGTTTTGTGGTGTATGATGTGAAAGCTGGGTGAAAAAGTTATTCTGGTTGTAGAATTGTCGTTGAGGTCGGGGTATATGGGTGTATATATACTAAAAACCTCGGAGAAATTAGGAAATCCGGGGATAGAACCAGGCCTAGAAACCGCATAGCCTTATGCGGTTCTTGGAACAAACCGCATAGGCTAATGCGGTTGCCTCCCCAAACCGCATAAGCTTATGCGGTTTGAGGGTGTGGTTTTAGCCTAGTTTCCTAGTTTCGGTTTGATTGTATCTTTGAAAGATTGCGAGATAATCCTAAGCTTGCTCGTCAAGAAAACTCCTAGGATATTTCTGAGATATTTTGTGATGTTCAGGGCTTTGGAGTGCGGGCCAAAGGCTGGGTTTGGGCTCGGTTTCGGGCCCGAGACCCGGAAAAATGAAAAGGGTGTATTTGCATAGTTTTTGTGAATTAAGGTAAGACGTGAAGCCGTATTTTGTGTAAGAGGGGGCTAAAGGGAAGATCTAGCCACCGGGCCTAAATTTAGGAATTTAGGAATGCTGAATTAGACCTTGTTAATGTAGAAAGGGCTAATTGGAGTGTAAATGCGAAGCTCATGCCAAATGAAGCAGGACGAGGACCTAGTTAGACTCCAAATGGACAAAATGAACGTTTATTTAAGTGTGATGTAAAGCGACCTTAATCATTTTAACATTTCAGACGACTCAAAATGAATTCGACATTAGTTAGAACCGTTTAAGTCAACGTTAAACATGCGTAATAAAAGTCCGTGATACATCACAGGGTTTTGTGTGGGAGGGTACGGATATGGGTATCCACAGACGCCATCATATTTATTATGATAGGATTTATACGAATATAATATAGACCCGAAGAATACGATGGCATTTTCTCACATATATATCTTTTGCCTGACTTAATACTTGTTAGACACAAGTATTCTTTATTATTTTCAATCATGGTTTCAATATGAAAACCATTTTGGCGCATATCATTGAAACTGATCAGGTTTCTTTGCGATTTACTCGAGTATAAAGCATGACTTATAATTAAGTTCGTTCCCCTTGGGAGTACGACGCTAGCCTTTCCGGCGCCTTCAATTATTGCAGCATTCCCTGATATTGTATTTACATTTGCCTTTATTGGCATCATTGTACTAAAGTACCTTTTATTTTTCAATATAGTGTGAGTTGTACCACTATCAATTAGGCATGCTTCTCCAATATTTGCCATATCTTCAAAATATAAACAAAGTGTTATTTAATTAGACATTCAATTCATTGCATCAATAATATTACAACATTACATAGAGTTGTACAAACCACAAAATAAATTAAAACAATGCATAAAATAACATAGAAAGAAATAACTGATAATATTATATGATTAGTTTTATAATATAATAGTTTCTATTGTGATTTCATTTTAGTTTGTAGATTCATTAATGCCCGCAACATCATCCAGAAGATAATCTGCTATGTCGAGGTTGTTAGAATCTGGTGCGGAAGATATAATGGGGATCGCATCACTAATAAAGTGTGCCTCAGGCCCTTTATTTTCTTGTTTGATAGATGCTTGATAGAGATCAACAAAGTGCTTAGGTGTACGACATGTACGAGCCCAATGCCCATTCAGACCACACTTCAAGCATGCACCCTTAGTTTTATTCACCTTTTCTGGGCGGACAAATTGCTTACAAAAATGTGGTTTTTTAAAGCTATAAGGCTTTCGTTCCGGGCCATAACCACGTCCCTTACCACGTCCTCTTTTGTTGTTCCAGCGCCCACGGCCAGACTTGGCAATAGCATTCGCCTCAAGTATAGCCATGGAGCCGCTTGACCTCATATTTTCATTTTTTAATAAGATTTTGTCATGTTGTTTAGAAAGTAACAACACTGTAATGAGGTCAGTGAATTTGGTAAATTTTTCTTGCCTTAGTTGGCGTGCAAAATGTATATTCGGCCCTCCCATAGTTGAGAAAGTTTTGTCCAGTTTAGCAAAATCACTGACTTCTTCTCCACAATATTCTAATTGTGAAGATAAATTAAATAGAGCAGAATTATATTCATTTACTGATGTATAATCCTGGAAACGTAAATTTTTCCACTCTTCCCGTAGCCTAGGAAGTAGAACATTGTGATGACGTCCAAACCTTTCCTCAAGATGTTTTAGTAGCTCACTTGGGTCCCTAACTCGTATATATTCATTTTTAAGGGATTCAGCCACATGATGCCTTATGAATATATGAGCTTTCTGTTTTTCTTGGTGGGTAGCCCAACTACCCTCCTCAATAGTATGCTCGAGGCCCATTGCCCCTAAGTGAGCAATAATGTCATCCCTCCACTGGGAGTATCTCATTCCAGATACATCAAGGACTTCGAAATCTCTTTTAGCAATATGTGCCATTTTCTAAATCATCATATAAATAAGAACATTAGTGATATGAATAAATATGGTTACGATTATTATTATTCAATTTATTGATAAACTTCTCATTTGATAAGAAAAAATAACAAAATACAACAAGAATTAACATAACATAAATACTATTTTTAACAATTTTTCATAATATGAATTATTAAAATTCCAAAGAATACAACTATTAATACTATTACAAGCATTAGACAACTAACAAGAGCCTTCAATTCATTAAAAGATTTTTGTAATCTATTTGAAATAGCGTCGGATGAAGGATCCATATATATTATATAATATTTTTATTTATTTGGAGAATTTTTGAGATATGAATATGAAAGTAGTGAATGAAATAAGTGAGTAAAATGATAAGATTTTGTGGTTTAAATAGATGTTGATTTTACTGTAGCACAACGGTTATAATTAATTTTTAAAAGGGTTGTTTATTTTAAAATAATAAGATTTTGTGGTTTAGAAATGAGTGTTATTTTAGTGTAGTTGTAACGGTTATATTGAATAGGTAAAATAGTTATTTTATTTTAATAATTAAACATGGTTAATAATTATTTAATTTATTATTATTTCTTCGTTAATAAATAAATATTCTAAATAAAGAAAAAACTAAAATATGGTGATCCATTAATAAAATAATTTACACATATAAAATATATATATTTAATATCTTCAATTATTGTTTTCTTTAGTTAAAAGCAACAACAACAACAAGACAACAATAATAAATGCTTATATATAAAAAAAAATATAAAAATAATAAAAACAAAAAAATAACAATAACAATAATGTAGTATGATGACTACAAAATATGTCGAGCAATATTTTCACATCATTTTCAAAACTAATCAAACATCATTCAAAGCTTCACTTACCTATTCTTCATTTCTATTTTTATTTTATTTCACACACCATTTTTAATTTATTTAGGTAATAAGTTTTATATTCCATTTAATTCGAGAATAGCTATTTTTAATGATGGTCGATTAGAGCTAATGGCGATTACGCCTTTTACGGGTGATGTTCAGTTGATGCGGTTGGTTTAAGTGACTTTTCAACATGGGTGGTTGGTTTAGTATCGTCGATACGACGTTTACTGCTAACGGTTTCATCAGTCGAATCTGATGATTGTTGTTCATCCCTGACCCTCTTCAAGTGAGAAGGTCCTGCCATATTTTCGGATACGAAACGGCGATTCTCGAGACATTTATTGTTTAGTCCCTCTGGTCGAATATTAAGGTTGATATGGGTTGGTTTTGTTGGCTGCCTATTTATATTACGAGGGACAACAGATGGTTCGCTCGGGGGTGGTTGCGGTCGCGGTTGAGGACGGGGATGAACAATTGGTAAGATGGGACAATGAACGGGAATACTACTCTCAGGCTCAGTAATAAGGTATATATTTGAATTTGTGATATAGCTAAAAATAGGGTTGATCCCATGACAATGGTGATCCATAAAAAATTTTTTTTATTTTATTTTAAGATTGTAATAATATTAGAACAATAGTTGTGAATACTACTAATAATACTATGAATTATTTTTAACTTACGAATTCAGAGCAATTCGTGCTGATAACGTATTGAGAATTAAAGATTAGAGAAAGGAAGTTATGTTTTTTGTATATTTCAGCTTTGAGTTTTGCTCTATTTATAATACAAAAATAACTATACATAAACTATTTCTAGGGATGGAAGTTTGCGTATTTTTAGGCAGAAATCCGGGATGGTGAGATTTTCACCTTATCACCATGAATTCTTAACATCACAATTATTATGAACTGCTTCACAATAGGCAGAAATCCGGGATGGTGAGATTTTCACCTTATCACCATGAATTCTTAACATCACAATTATTATGAACTGCTTCACAATAACTAAAAATATATTATCTTTATAACAAAAAAATAATTTCCAAAAAATAAAAAAAACTTTCGGCCAAAAATAAAACAAATCGATTTTTTTTTTTTTTTAATTTAAAATATCTCGGCCAAATGACAAAATATTTACAAAAATTTTAATTCGGCCCTCGAAAATTGATTAAACAGTTTTAATTCGTTTATGTAGATCGATACTAACTCAATTTTAATCCGTATTAAACATTGATTTATAAGAGATTCAAAATAACCATTTAAATTAAACATCTTAAAATTATAGATCTAATGATTAACAAACTAATATGTTCATTAACATACAGAATTTGGTCCTTTTATGTTTTAATTCAATCGGTATTAAATCAAAACTTATACAAATTCATATGAGATAGATTTAACATCTTAAAACATCGATAATAATGAATCAAACGGACCAAATTAGCCAAAAATGGATCAAGAACACACGGCACATACACAAAAACAAATCGGCCAAAAAGAAAAATTGAGCCGTGTCCATTTAAGTTGTTTCAAAATCATACAAAATCGATTTTTTATGAAAACCATATAAAAATTCATGAGCCCTAAATCTCTGATACCACTTGTAAGATTATATCGGTATATAGTCCATTAAAAACACGGGATTATAATGAAAACATTATATGATTTATAGTCATAAATTGAAATTGCATAACATGGTATAAAGATTAAGAAATAACCTTTCAAAACTAGAGATATGGCCTAAGAACAATAGCAAAAAAATGGTATCTCCTAATTGTAACACCCAAGATGAGTTGAGATATGCCTTTAGATTGCTAGAGGAATAATGAAATTAGGTTAGATGAGAATTAGGGTGTGATTAGGTTAAGTAGAGAGGAAGAAACTCTCCCTCTCCCACATAACATCACACGTCCAAAAAGTGGGCATGGGGCGGACTTTTCCACCTCAAAATGTTAAAAGCCCAATCTAATTAAAAAGTTTATTTAAAACACATTCAATTAGTTTCTTTAGCTTTTAATATATAATGTAATTATAATATCCGTATATTATAATGAATCATAAATGTCCGTATATTTATAATCTAATTAATTATAACTGTTTAAAATTAATTAGTCTACATTATACGCAATAATTAAATATAAACTTTTATGTTCAATTTACGAATTACAGCTAATTCCTCTCATCTAATATCATTTAATCATTATTAAATAATATTCATCATCATATTTGACTAACCTTTTAGTCAACAACACTGACTAACCTTTTAGTCATTAAATAAGGCATCGATATGATTATTTTCTCAAATAATCACATCTCTCAAACACATCCTTTAGGTGTGACTCTTAGGGACCAGTTGATCACCGCCATCTGTATGACAATAACGTCAAACTTATCTAGCAAGCCAACCGTTATCGATAAACGTTAATCAACTGATTAAATACAAAATGTACTCTGTGTACCTTTAGAGATTTACTTATGTTATTGCACTAACTGTGGAGGACACTAGCTCCAACAACAACGTCATATTAGGTCGCCCATGGATCCACAACCTCAAGGCGGTACCATCCACATACCATCAATGCGTCAAGATCCCAACCAAGTGGGGGACAGCAACGGTAAGGGGCGAACAACAGACAGCCCAGGAGTGTTCTGGGGGCGACCACGAAATCCTCCGGCCAGGTAAGTCTCTTGCATAGCAATTAAAGTAGCCTGTCAGGAATGTCGGGAATCCTGCTCCATGTATGGAGACAGAAGAAGTGGTTTTAACGCAGGACAGACCTGACAGGAAAGTTCTGATTGGCTCTGATGCTCCGCAGATAATTAGGCCTGCCTTGATTGACTTCCTAAAGAGTAAGAAGCACTGTTTTGTCGGGTCACATCCTGATATGACTGGGATCAGCCCTGATGTTATTTCTCATAAGTTAAATATTGACCCTCGTATCAAGCCTGTCAAGCAGAAACGCAGGAAATTCGCTCCAGAAAGAAATGAGATTGTGAACGAAGAAGTGCAGAAGCTGTTAGAGATGGACATGATAAAGGAAGTGTGTATCGTGAGTGGCTGGTAAATGTGGTCGTAGTGCAGAAGAAGAACGGAAAGTGGAGGGTCTGTGTGGACTACACAGATCTGAACAAGGCGTGTCCGAAAGATTATTTTCCTCTGCCCCACGTAGATGCCATGGTAGATGCAACTGCAGGTCATGAAGTCCTGACGTTCATGGACGCAGCAAGTGGATTCAATCAGATCAGGATGCACCCTCCAGACCAAGAGCACAGAGCGTTCATGACCACCGGAGGGATCTACTGTTACAAAGCCATGCCCTTTGGTCCGAAGAATGCTGGTGCAACATATCAACGGCTGGTAAACATGATGTTCAAGGATCAGATCGGGGATATCATGGAGGTCTACATTGACGACATGGTGGTCAAGTCAAAGAAAGCTGAAGATCATATCCGTGACCTGGCCGTGGCATTCGAGATTCTTGAAAAGTATAATATGAAATTGCAACCTACTAAATGTACTTTTGGTGTGACCGCAGGAAAACTCTTGGGGTACATGGTGACAAAAGGAGGAATGGAGGCCAGTCCTGAGCAGATTAAAGCAATCATGAATTTGGCGTCCCCCCAGAACCCGAAGGATGTACAGAAATTAACGGGCAGAGTTGAAGCCCTGAACAGATTCATATCTAGATCTTCGGAGAGGTGCAAGCCATTCTATGACATGCTAAGGAAAAACAAGCAGTTTGCCTGGAAAGATGAGCATGAAGAGGCATTTCAAGAGTTAAAAAGTTACTTGTCATCTGCTCCGTTGCTGTCGAAACCTGAGCCAGGAGAGCCGTTGGTTGTGTTTCTGTCTGTGACAGAATTTTCTGTAAGTGTTGTCCTGGTCAGAGAACTTGAAGGAGAGCAGCATCCCGTGTATTATGTAAGTAAGAGTCTTTTGGATGCTGAAACCAGGTACACAGTTCTGGAAAAATTTGTTTTAGCGTTAACAGTAGCTTGTACCAAGTTGCGACCTTATTTTGAATCTCATCATATTATCGTACGTACTAATGTTCCTGTCAAGTCTGTACTGTGTAAGCCAGAACTTTCAGGAAGAATGTCTAAGTGGTTAGTCAAGTTGAGCACGTATGATATATCCTATGAGCCCAGGACATCAATCAAGTCACAAGCCTTAGCAGATTTTGTGGCTGATTTCACTCCCACATTGAACGAGCAGGCTACCCAGGAAGTGTTACAACTGGCAGAAAACAAGGGTGTATGGGAACTTTGGACAGACGGTTCAGCCAACGTCAGGGGCACAGGACTGGGTGTGGTCCTGAAATCGCCACAGGGGGACAAGATAGTACAGGCTATGTCATGTGAGTTCAGGACAACCAACAACGAGGCTGAGTATGAAGCCTTGATTGCAGGTCTGAACGTGTGCCTAGATATGGGTGTACGAGATGTAAAGGTAAAGATAGATTCGTTGTTGGTGACCAACCAGATCAACGGTATGTATGCGGCTAAGGATTCTAAGATGGTAGCTTACCTTGATTTGGTAAAATCTCTTTTTGAAAAATTTAATAATATTTCTGTTGAGCAAGTGCCCAGGGATCAGAACGTACAGGCTGATGCTCTGGCCAACATCGGTTCAACTTTTGAACCACAAACGCTGGACAATATTCCTATTGTGCATGTCCTAGAACCAGCAGTCCAAAAGGTACAGCCAGACTGCCAGAATACAGTGCAAGCAGCTCAGAGCTGGACACAACCGTATTATGAATGGTTACTTCACGACAAACTACCTGATGACAAAATTGAAGCTAGAGCATTTAAAATCAAAGCCTCTAGATACACGATTATTCAAGGCGTGCTCTTTAAGAGATCTTTCAATGGACTCTATCTTCGGTGCTTGGAACCTGACCAGGTCAGGACTGTCATGTCAGAAATCCATGATGGGCAATGTGGAAACCACACAGGTGGCAGAAGTTTGGCTAACAAAGTATTGCGAATGGGTTACTATTGGCCAACCTTGAAGTTGGATTGTGCACAGTATACGCTAAAGTGTGATGCCTGCCAGAAACACGCTCCAGTCATCCACCAGCCCTCACAGGAATTACACTCAATCTCAACTCCGTGGCCATTCATGAAATGGGGCATGAACATAGTTGGGAAACTGCCAGTAGCTCCAGGCCAGAAAGTCTACATGCTAGCTATGACTGATTATTTCTCAAAGTGGATAGAGGCAGATTCGTTCAAAAACGTGACTGAGAAAGAAGTAATGGCTTTCATCAAAAAGAACATCATCAACAGATACGGAATTCCTTCAGAGATCGTGTGCGATAATGGACTTCAGTTCGTAGGAAACAAGACTAGGGATTATTGCAAACAGTGGAACATAAATCTGGTGACCTCGGCGCCTCGATATCCACAAGCAAACGGCCAGGCTGAGTCTAGCAACAAGGTGGTGATCAACTGCATAAAGAAGAAGCTAATGGAAAAGTAAAGAAGGTGGGCTGAAGAACTACCTCTGGTGCTATAGGCTGACAGAATCACACCGAAGAGGGCTACAGGGCAGACACCGTATTTGATGGTCTACGGCTGTGAGGCGGTCCTACCAGTTGAAGTACAAGTACCAACTACCAGGTATGGTCTGAACACAACTACTGAGAATTCAGACTTATTATGTGATAATCTTGACACAGTTCAAGAGCTGAGAGATCTGGCGGCAATAAGGATGGCTGCGTACCAGCAGTCAGTGGCTAAGAGTTACAACAAGAACGTCAGACTGCGGATGTTCAGGACTGGAGACCTTGTCCTGAGGAAAGTGTTTCAGAACACACGGGACAGAGCTGCAGGAAAGGTAGCACCTACATGGGAAGGACCTTATCTGATCGATTTAGTGGTAGGTAAGGGTTCGTACAGGCTGCAGACCCTGGATGGCAAGATGATTCCAAGAGCGTGGAATGCACTACATCTTAAGTTATATCATATGTAAAGTTACTACACACAACAAGCAAATCTGGTAAGATGCTCATTCTCTAACTTCAAATAATTTCCTAGTTTTATCAAAATCATTACTGACTTGTGTAGGGATCTCATCCTATTCACTAATCAAATATTAGTGTAAATCAAATTACTGTAATTTGATGAGCAAGATCTATGTGGTTACATAAATACTTTGTTATAAGTTTATAGAAAATTATACCTTTCTTAAAGGGAAATTTGGGCACAAAACTAGAACTCCTTTCTAGTTTTGTTTCTTGAGCTAGTGTTTAGGATGATCCTCCAAAACCCGAGTTTCCAAAATAGGAAACCTCCTCTTAGTTGCACCCAAGAACAACTCCAAATTTATTAGTGATTTTGATCTAGAAATCACTAATAAAAGCTTGATAATATGTGAATAATATTATTACTAACTCTTAGTAATGTGTAGAAATATAAGTACAAGTTACTTATTATAATGAAAGAGTTTAGAGAGAAAAAGTGGAGAGATGAGAATAAAAATACATGAATGATTTTTTTTTTCTCTCTTTGGCTTTGTATTTAACAACAAAACAAGCAAAATGAGGTGTGTGTTGGACACCCATTTTCTCGGCCAAATCAATAGGAGAGGAAGAGTGTGAGCTTCTTTTCTTGTTAAGAACAAACACATGCATGCTCATGATGGTGTTCTTTGCATGCATAAACAAGTCACAACAATACAAAACACATAAGACAAAAGGGAAGCTTCCTCCCTTCTCTCATTTTGGACGGTCCAAAATGTGTCTCATGGGTCAATTTTGTTTATCAATATTTGTTCCACAAATACTTATAATTTATCACTTAATCATCTAATATGATAAAGTGTAAATCAATTAAATTCTTCCTTAATATACTTGTACACTTACACATATATTAAATTGTACTTTTACTAATCTCATTAGTAAAATATACTTGATTAGTGAATTAACGGTTAATCACTAATCCCATCTCCTCTAATAATTTTATCAATATAAAATTCAATCATCCGAGTTTACAACTCGATTTCTCTCTAGATTAATTCAGCGACTAGCAGTTAGTCGATTTATCAAGTTACTAATCTAATCGTATCTCATACAATTAATTAGCTTTATATTTTAGATGCGTTCCTATAGGTGTGACTTAAAGGGATCAATTGATTCTGTAGTTCTCACGACAATAACGTCAAACTCTAGTCAGCCAACCGTTATTGATTTACGTTAATCAATTGACAATAATACAGGATTATCCCCATGTATTCCTTAATTGAGATTTATTAAGTAATCGCACTATTGTGGAGGACACTTACTCCAACAATCTCCCACTTGTCCGAGACAAGTTGTGCATTACAAATTCTCATGTCCGTTTCACATCTCCCACTCGATGCAAGGTGTCTTACAGGTCGTACTTGCATCCTGAGATATATATCGTGAGTGGTTTCCTCGATATGGAGAGTAGTAATCTGAGGGAATCTACCGTAGATTCTTACCGAGCGTGGCCACGCATTTTCAGCGACTACTCCTCGAGTGGCCCAAAGATGTTTTACCCTGACGAGGGTGGACATTTCCCTTCCACTCGATTGTACTGTATAATGCTGTGGATACCCATATCCGTACCCTCCCAAACAAAACCCTGTGATGTACCACGGACTTTTATTACGCATGTTTTAACGTTAACTTAAACGGTTCTAACCAATGTCGAATTCATTTTGAGTCGTTTTAAATGTTAAATGTTTAGGTCGCTTCACATCACACTTAAATAAACGTTCATTTTGTCCATTTGGAGTCTAGCTAGGTCCTTGTCCTGCTTCATTTGGCATGAGCTTCGCATTTGCACTACAATTAGCCCTTTTACATTAACAAGGTCTAATTCAGCATTCCTAAATTCCTAAATTTAGGCCCGGTGGCTAAATCTTCCCTTTAGTCCCCTCTTACACAAAATACGGCTTCACGTCTTACCTTATTTCACAAAATCTATGCAAATACACCCTTTTCACATTTTCGGGTCTCGGGCCCAAAACCGAGCCCAAACCCACCTTTGGCCCGCACTCCAAAGCCCTCAACAAATCTCTAGAAGATCATACTAGGTCTTCTTGGGGCACAAGCAAGGAGATTACACCGAATATTCCCAAGATTTAGCAATTCGGATTAAGGAAATACGAAATCACGGAACTAAAACCACACCACTAAATCAAACAAGCTTATGCGGCTCCCTACACAAACCGCATAAGCCTATGCGGTTTGTCAGCTTGGCTTTTTAAGCTTATGCGGCTCATGGTGCAAACCGCATAAGCTTATGCGGCTCATGGTGCAAACCGCATAAGCCTATGCGGTTTGCCCACCAAACCGCATAAGGCTATGCGGTTTCCCAGGCTGGCTTTTTCCCCTGCTTTCCTATTTTCTCTCGGCTATTCTCCTATATATACAACCCCTCGCACGACCTATTCTCACAAGTTTTCCACACAAGAAAACCCTCTCTTCTCACAACCTCTCTTCCTAGTTTTAGCACCCACACATGGGTCCCACAAAATATACCGTCTAGCACGGTATACACCTAAATACATCCACAAAGCCTCACGCACCCAAATCCTTGGGTTCAGCACACCATCCCGTGCTGAATTCCTCCTTTCTAGTTCAAGAAGCGGCTACGCCCGGATCTGAGCGTCGGGGACAAGGGTAGGTACCGATCCACTTGGATCAAAGCTTTTTCTTATTTTCTATGGACTAACAAAGGGGACTACACTCTAGCGCCGGCTTTGGCACCCGAGCGCGCTTGCCTTCCAAGTGTTCTTATCACTTCGGGTACACTCCATATCAGATGACACGCCAAAGTCGCATAAGCAACAGGCCTTTTAAAATAAACCAATGGACAATTGAACTTTATTTTATTTGTATGCATCTTGCACCTTCTTATTTTGCATTAAATCAACTTAAACAATGAATTCGACCTTTAATCGAACAGTTTTTCGTTAACAAGTTAAACATGCTAAAGCGAGGGTTTTAATCAATCTTTTTGCATCTGCAGATTCTGCATTCTTTTACAAACTTATCGCACTTATGCGTGGCGATAACATTAGCTCAAATATCATCTTACAAGGATTGTTCTAGGTCAGTAGAGGCTATTTTTACATAGGTTTTTCTAAAAGGTTTTCATAAATCATTATTTGAATTAACTCTTTTTCTAAAGTACCCTCACTTTAGAATCCAACTGGTTTCACAAGCCTTAGATCTAGGGGTGTCGGGCGTGCTCCAAAATCTAGGACATGTTTTTAGCTTAGAACATGGTAGCGAGGTTCTATTTTCCGCGATAAATAGGTGGCGACTCCATAACGATTCTTAAAGGTTTTCCAACTTAATCTTTTTAACTTTAAAATCCGCCCTTAAGCAAGAGCAGAGTTGGGTCAGATCCGGGTTCCACGGTTTGGCGACTCCTTTGGGAGATCTTATTTTAAAACTTAAAACTAGCTTTTTTCTTTTTAAAAATAAAGAGGTGTAACTTGAAAGCCTTGAACAATCCAAGTATACATATTTGAGCTATGCACATTCGTTTAGAGTCCATTCCTTTTGGAATCTAGGCACCCTTTGCACCCTTGAAAGGTGGTTCCCACATCCACCCTTGTCCACTCGGTAAAGCACATGTCGGACTAGCTTTCCTCTCGCCCCTCCACGACTTGCAGTAGCGGCTATCTCGGCCGCCCGGTGCTCCGCCGGAAAACCTATCGCCCCGGCGTAAGGAAATGAAGGGGTTAAGTATCTGCCAAAGCGTACTCGAGGTAGTTGGAGGTGTACCCGACTGACCCTTTCACCCTTTGAGTCATACGTACAAGTTCGAGGCCATGCACTCCATGGTCTTTTTCAAAACGAGCATATGCATTCATATCTTCGAAAACTCGCTTAAAACGTTTCAAAGATAAATGAACCTAACATCTAACACCTTTTCAAACAAAACTATCGCGAATTTTTGAAACAAGCTTTTCAAAACTTCCCTTTTTCACCAACAAGCAAAAACCCGAGCAAGGACTAAAACCCGAGCTCGTGGATTTCAATCCCCTAGGTCATACGGCCTAGTCTCTACATTTAACATCCTCGGTTCGACTTGCTAACCGCTCTCGAGCCGAATCCTTCCTCTTTTACACATCCAGGCTCGAGCTCACCTCGGTAAATCACCGACATCAGTTCGACGGATGCAAAGCAAAATATTTTAACATCGAGACGAGATGTGCGCACGCATCCTCGCCTCAAAAGCTTCCTTTAGCTAAACTTTTTCAAAAACCTCCTTTTTCAAGCTTAAAAGGTCTCCCTAAACAAAGAAATGAGCTAATCAAGAACGCTTAAAATGAACGTTGAATCTAATAGGACTAACTAGATACACGTCACACAAACCAATCCAATCTCAACATCCTCGACTCGACTAGCCAACCGTTCACGAGTCGAATCCTTTCCATGCATCTAGGCTCGAGCCCTTAACGATGAACCGTTAACATGGGCTCGACGAATGCAAATCAAACACATTTCAACGTCGAGACAAGATCCGCACACGCGTTCTCGCCTCAAAGACTTCTTAGGCACAACATTGCTCCTAAAGCAATACACTCTCATTTTTGAAAAAAGCTCTCTTCAAAAATCTCCTCACTTCTACAAAACAAACAACACACTCTCATTTTTGAAATAAACTCTTTTCAAAATCCTCTCATTTTTACGAAGCAAACAACACACTATCATTTTTGGAAATAAACTCTTTTCAAAAATCTTCACACTTTTACAAGACAATCAATGACATTCTCATCTTTGAAACAAACTCTTTTCGAAAATACAGTGTTTTACGCAAAACAAGCAAACCCTTTCATTTTGAAATAATCACAACAAACACCTTTCGAGGTTACGGGTCGAACCAAATAGTCCTCCACTATTTCGATTCAACCCACTAAGCATTCTTCACAAATCACTTCGAGAATAATCATTACATTCCGAATCCTCTCTAGGCACGAGTGGAATACATGGCCCTCGACCATCGCAAGCCATTTATCTCAAAGCATTTTCATAAAGCAAAACCCAAGAATCTCATCGCATTCTTGGAGACCTTTTCATTCTGAGCGGCTCGCGACCTTCATGTTTTGAAATAACTTCTTTCAAATTTCTGAGTCAAATCAGCTAGTCTATACCTAGTTTGATTCGACACAATCGCAAATCTCTTCAACCGTGCGGGAATAGTCACTACATTCCCGAGACCTTTCAAAACGTCAATGGCTACATGACTCACGGTCATCGTCGCCAATTCTAGCAAAAATTTTTCAAATAAAGCACTTTTCAAATCTCTTTGGGCCAAACGACCCAAAATCGACTGATTCGGCAAAAATCATCTTTTACAAGCAAACAAAACCGAGAATGGCCAAGCCCAATCTCGTGGACTTTCATCGGACCAAATGATCTTGGCCCAATTCCTCTTAAGCAAAACATGTGGGCGCGTAAACCCGTCCATATCCCACCTCAACATCTTTAACCCAACTAGCTTATCGCTATCATAGGTTCACTCTAAGCAATTCTATCGCAATCTACAACGGCCACAACGATATACCGTTAACTTGGGGCCAATCGCACTCTTCAAGGTCAAGCCGTAAACGTGTCAACCGTCTCTAGTTCAAACACTTTCCAAACCTTTTGTCAAAGCACGACAAACTACTTCGCAAAATCCTCATCACGTTTTTGAAATAACTTTTTCAAAAATCCTTCCTTCAAACCGAATGGCCCATAGTCATGGCGGTTTGATCTAGACACTTGATCTCTTCAAAACACGAGAATAATCACTTTATTCTCGTGACATTCCAAAACATAAATGAACTACATGACTCACGGTCATTGTAAACCATTTATTACCAAACGCGTTCAAATCAAAGTGGTGACCCATTCTCGTGGACCTATTCTCAAAAACAAATCTAACGGCTCACGGCCGCTAAACATCTCTTTCAAAATAAACATTCTCGAAATCCATGGTTCAAATGGCCTACCGCCATTTTAATCCAAACATCTCTTTTCACAAGACGACAAAACCTAGGAATGAACTAGCATCATCCCGCAAATCCTTCACGGTTAGACCAAGTGGCTCATAGTCGCTTTAATCTAACCCTCCTTCAAACCGAATGTATGAAAACGAGTATAACCGTCTTCATCACATCTTCAAACACCCTTGATTCGGATAGCCTATCGCCACTCCGAATCGATTCACGCTTTCACCGACAAGCCACTAACACGAGCTTATCGGATTTGATTTCAAAAACGCCTTTTACATCGAGCCAAAATGTGACAACACATTTTGCTCAACAAAACATCCTGCTTTTCGCCGAAAACAAAACTTTTGCAAAATCAAAGACAAATCTAAATATGCATGAGCCAAGTCCCGACGCGAGCATCAACCCCATCCGAGACATGTGCGTCTCGAGCACCCAGCGACGAATCCAACAAGGCGCCACAAGCGATCTCACGGATCTCCTCAAGAAATTCGAGTCTTTTCAATACGGTCGAGTTTTTAAACATTGAGTCAATCTCTGACGGTCTAGAGCAATCGAAGTCTTTGGCGTCGACATTACGACAAACCGATAAAGGAATAAGTTTGCCTCTGACCCGACTTCCTTTTTACACACTTTTCCCATAAAAAAACACAATTCTACACCAGCATACATTGCATCCCAGGAACAACTATCCTAGGGAGATCTAGGCCGGGTACGAAGGTCCAAGTAAACAACAAAATCAAAGACAAACACAAAGACAAGAAAGCTTCCGACGACTAAACACCTAAGGTTCACTAGTGCCTTGTGGTCTACTACTCATTGCTTTTGGAGGAGGATCCATTAATTTGGAGCTCCACGGTGGTCATGAATTTGATCGCGACCAAAAAATGCGAGTATTCTGGATCGTCCTCCGCGTACTCGATCGCGTGCCTAATAAGCAAACGAACTTGTCAGAGGAGCCCGGCGTGATAGACACACGATCACAAGTGACCACCGAGCCACAGGGTTTTAGCAGGGTCCGAGCTCAGGCCCAAGCTACATAGGGTGTGGGATATTCTCAAACCAAACGGGAATACAACGTACAAAGGTCAAAAACCAAAGTCACCAAAAAGAAAAAAAAATCTCAAAGCTCCAGAACAAGGGGCAAAACAACTAAGCAAAAGCTTAAGAAGTCAAAAGCTTAAGAAGTCAAAAGCTCAAGAAGTCAAAAAGCTTAAGAAGTCAACAAGCTTAGAAATCAATAAGCGAGGGGCCGAAACCCCAAAGGCAAGAAGTACCGAAGCCCAGAAACGAGTGGCCAGGTCTTTGAAATTCCAAATTGAAGAAACAACAGAAGTAGCAAGCAACCAGCCTAGATCAACCAAGGAGAACTCACCCTTAGGATGCAACGTATCAAGGTCAAACACATAAACACCCTTTGGACCGGCGGGTCCCTAAACACGCACCTTTCCACAAAAACAAACCCACCTCCCAGACCGGTGGATCCTTAAACACGCACCTTTCCACATAAACACCTCATGCACGCCATTAAACGCGCTCTTCGGAACTACGCTAGGTTTGATTCTGTAACCACGGATACGTAGGCCGCTCTCCCGAGCTCAACCAATCTTTTACAAAAATCCACAAAATATTCCTCGTCCAAAGCTTTCCATGCTAAGGATGTGTCCACAAAAATTCACAAAGCTCAAAGGCAAACTATTTCTTTATCGAGGCGACTAAAACGAATTAAATCAAGGCAAAGTTGTCATAGACATAGGAGTAGTACTACCTTTTTGGTCTAACACTGCTTTTGCAGAACAACAAAGATCCCACAAAGAACAAGCAAGCACCAGGGGGCTCCACCAACGACGCGTGCCCCCGAATATGGCATCCATGCAACCGTCGAGTCTCAAATCACGCATACGATTCGTCTCTATTTTGCAAACTTTTCGGCATTTTAAGTATCGAGTCATACGTCGAGTCAATCCTCTTCCAATCAAACAATTTAGCGACATTTAAACCGCTCCTTTCAAAACTCTCCAGTCTTCAAAACGCTCCCACGGAACGACGCGCTTTTTCAAACTTACACGAGGCAATGCACCCTCAAATTAGCTAATCACCTTTCAAAATTAACCCAATACTCGAGTTAATATGAAAGCACTTTTGCAATTCACTTTTTGCAAACACACCCTTTCGCAAACAAAATGTACCTTTCGAAAATGCATCTCAAATCCTTGAAATGCATCTCGAATCTTCGAAGTCTAAACTTTTCCAAAAATTTAACTCACCATTCGAGTTAACATACTTTGAGAAACAGCATTCTTCGAATTTAACTCACTCGAGTTAACACATTTTAAGCAAAAGCTCTTTCGAACTACGCCGGTTTGATTCCACGTTCGTGGATACGTAGGCAGCTTACGCAAAGCACAACCGAACCTAGCACTACATCCCACTCCGTGTTGTCATGAGATTCCACCGACAACTGGGGGCTTTTCAACCTTTGCACTCAAATGACCCTCCACGGTCTTCACAACTCTAGCTTAAGCTCACAACGTCAAACACTTTTTCATCTTGCATGAAGCCTTACAACCGACATTTCAAATGTTCATTTTTAAAGCTCATTTCGACAACTAAAATGAATCTTTCACAAAAAGATTTTTTTCAACAAAAACATTTTCATCCAAACATCCCAATCGGGAATCATTTCGTTTTTCAAACCTAGCTTACTAACACTACAGGGACTCAAGATACTAAATGTAAACAAGGGTTCACACAATCCTTATTACACAAGCATACTAATACAACTAATGGTGAAGACGGCGGTACTCGTCAAAGTCTACTGAACCCAAGCCACCTCAAAGACGACCACATACTGGTGAATCGCTTTGCTCGCCCACGCTACACTCTTCTTCATTTTGCCTTAATTTCAATCAAATTAAGCCAAACTACGGGGGAAATTTCAAAACCAAACACCATACTCTACACTTTGATTCAGTTTTCATTCAAAACTTAGTCAAACTCGAGGGGGTAATCCAAAAACTCCTCCTCCAGATACACGCCCTATACTTTGACTCAGTTTTCATACAAAACTTAGTCAAACTCAAAGGGGTAATCCAAAAACACCTTTATCCTACTGCAACCCATAGCCTTTTACATAGTTTGACTATCGTTATATACCATAACTCAGTCAAACTGGGGGCTGACGCTTCCTATCAAGAATTAAACCTTTACAACGAAAAATGGGATAATTTTTCACATTTTTGAAGACACCCTTGCTATAAATACCCACATCAACATAAGCATCTACGGTTGAGCGACACCTCCAGAACCGCTACAAACATGAACATGCACACTAAAAGCATAACACTTTCATGTGTGCATCAGACAAGCAACACCCGAACGTAGGTCCAAGCACCAAGTACCCTAACATATCCAAGAAACATCCCAAGCACCATGCATTCCAAGTCCAAGAGACATGTATCATACGAATCCAAACGAATCACCAGATACCACGTTTCATGGTGAAGCAAAGCGAAATTGAAGATCTCGAAAGGAAAATCGCGAGTTCGAATATTTCGGATTTAAACCGCAACATGTGCGAATGAGTTCACGCTTGAAGTCGCCAATTGATAAGTGGATTCCGGAAGAGTCACTAGTCTGCTGAGCAATTTCCGTGAGCATGTTTTGTTCCACGTTTTCTCCTCATTTTTCTTCATACACGCAAGCTTTCATGGTTAAGGCGTCACCTCTGATCGCCTGGCCACAAGCGCTAACACATACATTATGCGCTATGCCTTGGTTGAGGCGTCACCTACAGTCCGCCATACGCGTGTACTAAGCATTTAATACACGGTACAGAAGCAGAAGCACGAACGCTCTTCACGAGCACTACATCATTTTCCCCTCCACGGGAGGCGATCATATGCAACCACAACTACATAGACACTCCTCGGCGAGCCTAAGCACATGCACTCTGCAATATACACCTAACTCCAAGCATTTCGCTCTACATAGACGCTCCTCGGCGAGTTCAAGCACAAGCATTACACAGACGCTCTTTCACGAGACCTACACTAACACTTACGAGCGCCTACAAGCATATGCACCCTGCACTCTAGCCCTTTTACATCCAACACATGCAATACGAAGACATTACAAGCACAAGCACCAGCATCAACATTTGACATCACAAGCATACGCAAAGGCACCAAAGAACGACAACAAGCACGTGAAGACGCTCAAGAGTCGGCGCAGTTCTTATAGCATGCACCTGACCGTCCACGCCCTTAAACATGTACGCCCCTCCCGCTTCGCCTTGGGCTCAAGTCCTCGTCTCACCCATGGACACATGCTTCGTTCCGTGACTATATCGAGGCGTAATGGTGGGATATGGTCGTGGAGTTTGACTAGCGCTCTAGTCCGAGCTCGATCCTGCTGGGGCTCTGTGGATACCCATATCCGCATTCTCCCAAACAAACCCCTGTGATGTACCACGGCCTTTTATTACGCATGTTTTAACGTTATCTTAACCGGTTCTAACCAATGTCGAATTCATTTTGAGTCGTTTTAAATGTTAGATGTTTAGGTCGCTTCACATCACACTTAAATAAAGGTTCATTTTGTCCATTTGGAGTGCAGCTAGGTCCTTGTCACCGCTTCATTTGGCATGAGCAGATTTGCACTACAATTAGCCCTTTTACATTAACAAGGTCTAATTCAAAGATTCCTAAATTCCTAAATTTAGGCCCGGTGGCTAAATCTCCCCTTTAGCCCCCTCTTACACAAAATACGGCTTCACGTCTTACCTTATTTCACAAAATCTATGCAAATACACCCTTTTCACATTTTCAGGGCTCGGGCCCAGAACCGAGCCCAAACCCACCTTTGGCCCGCACTCCAAAGCCCTCAACAAATCTCTAGAAGATCATACTAGGCCTTCTTGGGGCACAAGCAAGGAGATTACACCGAATATTCCCAAGATTTAGCAATTCGGATTAAGGAAATACGAAATCACTAACTAAAACCACACCACTAAATCAAACAAGCTTATGCGGCTCCCTACACAAACCGCATAAGCCTATGCGGTTTGTCAGCTTGGCTTTTTAAGCTTATGCGGCTCATGGTGCAAACCGCATAAGCTTATGCGGCTCATGGTGCAAACCGCATAAGCTTTATGCGGTTTGCACCAAACCGCATAAGGCTATGCGGTTTCAGTGGCTTTTTCCCTTACTATCCTATTTTCTCTCGGCTATTCTCCTATATATACAACCCCTCGCACGACCTATTCTCACAAGTTTTCCACACAAGAAAACCCTCTCTTCTCACAACCTCTCTTCCTAGTTTTAGCACCCACACATGGGTCCCACAAAATATACCGTCTAGCACGGTATACACCTAAATACATCCACAAAGCCTCACGCACCCAAATCCTTGGGTTCAGCACACCATCCCGTGCTGAATTCCTCCTTTCTAGTTCAAGAAGCGAAGCTCTGCCCAGATCTGAAGCGTCAGGACAAGGTAGGTACCGATCCACTTGGATCAAAGCTTTTTCTTATTTTCTATGGACTAACAAAGGGGACTACACTCTAGGGCCCTCCCCGGCTTTGGCACCCGAGCGCGCTTGCCTTCCAAGTGTTCTTATCACTTCGGGTACACTCCATATCCGATGACACGCCAAAGTCGCATAAGCAACCGACCTTTTAAAATAAACCAATGGACAATTGAACTTTATTTTATTTGTATGCATCTTGCACCTTCTTATTTTGCATTAAATCAACTTAAACAATGAATTCGACCTTTAACTGAACCGTTTTCGTTAACAAGTTAAACATGCTAAACTGAGGGTTTTAATCAATCTTTTTGCATCTGCATCTGCATTCTTTTACAAACTTATCGCACTTGTACGTAGCGATAACATTAGCTCAAATATCATCTTACAAGGATTGTTCTAGGTCGATGAGGCTATTTTTACATAGGCTTTTCTAAAAGGTTTTCATAAATCATTATTTGAATTAACTCTTTTTCTAAAGTACCCTCACTTGAATCCAATCTGGTTTCACAAGCCTTAGATCTAGGGGTGTCGGCGTGCTCCAAAATCTAGGACATGTTTTTAGCTTAGAACATGGTAGCAGGTTCCTATTTTCCGCGATAAATAGGTGGCGACTCCATAACAGTTCTTAAAGGTTTTTCCAACTTAATCTTTTTTAACTTTAAAATCCGCCCTTAAGCAAGACGCCGAGTTGGGTCCGATCCCGGGTTCCACAAATGCAGATCACCATGACCCCAAAGATGCCCTTATAACCCCCTTTCACGGCATGGCTTAGGAAAAAAATGAAAGTCACTCGGAAACTGCACCGACTCAGACAATCAGTTTCCAGTCAAAGAATCGACTCAAAGGAATACTATAGAAATTCCCACCACGACCAGGTTTCAATCTCATTGAAAAGGAATTCTATAAGCGTCACTGCCCGACAGAGTGTTTTCACAGTCTGTCTATGCAAACGATCAGTCATCACATATGACCCTATGGTGTTGAACCCACCATCGATCGACTTGCATTCTAGTCTCTCCGAGACGTCACCTCTTTTGAGAGACCAGGGACCAAATACTTAGTTTATGCCGTTCACTTGAATATGTTCAATGTTGTCACACAACTATTCGGATAAACAAAGTATGCATTCAAAATGACTTAAAAGAGTAAATATACTCTAAACAATGAATGTTATTTTCATATATGTAATTGGATACTTTATTCAATTACATGTCACGAAACTAAAGGAAATCTGGCATACACCGCAACCCCATAGAGGCGGTGTGCGCGTTATGCTAAGCCCTCGAAAGGGGCTTAGTTAAAGGATCAGCGACATAATCGTCTGTCCCAACCTTACAAAGATCTATTTCCTTCCTTTCCACATTATCTCGTATAACGTGGTATTTCCTCAAAACATGTCTAGACTTATTACTAGACTTGGGCTTCTTCGCTAGAAAGATGGCCCCACTATTATTACAATAAATAGTGATTGGATTTGCGGCACTAGGGACTACTCTTAGTCCATCCAAGAACTGCCGAATCCATACAGCTTCTTTAGCAGCTTCCCAAGCTGCTAAATATTCAGCTTATATTGTAGAATCCGCAGTGACACTTTGTTTGAAACTTTTCCAGTAAACTGCACCCCCATAAAGACATAGCCGGATTGGGATTTCAGATAATCCCCATCGGTTTGGAAACTTGCATCTGTGTAACCCTTTACACGTAGCTCAAGTTCTCCTCCAAACACTAGAAACGAATCCTTAGTTCTTCTCAAGTACATAAAGATGTTCTTTACAGCTATCCAGTGACTCTCACCAGGATTGGCTTGATACCGGCTCGTGATGCTCAAGGCGAAAGCGACATCGGGACGAGAGCACATCATAGCATACATGATTGATCCAACAGCGGAAGCAAAAGGGATCAATTTCATGCGTTCAATTTCCTCAGGAGTCGTAGGACATTGAGATTTCTTCAACGTTATTCCTATACTCATTGGAAGAAAGCCTCTCTTGGAGTCTTTCATATTGAAACTATCAAGAATCTTATCGATATAAGCTTTTTGACTTAATGCTAGTATCCTCTTGGATCTATCTCTATAGATCCGGATACCCAAGATGCGTTGTGCCTCTCCCAAGTCCTTCATTTGGAAATCGTTTCCCAATTCCACTTTTACCGAATTCAAACTTGGAACATCATTTCCAATTAGTAGTATGTCATCCACATACAAAACAAGAAAGGTTACCTTGCTCCCACTAAACTTCATGTATAAACAAGGTTCCTCGGCACTTCGAGCGAAACCCTTTTGTTTTATAACATGATGGAATCTATAAATCCAACTCCTTGATGCTAGCTTAAGACCATAAATGGATCTCTTAAGCTTGCATACTTTCTTAGGGTTGGATGTATCCACAAAACCTTCAGGTTGTGTCATGTACACTTCCTCTTCTAGAATCTCATTCAAGAAGGCGGTTTTTACATCCATTTGCCATATTTCATAGTCATGAAATGCGGCAACCACTAAGATTATCCTTATGGATCGAAGCATTGCAACCGGTGCAAAGGTTTCATCATTATGAATACCCCGGACTTGTGTAAAGCCCTTTGCCACCAATCTAGCTTTGTAAACATCTATATGTTTATCTATGCCGAGTTTGATTTTGAATATCCATTTACACTGAAGAGGTCTCACTCCTTCAGGTAAATCTATCAAGTCCCTAACTTGGTTCTCGTGCATAGAATCCATTTCGGATTGCATGGCCTCAAGCCATTGGTCGGAGTTGGGACTACTAATAGCCGCCTTGTAGGTTGAGGGTTCGTTGCTTTCGAATAACAACAAATCACCCTCCACCTCGATATTACCGAGGTAACGGTCAGGTTGATGACTAATTCTTCCTGACCTCCTAGGGATTACAACCGTGTAATGAAGGCGAGGAGCGGTTTCCTCATTTTCTGCCTCGGTTTGTGGCTCTTGAACTTCATCAAGTTCAAATTTTTTCCCACTCTGTCTATTAGAAATGTATTCATTTTCTAGAAAGACAGCATCACGAGCCACAAACTCTTTGTTCTCGTGAGCGTTGTAGAAGTAATAACCACACGTTTCCTTAGGATAACCTACAAAAAGACATTTGTCAGACCTTGGTGTGAGTTTATCGTCAGATTTATTCTTAACGAATGCCTCACAACCCTAAATTCTCATGAATGACAAATAGGGAACCTTTCCCGTCCATATCTCATATGGAGTCTTGTTGGCTGCTTTAGTCGGATTTCGATTTAGTGAGAATGCGACAGACAGTAGCGCAAAGCCCCAAAAAGATCCAGGAAGCTCACTTTGACTCATCATAGACCGAACCATATCTCATAAAGTTCAGTTTCTCCTTTCTGCAACACCATTCATCTGTGGTGTGCCCGGAGGAGTCCATTGTGATATTATACCACAATTCTTAAGATGTGAATCAAAACTCATTACTTAGATATTCGCCACCACGATCCGATCGTAGTGCTTGTATCTTCTTATCAAATTGGTTCTCAACCTCATTTTGAAATTCTTTAAATTTCTTAAAAGTATCACTTTTATACCTTGTTAAGTAGACATAACCATATCTACTTAAGTCATCGGTAAAAGTAATGAAGTAATGATATCCTCCTCTAGCAGTGATGTTTAATGGACCACACACATCGGTATGTATGAGTCCTTAAACCTCACTTGCTCGTGTCCCTTTACCATTAAAGGGTGCACGAGTCATCTTCCCTAAAAGGCAAGCCTCGCACGTACCATATGATTCGCAATCAAATGATTTGAGAACCTTGGTCTCAACAAGTCTCTTTATGCGTCTATCGTTTATGTGACCTAAACGATAATGCGAAAGGTAGGATTGTTTGATTCATTCGTTTTGAGCTTCTTGTTCTCTATATGATAAACATCATTGACATCATCCAAAACATAAATACCTCCGATTGAAATGGTTTCACCACGGAGACGGAGATAATGTTTTTGGTTAGAGTTGGTACAAAATAACAGTTATTCAAGTACAACTCTAAACCACTAGCTAGAGTGAGTACAAAATTTCCCATGGAAACGGCCGCTACTCTAGCTCCATTGCCCATGCGGAGATCTACATCACCCTTGGCTAGTGCTCGCACGTTTCTCATCCCCTGCAAGTGATTGCAAAGGTGAGTTCCACATCCGGTATCCTATACCCATGTAGAAACGCAAGCATGATTTATGTCAATCATATAAAGACTAGAAGGAACAATTTCTTTGGATGTCGGACATCCATCATTCTTTTCCTTCAAGATTTTGGGACAATTGCGCTTCCAACGACCGGGTTTGGGTTTGCTATTCTTAATAGCCTTCCCCTTACCCTTATCTTCCTTGAACCGAGCTTTATTAGCTCCCTTCCCTATCTTAACCCCAATGTTTATGTTCATCAATCTCATTGAAGAACGTCTTTTCTCTCAATCTCATTCACTTTCGTGCTATCTAGGTCGAAGCACATCGTCGTCACTCTAGTGAATATCTCATATCCACTTTAGTGAGTAACGAAGCGAAGTTTGAGAGAATGTGACATTGACCAAATCAATATATTTTTAACGTCATTGTCAACCTTTAGGTGCTCATCGTAGGCGGCTCGCGCCGCCGCGGTGGCCCTAAGTCCGGTTTCGGTGGGAGGTGGTTCGGTAAGGTTCTTAAGCACATTGTCGGATTGAGCGGCGCCCCTTATAGTCGAATCGCATTCGACAAAGTTGCTACCGTCATCTTTTAGGATACATTTATCCATCACGGTTCTCAACCATGAATATATATATATATATATACCCAAAATGGGTGCGGGAGTTTGAAGTTGTCATTGCGATTTCAAATAAATAATTCTACAACAAATGTGAGGAAAAATAAACATTCATTGTTCATTAATGACATTTGCTAAAACACTTTTTGAAACAAATGTCCATTTATATAATGATTTCCCACGAAATTATATAAATGATTCCAAGACTCGTTTTTCATATAAAATTAGACATCTCATGTTTCCTTTTATATAAAAACGATAAGTCAACACTTGACTAATTCTACACTAGAATGCTTGGTTGATAATTTTCTATAAAATACATCCATTAGCCCCAAATAACTCTTATTTGGTTGAGTCCAAACCAAATTAGCATGGGACTTCCTCCCACTACTTACCCATGGTAACAAGGTTCCACATTGCGGAGGTTCTCACGAACATGGGGTTCATAGTCGCTACATTTGGAAAGGCTTAATCTCAATTCATTTGTTAAAAAATGTGGGTGATCTTGTCAATTTTAGTCATTAAAATTATTTTATAAGTGAACTAATTTTAAGAATCGCGACCTAAAACGACAATCACAGTGGGATATCGTGGCATGCATGGCGATTTTGGCATGTGTGCAGAAAATAAGCAATCAAACAAGCATAAGTAAGCATGAGCATAAACCTAGTATGGCCACCTAAAAGTAATTAAAATTACAAGGAGTTACAAATTGGAAACCAACTCCTTTGGTCCCTCTTCATATGGGCTTCATCCAAGGCCCCTCCTTGCTAGCTTTAGAACACTTCTAAGGCTCCATCTCGATCCATCGCCGGTCTTCGGATTACAAATAGTTACAAGTTTAAATTACAAATGAATACATAGCAATCCTATTATACATTTGTAAATGAAATAAACTATTAAATTACAAACCGGCAATACGAGATCGCATTTAATTACAAACCACACGATATTCCCTTTCATTACGGGCAATATCGGTAAAAATATAACAAACTATGGCCATACTAGTAAGAATAAACATTCATTCAATAATAAACATTCATCCAAACATGCATAATGAAAAGCTTATAAATAAAAACATGCCAAAATCGCCCTAAACAATAATCGCATTAAATCGTTTCAAACCGATCTCATTTTTAATCGATTAATCTCATATTAATCAATAATGCTTAAAACACCTTTTAAGCTTGAACTAAAACTTCTAAACTGATTTAGAACACCCAAAATTAGTTTTCACTAATTCATGGTGATTTTAGTTCACTTTAGTGGTCATTTTGCTAATTACTTTAACTTTAATCATAACACTTTATGAATAAAGCATTAAAAATACAATATAATATAAAATAAAACCATTTTTATTTTGGGAAAAATTTGTACATTCTGGAACACTTCCAAGATGTCAAAAATGAAAAGCTTGCTCAAAATATTTTAGGAATTATATTTATAACAATAAACATACGATTTCATCGATTTTATCTCATAAAATCAATAAAACGTCCAAATCAGTGAGGTAAAATCCCAAATTTATACGTGAGCATCATCATAATATATATAAATATTGGTATAAATTTCATGTCCAGAAAACAACGTTTACTATATTTTTGGACATAAAATGCATTATATACCGAAAATTTACACGTGAGTATCCTCATAATATATATGACTTTGAAAATTTACATGCAGAAAGTATAAATATAAAATATGACTGTGTAAAAATTTTGAGACCAGATTCCAACTATAACTATTTATAGTCATTATATTAGCCAAAAACTCACTTTTTGACTCGGTTTTGTATAAAAAACATTTTAATTAGCAAACAAATTTCAAAAATTATGAAATTTGACCAGTAACTTCATGAGACCAGAAAATTTGCATGCTATAAAAATCTCGTGTTAAAACCACTTTTAAAACCATTTTCTGATTTTATCATATTTATTCTCAATAAATATATAAAACTCCAAAAACAACAAAATAAATTTGTAACCACAAGCCTAAGCTCTGATACCACTTGTAGGGATCTTATCCCATTCACTAATCAAATATTAGTGTAAATCAAATTACTCTAATTTGATGAGCAAGATCTATGTGGTTACATAAATACTTTGTTATAAGTTTATAGATAATTATACCTTTCTTAAAGGGAAATTTGGGCACAAAACTAGAACTCCTTTCTAGTTTTGTTTCTTGAGCTAGTGTTTAGGATGATCCTCCAAAACCCGAGTTTCCAAAATAGGAAACCTCCTCTTAGTTGCACCCAAGAACAACTCCAAATTTATTAGTGATTTTGATCTAGAAATCACTAATAAAAGCTTGATAATATGTGAATAATATTATTACTAACTCTTAGTAATGTGTAGAAATATAAGTACAAGTTACTTATTATAATAAAAGAGTTTAGAGAGAAAAAGTGGAGAGATGAGAATAAAAATACATGAATGATTTTTTTTCTCTCTTTGGCTTTGTATTTAACCACAAAACAAGCAAAATGAGGTGTGTGTTGGACACCCATTTTCTCGGCCAAATCAATAGGAGAGGAAGAGTGTGAGCTTCTTTTCTTGTTAAGAACAAACACATGCATGCTCATGATGGTGTTCTTTGCATGCATAAACAAGTCACAACAATACAAAACACATAAGACAAAAGGGAAGCTTCCTCCCTTCTCTCATTTTGGACGGTCCAAAATGTGTCTCATGGGTCAATTTTGTTTATCAATATTTGTCCCACAAATACTTATAATTTATCACTTAATCATCTAATATGATAAAGTGTAAATCAATTAAACTCTTCCTTAATATACATGTACACTTACACATATATTAAATTGTACTTTTACTAATCTCATTAGTAAAATATACTTGATTAGTGAATTAACGGTTAATCACTAATCCCATCTCCTCTAATAATTTTATCAATATAAAATTCAATCATCCGAGTTTACAACTCGATTTCTCTCTAAATTAATTCACTGACTAACCGTTAGTCGATTTATCAAGTTACTAATCTAATCGTATCTCATACAATTAATTAGCTTTATATTTTGGAGTACGTTCCTATAGGTGTGACTTAAAGGGATCAATTGATTACCGCCGTTCTCACGACAATAACGTCAAACTCTAGTCAGCCAACCGTTATTGATTTACGTTAATCAATTGACAATAATACAGGATTATCCCCATGTATTCCTTAATTGAAATTTATTAAGTAATCGCACTATTGTGGAGGACACTTACTCCAACAACTTGACCGTCGGAGGGCCGTTGTCTAAACGCCAACGGTCAGTCCTGACCCAAATATGTGCTGACAGGCTAGGCAGAGCAGATCAGCGCAGCAGTACAACAAAACAGACTAACAAATCAAATACCAACAGAAAGGCATCAGCCCCAGTACGACTGCAAAAACGGGACAGGGATGTAATGTCCGTAAAGAGAACCCCAAGGTGTGGTCGCCTAAATTTTCTAAATGCATGCATGCTACATAACAAAGTCAAAACAAAATCGTGCGCACCAAAACTAAAGCGAAACAAACACAAATAACATAAACAATTATAGCATAACCAAAACATGTCAAGTTCACCCACCATGGCTACCCATGGTGAACATTACGAGATAAGTCTAAACTGAAAACAAAGTTAAAGTACTTACAGACCAAAATACGAGGGGCATACCCCTGGCAAATTGTTTTCCAAAACATACCCAAAACAAGTTCAAATCAACAGAAACAAATTTTAATTCTCGGCCCCCGAGGCCATCTCACCTTTTTCCTCCGCTGCTGCAGGACCACCAGATACCACCACCTCTGAATCCTGACCCTCCTGTGCTGGCTGCGCCGAGGAAACCTCGCCTTCCTCTGCAAACTCTCCAGGGAACATACGCATGAACGTCTCCAGTTCAGTTTCTAGGTCCCACTTGGATCTCTCTTCTGGAGGGGCGCTCATCATGTCGATCCTGGTCTTGAGGGTCCAGTAAGGACTCAGGTCGTTCACTTCCTGAGCATGCTTGGCTTGCTGTTCCCTCAGCGCCTTCAGCTCACTGGTCAACTTCAGGTTCACAGTCTCCAGGTCGAGGCACCTGTTCATGTTGTTCTCCGCCAGACGCTTGTACTTTTCCACAGCCTTCCTGACCGTTTCCAGCTCACCTATGAAGGATTCCATCGTCTCGTGAGCCACCTTATGTTGATTCTCAGCGTTCAGGCGACGGGCTTCGAGGTTGGGGACACAGCAGGCCAGATTGGCCACTATGTTCACCAGCTATGTGAAATAGAAGTGGGAAGTTAAGACAAGGAGCATACGAAATTGGTAAGTTAAATAGCACAAGGAAGTACTTCATACCTGAACAGCAGGCCAGATTGGCCACTATGTTCACCAGCTATGTGAAATAGAAGTGGGAAGTTAAGACAAGGAGCATACGAAATTGGTAAGTTAAATAGCACAAGGAAGTACTTCATACCTGAACAGCACAAGTGGAGAGTTCGCAAGAAAGGGAGACAGGTTCAGTTTGATCCAGATCCATGGGGTATTGGGAGGCGAAGTTCTCCATCAAACTCTTCGCAACGGCAGCATCAGCACTTAAATACTCAGACAGCAGGGGGATTCGCAGTTCACTAGTAGTGGGGGTCGATTTTTCCATCTTCATCTTCTTCTTCACATCAGGATTGGGGCCAGGATAGCTGGGCTCTGGCCACTTCCTTTTTTCAAGGGCAGCAGTTACTCTCTGGCCAGAGAGCTTTAGGTCAACACGTGCCCTGGCAATCCTGGCCTGCACTTCATCCAGAGCAGGACGAGTGCTGCCAGCAAGCCAAGGGACTACAAATGTAAAAGACAAGGCAATAGACAAACAAGTCAGATTCAGAATAAGTGTATGTGTAAAAACTAAAAAACGAATGAAGTTATATTATTGGTTACCTTTGGAAGACCCAGAGCTTCCGCCGGGAGCAGGCCTCGTAAACTTAATCTGGGGGCAAGCCCTAGTCGCCTCGGCTCGAGCGATCTGGTCAGAAGCGATAGGGGAATGTTGAGGCTCACCATCGCAGCCTCAACACTTTCCTCCGCCTCGGACCCGCAGTGGTCGGCGCGCCGCCACCGGGCCGACAGGGTTCTTGGCCCAGACAAGCAGGCCATGCCCTCTTTTCCTCCGCTAGACTCAGAAAAGCCTCAATTCTCTTTGCAGAAGCGGCATCATCAGGATGCGAAATCCAATCGGAAACTAAGCACAAAGAAACAAAGCAAAAATAAAAAACAGCAACAAAATTACAGATCTGAAAAGAGACAAATCAGAAATTTACAAAGCACATACTCGCTCCCTTCACGGTGTACTCTGGCGCCTCGAACCCAGGACCTATACTATCGCTCTTCACAAACAGAAAGAACGACGCCCAACCCTTGTCGTCTCCGGTGTCCATTCAAGTAATCAATGGGGGACATCCGTCTCTAACCCTTAGCAGAATCCTATTCTTCTTGTGGGTTATCAGATGGTAGCAGTTGCGTAGGTCTCGTAGAAGGAACTCTATATGATGTTTCTTGCACACAGCATCGATAGCATGAATCAGTTTCCAAGTCGACGGCATGACTTGGCAGGGAGGAACTTGCAAGGTTTTCAGAAACTCCGTCATTAATGGACAGAAGGGTAAGGTGGCTCCAAACCGAAATGCGACTTTGTACATCGTAAACCAACCAGGGCATGTCCAATCAGCCATGACTCCGTCATCAGCAGGACTCCAGATGACAGCGGTCGCCGGAAGCTTTCCTTTCGTCTTCAGACGATCGCCGATAAGATTGTCCAGTTGATTCCGACGACCGACGGCGTCGGGAATCAGATTTGTAGCAGTAAAGGTGTGGCCTTCGTGGACGATCGATGTTTGAGCCATAGCAAAATTAGGGTTTTTGGCGGTTTTTTAGAAAGAGATCAGAGGAGAGAAGGTGAGAAGATTTGGTAAGTTTTTTAATTTTTCAAAGAGGCAAATATTGGCAAAAGGGGGGAGTTAGGGTCAGTTAAGGCGCGCATATATAGGGGACAATAGGGCGACTGGAACGTCCCATCCCTGCGAAAAAGCTGCAGCCCACGTCATTAATTATGACTGGCGACGCTGACCACGATGAGTGACTTTCATTTCGAACGCGAGAGAACACCAGGTCTGCGCTCGGCCCGATCCTGGACGGACAAACCTGGGCCTCTGAACAGAAAACATTTCATCGACTTCAGCCTAAGTCTGGCAGTTGAGGAAATGAGGGGCAAATGTTAGGCCCAAAATACCCTCATGGGCCCAAGGTACAAAACAAAGGCCCAAGTCAAGGAGAGGAAAATGGTCAACGAAAGTCAAAGCCCAAAGACGGTGTGGTCAAGGAAAGTCAAGGTCAAAGGTCCAATGGGTCATGGTCAAACAAGGTCCAAGTAGTAGAAGCCCACTAAGGAGAAAGCAAAGTGTCGTTGGAAGCAAGGTGACGCTGGGAGCATTGACCAGGCCAGCAAACAGCTCAGCTATAATAAAGGCGGCAGTTACACAGCTCAGGTGTTACAGGAGAGAAATATGGGAGCAGTTTAATGTACCGCGAGAATCAAGGAGCAATTAATAGCCAAATCAAGCCGTTATGTGAAGCTTATAAAATGGGAAAGAAATCATAATTCAAGGGACTAATCATCTACTTCATAACTCATACTCATCACTCTAAAATCACTGAAGTTACTCTCGATTGTATACTCGTAGTCTGAACCTCCGACCGTTCTGTACGTTCTGTCCGGATCGTAGTGCAAATCCTCTCCTGGCTTGGTGCCCGTGGTTTTTCCCTTACTTCTAAGGGTTTTTCCCACGTAAACAATTTTGTGTGTCTTGTCATTATTTGCATCATTTCTACTTTCGTTATTTCCAACACATATAATCAACCTCAATATTCAAAAACACGTAAAAAGGATAATACTAATAAACCCAAAAATACTAATACGAATAGATCGAGAGAGAAAATCACCCCGAACATGTTTGATATTGAGGAAGAACTTGAAGAAGAAGACCAAATTTCAGATCCATGGGCACGAGAAGAGATGGTGGCTGACCCGAGAACAAATTGAAAACAACCGTGGTTTTGCCGAGATAGATAGAGGGAGTGTGAGCGACGAGAGAGAGAGAGAGAGCGCGTGAGTGAAGAGAGAGAGAGCGTGAGTGACTGAGACTGACCGGAGTTGGTCTCCGGAATAACGGGGAAGGGAGTTTTATTTTTAGATCTAGGGTTTGGGGCTTAGGTGGAAGAGTGAGAGGATGAAGAGTGACTAAGTACGTGCGGCCCTTTTTTTTTTTTTTTGAGATTTTGATGTTTGCTGGGGTTGGACTTCCTTTGCTAGGTTTATTTTTTTTTTATTATATTTGTTAGTAAATTTCGGATAACGGATATCCGATATCCGATATCCGTATCAGAAATATTCGGATATCGGATATCCGAATTTCTCCAACTTAATATCCGATGGATATCCGATATCCGAATATTTCGGATACGGATATCCGAATTTTTTGAAAAATCGGATCGGATATCCTACAAAACGGATCGGATAGCGGATCAAAAAATTCGGATTTCGGATATTCGGATATTTTGCTCAGCCCTAACTGCAATAGACATTTAGTACTCCGTATAAATTGTTTTTAAAAATTTGCGCATAATTGTACCTGTGCAACTGTATAGAAAAATTATTAATTCAAGCAATCGTAGTAGAAAGTTTTATTATTATTAAACATTGATGAATGTGATTTAACCCGTGTAAATTTGTTGAGTAATTCCTTAAAACTCAAATTAGTCGAGTAATCCGTTTATTTACCTTAAATCTTTGAAAATAATTTTTCTTTTATGGGATCTTATCACGTGCCGTTAGAGTACATTTTAAAGATACTCTTTCATAACTTACACGGAGTAGTTTTCTAATATAATATTATAATCACGTTTATTTTATAGACTCCACAACCAACTACACCGAACTTCTTTTTTATATAGAAATAAATTCACATCGGGTTATATAAGACTGTCTCATAACAATTTATTGTGCAAAATAAATTAAAATAAACTTATAATTAAATAATGTTAAACTCAATATTTAATTACCCCAATATATTAATCCGTACTTAGTAAAATTTTCATAGGCCTAAAATTCTAAATAGTAGTAAGCCCAAGAATATCTAATCTAATGCATTGAAATGGTAAAGATAAAGTGAACAAACCAAAAATACCAAATGAATTAGGGAGCACTTTAACAAAAACCCTACACTCAACTACATTTGTAAACACTTGTATCATATCATTCAAAGTACAAACTCTGTCTTTAGTCCTCCCTCTGCCTCCCTCTATAAAAGTGAATTTAATTATGACATGTGACTACCGATCTCCATTTTTGTTTGGTATGTAATGTTTGCTATTGTAGATTTACATATTACTTGTGAAATTAATTATGTTAAATAGTGTAGATCTGTTATTTGAGATTCACGTTTGAGTTTTTTTACTATATCCATTTTTTTTTTCCCCTTTTTTCCCCTTTTTCCCCTTAATTACATATGTTTTGGCGAGAAATTTAATAATAGTGGATATAAATTCATTGCATGTAAATTTGTTTCATTATAATTCTGCTCAATTTTACTTTCATTTGTGTTTCAATCATAATTCTGCTCAATTTTTCGGAATTTTCTTTTCTATACCTAAATTTTATAATTTGATACGCAGTATATTAAATTATATTATAAAATAGATAAAGTTGGAATTAATCGATTTTATATTATAGTTATATAAAATTGTAATTTGTAGTTACATTGTAATTTATATTTCTGATTGTACTTTTTTGTTAATTATTTTGATAGTTATATAATTTATATATCTAAGTCTTTATTTATGTTGTAATTATATAAATATGTAAATTACGCAGTCGTAAATTATATCGTAACGTAAAAGCCAATAAAAAAGAACAATGAAAGGAGGATATACTTAAATGAGACTATTGAGAGGAATTAAAGGTTGAAGAGATAGTGGGGGGCCCACCTTGAAAAGTCAACAGATAACCACAGGATGCCATGTGACCTTGTGGTTGCTGCTTTGTAGATATGATACACTAATTTCGTTGAATTTGACTCCAAAATCAACAGGTAAATTGTTTTTTCTTCTTCAGTGATTTTTGTTCATATTGACTTAGATGTGGTATTTTGATGGTGATCTTGCTGAATTCGTGTTAATTTTGTTTGAAATTTCTGTATGTATGTTGAATTAGAACAATATGATTCAATTACTTAAAAATTATAAAAAAAATTGGTTAATTTATATGCGGTAATCTGATGTTCTTACTTTAATATTGTATATACGTTAATAATTGATGATTTCAAACGTTTTTTTGATACTATATCAACAAAATCGAATTTATTATGAGTAATCAATGGTTTTTTAGAGGTGTTTATCAGCTTTTTAAGTTTAATTTAGGTTTCATATTCTTTTCATTGCAAAAATTAGGTTTAACATTTTTAACTGTTTAAATCACGAAAATTACATATTTATAAATTTTTTAATTATCAATGCCTAGTTTTAGCATTTGTTTAATTGTGAAATATTCGTTTCATATTATAAAATTGAATTTGTTGACAATGTAATTGAGGATTTGATAGTTTGTCTTCAGTTAATTGAATACATCAACCATATGTTTGAACTTTGTTTTTTTTTTTTTGGTTGTTCATATGTTTGAACTTTGTTATGATACTGCTTATTGCATACGGAGTAATATTTAGTAAGTTGTGATTTTGAAGTGAAAAATTGTGATATTGTTTGTTGATGGTTGTGATACTATCTATTAATGGTCGTGATATTGTTTATAGGGGTGAGCATGGATCAGATATCCGATCTGATTGCAGTTTTTGGATCCAATATCCGATCCTAATTTTAGGTGATACTATTATCCGATATCCGATCCGAACTCGATCGGATATCCGAATTTTGATGTCCGAAAATTTCAGATCGGATATCCAAATATCTGATAGTTATCCGTTTTGAATTTTCTTTTTCGATAAAATTAAATTTTCTAAGAAAAAAATTTCTATAATTCAAAAGTCCATTTGTTGTATCATATATCCATTTGTTGTATCATATATCTGACATAATCACATAATTCGTCCTACTTATTTAAATGCACAAAATAAATTTAAAATTTAAATAGTTGATATGGAGTACATAACTAAAACAATGGTAATATGAACTGTAAACTACCACAAACTAACCACAAACCCTAACCCAAACTCTATAAATGTTATCTTTCAAATTAGCATCGCCTTCAGCCGTGTTGGACAACTTCCGAAATATGGGTTACGCTCTTCGAGTTCCTCCGTATTTTTGGAAAATGAGAAAATACAATTAAAGTGGTAATATATAGTGGAAAATGATAATAGTGATAATCAGATAATAAAATTATTAAAGTGGTAGTGGAATGTTGGAAAACACTCCCAATATAGCCGTAGGTAGGGATGTCATCGGGGCGGGGCGGGGGCGGAGGAAGTGTCTGACGGGCTAAAAGTCGTATGCCGCAAATTATAATTTATAATCACTTAAATCCTAAATACTAAACAAGTAGTAAAAATGGAAGTAAGGGTCAATCCACAGGGAAAAAGGCTAATTGAGAAAGAGTAAGCGTAAATGAATGCAATAACACAAATTAATCAAAAGACAGTAACAGGTTTGGGGGGAGTTTTGGTTTAGTAAGATCTAAAATAACTAATTAAGGTAAAAGCAATAATAAAAAGATGAGAGAAAACAAGTATGAGAAGGATCTTGAGTAAAACAGAAATCCACGAACGATAATGTAGCCGATCACAGAAAATAATCAATTGACTTCACTTGAGCACTTTATTGCGACAATCAATGTAGTTCAATTACACTAACTATCAATTTCTCTTTTAACTTAGCAATTAGGTCAAAACTGATGCCCTAATTACCCTTTCTATGATTAACTCGAGTCACGCGAAACAAGTTCAAATCAAAAGAAGAAATAGAACGAGAAACAATAAAGGTAACTAATACTAACAACGCAGTTAATACTCGAGTTACAAATTCAATCCCTTTTATGGTCAATTCACGACAAACTGAGTACGATAAATTGAACACAATTGCTATCGCGAAAAGATTAATAAAGCAAACGGAGCCAATAATCAAATCTAGCAGATAAATTAACAACAATCCTAATTAGTCGTACGCACTAATCAAAATTAGGGTTAATCAACAATAATAACAAGGGAATTAAATAATACTCACGAAAAAGTCAAGAGATTGATAATCTCACGGTTGAATTACCGACGCTTCAATCTTATTGAATCAAGAATTTGAGATTTAGTTACACATAATCTAGAGAAAATCACCAAGTTTTTGAGAGAAAACTAATTAAGAGACTAATGAAAAACTAATGAGAGAGGTAATGATGTGAAAATAACGTACAACTGCCTCCTAATTAAACCCTAAGAGTTTCCTCAAAAATATTTCCTAAAAAGAAAATTAAAAATAAAACAAAGTAAATTTCCAAAAATCCGGATTAGCATGCGCCAGTGGCGCAGGAGTATGCGCTAGTAGCGCAATAAGGCGGCAAAAAGAGAAGAGAAGCTGCGCTAGTAGCGCAGATTCATGCGCCAGTAGCGCATTAACACGACATTCAGGATTCTTCAGGCGCCCAGTAAGATCATTTGGTGCTAGTGGTGCTTAAGTTCTTCAACTTTTCATCACTTTCCTTCTTCATTGGACTTCATTCCGCTTCCTCGTATCTCGTGTCTCGAGTCCGGCACACACTTCAAAATAATTGAATGCAAGTAGAATGACGAAATCCTTCAAAAACCACATTTCATCGTTTGATCAATACAACTACGAATCACGTCAAAACACTTCTAATTCATTCCTCTAAACGCCTCAACTATACCTAAAATCGTCATCTAAACTACGACTAACTCCGTCTTATCAAATTTCCCCACACTTGAACCTTTACTCGTCCTCGAGTAAACTCAAAGGACACTTCACATAGCGAAACAAACACTAGCTCACAAGTATGGTGGACCAAGCAAAACCAACCTCGCATAATTCTCCCTACTCCCTCAAGTGGCTTAGCGATAGCCACTCACACAACTCGAATTCTAATGAGAGAAATCCTCGAAATCTAGGAAATGCATACCCATCGACCTAACGACAAACATGTAAGAATGATGACAAATCTAGCTACGCCCCTTATTTCTCCATCCTAGCCCGGCTTACTTGTGCTACTCACGTTCTCCTGTGACAAAAGACGTATGTCACACACACAAACAACCCACACAAGCAAGCTCCTAAACGCCTCTACTCCGGAAATAAGACAAACCCAATCGCAACAGAGGTGCCTATGACTCCGTGCACCGCGATTACTTCACACCGTAGCCACTAACCTACCCTTCCGACCTTCTTTGTCACCCTTCTTATGTCGCCACGCCGGTAAAATTGGAAGTATTAGATCATTTTTTTTTTTTTTTTTTTTTTTTCCTAAATCTCTCATTTTGCCTAGAGTGCTCGCCCTTGCGGGTTTCACTCTAGCTTATTACCTCACTTCTAACTCTCGTGGCACGCAACTCGATTCTTCATTTTACTCGGAGCGCCCACCCTTGTGGGTTTCACTCCGCCCTCGGCCACATATCCCAATTTTGCCTAGGCGCCCTTTCGGGTTTTCACCTAGCCGGGATTCACATTCTTCGTATTTTTCATTTTTTTTTTTGCTTACTTTTTTTCTTTTTTTTTTTCTCGATTTTTTCACTTTTTTTTTTTTTTTTGAAACATAAACAAAAGCACACTTTACAAATTTACAATACAATCGAAACGATTCTCCTCTCCCACGCTTGAATGAAACATTGCCCTCAATGTTGCAAAGGACACTAGAAAAGAGGGAGGACGAACATACCTCACCATGAAAAATCGCGTCAAAAGACTTCTCCAAACCATCAATCACGCGACGATACTGTAGACATACTCGAACCACACTCCTCAGCTCCTCCCCCACGCTTGAAGGAAAGTATCATGAAAGCACTACACATATAATGTCGACAAAAGCCATACAAACTCATAGCTCATGTGTAGTAACGTGAGTTCCCGTACTCCAAAACAAGTCAAACTCGATCGTATAGACAAGGTGTCCACAACGATCTCATCGTCGCTTCCACCACTCATGAAGCCTACTCCGTCACCGGAGCTCGAGGATGTTCCGATGAGCTTTTCTTTCTTTTTTTTCAGTTTTTTTTTTTTTTTTTTTTTTTTTTTTTTTTTAAGAAAGAAAAACAAGGGCTTCATGTCGGTTTGACTTCTTACGCACGAATTTCCTGAAACATGTAACAAACCGTCACGAGCACCCATTTAATAAAAGAAAATTCAACTAAAAATGTAAAATAAAGCGATGAAGTCAGGGGTTGCCTCCCCGTTAGCGCTTTTGTTTAACGTCGTTTGCTCGACGCCTTTTCTTTCGAACTTCTTTACTCAAGTATCAGGTCAAGAGCGGAACAACTCAACGCCCGTAGTAACCTGTCAAACATGCTAGCAAATCCACCGTAAAACTGATAATAACGGATAATCATCAAATTATTGCATGCATGATCAAACAAATCATAAACACTAGTCACATGTTTCTCTGTACTCCTAAAAGTAGGCTCTATGTCACAATACGGCTCTATATAGAATGAATCGCATGTAGAAGAAACAGGTTGAATAAACAAAGACCGAAAAGGAACCTTAGGTATCAGCTTTGGTGAATCCCATAATGGATTCAGGATTGGTATATCAGTTGACACGAACACGTCAATTTGCTCAATTTCCTCTTCCTTTTCCACTATCTCCTCAAACTCGTCTTCCTCTCTCACATCCTCCACAATCACACTCGATGAGTCCTCTAAAACCACATTATCACCCAAATCAGGCGAGGGTGCACAAAAACTCAAGTAACAATCCTCCTCCTCCTCCTCATCATCCCAAAAACCATCATGGTTATCAATATCACAAGTCTCGTAGGAATTACTCACATTGGGCTTAGAGGGAGGGGGTGTCTCAAGCTCGACATCATACTCCACCTTAGATTCATCAAAATTAAAAGCATGATCATCCTGTGCCTCAAGTCTAGATATAGCTTCCGCCATTTGTGTAACCCGACTCTCAAGGTTTTGGATACTAGCCCTAGTATCTTGTTGGATTTGCATCACATTAATCGTAAGGGCTCTAATAATTTCCTCTGTAGACATAGATGAACTAGGTGGGGTGTTCAAGGTTTCTCTAGGCCTTGTTAGAGCTCTCCTATGGGGTGAATTGTACAACTCCCATTGTTCCGTGTCATGAGCCAAATATAGGAAGAAATCCCACTTCTCCTCATAACTTAAGCCATCAATGAACCTCCCTTCGGTCATATTATCCACATGACCTGCAGTTTCCTCATTCAAACCGTTATATATCACATGACAAAGCTCCCAAGTTTGATAAGGATAACGACAACGACTGACATATTCATGGAGCCTATTAAAGTATTTATAGAACAATTCATGCTCATATTGGGGAAAATATTTAGAAGCCATCTAACCTAAAATAAAACAAAAACAAAACTAAAACTAAAAACTAAAAGAAAAATAAAATAAAGAACTATATACACTAAACTACAAACACAATTAATGCCTATTTCCCCGGCAACGGCGCCAAATTTGACGGGCTAAAAGTCGTATGCCGCAAATTATAATTTATAATCACTTAAATCCTAAATACTAAACAAGTAGTAAAAATGGAAGTAAGGGTCGATCCACAGGGAAAAAGGCTAATTGAGAAAGAGTAAGCGTACGTAAATGAATGCAATAACACAAATTAATCAAAAGACAGTAACAGGTTTGGGGGGAGTTTTGGTTTAGTAAGATCTAAAATAACTAATTAAGGTAAAAGCAATAATAAAAAGATGAGAGAAAACAAGTATGAGAAGGATCTTGAGTCAAACAGAAATCCACGAACGATAATGTAGCCGATCACAGAAAATAATCTATTGACTTCACTTGAGCACTTTATTGCGACAATCAATGTAGTTCAATTACACTAACTATCAATTTCTCTCTTAACTTAGCAATTAGGTCAAAACTGATGCCCTAATTACCCTTTCTATGATTAACTCGAGTCACGCGAAACAAGTTCAAATCAAAAGAAGAAATAGAACGAGAAACAATAAAGGTAACTAATACTAACAACGCAGTTAATACTCGAGTTACAAATTCAATCCCTTTTATGGTCAATTCACGACAAACTGAGTACGATAAATTGAACACAATTGCTATCGCGAAAAGATTAATAAAGCAAACGGAGCCAATAATCAAATCTAGCAGATAAATTAACAACAATCCTAATTAGTCGTACGCACTAATCAAAATTAGGGTTAATCAACAATAATAACAAGGGAATTAAATAATACTCACGAAAAAGTCAAGAGATTGATAATCTCACGGTTGAATTACCGACGCTTCAATCTTATTGAATCAAGAATTTGAGATTTAGTTACACATAATCTAGAGAAAATCACCAAGTTTTTGAGAGAAAACTAATTAAGAGACTAATGAAAAACTAATGAGAGAGGTAATGATGTGAAAATAACGTACAACTGCCTCCTAATTAAACCCTAAGAGTTTCCTCAAAAATATTTCCTAAAAAGAAAATTAAAAATAAAACAAAGTAAATTTCCAAAAATCCGGATTAGCATGCGCTAGTAGCGCAATAAGGCGGCAAAAAGAGAAGAGAAGCTGCGCTAGTAGCGCAGATTCATGCGCCAGTAGCGCATTAACACGACATTCAGGATTCTTCAGGCGCCAGCAGCGCATCATTTGGTGCTAGTGGTGCTTAAGTTCTTCAACTTTTCATCACTTTCCTTCTTCATTGGACTTCATTCCGCTTCCTCGTATCTCGTGTCTCGAGTCCGGCACACACTTCAAAATAATTGAATGCAAGTAGAATGACGAAATCCTTCAAAAACCACATTTCATCGTTTGATCAATACAACTACGAATCACGTCAAAACACTTCTAATTCATTCCTCTAAACGCCTCAACTATACCTAAAATCGTCATCTAAACTACGACTAACTCCGTCTTATCAGTGTCCCCTACCTCCGCATCCGCGAACAAAAATTTACCTCCGCATCTGCCCCACGACCCTCAGCGGAGGTCAATTTTCGCTCCTACCTTCGCTCCACGACCCACTAAACTACGTCCTACCTCCACTCTAACTGGGGCGGATGCAGGACGGTTGTAGGTTTATATCCGTATATAGACCATAAAAATCACAGGATTATAATGAAAACTTTTACAAGATTTAAAGTCATAAATTGAAATTGCATAATAAACTAAATAGATTAAGAATTAACCTTTGAAAACTTGTAATTTGGCCTAAGATCAATACCAAATAGATGGTATCTCCTAATTATCTCACCCAAGATGTGTAGAGATATGCCCTTGAATTTGCTAGAAGAATAGAGAAGAAAAACTGATTTTTCTCTCAAGGTTTTTTTTGTGTCTTAGTTGTGATGAATGATTAGGAATTAATTAGCATCATTAGTTAGGGTAGTATTAGAAGATAAATAGGAAACTAAAATCCCCTACTAAACCCTAACTTGGCCGGCCCCTTCTATAGTATTTGGGGAGATCTAATTCTCCTCAAATACATCAACTTAATGATCAAGAAAGAGTGTATCGGGACACGATGTACCTGGACACTTTTCTCTTGGTCATTTTAGCTGTTTATATAATGCATTTTATTACTAGTGTCATCTGTATGGACCGACTATAATATATTATAAACATCCTTATATTTATAATTTACTAATTAATTATAACGGTTTATATTTAATTAGCTTGCATTATACATGACAATTAAATATAACGTTTTATATTCAATTCACGAATTACATTTAATCCGTCTCAGCTAAAATTATTTAATCAGTATTAAATTGCCGTGCCAACATTACACTGACCAACATTTTAGTCAGTAACATCATCACACTTGACTAACATTTTAGTCACATTTGACTAACCTTTTAGTCAACAACACTAACTGTTTAGTCATTAAATAAGGCATCAATATGATCATTTTCTCAAATAATCATATTTCTCAAACACATCCTTTAGGTGTGACTCTTAGGGACCAGTTGATCACCGCCATCTGTATGACAATAACGTCAAACTTATCTAGCAAGCCAACCGTTATTGATAAACGTTAATCAACTGATTAAATACAAAATGTACCCTGTGTACCTTTAGAGATTTATTTATGTTATTGCACTAACTGTGGAGGACACTAACCCCAACAACGGTATCCGCATAGACCCGCCCCACTGACATCCCTAGGAATAATTATGTTTGGTTCTGTTTATTTTTTTTTTTTTTTTCTGAATATGTTAGAGACTTAGTAGTTGGACTTTTTAGACTTCAAGAATCAAGAGTCCAAGTACAACTTTCACTACTTTTATTGAACTTATTTTTTCTGTTATTTTATTTAAAATTAAAATTTCATGTGTGTGTATAGGCGGGGCGGGGACGGTGGCGGGGCGGGGACGGGGCGGAGTTTAAATTGACGTACTCCACCTCCGCTCCACGACCCGCGGCGGAGGTCAATTTTCCCTCCTACCTCCGCTCCACGACCCACTAAACTACGTCCTACCTCCCCCCTAACTGGGGCGGATGCGGGGCGGTATCCGCGTAGTCCCGCCCCACTGACATCCCTAGCCGTAGGGTTGACATTATTACGGGCCTTAGAATGAAAAGCACAATTGAAGATTTAATACTCCGTAATCCGTATTGTAAAGTCAGGCCCGATTGTTAAAAATGTAGAAAAACACTCTATTCGGATCAGATCGGATATCCGAATTTCTTTCATCAGATATTCGTATCTGATCCGGTATCCGAAAATTTCAGATACGAATATCCGATCAAAAATTTTTAAGGATCGGATATCCAAATTTTCGGATCGAATATCGGATCGATTCGAATAATCGGATATTTTGCTCACCCCTAATTGTTACAAATAATATAATATTGTCTATTAATGGTCGTGATAATTTTCAATGTATTATCACCGATAATTTATCAATAATAATTATAAAGTTCGAAGTTGTCAATGAACTTGAGAAAGCACAAACATACAGAGGCATCTAGCGACAAATGATAAAACTAAACAACCATCAACTAAGAAGTCAAAGGGGGCAAATAAAAAGAAAGTGTGACCATTGTTAATGACCAAGTGTATGGCAAAAATGAAGAGCAAAGGAAGGCTGTGAGAGACATCGAATTTAGTGGTTTGTTGGAGCTGTAGTTAACTAAAATACTCATATATATAGAGCGATTGATTTCCATAATTTATTAAATGAAGATATTTCCAAAATAATATAGAAATATTACTTTTTAGTATCTTTAAATAATTGGAAAATAAAAATATTATTATTTAAATATATAAATTAGTATAGGAATAGTAAATTAATAGCTAAAGTAGTGGTCGTAGCAATAGTAGTAATAGTATTAAAACAATCATAGCTCGATAATCATATAATTTATAAGTAGTATTATTAATATCTTGATTTGAAAAATGGAGCAAGTGGTAAATAGCGAACAAAAATTTATTGGTTAGATAGTCTCACGATAAATTTATCGTGATATATGTTACACATAGAGAATTCAGATGGTGTTTTTTAGTTATTAGTAAGTCCATCGTATGAGACAATCTCACATAAGATCTACTAAATAGTGAATATATATTAATTTTGTCTTAATCATTAATACTTTAATGGGATAGTGTAACAACTTGTTTTGGGAACAAAGTCAAGGAAACTAAGTACATACAAGTGAGTTAATTCTACTAAGTCCCGTGAGGTCTTCTGCTCCTTGAATGCTGACTATCTTTCTCTCGGCCTGAAACACACAATAAACCTAGCTCCGGGGGTTCCAGGGAATGGCCCTCCGACGCTCAAGTCAGTTATGTAAGCTAAATGAATTTAGAGATAGAAAAGAGATAAACCTTTTTAGTGAGATATTATGTGTTATGTGTGAATGAATTTCTTTTTAGGGTATTGTCTCTTATTTATACTCATACCTAATTTGTCTTCTTGTGCTAAAGGATCGTACAGTACGGCCCCGGGAGCTTGGGTGATGGTATGATGTGACCCGTGTGCCCTAGACCTGGGAGGGTGTCGGGGGGTCCTTGGTACATGGGTTGCCCCCGGCCTTCAATTCACCCGGCCCGGTGTATCAATGTCCCGGGATAACCCAGTAACCCACCCTCAACACAACTATTCATCAAGTTTGCTTAATAATTCAAAAATAGGGTTATTTCATAACAATAATCCAAACTAATGCTACGCTTTTCATTCTAATCTAAACTACTCTTTAACTCAAAATAATCTCAACTATTCTATCATTTAACTCACAATAGACTTGCCCCATAATTGACCTTGGATCACCGGTTTTCCAATAGGTCATCACGTGGGACCCTTTTTTTTTTTTTTTTTTTTTTACAATTATGTTCTTATTCCTCTCTTCCCCTTCTTTACCTCTGCTGCTTTCTTTTTTTTTTTGGCAGGACCTCTGATCTTTGCTCTCCATATCCCTTTCTTCTTAATTCTTCAATTTTCCATGTTTATTTTTTATTTTCTCTTCATCTTCCTCTTTTTATAATAATAACATTATTTTCCCATGAATTATGTATGTGTGATGCTATGGTTTTTTTACAAAGTTCCAAATTCTATTTCTACACCGTTTTTAATCTCAATACTTCAAGATCAACATCAACCCATAAATCAATTTGAAGCCCTAACCCTAATAATGTCAATGTCGAAAAATTACCCTATTTCATTCACCCAGAATTCACCGACAGCAGTAACGGGGACGTCGTCACCACCAACTACTACGCCGCCACCTCCGCCAGCAACCCATGGCTCTATGCCTCCGCCTTCGGCCTCGGTCAAGACCCACTTTTCCGTCACCCTCTCACCTTAAAACCTCACCGGTTCAACCGCCGCGTAAAGTTCGATTTATTGTGCTGCAAATCTATATATCTCACATCATCATTTACTCATGCTACATTAACCCAGAAAATTTGGGATTTGCTTCAAAATTACTTAGGTTTAGGTTTAGGGATTTCCTTTCAATTTGTTTTCCATTCTCAATTTAGGGATTTGGAAATAATTTGGGTTTAGGTGTTATAGAATGAGGGGTAAAATGAGGGTTAAAATGAAGTTGAGGTAGAAATATTAGAGTGCAACCGGCTATTTAGGTAGCCCTTTCAAAAGTTTGCTCTAAGTGAAATGAGTGTATAGTTTGGATTATTCTGAGTTAATCGTTAGTTTGGATTAAATTGAGAAGGAGAGTCATAGTTTGAATTATTCCCATGAAATAACCTAATTCAAAAGATGGAGTTTAATGAAAGCTCAACATGATTGCGAGTTATTACATAAGTAAAATATATTTAGTACTTAGTAAGTAGTGCATAATAAAAATTGAAATATTCAACAATTTTTTAATTTTTTTAGTTATTTGTTTCAATAAATAAAATAAAATAAATATTGTATTAATTAAGAGTCTTTCATTAAAATACAGAGTCCGGCCGAGGACGGACCCTAAAACAAGTTCATTTAATAGCCCAACAAGGAGTAATCCATGTTATTTACAATATCCATATGTTATTTTTAAAATCATATTTTTTCTCTCTTATCATTGTGGGTTTTGTAACAATAATATCTATAGTTTTTACTTTATGAAAATTTATAAAAATTAGATATTAATATTGTATCTAAGAATATGTATCTAACAAGATAACTCATAACTATTTTTCACTTGTATATCGTATATAATTTCGAAAATTTTCAAACCACGTGAATAACATCAACTAATAGTAACAACGGAGTAGTTAGCAGTAGTTGAGCTAAGAATAGAAGAAAAAGTTATAATGTAATTTAAATGAATACATAAAAGTTGTGACAGACTTTATAAAAAAAAATGAGGGTGGCCGACGGTCGAAACTCTGACCTCTTGTAGGTTTATATCCGTATATAGACCTTAAAATTCACAGGATTATAATGAAAACTTTTACAAGATTTATAGTCATAAATTGAAATTGCAAAACTTAGTATAAAGATTTAGAATTAACCTTTAATCCTTTAAGAATTGGCCTAAGATCAATACCAAAATTGTGGTATCTCCTAATTATCTCACCCAAGATGATTTGAGAAATACCCTTGAATTTGCTAGAAATTTAGAGAGAAAACTGATTTTCTTTCTTAAAGAATTTTGTGTTGTGTGCAAGAGTGAATAATGAATTAGGTTAGATGAGATTAGGAGAGTGTTTAGATTAAGTAGAGAGGAAGAAATCAACTCCCTCTAATACCCTAAACCACACGTCTAAACTAAGGTAGGTAGTGGACTTTTCCACTTCCTAATTTAAAAGCCCAATCTAATTAAAGGTTTATCAAAACACAATTAATTAGTTTTATTTAGCTTTTAATATATAATGTAATTTATAATATCCATATATTATAATTAATCATAAATATCCTTATATTTATAATTTACTAATTAATTATAACTGATTAAAATTAATTAGCCTACATTATACATAATAATTAAATATAACCTTTTATATTCAATTTCCGAATTACAGCTAATTCCTCTCATCTAATATTATTTAATCATTATTAAATAATACATTTGACTAACTTCTTAGTCATATTTGACTGACCTTTAAGTCCACAACACTGACTAACTATTTAGTCATTTAAATAAGGCATCGATATGATTATTTTCTCAAATAACCACATCTCTCAAACACATCCTTTAGGTGTGACTCTTAGGGACCAGTTGATCACCGCCATCTGTATGACAATAACGTCAAACTTATCTAGCAAGCCAACCGTTATTGATAAACGTTAATCAACTGATTAAATACAAAATGTACCCTGTGTACCTTTAGAGATTTATTTATGTTATTGCCCTAACTGTGGAGGACACTAACCCCAACAATCTCCCACTTGTCCGTACAAGTGTAGGTGCGATAACCGATTCTCATATCCATAATAAATTTCTCCCACTCAATGTAAACCAATTTGCAAAGTCTGTACTTTCAAAGGTCGTAGTTCACAAGCGATCAGTATCAAGAGTGGTTTCCCCGACTAGAGAGTAACTTAACTGATAAACGAATCAATATTAGAGCATGGCCATGCATTTTCAGTTACAGCTCCTCGAGTGGCCCTGAGAATAAATATTATAACTCGATAGAAGTTTGGATATTTCCCTCAACTCGAATCTGCAGATGTAAGCGCGACATGAAATGACCAGTGAAAATGCGCAGCGCTGTTACGATCGACCGTGAGAAAGAAACCAAAGTCACCCAAAATCGCCTTAATCTCAAGAGGCGTTCGATAGTCAAAAGAATCGACTCTAGGAACACTATGGATGTCCTATCCACGACCCGGCACCTAATGTTCTGAAACATTTAGGACTCCATGTAGTCGTCACAAAAGTGTCCTGCGCGATTTCAGTAAATCCGCATCTGTGATCGATCAGTCAACAGTTTGACTTATGGCTCGTTGAACCCACCATCAATCGACGTCACAAAATGATTGCCAGAGTTATCAGCTCATGTAGGCGATCACGGACCAAAAAAAAAAAAAATATAAAGCAATTCAGTTCACTTTGAGGTGTTCAACGTTGTCTGCACAACCCTCATGAAAAACAATATATATAACAAAACGATGATTTGATTAGAAGTTTTAGGAAATACAAGTGTCAAATCCAGACAAACAACTAATACAACTCAGGAACACGCTTAATTCCCATGGATTTAACGTGCCCTTCATGCTTATCTTGTCTCAACGGCTTAGTGAGAGGATCTGCGATGTTATCATCCGTAGCAATCTTGTCAATCACTATCTCCTTCTGCTCCACGTAATCCCGGATCATGTGAGCCTTCCTTTGCACGTGCCGAGACTTGTTGCTGGACTTAGGCTCCTTTGCTTGGAAGATGGCACCACTATTATCGCAATAGATGGTGATCGGGTCATTCGAACTAGGAACTACAGCTAGTCCTTGTAAGAACTGACGCATCCATATAGCTTCCTTCGCAGCCTCTGAAGCAGCATAGTACTCGGACTCAGTCGTTGAATCTGCTATAACAGTTTGTTTGGAGCTTTTCCAGCTGACCGCAGCGCCATTTAGAGTAAAAACGAATCCAGATTGAGATTTCGAGTCATCTCGATCCGTTTGGAAACTAGCATCTGCGTAACCGATTGCGCATAGCTCAGTGTCTCCTCCATAAGTCAATACCCAATCTTTAGTCCTCCGTAGGTACTTAAGAATGTTCTTTACGGCCATCCAGTGTGCTTCACCTGGATTGCCTTGGTATCGGCTCGTCATACTCAATGCATATGCCACGTCTGGACGTGTGCATATCATGGCATACATGATCGATCCTATAGCTGACGCATATGGAATCCGACTCATGCGCTCGACCTCTTCAGATGTCTTTGGTGCTTGAGCTTTACTCAAGTGCACCCCAGAGATCATTGGAAGATTCCCCTTCTTGGAGTTGGTCATGCTGAACCTCTCAAGAATCTTATCTATATAAGACTCCTGACTGAGGGATAACATCCGTCGTGATCTATCTCTATAGATACGAAGCCCCAAAATACGTTGTGCCTCACCCAGATCTTTCATCCGGAAATGGTTCTTTAACCATACTTTTACCGAAGTTAAGAGAGGTATGTCATTCCCAATCAAGAGTATGTCATCGACGTACAGTATTAGAAAGACAATCTTGCTCCCACTCGACTTGATATATAGGCATGGTTCCTCGACCGATCGAGTGAATCCATTCTCCTTTATCACTTGGTCGAAGCGATGATTCCAACTCCGTGAAGCTTGCTTAAGTCCATAAATGGAACGCTTAAGCTTGCAAACTTTCTTAGGATTTTTAGGATCAATGTAACCTTCGGGTTGTACCATGTACAACTCCTCCTCCAAATAACCGTTTAAGAAGGCGGTTTTCACATCCATTTGCCAAATTTCATAGTCATGAAATGCGGCGATCGCTAAGAGAATCCGAATGGAACGAAGCATGACTACGGGTGCAAAGATCACATCATAGTGCAACCCTTGCACTTGAGTGAAACCCTTTGCCACTAGTCGTGCCTTATATATATCTGGTTGTCCTTCTACGGATCGCTTTATCTTGTAAAGCCATTTGCACTTTGAAGAGGTCTAGCCTTATCGTAAGTCAACCGGATCCCATACATGGTTCTCGTACATCGAGTCCATCTCGGATTGCATGGCTTCTTGCCAAAGCTTTGAGTCGTAACACGCCATGGCACCTTTATAGGTTACGCGTTCGTTACTCTCAAGGAGTAAAACCTCGTTTCTCCCATTCTCCCCGGCTATACCGATATATCGATCTGGAGGAATGGGGAGCCAACCCGACCTTCTGGGTTCCAAAGGGACATTAACCGCAGCAGACGTAGAAGGAACAGCTTCCTCCATTGGTTGCTCGGTTGTTGGTTCAGGAATCTCCGACAGATCGAAGGTTCTATTACCTCTCTTGTCTTCGAGAAACTCTTTCTCTAAGAACGTCGCACTAGCCGCAACAAAAACTCGGTGTTCGGTAGGCGAATAGAAGTAATGACCGAACATTCCTTTTGGATAACCAATAAAGTATGTCTTGACCGATCGCGGGCCGAGCTTATCCTCGTGTCTCCACTTGACATAAGCCTCGCACCCCCAAACCCGAATAAAGGACAAGTTAGGGACCGTTCCCTTCCATAATTCGTATGGAGTCTTGTCGACAGCTTTAGCCGGACTTCGGTTAAGTATAAGAGCAGCTGACAAAAGAGCATAGCCCCACAATGAGTCAGGTACAACCGTGTGACTCATCATGGATCGAACCATATCAAGTAATGTTCGATTCCTGCGTTCGGACACACCATTCAGTTGTGGTGTTCCAGGTGGAGTTAACTGTAATACTATTCCGCGGTCTTTCAGGTGTCGATCAAACTCAGTTGAAAGATATTCGCCACCACGATCTGAACGTAGTGCTTTTATCTTTCTATCCAGTTGGTTCTCAACCTTATTCTGGAATTCCTTGAACTTGTCAAAGGACTCACTTTTATGCTTCATTAAGTAGACATGTCCATATCTACTCAAATCGTCCGTGAAAGTGATAAAATACCTATAGCCGTCTCTAGCGTTGATTGACATAGGTCCGCACACATCAGTATGTATGAGTCCTAATAGGTCAGCAGCGCGCATTCCAACACCTTTGAAGGAAATTCGAGACATTTTGCCTATAAGACATGATTCACACGTGCCAAAAGTTTCATAGTCAAATGGGGCGATAGTCTCATTATCAATGAGCTTTTTCACGCGTTTCTCATTTATGTGTCCCATTCGGCAATGCCATAAATACGTTTGATCTTTGTCACCAACCTTTATTTGCTTTCTTGTTACTCACATGCATGATTTCTGTGGTTTGATCTAAAACATAAATTCCGTTCATGGAAACAGCTTTACCATAAATCATATCGTTCAATGAGAAAATACAGCTATTATTCTTAATTGAAAATGAAAATCCTTCTTTATCAAGAACGGATCTGTAAATAATGTTTTTAGATAAACTAGGTACATAGTAAATGCTTATTCGTAAATAACTCAAAACCGCTCGGGAGTTGGATTACATATGTTCCTACTGAAACGGCAGCAACTCTTGCTCCATTCCCCACTCGCAGGTCTACATCACCTCTTACCAGAGCTCTGATACCACTTGTAGGTTTATATCCGTATATAGACCTTAAAATTCACAGGATTATAATGAAAACTTTTACAAGATTTATAGTCATAAATTGAAATTGCAAAACTTAGTATAAAGATTTAGAATTAACCTTTAATCCTTTAAGAATTGGCCTAAGATCAATACCAAAATTGTGGTATCTCCTAATTATCTCACCCAAGATGATTTGAGAAATGCCCTTGAATTTGCTAGAAATTTAGAGAGAAAACTGATTTTCTTTCTTAAAGAATTTTGTGTTGTGTGCAAGAGTGAATAATGAATTAGGTTAGATGAGATTAGGAGAGTGTTTAGATTAAGTAGAGAGGAAGAAATCAACTCCCTCTAATACCCTAAACCACACGTCTAAACTAAGGTAGGTAGTGGACTTTTCCACTTCCTAATTTAAAGCAATCGAATTAAAGGTTTATCAAAACACAATTAATTAGTTTTATTTAGCTTTTAATATATAATGTAATTTATAATATCCATATATTATAATTAATCATAAATATCCTTATATTTATAATTTACTAATTAATTATAACTGATTAAAATTAATTAGCCTACATTATACATAATAATTAAATATAACCTTTTATATTCAATTTCCGAATTACAGCTAATTCCTCTCATCTAATATTATTTAATCATTATTAAATAATACATTTGACTAACTTCTTAGTCATATTTGACTGACCTTTCAGTCCACAACACTGACTAACTATTTAGTCATTTAAATAAGGCATCGATATGATTATTTTCTCAAATAACCACATCTCTCAAACACATCCTTTAGGTGTGACTCTTAGGGACCAGCTGATCACCGCCATCTGTATGACAATAACGTCAAACTTATCTAGCAAGCCAACCGTTATTGATAAACGTTAATCAACTGATTAAATACAAAATGTACCCTGTGTACCTTTAGAGATTTATTTATGTTATTGCCCTAACTGTGGAGGACACTAACCCCAACACCTCTAACTCACAAGTTGGGAAGTATACCACTAGGTCACATTATATTTCATGTACCAAATTTGCAGGCTTGCAACAAATCATATATTAGGGTGGGTCAGGTCTAGGCCCATCATAAGGAAAATCCGTCACCGCATAAAAGAGAAATGGAAAAACAAAAAATAAAAAAATTAGGGATTAGTTAGTAACAATTGAACGAATTTTGATTAAGAAAGCTAGACAAAAAAAAAAAAAAAAAAAAAAAAATTAAAAAAATTGTATATTAGGGGTGAAAAAGGGTAGGAACGAAAAATTAAATGAAACACTACAAGAAATATGAAATCGGGCGACTGTATTTGTCGACTGAACATTATAGTCGCCAAATTGGCGACCAAAAAAAACATCGGGCGACTAAATATGGTCGCCAAATTTGGCGACCGCACCTTTTTCAAATTTTTAATATCAGCCAAATTGGCGATGTAACACCCCGACTTTTCCTAATATTAATTATTCGTCTCAATAATATTCGTAATTCATTTCTCTTGATTTTCTCATTTTCGGCTCGAGAAAGTCGGTTCACTTGTCGCGTGGAATAAGCGTGATCGTAGTCAGAACTTAAAAACGACGCCATTTCCTCATACGAACTCCGATTCAGGCGATTCAAAAGGCTAAACTACGTATTTTTTCGACGCCGTCGCAACTGCCAAATTTGCACAGACGTAATCCGCGAGCAGGCCGCGACCGGCCCGCGAGTGACCCGCGAGCAGAGAGCGGCTCGCTCTGTTGTGGGAGCGGCTCGCTCCCCTGCTGCACCCGCGATTTTTGTTTTTAATCCGTATTAATTAGGGGCTCAAACTCCTATACTATTTAAACTTCCCCCTTAGCCCTAATGTCATTAATCAGCTGTTTTCACCCTAAACATTATAATCCTCTCTTCTCTCTCTTCATTCTCTCATAAATTCTCATTAATTTATCTCATAAGTTCATTCAATTCTCCTCTAAATCAAGCCCTAATCTGCTCTGATTCCTTCCCTTGCTAATCCCTTCGGTAATTCTTATTGTTTAGTATAGTTTTCTGATTATTATGTTATTATATGCTTGTATTGTGTGTTCTTATATTTTGTATGTGTTATTATTGTGCTCTAATCAAGGAGAAGAGGACTTGGGTGAAGAGGATACTATCCTAGTTGAAGAAGAAGAAGACTAGGACGATTTTCATCTCTTGAACAAGGTAACTAGGTGTAGCCTTGGACATATTTTTACTTGTGTGTGAGGCCATATAATTGATTGAGGAGGTCTTGGTTGTTGTTATGTATGTAAAGCTATGAACTTTGGGTTGATTGTGCTATGAAATCATGTTCTTTGGTCTTATTTGTGTTGGTCTCACACTAATATGTCTTATGGAATGATTTAGGGTGATTGTTATATTGAATTTGGGTTATGTTGTTATTAAGTTGATTTAAAGATGATAATTTTGGGAATTATAATGGTTTATTATGGCTATTCTTGAGTTCTTATGATTATTACTCCGTATTTAACATGTCGGTTATGGTTGGTATTGAGTTCTTAAGTGAATTACTCCGTACTAAGTTTGATATTGTATGGTTGATCATAGGTCAGGTTGAGGATGAGTATAAATTGGATAATTATGTTGTTAATGAGTTAAGATGGATATTATATTGGGTGAAGAATAAAGGATGATTGATATGACATTGAGGATGAGTTGGGTTACTTGGTTTGCTATATTGTTAGTAATTGTTGTATTGTTGGTATTGGAGATGGGGTTATGATGTATTGTTGGATTGTTCGTGTTGCTTATGCTTGAGTTAAGTTTGCATGCGTGTACTGTTCTGGCACGTATGTGAGGAGCTACGACGTCCTAGTTTGGACGGATACCGCCCATGATCCCCTCGGCTATTCTTGTTGCTTAGTTAGAGCGACTATGGGTTCTCAACCTGTTATGGTTGGAGACTATGGTTTGATATATGTCGTCACCGTTCTTGTTCGCTCGGTGGAATTTGGCCAAATTTAGACTAATGAGTTTGAGGAACTTCTTGTTCGCTGTTCCGCCATAGGGTTTGAGTGATTCTTGTTCGCTTCACTCGAGGTGATTCTTGTTCGCTTCACCTAGTGCTCTGTGCTTACTCTTGCGATTGATTGTTGACTGATGTTATTGATTGACACTTTGTTGATGGCATTCAGGTTGGTTGTTGACTGCCACTTTGTTGATGACAGGTTGAGCGTGTATGATTTGTAAGATGGTTGGTTGTTATATTTTGATTATACGTCACAGGTTAAGTTAGTTGATTATTGAGTTAGCTTGAGGATGATCTATGTTAGTCGTGTATTTGGGGTTGTATTGTTGTTTATGTTGATTATGTTGAAATATGACTGGGGAGCACCTAGTTACTCCCATTTGATTCATTTATTACATTCTTTGTGGCAGGTTAGCGCGGGTTCGGGTTTGTCAAGTGAGGATGCCGTGAGGATGACCTATAGCTAGGCTTGAAGTGATTTTGGACTAGACTTGTTAGGATGTTTAGTTTTATTATCGTTGTCTTACTTTCATTTTGAGTGGTTTTGTAAGGGGTATTTACTCCCCACCCCAGGCCTCAAGGCCTACCCTTTATCGTTGTTTAGTTGGTTTAGTGAGTAATGATCCGGTTTCCACGGTGTTTCCGCCACCGTGGCTCGCTTTTATTTTCTTCTATTTTATAAATCCTTTTTATTTCTTTATTTTCTTTTGTTGGAAAATCCGGGTTGTTACAGTTGGTATCAGAGCGAATACGCTCCCAACTCTCTTAGGTGAGTGAGTAGGATTTGACTTAGAACACCGAGTGAGAGTGTTGGGGTAGACACATTAGGGGGTCTACGTTATTTGTGCATATGTATGAGTAGTTGTGTGGATGGTGGCTTTAGGATTCCCACCATTAGATCATATGTTTGATTTGGATGCAGGTACAGGGATGATGGAGTCATGCGAGGTCGGGTGTCGACTCGATAAATCTCTACATTAAAAATTTACTAGTCCTGCCTCTAAAATAGTCTTTAAAAGCTTTTGATCTGATTTAATCGTCGTTTTTAAAATATACTCCTTTATTTCAAAATGTTTCACTCTGATAATTGTCTTCTTATGTACTACTTGGTTTTTCTGCTTTCATCATACTTTATACTTCTATTTTCTTATCAAATCATGTTAGCCTTCATTTTTAATATCGACAAAAAAGGGAGTATTTTGCATTCCGTTTTAATACACTTTTATGACCCTAGCTTTTTATTGTTATTCATTTGAGAGTTCAGTTTTATTGAAAATTTTAGCCTATTATTGCTTTGACGATCTCTTGACTTAACCTTTCAATTCATTCGTTTCTTCGACTTTAATCATTTGATTATTCGCATGTCAAACCTTCTTTATTCCTCCAATCTTTTGAAAAGCCTAGGGATTTAATTTTGAAAGTCTTTGAGTCTCTCCATTGTTAATTTGGAACAAGAATCTCGAAGCGGAACGCGATTCCATGATCCTACCATCGAGCACGCAATGGAAGTTCTTAATCTATGTCACCTCTAGTATTCGTGGGGACCTCTTTCACTTGCTAGCTACACCTATTTTTGTGCATCCTGCGTGTTCTTGGATCTCACCATACAATTTGTTTAAAACCATTAGCGAATTTCAACTTGAGCTTCTTTTTCCCCAATAAAATTTCTTATTGTGTTCATCTTCATCTTTTTCAATAGGTCGTCTTTGAAATAATTTCTAAACTCTCTTATTTCAAGAATGTTTTGATCAGTTCTATTGTGAAACCTATTTTTGTATATTTGTGCTTTAATGATTTGTTTATCCTTCTTGCACTTTCTTATTTTGTAACTATGTTGTGAAAAATTTTAATCGGCATTGTTTTACTTCTCCATTCATTTTTAAAAGCAGCGTCCATACATTTTGATGGCTTTTACTCGATCAAATTTGAAAATGACTGATGCTTATCCATTGCATCCACTTTTGATCAAAACCTCTTTGTCATCCTGCTAAACCTTCTTTTATGAAGGTTTCTAATTCGAGCATTTAGTTTATTTAAATATTAATTATCCTACTTGGTATTGTAGTAGCTTCATTTTTTCTAAAATCATTGTCATTTTGAAACTCAACTTTAAGACTTCTCCTTTCAATCGTATCTTGAGCATATTCTATATCCACAAACTTTTCGGGAATTACCTTTTGGTCTTGCCTTCATGCTCTATGCTATCATGCCTCTCTAGTGTCTCTATGGAACTACACCTCTTGTCTTTGAGCTAACTTTTAAGGTACCGATCTTCTATTTCTTCCCTTCCCTTGCCTTTCGGTTGCCATTCACATCCTAATTTTGTAAGAACTCTTGGTGACTTAATATCAATCTTGTCCCCGTTAAGTTCCCCTGATCACTTGCTTGTCAACTAGCGGCCGTAGGGTGATTTATCCTTCTCCAGCTCGAGACTTGATTCCTAGGTTGTCGCTGTTATGGGAGTCTTAGATGTTGGAGCTTAGTGGATTAGTAGCTAATGGTATGGATGTCCGGCTAGGTGGCGCACATGGTTGGTCGTGGTGGCCTGAGTGGATTCCCAGTTTTGTGACTTTTAGCTAGAGCTTCGCGAGGTAGCTTAACCGTTGCGAGACAATGTTTGTGAGTTATAACCTTCGTGAGTAAAAGCTTAATATGCGATGGGTAGTGGTAAAGGAAGTGGTGGTATCCATACAGGTAGTATTTTTGAGGATTCGATTATGATGGTATATGGGGTGTGATAATCATGAGTTAGTGAGAATTGGGAAGTGATATTGTGGTGAGCAATAATCGGCTTTAAGGAAAACCTAAAGGTTATAGTGAGTACGATAAAACTTTGGGGTTTGTACTTAAAAGGATAATGTAGGAATGTCAAGTGTGCATCTTGTGGTTTTGTGTATGTGCTAAATATAAGGAAAATCATTAATGGGAGGAAAGAATTCGAGGTCGGTAAGGTAGCGACGTTCGAGAAAGGTGTGGATAGACGTGTGTATGATAACAATGGGTTGAGAGAGTAGTAAGCTTTTAGCGATACATTTTTATAACTACGTGTTAGTATACGTATGACTTGAGAATGAGATGATATGGTATGACATAATTATGGTTATTTCGTTGTGGAGAGTATGGATAGATATGAGAAGCGATATAGACTTGAGCTTGGATCACGTTATGATTGAGGGTATGAGGTTTGTCTTTGGCATTGATTTGAGAATTAGTTTGTGCGGCAAATGTATTAGTGACATTAGTTAGGATGTCCATGGGTTTAAAATGCGTTTGGAGTGTGTTAAGATTTTGGATTGAGATACTATGTTGAGTTGATATGGACATACGAAGCTAATAATAATCAATTTGGGTTTGTCGAGCATACGATGTATCTATGGTATACAAGTTTACATAAACTAGCGATCCACATCCGAGCAGTTGGTGATATTGAGCTAATATAAGCGTCGTTAAGCGTGTCTATGCCCCTGTGATCAAGGTGAGTAGAGTTAGCGATTCTTGTCTTGAGGACCATAAGAGTAGGTAGTTTTCTTAACCCTTTGGGGGTATTCTTTCGTTCTCAAGTTTCGAGGAGAAACTTCTTTAGGTGGTGAGATCAGTAACACCCGACTTTTCCTAATATTAATTATTCGTCTCAATAATATTCGTAATTCATTTCTCTTGATTTTCTCATTTTCGGCTCGAGAAAGTCGGTTCACTTGTCGCGTGGAATAAGCGTGATCGTAGTCAGAACTTAAAAACGACGCCATTTCCTCATACGAACTCCGATTCAGGCGATTCAAAAGGCTAAACTACGTATTTTTTCGACGCCGTCGCAACTGCCAAATTTGCACAGACGTAATCCGCGAGCAGGCCGCGACCGGCCCGCGAGTGACCCGCGAGCAGAGAGCGGCTCGCTCTGTTGTGGGAGCGGCTCGCTCCCCTGCTGCACCCGCGATTTTTGTTTTTAATCCGTATTAATTAGGGGCTCAAACTCCTATACTATTTAAACTTCCCCCTTAGCCCTAATGTCATTAATCAGCTGTTTTCACCCTAAACATTATAATCCTCTCTTCTCTCTCTTCATTCTCTCATAAATTCTCATTAATTTATCTCATAAGTTCATTCAATTCTCCTCTAATTCAAGCCCTAATCTGCCCTGATTCCTTCCCTTGCTAATCCCTTCGGTAATTCTTATTGTTTAGTATAGTTTTCTGATTATTATGTTATTATATGCTTGTATTGTGTGTTCTTATATTTTGTATGTGTTATTATTGTGCTCTAATCAAGGAGAAGAGGACTTGGGTGAAGAGGATACTATCCTAGTTGAAGAAGAAGAAGACTAGGACGATTTTCATCTCTTGAACAAGGTAACTAGGTGTAGCCTTGGACATATTTTAACTTGTGTGAGGCCATATAATTGATTGAGGAGGTCTTGGTTGTTGTTATGTATGTAAAGCTATGAACTTTGGGTTGATTGTGCTATGAAATCATGTTCTTTGGTCTTATTTGTGTTGGTCTCACACTAATATGTCTTATGGAATGATTTAGGGTGATTGTTATATTGAATTTGGGTTATGTTGTTATTAAGTTGATTTAAAGATGATAATTTTGGGAATTATAATGGTTTATTATGGCTATTCTTGAGTTCTTATGATTATTACTCCGTATTTAACATGTCGGTTATGGTTGGTATTGAGTTCTTAAGTGAATTACTCCGTACTAAGTTTGATATTGTATGGTTGATCATAGGTCAGGTTGAGGATGAGTATAAATTGGATAATTATGTTGTTAATGAGTTAAGATGGATATTATATTGGGTGAAGAATAAAGGATGATTGATATGACATTGAGGATGAGTTGGGTTACTTGGTTTGCTATATTGTTAGTAATTGTTGTATTGTTGGTATTGGAGATGGGGTTATGATGTATTGTTGGATTGTTCGTGTTGCTTATGCTTGAGTTAAGTTTGCATCGTGTCGTTACGCTTGCGTATGTGAGGAGCTACGACGTCCTAGTTTGGACGGATACCGCCCATGATCTCCTCGGCTATTCTTGTTGCTTAGTTAGAGCGACTATGGGTTCTCAACCTGTTATGGTTGGAGACTATGGTTTGATATATGTCGTCACCGTTCTTGTTCGCTCGGTGGAATTTGGCCAAATTTAGACTAATGAGTTTGAGGAACTTCTTGTTCGCTGTTCCGCCATAGGGTTTGAGTGATTCTTGTTCGCTTCACTCGAGGTGATTCTTGTTCGCTTCACCTAGTGCTCTGTGCTTACTCTTGCGATTGATTGTTGACTGATGTTATTGATTGACACTTTGTTGATGGCATTCAGGTTGGTTGTTGACTGCCACTTTGTTGATGACAGGTTGAGCGTGTATGATTTGTAAGATGGTTGGTTGTTATATTTTGATTATACGTCACAGGTTAAGTTAGTTGATTATTGAGTTAGCTTGAGGATGATCTATGTTAGTCGTGTATTTGGGGTTGTATTGTTGTTTATGTTGATTATGTTGAAATATGACTGGGGAGCACCTAGTTACTCCCCACTGATTGTGGCTGTTACATTCTTTGTGGCAGGTTAGCGCGGGTTCGGGTTTGTCAAGTGAGGATCCCGTGAGGATGACCTATAGCTAGGCTTGAAGTGATTTTGGACTAGACTTGTTAGGATGTTTAGTTTTATTATCGTTGTCTTACTTTCATTTTGGAGCTGGTTTTGTAAGGGTATTTACTCCCCACCTCTAGGCCTCAAGGCCTACCCTTTTATCGTTGTTTAGTTGGTTTAGTGAGTAATGATCCGGATTCCACGGTGTTTCCGCCACCGTGGCTCGCTTTTATTTTCTTCTATTTTATAAATCCTTTTTATTTCTTTATTTTCTTTTGTTGGAAAATCCGGGTTGTTACAGTTGGTATCAGAGCGAATACGCTCCCAACTCTCTTAGGTGAGTGAGTAGGATTTGACTTAGAACACCGAGTGAGAGTGTTGGGGTAGACACATTAGGGGGTCTACGTTATTTGTGCATATGTATGAGTAGTTGTGTGGATGGTGGCTTTAGGATTCCCACCATTAGATCATATGTTTGATTTGGATGCAGGTACAGGGATGATGGAGTCATGCGAGGTCGGGTGTCGACTCGATAAATCTCTACATTAAAAATTTACTAGTCCTGCCTCTAAAATAGTCTTTAAAAGCTTTTGATCTGATTTAATCGTCGTTTTTAAAATATACTCCTTTATTTCAAAATGTTTCACTCTGATAATTGTCTTCTTATGTACTACTTGGTTTTTCTGCTTTCATCATACTTTATACTTCTATTTTCTTATCAAATCATGTTAGCCTTCATTTTTAATATCGACAAAAAAGGGAGTATTTTGCATTCCGTTTTAATACACTTTTATGACCCTAGCTTTTTATTGTTATTCATTTGAGAGTTCAGTTTTATTGAAAATTTTAGCCTATTATTGCTTTGACGATCTCTTGACTTAACCTTTCAATTCATTCGTTTCTTCGACTTTAATCATTTGATTATTCGCATGTCAAACCTTCTTTATTCCTCCAATCTTTTGAAAAGCCTAGGGATTTAATTTTGAAAGTCTTTGAGTCTCTCCGACTGTTCAGCTGGAACAAGAATCCTGAAGCCGGAACGCGATTCCATGATCCTACCATCAGAGCACGCAGCGGAAGTTCTTAATCTATGTCACCTACCGTATTCGTGGGGACCTCTTTCAGCTTGCTAGCTACACCTATTTTTGTGCATCCTGCGTGTTCTTGGATCTCACCATACAGCTGTTTTAAAACCATTAGCCGAATTTCAACTTGAGCTTCTTTTTCCCCAATAAAATTTCTTATTGTGTTCATCTTCATCTTTTTCAATAGGTCGTGCTGAAATAATTTCTAAACTCTCTTATTTCAAGAATGTTTTCAGTCAGTTCTATTGACGAAACCTATTTTTGTATATTTGTGCTTTAATGATTTGTTTATCCTTCTTGCACTTTCTTATTTTGTAACTATGTTGACGAAAAATTTTAATCAGCATTGTTTTACTTCTCCATTCATTTTTTTAAAACGCGTCCATACATTTTGATGGCTTTTTACTCAGTCAAATTTGAAAATGACTGATGCTTATCCATTGCATCCACTTTTGATCAAAACCTCTTTGTCATCCTGCTAAACCTTCTTTTATGAAGTTTTCTAATTCGAGCATTTAGTTTATTTAAATATTATTTATTCTACTTGGTATTGTAGTAGCTTCATTTTTCTAAAATCGCTGTCATTTTGAAACTCAACTTTAAGACTTCTCCTTTCAATCGTATCTTCTGAGCATATTCTATATCTGTCAAACTTTTCGGGAATTACCTTTTGGTCTTGCCTTCATGCTCTATGCTATCATGCCTCTCTAGTGTCTCTATGGAACTACACCTCTTGTCTTTGAGCTAACTTTTAAGGTACCGATCTTCTATTTCTTTCCTTCCCTTGCCTTTCGGTTGCCATTCACATCCTAATTTTGTAAGAGCTCTTGATGACTTAATATCAATCTTGTCCCCGTTAAGTTCCCCTGATCACTTGCTTGTCAACTAGCGGCCGTAGGGTGATTTATCTTTCTCCAGCTCGAGACTTGATTCCTAGGTTGTCGCTGTTATGGGAGTCTTAGATGTTGGAGCTTAGTGGATTAGTAGCTAATGGTATGGATGTCCGGTTAGGTGGCGCACATGGTTGGTCGTGGTGGCCTGAGTGGATTCCTAGTTTTGTGACTTCTAGCTAGAGCTTCGCGAGGTAGCTTAACCGTTGCGAGACAATGTTTGTGAGTTATAACCTTCGTGAGTAAAAGCTTAATATGCGATGGGTAGTGGTAAAGGAAGTGGTGGTATCCATACAGGTAGTATTTTTGAGGATTCGATTATGATGGTATATGGGGTGTGATAATCATGAGTTAGTGAGAATTGGGAAGTGATATTGTGGTGAGCAATAATCGGCTTTAAGGAAAACCTAAAGGTTATAGTGAGTACGATAAAACTTTGGGGTTTGTACTTAAAAGGATAATGTAGGAATGTCAAGTGTGCATCTTGTGGTTTTGTGTATGTGCTAAATATAAGGAAAATCATTAATGGGAGGAAAGAATTCGAGGTCGGTAAGGTAGCGACGTTCGAGAAAGGTGTGGATAGACGTGTGTATGATAACAATGGGTTGAGAGAGTAGTAAGCTTTTAGCGATACATTTTTATAACTACGTGTTAGTATACGTATGACTTGAGAATGAGATGATATGGTATGACATAATTATGGTTATTTCGTTGTGGAGAGTATGGATAGATATGAGAAGCGATATAGACTTGAGCTTGGATCACGTTATGATTGAGGGTATGAGGTTTGTCTTTGGCATTGATTTGAGAATTAGTTTGTGCGGCAAATGTATTAGTGACATTAGTTAGGATGTCCATGGGTTTAAAATGCGTTTGGAGTGTGTTAAGATTTTGGATTGAGATACTATGTTGAGTTGATATGGACATACGAAGCTAATAATAATCAATTTGGGTTTGTCGAGCATACGATGTATCTATGGTATACAAGTTTACATAAACTAGCGATCCACATCCGAGCAGTTGGTGATATTGAGCTAATATAAGCGTCGTTAAGCGTGTCTATGCCCCTGTGATCAAGGTGAGTAGAGTTAGCGATTCTTGTCTTGAGGACCATAAGAGTAGGTAGTTTTCTTAACCCTTTGGGGGTATTCTTTCGTTCTCAAGTTTCGAGGACGAAACTTCTTTTTAGGTGGTGAGATTGTAACACCCCGACTTTTCCTAATATTAATTATTCGTCTCAATAATATTCGTAATTCATTTCTCTTGATTTTCTCATTTTCGGCTCGAGAAAGTCGGTTCACTTGTCGCGTGGAATAAGCGTGATCGTAGTCAGAACTTAAAAACGACGCCATTTCCTCATACGAACTCCGATTCAGGCGATTCAAAAGGCTAAACTACGTATTTTTTCGACGCCGTCGCAACTGCCAAATTTGCACAGACGTAATCCGCGAGCAGGCCGCGACCGGCCCGCGAGTGACCCGCGAGCAGAGAGCGGCTCGCTCTGTTGTGGGAGCGGCTCGCTCCCCTGCTGCACCCGCGATTTTTGTTTTTAATCCGTATTAATTAGGGGCTCAAACTCCTATACTATTTAAACTTCCCCCTTAGCCCTAATGTCATTAATCAGCTGTTTTCACCCTAAACATTATAATCCTCTCTTCTCTCTCTTCATTCTCTCATAAATTCTCATTAATTTATCTCATAAGTTCATTCAATTCTCCTCTAATTCAAGCCCTAATCTGCCCTGATTCCTTCCCTTGCTAATCCCTTCGGTAATTCTTATTGTTTAGTATAGTTTTCTGATTATTATGTTATTATATGCTTGTATTGTGTGTTCTTATATTTTGTATGTGTTATTATTGTGCTCTAATCAAGGAGAAGAGGACTTGGGTGAAGAGGATACTATCCTAGTTGAAGAAGAAGAAGACTAGGACGATTTTCATCTCTTGAACAAGGTAACTAGGTGTAGCCTTGGACATATTTTAACTTGTGTGAGGCCATATAATTGATTGAGGAGGTCTTGGTTGTTGTTATGTATGTAAAGCTATGAACTTTGGGTTGATTGTGCTATGAAATCATGTTCTTTGGTCTTATTTGTGTTGGTCTCACACTAATATGTCTTATGGAATGATTTAGGGTGATTGTTATATTGAATTTGGGTTATGTTGTTATTAAGTTGATTTAAAGATGATAATTTTGGGAATTATAATGGTTTATTATGGCTATTCTTGAGTTCTTATGATTATTACTCCGTATTTAACATGTCGGTTATGGTTGGTATTGAGTTCTTAAGTGAATTACTCCGTACTAAGTTTGATATTGTATGGTTGATCATAGGTCAGGTTGAGGATGAGTATAAATTGGATAATTATGTTGTTAATGAGTTAAGATGGATATTATATTGGGTGAAGAATAAAGGATGATTGATATGACATTGAGGATGAGTTGGGTTACTTGGTTTGCTATATTGTTAGTAATTGTTGTATTGTTGGTATTGGAGATGGGGTTATGATGTATTGTTGGATTGTTCGTGTTGCCTATGGTTGAGTTAAGTTTGCATCGTGTCTTGTTACGCTTGCGTATGTGAGGAGCTCTGACGTCCTAGTTTGGACGGATACCGCCCATGATCCCCTCGGCTATTCTTGTTGCTTAGTTAGAGCGACTATGGGTTCTCAACCTGTTATGGTTGGAGACTATGGTTTGATATATGTCGTCACCGTTCTTGTTCGCTCGGTGGAATTTGGCCAAATTTAGACTAATGAGTTTGAGGAACTTCTTGTTCGCTGTTCCGCCATAGGGTTTGAGTGATTCTTGTTCGCTTCACTCGAGGTGATTCTTGTTCGCTTCACCTAGTGCTCGTGCTTACTCTTGCGATTGATTGTTGGTGATGTTATTGATTGACACTTTGTTGATGGCATTCAGGTTGGTTGTTGACTGCCACTTTGTTGATGACAGGTTGAGCGTGTATGATTTGTAAGATGGTTGGTTGTTATATTTTGATTATACGTCACAGGTTAAGTTAGTTGATTATTGAGTTAGCTTGAGGATGATCTATGTTAGTCGTGTATTTGGGGTTGTATTGTTGTTTATGTTGATTATGTTGAAATATGACTGGGGAGCACCTAGTTACTCCCCACTGATTGTGGCTGTTACATTCTTTGTGGCAGGTTAGCGCGGGTTCGGGTTTGTCAAGTGAGGATCCCGTGAGGATGACCTATAGCTAGGCTTGAAGTGATTTTGGACTAGACTTGTTAGGATGTTTAGTTTTATTATCGTTGTCTTACTTTCATTTTGGAGCTGGTTTTGTAAGGGGTATTTACTCCCCACCTCTAGGCCTCAAGGCCTACCCTTTTATCGTTGTTTAGTTGGTTTAGTGAGTAATGATCCGGATTCCACGGTGTTTCCGCCACCGTGGCTCGCTTTTATTTTCTTCTATTTTATAAATCCTTTTTATTTCTTTATTTTCTTTTGTTGGAAAATCCGGGTTATTCTAAAGAAAAAAACACAATTAGCGTGTTTGGTCCGCCAATTTTGGCGACCAAAAAAATTTCAGTCGCCAAATTAAGTGGCATTTGATCGACTTCCCCCACCCCTTGTTTCATTACTTCCTTTTCATTCCCAATTAAAAAAAAAAAAAACCCCAAATCCCATTAAACCACCCCACCCCGTCACTTACCACCCTTTGCACCGCCGGCAACCGCCACCTTCCGCCGCCGTCACTTACCACCGGAGCTAGCCGCCGTCACTTACCACCGGCCACCGTCACTCTCTCCTCCGAAATCAATTTGGGTATTTTTTTTTTTTTTTTTTAATTTCAAACTTTAAATTTGTTTAATTTGTTTTTTAATTTATAAATTTTGATGCTACATTTGGTTGTTGTTATTTGTTGTTGTTTTTGTATTAAATTAATTGATTTTACTTAGGGTTTGAAGTTGAATTATAATGTTAGGGTTTTAGAGTTGATTTTAGTTGAATTAGTTGTAGTTGAATTGATTTTGATGTTGCATTTGGTTGTTGTTATTTAAGTTGAATTAGTTGTAGTTGAATTGATTTAGTTGAATTATAATGTTAGGGTTTTAGTGTTGATTTAGTTAAGTTAGTTGTAATTGAATTATAATGTTAGGGTTTTAAAGTTGAATTAGTTGTAGTTAGTATGAATTGTAATTAAATTGTTGTAAAGTTAGTATGAATTGTAGTTGAATTGTTATAAAGTTAGTTTTAATTGTTGTAAGGTTAGTATGAATTAGTTTTAGTTAGTGTTTTGAATTGATATTATAGTTGAATTAGTTGTAATTATATACTAATATTTTGTTAATTGAGGTTGTTATTGTTAATTAATTGCAATATTAGTAATGTTAATATAGTGAATTGATGAATTAGTGTAGAATGAAATGTAATAATGATGATATGGTGGAATGTATTTGATGATATGATGTTAGTTATTGTTGTTTTAGTTTAATTTGACAAAGTTATGGTTATTGTGAGGTTAGTATGGTGTTTGTTGGGTTTGTGTTTGTGTTAGTGTTAGTGTTAGTATTGTTTTTGTGTTTGTGTTTGTTGTGTTTTTGTTTGGGTTTGTGTTTGTTGGGTTTGGGTTTGTGTTTAATTTGTTGAATGAATTATTGTTTAGATTTAAATGAAGAGATTGGAGCGCAAATGGATGTATGAACAAAGGGTAGATAAAAAAAAACGACCTAGCGATGTTTTTATAAATGGGGTTACCGAGTTTATTGGTTTTGCAAAACAACAAAAGGAGTATCGAGCGTTAGAAAACCTTATTAAGTGTCCTTGTACTAAATGTCAAAACTTAAAATACTTACAAGACTTTGTGGTAGAAGAACATCTTTATGTGAATGGATTTATTCCAAATTATTATGATTGGATTTGTCATGGCGAATCATATTCTTCGTCTTCTTCATCTTCTCGTGAACTTCTAATCCAACAAAATACAAGTCCCGAAAATCCATATAGAGATATGATAGTCGACATTATAGATTCCAATTATGTTACTAACGACGAAATAAGTAGAGCTGAAGAACCGCACCCACAAGCTAAAGCTTTTTTTGACATGTTAAGTGCTTCTGAAAAGCCGTTATATGAAAAGAGCAAAATGTCATTGTTAGAAGCCGCCGCTAGAATAGTGAAAATGAAGTGCAAGTTCAATTTACCTTTTGACTGTGTTGATCAAATTGCGTCTTTGGTTGAAGATGCTATCCCCGACAACAACGTCATGACCCGAAGTTTCTACGATATCAAAAAACTACTTAAAGGTCTTGAACTTCCTCATCAAAAGATCGATGCATGTCCCGAAGGATGTATGCGCTTTTGGAAAGATGATGCTTTCCTCGACAAATGCAAGAAGTGTGGCTTGGAAAGATATGAAACATGTGAGACGGTTATTGTTTTGAAGGGTAAGAAGGGAAGAAAGAGAAGTAAGAGTAGCAAGAAACGTAAGAAACAAGTAGCTATAAACACATTAACTTACTTTCCTTTTGCTTCAAGATTGCAACGCATGTATGCGACTGAAATCATTGCGGAGCAAATGAGATGGCACAAAACAAATCCCGGGTCACCTGGAAAAATGGGTCACCCGAGAGATGCAGAAGAGTGGAAGCGTTTTGATGCCATGTACCCTGAATTTGCCAAAGAACCTCGCAATGTTCGTCTCGGACTTTGTACAGATGGATTTGCTCCGTTTGGTCCATTTGGCCAATCGTACTCATGTTGGCCCGTAATGATCACACCATACAACTTACCCCCTTGGTTATGTTTGAAGAAAGAGTTCATCTTCTTGGCTCTAATTGTTCCAGGCCCTAATAATCCAAAAAATCATTTGGATGTTTACTTACAACCTTTAGTGGAGGAGTTGAAACAGTTGTGGGAGGTCGGGGTTGATACTTTTGATGTGTCCTTAAGACAAAATTTTCAACTACGAGCTGCATTGATGTAGACCATAAATGATTTTCCCGCCTATAGTATGTTATCCGGCTGGTCTACGGCGGGGAAAAAAGTGTGTCCTATTTGCATGGATAAGAGTAAAGCATTTTGGCTTCCTAATTCAAGTAAAATCAGTTGGTTTGATTGTCATAGACAATTTTTACCGCCAATGCATGCTTATAGGAAGAACAAAAAAGCTTTCAAAAAGGGGAAGGAAGAATTTGACAATCGTCCCCCTCGTCTACGTGGTGATGAGTTGTGGGAGACAATTTCGGAGTACCCTTCAATCATTAATGGTTCACAAGAAGATTTTAAAGACTTGAAAAAAAAAAAAAAGAACGGTTGGTTAAAGCGAAGCATATTTTGGGACCTTCCGTATTGGAAGACAATGTTGTTAAGACACAACTTGGATGTTATGCACATAGAGAAAAACTTTTTTGAGCAATTGATTCATACGCTAATGGATGTAGAAGGCAAAACATGTGACACCATTGGTTCAAGAAAAGATTTGAAAAAATTTTGTGACCGATCTAAGCTTCACATTCGTAAAGACGGTTCTAAACCAGTGTCTATGTTTGCGCTTGACAAAGCACAAAGGAAAGTACTCTGTGAATGGTTAGAGAATTTGAAATTTCCTGATGGCTATGCATCCGGATTTGCTCGATGTGTTGACCTTAACAAACTGAAGTTGCACGGGTTGAAGAGTCATGATTGTCATGTTATCATGGAACGACTTCTACCCGTTGCCATGAAACATCTTCTCCCAACTTCTGTGTGGAATGTAGTAACAGAAATTAGTCATTTCTTTCGAGATTTATGTTCATCAACAATTTTGGTAGATGATATGATTCGGCTTCAAAATCAGATTCCTGAAATATTGTGTAAACTAGAGATGATCTTTCCTCCTTCGTTTTTCAACTCCATGGAGCATCTACCAATTCACTTACCTTATGAAGCCAAAGTTGGTGGCCCCGTGCAATATAGGTGGATGTACCCATTTGAAAGGTATAAAACAATAATTTTGAATTTACTATACTTATTCTTCTATAAAAATTCATATATGAATTCTTAATACAACTTCTACATATACATAGGTTCCTTAATCATTTGAAGAAAAAAATTGGTAACAAAGCTCGGGTAGAAGGTTCTATATGTAATGCATATTTAACAGAAGAGATTGCAAATTTTTGCTCTCTTTACTTTGAAAAACATGTAGAAACCAAAAATGATAAAGCAAGTGATGTTGATACCAATTTACCCGAGTGTTTTCAAACTCAAGACAAAGAAGGATCTTCATCGAAGGGAGAATCAAGATATTTGGATGAAAATGAGTACAACCGTGCTCACATTTATGTCCTTTCAAATTGTGACATACTAGCGCCTTATGAAAGGTATTATGCGTAAACATTATTATCCTACATAAAACATTATTATATGTATATATTAAATATCAATATCCATTTACTTTTGACAGGGAATTCATAGCTGATTTCATTAGTAGACATCCTAATGTCAACGAGGATGATATATGGATTAACCATGAGGGTGAATTTGCGACATGGTTTCGAAACCATGTTATTGAATTCAATATCCATGATGATTTGATTAGAAGTCTTGCATTTGGTCCGTCGCGACAAGTGAAAACATGGAAGAGATATTTTGTTAATGGATATAATTTTCACACTTTCGAGTACGGTAAAAATAAGGCCAGATGTAACTACGGAGTTACTATTTCATCTGTAGACGATAATGAGTATTATGGGATATTAGAAGATGTCATTGAATTGTGTTACAATGGTCGTGCTCGTGCCTACAATGTTGTCTTGTTTAAATGTGAGTGGAAGGATAATTCCACGGCGGGAATGAGAGTTCACGAGCGTTATAAGTTAGTAGAAGTGAATCATACTCGTACATACTCTAAGTATGACCCATTTATACTTGCACATCAAGCACAACAAGTGTATTACGCTTCTTATCCATCGACAACAAATGATAGAAATCAAAAGCAATGGTGGGCAGTTTTTAAGACAAAGGCACGATCACATTATGATACATCGTTTTTTCAAGAGGACCTTGTATCAAACGATACACTTTTGTGTCCACTTGATGAAAATCTTTACGAAACTCAGAATGAAAATGATGAAGATGATATGGAGGAAGAGGAAGAGGAAGAGGATGAGGATGAGGATGACGGAGAACATGACTATGAGAATGATGATTTTGTAGATGATTATGAGGACAATGTCGAGGATGAGGATGCCGAGAACGTTGATAGTGATGAGGTAGATGATGAGGACGACTTATTTGGTAGTGACGAAGAAGATGACGAAGAAGATGATGAGGATGACGACGATATATAAATGGGTAATTGTTATGATTATGTGTAATTGTTATATGTAATGTTATATAAATATGTAAATATTGTTATATGTTGTAATTATTTTAGTCTTAGTATGTAATTGTTATATGTTATAAATATCTACTAACTTTTTAAATGTATTCAGGTGTATTGCAAATGTCTGGATCAGGTAGTGGTACTCGTGGAGGTCGTGGAGGTCGTGTATCGAAGAAAGGTGGATGTAGTTCCCGTCCTAATGCCACTCAGATCGAGGAAGAGGAGGAAGAAATGGAGGAAGAATTGCTTGAGAACGATCAAACGCCCAATGATGGTTCGAGCAACGAACGGCGAGTTCGACGACCTGAGTCAGAGGTTCCTAAAACGGACAATGGTAGGTTTAAACTAGATCCTAAGGACTTATGGTAAGTTTTTACATTATAAAAAAAGTACTCATTTCTAATTGTTTCAATTTATTTGTTTTAATTTTCTGGTTTCAATGTTTAGGTTTAATGAAGATAGGATCGTTCGAGCTTGTACAAGAAATACCCATTCTAAAATGGATCGAGGGTACACTTGTTGGTCGCAAGCTTCAAAAGCACAGAAGGAAGAGTGGTTTAATATCTTCCGAGTATGTTTTTTTATATAGTAACTTGATTTTGTTAGATGCATATTTAATTATTAAATATGGACTAACTTCTTTTTTGTAGCAAAAATGTCAATGGCCTGCAAATCTAGAATATTTGGTGCGTGAGAGGTACAATGAAACGTGCCAACGACGATTGAAAGATAACATGCATAAGGTGGTTGTGAGGAAGAAAGAACCCGAGTACATGAAAGGTATAAATTACAATATATATAAACGTTTCATATCTATTACAATTAAATTACATATTTATGTAATCTTAAACCATGATGGTAGGTGCCCCTTTCCAAACTTTGTTAAAACATCGCGAGACTCCTGAATTTAGAGCAAGATCCGCCCGAGCAAAAGTCAATAAGCGTCGAGGAGACAAAGACGCGCTGGTGGAGCCGACACATTTCGGTGGTTCACAATCATTCTATAAGCGTGTACAAGAGTTGGTGAGTGGATAACTTATTTTTGTTTTTAAGTTTAATAATTTGAATGGAACATTAGTATGTACTCCGTATATTCTAATGCATGACTTATTTGTTTTCAATTGTAGTCGCACAAGAAAGGCGGTGAATTGCATGCCAACCGTGCCCGAACTATTCCTTGAGACCAGGTCCAAATTGACTGATAAGGGTGATAGGAATTTTGTTACTAAAAAAGATGCCGACTTATATGTAAGTTACTCCGTATATAAGTATTATTGATTTTACTTTGTGTATTTTTTAACTAACTATGTATGTTTAAAATTGTTCGGTTTAAATAATGTAGGGAAAGTTCGAGGAGGCCGTCCAAAACAATCCCTCTAGTAATCCTAATGAAATTTGGTATGACTTAGTTAAAGGATACCAAAAGGGGGGCGTTTATGGAACGGGATCTGCTGCCCCGATTTTCTACGAACCGCCTCGTCGACGTCAATCATCGATGACTAAACAAAGTTACGTGCCGGGGATGGTTTCTCAACTCCAAACTCAACTTCAAAAGGAGCGAGAACAAAATGCCGCCCGTGACGACTGTTTATGGTCGCCAATTTGAAAATTGAAAATTTGGCGACTGTTTATGGTCGCCAATTTTGGCGACTAATTTCAATTTCAGTCGCCAAAATGTTGTTTTGGCGACTAGTTTCAGTCGCCAAAATTTGGCGACCGAAATTAGTCGCCCGATTTTTGGCGACTAAATTTGGCGATCAAATTTGGCGACTAATTTCAGTCGCCTTTTGTATTTGGCGACTGAAATTAGTCGCCAAATTTGGTCGCCCGATTACTGATTTCTTGTAGTGAAAAAAGTATACTATGAGAGTAAAAGTCGTTTACAAAAAAGCATTAGCCATTAGATTTTGCTAAGCCTGGTTTAGAAACAAATACAAATAATTATGGTTTAAGAACTTGGACTTGAAATTAAATTTCGGGATTGAGTCAATTTCGTTGTTTGGGAACAGTAAGAATTTGAAATTGGAAATTGGAAATTGGCTCAATTTCAAACCAATTTCATCCAAGTTCAAATTATGCACATTTTAAATTTTAAGTTCTAGTAATCCCTCTATTTCACTAATTTAGCAACATTTTACTTTTTCGGCAATTTCACTTATTTGGCCTCATTACTATGCATGATAGCTCTTAACAATGAAAATAACACTTTCCTTTTTCACAAACGTTTTTATATGGAAAGTTATTGTTAGGCACAAAAATTAGCCCACACTTAACCTAGCAAAAGACAACATCAGGTTCGGGAAGTGAGGCAGCCTAGTCGTCGGGGAAGCTCAGGGTCCTCAGAGGATCAAGAACCTAAGTGAAGCTCAAGATCTCGAGGGAAGCTAAGTTGGCATAACATCCAGATATCGGTGGAAAAAGGGAAGTTGGGCCGAGGAAAGCTCAGGGAACCTGAATCTCCTAGGAACCTCCAAACAAATGGAGTAGAAAGTAAAATACGTTGGAGAAAATTAAGGAAGGTCAATTACGAACCGTTGGGAATCCTTAAATGAAGAGATAACTCAGTTAAGGGAGTTAAAGTCAGTAAAATAACAGCTGCTACATATAAGGAGTCAAATAACAAACAATTACATTTAAGGTGGAATTCCAGGGGCCTAAGCATCAACGGGAAGCTGAGATTAAAGCACAATAAATGAAGATGGACCAAGTCAAAGTAACGGGTACAAAGAGCTAATTATAAAGAGTCAATATGGCAAAGTAACTCTTACAAAGAACCAGTCTAAGGGAATTAACTTAGTGGAAAGAACAAACATCTAATAAATAGCAACAACCCTAAAGTTAAGGTTGATTTTCAAGAGCCTCCCAACATCCCTATATAAGAAGTGGCAACAGCAATAAGGGGACGACCAACATATTTCAGTAGCAATATTCCACCCAAAAACACCACAAAAAGCCTCAAATCACATATTATAAGTCACTCGTCTCCAAAATACAAGTTTATATCATTGACCTCATGAATTGTACTTGTAATTTCTCGATATTAGTGAATTTGGCAGGATTACAATTCCCGCCACCCCCCCCAAACACAGTCGTTTCCCAAATTGGGTTTTCTATGTCACCAAAATCCGTTGTGTCTATTTACTTTATCGCTCTATTTTGCATTTTTGTTTATTGACGTTATAATTGGACCGCTATGAGTCATACACCTAGAAAAACTTGACTTTGATAATTTTTTTGCCAAAACAGTTATCAATTTCAATTCCCAATGGAAATTGAAATACAACATTCAAATTCAAAATTTCAATTCAAAGATTCCAAATCAATGTTAAGTTTCAAACACTAAGAAAGTCAACCAAAAATTAAAAATTGAAACCAAACAAAATTACCTCTAATTATATATTGATTGCTAAAAATCTCGGAAAGCACAAATGATACCATTACTAAATTGCACCATGTACGCACAAATTAATGTAGTAAGAACTAATAAGAAGCAAGAACCAAACCTATAGAAAAGGGTATTCCGTTCGTATCTGCTGTAACTTTTACATAAAAGATAAATTTTAAACATACATAATACGGAGTAATTGACTGAGATAGATAGATAGGCACGTAAAATGAAACATATGATAGTTGATCAGCAGATCAGTAGCAACGGTAGACAGCGACGACACCTCTACGAGGTGGTGCAGGTACACAGAGGTAAAAGAGCATAAGAGCGACGAACATTACTATCAGAATTCCGCTGAGATCGATGCCACTGTCGTCTTCCGATGAACAGCAAAGCTTCCCCATTGATTGATCACCTCAGCTATACTAGCTTCTCTGCCCTTTTTCCTGGTTTTTCTTTGAGTTTATAAGAAACTAATTAAAGCTTGACTTGTTTTGGTCTTGGCTTAGTAATGTAATATAACAAGTTGTAGTTTGCATAGAAGATGTTACGTACTTGCTTTGAAATGTTCCAAAAACAAGTTGGTAATAATTAATAATGTATGTTGTCGTTTTCATGCTCTTATAATAATTTTATGTCCTTGGATTATAAAAATGGAAACAAGTAGGTAATAAATAATGATAATACACAATTACAAACAAGTTCACATGAGTAATTTGTGTCGTGTAAGATCACTATCCATTTTTTATTCGTTTCTAAACCTCATCTAACCGGTAGTACGAAATACCCAAATTCTTATTTAAGACAAGTATATCCGTCTTAAATTAAGACGGGTTAAGTATTATGAATAAAACAAAAGACAAGTGGATATAAAAGATATAAAAGATTTGTTTTTTATGTGCAAGTGGGAGAGTACTTGACCCGTCTTAAGTAAGACTTATTGAAATTAAATACTTCGTAAAAGTTACACAATACAACAATTACATTTGAAAATTGGTGTGGCACAGCATCATAGTCTCTCCATTTTTTCCATTTAACCTCATGGACGTTTTTTTAGCATGAAAAATAACGTATGTTTCATAAATTGTTAAATAACTTTATGCGTGTTTTTTTAATCATCTAATATATAATTAGACAGGTTAATTAACATGTAATTGAATGCTATTATAAGTAAATGAATTGGTTAATAAACAATTGGTTGGATTAAAGCGTCAATTAGTAGCTTAAATAAACAACCAAGTCAATTATGACTAATAATTTGCTCATAACATAGACAAATTTTAAAGTTTAAGAGCACACCATGAAATATATAAAAGGTAATGGTACAACATAGAAAACGGAAAACCTCGAGAGTACACTATAGAAAAACCCAAAAAAAATAAATAAAAAGTCTCTTTCATAAAACATGATTTTTAATGATAGTGTAGCTACATCCTTGAATCTTCGTTCTATATTCAAATAATGTCGACTTCATTTATATTATTGCACTTAATTTTTTCACTCTTATTATATAGGTCGAATTGGTCGTTAGTATGATTTATGATTTTAGTTTGTATTATAATTAACTTCATTTTTATTTTTATATATCACGTGGATGAATAATAAATAATTGACATACATTATTAATCTATAACTTTTTATAAAACGTTTTAATTTGTTATTGAATAAATAATTGTTTTTTATAGAAAGTATTCAATATTTTAGATTTTTTTTTGTAATATTTGGTGTATTTATTGTATTGAGAGTGTAATACACCTCCTTTTACATAAAGCTAAATCCAATATAAGGGAGAATGTATTACAACTCTTTCTATATTGCTCAAACCCCTTTTAATATTATTGGTAGATTGGTAGACAATTTTATTCATTCTCAAATCTCAATATAAGGATATAACTGAGTAAAATTAAGTACAAATTGAACAATAATGTAAATTATTTGCTTTATACTCTCAAAAATTGTTCTTTAATTTTTTTTATTTTTTAAAGAATTATTCTTGTAATTTTAAATCATGTTTTGTATTTAAAATGAATTGTCTAATTTTAATTACGGACTAATATTGAATATTATTAAAAAAGTTACTGATTTTTCGTATACGAATTTTACTCACGATGTTTACTATTTTCATTTAGTTTCTCTACCCTACCATTTTTTACTCCCATTGTATACAATTTTTTTTTTTTTTTTTTTTTTTCTTAACCTAAATTCATACACCTTTTCAATTATTATTAATTTGAGTAAATTCATGACTTATACCTATTTTATAACTACATTTCATGACTTATACCTACATAATTTTTTCTTCATATCTTATACCTAATTGACTATTTTCAATCATATTCTAAACCTATTAATGAATTCCGGCCAAAAAAGACACGAACTTTCCGATTTGCCCTTCTTTAATGACTTCGGTATTTCTACCCACTCCCTTCACTTTCTACTAAACTAACCCCCCAAATTCACAAAAAATTACTTTGAAAATTTTTTCCCCCAAATTAATTCCCCCACTTTAATTTGTTCATGTTTCTCTACTTAAAGCCAACGCTAACACAATTACGACAACGTACAATGCACTACAACTACCCCTCTCTTTAGTAATGCATACTACCTGGAGTGATCGCCACATCTGCCGCTTCTTCAAGTTTTGGCTTTCGAAATTCAATTTCAGCCTTCAATTTCGCCATTTCCTCTTCCACTTGTAACTTCGAACCTTTAAAATGTTGTTCTCACATTGTAGCGATTTTTTCTCCAATAACAACTGATTAATTACATCCCTTTGGCAATCAGTTTGTTCTTCATCCACCCACTTGAAAAAGCGACAAAATCGAAACTTGCAAGTTAAGAACCTCCTCCCTGGATTGTCAGTGGTCCACGACTTAAACAACGCCACATGAACGCTACAATTACATTTAATTGGATTTCGGGATGATGACGAAGTACTAATTGTCGACATTTCTGCAAAAAATCGAAACCCTAATTAACCATGGGAACGATTTTTTTTTTCAGGGAAAAATAAAAATAAAAGTAAATTAGAGTATAGAATCATCAAATAATTAAACAAATTTATGACTAGTAATACTCTCTTTCATGGCTAGGTTTTCTGATCTCTAAGCTTTTTCGATTGATTCTATGGCGAGAGGGCGGGGAAGGCCTCCGAAACTTGTTGTTCCAGATGTACGTGCTATTGGTGAACCTTTACCTGAGATTGATGGTCCTAATACGGTGGGAGAGGACCCTGGACCGTCTCAAGCGGCCTCCCAATCCCCTATTTTGTTGAGTTCTTTTGTTGATGCAGCTTTTGGTAGGGCGACTGCGACACCGGTGCCTTCTCCGGTAGCTGCTGTCCCGCCGGTGCCTACTCCTCCGGTAGTTGTTGTTCCTCCGGTAGTTGATGTCCCTCTGATGGCTGACACGGGTAACCTGTGGAGTGAGAAGGTTTCGAAGGCTGAAAAAATTGGGGATGAATCTCTTCTTTTGTGAGGAGGCAGCTAGGCTAACTGAGATCACGATTGAGGAGGATGATATTGCTGAGGAGCCTGAGAGTGGCTATCACTCAGTTGAAGGAGTTTGTTGCTAAGCATTGGAATCATGTTGCTCAGCCTCTAGTACAATATTTTAGGAAAGGTTGGTTTAGTTTTCAATTCAAAAACAAGGAGGACATGGATGTGGTGTTGAGAGGTGGGCCTTGGATGATTGGCAAACATGCTTTGCTGTTGAAGCAATGGACGCCCCTTTTCTCACAAGAGATTGATCAGGTGTCTAAGGTCCTTGTGTGGGTTCTTTTGCCCTCGCTTGATCCGCATTTCTGGTCGCCTACTGCTCTGAGCAAGATAGCAAGCAAGATAAGAAAGCCTTATTTGCAGACCGTGTTACAACAGTCAAGGAGAGGTTAGGTTTTGCTCGTCTTCTGATTGAGGTTGACGTTTCTGCTGATGACCCTGAGCATATTATTATAAATACCCCTTTCACTGGTCAACTTATTCAAGCTGTAGAATATGAATGGATCTCGTTTTATTGTCATACATGTAAGAAATTGGGTCATGAATCAAAGGTTTGTAAACTGAACAAGCCAAGGATGGAATACAAACCAAAGCAGGGGGTTGCGGGTCCATCTTTGGAGGACAATCCTCCGCTTGAGACTACTAAGGCCGTGGCGACCGATATTGCTATGGAAACTCACACTCCTCCAGTGAGAGGCTCCATGGACGAGTTCTGTTTTGCAAAGGTCAGCAAGGGTCCTGTTTCTAGGGTTAAGCATTCTACTGCTGTGCTATTATCTAACAAATTTGCGCAGCTTACTCAGCAGATGGGTGATGATCAAGAAGGCAGTGAAGGGCTTATGGGGTTGACTGAAGTGGCACCTAAGGAGGGTACCATACCACCTGACATATTATGCAGATAGCAAGCTGGAATATTCGACGGTGCAACACTGTTTTAAAGCATAATGCATTAATAAATTTTTGTAGGAAGTATAGGGTTGCTCTCTTAGGAATTTTGGAAACTAGGGTTAAATCCAATAAGGCCATAGCCATAGCCAGGAGTAAATTTAGAGACTGGTCTATTATTACTAATTATGAACATCATACTAATGGAAGAATTTGGATTGTTTATAACTCTGTGGAGATTCAAGTGGATGTTCTTGGGAAGGGGGACCAGTTTGTTCATTGCAAAGCTCTACATTTTGCTACTCAACAGGAATTCTATGTTACAGTGGTGTATGGTTCCAATAGTTAAGTGGAGAGGAGAAGACTTTGGGCTGCACTTGAGGGCCTCTGCCTTAGTGCTGCTTGGATAGTTTTGGGGGACTTTAACGTGGTTAGATATAGGGAGGAAAGGTGTGGTGGCAACCCTCCTCTACAAGTGGATATGGATGACTTCAACACTTGCCTTCTTCAATGTGATTTGTTGGATTTAAAATGTGAGGGATGCACTTTCAGCTGGACTAAAATCCAGTTAGCTAGTGACAGGAGCTGGTCTAGAATTGACAGGGCATTGGTCAATCATGGTTGGCTATCAAAATACCCACAATCTTCTGCTCAACTACTCCCTCTGGTGTTTCAGATCATTCTCCCATCTTGATAACCTTGGGTTTCAAGGAGGTCTAGGAAAGCGTCAGAGTTTTAAATTTCTTAATTGTTGGGCTCTGTATGACAACTTTCTTTCTCTTGTATCTGAAGCTTGGTCCCCTACTGTGATTGGCACACCTATGTTTAGGTTGTTTGAGAAACTCAAGAGGGTGAAACTTAACCTTAAGCAGCTCAATACTGCTCACTTTTCTGGCCTTTCTCAGAGGGTGATACTGGCTGAGAAGCATTTGGAGGATGTTCAAACCAAGCTGAATGCAGCCCCTTTGGACTCTGGTATCATTTTACAGGAAGAGGAAGCTAGGGCTGTATATATCAAATTGAAACAGGCTGAACACAATATGCTGCTTCAAAGAGCCAAAATTGCTCATGCTTGTTTTTCTGATTCTAGCACATCATACTTCTTCAGGAGAATTGCAGAGAGACGACATATGAATAGCATTGGGCAAATTACAGACAAAGATGGCTCTAGGTGCTACACTGAGGAGAAGGTTGCTGAAGCCTTTATTGGCTATTATACCAGTTTATTGGGGACTGCAAAGGCTGTGGAACCCCTGGACACAACCTCCATCTCTTCAAAGGGGAAAGTTAGGCCTGAGGATGCTGACCAGCTCATCTCTTCTATTAGTAGGCAGGAAATACAACATGCCCTTTTTGACATTGATCCAAACAAGAGTTCAGGGTTAGATGGGTTCACATCAGGATTCTTTAAAGCTGCCTGGTCAGTAGTTCAGGATGATGTTGTTGATGCTATACAAAATTTCTTTTTGCGTAGAAGGATGCTGAAGACTGTGAACATGACTATGATAGCTTTGATTCCAAAGAAGGAGAGGGCTTCCTCAATGTTGGATTATAGGCCCATTTCTTGATGCTCCATCATATACAAAGCCATTAGCAAAATCTTGGCTAATAGGCTAAAAAGGGTGCTTCCTGAACTCATAGTGGGTGAACAAGCTGCTTTGTAGCTGATAGGAGTATTTTTGATAACATTATGTTATCACAGGCTTTGGTGAAGAGTTACACTCGTCGCCAGATTTCTCCTCGATGTTTGATTAAGGTAGATATAAGGAAAGCTTTTGATTCATTGAACTGGTCCTTTATCTCTAGTGCTCTTCAGGCCTATGGCTTTCCTCCTCTATTCATTGAGTGGGTTATGCTTTGTCTTACCTCTCCCTACTATACTTTAAAGATCAATGGTTCTAACTTTGGTTATATTAAAGGGGAACAAGGGATACGTAGGGTGACCCATTGTCCCCTTATATTTTTGTCTTAAGCATGGAGGTCCTCTCTAGATACTTACGAGAGCTTCCTCTGTTGAGGGACTTCTCCTATCATCCTAAATGCCAGAGAATTAAACTGACTCATCTAGTATTTGCAGATGATCTCATGATATTCACTAGAGGGGATGTGCCTTCTGTGCAAGCTGTGATCACCATATTGAAGACCTTTGCTGCAATTTCAGGGTTGGAGGCCAATCCTTCCAAAACTGATATTTATATTGGAGGAGTTCGAGAGACGGTTCGGCAAGGCATTCTTCAAGCTTCGGGTTACAATGAGGGGAGTTTCCCTTTCAGGTATTTAGGTCTTCCATTGGCCTCTGTACACTTAAAATCTGATATGTTCCATCAATTATTCGATAAGATCCAAAAACACTTATTGAATTGGGCAAATCACCATCTTTCCTATGCTGGCCGTGTGCAATTGATAAACTCAATGTTATTTGGTGTTGAAAGCTTCTGGTGTGCTGCAATATTGCTGCCCAAAGGAGTTATCAAAAGATTGGGCAAACTCTGTAGGGCTTTTCAGTGGCAAGTTGAAGAAGGCAAGAGGAGAATTTATTTCAAAAGTTGGAAAGCCATCTGTTCACCCAAGGATGAAGGGGGCTTCAACATTAAGGAAGTGTTGTCTTGGAACAAAGCTTTACTTTGTAAACACCTCTATAATATTGAAGTGGGCAAGTCAAGCGTTTGGTTAGATTGGTTGAGAAAATATAAACTCCATCGTCAAGACTTGTGGTCTGTGCAGACTTCCTCCTCTGATCCTGAGAGCTGGAGGGATCTTATTAAGGTCAGGGATGAAATCAAGCAAGCTGAAGGGGCTGTGGGTGGTAAGGTACTGATCCAATCATGGCAGGGTTGTACCTCCAAGGCATACGACTATTTCAGAGTAGTTTCCCCCAAGATTAACTGGGTCTCAGTCATATGGTCTTCAATTTCCATGCCAAAACACTGTTTGGTGGCATCTTTAGCAATGCAACAACAACTTTCTACTGTCGACAACCTCTGTACAAGGGGATTTCATCTTGTGAATAGGTGTGTAATGTGTAAGATGGCGGCTGAGACTCACCGTCATCTGTTTTTTTATTGTGCATTGACAAGGAAGATTATACAAGAGGTATGGCTATCAGTGGCGGACCCAAGATTTCTCTCTAGGGGGGCACCGTACTAAAGAAAATGCTCTGTATCAGAAAATACCGTTAGCAAAATTTTTGCGATGAAAAAGCAAATTTGTCACAAAATTTCCTCGTTAATAGCAGATTTTTGCGGAAAAAAAGGCACTTTCATAGCAAACTCTTTACTGCTTTTTTGGCACTGACAATTGATTCGGAGCAAATATTTTGTCGCAAAATTACTTTAGCGACAGAATTTGCAACAAATATCACAATTCTGTCGCAAAGAGTAAATTTTACAACTAATTTTTTGTTTTTTCATCTCAAAAGTTGCGTTTTTTTGGTAGTGTTAAAATTACCCAAATCAATCGGCTTTGAAACAATGATACACTTTTTCTTATTACATCTTAATATTCATGTAACTAATACATATGGACCGCCCAAGATATAGATATATAATTAAAAAAAATGTTGGAACAAACTTAATGAAAAGCTTAGTTTAAACATATTTATTGTTCACTCATTTAGGAAAATACTACGAGAACATATTTATAAAGTGTCCAAATGAGTTTGATTTTCGTAAATTAGTGTTAAAAGCCTAAAAAAACAAATAAAAAATAAATTGTCGAACCTAGGTGTAGTTTCGTCATTATATATTTAATTTCGTGTCAATGATATATAAGTATCACAAGATATAAAAATAAAAAATTATGATCAAAGTTAATATATTATGAGAAAAAATATAATAGAAAGTTTATATTAAACATAATGTAGGTTCATTGGGAAAAGTAATGAGAAATAATTAAATGATTTAAGGGACCTAGAAAAAAACAAACTAAAATATGAATTAAGGGGGCGTTTGGTTAGAGGTCTAAAACAAAGGGAAGGGGAATCAAAATTAATGATTCCCTTTGTTAGTGTTTGTTTATGACAAATAAAGGGAATCCAATTCCACCCCTCTAATTTCTATCCCCCACCCCCAAGAGGAGAATGTGATTCCATTTCCTATTCATCTCACTTTCTCACCCACAACCACCACTCACCACCACCAACCTACGTAATTATGACCACCACCATAACAACCACCACGCTGTTACCCCGTCACCTCTCGGTGGTGGGTCGGGTCGGGTAAAATGGGTCGATACTTGAGTTTTGGAATTCCTTTTGATAAAACAACCAAACAACAAACTAAATTTGGGGTAATCTCATTCATTTCCTCCTCTTTCTCTTTCTTAATTCTATTCCTTTTCCCTTATACAAACCAAACGCCCCCTAAGTGAATAATACCTAGAAAAAACAAACCAAAACATTTATTGAGTGCTTCAAGATTCAAACCTTGCACCTCCAACACCAAATAAAGCCTCTTAACCGACTGAGCTACTAGAGAATTATGTTTGTTTTCTGTCGCTTTATATACTTATTTAATTTTTGAGAAAAGGAGTGGGGGGGCACGAGCCCCCACCCCGACCGATGGCTATGGCTTGGTTTTAGCAGACGTATTCGAAGCTTGAACTATGAGGTGAAGTATGCTAAGCACTTGTGTCGAGTGAAAAACTGGAGAGCTCAATGGATTTGTTGCGCTTTGACTGCTACAATTTATAACATCTGGATTGAGCGTAATTTGCGTATCTTCAAGGATGTTAGCCGTTCGTTTGAAAACATTGTTAAAACTGTTAAGCATGAGGTGAGTCTTAGGATGGTTAACTGCTTAAAGGTGAATGATATCTCTTTGATTGTAAGCGCCCTAAATGGGTGATCTTTTGTAACACTTGATTGAATGAATGGAAACTGAGCTACTTTCTTCCAAAAAAATAATTAAACAAATTTAAAATTTAAAGAAAAAAAAAATAACAAGGATACTTGGAGAGAGAGGGCAGACATTGTGCAATAACGTAAATTTGAGAAGTGCGGGGGAATTTGATTTTGAATGAGAAGGATAAGAGTGAGTTTATAAGAATAAGTGAGATGGGTAAAATAGGGATTTCATTAATTAATTAGGGAGGGATTCAAATATTCAGACAATAACGGTCATTTTTTTTTTGTCGGAATTCATTAATGGTATAGCTTATGAATGAAAAAAGTCAATTAGGTATAAGATGTGAAGAAAAATTATGTAGGTATAAGTCATGAAATGTGATTATAAAGTAGGTATAAGTCATGAATTTACTCTATTAATTTTGATAATCAATTAAATAAAGTAGTAATTGGATTCAATTTCTATTTTCATAAAATTATGTGAATTTTATTAATCTTGATAAATTTAAGTTAAATATTGAATTAGGGTTTATATGGGGTTGGGATTTGGGTGGTTGCCGACGGTGGGAGGTGACAGGAGGTGATGGGAGGCAGCGGGAGACTGACTGTGTCGACTTGGGGCCGGTTTGTAGGTGGCCGAAGCAATAGTGGTGCTGGCCGGACGTGGGCAGGGAATGTTGAGGTTAGATTTTACCCTTTTTTTTTATTAAGTAGGTAATATTAAGATATATATTTAATTCTAACTCTATTAAACAACAATTTTTTATTTTTTTTTGTAGTTTTTTCCCCTAATTATTTGACGTATTTTGTTTTTTTTTTTTTTCTCTCTTGCACGACTCTTTTTCTCACAAACCTAACCTAAACAGCAATGTCGGCCAGCACCTAGACCCGCCCCCACCCCGCCCCACCGTCAAAGAGTAACACCACTCCCACCACCATAAACCACCACAGCCTTAACTTATAAACCCTAATTTTAGTTTTAAGTTAAATCTATTAAAAATTAATAAAATTCGATAATTTAATGCATACGGAGTACGAGCCAAATTAAAAACGATTATTACCTAATTGAATTCGTTATTGAAGTTCATGATTGAAAAATTTATTGAATTTGATTTAAGAAAAGCTAGAAATTGAATGAATATGATTTCGGAAAAGATAAAATTTTGTATATTATGGGATAGAAAGGGCAAATTTAAGAATAACAGCGAAAAAAAGTTACAACGCGAGTAAAATCCGTATACAAAAAATCAATACCCATTAAATTGTGTAGTACTCGTACATAATAGTTGCCGCAATTATTAATACCTCATGACAAATAATGTTCATGCCAATTTGGCAAGCAAAATTTACAAATAAATGCTCATGTTAATGTAAGCCACAGCTCACAAGAATCAACCTGCTGCATGTTAAATATATCACCGGATTGGGCCGTCGACTGTTAAATTGCTTCAAGAAATTTAGCAAAACTCGGATATTTCGGTTGCCATCCAAGCTCTTCTCGTGTTTTCCTGTTATTTAATCTTTTGCCAAGCACACCGTCAACGCCTGCATATTCAACATTCGTAAGGAAAAAAAAAAACGTTCATGGTTCGGTCTTACTGCCTCCATCTAAATCGTCATTTATATTGCCTATATTTAAATTTGGTGATCAACGGATCTCAACTTCAAGTAGAAATTTACATGAACTCAGTAGTATCTATTTAAGACATTATATACGAAGTACATGTATAATGAATATGAATACAAGTTTTTCGCTAAAACACCAGATGACAAAACAAAAGTTCAATCACCTGTAAAACCTTCAAACTTCTTGCTGAACTTTCCACTACCATTAACCAAGTCCATGATTTCTTGCCTGCACGAAATAAAAACAAGAACTCATATTAGGAAAACGCGCACTGATTGTCAGATAATAGTCCGTGACGAGGAAGCACCTTGACAGAGGATGATTGTCACAACCCAAGAAGATTCTTCCGTGTAGATCTTTTTTCATGATCGCAATAGCCAGGGAAGCCGCATCCTGGTACATGAACAATCAGTTAACGATAAACATCCATAAGAAAATCTAATATAAAATGACCTAGAATTGCGTAGAAAAAATCCACTCTAGAAGATTTATTCTAGTAATATCCCTAGGGCAAATTCTAAAATGAGACCGCCTCACACATGAATTGTCCAATAGAATTTGTGAGCGCCTCATTAAATGCTCATAATAAAATGAACTGCTGAAAATTTATATTGGCTGTTTCACGCGTAAAACGATCTTACAATAGAGTTACTAGGTTACCAAAATACTCTAACCTAGAAATAACATCTATTAGTATAAGTAGCATCTATAGTCATTGGTATGTGTAGTCCATAAGTCCTACTATTAAAGAGTTATTAGGTCTCAACCTCTCCCCATCATGTAAACCGCAAATATTCAATATATAAAACCCATATTTAGAAACTATGGGTTCACGACAGCGCTTCCGCTGCCAAAATTCCAACACGACTGAAGAGCATAAACTGAATAGTGCTTCAAACAAGAGAAACGACGGCCAAATATATGACCCACTAGAGCCACAATAGTGAAATACGAAACACAGGTTTGTTTCACACATTTTTGCACAGTTTGATTTACATATGACTGAATAAATTTTGTATACCATCCCAGTGTTCAGAGTTCAGACCAGTCCAAACATTATCGTATTTCTCAGTTCAGACCAGTCCAAATCCTATTGAAACAAGCATGTAAATAAAGGATCCACTTTGGGACCTTTAATATAGGCGTCCAAAAGACATTTTTCTTGTCATTTTTGGTTGGACATGCGACCTTTAATATAGGCGTCCAAACCAAAAGACCTTTAATATAGGCGTTCATACAAAACAGTAACCCCTGAAGCTATAAGAACATCACGACGTAAGTAATCATGTACTCCGTCTAAAAGACATGTACTCCGTATAATCGTAAAATATATTATGACATGCATCTTCAAGGAAGCAGTAGTAACTAATGAGAAAAGAGTGTATTACCTCATAGTGTATGAGGTTGACAATGTGATCCGGACGTACATCAACAGTTCCTTTACTTAACCAATATGTGTGAGCACCTCTATCTGCTTTGTATGTCGAGTTGAGGTTGCAATAACAGTATAATACTCTGTATTCTTATTCCATACTAAAAACAAATATTATTTTTGTTGAACATATCTATGGAATCACAAATAAAAATCGGAAAGGATATGTAGAGTCCTGCCAAACGAAGAACACAGCCACCATACTCGAGAACCACATCTTCTGCTTTTAGGAGAACATCCGTCCTAGGGCTCCTCCCTATTGGAACCACAGGTGTGTCCTGCTCACACATGAATGGAAAGAATCAGAAACGTAGAATTTTATGAGTAAGGATGTTGCTATCTTTGGAAACCTCATACAAATCAACAAGCTGCACCATATACGGAAATACCAATTTTTAAAAGGGTCTAACCATCATAATTGGAATAACAGAACCAAGGGAAGGGCAAAGCATTTTGTCTAGCGGTGCGCATCGCCTAAATAGCCGTATAAGGCGTACCTAGTGCTCCTTGTAGTGTTGTCTCGAGCTTAAGCATGTCAAAGTCGTTCTGTTTTAAACTAAGGTCAGTCAAAAGGCGCAAACTTGGTATAACGATGATTGATGGAGGTTGGGTTGCAAAGATTTGATAGTGGGCAGTGGAGTCAAGGTCATAGTCAGCAGTGATACAAGAAAGATAAATGGAGAACAATATCCGTTGGAATGCAATGTTGTAGGGTACCACCTCGTCACAATATCCGTTGTCTGTGCAGTCATATGGTGCAGAACTTGATGTAAAGACAAAGGAGCCTTCACCATTCCAGCTAGATATTGCTTCCCTGCATTTAGCACAGTACTACAGTCTCATTACATTTAAGTAACACATAAGATTTACAGGATATATAAATGTATCAATGTGTAAGGATAATATGCAGATATGTCAGAAGAGCCGACTTAATAAATGGATATAAAAGTATAGAGACAAAACAATGTCAAAACAGCCGACTTAATACATGGAGCAGCCCAAGCATGCAACTGTCAGTAACCACTTCAGACAAGAAGATATATGTTCACTTGTGAAGATCTCGAGACACTATAGGACATCTTAGATATAACATGAACAGAAATAAACGCAGCAGTGAACTGATGGAAGTCATTCCTCTTTGGCTCATCATACTACCATCGAAACGAGCAAGTCTCAATATGTGAGAATTATGATTTTGTTTGACAATTGTGGTAGTGGATAGAGCAGCTCAAATAGCCAATAGTATACATACCCACTATAAACGGGAATATCACAAGAAAGTACAGGACATCTTAGATGCTAAAACAACAGGTGAGTAAATGCAAAATTTTCAGCAATGGAAAATGAAGTTCTTCCTCTTTAAAACATCACTAAAAATTTTCACAAAGTCAGTCGAGATCTGTGACTTTCTCAACAGAGTACGGCAGTACGCCAACAATTTCACAAAGGGAGGCTACTAGAAAATACACTGTAGTCAGATGTTAGCAGCAAAAGGTATAACCTAAGCCTAAACACATGATAAGGCATTAAGATCGACTAAAGGCTCACCTGACATCTGCAGTATAATCCGAACTCTTCGATGGGGGAGCACAGAAAATTACATAAGAAAACTGGCGAGGTAGCTTTGTTCCCTTGACAGATGGAACTATTCCGATTTCAACCAATTCATCGTGATGAGCATTTGTTGCAGTTTGTCCATATACTTGACATCCAGGATACTCCTAACCAACAAAATAACCCATCAAATTTACAGCTCTGCATTATTTAGATAGGATATTACGAAGGAAAGAGAGGTGAGGGAAATTGACGCAAGCGTGTCTTCCTTCCTAATCTATCATGTGCCAATAGGGTTTTGATTTGCTTCGTATGCTTTGATGCCGACTATATAATTTTCCGCGCATACCGTACTTGAGTCTCGATATCCAAAATTGGAAACACTTCGATACTTCTTTTAGGCCAAAATTCATGGAACTTGGATTCGCACCCGTATCACATATTTCTAACCATGTCAAAGTGAAATAGCTTAAATGTCTAATACCTCCATCTCTGTACAAGCTATCATACTATGCACGCAATCGACCAAAGGGCTAGTTGTTGAGAAACCCGAAAACTTAAACAACAATTTAATCACTTTGCACTACATTTGAGCACAAAGTATCTCATTCCAAATATCCCATTCGACGTACGGAGTAACATGTTTTGATGCGCACTTCTATATCATATATATGGCATCGGTGTGACCTAAAACCCGTCAAACGCGAGCGATACTTACTGTCTTGTGTAATAGATGTGACTAATAAAGGTAGAAACCAGAGCTAGAGTCACTGTGGTCTAGACCAATTATATATTTACACAACTATAACATTTTTCTATTGATCAAGTATTATAAAGATGCAAATAATTACTCAAACCAATGGGTATGACCATCTTATATGAAACTTATCGTTCAATTCACTCACAATTTCTCCAAATGACAGAAGAAAATTTAGTGAATACCAAAATCAACATTCACCTGACGCCATTGGTGAGCTACTAAGCGGCCAAGAACACCAGGTCCAACAATAAGCAGATCAGTTTTCCCAAGCCCTCCAGATGACAATGTTTCTGATTCTGCACCAAATTTACGTTTCAATCAACAACAATTTCTATAGCTGTGAGCACCACAGTGCATTTAACGAAATTGGTCAATTTTTGGGGGTGGTTTTGTTAGTTATTGAATTGAATTGATATAAGTAATGGCATTATCTTTCTCAACTGAGGGCATTTCTAGGGGTTGAAATAATGTTTAGGAAAGCGATTATAAATCGTAATTCAATCATATATTCAATCATGTATCGCGATTTCCATAGTTACCGGCCAATTCCCCAAAATAGTCAAAGATTGTTTGCGACGAAAATGTAAGTAAAAAAGGAGGTTAAGATTACCAGGAGTAGAAGTAGATGAAGCCTTGGGTGAAACGGCATAGAACGAAGACGATGAACAAAGAGAGCTATGTTTAGAATTGGATTTAGAGGAACTAAAATTCCAGACTAGTGAAGGAAATGAAAAGGAAGAGTAGTTGCCAAATTTGGAAACGATGAAACGTTGTTGTTGTTGTTGTTGTATTGATTTTGGAGTTTGGATGAGGTTCATTCCCAGGGTGCACTCCATTGATGTTCTCTTTTTTTTTTTTTTGGTCACCTTCAATTCATCATGCTATGACTTTACTCACTTTAGTACGGAGTAGTTTAGTACTTTCTCACAAAGATTTAAAATAAAACGGTCTCACAAATGGATCTTGTGAAACGGATTACTCATTTATCTTGGTTTTACTTGATTTTCTTTCAATAAAACACTACATTAAATGCTTAGAGAATTAATGCACTGGTTTATATTTTATTTTTTCCAAACAACTCTACACTTTATTTTTCATCTAACAAACATACAATAATTAATTATTAGTGCTATTTTTTTTGTTTACTACTCGTATATCGTTTTTTTTCATGGAATATATTTGTAGTAAATTAATTCTCCTTCTTCTTTCATTTCCTAAACTAGGGTGTTTGTTAGATGAAATATACTCGTATACCATGTTTGCTAATGACAATAATTAACGAGAAATTTAGAAGGTTTACAAAGAAAAAAAAAACTTACAAAAATCAGATATTATTTATTGGGACTCTACAACTCCCAATATATTTAATTAATCAAAATGCACACAACAATATTTGTATATCAATTTAGGGTCAAGTAGGATCTGTTTCACAAAACCCATTTATGCAACGGTTTTATGTAAGCATTGTGTTTAACTCAGATTAATCCAAACAATTACACCATTTAACTTAACATGAACTTTTAGATGCATGGGTGACCTTCTTAGCCGATTTATCCTACTCATACCTTACATTCCCCTTCCTGTTAATCCTCATGAAAGCCAAAACAAGAACAAAAACAACTGTAATTCATCAAAAACCCTTGAAATTTGATTCACCTAAATTACTTGGGTCTTTATTCAATACCTAATCTAAGCAATTAATCTTAAAATGCAGGGGTCTCTAGCAAGACAAAGAGAATGAAACTAAGGTGATTGACGACCTTGACGAAGGATGCAATCGACGGTCAGAGGACAGTGCTCTGACGAGATGACAGAGGCTTTGGAGGGCAGAAAGATGGGGATGAGGTCGCAGCGGTCACAAGTGAATGACCACGGCCACAAGTGAACTACGTGGTGGTCGAGAGTTGACGATATGGTCGGCATAAAGATGCTCTGTGATGGTGGTCGTTGACAAGGTGGTCAGCAGAAATATGGGATGTGATTCTGTGATGGTGGCGGTTCAGATCTGCCAATAGGAGAGAGATAGGGTTGAGGGAGCTCGAAAATGGCTGGTGGTGGGATGTTGAAGGAGTTATTGAAGGCGGCGAGGGTCAAAAACGAGGGGAGCAATGGTGGTGCCGGTATAACAGGGGTCGGAGCATGAACTCCGACGAGGCAACGAAGGAGGTGGAGTTTGGGGGGAACCGTGATGAAGTGGTGATGTGACTGATATCGGTGGTGAGGGTAAGAAATGAACAAATGAAGAAGGGAGAAGACATGAAGAAATAGAAAAAAAAAAAGGTTTGAAAGAGAGTGGTCCCATTTATCACCTGTTGGAAAACCGGGAATACAGGTCATTTTTGGGATCAGTTCAATTTAAGTTAAATGATGTAATTGTTTGGATTAATATGAGTTAAACACTAGTTTGTATTAAGTTGAGAAGGGTATGCATAGTTTGGATTATTCTCATGAAATAACCCTATTTTATAAAGGAAAAATTCACAATACTTTTAACTAATATCCATATTTTAAAATAATCTCAACTTAAAATAATTTCTGAATAATCTCAACTATTAAAAATTATTCCATAATATACTTTGACCAATTTTAACTGGCTTAAATAGGTATAATAGAAGGTTAAACTAGTTTAAAATTTTCATCATTCTTATTCTATCTAAAATTAAATATCGATTTGACACTTCTTTTGTATATGTTTGAGCTGGTTAAAATTGGCGAAAGTATATTATTGGAATGGTTTTTAATAGTTGGAATTATTTTGGGATTATTCATGGAACATGGGTGTTAGTTGGGATTAATCCTGTGAGTTATTCCATTTATATATTAAATATATACCAATATTTTGATTAACTCTTAATAAAGTAACATTTACACCACATTTTTCATTATGATACTATTTCGACGAAAACGATAACACACATGCTTTCACCCTTTATTGATATTATTAAGAAAAAATACGGACACCTGTGATCTTCACCCTCAAATAATACAAATTCTACTACTCCCTCCGTCCCGGTCATTTGTTTACACTTTCTATTTAGGGGGTTACGGGTCATTTGTTTACACTTTCCATAAATGGTCATGGGTGACCCATGTGGGAGGTGGGCCCCCTACTCCATTAACCAATTACATTTCATAATTTTAAGCAAGCGGGACCCCCTTTGTACTTATATTATTATTCTATTAGTTTTTTCTCTACATCTCTCCTCACATCGATAAATGTGTATAAAGTAAATGTAAACAAATCACCGAGACGGAGGGAGTTCATAGAATCCAAATACTTGTAGGATTGCCAATATTATTGTACCAAGGCTGCCTTATAGTATAAGTGATACACCCTATTTATATTCATTTTATGCCCCCGGTTCAGTCACATTTAGCTTGCATTTAGTCGTATTTATTATGATTTTATAAGCTAAATGTTATACTTCTCGATACTGCTGCGTTTTATTTATATTTTGTAGGTTTTGGTGGTTTTGAGCCAAAACCCGGGACGATTGGAGCATTTGAGAACCGAGACGACTGGACTAAGCTCGAGCGCGAACGAGAGCTCGGAAAACCAAGGACCAAAGGCCAAAAGACATAAGAAGGCCAAAGATAACAAGGGCCACGTATAACTTGAAGGCCCAAGTGAAGTATTGGGCCAAGCAAGCCAAGGAAGAATAAAAGAAGAAGGAGCCCAAAATAAATGGTCGTGCCGGCCCAGCCAGAGAAATTCTGGCCGGTCACTGAGGGTCAATTTCATGCGGTTTTGATTTAATCCGAGTTTAATTATTTTGGGCCACTATATATAGGTGCCTTAGGTCGAGAATTAGATTATCTTTGACTTATGCTTTATTTTTCCAAGTTTTAGTTTATCGTTGTTTTAGTTTTCTCTCAAAACTTTAGTTTAAGTTTAAGTTTAAGTTTGATCTACTTTGCAACTTCAGGATTCCTTTCAGGTTTATTTTAATCTTATTGTTTTATTCATCATGTTTACTTTTATTATTGTTATTGCTTTGATTATTATCATGAGTAGCTAATTTTCCAATTAGGGTTTAGGGTGATTTGTGATATTTGATTTGGGAACATGTTTTAGGATTAAATTGGTTAAGTAAATTGTGCACTTGATTTCTTCCTATGCGTTTTATTATCAATTGAATTTAGGGACGCCTTTATTGAATTGAATTTAGGTTGTTTCAGTTTAAGATCGAAAGCCTAATTGAAACTAGACTCACGCATATTTGATAAGTTGAATTTAGTAAGTTGCGAGAGCCCGCTAAATTGAACTTAAGGCTAAAATTGACTCGAGAGAGCGTTTTATAAACCTAGTCAATTGCACAGTTTATCTTTTCCTTCTTATTAACTTGCGTTCCTGAATCATTGTCACATTGAACCTGAACACCCTAATCTTTCCCTTATTATAATCTTTTTCATCCTGCTTTATTGCTCGCTTTAGTTATTAGCTTAATCAAACCCTCTTTTCACACTTTGAAATTTGAACTTTGTCATTACCGACTTTAATCAAAAGCTATGTTTGTTTCTCGTGGATACGATCCTCGCTTACTACTATCTGTTAGTTGTTTGTTAGGTTATTTTTGATATTAGCGATACGACTTAGCTGTGCCAAATTTTGGCGCCGTTGCCGGGGAAACGGCTTTGCTACTTTTAGTTATAGTTAGTGTTTGTTGCAGGTTTTTCTCCTTAGTCTCAAGGAACCTAGTTCCTGAGGCCGTTCTCATCGTTTTCTTGTAGTTTATTTATGCGCAGTGTCACCTTCAGGTTTAATACCATTTGATCCACGAACCTGAACGCATTCTTCCACGGACGCGTAATTTCTTTAAAGAGATCGCCGAGACTCATTTAACGTGAACTTGAGGAAGCGTCATGGCGAGTCTAGTGCAACGCAATCGTCCTGCCAAGAGGACACACCTCCCATACTCTGTTAACTCCACCGCCGGTGACCATGCCTAAACTTTCGAGTCACTCGGTGCCTACACCGGAGTCCATTGCAAGTGGATTCACTATGCCCGCTACGGTCTTGGCAACCGAGATTCGCCCGCCTTCTTAAATTTGGTGGAGCGGAATCAGTTCGGTGGCTACCCAACCGAAGACCCTGGGCGGCATATGCAGATGTTCACCGACTATTGTTCTACGATAAAGCGGCATCGGGATTACGCAGGAGCAAATACGGGAAATGCTGTTCCCGTTCTCATTAAAAGATCGAGCCCGCGAGTGGATTACTGATCTAAACAAGGAGGATGCGGGTATTACTGATTGGAGTGGGTTGGCTCTTGCATTCTACTCAAAATTTTATCCTCCTGAGCGTACGAACCAAATGAGGAGTCAAATTCAAGGCTTCAAACAAACGTTCGACGAGACACTTGCTGAGGCGTGGGACAGGTACAAGAAGCTGATTAGAGACTGTCCTCACCACGGTCTAAATACTTGGTTGGTGGTCATGACCTTTTACAATGGTCTTTATGCGGAGAGTCGGGCCATACTCGATTCAGCTGCTGAGGGTCGCTTTGCAAACAATACGGATGATGACAAAGCTTGGGGTCTAATAGAAGAGATGGCGGTTCACTCCGCACAGTTTGGTAAGCCGAGAGGGAATTCACGGTCCGCGCATGATGACCGTGATAAGGGGGCTATTAGTGCGCTAACGAGTCAGGTTGCTGCGCTGACTGCGCAAATTTCTATGATGACAGGTGGTGGTTCTTCTAGTGCTCACGTGAACGCTGTCACAGGGCACGATATGGGTTATACTACGGGGTATGCTGCGCCCCAGGAGCAGGTTTTTGCGTATCAAAACTACAACCAAAACTTGCCCTACCAAAACCAACCTGGTTACGATAGATCACTCTTGTCTTACCGTAATCAGAATGTCCTAAACCCAACCACCCAACCTCCACAAAATCAACCTTACTTACCCCCACATAAAAATTTCCAACAAACCCCTCCAAACTACCAAAGACCCACATATGTCCCACCGGCTCAACCTGCTCCCGTTGTTGATTCGGTGTGAGTGAGGTGAAGGCCATGATGCTGCAGATGGCCAAGTCGCAGGAGATCATGATGCAGCAAATGCAGAAGAGCGACCAAGCTAAGGATGCTGCGATTAAAATGTTGGAGACACAAGTTGCTCAATTGGCTACTTCGCATCGCGTCGTCAACAGTGGCACCTTGTCGCCCAAGGTAATCCCCTAATCCACCCCACGATACCGCATGTGCTATAACTTTGAGAAGTGGTACGTTCTATGATGGTTCTAAGCATTGGGGGGAAAAGGATGAAGAAAACGTGGCTGCTCCGAGAGAAAAGAGGCTGGCCGGCCGACCGGCAATGGCCGTCCAACCGGGACTCAGGCTGAGGAAGAATGTATTGGGTGATGATTCTAGTACTCCAGTTGCTGCTCCAACGCCCCCAGTTCAGGTACAGCTGCCATTTCCTGGTCGTCAACGCGGTGCAGAGCCTGAGGCCAAGTTCAAAAAGTTCGTGGACGTCATTCGAGCCCTCCAGGTAAACGTCCCGTTTATAGACCTTGTTACTCAAATCCCCTCGTATGCTAAATTTTTGAAAGATGTTTTAGCTCGTAAGCGTACGATTGATGACATGTCGACTGTGGCCTTTGTGGGGGAAGCTAGTACTCGGCTGCAGGGTAGTAAGCCTCCTAAGCTTAGCGACCCTGGGACATTTTCTATTCCTTGCTCTGTAGGTCGGTTTGTGGTTCGTAATGCATTATGTGACCTAGGAGCTAGTGTGAGTGTCCTCCCCTACTCCCTCTACCAGAAAATGAATTTGTCAGCCTTAGAACCCACTAGCATTTCCTTGCAGATGGCTGACCGCTCCGTTAAGCGCCCTTTAGGCATCCTACACGGCGTCCCCGTCTGAGGTTGGAAAGTTCTTTATCCTGTAGACTTTGTAGTGGTTGACATGCCTGAGGATATCCACATCCCTATTATTCTGGGGAGACCCTTCCTGCACACTGCTGGTGCAGTTATTGATGTGGGTGGTAAGACCATAGCCTTTAAGGTGGGGGGTGAAAAGCTCACATTTACACATTCTGATACCCCGCGGTCTCCCATGCGTCTTGAGTCGGTTTGTTCGATTAATGCTATACCTCCGTCTCACTCTTCTGGAGACACTTTGGAGGTCGTTGCATTTGTCTCCGTGTGCGAGTGTTCTTTCTGTGATTCTTTGCAAAGCTGGTTTGGGGGAGCGGAAAGTGATAAATGCCGACCTGTACGACGCAAGCAATGGGGATGGAGGGCCTAGAATCGAGCCATCTCGAGATCGAGGCCCTACGTTGATGGACTATGCTGCTTTACCTAGAGTTGGAGAAGTTCTATGGCGATCATCTGCTATTTCGCCGAGTGAAGCTGTTGCAAATGGCCAATGTCCTTGGCCACCTTATACTTGATATCTGCTGCTATGAAGAGTCGTGCGGGACTATAAACCAGCGCTCCCGGGAGGCATCCCGATGACGTTGTATTTTCATTTAGCATTTGTACTTTCAGTTTGCTTGTTTTTATAACTTTTTGGATTTTATTGAGCGCGCGAGGACGAGGGGTATTATTTGTGACTTTTAGCGCGCAGGTACTTATGGACTTTTGTCCCTAGTATTCTTGAGAAACGCTCACGAGAAGGCCTCTTAGCCGGCCAACCGGCTGCCGGGCCAGGACAGGAACCGCAGCTGAAATTTGAAAGTTGAAGAAAAATCGAAAAAATCGAGTCAGGTGGGCTTAGCCGGCCGGGCCACGGCCTGACTACCGCCACCTCCGCTCGCTTCGCTTCGCTTCGTTTTTTCTTGCGTGCTATGCCGAAGTACTTCGTTGATGGACTGATTTGGACGCATATACGGGGATTTTTAGCCCCACTCCACGCTTCACTTCGGTTTGGGGGAGCTCCTACTCTACATTGTGAGCACTCTTTACCCCATTTTCCCTCGTTTTCTCGTTTTACTTTCCTTCCCTCTTATGATTTATGTTCCTCCTCTGCTTTTGTGGTTGTCTTTGTTTTCCACATCGAGGACAATGTGTGATTTGGTTTGGGGAGGGAAACACTTTGCTCATTAGTTCATTTGCATTTTCATTCTTGTGTGCATTTATTAACAAAAACCCAAAAAAATTGAAAAATTCAAAAAATTACAAAAATACGAGTCTTTTTGGTCTGCTTTGTCCTGCTTTGTCTAGTTTGAAGAATGGATTAGTGCATTAACTTTGATCTTTAGTATCTTTGAGTCGACTTCCTATCGCCTTAGCTTACACGATTGGTTTGTTTCCTGTCACTAGATTGCGAGCCTTAACACTAACCCACTTGTATTTGCTTAATTCTTTCTGCTTTTCGCTTGTTTACTTTCGACTTTGACATTCGAGCTTGGCAATTGGTTTGTGGAATGTTTGGTGTTGGTTCGTGGTTTGATTTGGAAAGATATATATATGTTGGAGCAATGCTTCGATGCTCTCGGAGGGGTCTCATTGAGTTGAGTAACCACAGTGGCCATGAATTTGGTTGCGACCGGGAGTATGAGCAATAATGTAACCCTTAAGGAAATATGTGTACCCGAGCGCGATTTTTACCGAGTGAACGTCAAGCTAAACGGTACTACATACGAGGGATGCTCCACATTTGCAAAAAAAAAAAAAAAAAAAGAATAAAGAAAAGAAAAAGAATGCAAAGAAAAATGGAATGATTTGGAGAGATTGGATGATGGTTAGTGGTATGATCGGTTGGCCTTGCTCGAATTGATTTGTCGTTAGCTTACTTTGCGGAAGTGTTAGAGGCTAGTGGTATAATGTGGCGTGAACGGTTGAGACTTGTGCTCTATTTTCGGTGAAATAGGCTTTGGTTGTATTGTTTATGTGCATAGGTCGTCCACTTTGAGATACTAACGTGATTAGTTCGTGTTGCTTTGATTTTCTCCTACGCTATTTGCTTGAGGACAAGCAAAGGTTTGGTTTGGGGGAGTTTGATACACCCTATTTATATTCATTTTATGCCCCCGGTTCAGTCACATTTAGCTTGCATTTAGTCGTATTTATTATGATTTTATAAGCTAAATGTTATACTTCTCGATACTGCTGCGTTTTATTTATATTTTGTAGGTTTTGGTGGTTTTGAGCCAAAACCCGGGACGATTGGAGCATTTGAGAACCGAGACGACTGGACTAAGCTCGAGCGCGAACGAGAGCTCGGAAAACCAAGGACCAAAGGCCAAAAGACATAAGAAGGCCAAAGATAACAAGGGCCACGTATAACTTGAAGGCCCAAGTGAAGTATTGGGCCAAGCAAGCCAAGGAAGAATAAAAGAAGAAGGAGCCGGCCCAAAATAAATGGTCAGGCCGGTCCAGCCAGGCCGGCAGCCGGTCGGCCGGCTGAGGGTCAATTTCTGCGGGTTTTGATTTAATCCGAGTTTAATTATTTTGGGACACTATATATAGGTGCCTTAGGTCGAGAATTAGATTATCTTTGACTTATGCTTTATTTTTCCAAGTTTTAGTTTACTGTTGTTTTAGTTTTCTCTCTCAAAACTTTAGTTTAAGTTTAAGTTTAAGTTTGATCTACTTTGCAACTTCAGGATTCCTTTCAGGTTTATTTTAATCTTATTGTTTTATTCATCATGTTTACTTTTATTATTGTTATTGCTTTGATTATTATCATGAGTAGCTAATTTTCCAATTAGGGTTTAGGGTGATTTGTGATATTTGATTTGGGAACATGTTTTAGGATTAAATTGGTTAAGTAAATTGTGCACTTGATTTCTTCCTATGCGTTTTATTATCAATTGAATTTAGGGACGCCTTTATTGAATTGAATTTAGGTTGTTTCAGTTTAAGATCGAAAGCCTAATTGAAACTAGACTCACGCATATTTGATAAGTTGAATTTAGTAAGTTGCGAGAGCCCGCTAAATTGAACTTAAGGCTAAAATTGACTCGAGAGAGCGTTTTATAAACCTAGTCAATTGCACAGTTTATCTTTTCCTTCTTATTAACTTGCGTTCCTGAATCATTGTCACATTGAACCTGAACACCCTAATCTTTCCCTTATTATAATCTTTTTCATCTGTTTTATTGCCTGCTTTAGTTATTAGCTTAATCAAACCCTCTTTTCACACTTTGAGCTGAACCTGTCATTACCGACTTTAACTGAAAACTGCGCTGTTTCTCTGTGGATACGATCCTGCTTACTACTATCTGCTGTTAGTTGTTTGTTAGGTTATTTTTGATATTAGCGATACGACTTAGCTGTGTCAATAAGACAACCTATAATCAACTCATCAATATTGTATCCAACCTCCAAAACTAAAAAAAAAAATTAAAAGTATCTTCTCTTTATGTCATCAACTCCCTTCATCAATTAGGGCATGTTCTTTTCGTCTAAAGTTTTTTGAAGTATCTTTTCTTTATGTCTCCCTTCATCAATTAGTCACATAAACCCTTTTTTTTTTACACTAACTCATGCCCTAACTATTACCTCCACCATCGACAACTCTATTTTTACCACCGATCATCTACGCTTTGTTTTTGTTACCTCTCTTTTCATTTCATCGTTTTTATTTTTCATATAATTACCCAAATTAAATAATCTTGATTGTATATATGAAGCATATTTTGCAAGATCAATAATTGAATATAAATCTGATGGTTGATAGAGAAGGATGACGACAAATCACTAAAGAATTTTCTCAAAGATCAAAAGTAACCTTGATACGTTGAAAAGTAATGTTCTTGATTAATTCAAAGGGTTACATTTTTGATGAATAGTTGGGTTACTTTTCAACAATAGTGTGATTATGTTTCAAAGGAGGTTGGTTGACAGTGACGTGAAAAATAATGGTAAGAGGGTTGTCAACCGTCGACAACCATGAAGGATTTTGATCGGGGCTACAGAGGTGTAGGTGGTGGTTATGTTGTTGTTGGAAGATAGATCGACATTGAGCAAGTTGGACCCACCTCAAGATGGTGGCCAGAGTGAAGATCGGAACAAGATGGGAATTTTTTGGGGTTTTGATGAGATTGGTGAAATGACCTAAAAGATGCAATTAGGGGTGTGCAAAAAAAACCGAACCGATAAACCGAACCGAAAAAACCGAGAACCGCACGTTTTATAGGTTCGTGAACCAAGCAGATTAAGAAATAATGGTTCGGCGAATCAACCGTTAAAATTAACGCTACTGCTCGGTTTAGGTTCGACATTTTGAGTTAACTTGATTAGCAACCGAACTGAAGTTATGAGCAAAAATATAAATAAATTATACTTATATATACAAACTAAAACATAAAGTTTAACTTTACAACTTTCATCAAATTTCAAATATCAATTATTTATTCTACCGCATTTTTCTAACACTCAAAAGCCTCATTCTCGTAAAATAAAATCTCATATACACTCTCTCGCTTCAATTTTAACATGTTTATTGCTTTGTTATTGTTCAATACACATTTTGAGTTAAAACATTTATAAATTTTCTATTTACTACGGAGTATAATTAATTTAGTTGATAATGGTATATTAGATGTGGCATTTGTAATTTGTCGTTTTTATTTTGGACCGTTAGTGTGTTGTTAAAGTGCGTCGTAATCAATAATTAACTTACAATTTTTTTTATTTTGACAGAGTAAACGGTTCGCGGTGAACCGCATAACCGAACCGTTAAAAATGTGAACCGAACCGTATAGTAACCATTCTTAATGGTCGGTTTAGGTTCGGATTTTTCCTAACCGAACTGCATACCTAACCGCAGTAAAATTAACCCGCTCGTTCATCGAATCTGCTAATGAACACCCCTAGATGCAATGGTGTTAGAAATTGTCGATAGATTTTGCGACTTTGTGGTGGTGGTAAAAGTTGCGATGGTGGTTGTGTGGCGAGAGTGATGATGATGGTGGATTAATTTAATCGTAGTGTCGGTGATTGTTGTATCACTGAATATAAATTATGTGATTTTAAAAAGGAGGGAAAAGTATAACAGGTGATGTGGCACTTATATTGTATCTTATTCTATGAGGCAGTCTCAAACATACTCGTGAAATATCCCTAAATTTTTTAGGGTTAATTGTTAGTAATTTTTTTTTAGTAATCTTGTTTTGTAAGTGGTCAAGACTCAAAAAAATATATATTCTCTCCATCTCAGAATACGTGTTCCATTTTCATTAAAATCTTTCTCAAAATAAGTGTTCTCTTTAATTATCGTACGTTCTAACAAATGATTGTTAATATTTTTCAATTTTCATTAACACTCTCTAAATCCTCCCAAAATAGAAAGGGAACACTTATTTTGGGATGGAAGGAGTATATGTATAGAAAGGGAACACTTATTTTGTTTTATACATTTGATTTTTACACGTATGTATATGCACGTTTTCTTTTGATTATATTTTTAGTCACATAATTCTAAAAATTATAAAATTTGGATATTAACAATGCTCTCGAAAAGACAATTATAACAAAATCTCACATGACTATTTTTTATTTCATATATTAAAAGTTATATCGAAAATTCTCCTAATTTGTGAATAGTGTCCAAAAAGTAAAATGTATAGAATTCAGGAAATATATGGTTTGATAGCCTTTGACCAAAAATATATTTAAGGTTGTAACAACCTGGTTTTTCGTGACTTTAATTAAACTAAGGCGGAAAATTAATTAAGTCTATATATTACAAAACCAGCTGTTATATATCGTCTTACAAACTCAGTATACATAATACGAGTTTAGAGATAAAACAGAGTATTTAGATTACAAGTTCTCTCAGAATAGATTACAAAATAAGGCCTTCAATCCCCAGATAGATCAACGGTCAAGACTCGGGGTACCTGCATTAAACTCTCATCATTTTCCCGCACACTCTTTCGACACATGCAATTCTAAAGCAATATGCGGTATAAATAATAAATAAACAAAAATGAATAGCAAGTAGCAAGTAAAACACGTAAGGAATTTATGATGATTCAACATGAGTATAACACAATCAAATAACACACCACAAATAATCATACTCAATAAATCGCATTCCAATACTCAGCCAGGTCATTCAGATAATCATCAAACAAACCAGGAAATGCATTCAACATGTGATAACAAATGAGTTTTCGTTAGTAAGGCGGAAGCATGCAGACATAATCCGCGCGATAGCGATCAGGGCCAACATAACTTGGACATGTCTGACAGGCTAAAGATATCTAAGGTAATAAGGACGATTCAATCCCTTGTCTAATGTATGCATACACTACCTATCGAGGATCATACTTATTCGCTATTCAAAAGGTATCACCGACGAAAAAGTTCGACTATCACCAGAGACGGGTACCCCCGGATGGGGCTGGCGTTTCCAATTACTAATATATGGGCCCACGGAGATATCAAGGATGCCCCATCTCTGAGGTTGTATATACCGTGTCGAGTAGCGATCTTAAGATCGTTATTTCGCCTGGCAACTCGATAGGGAGCCCAAGTCCCCATATACAGCCTACCTCGTTAACTTCGAATTTCAAGAGTCGCAAACATGGCGAAACAATCCTAGTATTTTATTCAAGTACTAGCTTTCTTAACTTCTCATTCACTGCTCACAAATATTAATAATGACAAACTTGTAACATAAATATAACGTCGAACTTGTATAATGAAATTTTAATGTAATGTGATTCTTGAGTAAAACATAACACATAGAAAAACTTAATTATTTATTTTGAGTCCGTTCGTAAATTTTTAAATATTCCTCACTATTCATTATTTTACTATTCAATCAGTATTTACTATTCACCGTATTTACTATTCAATCGTATTTACTATTCATAGTATTTACTATTCATCGTATTTACTATTCATCGTATTTACTATTCCTCGTATTTATGCGTATTCAGTATTTTAAGTATTCCGTATTTGTACGTATTTTTATACTTCGTATTTTATTCGTATTTTATACGTATATGTATTCTTATACTTAGTATTTATTATTTTATTTTCTTTATACTTAGTATTCATTACTTGACTTTATTTATACTTAGTATTTTTATACTCCTATACATTTTTTTATACTAAGGATATTTTAGAAAATAAAACCAAGTTTTTTATTTACTAAGTGTAAAATTCTAGTTTTAAAGTCGTTAGGTTCGTTTTGTATTTAGTGATTTGAAAAAATAATTTCGGAAACAAAATTTAATATAATCTAAGTACAAAATTCTAGAGTCAAAGTTGTTAAGTTCATTTTGTACTTGGTGATTTTAAATAACATTTTAGGAGTGAAACTCGGTTTATTTAGTCGTATACTTAACTAATCTTTTAGCGGTTTCCATTTTTAGCGAGGTTGTTATAGTTCATTTTAAATAGTCCGTATGTCCACAATCAAATTTAAGCATAGGTAGTAACACTCGATTTCATTTATTTTTAATACGTGTAACGTTTATTTTTATCGGTTTAGTTGATTCTTTTTATTAATGATTTAATACATAAACAAATATAAATCTAATTACTATTCAATTTTAGTGACTAAGTGATAAATTTATTTTGACCAAAATTGACCCAAAAATAATGTAGATGCCGTGTGCCTTTATTTATATAAGCTATTTATTTCTTTTGTTGTTTTTATTAATAAATCATCACCTTAACTATTTTAATTACTTAAGTGATAAAAATAAAAAGTGACAAATTCATTTTTGGTCCAAAAATACACCAAATGCCGTGGCCCTTTACTATGTAGCAATCTATTTTTGTTTTCTAATTTTATCGGTTTTAACTTAAAGTTTTTATATACTAATTATTTAGTTTATGCAAAGGTGATTTAAACTAGTAAATAAAAACATTAAATACCAAAACTTATAAAAATTTATAAATCGATTTAAGTCATAAATTGAAGAACACATGAAGATGTGATGAACACTAATATTTTTAATATGAACATTATTTAGTCAAATTTTTATATGTTTATATAATTTTCTCAAATTTTTCATACAAGTCTAATTTAACTATACCAATCATAATATGTTATTTGGAAAAATTAAAACTAAAAATTGGTCCATATAAATTAATTTGGCCGTGTATAAGTATATATGTTCATAAATTTTGATTTTTGATTTTTATACTTCTAATTCAACAACTAATTTATCTTATATCATTTATGTATTTAATCATGAGTGGAAAACATATCAAAACATTAACACAAGTAAATAAACATCATTTAAACATAAGATTAACACAAAAATTTCAAGAGCACACATAACACATTAAGACATTTAAATTCATGACAAATTCATTTTAAGTCCTAAACATAAACTAATTATATTTTCATGTTCATTTCATCCTTAGTATTTTAAGCATGCAATTTACAAAAATTAAAACGAAAAATTAAGCAAAAATAAGGGTGGAGGCCGTGTGATATATATGTGAACAATATATTTTATTTTTTCGATTTTTGTCTTCTAATTTAACATGTGATACTTAGGTGACATAAAATCATACACACAAATCAAAACATCACTTAGGAAAAATAACATAAAATCAAATTCGAGGCGCTTATCACATAAGTGTGCGGGAAGCACCTTAGTTAGGTTATGAGTGAAATAGCTTAGCAGTTGTCGGGATCAATGATATGATCGAATTGGCTAAGATCGACTCCTCCACCTTGCTCCTCTTCTTTGATTAGAGATGGTACATAAAAACGAAATGAGTAAGTTAGTAAATCATTTAGCTAGCTAAACTATACTAACAAAATTTAAGTGTAGTATTGTTTTTAGTTTAGGTGATGATTTAATTTTCAAGATTTCGATTTATGTTCATATGTATTTATAAGCTAAAAGATGTAGTGATTAATAAATATAAGTAGTGGAGGAGCTTGTGAAGAGCTTAAGTGAATTATAGACATGAAAATAAAAAGCTTAAAGAAGAAAATGCAAGGAAGAAGGTGAAGATTCAAAGGGGAGCTTGAGGTTGAAGATGAATATGTTCTTACAAGTTTCTTGAGTTGGTTTATTTAGAGAGAAAAGTGTTAGGAAAATTTGTTGTGTGTGTGTTTGTTTTGGACCGTGTAGTGTAGTAGTAGTATAGTAATTGTGTTTTGTTTTTGTAAAGTAATTTACATACTTGATAATGTAGGGTGTGTAAGGAAAAGGAAGCATGCTTGTGTAAGAGTGGAAGCATGTGTGTAAGAAGAAGGAAAGCATGCTTGAGACAAGGGAGACAAGTGTGTAGGAAAAGCAAAAGGAAAAAGGAAAGACAATGTTGAGCTTCTAGCTCAACATTCTCGGCCAAACATGGGTCACTTGGCCCGATTTTTCGTTTTTGAAATTTTCGATTTGCGCGCACGTGAAAAGTCTCGAAATGAAATATATAGTCTTGAAATAATGTTTAGAAGTGAGATCGAAAATAAAAATGAAAATAAACCTCAAAACGAATTCAAACAAAAAAAATTGGGTACTAGTTTTCCTCGCAACTTTGAAATAAAATTTTATTCGATCGAAACATAAATTTTTTTCGTTGAATGTTATCGAATTAAATCATTATCCTCAAACGTCAAAAAGTTTATCAGTTTAGGCTTAGTGTAACTCAATATATCGAGTTTTAGTGAATGTGTTAGTTAAATCAAAGTGGAATGGTAATTTGGTATTATTATTATATGTTTTGTTAGTAATAATCAATATGATTAAGCTTAAGCTACTTTGATTAGATTTGGATTATGAGTAATTATATTTAAGAAAGGATTAGGTGACTTGATCACATTTAGGTGGTTTGGCTATTTAGTCAACGTTTGACCTCGATTTGCGTGCCAAAATTTGTCGTTGAGAAAATTGTCGTAGATTCTTTGTTTGATTTATCGAGTTTGAAAAAGTAAAAATAAAGTTCAAATTCAAAGTAATTCAAAATGGTTTTAGTTTAGGTGCGAGCATAGTTTGTAGAGTATTGTTTTAGAAATTAAGTGAGCGAGGATGATTAATTATTGATTTCTTAATCATAATTAGCTTAAATTAACACGGGGTGTTACAAAGGTCGTCTCACAGACGACTTATTGTTTTCAGTAAACCTCCCTTTAGACGAACTTTAAATTTTAGGTATAAAATTATCAAAAATATTTTGCACTTAAATGGTCACATGTTACTATAAAATGGTAATATAATCTTGTCTTAAGTTAAGACGAAAAAAATCCGTCTTAGATGAAAATTTGTCTTTTTTTTTTTCAAAGATCAAATATATTTATGGTTTTTTTTAAAGTATTTCGTACTCCCTCCATTTTAATTTAAATGACCATTTTTTCTTCTTAATTTTTTCTTAACGATGTATCACTTTTTTTATTTATAGCAAATAATATTTACAAAAGATCTTTGTACTCGCTCATTTTTGTTAGTAAGTCTCAATCTAATAATATTTCTTTTATTTTTTGGCAAAATTATTGCTAACAACTACTTTATAGATACACTAGCATAATGCCCGTGCATAAATGCACGGGATGTACAAAAATAAGTTAATAGTTAATTGAAAATTTTGGTAATTGATTTGAATATTAAATTAAAATAAGAATATTTCGTAGTAATAATAATATAAGGGCAACCTATATAAACATGTATTCTTAGATCCAAAATACAACAAATTGTATTTTACCCGATCACGTATTTATTTAACATGTAACCCGCTTATTCGACCCGTAATTGTCTTCAAATTAACCCGTTTAATAGGTTTAAAAGTGTCAATTTTGATTTTTCTTAACCAACTATCAAAATTTAGATGATAGAATCGTTGAAAATTGTAATAAAACAATTACGGAGTAGAATTATGGAACATCTAAATTTTTTTATACAGATATAGTTATAAATTTATTTTAAAATATATCATATAATGTGACAAAAAACCGATCAAAGTATCGCAATACATTGTCTTAAAATTCATCATTTATTATAATAATATGATAAAACGCGCTTAAAATGTTATATTGAGAACACATTAAATAAAAATGGATAGTTTAATAGATAAAAATTAAAAAAATATTCTATTGTACATAGAATATATTAACTTACTTATATAGTTATATGACAAAATTTCAAAAAGGAAATTAAATAAAAGGGGTAAAAAAAAAAAAAATAAAAGGGTAAAAAAAAAATTGGAGGGAAAATTTGTGTAGGATGGTTTTTGTTATATATAATTAACTAGCATAATACCCGTGCATAAATGCACGGGATGTATAAAAATAAGTTAATAGTTAATTGAGAATTTTGGTAATTGAATTGAATATTAAATTAAAATAAGAATAGATTGTCCGATATATTTAGCCTTAAGAGATAATCGTTTAAAATCATATAAAGATTCATTACTAGCGGCCGTTCAAACAAATGTCTGTAATGGTCCGGTATATTTTAATTGTTTTCCAAACTTTACAGTGGATCTCACAGACTCTTTAATTCAAGAATCCTTAATTCTAGATATTCATGTTCATAATAATAAATTTAAAGAATTATCCAAGAATTTTGCAGTAGTATTTAGACTTTATTTTAGACTCATGACCTCAACTGTAAATCCAAAATTCATACATGAACCCTCTTCAAAAGAAGAAACTATTTTCATACAAGTCCAAGCTATAGATAATAAAACCAAGTCTTTAGTTACAACAGCTAAAGCTCTTTCATGGGACAACATAACAATTCCACAAGTATTCATGATTCCTAAAGAACCTCCTACTTCTAATATGCTTAAACAAGATATAGACGATATAGAAGAAGATGATCAAAAAATTTTGCTTCGTTTCAACTCTTTCAGAGAAACCCCTGTAATACCCAGAACCTCCTCCTCTTTTGTTTCACCAAGAAAATCATGTTCTCAATTAGATCCTTCTGAAACTCAATACAAAGTTTATTATAAAACTCCTATTCCAGAATATCAAGCGGCTTCATCACCTCCTCAATCACCTACGATGTCAGACTTTCAATCAATAAATACCATAACAGAAAATTTCAAGATAAATAAAGAATATTTGCGAGAAGATTTTAATTCTCTTCAAAATAAGGAACGTAAAGAATGGTTTTTAAATTTTGATGAGCAAGTCAAAAATAAGATACGAGAAGAATGGTATCATGATATGGATAAATTCATGATAAATATTCCTTTTTTTACGTGGTTTGAATTACATTGTCAAAAGCATAATATACATAATCCTTATAATCTTACATATATTCAAACTCAAACTCAGTTAACAAAAAATTGGACTATGGATGATGGAAGAACAGTTACTTCTGTTCATCCTCCACCCTCAGCATTCAAGTTAAAAATAGGAGAAAAGGAATTAAAAGCAGCTCCATATAAAACAGGAAGAGAAGAGCACAGAAATCAATCCGTCATAGTAGAAGATATACTTAAAATTTATCATCAAAATAATTACTCAAATCAAATTCTACAAACAATTGCAACTCAAGTAGATCATGTATCCACAAAGATAGATAATAAATCATCTAAAGAAGAAACAACAAAGTTAGCCAGAATTCAAAATTTTCCTAACCAATTATCCTATCCTCATTTTAAGCCACAAAGTCTCCCTTTCCCAATTATTTCTAAATTATCAAAAGAATCAGAAGCCTCTACATCGTCATCATCAGAAATCTTGAACAAACTTTCAAACAGTCTTTCTCAATTAAACTCTAAACAAATAAATGTTATTAATAAAAACTCAAATTCAAATTCAAGTTCTGAAATTGACACAGAAAGTGAAGATAATATATCTCACTTAGAACAACAATTTAATGACAATCAAAAAATCAATAAAATTAGAAATTCATCTTGGCAAAATATTCCAACCAGAAATTACTATCAAAGACCTACTCCTCCTGATATTCAATATGAAGAACGTTCAAAATTTAAGACAAATCAATATTCTCCTAACACTATTCATGAATGGAATATAGATGGCAAATCTGAATATGAAATCTTAAATACTCTTCAAGAAATGGGTATGGCAAAGGCAGCTTACAAGCTTAGAGAATCAAATGAGCAAGTCGTTTTTAGTATGATCATTGCCGGATTTACTGGTCAATTAAAAAACTGGTGGGATAACTCTTTAACCTTAGAAAGCAAGCTAAAAATACTAGATCATAAGACAGACTTCACAGATGAACAAGGACGAGATGTCCAAGTAAATGACTGTTGTGATTTCTTGATTATCACAATAGGACTGTATTTTGTAGGAAATCCTCAGGAAGAATTATCATCTCAAAAAATTGTCTTAACCAATTTAAGATGTCCAACTTTAAGTGATTATAGGTGGTACAAAGATATGTTCCTAACCTATGTCCTTAGAAGATCAGATTGTAATGAGGGATTCTGGAAAGAAAAATTTCTCTCTGGTCTCCCAAATCTTTTTTCTCAAAAGATTTTTAGAAAACTCAAAGAAATCGTCGGAAGCGATAATATTCCATATCACAATATAACTTACGGTCAACTTTTTGCTTTTGTCAAAGAGCAGGGATTAGCCCTTTGTGAAGAACTTAGAATTCAATCTAAATATAACTCAGAAAAGAAACAATCAAGAAAAGAATTAGGATGCTTTTGTGAAGCTTTTGGTATGGAGAAAATACAAGCACCATCTTCTAAAAGAAAATCTCAACTAAAAAGGTTTAAGAAGAGAAAATTCAACTTTAACAAAACAAAAAACTTTTCATCTCCTCCAAAATATTATAGAAGAAAATCCAAAAAACCTACACAAAAATATTCTAATAATAACAAAGAAATTATTTGCTTTAAATGCGGAAAACCTGGTCACAAAGCCAATAAATGTTATGTTAAAAAGAGGATTAATGAATTATTTCAAGAAGATCAAGATATGTGTCAAAAATTATCCAAACTTTTCTTAAGATCTTCTTCTGAAGAAGAAGATGAAGATGAAGTAAATATTATTCAAAATTCTTCAGATGAGTCTTATGACTCTGCTACCTCCTCTCCTAGATTCATAATCAATGTTATTTCAGAGAAAAATGATAAAACCTTTCTATTAGATATTTTAGACAAAGTTGAAGATCCAACTATCAAAAAGGATGTAATTTCAAGATTAAAAGGATTAGTAAATAATGAATCTGAAACTTCAACTTCAATACCTCAAACTGAACCTTTTAGTATTTCGAAATTATTTAATAAATATCCACCAAATTCATTCAAAACCATAGAACATAATAATTCCCCAATTAATCAAATGCAAAGAGAAATTAATTCCTTAAAAATCCAAATTAATGAATTAAAAGGCCAAATTCAGGGCATTCAAATAAATGAATCAGACTTAAATCAAAGACTTTTTATGCTAGAAGAAAAGGCAACAAATCAAACCCTTACAAATCAAAAAATGGTCATAGAAGAAAGCTCGGCACATGATGATCAATTTATTCAAACAATTCAAAAAATAAATTTTCAAAAGTGGTATGTCATAGTGACATTAAAAATAAAGGATTTTACTCAAAACTTTTTGGCTTTAATAGATTCTGGAGCAGATCAAAATTGTATTAAATATGGAATAATACCAAGAAAATTTTATCAATCAACCACTACAAAATTATATAGTGCAAACAATCAACCCCTTCAAATTAAATATAAACTTACTAATGCCTCTATAGTTAATAATGGCTATTGTTTTAAAAATACTTTCATAGTAGTTGAAGGAATGAACAATGATATTATCCTTGGAACACCATTCATCACTCAATTAAAGCCGTTCAAAGTAGATAACGTAGGAATTCATACTGAAGTCATAGGAAAGAAAATATCTTTTAAATTTCTTTCCCCTATCATGCAAAAGGATATAAACCTACTTCAAAGTTGCTCAATTTATCAAACCATCAACCTTATCAATCAAAAAATATCGTTAATAGATGACATAAAAGAAGAAATCTCATATCAAAAGATAGAAGAAAAATTACAAGATCCAAATATTCAAAAGAAAATCTTAGATTTAGAAGAAATTTTTAAAAGAAGTGTTTGTGCAGATATTCCTAACGCCTTTTGGGATCGAAAAAAACACATAGTTCATCTTCCCTATATTCAAGGTTTTGATGAAAAACTTATTCCTACTAAAGCTCGTCCAATTCAAATGAATGCTGAACTCTTAGAATTCTGTAAACAAGAAATTCAAACTTTACTAGACAAAAAACTCATTAGACCTTCCAAGTCACCCTGGAGCTGTACAGCTTTTTATGTTTACAATGCTGCAGAAAAGGAACGAGGTGTTCCTAGACTTGTCATAAATTATAAACCTCTTAATAAAGTACTTCAATGGATAAGATATCCAATACCAAATAAAAGAGATTTACTCAAACGTCTTTATGATTCAAAAATATTTTCGAAATTTGATATGAAGTCAGGATTTTGGCAAATTCAAATAGCTGAACAAGATAGATATAAGACTGCTTTCACTGTTCCATTTGGACATTATGAATGGAATGTAATGCCCTTTGGATTAAAAAATGCTCCCTCAGAGCTTCAAAACATTATGAATGATATCCTTACTCCTCATAGTACATTCTCTATAGTTTATATCGATGATGTTTTAATATTTTCAAAAAGTCTAGACCAACATTTCAAACATCTTCAAACGTTTTTACATATAGTTAAGAAAAATGGGTTAGTTATATCCGCCCCAAAAATGAAATTATTTCAAACTAATGTAGGATTTTTAGGTCATCAAATCAACAGAGGGAAAATAATACCCATAACCAGAGTTATAGAATTTGCAGATAAATTTCCAGATGAACTCAAAGATAAAACTCAATTACAAAGATTTTTAGGATGTTTAAATTATGTTTCAGATTTTTTCCCTAATCTGCGTCAATCATGTAATATTTTATTTCAAAGACTACAAAAGAATCCTCCTGCATGGTCAGAGTCACATACAAATGTAGTCAAGAGTCTCAAACAAAAGGTCAAACATCTCCCGTGTCTTGTCATTCCACATCCAAATGCATTCATGATTGTAGAAACCGATGCGTCTGAAATAGGTTATGGTGGCATCCTCAAACAAAAACTGCATATTAAAGAAGAGTTAGTCAGATACCATTCTGGAATTTGGCTAGGTCCTCAAAAAAATTATTCAACAATAAAAAAGGAAATTTTATCAATTGTTTTATGTATTTCAAAATTTCAAGATGATCTTTTCAATAAAAAATTTCTTTTAAGAGTCGATTGTAAATCTGCAAAAGAAGTTTTACAAAAAGATGTCAAAAATATTGTTTCAAAACAAATTTTTGCCCGTTGGCAAGCTATCTTATCTGTTTTTGATTTTGATATTGAATACATCAAAGGAGATCAAAATTCCCTACCAGATTTCTTAACTAGGGAATTCTTACAGGGAAAATGTCAAACAACAAAGGGAAAACTCAAATTGGAGGATATCAATCCTCAGATGACTATGAGATGAAAATCCAAATCTCAAAACCTTCATCCTCAAAAGCAGCTACTCAAAAACCTCAAGCTACTTCAAACCAAATACAAACCTCAAATCAATTCATTCCTTTAGCAGATTACCCAGCCTTGCCTTATTCTCAAGCTTTGATTAGTCAGCCTCAAAAACACCAATCCAAAGCCCAACAAATTCAAGAACAAAGGAAAAATACCTCTCCACCTACAACAGGATATTTTTCAAAAGGTTTCTACGAACCCTTATGTCTCACAAAATATAGAGAGACGCCACCTATTGAAGAATTCAGAAAAAATAACTACAAAACTTTTCCTCAAGGACTTCAATGGTTCTCTGATAACATCTCAAAGAATCAATTATTTTATGAATTCATTTTGGTTGACTCTGGTTCTGTTGACATCAAGCACGAACGATCAACCACTGGTACCATTCAATATTCAAAACTGATCATCAAACGGGTAAGATCCTCCGATGAATGGATTGAACCTTTTGCTGAGAAAGACCTTTCGAAAAACTTCACCCCTCAAACCTACTCCTATAACGACTACAAAAATGCTTGGTCAAGAGCCCTTCTTCTACGAGACTATGATCATTCCTGGTTCATTACTTTTCATAAAGACTGTCCAAAGCAATTTCCAATTTGGTTCTACCAATGGTGGTACTACTTTGGACCAACCCAAGACATTTACCCTCCAATCTGTAAACAAGGCCTCGATATTTTCATAGCTCAAACCAAAGGCGAATTATATCAAAAACCATTGCTTTTTCATGCTGAATTTAGAATCCCATGGATAATGTGTTGGAGTTATGGCCTATTCCAACATCTGCGCCCTCCATATCCATTGTCACTTGTTCGCAAATTCAACATCAAATGGTGGTCCAAATTCCAAACAGATATTTGTTCCCCAGAAGTTGTTCAAGATTTTATTCGCACAGGTAAAAAGATCGAATGGAATATTAAGAATTTTAACAAAACCTCAAAGATTCAAACCTCTACTTCATCCCATTCAAAACCCAAGATTAGTAACCTTCATCACCAAGCCATCAAAGAAATGATGAAAGATCCATCCATAGCACAGACGCTACTTGATATTATTCAAAACAAGTCCTCCGAAGAATCCGGTTCATCCGCCCCTTCTTCTCCCATATCAGATATCTATGGTGGTCCTTTTGCCCAGGATCCCAATGATGTCTAATTCAAAAAAAAAAAAAAAAAAAAAAAAAAAAAAAAAAAAAGACAAATTTAATTTTAATTTTACTACGGGTCAGTCTACGGGTCAGTATAAATACGTTTGTACAAATACGTATAGATGAACAGTAAAAATTGACTTTTTACTATTCATCCTATGAGTCATATAAATTAGAATCTATGTATTTTAGGTTTATTTGAGTTTGTACGAGTCCATGTAAATCTAAATTTGTATATGTTATGGGTCAGTATGGATAGAGTATCAGATTAAGTATAATAAAGCATTAGATACGAATCCAGAAGATCAAGCATCGCTGGAATAACATACCAGCACTACCTTCAAAAAGAACGATCCTCATTTAAAGTAGCTTCAATCATCAAGAGCACTCAACCGACAAGCTCCTGTAGCCACTACTAAAAAGCAACGAACGAAATTCATTTGCTCCTGTAGCCACTACGAAAAGGAACGGACGAAATTCACCTGCAAATAAGAAATCAGCAACACTCATCAACAACAATGATAGAAGACACTCAAGCTCTCCTATATAAGGAGCCCTGAAGAACTCATTCAAGCATCGAACAATTTTAGCATTCTCAAGCAGTTTAAAAAAATTCACAACAATCACAAAATATAAGATAGTTAATAGAAAAGATCTCCGGATCTCCAATTCCTACTGCATTCATCAATCCTACTGTATTCATTGTAAGATTTATTTCAAACTTTTATTTCTGTAATTCTCAAACGATTTAATAAATCAAAATTGTTTTCAAAGTTTAGTCTGTTTCTTTCATTTCTTCAAACTGTTTTTCTTTCTTTACCACGCATTTTATACCTGGGCTCCATTTTTATATAGTTATATGACAAAATTTCAAAAAGGAAATTAAATAAAAGGGGTAAAAAAAAATAAAATAAAAGGGTAAAAAAAAAATTGGAGGGAAAATTTGTGTAGGATGGTTTTTGTTATATATAATTAACTAGCATAATACCCGTGCATAAATGCACGGGATGTATAAAAATAAGTTAATAGTTAATTGAGAATTTTGGTAATTGAATTGAATATTAAATTAAAATAAGAATACTTCGTAGTAATAATATAAGCGCAACCTAAATAAACATGTATTCTTAGACCCAAAATACAACAAACTGTATTTTACCCGATCACGTATTTATTTAACATGTAACCCGCTTATTTGACCCGTAATTGTCTTCAAATTAACCCGTTTAATAGGTTTAAAAGTGTCAATTTTGATTTTTCTTAATAAACTATCAAAATTTAGATGATAGAATCGTTGAAAATTGTAATAAAATAATTAGAATTATGGAACATCTAAATTTTTTTTATACAAATATAGTTATAAATTTATTTTAATATATATCATAATGTGACAAAAAACCGATCAAAGTATCGTAATACATTGTCTTAAAATTCATCATTTATTATAATAATATGGTAAAACGCGCTTAAAATGTTATATTGAAAACACATTAAATAAAAATGGATAGTTTAAGAGATAAAAATAAAAAAATATTTTGTTGTACATAGAAGATATTAACTTACTTATATGACATAATTTCAAAAAGGAAATAAAATAAAAGGGATAAAAAAATAAAATAAAAGGGTAAAAAAATTGGAGGGAAAATTGGAGGGAAAATTTGTGTAGGATGGTTTTTGTTATATATAATTAATATAGATATAGATTATTTTTGTAAATAACTAAGTTATATAATTTTTTTTGCAAATAACTACTCCCTCCATTCACTTCCATTGGCATCTCTTTCCTTATTTGGTAATTCATTTCCATTAGCAACATTTCTATTTTGGGATGTCTATTAATGACTAAATACATACTTAACCCAACCCCTAACACAATTAAACATTAATCCTTACATATTAAACCAGTCCACCCTTAGAAGACCCAACCCATTCGCGCGTTTTTTTGGCCCAAAAAAAAAAATTCGCGCGTTTTTTCTTGGCCCAAAAAACATTCAATGAGTATCCATTTTACTGATTTCCCAACAACTCTCCTCCCTCATTCAATGCCTTTCATTTATCTAGATCCTTCTCTTCCCCTCTCTCTCTCTCCCCCTATTCCAATCCCTAAATTCATTACACAATCCTCACCTTCTCTCTTCTCATGCGCCGATAATTTGCTCTCTTTCCCTCTTTATTTTTTTTTTCGTCAAATATTCAATACCAGTCAATCATCTTCATCTTCTTTATTTATCTCACATCATCAATCATCTTCTATTATTCTCTTTTTCCTTTTATCATAATGAGTAATCGTCGAGAGAATGAAGGTGTTGATGAGAGGTGTCTTATGGTTCCTGACACTGAAGATCAATGGGCATATCGTATTATTAATGGCCAATATGCAATTCCTGACAGTGAAGAAGAAGAAAACGAAGAAGAAGGCGACGAAATAGAAGAAGAAGGTCCTCTTGTTGAGGAGGGGATTCATGCCACGGTTGTTGAGGAGGTTAAGGCCACGGTTGTTGAGGAGGTTTCGCCCACGGTTGCTGAGGGAAAACTCGAGGCGGTTGATGAGGGGGTTGAAGAAATGGTTGATAAACATGGTCGGTTGATTACGATCATCCGGATAATCAATTGGTGTTTGAGATTATGTGCGACTTTTATCCTGGCTACAGATCCTTGTGGCACGAAACTAAAGGGAGTAAACCTTAATTCTCTACTTTTCTGTTATTTAGATTATTCATATTTTGGTTCATCTTTCATAATGTTGTGTTCAGATCTGTTGTGTTTTATGATTTCTCTGGCAATCTTGATCATGATTTTGTAGAGAAAAGTAGTTTTTGGTTCAAGATTTAAGTATATTTAATGGTATTTTGCCTGGATCTTGTGTCTTTTATGTGTTGTTGAGCTTGTTTTCGTGTAGATCTAATGTTCTTGTTTATTTTATCATTACTGAAGGCACATTCTATTTAGATCTGTACTGTTTCATTTTGAATCTGATAATATTGATCATGATTATATAATATTGGCCTGCCTTAGTTCAAGATTTCAGTATATTTGATAGTTTAATTTGTTCCAGATTTCAGTATATTAAAGTATGATGTTCATTCATTCATGTTTTAAGTGAATTTGTTCAAGATTATGTTTTGCAATATGAAATTTTGTTCATTTTGAATCTGTTCTGTATCATTGCAGTATGGTGCCTTTGTAATATGATGTTGTTTGTCATCTGATTTTTGTTTCAGTAAGCTGTAATATGATGCTGCTTTCGGTATGCTGTTTGTAATCTGTTAAATTCTTCTGTTGTTGAATTCTGCTATGTTGCTCGTGTTCTGATTTGTCCTATGATTTGTATTCTAATTTTGTTCGTCATGAAACATTACGCGTAAGTGGTCACAACAAATCGATGATATTGAACCTTAATGGTTCGAGAGGAGTTGTGAACCTTAATGGATTTAAAATGTCTACCAATTTGACGTATACGCTGCTGACTTAAATTGATGCAACCTTATTGGTGTTTTAACGTTTGTGATTATACTCCGTTTAACATTGACAACTCAATGACATAAGTCCGTCTTCGGTATGAGAGTTGTTCAACATGATGTTTTTATTGTAACAATTACACCAATATTGTGATGGCTCAATTTGAAAATGTTTGCGAATATGTCGTTTTAGAATCAAACAATTCGATGATAAGAATCCTACGTGGTTTGAGAATTGTTCTAAAATAGTCAGAATGTTGCAAAATCTTAACCAATATAGTGATGGCTCATTATGACGCACTCATATTGGTTTGTGTAGGTGACGTTAAATGTCGTCGCCCACTAACTCAATATTTGAGACGAGTCATATTGAAGCAACCTTATTGGTCGTATTATGTTGGTAACGTTATTGACTACATCAATTCAATGATTTAAGTCCATATAGGTATGAGAATTGATACAAAAAATACATAACATTAGAATTACTTAACCTTCATACATTATATATTCATCCAAAATGTGTTTTTTTTTTTTTGTTATGATTACACCTTAAACAAACTCTATAACAAAAGAGGTTTGTTTACTTTGTAAACACAACTACATAACCCGTCATTGAAGACTAATACACCTATTTCTATTACATAATCAGCCATTTAAATTATACGGAGTAACCCAAATTTTCAATGATCTTTTCTACGCCATTAGTTTCCCCTATTTGGATCAATATTTCCACACACTCTTTCACAATAGTTTCATTCACACTTAAGTTTGTTGGAAGTAAGCCTAACAATTGTACGATCTTTGCTTATATGTGGGATTGAGAAATTGTTGTGACCTTTCGCCTTCATTATTTCAACCATGACTGATTTAGAATCAAAAATATTTTGTTGAGCTTTGTAGGACAGTAGTCAACGTAAGCTTTGTCGATTGCTGCAACCAATTCGTCTACGGAAGTTGCTGAAATTTCTGTTTGCAAAGATTGTATAGCTCTAATAAAACCCAAGTCATTTGTGTTAAGTTCAGGGGAATTTGGTGGTTGAAAAACTATCTCGATATTGAAATTGTCTTTTGTTGCTGCTTTTCTAAAATCCGGGTCGTCGTTTGTGAAGTGAGGTCTCGCGTTATCTTGCTGAATGATTATGTGTTTGCTGCTCGTTGATGGCCACTTAGCTTTTATTGCTGGAATAACTTTTTCGATAATGCATTGTTTCGTAACTAGCTTTGTCATTGAGTCGATTGATTTTGTTTCCATTGTCCCGGCTGCTCGATTTTTGCTAGTTCTTTGAGCTGGCTGCTCAACTGTGAATGGAAACATACCTATTTTTCCGTCGAATATTAATTCACCCGGTCACCATACACGGGTCTACTAACTTCACATAAGAACATTACTTTTATCATAAATCGCTTTGATTTGCATGCTCGGTAAGGCGGCTCTTCGCCGTTAACAAGATAATATTTCTGATTTACTCTTGAGAGGTAGAACCACTTCTCATCAATATGTATGACATTACTCATATCTTTGAACTGTATATTCACACTTGCTTGAGCTTGACCTTCTTCGTGAACTGTTTGTTGGTCCTCGAGTGCATTAAGGCAGAATTTCATACGGTTTATCTTGTTGACATCCGTTAATAATGGATTTAATGGACTTGAATGAGGCTTAAGTAAACCTTCAGTATGTCCCAACAACAACTTTTGAGTGTTTCGCTATACGCTCCATCGAGCTTCTTTCCGAGAATTTAAGCGATTTAATGAATGGTAAATCTGGCAGCACCCTTTTATGATTTTTATTACCGTATCGCTTGCTTCTAACATCTAAACTTCCCGCTAATTGACTTGCGTGTGCTCTTTTCCAGATTTTGGTTATTGTTGTTCGGTGGACATTCCACTTTGCGGCTGCCTCGATCACCGTGCCACGTTCTAGTTGTCCATCCTTGCATTTCTCCAACAAGAATGTTGCAATATCACGTCTTTGGATTTCGGAAAGACATCTTTTTGGACGTTCGTTTGTCGCCATTTCTTGGTTTTCGTATATCATTTTTTTAATCTTTTGGTAATGCTTTGTAATTGGACTGTAAAGGACTTTGGACTGATAATTTTTTGGTTGTGTAGAATATTTCTGTTTTTTTTAGTTTTGTTAGATAAATTAAACTGAACTGATTTTATTCAGTTTATAAGATGTGATTTTTGTGTTTTCAATTGTTTTTTGGATGAAAGGAAACAGAAATTATGAAGGGGAAAAGTAAACTGAATTTTGTTTTAGTTTTGAAGGAAGAAAGTAAACAGAAATTATGAAGCTTAGTTGTGAGATAAAAAAAAGGACTTTAAATACATCGGAATTGAAAAAGTAGAGGCAAAATACAAGTTGGTGGAAAAACAGAAATTTCAAAATTCTAAGTTGGAGGGAAATAAAATCTGCAAATGAATTTTGGTGGGAGTGATCAGCCACTTGCTTTCTTAATTACCCACCTAATAGGTTGTATTAAGACCCACATGTTTCTTTAAGGGATATTTCCCACGGTACCCTCGAACTTTGGCAGATTACACATGGTACCCCATGTGTGAAGTTTGTTCACATGGTACCCCTAAATTTTGTGAATATGTGCCCAATATGCCCATTTTGTGACGGAAAACTTGACGACGTTAATTTTATGGAAGAATGCACCAATTATGAGTTTAGGGTACATTTAAACCCACATTATTCCTCGATTAAATGCTATTATTTATACTCTAATCAACAAAATTTATACTAATTAATCAGCACATAATAGCATTTAATTGAGGAATAATGTGGCTTTAATTGTACTCTAAACTCATAATTGGTGCATTATTCTTTAAACTTAATTAACGCCGTCAAGTTTTCCGTCACAAAATGGGCATATTGGGCACATATTTACAAAGTTTAGGGGTACCATGTGAACAAACCTCACACATGGGGTACCATGTGTAATCTGCCAAAGTTCGAGGGTACCGTGGGAAATATCCCTTTCTTTAATGTCATGACATCATCTTTTCTTAACCTTTGTGCAATGACATAAGGATGCTAATAAACTTGAATGGAGGAAGTATCTTTTAACGTCATTTTGTGTTTAAAATGCTACCATTTGACCTGAAATCTCAATTAATCCAAAATTTATACACTCTGACCGTTTTGCCCCTCAAATTAACATTCCTCAACCCTTTTTATGTTCTCATTTTTCATTTCATTTGTTTTCTCAACTTCTTCAACACCCTATAAAAATTATCTCATAAAAACCTTTAAAATTTTACTCAAAATTATACTCCGTATAATTTTTCTTTTTTACTTAAATTTTAAAAAACGATACCTTGCTAAATCTTTATTTTTAAGGTTTGAATTTCGTCTTCTATTAGGTATTATAAATTTTTGTTTGCATGATAGATCTGCATATTAGGGAAGATGACTAAGAATTAAGGAGGAAGTGAGCATGGAGAAAGTGAGAAAAAATGGGGGAAAAGCGACCAATAATTAGGGTGGAATTGAAGATGAAGAATGAGTAGAAAAAATTAAAGAAGATGAAAAAAATAATGAAAAAAAGAGATGAAAATGAAAACATTAACGGACGAAAGAATAAGTTAAGGATGATGAATGAAGAAGAGGAGTGAAATAGAAGAAGAGATGTAGAATTAAGGGTAAAATGAGTATTTTGAAATATTATTTTCAAATTAATTAAAAGAAAAAAAATACAAATTGGTCAGAAAATTGGAATTTTTGGTTTCATGTGACTTGGTAGTGATTTGAATAAAATTTGTCACATCAAGGTAGTTATCTGAATAGAAATGGTGTTAAAAGATAGTTATTTGCAAAAAAAATTATATAAATAGTTATTGGCAAAAAAATGATTTTATAAGATAATTTCTAGCAATTTTACCTTTATTTTATAAATTTAATTTCTTCACCTTAAATATCCACAAATTTTAGCTAAAAATCAACCATCATTCATCTAAATGTTATACACTTATACGTAGAGCTGTCAAAATCTGACCCGACCCGATAAACCGCCCAAAACTGACGTGTAAATGACCCGAAATAAACCTACCTTTTACGACCCGAACCCAAAATCTACCCGAACCCGAAATGACCCGAAAATAATGGGTCAAAACCCGACCCGTAGCGGGTTAACCCGTTGAGTAAAAAAAACTTACGACCTACATATAAAATGTCTTTATCAGTTTTAATTTACTTGTAAAATTTCTACTAGAAATTAATTTTAAACATTTTAGACCTAATAAATTTTTCATAGTTGAAAATTTTCACTTAAATTATAATCTTTATTATTCAATAATTATAGAATTAATCATTTTAATAGTGTTTGTTAGTTACATTTGACATTATGAATTTGAGGCATCTGAAATCATTATTAAATTTTGAAACAAAATATATGTGGAGAATAAATGAGAAAAAGAAAATAATATATTTTTAAGTCGGTAGTTCGAGGTAACATTTTAAATTAGAACATACAACTTGACTACATATATGGATCTAATATTATAAATATCGATTTAATAGACACACATGCATCTATAAACTTATTTTTAAATTTTCAATTTTGGAACTTATAATTAAAAAAAAAATTTAATTTTTCAATAATATATCAATTAGAGTTGTTTTTTTTTTAGGTACCATAAAAATGACTGTTTTTTTTGTTGTTGTTAAAGGACCCTAAAAGTGTAAATAATGCATTTGGAGGGAGGCTGAAAAGTTTAAATTTTTTGATTTGGTGGGATGTAAAATCAATGAATAAATTTAGGGAGAAATAAGTGATTCCAAATTCTAAATTTGGGAGGGAAATAGTGAAATACGTATGGCTTATCACTACCAGTGTATCACCCAAAGTCTTCACATTAGTAATTCACACATTTGTCAGTAATATGAAGTACAATTATAAGGGACAACTTCTACTAATATTAATATTTGTGTTTTGACATCATGTAAAGTTTGACTATAAATGAAAAGACTAGTTTTTTTAGTGAAAATTAAACCGTTATATCAAAAAAAAGGAAAAAAAATATGGATAAAAAAACGTTGATTAACCCGTATTTTCACCCTAACCCGACCTGTAACCCGTGTACACCCGACCTGTATACTACCCGAATCCAAAATACACCCGACCCGTATGTTACCCGTATAATAGTTACCCGAACCCGAAACCCGCCCGCCCGACCCGTTTGACAGGTCTACTTATACGGAATCAATTAATATCAAGATGATAAACTAAATAATACGGAAGTGTCAAATTTTAGAAAGCTAATTAGTTTAATAAAAAATAATTCAACTACACCGTAACAAATTGTATACCAAAATTTGACCTATTTGTTTGGACTTTGGAGCATACGGAGTAACTTAAAGTATAACTAGTAGGGATATTTCATATGAATAAATCAACTTGATCTTTCATAAATAAATCAACCTTTTGATTAACTCTCAATAAACCAACCTTTACACCTTATCTTCCAATATTATATTATTTCCATTTTTAAACGATTATTTAAGGGTGAAGATCACATGTTTTTTTATGTTTTTTTTTTTTAATCTATAACATTAATAATGGAGTGAAAGCATGTGGATTATAGTTTTCGTTTTACCCAATATGGCAAGTTTAAAATCGAGATAGTATAATAATAGAAGATGAGGTGCAAATGTTTGTTTATTTAGAGTTAATCAAAAGGTTGATTTATTAATAGAAGATGATTAATTGGTTGGTTTATTCATGTGTAAATGTGTAATATCCCTAACTAGTAAGTGTCAAATTTCCACTTATCAAGCGATCAAAATATTTCCACCCCTTAACATTTTCTGCCAAAAAATGTTTTGGTAACAAACTCATTTTGTTAACTATGAAATTCACGGCTCGTTTACGATGAGTGCAGTTTCATTACTGGTTCATGCGTTTCAGTCTCTCCCTTCTATCCACCGCATCCAAAATTGTATAGACGTCTCTTGTAAAAATGTGTCACCACAGTGAAGAGGAGTATACTATTAGCAAAGGGTATGCATGGCTTGTTCAACCATCTGAAGAAGTCCCTTGGTGTAACCTAGTTTGGATCAAAGGTGCTCGGCCAAAACATAGCTTCATTGGGTGGTTGGCTGTGCACAAACGTCTCCTAACTAATGATAGACTGGCTAAGATGGGCTACTCAGGTAATCTCATTTGCTACTTGTGTAATGGGGGAATTGAATCCCATGATCATCTGTTTTTTCAATGTGACTTCAGTTGGCGTTGCTTGGAAATATTGAATCGAGCTACTAAGTGTGTCATCCCTGTTCATGAGTTTGTGAATTGGTGGAGTAGCTATGCCTTCCCTTCTCAAGCTATCAAGGCTGAGATTGCCATCCTTTTGCTTGCAATTATCTATAGAATTTGGTGGTGTCGTAATGAGAGTCGTTTGTATGGTATTGTAACTCGGCCGTCTGTAGTAGTGGCTAGTTTATTACATGAGAGGAGTCTTAGCGTGAATTGAAATGAAGTCTAAGATTGTGCTGTAGGAGATATGAGTGGCTTTGTTAGCCTTGTTTTGCACGTTGTAATCTTGATCTTTTGATCTTATTAATGATAACTTACCTTTGATAAAAAAAAAAACAAAAAATGTGTCACCAAATATGAGGCATAAAACTACCAAAACTAACGCTTGAAAAATAAAAAATATATACTCCGTATATATATATAAAAACACGTGGTCACCGTAATTCAAATATAAAGAAATCATAATCTCTCGAATAAATCTAGCCCTAAGTATATTCAGTTCCCAGTTCCGTCCACTGCACTTTCACAAAACTGATCAGTACGTAATAGTTTTGTATCCCAGCAAAATACATACAAGATTCAACATTTTCTATCATGTTTCTTTGAATGACGTCTGTCGCTGTGTTTCTTTTTCCTAGTATCACTCACAGCTGTCAGGTCTGCAAGCGGCCCTGACCAAGTCTGCATCGGCTCTTTCGAGAACGTAAAATTCATGGAACTGAAAGGCACTTGAGGAGGATCATATGTTGGGTCAACAAACTGAGAGGACCCGAAATTGTACCCCAGTGATCCATCCTGGTGTGGAGGTGGGAACTTTTCGCTCTTGCTTTTGGCGTTTGCTTGCGAAATAAGGCGCCTTTTCTGCTGAACCAAACAATAAAAGTTTTACTGACGTTAGACATGAATGTGAGAGAAATAACGAAAATGTTACTTCACTGAGGTAATTTAAAGAAACAGAAACATTATTGCCTTATCAAACTATTGTTTTAGTTCTAGTCTCTCCGATACTGTGATTTTCCCCCACATTTCAGTTTCGGAGGGGGGATTTTGTCAACGTCAGAGATTTCCAAGAACTGGAGAAGATACGTATATTAGTCTAGCATTGACTTATCAACTGTATCGCCTGTAAGTTGGAAGATGGATGCCTCAGACAAATATCGTGTGATACTGTTACGTCTGTTGACATATCCACAAACATTGGCGGGTTAAGCAGAAAATTCTTCACGAATCAGTTAATATATTATGGTGAGACATTCATGGCATTATGTCTGATCTTCGGGGTAGCGCAAAGAGTTCACTATTGTTTGTAAATGTTAAGGTATATGATGAGCCTACTGTTGGACCTCAACACTTTAGGTTTTGGTGGATAGGTTTTGGTGGAGTTACGATAATAGGTTCATATACTTTAACAATAAAAACTAGAAAGACTGTTAAAATAAATATTTCCCAGAAACCGAAACGCGTAGTTTTGACGCTTACAGAAACAGAGAAGACGAAAATGAACGCCATCTCAAAGAAAAGGTTCTGACTTACATCTATGTTGGCTTGAAGCTCTGCATTCGCATGAGGAGCAGGCATACCCCTGGTAGATCTGTCACGTGCACGTGTTTTCCTAGCACCGTCAGCATTGGGTTTCGCAGCAGCTCTTAGCCTAGCAATAAGCCAACTATCCACGTTACGATATTTGCAAAACTAAAATTCCAGGAATTAAAAAAAAGCACAGAAATTTGGAAACATCATAAAATCATAACAATGCCATGAATTTCCTAACAAAATCATAAGAATCAAGGAAGGGGTTATCAAATTAATAAATGTGTCTACCTTTGGGCCTGTTCATCACGCATTTTAGCATCCATCTCCTTGCTGGGAGGGTACTTCGGAAGACTCGAAGGATCACATGCGTATGGTTTTGTTGTGAAGTACTGGAGCGCACAAAGTAGACATAATTATGCAGTGTAATAACCAAAAATGCCATAGAAAAAGGACACTATTACATGACGCCCCATTTGATTACACCGTGCATCTTTTAGGTACATCATCCCCTTACTAAACATTTAACATCAACACAGGTGCAAGTGCACAGACATTATTACATCGAGCAGAAATAATTTTCTTTGCTTTCGTTCCTATTATATCGATAGAACATGAATTTAATCTGCCAACATGTATTGACCCATCTGTATAGACCAGACAATTTGAGTGGATGCCAATCAAAGAAAGCAAGAAAATATAGGGTTCTTGATATATGTTACGATTTGTTTGCTGACAGTCGATAAAAAGGGAAAAACTCACTAAAAAGGTAATATGATTCTTTGCAGGTGCAGACTAGACGGGAAAACTTTCTATCTGCATCTGCACAGCAACTTTGTGTTGCTTTTGCGTCACCGTGGGCAGAACTATAAATCAAGTAATCAACTACTCAATAATCATTATGTGTTCGACTACCCATAAAGTTTCTGCCTAAACAGATCAGCAACTCCACATCCTCAAAAATATAATCGACACTAGAGCACCTTAAAAGGCATCATACCACCACCAATTTGCCACTTCCAAGGCAACTACAAAGGTTAACGAACACCATGGTGAAGGCAGTGTCTCGGAATAGACGTGGCAATCAGGTCACTTGTTTCAGTTACGGGTACTCGGGTAGGGGCCGTAATCAATTTTTCGGTTTTAAATTAAAACAGGTCAAGTCCGTACTAATTCACCAAATATCTGGGCTCTGTAAGGTCAATTTTTCGGTGTCCTTTGAGGTATATTAAAAAACTAATGCAATCCTTAATTTTATTCCTTTTCCAATGGAGCTAAAGACTGCTATTCTTTGGCATTAGAATATGATGAAATAAAGCAAAATGTCTCACTAAACTACCCTTCCTTCTTTCTTTTGAAGTAGTGCTTACACAATGCAGTTTTGGCACAATTTTTTTCTTCAAGAGTCATCTGGAACAATTTCTTGATGCTTTTAACACTCCCGAGTTTTTATCAATTGGAAATGGCTGGCGTACAACCAATCTCAGGTTTAGTGATGAACTAGTATGTGAGATTAAGACTCATGTCATACGGGGAAAAAAAAAAAAAAGTGTCGAGTTGGGACTGCTAGATAAGAGGGTTTTGCCAACATGAAAACAGTTATAATGAGAGGCTGTGAGCTTAGAAAGTTGTATTTAAAAGAAAAATCCACGACTTATAACTGAAATCAGCCAATTGTATTGTTATATGCAGTTGCATCGCGTACAAGATGAAAAAATCAGCAAGCTTACTTCACTCTTTAGCGCAGCAGTCGCACTTTGACGTTCAAGTGGGTCAATTGCAAGAAGTGTCTCGATCAGTGGCAATGAAGAGGGTGGGAAATCTTTAAAAGTGTTGGCGATACAGCGTTTGTAAGAATGTTGAGGCTTGAACATTGTCGTGTGCGGCAACTTGGACTTTTTCCAATATTCTTCGGAGGGTGACCCGCACAACTTGAAAATTTTGTGTAATTGCTCTACCTACATGAAATCAATGAACAAATGAACAACATGCCTCTTCTAGATTTTACTGATATCCGTAACTAGGAGGTTGGGACCATAACGAGGTAGTGTATATACATTTCGATAACTAAATGGAACTAATGCGGCAACTTGTCGAATGTTAACAGAACAAGTTTCGTAAACATTAACAACAAATAGTTTTTTGCGATAAAAATAGAGAAAAAAAAACATAGAAAGAAAAGTAACCTTAAATATTGTTTTTTTCCCATCTAACTATAAAAGCATCAAATATGATCAAGCACAAATCAGAACAGACAATTACAAAGCTGCAAACGTTTTTAAGTTTGAAAATCCAAAGCACAGTCGGTAAAGGTACCTCTGTACGACCAGGCATTATAGGTTTTCCAGCCAGCAATTCTGCTAGAATGCACCCAGCACTCCACAAGTCAACCCCTACACCATAATTCGTTGCCCCGAGAAGAAGTTCAGGAGGCCGATACCACAACGTAACCACTCTACTCGTCAAGCACTGCTTATTACTAGGGTCAAAGAATGAAGCCAATCCAAAATCCGCGATTTTGAGAACTCCTTCGCTATCTATAAGAAGATTTGAACCTTTTATGTCCCGATGAAGCACATAACGATTATGACAATGCTCAAGACCTGATAATATCTGGTTCATGTAGCACTTAACCTGGCCACACAGGAAACACAACGAAGAATAATAAACCGTCTAAGACACTCTGAAATACAAGCGTTTTTAAACAGATTTTTCTCTGAGCTTTAAGAACGCTGAGACTAGTACCTGAGACTCGGAGAATTTGATCCCGGGGCTAGCAGCAAGACCAGCTAAATCATGCTCCATGTAATCAAACACAAGGTACAAACTACATGACATTCTCGAGGTTACTAATCCTTGGAGCTTCAAGACATTAGGATGATCCAAACGACGTAAAATGACAATCTCTCGCGCCATGAATCGTACACTCTCCGGTTCCAGATTATCGAACCTTACCTTCTTCATTGCCACAATCTTTCCTGACAAAGTATCCCGAGCTTTATACACGTTGCTATATGTTCCTTGTCCAATCTACACATCGTTTTACGACAAGTATCATAAGAACCAATGCAGCAAACACATAAACCATTAAAATACATTCTATGTATATAAGTGTCAGGAACCAACTCAACCAAAAGCTTAAGCTGATGGTTGTAGGCTCAAGATCGATTATATACTCTAACACGTTCCCTCACGTGAATGCCCTTTGGGCTTGAAGCGTGGACGCAACTACAGGCCTGCCTGCGTGGTGCAATATATAACACTGCCCGCCATGTTAGTAACCAACTCAACCATAAGCCTAAGTTGATGGTTGAAGGACCAAGATCGATTATATACTCTAACAGTAAGCATAGATCCCAATGATACTTGGTACTTTTTTACCTTATGGAGTTTGTGGAAAGAGTCAGCACGACGAGGGGTCAAACCGTGGATAGCCTCAGCGGCGACAGCAGAAAGCCAAGAAGGCCAACCAGCAGCAACCAGCTCGGCTTCCACATTCTTCCGAGGATTACTCAGTCGTGGGTTCGGTCGACACGACGACAATGTCTTCCTATCACTCTCACTCACTCCACACCCGTTATTCACTTGCTCAACTACCCCATTCACCTGCTGCTGCTGCTGCTGCTGCGTTTCCGAGACCGTCTCGGAAGCCGCAGCAGAAACCTCCCTTCCGAACACGCACCCCATTGAATCAGCACTGCGTCCGGAACATCCGCATTATTGTTACGACTCGAAAACAAATTATGATAAAGAAGAGGGCGTGAAAGTGAAGAAGGGGAGTGTGGGGGAAATGAGCAATAATGATGTTGAAGAGGAGAAAAAATTAATAAATTCTGAGAGGTTCAATTTAGGCCGACAAAGGTACTGCTATCAGTAATGATCGTTTTTTTTTTCAAAAGTAAACAAAGAGTTCTTGGTTTATTGGCGGTCAAATTAATGGGATGTTTTGAGTTGAAATTGAATTCAATTTGGAGTCAAAAGGTCAGACTTTTCTTACCATGTGTACCGTGGCCCGGTGGGGAATTCATAATGAAAGAAGAGTAAGGTTCTCTTTGGTAAAACTAGAGCCGGTAATTCGGGCCGACCTGAGTGATCTGATTTGAATCCGATTAAAATTCGATCCGATAGATTCGAAAATATTATAATTCGAAACTTACCTGACTTGATATGATGATTCGTAACTCGACATGACCCGATAATTAGTGACTCGATAACGACCTGACCTGGTATCAGTGGCAGATCTTCAACGAAATGTGACGGTGGGCCAGAATGTAGGTTTAGTTAGACTTACGTGATAAAATATTAACCTTCATAGTAAGTGAGCAATGTTGAAGTCGTCTCTTGACCAGCTATGTAGAAGATTTTGCACTCTTCGACTACTTCATTAAACGTCAAGCTCGTCTTTTGCTTCTTGTTGTGAGCATTATAGTGCCCGTTTCCTTTATCACTCGACTCCAATAATATACCCAATAAATCGTTCTTCGGCTTTTCACCTGCCCTTATCGCCTTTTGTCTCTCATTAATAATACCTTTTAACAACGTCTTGATTTCCCTATCGACCTGCATTATCCTTCTATTTGTCTTTGTAGGGATGAACCTATGCAAGTAAAAGAGTCTTACTTTCTAGATCATAAACAAACTACGTTAGATAAAATTTCATTTCTTACTACATAACATTTACGGAGTACTAAGTTTTTTTTTTACTATAATAGCTGTGGAAATTGTCAAATAATTACCTCCACCCGGGAAGATAAACAAAGTTGACTTGAGGAGTTGCAAGTTTAAGTTGTTCATTTAAGAGCTCAAAAATCTTGTGTCCCTCTTATAACTACTACCAAAAGCAGCTCTAGAAATAACATCTGCAGATAATTTATGCAAGTACGATCACACGTCTATCTCACATGAAACTTTGCCCGATGCCATTTTCTCCCATTTTTGGATCATTTCATTCGCACTTGCATTAAAAGCCAGTAGCATCAGCTGCAAAACAATACAAAATAACATATACTCCCTCCATTCGTATCCACAAGGCAAGTTTACTTTTTGGACACTATTCATACTTCGACATTTAACTTCAATTATCTCTCGATACATAAATATAGATATATTCATGTATGATCTTATTTGATTCATCTTTACGAGTATAAAATTAAAATATATTTTTTATATTTTTTGAATAAACGTAGCTAAAGATATTTAACGCGCGCGTTGGCAAATGTGAAAAAGTAAACTTGCCTTGTGGATATGAATGGAGGGAGTATACAATCAAAACTAATGTATACGGAGTATATGTTATAGGAAGAAATGAAAAGAAGTAATCATTACGAGGAAAATGTAAGGGGTGTATTTATATGGATAAAATAAGGCTCAATATTTGTACAAAAATAAAATTAAAAAAAAAAAATAAAAAAATTAAGGCTTTTTTGAGTGTGTAATAGCTTATTGTCACATTGAATTGATTTCCACCATTAGCATTTTGTTAATATATACTCCCTCTGATTCAACAGGTTCTTAACGTTTGACCAAAACTCCCCTCACAAAAATGGTCAAACGTTAAGAATCTGTTGAATCGGAGGGAGTATATAACAATGAGTTGTGAATACCAACCATATCATACCAAACGAGAAATTAAATGGAGCTTTTACTACTTTTATAATAATCACACGAATTCTTAAGTGAGACGATCTCACGATAATGATACTGTGAGATCTGATATAGAAGGGGTAACTATCTATTTATATTTTATATATGGTGAATTTCTTTAATAATTAATACTCCGTAGGTTTTATTTGAGACTGTTTTTCATGTAAATTACTGTAATCTATTACTTCTTACTAAATGATTAACCACTAAAGATTAATATGCTGACGTGTCGCGATCTCAGGCTTCCTGTTTCTGAAGGTATCGGGAAGGGATGGACCTATCGACGCTCGCTTGGCGCCATCCTCGCGCCGGGTGGGAGTCTTGGAAGCGGAATAATGCCTCGCAGGAAAAAGTTGCGTAAGTGCGATAGTGAAAAATGGGGGAGATCATTGCATGAATTTGTGATCAAAAATAAATATAGAAAAATCATTTTGAAATGTATTTTCGGAGCCGCCACCAAATATTAAAGGAATTTAGAACCTATTCAACGCGTCTTAAAATATAAGACACGAGTGTCTCAGATTTCAAGGTGCGTCGATACCTATCCGCCTGAGGTTATTGTGAAACCAGAGAAAGGATTCGGAGTGAGGTTACTTTTCGAAAGTTTTGACCAAAATGTATTTTTGAAAACTGTAATAAAAAAGCCTACGTAAAAAGTAGTCTCTACTAGTTTGAAACCAAATGCTTAATTTCGATATTTGGGCTAAAATGACGCTACATACAAGTGCGAATATGTATGACTCGGTAAAATATGTAAATAACGTATATCGTACAAGCTACGACATTTTGCTATAGGAAATATACGTTAAATAATAATTCATTGGTTGAATTATTATAATAAACGTTGTTTTCCGACTCGCATTTGACTCTAAGAATTTATGAAAAATCCTCAGTTTTGCATAATAAAAGACTAGTTGAAACGGTACAATTTAATGTTGAAAACGTGTTTTAGTCGCGATTTAATGCATGAATGAGACTTTGCGTAATGTAAAAGTGACGTCGGTTTGCTTTAGTGATATTGAGTCGTTATTTATGCGATATTGGCGGGGTTTAGACGGATTCTGAATCCGAATTGCTACAACCGTATTAAGAATACGGGTTCGCTAATGCCAATATCGGGTTGGGTTAATGTAACCCTTGTCCGAGTCTCAAACGTCCAAAACGTAGGTAAAATGTTTACCTTTCGAAAATGTAAAGACGGTATTTTGAGTGGATTTTGTAAGTGTATAAGTGAGTAGTGAATTTTTGAGGAAAAATGGTGTATGTTGTATATATGTGTATAAGGGTGGCTATTCATAGGAAATGGCTCGTGTTTGTGCATAAACAAAAACTAAATCGCCTGTGTACCAGCGATTAAGTTTCAGTGTAGCCGCAAACTGAGATAAAAGAACCAGGGGCTGCAGGAAGAAAACAAAATCGCTTGTAAACAGGCGATTAAAAATTAAATCGCCTGTTTACAGGCGAATTATTTTTTGTTTTGGTGGGCTACTAACCGCCTTTGGTCATGGTGATGTAATGCTATAGTGATGATTATGTTTGGTGATGTATTAGACGTGTGTATTAAGCTAATTTGGGCCAAATTGATTTTGGTCCAAATTTCGACTTTCGTGCTTCGGTTTTTGTCGTGTTTTTGGGTTTTGGCTCGAAATAAAATAATATTGAAATATATTATTTTACGGTATTGTAGAGTCTAATTTTGTGAAAATGTGACACGGGACGCACTTTGGCCCGTTTTGAGTGCTGTGTTAGTGTGCGTTTTGGGCCGTTTTTGTAAGTTTGGGCCGCTTTGTAGTCTGTTGGGCTGTTTTTGTGAGTCGTTTTAGTGAGTCGTTTTAGTAAGACGTTCCTGCATTGTGCTCGTGATAACTAAGAATGAGATTCATTTTTACGATTATGCAAATTCAAATTAATACGCTAAACAATGACTAAAATGTTTTAGACACTTTGGTACCGTTTTGACTTATTTAAAAGCATGCATGAAAGTCCTTTTCGTCATCGGGTTTGTTTTTGGGGGGTACGGATACGGGTATCTACAGAGCCCCAGTTTGGCTGAGCTTGAAAAAAGCGTTAGTCAAACTTAAAAGATAGTATCCGGACAATCACAGTCTCAATACTACCTGGCGGCGCTAATTAAGCACGTGTCTCAGGGAAGAGACGAGGACTTAGTGCCGGGAAATGTGGGGCGGGACGACATGTTTTTAAGGACATGACGGTCTTACATGTTTAAGGGCGTGTCAGCCTGCATGTGGCTTGAGTGCTTCCTGCCGGTGCTTTGCTTTTGCTGGCGTTGAATGTTTGTTGCTAGTGCTTGTCCTGTAGAGGAGGTTTAGTGTTTTTGTGGACGTCTCGTAAAAGAGGTTACGCGTTTTTGTGTTTGGCTTATAAAAGTGGTTAGTGTTTTTGTGGACGTCTCGTAAAAGAGGTTACGCGTTTTTGTGTTTGGCTTATAAGAGTGGATAGTGTTTTTGTGAACGTCTCGTAAAAGAGGTTATGCGTTTTTGTGTTTGGCTTATAAAAGTGGTTAGTGTTTTTGTGGACGTCTCGTAAAAGAGGTTACGCGTTTTTGTGTTTGCCTTATAAGAGTGGATAGTGTTTTTGTGAACGTCTCGTAAAAGAGGTTACATGTTTTTGTGTTTATAAAAGTGGTTGGTGTTTTTGTGGACGTCTCGTAAAAGAGGTTACGCGTTTTTGTGTTTGGGGTTTATTGTTTTTGGTGGACGTCTCGTAAAAGTGGTTACGCGTTTTTGTGAACGACTCGTAAAAGAGGTGACGTATTTTTGTGAACGACTCGTAAAAGAGTTGACGCGTTTATTTTTTTTTGTAAACGACTCGTAAAAGAGGTGACGCGTTTTTGTGAACGACTCATAAAAGAGGTGACGTATATTTTTTTGTGAACGACTCGTAAAAGTGGTTACGCGTTTTTGTGAACGACTCGTAAAAGAGGTGACGTATTTTTTTTGGTGAATGACTCGTAAAAGAGGTGACATATATTTTTTTTTGTGAACGACTCGTAAAAGAGGTGACGTATTTTTTTGTGAACGACTCGTAAAAGAGGTGACGCGTTTTTGTGATGGGTTGAATTTGTATTGAAAGTAAGGTTAAATGTGTTTTGGGCCGAGGAAATCAGCCCAAAATAAAACAGAAACCCATGAAACAAAATGAAATCGCCTGTTTACTGGCGATTTAATATTTGTTTGGTGATTTTTGTTTAAAACACGGGAGAGAGAAGGGTGAGCTCATTTACCCGAAAATAAACAAAAACAAAATCAAAAACCCTAAAAATTTGATCCGGCGATTTTCTTGACCAAATTTTGATTTTCCGACTCGTACAATTTGTCATGGACCAAGGTACGTACTCAACTCACTTGGTTTTTCGTGTTTTGATGTTAGTTTGAGTCGTTTTTAGCTTGAAAATCCGTTTTCTAGGGTTTGGGTCGAATTTATCGATTTGATTCGAATTTAGCCCTCGTCTTTGCTTGAATTTGGTGTTTGGGAGCCGTATGAGGCCTATATTGCTCTTGTTGCTGATCGTATGTGAAAAACCCGACTTGTAGCCTCGATTTTCGTGCGTTTTGTATTGTAAGGGCGTTTTGGTCATTTTTGAAATCGTCTCGAAACTGGCTCAAAACTTCAGTGTAGCTTACCCATAAGTAGTATAATGCGTTGATGAGTTCGTTTTGTTGAAATGTGCGCGAAAAGCGGTGTTTTTGGGCTGAAAACCGTGTGGAGGGGGCGAGGTCGGGGCTTGTGCTCTGTTTTTGTCGCGTAAAACGATCCCGAGTGTCTTGGTTGTTTTGGCAATGTTGTTGTATGCTAGGGCGGAGGTTTGGGTGACTAGTGTGCGAAAAACGGCCCGAAAAACCGTGATTTTCATGTGATTTTGTATGGGGGCCGAAATTTTGGTCGAAATTTTCGGTCCCGAAACTTGCCCAAATTTTCTGTATTGCGTTGTCATGGCTAGTGTGGTGCATAATGGGTCTTGTTTTGTTGAGAATGCGTGGTTTGGAGGTGTTTTGGAGCGTTTTTTGTAGTTTAGGCTAGGTTTCTAAAAGAACGTTTTCCATGTTTTTCGTGCCCCGTGTATGGAATGTACAGTAATGTATGTTGCATGTGTTGGATAGGGGGTTGTTTTGTGGGAAGTTAGGGCTTTTTTGGCTAGGTAATGGTCAAGAAAAGGCCGTTTTTGTAGTTTGTAAGCGTTTTGCAAAAGCTATTCAGTCAAGGTGTTCGGGGTGTCGTTTTTGCATGAAAATTTTTGTGTGTGCTCCTTGTGACTTGTACGTTGTGTCTGTCACAGAAAAAAATGAATTTCTGGCTTCCTGTAGCGTCTTTGCCATTTCTGTCAATTTTCAAGCTAAAAGGCCTGCTTTCTGCTGTTTTTTGCTAATTCTCTGCTGCTTTGCATGCTCCTGCTCTTTGTGTTGACCGTGTATGATGTGTATATTGTACGTGTGTCATAAAACATGCACTTCTGCGTTTCTGTTTCATTTTGGCCCTATCTGTTGAAAATAGGCTTGTAGTTTGCTCTTCGCTGCTTTGTTTTGATTTCTCTTCGTTCTTGTGTATCCCTGCGGCTTGGACGACCTGAGTATGACGTATGCGTTGTATATGTGTCATGAGATACGTTTTTCTGTGCTTCTGCTTTGTTTTGGCCTCATCTATCAGCAATTTAGGCCTAATGCTTGCTTTTTGTTGTTTTTGCGTGCTTCTGCTTTCCTAAGTGATTTGCTGTTGCCGTTGTCTGAGTATGCTTCTTGAATTTTGTGCAGGTGATCCTGGGTTTTCTGTACCCAATTCCAGCTCTATGGACCAGGTCTTGGCGAGCGTAGACTTTGGTTCTACAGGGGACGAGCGTACCCCTACTTCGGGTATTGCCCCCGCCTTTGGAGGTTTCCGATGGTCCGTCTCAGTCAGACCTGCTGAGGGCTTTTCCTCCGCAGACACCAGGGGCTCCCCCGACGCGAGGGAGTGAGTGGCAGGGTACTGCCGCAGAGTATCCTACCTTTTCTGCTAGTGGCGCAGGTGTTGTTAGTGAGTCGTCCGGGCCTTCTGCTGGTGCTAGTCGTGCCAGAATCAAGGTAGTAGAGTCTCTTGCCCTCAGCCAGATCCCACGACAGAGCGACACCGTCTTTGCCACCACTGGCGCAAGGGGTGTCAGCGAGTCGTCTGGGCCTTCTGTTAGCGGAGTTGGGCGTGGCGCTATTGGAGGATCTTCTGATTTTTCAACGCGACGACGCGCGAGGACTTCGGCCGGCCGCCAGGGGTCTTCTGGCCGGCGATTCGACGTGGAGCTGCAGTTGAGTCGTCGAGGGCTTCTGCTGGTGGCCGAGGTCAGGCCGGGAGTGTCGTCTCAGTCTCTTTGCGGGGACGCGGTCGTGGCGTTGCTGCGGAGTCGTCTGAGGCTCCTGGAGGAGGTCACGGTAGGGGTGTCGTCTCAGAGTCTTTGCGGGGACGCGGTCGTAGCGTTGCTGCGGAGTCGTCTGAGGCTCCTGGAGGAGGTCACGGTAGAGGCCATGGTGTTGCTGCAGGGTCTCCGCGGGGACGCGGACGTGGCGTTGCTGCGGGGACGCCTGGGCCTCCTGGGGGAGGCCCTGGTAGAGGCCGTGGCCAGGCCCGGAGGATCCCGAGGCCGAAGAAGCGCACGTTCGACGAGGCTTCTGGCAGTGGTGAGGGTAGTAGTAGGCTACGACGTCGACCTCGTGCTGCTGCAGAGGGTGGTAGTCGGGACCAGGCTGAGGTCGGCGGCGTTGTTGACGAGGTTAGGGCGGAGGAGCCTCGCTGTGGATAGACCTAGGCGTGGTCGCCCTCGGTCCGGGAGTCGTTACGAGGATCCCTCTGAGTCGGAGGAGTCGCAGGGTGACGAGGAGCAGGCCGCAGACGCGGTTAGGTGTTAGTGCCGAGGCCGTAGGCCGAGGCCGAGGTTAGTCTTGTGCCGAGGCCGAGGCCGGAGGCCGAGGCCGCGGTCAGGCCGCGCGCGCGGCCGCATTGCGGCAGTGGTGAGGATGAGGGTCCGGCTCAGGCTCAGGTTGACGCCGAGGTTGAGGAGGTGGACGGAGGCGCGGCGGCCGATGGGGCTGCGAGGGATCGGTTCATGGGGATGGTTGATGAGCTGGGCCTGCGGCCAGCTTATCCCCAAGGGTCGCGTTTATGGTCCCAGGTGGCCAAGGACTGGGACGACGTTAGTTTGGTCTGGAACCCGTTGGATCACTTGTCTATTCGAGTGAAAGTCGGCTTTCCGTTAGGTACGATGAGGACTTTCTCCGGGTTTCGGACGGTTTTTGACGTGTTTGACCGAAGGCTGACGGACGAGGAGCGGCGTATAGTGCTTGGGACAGCTTTCGGTCCGCTGGTGCAGAAGTGGAGGGAGGTGCAGGCTAAGAGCATTAACTCTCACCTTTCTGTGATCCGGGCATTGTTGGACAGGTTTTGGGATACGACCAACAGCTATCCCATAACCTTCCACATGCCTGGGTACGAGGTTGGCATCACCTTTTCTTCGCTTGCAGTCGTTTCTGGGCTGCCTCACTGCGAGGGCGTGCTTGACTGGGGACGTGAGCATCCTGCTATCGATAGTCCCGTCGTTGAGCAGTTGATTGGCGGCGGAGTTAGGTGTGGGCAAGGGGAGGAGCATACGTTTCAGCCCCGAACTGTGTGGTTCGATGACTTCTTCAAGGGGAAGAAGAAGATACGGACTGCTCCTACAAGCGCTGAGCAGAGAGCCCGGATGTGGCTGTGGTGGTTTCTGACAGCCACCCATTTTGGCGATAAGGGGGAGAGAGCTTCGACGGCCATGCTGATGGCGTTGAGGGACATGTCACGTCTGGGCGACTTTGATCGGTCACCCGCTGGGTCATTGATCCGATTCTCGAGGACGCCAGACGCGTCTGATTGGATCGATAGCGACTCGCGGCCGTCGCTTGTGGGCCCTGGTTTCCTGATGGAGGTATGGTTGCTTTTGTAATGTTTTTATTGTTTTGTGTGGTTTGTTTTTGTTGTTTTGTTCCTGCTTTTTTTTTTTTTTTTTTTTTTTTTTTTTTGTAATACGTCTTCTGGTTATTTGCAGGCTTGGTGCTATGCTCACTTCCCCTCTCTGCCCCCGAGCACGTTCCAGGTCACAGCGAAGTACCCAGCTTTCCATGCGTATGCAACGGCGGATCGGAAGGGCATCGGCCTGACTTATGACGCGGCTCGAGTGCTCTTTAACGGGATGACCATGGATAAGGTAAAGGCGTTTGTGTTTTGTACTTTGGTCTTTTTGTAGCTTGTGTTTGGGTTTGTGTTTGTGTTTTGTAGTTATAACTTGACTTTGTTTTGTAGTTCGTTCGCGACCCTTGGAGGAACTTCGCCGACGTCCCTGAGTCTATTGCAGCCCGCTTTGCCCACCTTGACGGGCGGCGGCAGATACGCGACCCAAAGACGACTCGCATCGGAGCTTGGGTGGCCGTTGTCTGCAGACGGTCGCGGCGGCTTCATCGTATCTGCGCCTCCGCCCTCGGTTTTGTTCGTGCAGACCACCGATGCTAACGAGCGTCTGGTTGTGTACCGTGAGGGCGAGTCTGACTCTTTACTGCGGCGGACCGAGGACTACTTGACGTGGGCGTAGCAGGCCCTTGCTGACGCTGTGATCGAGGTATGTTTTGTCGTCCTTTTTTGCTTAAGCGTTTTGCTGTGACCGCGACCTTGAGTTTCAGCCTCCCCCGTTCGTTGAGGATCTGCAGTTTGAGCATGGCGGCTGCAAACACTCGATCGTGCTACCTCCCTGTCTGTAGTCGCCGACGCGGGCCTGGAGAGTTGGGATCCGCGTGTGAAGAAGGTATTCTTTTTGTTTTTGCTTTTTGTTATATTATGTAGTATAGCCCCCAGTTTGAGTTAGATTTTAGTATAAAATCAATAGTCAAACTTTGTTGAATCGGCTTTTGATTGTAGCCCCCAGTTTGAGTTAGATTTCAATGTAAAATCATTAGTCAAACTTTGTTGAATCGGCTTTTGATTGTAGCCCCCAGTTTGAGTTAGATTTTAGTGTAAAATCATTAGTCAAACTTTGTTGAATCGACTTTTGATTGTAGCCCCCAGCTTGAGAGTTAAACGTAATCTTTGTACTTGCAGGTGACGGCCGACGTGCACAAGAGGTTGTGGCGGACGGCGAACCGGTGGCGGACAGCTTTGAACGAAAAGGCGATCGAGGCATGCGAGGGTCAGACGGCGGTGACGGCTCTTCGTGGTGACCTAGCTGGGGTCAGGGCTGAGAAGGGTGCGCGAGTCCGGGTTGAGCTAGAGGGTCAACATGCAGTGGAGCTGGCGAGGGTGCGGCCTTGAGCTCGAGTGGTCGCATGCAGGAGTCGGCGAGGCGCTGCGGCCGAGCTCGGTCGGCAAAGGCAGGAGCCGCCGAGGGCGCGTGCTGAGGTCGAGTCGTTGCGTGCTGCGCTCGAGCGTCGTGACCAGTCGTAGTAGGCTTGGACTTGTCTTTTTTTGTATTTCGGGACTTCGTATGTGTACATTGGATTTGGACTTGTATTATGTGTATTAGTATCTGTATTTTGTTTGTGTATATATGGCTGTTTTGGTGTTTTGTAGGTGTTTGTAAGTACAAAATTGTTTTGACTTTGCTTATAGCTGAAGGCTCTGCGTACGGCGTCCTAAGTCTTGGTTATTTTGCCTTGTTGCGAAAAATGCATGCTTACGTCGTTATTCTATTTGAAGTCTCTGCGTATCTGCTTATCACGTGTACCTGCACTGCATTGTTAGTCGTGAAAAATAGACACACGTCTCGATTGAGACTGACTCGCTTAGGATGAAACTAAATGCAAATGCAAAGTTTTTGAAATATGCCGTTCAGAAAATATTTCAGACTTATAAAAAGACGCTTTTTACGTTGTAAAAATGTGAGCTAAGACGAAAATTGCGAATGAGAAAGTCGTTTTTTGTGTATTGTTTAAATTTTGTGTAATTGTCGTGTTTTGTAAATGTGAAAAATATGAAAGACGGGAGTCTATCACGTAAATCGAGACGACGCGACGGGACCGTAAAAAGTCGACTTGAGGTCGGTAAAAACGATTTAGGGGTAATAAGTTAAAGGGAGTACGGTGTAGGTGTGTAAGAGTGTAAGAAATCGAATCAATTTTGTCAGAAAACAAAATGAAAATCGCCTGTAAACAGGCGATTAAGATTTTAATCGCCTGTTTACAGGCGATTAAGTGTTTGTTTTGTGGTTTTTGTTTGATTTCTTTTTAATCGTTTGTTCACTAGCGGTTATGTTTTGTGTTGTACGCTGTTTTGTAAATTTCGGCTATAAAATGAGGGCTAGGTTAACTCATTTTACTCATTCTCTCAACTCTCTATTCTCGACATTCCAAAGATATTCAGAATATTTACGGAACGTTTGTCGAATTATGGAGAACTTTGGAGGAAACTTGCGTCGTTGGTGTGCGTCTTTGTCGGGTATAGAGAAAAGGAACTTGAAGGATTGTGGGGTTGGCGTATTCCTTGGGTTGAGGCAGGTTCGGATGGAGCCTGATTTCCTGGATGCTTGTCTCGATTATTGGGACCCGAGCCTCCACGTGTTCCGCTTTCCTGGCGGAGAGGTTTGTCCCTTGGTCGAGGAGTTTGGGGCCATTGGCGGTTGGGTGCGCACTAATATGCCTGTATGCGTTAGGCATGAGTTGGGCTATAAGAGGCATGTGCAGAACTACCTCCAGATGACCCGTGATAAGGTAGAGGAGCTCTTTGCTGGGAGCCGTATCAACCTCTATCGTCTGTGTCAACATTTTATGAACCGCGAGAGCGAGACCATTTCTGCTGTGGCTAGGAAGAGGGCGTTGGCCTTCTTCTTGGTACACCGCTACATGTTCCCGGACTCGGTGTACGAGGGAGCGTTTGGCGATCCGCGCTTAATCACCGTCGTTCAGCAGATGGAGTTGGGCCGCAATCCTTCCGCCGTGCTCCTGGCAGAGACGATCCTTGGCTTGGATGACAGGGAATGCAATAGGGAGCTCGCGTATAGAGGATGTCCCTTGATCCTTCAGGTGTGGTTGATGGAGCGTCTAAACGTGCTGGGCGACTTCGGCTTCGATGGAGAGTATGCCGCAGGAGGCGTAACTAACCGTTATATGAGGTGGATGGGTCCAAATGGCCGTCCTAATGATTATTTCCCCGAGTTCGTAAGGTCGGCTGCTATCCGGTGGGCGGTACCGTGGTGGAGAATTGTCTCTGTAACGGGGAGTGCAATTGGTGATGGGCCCTCGGGAGTTCTCCTTTGCGGGTTTAAGATGGGTGTTTACATTCATCCCCTGCGAGTGAGGCGACAGATAGGGTGTGCGCAGTTCATCCCTGGTCAGGACACTACGGTGCAGGAGATGGTTATTTTGAATAACCAGGTGACCGATGACTGGGCGAGTGGTTGGATCATGCGCACCAGGTGGCCTGTGGCTGGTATTCCTGGGACGATCCGGGTGTCAAGGGCCTTACTAAATGGACCGTTGCTCTGAGCGTCCATAAGAGGGCCCGCCTCCGTGCTATAGAGCTTAACGAGCCTCCACCAACGTCCGCCTACGACCCGGTCCGCTTTGGTCGCAACAGCAATGGTGATGCTTCGTGCTCGGAGCCCCTTTCGGCTGCTGAGTGTGTGTTTGGTCGTCGGCACATACCAAGGCCGGGTGCTCCAGCTCGTGATGGTTATGGCAATGTCGGGGATCGTCGTAGGGGTTGAGGGTTTGTGCTCCCCCGTTCAGCTGAAAATTTGAGTCCTCTTGATGACGAAGGGAACCTGGTGTAGTTTATCTTGTTTGTTTGTTTTGTAATATGTTCATATTATGTTGTATTATATTGTGTTTGTATTTTGTCTATCCTAAACCCGATGTATATGCCGGGATTTGTATAAATATTGTAATATATCGTAGTGTTGTAGTGTATTTGTAATGCCATAGTTGTGCTCCTGTTTGAAAAATCCAAAAATGTAACCGTTATTTTAAGATTAATAAAACTCAGGTTTTCGTTTACGACTTTGCCTCATTTTGCTTATTATTCTGTGTGAAATTCCTTGGCCCTAATCCTTTTTCAAAGTTTAGGATGTAAGCATGATTTTTGTTTTTAGAAATTTTTTGTATTGACTATTCCCTCGACTTTTTTAAGCTTTGGGTTTGTCGTGTATTGTTGAATGTTGTTCCTTTTACCCTTTGGGTTGTGGAATGTTTTTGTGATGACTATATCCTCAGCTTTTTAAGCTTTAGAAGTGTCGTTTTGTGTTGAATGTCGCCTTTTTTAACCCTTTGGGTTACGAGGCGAGTTTTGTGGTGACTATGTCCTTGACTTTTTAAAGCTTTGGACGCGTCATTTTTGTGTTGAATGTCGGTTGTGCTTTTGTTTGTAAAGCTGCCTACGTATCCATGTAAAATGGAATCAAACCGGCGTAGTTCGGAAAATGTACGTTTAGGGGCATACCGGCCCATGCATTTGCTTTGTGAGAATGTGGTGCACGTTTTAAGGGCATGCCGGCCCATGAATTTGCTTGTAGGGGGTGCACGTTTAAGGGCATGTCGGCCCATGAATTGCGATTTTTATAAAAGTTTTGTTTACATTTTATAGATACATTGCAGGGTATTTTTAGGGGTAGTATTTCTTGAGTTGATCGAGGTTTGTAGCGTGGTTGAACTCTTGACCGTCGAGGTCGGTTAGTTAGACTGCTCCGCCAGTGTAGATCTCTTTGACGAGGTAGGGCCCAGCCCAGTTGGGCTTGAATTTTCCTCGTGGGTAAACTGGAAGTGGTGCTCGAACTGACTTTAGTACGAGGTCACCCACTTTTATGTTTCGTGGCTTTACTCGTTTGTTGAATGCTCGTTGTAGTCGTGCTTGGTACATTCGTACGGTGCTTAAGGAATTAAGTCGGCGCTCGTCCAGAAGTATGAGCTGCTCATAACGTTCACGGGCCCATTCTGCTTCTGGGATGCTACTTTCCATTAGTATTTGTAACGATTGCATTTCTATTTCCACGGGTTGGACAGCTTCCATGCCGTAGGTCAGAAAATAAGGTGTCATGCCTGTAGGTGTGCAGATGGTGGTACGGTAACCCCATAGTGCGTATGGTATTTTGTTGGGCCAGTCTTTGCAACTGTCTACCATTTTCTCGAGTATGGTGACGATTGTCTTGTTTGCTGCTTCGACGGCGCCGTTGGTTTGGGGCCGATAGGGTGAGGATTTGTGATGCTGTATGTTGTATTTTGTGAGTATTGCTTCCGTCTCGCCCTGAAAGTGCGAGCCTTGATCACTGATGAACTCGTGGGGTATGCCGTATCGACATATGATGTTTGTCTGTATGAACTTGGCGACTTCCTTTGAGCCGATGGTGCGAAAAGATGCCGCTTCTACCCATTTTGTAAAATAGTCAATTGCTACTAGCACGAAGCAGTGTCCTCCTGCTCCGATGGGGTGGACTTTGCCAATTACGTCGATGCCCCAAGTTGAAAAGGGCCAAGGTGAGGTTAGGCTGTAAAGGGGTGAAGGTGGTATGTGTTGTACGTTGCTGAAAATTTGGCAGTTGTGACAGTGTTTGACGTATTTGATGCAGTCTGCTTCCATGGTCGTCCAGTACCATCCTAGCCATAAAATTTGTTTGCAGAGTGCTCGAGCGTTCATGTGGGGACCGCATTCATCGTCGTGAACTTGTGCGATGATTTCTTGTCCTTCCTTGTAGTCGACACATATGAGTAGTGTCCCCTGTGGTGTCTTCTTGAGTAATTGCCCCATTTCTAGCACAAACAGGGATGCTAGGAGTCTAATGGCTTGTTGGCCACGTTTATCGGTGTGAGGTGGGTAAGTATTGTTTGTTTTGTAGTTGATTATGGCTTGATACCATGGCTCTGTTTGCTCGGCTTCATCGAGGTCAATGGTGTAGACGTATGCTGGTTCGTCGCGTCTTTCGACGATGATGGGTAACGTCTTCATACTCGGAGGCATGTTTAGGAGGGATGACAGTTTTGACAGTGCATCGGCGAACTGGTTTTCTTCCCTTGGGAGGTGGTAAAATTCGACACAGTCGAAATTGGTTAGGAGTTTTTGTACTTTCGTTTGGTATTTTGTGAGGGTTTCACTCATGATTTTCCATGCGCCAGTCACTTGATTAATAATGAGAAAAGAGTCCCCATGTACGCGAAGGTTCTTTATTTTGAGAGTGATGGCTGCTTGCAGGCCGTAAATACATGCTTCGTACTCGGTGGCGTTGTTTGTGACGCTGAAGTCGAGCTTGATCGAGAGTGGTGTATGGTCACAATTTGGGGATATTAGGAGTATTCCAATACCGTAACCGCGGTAATTTGATGCTCCGTCAAAGTATAATTGCCAGTATTCCCTTTCTACGGCAAAGATTCCATCGTCAGGAAATGACATTGTATCAATCATGGGTTGTTCGACGATAGCATTTTCTGCGAGAAAGTCTAAAACTACTCTTCCCTTGATTACCTTCAAAGGAAGGTACTTGAGTTCGTACTCGGCAAGTAGCAGAGTCCATCTGGTCATGCGTCCGTTTAGGACTGGTTTTTCAAATAGGTATTTGAGAGGATCCATCAAGGAGTATACTCTTGTTGTGCTGGCAAGTAGGTAATGCCTGAGTTTTTTGGTTGCCCAGACCAGTGCGAGGCAGCTCTTCACGACTGGCTTGTAACGTGTTTCGTAGTCGTGGAACTTCTTGCTGATGTAGTAAATTGCTCGTTCCTCGTTGTTGACTTCTTGGGCGAGCATGGCGCCCATGGCGTTTAGTGTAGTTGTTAAGTACAGTGATAGTGGCAGGTCCTTTTGTGGAGGTACCAGAACAAGTGGATTTGTGAGCAGGCTCTTGACTTTGTCGAATGCTTGTTGACAATCATCGTCCCATTTTGTATGCTCTTCCTTTTTTAGTTTTTTGAAGATTGGCTCACAAATCATTGTGAGCTTGCTGATGAATCGGGAGATGTATTGGACTTGTCCCAAGAAGCTTCTTATTTCGTCGATATTGCTTGGCGGTTTCATGCCATTATTGCTTTGATTTTGGTTGGGTCTATTTCGATCCCGCGCTGGCTTACTATGTGGCCTAGCAGCTTGCCGGATGTGACCCCAAAGGTGCATTTCTGTGGGTTTAATCGCATTTTGTATTGCCTGATCCTGGTAAAGAATTTGCGGAGGTTGTTGACGTGGTCGTCCCTTTCCTTTGATTTTACGATCATGTCATCGACGTATACTTCAACCTCTTTGTGCATCATGTCGTGTAGTAGGTTTGTAGCAGTGCGTTGGTAGGTAGCGCCGGCGTTGATGAGTCCAAATGGCATGACTGTGTAGCAGTATGTTCCCAGGGGGTTACGAAAGTTGTTTTTGGCATGTCGTCCGTTGCCATTTTGATTTGGTTGTATCCTGCATACCCATCCATGAATGATAGTAAGGCGTGGTCAGCTGTGTTGTCGACTAGTATGTCCATGTGAGGTAGTGGGAAATCGTCCTTTGGGCAGGCTTTGTTCAGGTCTCGAAAGTCGGCACATACTCGTATTTTGCCGTTTTTCTTCATAACCGGGACCATGTTGGAGACCCAATCAGAGTATTCGATGACTCGAATGAACCCAGCTTGTAGTTGTTTTTCGATCTCTTCTTTGACCATGAGAGACCATTCTGGCTTGATGCGTCAGAGTTTTTGCTTGACAGGTTTGGCACCTTGCTTGATTGGGATGCGGTGTTCGGCTATTTCGCAGTTGATGCCGGGCATGTCTTTGTACGACCATGCGAAGACGTCCTTGAATTCTGTGAGGAGCTTGGTGTATGTAGTTCTTTCTTCTGTGCTTAAAGAAGCCCCCAGTTGTAGTTCTCGTGGCTCTTCAGTTGTGCCTACGTTGATGGTTGTTGTGTCTTCAATGATGGGATCTTGCTCGGGTTTTGAGACAATGCTTGCAATGTATCTATATAATGCAATGTTATTTTGTTTAAATTTATCGCAATCATTAGAATATGCAGAATTTAAAGGTAAACGAGGCAAAGAGTAACCGAAAACTTTCATGTTATTAATGTTATCAAGAGCGGTTACATTTGAAGATAGCTCAGACGAGGGAGCTTTGGACGACATTACAAATTCTAGTTCCTTAGTTAGGTCTACTATTCTAGGAGTGTAATTACGTGACCTTGCCGGTTTAGAAAATTTGGCGTTATGATGACGCAAGACCCTAGACTCTAGGGGTAGACGCTCGAACTGAGACTACCTTTGTTGTTGGTAGGTTTGGTGGTGTTTTCTTCAAACTTTAGTTGCCGGAGTGTAACACCCCGTATTTTTAAGGTTAAATTAACATATATTTTTAATTCACAAATTTATTTAAAACTATATTTATTTTTCATATTTTATATGTTTAATATTTTTAAATAATTTTTATGATCTTTTAAATAGTATATCTAATACTTTTTATACTAAAAGTTAATAAAATTACTTACTAAATGTTTACCCTTATAGAATAATATAATTATTTTCTAATTTAAAATAGTCAACTAATGATTTTAAACTTAATGTTTATAGTAGTACCATTCTATTTTTATATATACTTATAATTTATAAAACAATATCACTTTTGACTTATTTAATATTTTTAACTAATTTTCCCTAAAATTTGCTTAAAAAGAATTTATAATTAAATAGAATAAGGGTGACTCAAAATCTTTGTACAACTCAACTTTTATGAAGATTAAAACACTTGATTATAATTATAAACATACATAAATAAAGTTACCCTATTTTAATTAACCTAGTACGCCGTATATTTGCTTCTCCCATTGTCTTCTCCTTCTCCTATGCATCTTTCACCATCACCATTAACGCCTCTTTATGCTTCCTTTTCTCCTTCGTTTCTTAACGGTTTTACTCCGTTCTTGCGTCATAATTATCCTCACTTCATCCTCTTCACATTAAGGTAAGCTATACTTCGTTTCGTCTCCGTTATTCCGACCGACGTCTATTCTTTTGCTTTCAAAACACCGTATTTATTCTTGTCTTCTCCTTTTAATGATCATATGAGTGAGGTCGGAGGATCCCGCCGCCAACCCGTACAAGATAGGTGACTCGATTGAGGACTAGCGCGAAAAGGTAACGGTGATGACGTTACTCGATATTACGTTACTCTAAGGCTTGTGTGTCGTGTTTTATGCGTATGATTTACCCGTTTGTAGTGTATTATTGTACGTTCGAACCAATTGAGTGTTGAGTTTAGTTTGGTTCGTGTGATGGTGAGCAGTTTGCCCCGTTTTTGTAGAGATGTAGTCGTATATAGGTTGGTGTTGTTTGCATCACTTTTATATGTGTTTTTAGAAGTAAAGGTTATATAACCTGGTTGATGAGTCATACATGTGGTTTTGCATTAATTAATAGTAGAATTATGTGAGTGTGTGCGCATATGTATAGAATTATAGTTATGTCGTGCTTGGTGCAATACACCGTATATATTATACGTATTACTGATGATTATTAGTGGTTTAAAATCATGTTTATACGATTAGCTTTTAGTGGTTTGTTTGATATTTGATTTAGTAAGTTACGAAACAAATTGTTACTGTTCCGAGAATTATAACACATGTTGAGATTGGCTTGAGTTCGTATTGTATTGACCTTGATAAGCTAAGGAATCATTGAATTGACTTGATTGTGATTGATTTGTTTGTATGCTTGAGTTTAGTGTGCGTACGGGTACTGTTTTGGCTCGTGCGTGAGGAGATACGACGTCTTTTGTAGGACGGTGGCGCCTGTCGTGGGTTCTCAACCATTTTGTAGTGGCTCTGAGACTATGGTTATCGAAAGTCCTTTTGTAGGGGCGCCACTCTTTTGTAGGGGTGGTTATTTGTATGTCCACACTCTTTTGTAGGGGTGTGCTTGGCCAAGTTTAGACTATTGTTTGAGGCATTTTGTAGTGCCACCATAGGGTCAGGATCTTTTGTAGGGTCCGGGGTGTTTTGTAGCGCCCAGTACTCCGTGCTATCTCTTGCGGTTGATTGCGGTTGATTGTGGATTGTTGATTATTGTATGTCACTTTGTTGATGACATTTTGAGTTTGAATATTGACCATTGGGCTTGGCTATTGTTGATTGTTGTTGGTTATATTTTGATCATAAGCCGTAGGCCAGGTAAGGTACTTGTTGAGTTGTATTGAGATTGTCGTAGTATTGTTAACTATTGTTATATAGCTTGTGATTATCACACGTTATTATTTTGTGAGCTGTTTTATTTACTTGTTAACTTTATTGTGATGTAATATGGCTGGGAGAACGTCTGAGTTACTCCCCACTGACTGTGGCTGTTGCATGTTTTGCGGCAGGTTAGCGCGGGTTCGGGATTGATAAGTGAGGATGCCGTGAGGATGAACCTTAAATTAGCTAGCCTACTCGTGTGGACTTGGGATTGTTGATAGACTTGATTAGACTTTACCGTTTCATTTCGTATTTATGTTGCATTTATGGGGTTGTAAGGGGTATTTACTCCCCGCTTTTGCTAGGCCTCAAGGCCTACTTTGTCATTTTGATTTGATTAGATTGTTTGCGTGAGTGACAGCTCGGATTCACGGTGTTTTCCGTCACCGTGGCTTTCATTTTTATTCACTTTCTTTTATAAATCCTTTTTAAAATCTTATTTTATTTTGTTGGAAAATCCGGATTGTTACACGGAGAGCGGCTCGAAAGTCCGAGGCTTCTATGGTAATGATTTCGTCGTACAAGGGTAGTTTCACCTTTTGGTGCAGAGTTGATGTGACGGCTCCGGTAGCGTGGATCCAGGGCCTGCCCAGCAACATGTTGTTTGCCCGGGAAATATCCATGAGCTGGAATTTGGTTTCTGTCTCGACAAATCCCGTCATGATGGGTAGTGAGATGACACCTTCTATGCTGCGAGATGTACCGTCGTATGCTCTTATGTTGTTGGAGCAAGGGGTGACATCACTTTCCTTCAGTCCTAGCTTAATTGGCAGTTGTCAGAGGCTGAATGTTGATTGCGGAACCGTTGTCGATGAGGGTAACGGGTAATATCATGTTACGACACTCTACGGTTATGTAGAGTGCCAGATTGTGTGAACATTGAAAGGGCGGCAGGTCCGCGTTAGAGAAGGTTATGGCACCTGGTAGCCAATCTCGGATGATGTGGTTAATGAGTTGTGTTGGCGACATTGGATTTACCAACGGAGTGATTTGTAGGGCTTGGTAAAGGGCTTCACTATGCGTTGGTGAGTCCTGCAGGAGTTGCCATATTGAGGTGTTTGGTTTCGTTTCTGGAAGTCGCCTCGGGGAGATATCCTCGGCATGCCAGGTTGTGTTAAATGAAGGACCGCTTGTTACGGGTGGGGTAGTCACATTCTTGACTATGCCCTTATTTCTGCTTTTGTTCGTGCGTTTAGGCGGGAATCCCGGCGGCCCTAGTAGTTCCAACGGAGCTTGGTATGGACGTTGGAGGTGCGAAACCTTATTGTTGCTGTCAGATTGTCTGATGGGGTACTGATAAGGGATCTGCATGAAAACCCTTTCCTTGTCCTCATGCTTCAGTTTCGTTTTCGTTTTGGCTTGGCAAATGTGACGGATGTTGTTGCCGCTGTTGTTGATATTGTCGCAAATGACATTGACTTCGTGATTGTCTGTGGGAACTACGTGAGGGTAGTCGAGGATAGGGTGCATTCCTACGAAGATAGGACGAGCATGGGGTGCGTTATGCTGGTTTGACAATTTAGGAGCTGTTCTTGGTTTGTCGATTGTCTCGTTGTCGATCATGTCTTGGATGATATTCTTCAGACGGAAGCAGTTCTCAGTGTCATGTCCCTTCCCCCTGTGGAATTCGCAGTAGGAGTCTTGGTGCCATGAAAGCGGTTTCTTATTCTCAGGTGGTATGATGGTGGGTTTGGGAAGTTGCAGAATGTCTTTCTTCACTAGCTTTTTCAATGCTTCGGAGTACGACATGAAGAGGGGATCAAAGTTTCGCCGCTGTTTTGACAAAGGTGGCCCTGCTGATGACGACTTGGGTGTAGCGGGTGCGGGTCGTGCTAGAAACACTGGTGATTTTGCTAGTGCATTTGAGTTGACAGAGTTAAACGGTCCAGTTGTTGCTGTGGCTCGAGACGTATTACCTTGGCGACCATGGTCTGCAGTCTTGGCAAGTTTGTAGATGTGAATTTCGTCTTCCAGGGATCGAATTATCTTAATGTGTCGAGCAGATTCCTCGGCTTCGAATTTTTGCATAGCGTCCAGATGTTCGAACAGGGTGGTGAGATTGGCAACCTTGTCGTTGAGTAACTACATGTGTTCAGCGATCGTTATTAGTGGCGGAGGCGGCGGAAGGGCAACTTCAATCCTTGCGAGGTTGAAACGGGGATTCATTTCGCGAGCCGTGTGTTCAGGGTTTTTGAATGAGTGGACCTGACAAAGTTTCAAACCTTTAGTGATTCTAAAAGGGAAGAAAAAGACTCAACGAAAAATCGCATTTGCAACCAAAGAAAAGCAAAAATGTGAAAAGTGGGTACATGACTCGACTCGTGTTTTTAGCTTTGAAAGACACGGGAAGCTTTTGAGGTAGACGCGTGTTGACAAGTCCCTAGTCTCGATGTAATAAATTTGTTATGATCATAATTTGATTAACCCAGTTTAGCGGTATATTGCTAGGGGTTTATCTTTAGATTATGATAAAAAAGGGTCAAACCGAAGTAGCGATAAGCTAGTCGATTCGGAGATGTTAAATTGGGTAAAGAGTGACTACTTGTTCGCTCTTTACGTGTGACACAGGATATCAAATCAAAACGACTATAAGTCACCTGACCCAACGTGCAAATCAACGGGTACGCATCTGAACGGGCTCGCCTTTTTGTATTTGAAAGAAAAGGTCTATTTTGATACTGGGATGACTAGTGAGTCACTCGATTTAGAGCTATTTCTAATGCAAAAGATGTTAGTTTCGTTTAAAATCTCCGAAATAAATTGACATTCTCGGGTTTTGCTTTGCGAAATGTTTTGCAATAAATATATTATAACGATACGTCAGTCGTATAATTCATTTACGTTTTGAAAAGGATTGGAAATGTAGTGATTATCTCCGATCGGTTTTAAATGTCGTAATGTATTACTTGTCGGGTTCAATTGACTATAGGTCAATGATCCTGACGGTATGTTTAAAAAGTATGCCTTTTTGAAAAAAAAATGTTTGAAAATGTAATTTCAAAAATGGACGTCTTTTGAATGTGTAATGCCTAGGAAATGTTTTTGCATGCAATTGTTTTGAAAGACGACTATAGTGAGGGTACTATAGCTTCGCACTTGTACGTATAAACACAGGTTTTTGGTTTATAGGGTAAGGTTCCCTCCAGCCATTCTCGCAAAGTTTGGGTAGGGAAATCCGCAAGATTGCACACGTCATAGGTGTGAATTCAATACGGGTCCTAGAGCGTCCGAGTTTAACTGGTTACGATCGTTTGTACGGATGCCGTACTTGTAATCGTGGAGGGGTGAGAGATCGACGTGTCGAGAGTAATGTCACTTATGAAGCGAGCGTTACTAGAGGCCGTCCCTCGAAGGGTGTGGTTATGAATCAGGAGGATTCGACTCAACGTATTTTTGCCCAAATATCGAAAGCGTAAATGTTTTCAAAGTTTCAAGTTTCACTTCTTTATGTTTTTAAAATAAAGGAAAAGCTAGTTTTCAAAATAATAAAAATCATGCTCGTTCCCCAGCGGAGTCGCCAACTGAAGGTACCGGGAAGGGATGGACCTATCGACGCCCTGCGCGCCCGTCCTCGCCCCCGGGTGGGGGGCGCCGGGGCAGAATGCGCCTCGCAGGAAAAAGTTGCGTAAGTGCGATAGTGAAAAATGGGAGAGATCATTGCATGAATTTGTGATAAAAAAAGAAATATAGAAAAATCATTTTGAAATGTATTTTCGGAGCCGCCGCCACCAAATATTAAAGGAATCTGGAACCTATTCAACGCGTCTTAAAATATAAGACCTGAGTGTCTCAGATTTCAAGGTGCGTCGATACCTATCCGCCTGAGGTTATTGTGAAACCAGAGAAAGGATTCGGAGTGAGGTTACTTTTCGAAAGTTTTGACCAAAATGTATTTTTGAAAACTGTAATAAAAAAGCCTACGTAAAAAGTAGTCTCTACTAGTTTGAAAACAAATGCTTAATTTCGATATTTGGGCTAAAATGACGCTACGTACAAGTGCGAATATGTATGACTCGGTAAAATATGTAAATAACGTATATCGTACAAGCTACGACATTTTGCTATAGGAAATATACGTTAAATAATAATTCATTGGTTGAATTATTATAATAACGTTGTTTTCCGACTCGTATTTGACTCTAAGAATTTATGAAAAACCCTCAGTTTTGCATGATAAAAGACTAGTTGAAACGGTACAATTTAATGTTGAAAACGTGTTTTAGTCACGATTTAATGCATGAATGAGACTTTGCGTAATGTAAAAGTGACGTCGGTTTGCTTTAGTGATATTGAGTCGTTATTCATGCGATATTAGCGGGGTTTAGATGGATTCTGAATCCGAATTGCTACAACCGTATTACGAATACGGGTTCGCTAATGCCAATATCGGGTTGGGTTAATGTAACCCTTGTCCGAGTCTCAAACGTCCAAAACGTAGGTAAAATGATTACCTTTCAAAAATGTAAAGACGGTATTTTGAGTGGATTTTGTAAGTGTATAAGTGAGTAGTGAATTTTTGAGGAAAAATTGTGTATGTTGTATGTGTATAAGGGTGGCTATTTATAGGAAATGGCTCGTGTTTGTGCATAAACAAAAACTAAATCGCCTGTGTACCAGCGATTAAGTTTCAGTGTAGCCGCAAACTGAGATAAAAGAACCAGGGGCTGCAGGAAGAAAACAAAATCGCCTATAAACAGGCGATTAAAAATTAAATCGCCTATTTACAAGCGATTTATTTTTTGTTTTGGTGGGCTACTAACCGCCTTTGGTCATGGTGATGTAATGCTATAGTGATGATTATGTTTGGTGATGTATTAGACGTGTGTATTAAGCTAATTTGGGCCAAATTGATTTTGGGCCATATTTCGACTTTCGTGCTTCGGTTTTTGTCGTGTTTTTTGGTTTTGGCTCGAAATAAAATAATATTGAAATATATTATTTTACGGTATTGTAGAGTCTAATTTTGTGAAAATGTGACACGGGACGCACTTTGGGCCGCTTTGAGTTTTGTGTTAGTGTGCGTTTTGGGCCGTTTTTGTAAGTTTGGGCCGTTTTGTAGTCTGTTGGGCTGTTTTTGTGAGTCGTTTTAGTAAGACGTTCCTGCATTGTGCTCGTGATGACTAAGAATGAGATTCATTTTTACGATTATGCAAATTCAAATTAATACGCTAAACAATGACTAAAATGTTTTAGACACTTTTGTACCGTTTCGACTATTTAAAAGCATGCATGAAAGTCCTTTTAATCATCGGGTTTGTTTTTGGGGGGTACGGATACGGGTATCTACAGTTTTCCGCCTAAGTTATGCATCCTAAAATAATTACCTAAAATAAAATCAATTATTATATACATAAAATACTAACAATTTCCTGAAATTAAGATAAAATTTATTTCCTATAAAATCTCTTAACACAATACTCCGTAAAAGTTTCCTAAATATTTGCAAACAATTGACTACATATAAATTAACAAAATCAAAAATATCACATAAATTATATTATATTCTAAATATCACATATATTATATTATTATATTATACTTATATTATATTCTAATATAAGTTTATAGAATCACAAAAATCACACATATATTATATTACTTCGTTTATATTCTAATAATCTAATATACAAACCTCATTTGCTTTAAAAATGGTAATTGCGCTGAGATCGAGTTAGAAATATTGGATAAATGGGAGAGATAATGAGCAGCTTTGGTTGGGACCTGGATTAATCTTTGGTTTATTTCTTTTACTTATTTGAGAAATTTCTAGATATATATTCATTCTTATATAATAGGAGTACATGTTTATTTTACAATGTTATATGAGTAGTACTTATTTTTTATTTAATTTTTTTATTTTCAGTTTTGTTGCTATGAAAAGAATAAAAACCAGTCTCATATTAATATACACTATAAATATTTTTGTCTAGTAAAAATGTATATTTTGTGTAATGGTAAGTAAAAATAATAATATAGGTTCCAAATGTTCAATATTAATATTATCTTAAAATCATCTTATAGGAGTAATGGATCAATTCTATAACACGGTTTAAAGTTCATGGGAGTATATAGTTTTTCAATTTTAACTTTTCCAATTATTTGGAATGAGTTTTAGCTACATTTCTTTAGTGTAAAACTAGTGTAGCTCCCGTGCAATGCACGGTTTTTATAGTTTTTGCATATTTAGGAATATAGAAATTCAATAAAATTATGTTGCCGAATTTTTTTTTTTTTTTTTTTTTTTTTTTTTTAATGAAGTTAGTTTTCTATTCATCCATAAGGGGGAAAATAGAGTTTTCTTACAAAAATAAGCATCACTTAAAGAGATTAAGAATTAAGACTAATCAAAACATCATAAACGCCACTATCCTTTGACCCACTTATGTTGCCGATTATTAGTTTTAAAGACAATTATTTTTTATTTTGTTACTTATTTTTATTCATGTTGTAATTATAAATTACTAAAATTTAAATGATATTTAAACTAACTGTAAAAGAACGTAGATTAATATTTAGAAAACTAAAATTGAATTACAACTAAAATTAAGAATAGACTACTTAATATGCGGTATCTTTATTATGAGAGACATGCATAATTAAAAAAAAATCATATATAACAGTTTTTAAGGATAACTATTTTCTTATTAACTAATAGACTAATTTTCTTTTTTAAATTATATATAATAATTTTTATAGATTGATTAATTTTACTCCATATTTTGAATAAAATTTTAATAAAATATAATTTAGAAAATAAAATTATTCTATTATTATACAATAATTACATTTTCTGACAAGTAAAACACAAAGAAAATAAGAAACAAAAAAAAAGGTATTTTAATTAGTGATGTCATTGAAAAAAAAAAATCTATTTTTCATAGAAAATACTATTTTAGTGCTCTATTAAAAGTGTTGTTATAGTTATACTAAAAGCTTTTTAGAAGAATAAAAGTATAAAGTATTTTTTAAGTTTAATTAAAAAAAATATTTAATATTGTACTCCGTACATGTAATACTTATATTTCTTTACAAGTAAGACATTGTAAGAAAAAAAAATAGAATTTAATTTCCATAAATAGTGAAATCTTAAAAAGAGTATAATATGATATAAGATATGTATGTTAAAAAAATAAATAAAAGTATAAGAGCATTTTCTAGTTTTAATAAAAATTTAATCAAGTAACAAATGTTTTAGATTATTTTCATAAATAGCGTAATTATTTTCTAGGAAAAGTTGGTTAAGTGTTTTCTAATTTAAGTAGAATACATAACGATACGATATGATGTAATTTGACATTGTGAATAATTGAATTCCATTTTTTTCCTAAAACATACATGTTTTTTTTTTTTTGGTTCTTTTCCAAAGATATATTGTACGCAGTAACTTTTTCCAAAAAATCATCATATTTTGACATAATTGTACATATGTAGTCCTAATTTTGAGAAATTAAATTTGGTTTCCTAAATTGTTTATTAATTTCTTAAATTATTCATTCTGATTTTCTAAATTATAGTTTCCTATTTTTTTTTGGAGTTCAATTGGTGAGGATAGAGAGGAAGTTTCGTGGAAGGTAATTGGAGAATTAGAGGATTTGGGGTTAAATTTGGGCTAATAAGATTTTAATTATAAATTTGCTATTTTACTTTCGAAGCCCAAGGCCCATTAAGTTGAGCGGGAAAATTTTAAGAGGTGGTCTTTGTTTTAGTATAATTAAGATTCCTTATAAACCGTCTTACATCGTGAGACATACTCTTTGACACAGTAAATCTATAAAATTTTCTTTAAGACAACCATGTGAGACAGAATCACATGAGACGATTACCATGTTTTTCCATTGTGAAATACTCATAAAAATAATTAATAATTAATAATCACTAAATTAGAATACTTATTGAAAACTTTCCCAAATAGTAATCACGATCCTTTATGTAATATTTTATGCAAGCAGTTAGTTTAAATATTATATCTCTGATTAATATTATATAAATATGATTTAATTCAATTAAGACTAATCAATTTATAATACTATAGGAGCCGTGCATTTGCACGGGTACTAAACTAGTAATAATAATAATTGGTTTCTAAGCACAAATTTTTTTCATGCATAGCAAAATGAAATTTTAAAGAACCAATCCAAATTAACATTAATTTTGTTCTCGGAAAAACGAAAAAAAAAAACAAAAACAAATTTTTTTTTGTCTTATTATCCATACCGACATTGCATATTCAATCCAACAAGCTCCGATTAGTTCATAGTGTAAGAATAATTTTATACGGTATTGTATTTAATTATTATTACGTTATTTTTGACCTATAGTTAATCTTTAGTTAATTGCGGTAATTGGCTAAATATAATAGTTGGGCTTTTCAGTGGGAGTAGCCCAGTTGATTTAATTGTTGACGGACCGATTAAATCAATTAGGTAAGGAAGCTCGGTCCTCCTCTCGCCCTTATTAATATATGCTAAACCGTCATTAGTATTATAACAATAATAATAGAAACACAATTATAAGGTTTAAGGGAGAGAGAGGAGAAAACTAAGCCTTCCTCTCACGTTTCACCGCCACACACAACCGACACCTCTGCTGACTGCTGCCCTGCACAGCCGACACCTCTGCCGGTTTCCGCTGCTGATTTTCGTCGCCGTTTCACGCTCTCAATCATGTCGGACCAAGGTACGTAATTCTCCATGTGATTTGTTTCTAATCGAAGGTCCTGTGAACGAATTAGCGTATCGATTGAACCTAGTTTACATGTAGTATCAGAGCCTTGTTTGTGATTAGAAACTTATCCATGATTATCGGACTCAATTTTTTGGTCGTTTAAAGTTGCCGAAGTTTTGGGTCAGTTTTGACCGTGTTTTCTATTCGGCATTGGCCGAAGTTTTGGGTCAGTTTTGGCCGTGTTTCTGGTCGGTATTGGCCGGAGTTATGGGTCGGTTTTTTTGGTCGGATTTTTAGTCAGAAATTTTGGTCGGATTTTGGTCGATTTTTGGTCAGAAATTTTGGTCGTGTTTTTGACAGATTTTTGGTCAGCTTTTTGGCCGTTTTTTGGGGTCAGTTTTGGTCGGATTTTTGGTCAGAAATTTTGGTCGTGTTTTTCGCAGATTTTGGTTGGTTTGGCTGAATTTTCAGCCGTGTTGTTGTTGTTGTTGTTGTTGTTGTTGTTGTTGTTTTAAAGGCCATGTAATGTTTAATGGCTTGTAATGATTATGGTATTTGATTGAGGAAATTTGATCAAGAGGGTGATAATGGCCGTGTATGGTCTTCTGCTGCCATTTTATTTATTTTTAGTTTTGCTATTTGAAGTCGTGCTTTTACTTTTGGTATATTTGACTTTCTCTAGCACTCCGTTTATCATAATTGTCGGATCAATGGAATATTTTGGAGTTTTTTGTGGGGCTTTCCCGTATACTTTCGCTGCGCTCTTTTATAGTCAATATAATTGTTTGAGATTGAAATTTCAGTAAAGAATTATTACACTATGAATGAGTGAAATCATTATTAAGTTGAGTTGAGTTACACCGCAGTGGACTATCTCATGTTCTTTGATTTCATTAAAGTTTAAATAAGCCTTAGACATTCACATTAAGCTTGAGTTACACCACAGTGGACTCAATTAAGACGGTGAAGGTCAGAATAAGCAAGTATTGAGGATAAATTGCTAGCCCTTAGGTCTTACCCACAGGTGGACCGGCGTATATTAGTAACTTATCCATATAAGTGTAGAACACTTAATTAATTGAGATTAGGCTGATATAGGTTATCCACAGATGCCGTACTTGGTTTAATCAAAATTGTTAGGTTTCTCAATTATTGCACAAGTCTTATTCATTATTGCTAATTGTGTGTTTACTCAAAGACTAATGTTTGTGCATGTTTTCCAACTATGCAGTTGCACAAAATAAGCTGCTGTTTTCTTGCTTCTCAACTGTTCCTCTACTTACTGGGTCAAACTACGCTGAATGGATAAAGATTGTAACTTTCTCTATGTCCATGTCAAGTTTCAGTGATTGTTTGAAGGAGGACGGTCTTGCCGTGCCTAAGTCTGATGAGAAGGACGCAACAGTACTTAAGACGTATAAGGATTGGAAAGACAATGATGGTAACTGTCTTTCCTTTCTGCGTCTAGTCACTGCTGTGGACATTAAGAACTCAGTTACAGAGGCTGACTGTGACACTACTAAGAAGTATCTTGCAAAACGTAAGGAGAAGTTTGAGCCTTCTGACAAGGCATTAATTGGAAAGCTTCTCTCTGAACTGTCTCATTGTAAGTATGATGAAAAGAAAACGGACATGGCTAAGCATATAATGCATATGCAAAGTTTAGCATCAAAGTTGTTCAAGTTGGGGCTTAAAATTGAAGACCCCATATTAATGCATTTCATATTTGAGGGACTTCCCAAGGATTTTGAGGCATTCCATGTCAGCTACAATGCTATAAAAGAAACATGGACAGTGGATGAACTTGATAATAAGCTTGTTCAGGAAGCCACACGCCTAAGTAATGCTCAAGGGCGTAACATACCTCGAGCACACTTTGTGCATAAAGGTGAGGGCTCTAAGGGGAAGGGACAGTCCAAAAGAAAGGACTGGACGAGCAGTAAGTCTAGCTCATCCAGTATGTCAGGTCCATCAGGCATTAAGAAGGTAAAGAGGAAGGATCTTTGTCATTTCTGTCATAAGGAAGGACATTTTATGAATGAGTGTCCAAAGCGCAAGGAATGGTTCGAGAAGAAGGGTATGTACTCTTCCTTCGTATATTTCGAATCCAATTTCATTAATGTACCTTCTAATACTTGGTGGCTAGACTCTGGTGCTAATGTACACGTTTCTAGCTCATTACAGGGCTTCAGTTTAACCCGAACTATAAGAAGAAATAAGAAGAACCTACTCATGGGAAACAAGTCTGAAGCATCCATTGAAGCTATAGGATGTTTTAGTTTAGAATTAAGTAGTGGTTTTAAATTACTTTTAGAGGATACAATTTTTGTTCCATCAATGTCTCGTAATTTAATTTCATTATCTAAATTGGACGGTATTGGTTTTTCTGTGACTTTTGGAAACGGTTGTTTTAGTTTATTCAAAGATAATAATATTGTTGGTTCTGATATTTTGGAAAATGGAATGTATCGTATTGAGCTTGATAAATCATTTTTTGATTCGCTATTTATTTCTTTGAATTCTGTGATTGGTGTGAAACGTGTAAGGTCGAATGAGAACTCAGCGTTCTTGTGGCATAAAAGGTTGGTCCATATTTCGAGGGAAAAAATGATGTTGTTAGTAAAAGACAACATTCTTCCTTCTCTTAATTTTACTGATTTTGGGACGTGAGTGGAATGGATTAAAGGCAAGCAAACCAAACACACTAAAAGGGGCGCTATAAGGAGCACTGCTCTATTAGAGATCATTCATACAGACATATGTGGTCCATTTGATGTTCCCTCCTTTACTGGAGAGAAGTATTTCATCACCTTTATAGATGATCATTCACAGTATTGCTATCTTTACTTGTTGCATGAAAAGTCTCAGTCAGTAAATGCCGTAGAGCTTTACATTAAGGAAGTTGAGCGGCAACTTGGAAAGAAAGTGAAAATCATCAGATCTGATAGAGGTGGAGAATTTTATGGTAGATATGATGAATCAGGACAACATCCTGGTCCATTTGCTAAACTTCTAGAAAGCTTGGGTATTGTCGCTCAGTACACAATGCCAGGTTCACCCTGGATGAACGGTGTCGCTGAAAGACGTAACAGAACCCTATTAGAGGCTGTAAGGGCAATGATGAGTATGACAGACTTACCCAAATCATTGTGGATGCACGCGCTTATGACTGCAGTGTATGTCGCAAACCGGGTTCCTAGTAAGGCAGTTTCAAAGACACCATTTGAACTGTGGAAAGGATGGAAACCGAGCTTGAGACACTTACACATTTGGGGTTGCCCCGCAGAAGCACGCATCTACAATCCTCAGGAGAAGAAACTCGATTCTAAAACCATTAGTGGGTTTTTCATCGGATATGCTTCTAAATCAAAGGGATATAAGTTTTACTGTCCTAACCACAACACCAGAATAGTTGAGACTAAAAATGCCAAATTCCTAGAGGATGGCGAAGTCAGTGGGAGAATTGATGAGGTCATCATCAATGAGATTACAGAGAAAACTACGGTTCCTATTTCTGTACCTCTAATCTCTAATCATGACATTTTAATCGACGCTGTCGATGCAGGGGAACAACATGAGGATGATGAACCTCAACCCATCAATGTGACTCCTGCCATCCCTGAAGTCATTGAAGTAGCAGATACACCTATAGCTGAGGTTCTTGTAAGGAGGTCCACAAGACCTCATATAGCTGAGGTTCCTATAAGGAGGTCCACAAGACCTCGTAAGCCGGCTATAGGAGATGAATATGACTTTATATGCCACAGCAAGAGTTTGACATAGGATTGGATAAGGATACAGTGACGTTTTCACAAGCCATAAAAGGCAATGATTCTGATAAATGGATTGATGCCATGCATGAGGAATTGAAATCTATGGCTACAAATAAAATATGGGAATTAGTTGCTCTACATAAAGGGCATAAGGCAGTCGGCAGCAAATGGGTCTTTAAGACCAAGCGCGACTCCCTTGGCCAAATAGAGCGACACAAAGCCCGCCTTGTAGCTAAAGGTTTCAACCAGAAAGAAGGCATCGATTACAATGAAACCTTCTCTCCAGTTTCGAAGAAGGATTCATTAAGGATCATTTTGGCGTTAGTAGCTCATTTTGATCTAGAACTACACCAAATGGACGTGAAAACGACATTTCTGAATGGAAGTTTAGAGGAAGAAGTCTACATGTCTCAACCTGAAGGTTTTGTTGAAGACGGTAAGTAGGACCTAGTCTGTTTATTAAAAAAGTCAATATATGGACTTAAGCAAGCATCTCGGCAATGGTATATTAAGTTTCATAATACCATAACTACCTTCGGTTTTACGGAAAACATTGTTGATCAATGTATATACCTGAAGGTCAGTGGGAGTAAGTTTGCCATTTTAGTGATGTATGTTGACGATATTTTGATCGCCAGCAGTGGTCTGAGCTTACTCAAAGAGACCAAGAGTTTCTTATCTAGTAACTTTGAGATGAAAGATATAAGTGAGGCGTCCTATATGATAGGAATAGAAATATCCCGTGACAGGTCACAAAGGACATTAGGTCTGTCTCAGAAGACATATATCTCAAAGGTACTAGAGAGATTCAGTATGACCGGATGCAATTCCAGTATAGTTCCTATTCAGAAGGGCGATAAGCTTAACTTGAAGCAATGTCCCAAATCTGATGAGGAACGTAAAAGAATGCAAGATATCCCTTATGCTTCAATAGTTGGAAGCCTGATGTATGCCCAAGTCTGTACCAGACCGGACATCAGTTTTGCAGTAGGTGTGCTGGGTCGCTATCAAAGCAACCCTGGTATGAAACACTGAAAGGCTGCGAAAAAGGTGTTAAGGTACTTACAAGGGACTAAGAGTCACATGCTCACTTATAGGCATTCTGATCAGCTTGAAGTGATTGGCTACACTGATTCAGATTTTGGTGGATGCGAGGATAGCAGAAAGAGCACCTCAGGTTACGTGTTTGTCTTAGCGGGAGGAGCCATCTCCTGAAAAAGTGCTAAGCAAACCATTATTGCATCATCCACTATGGAGGACGAGTTTGTAGCATGCTTTGAGGCTACAAATCAAGGATTATGGTTACGGAATTTTATTTCGGGGTTGAACGTTCTGAGCTCGATCGCAAGACCGCTGAAAATCTTCTGAGACAATGTTGCGGTTGTCTTCTTTTCGAAGAACGATAGGTATTCTAAGGGTATTAAACACATGGAGATGAAATACCTATCAGTTAAGGAGGAAGTTCGGAAGAGAACAGTGTCTGTGGAGCACATTTGGACGAGTGCTAATATAGGAGATCCACTCACTAAAGGGCTATCACCCAAGACATTTTTTATGCATGCTAGCCTTATAGGTCTTGAGAATAGCACTTAGTCTTTATGTTATGTGGATTGCTAGTGTTTGAAAAGACACTGTGTTTGATCAACTTTATGTTATGAATATTCCGAATTATTCTGTTTTCACATTATTATTTTGTATGTATATATGTTTGGTGGTTGAAAAACAGAAATAGTCTTTTCCTAGAGACATTAAAGGGGCCATTATGCTTACTCCCTTATACGGATCGTTTGTCATGGGCCACCATTTAGTAGTAGATGAAAGGAACCATATGTTGAGTAGATAATGTGGAACCGCCATTACTCTATTGTTGTTTTAGGTCTCTCGAGGTAATTAAGATAAACCCATTAAGTTGATTTAGCGCCCTTTGCAAACTTATGTTTACCTACATATAACAGTAAGAAGATGTACCTATGGTCCAAGTGGGAGACTGTAAGAATAATTTTATATGTTATTGTATTTAATTATTATTACGTTATTTTGGACCTATAGTTAATCTTTAGTTAATTGCGGTGATTGGCTAAATATAATAGTTGGGCTTTTCAGTGGGAGTAGCCCAGTTGATTTAATTGTTGACGGACCGATTAAATCAATTAGGTAAGGAAGCTCGGTCCTCCTCTCGCCCTTATTAATATATGCTAAACCGTCATTAGTATTATAACAATAATAATAGAAACACAATTATAAGGTTTAAGGGAAAGAGAGGAGAAAACCAAGCCTTCCTCTCACGTTTCACCGCCACACACAACCGACACCTCTGCTGACTGCTGCCCTGCACAGCCGACACCTCTGCCAGTTTCCGCTGCTGATTTTCGTCGCCGTTTTACGCTCTCAATCATGTCGGACCAAGGTACGTAATTCTCCATGTGATTTGTTTCTAATCGAAGGTCCTGTGAACGAATTAGCAATTGTATCGTTCTTAATTAGGTTATTATCGATTGAACCTAGTTTACACATAGTTCATACTATCACGGAGGATTGAACTTATTACTTAAGTGACGTAATACTTGTCTTCGTTTTGATCACTAGACCAATACATATTAAAGTTTAGGTAAAATATAAAACGTTATTTTCATAATGCCTACATACCATTAATATACGTTTTTTACTTTTGTTAATGTGTTATCATCATATATGTTTTGGTAAATTTTCTACAAGGGTGAAAAAGAGCTAAGATGGGCCAACTAGTACTGTTAGCGAAACTGAACAGAACATAATATTCTCCGAACAGAACTGACGACTACAAGATTGATGAAACAGAGCAGAACATAGCCTTCTCCGAGCAGAATTGAGGGGACAACGAGATTGATGACGCAGAAACCCCGAGAAGAAGATGGGGAAAACTGCGGGCTACCAAGCCAGGACTTCTTTTATTAATCTCATGGTGATTACAAGTGTTTTGGTTACAATAGGATGACTTTCGTAGGAAAGACTAGCGAATAATGCTAATACATCGATTATGTGTACTTCTATGTGAAAGTATAAGGAAAACCTAAGGAAAAACCTCTCAAAAAGCTCCCTCAAAATGACTAAGTGAGCCTCTATATATAGGTAGAATGCTCACAATACAACTCCTAAAATCTAGGGCCACTATCTCATGAACTTAGGTAGTTGGATAACTACCCACTATGCATGACTTGTAACTTCCCATTATGACTTCTATTCTGATCCGCAGAACTGCATGCCAATAACTACCCATGATCTTAGGTAGTTAAATAACTTCCATTGACTCCACTTCTGCTCAGCTATGATATCTTCCATTATCCCATGATCTTTGTAACCGCTATAGTTGACCTCTGCTGACCACAACTGCCATGCCTCTTCTGACCTGTTCTGGGCTATAACTGCCATACCTCTTCTGACCTGTTCTGGGCTATAACTGCCATACCTCTTCTGACCTGTTCTGTACCATATTCGCAACGTCTATCCAGAACTGCCAATTCTGGGTAGTGTAAAATCTGGTCATAACAAATGCCCTTTGTTTTCTCAAGAGCAGCGTTCAACAATCTTGAGGAAACAACTCTATACACATGACTCAGGACAGAGCAGAATAGATAGAACAACTAACTTTACAGGTTTAGTCAGAATACCACTATAGTTCCAGAATTAAATCCAACGTTCAGAAAATTGAAATTCAAACAGAAGATAAGAGATTCAAAACCTGATGTGACTGCTTCACGGTAGCGATGACTAGTAAATCGTAAGTTCAACTTGAACATACAACGAATAGATTATCGAGGGGCATACCTAGGGCTTATACCTTGCTTTGAAACACTATAGTTTGAACCTAGATATGGCTTGTTGGACAAGAGATGTTCCCTTAGTATATACGAGCTTTGGACTCTCCTTAACCTTAAAAAAGGAAGGCTAGCCACATGTTGTGCAATCTGGGGATAGTTGAGACCCATTAGATTGTGCAAAACTTGCGGTGACTTGATCTGTAGATACTTCGTTTGACTGTTGATAATGCATCGTATGAACTATTGTTTAACCTTCTCGAGGATGGTTAAATGCTTTGTGCCTTGTCTTTCAAAGGGCTTCTTCGTATGTGTGCCTTATGTCATTCCAAAGGGCTTCGTCGTATGTGTGCCTTATGTCTTTCCAAAAGGCTTAACTTTTGTTGCTACTGTGGATCTTTTGCTTAGTCTGCAGAGCAAGACATTTTTCTAGTCTGCTCTGACAGCTTCGGTTGCTAACCAATTAGCCTTGGTGGTCCAAGGACTTAATCACTATTGTCGCTATTGCTTCTATTGCTTCTATTGTTATGTGAATGTACTAACCTCGCAGGTGTACACCCCAGACTTATGTACGCATGATCATGGCTTACCTTGAGGGATATTATAGGACTCTCTTAACGGCGGCTAAGTGACGGGCTAAAGTCGTATGCCGCAAATTACAATTTATAATCACTTAATCCCTAATTACTAAACAAGTAGTAAAATGGAAGTAAGGGTCGATCCCACAGAGAAATAGGCTAATTGTAATAAAGTAAAGTGTAAACAATGCAATAATACGGAGTAACAAGTAACAGTAACAGGTTGGGGGGAGGTTTTGGTTCAGTAAATACTACTAATGAACTAACTAAAAACAATAATAAAGTTAAGGTTTCGAAACAATTAATAGAAAGGTCTTGACACGATACGATATCCACAGACGATAAAATCACCGATCATAGAAAACAATTAAACCACTTTACTTGAGTACTTTACTGTGAAAGCTAATACCGTTCAATAATATTAACTTACGAATTCTCTCTTTAATCAGTAATTAGGTCAAATCGGATGCCCTAAATTACCCTTTCTAAGACTAACCCAAATCACGCGATATCAAGTTCAAGTCTACAGAAGAATTAGCACGAGAATCAATAAGGATGACTAATACTAACAACGCTTGATTAATACTCGAGTCACAAATTCAATTCCTTTTATGATTAATTCACGACAAGCGAGTACAATAAATCAACCACAATTGCTACCGCGATAAGATTAATAAAGCAAACTGAGCCAATAATCAAATCTAGCAAATTAATTAATAATAACCCTAATTAGTTGTACACCCTAATCAAGATTAAGATCAATAATAATAAGAACAAGGAATTAAATAATACTCAAAGAAAAGTAGAGAAATAGATAATCTCACGGATTAATTACCGACGCTTCAATCGATCGTATCAAGAATTAAAAGTCTAGCAATGCATAATTCCTAATCAATTCTCAAGTTTTTCTGGAAAAGTAAAAAAACAAAACTAGAAACTAATGAAAAGTGGCTAATGAGATAATAATAAACTAGGTTAAGTTCTAAAACTAATAATAGTATATTTTCCAAAAGATAACAAATAAAATTCGGAAATAATAGAAAAAGTCGGAAATAATAGTACTCGCGCATAGGTTGCGCGTTGGTTGCGCACAGGTCGCCAAAAACATCCTGCCCTTCTCTTTGCTTGAATTCAGCTCGCGCATGGGTTGCACGTCACTTGCGCGCAGGTTGCCAGTTTGCTGCTGTTTACCTTCTGGTCCCTTTCTTTCCTTCCGATTCCTCGTCCAAGTCTCACGAGCTTTATTAATATCATCCAAGTGCATTAACGCGTTGTAAATCCAATTCATCGCAATCAATTACAAAGCACGAAAATCTTCATAAAACCACGCCTAAACCTCACTAAATAAGCTAAAAATCATCTTACTAACCTATACTAAAACCGACTCATCAAATTCCCCCACGCTTAAGCTTTTGCTCGTCCTCGAGTAAACTCAACGAACGCCATACAAATCAAACCTACACTAGCTCACAAGGAAACGCGAGGGATACAATATCAAAGCAAGTCGTGCTCTCAACTCCAACCTCCTACTCCCTCCAATGGCTCAAGTGATAGCCATTCACACTCAACTCACACTCTAACATCAACAAATAGTGAAATTTAGGAAATAAATACCCATCGACTAAACGACATACCAATGCAAACATGATGACCAAAGCCTTGCTACGCCCCTTATTTCTCCATCCTACCCCGCTCGCTTGTGCTACTAACGTTCCCCTGTGACAAAAGACGTATGTCACACACACATACAACCCACACAAGCAAGCTCCTAAACGCCTCTACTCCGGAAATAAGAGAAACCCAATCGCAAAAGAGAGGTGCCTACGACTCCGTGCACCGCGATTACTCCACACCGTAGCCACTAACCTACCCTTCCGTCCTTCTTTGTCACCCTTCTTATGTCGCCTCGCCGGTAAAATAGGAAGTAGTAACGCATTTTTTTTTCCTAAATCTCTCATTTTGCCTAGAGTGCCCGCCCTTGCGGGTTTCACTCTAGCTTATCACCTCACTCTAACTCTCGTGGCACGCAACTCGTTTCTTCATTTTACTCGGAGTGCCCACCCTTGTGGGTTTCACTCCGCCCTCGGCCACATATCCCAATCTTGCCTAGGCGCCCTTTCGGGTTTTCACCTAGCCGGGATTCACTTTGTTTCTTTCTCGTATTTTTGTTCTTTTTCTTTTTTTCTCTTTTTTTTTTTTTTTTTTTTTCTTCTTTCCGACTTTTTTTTTTAACAAATAAAAGCAAACACAAGCTTACAAACGAAAATGTATACACATCACAAGTGATTCTCCCCCCACACTTAGTCGACACATTGTCCTCAATGTGATGAATACGAGGACACAAAACGGGGGAAAACTCACATTACCTGAAACTTTCTAGTAGTTATGTTCTGCTTGAGTCATGACAACGTCAACACTTCATGCTTCACAATCCTTGCACTCAAGTTCATAACACAACTCCCACAGCTTGTAAACACCGTCATCAGCAAGACGGTGTTCAATTTAAATCAAAGCCAAGAAAACCAGACTTCAGCATAGTTCATAAGAATGGCTCCACAATAGGAACAATCATCAGGACATAACGATATATGATTGCCAACTAACCAAACACTCATCACTACAACCCCTCGAAGCTCAATCAGCAATAAAACCACCCACAAAATTCAAGTCGGGATTATGCGAACACATAACAGCTTCAAATGCAACACAATCATAAAACCTCACTAAACCAACACCCTCAGATAAGAATGACACCGTCTCAGCAGATACGGTGTATAGAGCAATTCACCGCGGCAACAAAATCAGCACACAGCAGACTAGCCAACCCAAAAATATCGACTTAAAGTCAGAATTCGACCCAAATACAGCATCAATTGGGTTCAACATGAAATAAAACGCAGCACCTCGAAGAACGCACCAAAACCGACTGAAATTCAGGTGCCCAAGTAAAATAGAAGGGAAAACTCGATAAATACTTACTTGGGAAGGGGTTATAAGCTAGAAATCGACCCAAAAACACCACAAAGTCGATCCAAAATACCCAAAGTCGACTCAAATCGAAGAAACCAAGCAAAAACCCCAAAAATCGGAGTAATTAGGGTTTTGGGGGAGAGCACCGGAACTCCGGCGAGGCTAGGACTGCGCCGGCAGAGAGGGAATGAAGTCGCCGGCGGTGGTGGGTCGGTGACAGCAGGTGGTGGTGGTGGTCCTGCGCGGCTCTTCCTCGTCGTTCTCTCTCTTTTTTTTTTTTTTTTTTTTTTTTATTTTGTTTGGGTTTTTTTTTGTAATTTAAATGACTTCTGAATTTGTGTTAGTAAGGTATAAGTGAAGGGGAAGAGGTCGGGTCGCGCATGGGTTGCCAATAGCTTGCGTGTGACTCGCCAATTTTTTTCTGCTCAATTTCTTATTCTCTGGCTTTCCTTGGCAAGTGCCCGCGTGTGGGTTGCCACCTCCTCGCACGTGGGTCGCCAATTTCTGTCTGTTAATTCACGAACCGTTTTTTTTTTTTGTTTATTATTTTTTTTACACTAAGTACAAGGGCTCCAGGTCTTCATTTAAAATCTCTCCTTACCTGTAACATGTAACAAACCGTCACGAGCACCCATTAATGAAAGAAACTAAACTGAAAATGCAGAAATTAAAACGATAAATCAAGGGTTGCCTCCCGAAAGCGCCTTTGTTTAACGTCGTTGGCTCGACATCTCGCGGAGTGATTGATCACCAGACTTTTAGATTAGAGAAAGAAATTATTACCTCAACTTACCTTTGAAGAGAATGGATATGATCGAAGGCTAGATTGAACATGAATTACTTGTGAGCCTTTAACCAAACTCTTTCGATGAACCAACTTATCATACCAAGTTTCAAGCTTACCTTGGTTTTTCTCCGCATCTTTGCGATGGTTCCATAAGATCACAAGCTTTTGTGATTTAGGAGGGGGAACCTGCATGCTAGAAACAAGCTTGCTCGGAGATTTAACTTTCCGGCACTTAGGAGGAAGGTTAGTAACATCAATAGCACATAAGGAGTGAACATTATTAGAATCAGATATAGGATTAGCAATCAAAAACTTAACTACCGTCCCATCAAATTCCATAGTGAGTGATCCTTTAGGTACATCAATCTTAGTACTGGAGTCTTTAAGCAGTCTACCCAATGAGCAGGGATGACATCTACCTCACTTTTCATGTCCAAAACATAGAAATCAGCCGGGAAGACTAATTTATCTACTTTCACCATAACATTTTCCACCACCCCTTTAGGATTGACACTAGATCTATCAGCTAATTGAATCACCACATTAGTGTCTCTCAAAGGTCCAAGTTTTAAAGTCTCATAGACGGAAAAAGGAATGACATTAATCGACGCTCCTAAATCTAACATGGCTTTTTCAATCCTAAGGTCTCCTATGGTGCAAGGAATTGAAAATACACCGGGGTCTCCACATTTAGGGGGTAGTCTCTTCTCAAACAAAGCTGAAACATATTCACTCACCTTACCCTTAGGCCCCTTACCCTTAGGTTCACTCTTCTTTCTCTTAAGGGTACAAATCTCTTTCAAAAACTTAGCATAACGAGGTACAATTTTAAGCAAATTCAAAAGTGGAATATTTACCTCACAGTTACGAAATGTCTCGTAGATGTCCTTGTCCTTCTCGATCTTCCGTGTAGACTTAAGAGCGTCGGGAAAAGGAACTTCTGTTTCATACTTTGGTAATGGACCGTCATCAATCTTGCCTTCATCTTCTGCGGCCTCAATCTCCATCTCTTCACGGACCGCCGAATCATCCACTACCTTCTTCTTCATTTTCTTCTCCACCTCCTCTAGCTGTCTTCCGTTCCTCAATGAAACAGCACTCACATTTTCTCTAGGAGGTATAGTTTGACTTGGCAGCACATTCGAGTCTCTAGCTTCCAACCGACTAATAGCAGTGGCCATTTGACCAATTTGAGTCTCCAAATTCTTGATGCTATTCTTAGTCTCCAACTGGTTCTGAGCCACGCTAGCTTGAAAGTTGCTTTGGTTAGCTACCAAAGCCCGAATCATCTCATCGGTGGACATTGATGAGCTTGAAGGAGGATGCGAGTTAGGTGGTGGGTTTTGCGGACGAAGCATGTATTGACCACGAGGTGGACCGGATTGGTTACCTTGAGCATGTTGTGGGTTATTCTGATTGTCACCCCATCGAAAAGCCGGATTAGCCTTCCAACCGGGATTGAAAGTATTAGAGTACGGATCCCACTTGCGTTGAGACGGCTCCATGTAACCGATAGCATTCACATCCGCCACCGGTCCCTCTTGCATTTGCGGACAACACTCACTCGGATGTGACGAGACGAACATATGCCACAAACCATCGCCGGCTTCCTTCCTACGACCAAGTCCTTGACCAAAGATGTCAAGCTATCCACCTTCTCCTCAAGCATGCCATGACTCGATCCAACTGCATTAACCCCCCGTTTAGAAGGTTTTCTATCAAAGTCCCTCGAGCTCTCAGCTAGCTCGGTTGATTAGAGCCATTGCTTAGTGGGGCTCTTATTCGTGATCCCACCACCACTAGGCTGCGTGAACCATACGAGCATCCTCTTTCGAGCCCTCCACAAAAGTACATGATGAGATCTTGGTCTTCATACCCATGATACGGGCACATACCACACAACTTCTTGAACCGCTCCAAGTACTCATACATAGTCTCCCCATCTCGCTGCTCAACATTACTAATCTCCTTCTTCAATTGAGAAGCTCGAGAAGCAGGGAAGTACTTCTCAAGGAATGCCTTCTTCATCTTTAACCAAGTGTCGATACTACCTGTGGGTAGATAATAGAGCCAATCCCTCGCAGCGTCCTTCAGTGAGAACGGGAATGCCCTTAGCTTAAGCTGCTCGTCAGTTACAGCAGCAGGCTTCATACTCGAACACACAATGTGAAAATCCGATAGATGTTTGTTCGGATCCTCACCACTCAACCCATGGAATGTGGGTAGCAAATGAATAAGCCCGGACTTCAACTCAAAATTCACATTCTCACCGAGAGGAGGATATGTGATGCATAGGGGTTGCTGTTGAAGGTCCGGAGCTGTGAGTTGTTTAATTGACTGCTCCATCACGTTATTCTCTTCTATCACCTCAGAAATATCAGAATTGGAGCTGAAATCCTCTTGATCCGAGTCGTCTACGACAACGATTTGACCTCTTTTGTTCTTACGAAACCTGAAAAGTGTTCTTTCAATCTCTGAGTCAAAAGGCTCGAGGTCCAGGTTAGTAGAACGAGTATTATGCATACAACGTACACTAAAACAAGAAAACAATTAACGCCTAAATCCCCGGCAACGGCGCCAAAATTTGACGGGCTAAAGTCGTATGCCGCAAATTACAATTTATAATCACTTAATCCCTAATTACTAAACAAGTAGTAAAATGGAAGTAAGGGTCGATCCCACAGAGAAATAGGCTAATTGTAATAAAGTAAAGTGTAAACAATGCAATAATACGGAGTAACAAGTAACAGTAACAGGTTGGGGGGAGGTTTTGGTTCAGTAAATACTACTAATGAACTAACTAAAAACAATAATAAAGTTAAGGTTTCGAAACAATTAATAGAAAGGTCTTGACACGATACGATATCCACAGACGATAAAATCACCGATCATAGAAAACAATTAAACCACTTTACTTGAGTACTTTACTGTGAAAGCTAATACCGTTCAATAATATTAACTTACGAATTCTCTCTTTAATCAGTAATTAGGTCAAATCGGATGCCCTAAATTACCCTTTCTAAGACTAACCCAAATCACGCGATATCAAGTTCAAGTCTACAGAAGAATTAGCACGAGAATCAATAAGGATGACTAATACTAACAACGCAGTTAATACTCGAGTCACAAATTCAATTCCTTTTATGATTAATTCACGACAAACGGAGTACAATAAATCAACCACAATTGCTACCGCGATAAGATTAATAAAGCAAACTGAGCCAATAATCAAATCTAGCAAATTAATTAATAATAACCCTAATTAGTTGTACACCCTAATCAAGATTAAGATCAATAATAATAAGAACAAGGAATTAAATAATACTCAAAGAAAAGTAGAGAAATAGATAATCTCACGGATTAATTACCGACGCTTCAATCGATCGTATCAAGAATTAAAAGTCTAGCAATGCATAATTCCTAATCAATTCTCAAGTTTTTCTGGAAAAGTAAAAAAACAAAACTAGAAACTAATGAAAAGTGGCTAATGAGATAATAATAAACTAGGTTAAGTTCTAAAACTAATAATAGTATATTTTCCAAAAGATAACAAATAAAATTCGGATATAATAGAAAAAGTCGGAAATAATAGTACTCGCGCATAGGTTGCGCGTTGGTTGCGCATTGTGTCGCCAAAAACATCCCGCCTTCTCTTTGCTTGAATTACTCGCGCATGGGTTGCACGTCACTTGCTGAGTTGCCGATTCTTCTTTGTTTACCTTCTGGTCCCTTTCTTTCCTTCCGATTCCTCGTCCAAGTCTCACGAGCTTTATTAATATCATCCAAGTGCATTAACGCGTTGTAAATCCAATTCATCGCAATCAATTACAAAGCACGAAAATCTTCATAAAACCACGCTAAACCTCACTAAATAAGCTAAAAATCATCTTACTAACCTATACTAAGCCGAGCTCATCACTAAGCCCTGGTCCGATCAGGCGCACCCTCAACGACAGTCGCCTGCAGATCGGGCACTATTGTCTGGAGAATCGGCTCCTCTGCAGGTGTTTTGCCTTGTTGTCTGGAGGATCGCTCCACCGCAGTAAATCGCCGCAAGAATGCCGAGGTCTAAGCTCGAGACCGAATACATGTTCTAGTCGTCTGAGCTGGAGGGTAACTCCAAAGATGTCGAGGACAAAGCTCAATCGGAGGTTAAGCTCCAAAGTAAAATCGAGGTTAAGCTCCAAAGCGTAATGGAGGATAAGTTCCAAAGCGTAATGGAGGATAAGTTCCAAAGCGTAATCGGAGGATAGATTCCTTTATTTGTAATATGTGACATACTAGGTTTTTAGTGAGTCTTTGTGATAGATAAAAATATTTATACATCTTTGGAAATGTAATTTTCAAAACTAGAAATAAAAGTTAGATTATACCATCGTAGACTAGCTCCACTTTTGCAAGGCCGGAGGTCTAGGCTCCAAGATCGACGATATGCTCGAGACCAAGGACTAGGCTCAATCTTTGGAGGGCAAGCTCCAAAGATGCTTATACGAGCTCAAAACTATAAACGTGCTCAAGATTGAGAACTCTACTCAAGGCTGGAAAACCAGGCTTCAAGAGTGTCAAGATCCGCCCAGACTCAAGGGTAAAACTCCAATATCAAGATTGCATAGAATAAGCTCCAAAAATAGTAGAATAAGATACATGATAGAACTTGATGCAATTAGGATCAAAATAAGATGCTTCCATATTTATATAAACCAAAGCCGGCAAGATAAGGTTGCAAGAGCATTATGATGAACACCAAAGTTGGCGGCATAGTGCAAGACTGTAATAAATAGAAAATATTCTTCAAAGTGTGTAGCGCAAGGCCGCAAACACAAGATAATATACTCCAAGGTAATATATGCTCCAAGAGCGACAGCGTGACCATAAACACAAGATAATATGCTCCAAGATTCTGGTATAATATTATGAAGAAACTTTTGATATATAATAAGCAAGATTGAGAATACTTTGAGATTACGGAAAAGTCTTTGTAAAATGTAAAAACTTGGTTAGTACTAGCCATTGATGTATTCAATGGTTTTCTCATGATAAAATAATATTAAGTAAAGCGATATATAAAATAAATTAATTGAAATTAAATAAATAGAGTTTGAGTTTGGTTGATTTCCAAGCTTTGGAATCAACTTTCCCTCAAGAGTTACCAATTCATGTACCCCTTGACCGATGATGGAGTCAACGAGGTAAGGACCTTTCCAACTTGAGCAAACTTGTTTGATGTTACATCTCTTGCATTCTTGAATATATTTCTCTAAAATAATTCTCCTTTACCAAGGGCTCTCGCTTTGACATTCTCATTGAATCTTCTCACCATATCACCTTGATACGAGGTCAGCGTGATCTTTCTTGCATTTCATACTCGTTCAAAGTTTTCAAGGTTAGTGAACAAAGAATAATTTTAGAATCTAGAATACATAGGACATACCTTGGTGTTTGAATTACCAATTCGAAAGATAACTCTTTCACAAACATAAACAAGTTAGAAAGAAAGAAAGAAAAATGTCTTATAAAAAGCTATAAAAAGCTATCAAGCTATAAAGGTTGATGTAACTAACTTAACGTCCAACTTGTTATTACAAACAAACTATAGATGAATTGCATACCTTTAGATTTTGCTTTCCTTAATAATGAAATTACCTCTTTCACTGTTTCAAATATGTACAGCTTCTATTCTGGAGCAAACGACATCTTCTGTCTTGGAGCAGATGACATCTTCTGTTCTAGGGCGAACGACAACGTCTGTTCTGGAGCGAACGACAACGTCTGTTCTGGAGCGAACGACAATGTCTCTTCTGGAGCGAACGACAACGTCTGTTCTGGAGCGAACGCCAATGTCTGTTCTGGAGCGAAACGACAACGTCTGTTCTGGAGCGAATGACAACTTTCTAGTGTCATTAGTGCCCCACTTTGTAGTTAAAAAACAAGGACAACAATCTTCTCCATAAAGCTCTATCTTGACATTATTTCGTCATCTCTAACACCGTGAATTTTCACCTGCCACATACTTCTCAAAAAACATGTGAGCTCGCGTAAAAATTATAACCTTTACCCTTTCTTAAAACAACTCGTCAACCTTGAGCAATAAGAATATGAGACCGTTCAGGAAGTTCGATCACGTTGGTATAGGGTTGAAAACACTCTTGCAAAAATAAACTCAAAAAGCAACGGCTACAACGACAACATTAAAAATTACGCAAGAAGACACGTACGGATCGGGATTAAAATTCGGGATCGAACTGAACGAAATTCAAACCTCGTTCGACAATCACTTCGTGAATGTCTTGCCGACCACGTACCAATGAATCCATCACCCTCATACTACTTGTTGGGTTGACTTGCTTTGACCAAATACGACTTGCGAATCTTGACTTTGTCGATTACTAGTGACTTGCAAAAACTTCAGAGTGATGGTCTTGAAAGATGGAGATTCAAGACACAAAAGATGCCCCTAGTTCTCTCAAGGGAAAGCGTTTAGCAAATTCAAGGAAACAATTACGAAAAGATAATTCAGAACACAACGAGCAGAAGAGAAACACCCAGAAAATATAACTTGGGTAGGAAATTAAAAGGGTCAAGATTCAAGAGATAAGCATCAAGACTTATATATAGACGTCAGACCAGAACTGATAAAAATTCAAACCTGACTTGGTGATCATTGTAACAATGGTTTACCTCTGCAAAATTTGAAATTCTTCCAGCGGTAGAGTCCTCAAGACTATAGGGTGATTCTTGCTCAAAGCCGTTAGCATGCAAATTTGAAAATATCTCATGCAAAATCAATCATCTTCAAGCGTTAGAAAAACTCCGACTTGTAAAAATAATTAATCACTAACAAAATTTAAAAGATAATAAAATAATAACACATGAGAAAATTAATCACAAGATCAAGACAAAGTGAAAATCGGATTCTGTAACAAGTTTCACAACTTACAACCTTGGCTATTCTGTCCCCTTGTGGCGATTTCAGACTGTGTCAATCCTGGTCCTCGACATTAGCAACTCTATCAGTATAGAAGGTCCAAGCTTTCATTATTCTCTCATGACCAAAATCTCAAGGCCGAAGTCTCCTTCCAGACCAGAACTGAAATTCGCCACAAAATCGCCAAGGATTACGACTTGATGGCAGTCTTGGCACAATCGATGTTATACATAATGATCTGCACAAACCATATAACCATACTCCGGACAGCCCAGACTTTCTCAAGGCGGCAGCGGAGAAAAAGTTAATCACGACAATAATATGATAACACTTAAAATAAGATCGGACTTTGTAATATACATTAATTAAGTAAAAATGTATATTTCTCGAAGAGTGTACCTTATTCCTAAGAGCATCCAAGAGGTTCTTACTTGCACACTATATGGGGTATCGTAGATTATCCTTTTCATCGATCAGGCTGGATAATTAGTATGATCTGCAGAGCATTGGATAATATGATCTCGCACAGGTGAATAATAGTTCGATTTGCACAGAATCGACTTGATCCACTCTTGCCAACAATGCAACATTGGAACTATCATGAGGAAACGCCAAATGAGTGCTTGACAAGATTGAACTTCATGTTATATCTCTCCAAGAATACAAAAGGATGCTTGCAAGTGTCGAACGTGATCTTTGACACTCTTGGACTTCATCACCAAATCATACGTGTACACCTTCGTTGTGTCCCCAATAAAAATACTCCAACATTGTGCTAATTACCACCTTGGTAGGTTGCCCACTTCATCTCTCAAAGCGTAATGCATAACAAATTAAAAATATATTATGCAAAAAATAAAATTCATCTTTTGATGAGTAGGATACACCCGATTCGATTGGACTTGATGAAAGCATCCACAATTGTAAGCTACTTGTATCCTGAAATCTTGGCAAGCACAACATTAGTATTGGGTAGATGAAAAGAATCTATGTGCAAACTTTATCTTAAATAAACATAATCAACACTTGAAACATACCATGTTTTTGTCGGATGATTACTACGATGGTTAACCAATCAAGATACATTACCTCTCTTACCATTTCATGTCTAGAAGCTTTTGAACCTCGTCGTTAATTATTTCCTTTCTAGAGGAAATCTCTTGCGTCTCCAACATGTCTGAGACTTGATCTTTGGGCCAACATCGGACTTGTGAGAGATCAGACCAGGACATGACTTATACCAGTCCTGTCAAAGCGAGTCCACGCGAGCAGGATACTTTGGTGTAAAAGATTAACTACCAAGGTCATACGATTACGGTCGGTACATCACCTACCAAAGAGTTTCTCACGAGAACAGGAGTGGTCGAGGATGTCTATGTTCTGTCTTGTCACGATATTTAAGGAGACTTGTTTCTTTGATTTCTACATGTTGGATTCTGTCTTGAATGACTCTAAGGCTACTCCATAGCACTCTTGTGTATTCGCCATTCTCCATTGATCATCAGTATTCCCTACTTGATAGACATTTTGACATATTAGTGGTACGTCGAAGGCACGAGCATTATATTACGAATTAAAACATACCAAGCAAGATATACAACGTCATCAAATTAAATCAATAAAATAATTAAGAGAAGAGACTCCCTTTGTAGGTAGAGAAACTTTGCCCAAAGTATGTTGGCCTAGGTCTCTCCGTAGAATCCACAAGCATGTTAAAATTTGTAGTGAGTTTATTATGGTTGATCCTCATTTCTTCCAAGACACCAAGCATAACCATTCAGAATCGCCTTGACGATCTCCGTGACCAAGAGTCACTAGTTTCGATTCTGTTTACTTCTGTTGGGGACGACATCATTTCTTCTTAAGTTATCATTTACAGTCTTGTGACACAAGTCAAACCACAAATATTAGAACCGTCATTAGCATAATCAACTTTATGAGTGTAAGGAGAAAAAGGTGAAGATTGATTTGGATCTTGTGATTGTGGTTGTCCAGTCTTGCTCGTATTCCTCCGTGCGAGGACTGGTTGTGTCCTTCAAGCATCCAGAACTGAAACATCTATAACAAGACTCTCAAGCTTGGAAATCAATCCTGAAAAATCTATAACAAGACTGTTAGTATCAAAATTGTCAATCCAGAATTGAAAACAGAACTATTAATATCGAGACTATCAGTCCAGAACAAGACTGTTAACATCGAGTTTACCAGTCCAGAACCGAAAATAAGATTGTTAATATCGAGATTACCAGCCCAGAACTGAAAACAAGACTGCTAATATCGAGATTATCAACCCAGAAATGAAACAAGACTGCTAATATCGAGATTACCAGTCCAGAACTGAAACAAGACTGCTAATATCGAGATTACCAGTCCAGAACTGAAAACAAGACTGCTAATATCGAGATTATCAGTCCAAAACAGAAAAAACAAGAGAGTATTCAAAATCTCTTATCTTAGGGCTGGATGAGTGGACATGTGTTCACTCTTGTCTCCAGTATGAACCAGTTCTGTTCTGCTGACGACCACTTCCAGCTTTCTTGTTAGGCCTATTCTGACACAAACTCCGCTGTTCTGTTTGTTGAAGGCATCTTCTTCAAGTATGACGACCCTTGCTTGTAAGTACGAACTGTCCCAGAACTGTCACTGTTCAGAATTGAGAACATTTCTTTGTTCAACTCTGCACTACTCCAGCAAACGACAGAAGCTATTCTGGCTGGTAGTTCTGACGTGGAACCTCCATCCATTCCAAGTAGAGTTATCACACCTACTCCAGGGTTCCAGGAGTTGAAAGCTGAGGAGCAGAACAAACTGGAGGTCCTACCCAGGACATCGCATCTAACATGCCATCTACAGCGTGGTGAAAATTGTCCAGAACATGGCGGAAAAGATCAGTCCAGAAATGCTCAGGACTGACATTACAGAATTGGAGCCTTTGCACATGCAAGTCTCCGTCGAATCTTTGGGAATAAGAATTGTGAGCATCGTGTGTTTGTATTGCGCAACGTGGTCTAGAGGATGTTCTGTTCTATAGCACAACTTCAATTGATGGAGCGTTGAATTTTTTCTAACATCCTTCAAAACCGTGATATTGTCGAAGGGAATGGTCCTTCATTTTCTTAGGAGAGGCTTGGTTCCTAGGAGAGTCCTCTTTGAGTTGACCTTCATAGCCTTTGTCCCCATCATGATAGGAAAAAACTTTTCTTTTTGTGATGAAAGATAAGGACAATTACGGCTTGATTCTTGAGTTGTAACCACTAATCTCATTGGAGTTACATTCGATTCAAGACTGACTCAATCTCTTTGAGTCTTGTATTTTCTTGTAAAATTGAGGCAATCCTCGAGCGAGATTCCTCCAACTATTGTGCTAGTTATTCAAGGATCTTGTCAACCATGTGGTCATGACAAGAGTGTGTTTTTGTGGAATTTTGAGAAGAGAGTTTCACAAACTAATAAACTAGATGCCCCACTGGGCGCCAATTTGTTTTGGTAAATTTTCTACAAGGGTGAAAAAGAGCTAAGATGGGCCAACTAGTACTGCTTAAACTGAACAGAACATAATATTCTCCGAACAGAACTGACGACTACAAGATTGATGAAACAGAGCAGAACATAGCCTTCTCCAAGCAGAATTGAGGGGACAACGAGATTGATGACGCAGAAACCCCGAGAAGAAGATGGGGAAAACTGCGGGCTACCAAGCCAGGACTTCTTTTATTAATCTCATGGTGATTACAAGTGTTTTGGTTACAATAGGATGACTTTCGTAGGAAAGACTAGCGAATAATGCTAATACATCGATTATGTGTACTTCTATGTGAAAGTATAAGGAAAACCTAAGGAAAAACCTCTCAAAAAGCTCCCCCAAAATGACTAAGTGAGCTTCTATATATAGGTAGAATGCTCACAATACAACTCCTAAAATCTAGGGCCATTATCTCATGAACTTAGGTAGTTGGATAACTACCCACTATGCATGACTTGTTACTTCCCATTATGACTTCTATTCTGATCCGCAGAACTGCATGCCAATAACTACCCATGATCTTAGGTAGTTAAATAACTTCCATTGACTCCACTTCTGCTCAGCTATGATATCTTCCATTATCCCATGATCTTTGTAACCGCTATAGTTGACCTCTGCTGACCACAACTGCCATGCCTCTTCTGACCTGTTCTGGGCTATAACTGCCATACCTCTTCTGACCTGTTCTGGGCTATAACTGCCATACCTCTTCTGACCTGTTCTGTACCATATTCGCAACGTCTATCCAGAACTGCCAATTCTGGGTAGTGTAAAATCTGGTCATAACAATATACATGGTCTCATTACATGATAAATCAAACATTGAATTCACAAGTTAGACAAATATCACGAATTGAATTCATGAATGTCTATTTTTGTGCCTTATACGGAGTACTCCGTACTGTTAGTCTATATGTTTACGCCATCGATATAATACTAAACTCGATAGAAAAAAATTGTTAAAGTTTTTCTATTGAAAATAAAAAATGAGTGTAATGTAAGAAAACTAGTAGCCCCGTTCGTTTCAACTTAAGTTTATTACTCCCTCCATCCCAAATTATTTGTCCCTTTTTGGATTTTAAAAAATCTCAAATTAATTGTTCTATTTGGAAAAATTACTAAATTACCCTTATGTCACTTATTGTGGGAATATGTATTTGCTCAAATTGTTTGAAGTCTTTTTTTTTTTTTGTTTCAAGGCTTGGATTGCAATTTTTTTGATTGCTACTCTTCTACTTTCTACCAAACCCTCCTACCCATATTAGTAGTATAAGGGTTAATATAAGGGTTTAAAGGAAGTTAATGGTTGATCATTCTCATTAAACTTTAGGAATATAAATACATACATGTGCAACCTATAATTAGGGAATACAACCTATAATCAGGGAATAGATTAAGCTAATCTAGGTAACTAAATCACAATAGAATAATTACATAATTACACGAAATAATATTGTAGGCTATCATACCCCCGCAGTGGAAACGGGAGGTGAGCGAACGTTTAAACTGGACCTGAAATCATCAAATAACACGAGTGGAAGCCCTTTAGTAAAAATATCCGCTATTTGGTAACGTGAGGCGATGTGACTAACGCGAACTTCACCTCGTTCAACCTTCTCTCGGACAAAGTGAATGTCCATTTCAATATGTTTCGTGCGTTGGTGTTGAACGGGATTACCAGAAAGATAGATCGCACTTACGTTGTCGCAGTAGACCAGTGTGGCCTGTCGCAGAGGAGCATGTAGTTCGAACAGGAGGTTGCGCAACCAACACGATTCAGCTACAACATTCGCAACCCCACGGTACTCGGCTTCGGCACTTGATCGAGATAACGTCAGCTGCCTTTTAGAAGCCCACGACACCAAGTTGTCGCCTAAGAACACACAGTAGCCAGAGGTAGACCGACGCGTATCCGGGCAGCCTCCCCAATCGGCATCAGTGTATGCGCGCAATGTAGTCGGAGCAGACTTCGTGAGCCACAGTCCACGGTCAGCAGTACCTTGGACGTATCGGATCACACGTTTCAAAGCATTCATGTGTTCGGCCATCGGATTGTGCATAAACAAACATACCTGTTGCACCGCGTAGGTGATGTCGGGTCTAGTAAAGGTAAGGTACTGTAGAGCGCCGGCAAGACTACGATATAAGGTGGGATTATCGTACGGGACGGAAGGAGCTGCGCTCATCTTTGGTTTCGTATCCACGGGCGTGGCAGCAGGTTTGCAAGACGCCATGCCAGCACGCTCTATAATTTCAAGTGCGTACTTAGTTTGAGTCAAGAACATGCCATCGGAGCTGTGGTTTACCGAAATTCCCAGAAAATAGCTGAGTTGACCGAGATCCTTCATAGCGAATTCAATTTTGAGACGACCCATGATAGTGGAACGGAGAGCCTCGTTGGAACACGTAAGAATAATATCATCGACATAGAGCAACAAATACGCGAGTTGAGTACCTTGTCGAAGAATAAATAAAGAGTGATCAACGTGGCTATGCGTGAAGCCAATAGTAGCAAGGTAATCAGCGAACCGTTTATACCACGCGCGGGGGGCCTGTTTGAGTCCGTATAAGGACTTCTGGAGAAGACACACATGGCGAGGCCGAGTGGGGTCCCTGTAGCCGACCGGTTGGTGCATATAAACTGTTTCGTTAAGATTCCCATGAAGAAAAGCATTCTTGACGTCAAGTTGATTAATCGACCAAGACCGCGACAGAGCAATAGAAAGAACTGTCCGAATCGTAGCCGGCTTGACAACGGGACTAAACGTCTCTCCGCAGTCAATGCCAACCTGCTGCGTTTTGCCGTCACCTACAAGACGAGCTTTATACCTTTCAAAAGAGCCATCAGAGTTAAACTTATGACGAAATATCCACATTGAACGAATAACATTCACGTGCTCAGGACGAGGAACTAGGACCCAAGTCTTATTGTCAATAAGAGCCTTGTATTCGTCGTCCATGGCCAATTTCCAATTCGGGTCACGAATAGCTAACACGGGATTTTTGGGTATAGGTGATATAGCTAAAGTGTGAGACAAATTGTGTGCGGGTGGCCGTTGGATGTATCGTGGGTTTGGTTTAACGATGCCATGATCGGCACGGGTTGTTGGCTTTGTGGCAGGTGTGGGTCGAGGGACAACAGAGGAGCGGGCCGTAGGAGGGAGAGGCTGGGCAGCAGCAGCGGGGACAGGGGCTGGGCTAGGCGTGGCTGCAGGTTGGTCACGGGTCAGGTTAGGAGGTGGTTCGACAGGGGAGGGAGACTCGGTCATATGACGTAGGACATACGGGGAGACGCCGTCATCAAAACAATCATAGGTATGAGAGTCGGGACTATGGATGGACGCAAAAGGGAACGTATGTTCATCAAATAGGACATGACGACTGACAATGATTTTTTGAGATGACATGTCGAGACACTTATAACCCCGATGGCTTTGAGGGTAACCAAGGAAGACACAAGGGGACGACCTAGGCTGCAGCTTATTTCTAGTAGAAGAGGGAACTAAAGGAAAGCACAAGCAACCAAAAACACGCAGGTGACTGTAGTTTGGTGTCCGATTGTATAAAATTTGAAAGGGTATTTTGTAGGCAAGAGGTTTGCTCGGAAGAATGTTCAACAGATAAGTAGCCATTTCAAGTGAGTGATGCCAAAAACGGACCGGGAGTGAGGCATGAAAAAGAAGAGTACGAACAATATTATTTATGGAGCGGAGTTTACGTTCCGCCTTACCGTTTTGAGACGAAGTGTGAGGACAAGACAGTCGAAAAACCATCCCGTGATGTGCACTAAAGTCACGAAATATATTGTTGATAAACTCTGTTCCATTATCGCATTGAATTGATTTTATTTGACACTCAAATTGGGTCCGGACGAAAGCAGAAAATTTTGTTAAAAAGGAGGGAACCTGGTCTTTTTTAGCTATGGGAAAAGTCCACACAAAATTACTGAAATCATCCAAAATAACGAGATAATACTTGTGACCTAAAGAACTTAGCACAGGCGATGTCCATAAATCACAATGTAAAATATCAAAAGGCTTATAAGTACGAGAAACAGACTTAGAAAACGGTAATTGAACATGTTTGCCGAGAGGACAAGATTGACAAAAAGATTTATTCGAATTTGTATTACAATCAATGTAGTTATTTTGCCTAAGAATAGAAATGATAGGATGTCCCGGATGTCCCAAACGATTGTGCCATTCGGACTGTGAGAGGGCTGCAAAGGACACGTGAGGGGCGGCTGACACGGGAAGGGAGGACACCGGATAAAGACCACCACGACTCTCACACCTCATTAGACGCGTCCCCGTCCGCAAATCCTTCACACAAAAACCAAATGGGTCAAACTCAATGCTAACCATATTGTCTGTTGTAAATTTGCGTACAGAAATAAGGTTTTTAACGAGGGTGGGGGCAACGAGTATATCTTTTAAGACTAAGGGAGGGTGTGGTTTGGGTAGGGTAGTGCAGCCGTGACCGCGAATAGGGACAGACTGGCCATTTCCAACAATAATACCGTTTTTATAACTCGAATTGACAAAAGACGTGAGTGTACCTGAGTTCGCAGTCATATGAGACGTAGCACCCGTGTCCATGACCCATGGTTCAGGCGGGGTGAGCCCAAGAGTGTACATAGCAGCCTCAATGTCAGTCGGGGACGGTTGCGAGCCATCCGACGCCACGTATGCCTGGGGACGCGATCCTAACACACCCTGCTGCGTACGAGGGGAGTAAGGAGGACGCACCATCCACGGGTTAGAGGGGTACGGGCATGGTGGGTAGGCCCAAGGGGTGGAGGGCCAATGCCACGGCCCATAGCCGCCGGACCACGGATGCGGAGCAGCAGCAGAGGAAGGGGCCGGAACAGTGGCAGAGGGCGAAGAGGCAGCGTTGCCCTTGCCTCCTTTGCCGCCTTTGGTGCCTTTCTTCTTTCCACCGGACCCACGCCCACCTTTGTTGTTCGGGCGAGAACCTGCGAGTCGGCCACCATCGCCGCCATCCGAACCACCACGAGCGTCTGAGCTTCGCTGAGTGATGGCGGCTGGCGAGACCGGATTCCTCGAGGGTCAGCATCGATCGAGCGCGATAAAAATTGGGAATGGGATCGCTTTGTCGAATCAGAGTGCCGACGCCGTGATACGCCGGGGAAAGACCAGACACCAATTGAAGAACTAGGCGCTTTTCAGAGACAGGGGCACCCACGTTTTTCAATTGGTCTGCGAGCGATTTGAGACGCTTGCAGTATGCCGAGACAGAGGAAAAATCCGCCATGTCGACATGGGAGAACTCTTGCTCGAGCGTGACAGCCCGGGAATTCTCGTTGTCCTGAAAAATGTTGGCGAGGCGGTCCCACGCTTCCATGGCCGTGGATTCCGCTTCGACTATCGTTTCCAGAAGATCGGTGGAGATGGTGGAATATATCCATTGCAACACCGTAGCATCGAGCGTGGCCCACAACTCCTTTTCGTCATCCGTGGAAGGTGGTTTAGGGGTAACCTTCGGGGTGACGATGTGGTCAAGTACTCGATTCGATTTGGCATGATTTTTGAACAACGCAACCCAGAGCGGGTATTGATCGTTATCCATCCCGAGTTTGATGGGGATGTGATTGGAGACGTTGTTGACAGCCAAAGCAGGATGAAAAGTCGACTTGGCTTCGGGGGCCATGGTAGTCGAGAAGAGAGAGACGAAAATTTAGTAGAAAAAAAAGAGAGCGGAAGCAGTTTAATGAACCTGGACGTTTGATACCATAAAGGAAGTTAATGGTTGATCATTCTCATTAAACTTTAGGAATATAAATACATACATGTGCAACCTATAATTAGGGAATACAACCTATAATCAGGGAATAGATTAAGCTAATCTAGGTAACTAAATCACAATAGAATAATTACATAATTACACGAAATAATATTGTAGGCTATCAGGGTTAAATTGGAATTATATGTAAATATTGTGAAAATTAAGAGATGATTGTGGCTTTTTTTTTTTTTAAATTTCTTAAATCTAGCATTTTGGTAAAATGGGACAAGTAAATTGGGATGGGGGAGTATATTAAATTGAACTGAATTTATTCGGATGGGATGTAGAAGTAATTTAATTTAATGTAAATTTGTGAAACAAATATTTGAATGGATATACTTGAACGGGACTAAACTGAATCGACCTGAATTTAAGATAATTATGCTACAAATATTTGAATGGATATAATAACGAGTGAAGCCTGACTTATTCCAACACTTGTTTGAGAAGACAATTACGTACGGTAAACAAACATAAACAGTGACTAAGGTGTTGTGTATCATGATAGATACTCCGTACAACTCATACAAGTCATTTACTTATAATGATTGTACTTTGTTCTATCGAACAACATCGTAATGTAGAGCAGGCCCTAAAAATGTAGACGTTTTTTTTTTTTTTTTTTTTTTTTTTTTTGTTAGTGAAAAAATGTAGATGTTGTAAGGAAGTTAAAATATACCTTCATATGTATTATAATTTATATCCATTGTAAATTGATGGCGTGTTGTCATGATAAATATAAGTCATTTACTAGTTCTGGATTATTTTTTATCAATACGTTTTAGCGTTCTAGATGTTTATTATTGTTCGATAATGTAACATGACAGAGTAGACATTTAATTGATAGGTAGTACCGTAGACCTGGCAAAACAGACTCGGCTCGATTGATTCGACCCGATAAGGCTGACCCGAGACCCGATATTCAAAACCCGAAATTGACTCGAAACACAAAATGACCCGATGATGTGTCGTTTATATATATACTTATAGCCCCCTTGTTCACGAGTGATTCTATGCGATTCCCGTGCTTTTATGTGCATTTCGCCTCCTATTTCTCTCCGTTTGGCTCTGCTGCGTTTTTATGTCTATTTTGTAGGGAAACGCGCTTATTTGGAGGATTGGATGCTGGTCGGGAAGTTTCGTGAAGTTTCGTGGAGTTTCGTAGTGTTTCGAGTTGGTTTCGTGCCGTTTCGGTTGCGTACGAGCCATGTCTTGATAATTGAAGGTATCCCGAGACCATGGGACGGACTTAGAAGCTCACATAATCACTTTAGACCTCGTCCCTACCCCTTGGGACGACCTAGGCCTTGTCCCGCCCTATGCCTTGGGACGACGTAGAAGCAAAGAAAAGTTAAGTAAAAAAAGAAGCCAAAAGCTGAAATTTTCTGAACTACTCGGGACAGCCTTCCCGAGGCCTTGGGAGCTGTCAGCCAACTGGTCCCGGACGGGACACCCTTCCCGACCCCCAGGGACGGTCTCCGATTCCTCGTGTGCTTGAATTGTTCGACTTATTTGAAGGGGTTTCGCTCATTATTTTGACATACAATTTTTACACCACTTTTAGGACATCTTAAACTTTGTTCTCTCAAAAACCTAGGTTTCAATACTTTGAATAAATTGTACTTTGAATTCCCGACTCGAATACGTTGTTTGATCATCCTATTTGGTTTTTGTTGCTCTTGTTCATCCATTTCTCTTGTGAATTTTCTGAATTTGGTATTATATTTCTTCTCTCTTTTGATTGCAATTTCATTTCTTGTTGTGTTTAATCATGTTTTCATCCTTTTTCCTTGTTTTGATTATCGTTTTTGTCATGTGTGAGTAGTTCTTTACTTTAGGAGGAGGGGTGAAGCATGGGTGTTGGTTTTGGTTGTGTTTGATGATCATTTGAGTTAGGTTTTGTGTTTGCTTTATTTAGTCTTTGCTTGATTGTGCTTGTTGATTCCTTGATCAAGTTTTAGCGAGTTTCTAGCGTCCTTGAACTTAAGAACGAAAGCCTAGTTCTAGGAGAGGCGCGAGACTAAACATTAGGACCCTCGATTGTAAGTTGCGAGAGCCCGCATTCGAGACCTAGAGGAAACTTAAGACCGAGAGGACGAGCTATACCCTTGGCATGTGCGATTCCTTATTCAACCCGATCATCATCTTTGACCTAGCTTACCCATTGTCTAACCCGACTTCCTAGACTTTCTCCATACAAGTTAAACCCTTACATTCACTCTAGCTATAGTAACCCTCAACAAACGAACCGACCAAGACTAGAATCACCTCATAGGTAACCTACATAAGCAACCTTCTCCTTGTGGACTCGACCCCGACTTACCCTATCTACATATAGGTTTGTCAGGTTTATTTTTGATTAGGTGACGCGACTTACGCCTATCACCCGACCTGACCCAGACCCGACCCACAATGTCTTGACCCGAAACCCGATACCAAATACTCTTATTGACTTCAAATGACTTAAAAATAACTTATTGATATCATGTTATCAATTAACACTAAGGACCTGTTCTTTCCAGCTTATTTTCATTTGATTCGATTCAACTTCGATTCGATTTAGTTCGATTCACCCATTCGATTCGATTCGATTCGATTCGATTCATTCCACCGATTCGATTCAAGACACCTATATTATTTAATTGAACTTCATTCGCCTGGCCAAAATTCGATTCGATTCGATTCATTCGATTGATTCGATTCTGGCAGTTTCGATTGATTCGATTCACTCTAAAAAGTCCGAAAGAACATGTTCTAATTATATACGTAAAAACCTTAAAAAGTAACCTGTTGACAAAAAAATCATGTTTTTCAACAAAAAATTGCATTTTGACTCGAAAGAGACCCGACCCGACTTAATCCAAACCCGAAATGACCCGATAACTGCCGACCCGAAACAGACCCCGAAACTCGAGATCACCCGACCCGACCCAATCCAATACATCAATCAAATACGAAATGACTCGATTCAAATTGACCCGACCCAAATCCCGCTCGATTGACCCATTTACCAGGTCTAGGTAGTAGTAATAAAGATAAATACACCTATTGATGAAAAATGATAAAGCGTTCAACTTGCAATATTAAAACTATAGTTGTAATAACATAATACATAAGCTAGAAATTATAATCAATAATTTATCATTATTTCATTTGTTATCCTAAAAACTATATCTAAATTAATACTTCCTCCATTTCATTAGGTAGTGTACATTTACTTTTTGCACAAAATTTTAAGTGGGACAAAAACATGTGGGGTAAGGTATGCAATGACTAAAATGTCATTCCACTTGTTTAAGGTGGGTGGGTGTTAATAAAGTGAGGGTAATTTAGTCTTTTTATTTGATAAAGTATGAACCAAATTATAAATGTATACAAATGAATGAAATTGCCAAAAAAAAAATATATATATATATATAGAATCAATTGGAATGGAATAAGTACTATATAAATATATTTAGTACATAACTATTGTCTGTGGTCTTACATTGCAATAGGAATAGTCATGTGTGACCATCTCCTTCAATTCAACCTTCGTTCACATTAATAATATCAAATGTAAACAAATGAAATAGTGAAATTCATAATTCGTACTGTAGTTTATCGATGGGTACAAATTATGGTATGCTACTATCTTAGAACACAAACCAAACTTACGAAAGCAATAGTTTGAAGATAATAGGTGCACCAAACTGAGGTTGAAGGGTCGTAAACATAGCAGGAGCATGAACGTAAGACGGTGAAAGCTCGAAAGTGAAACCTTGTAGAACCAAGACTAATGCCAATCTTGCTTCAGTCATGGCCGAAATTAGAACCGATGCAACTTCTCGTCCCCCAAGTCCCCAACCAAAGACGAAAAACATGTTTTACAGAGTAGCAAATGTTACGGTTACACCATTCGTTTTTTTTTTCAACAATTAAATGTCTTGATCTTAAAATGGATTTTTCATATCGGTCTTTAGGACAATACCGACGTGGTTTTTAATGGAGGTACGGTGACCCCGACAGCGGGGTGAAAGGAGGTTTTGTCGGTGCCGAAGGACAAGGCTGCCGAGAAGAGAAGAAGGAGGAGTTAGGGTTTGAGATTAGGCTGATACAATAAAGGAATATAATCCTCTGATTTTATTAATCAATACAATCAATCAATCAATCAATCAATCGCTCTATATATATATAAGAAGGTTTTTTCGAGTGCTCTCCTTAATTCAAGGAGTTTTAGCCAATAAGAAAATTGCACCCTAAAATATTGATTAAATAATTTAAATTAAGAACAATAGTAATTTGGAAATTAATAATATAATTTCCTTATTTAATTATGATACATTAGATAATATTTATTCAAGTCTTTTATTTTTATTTTTAATAAAATATATTTCTTGAAATAATATAAAATTAACATCATCAGTTTTGTATCGAAAAATACTATCAAATGAGTATAAATATAAAGGTATTTCATTCAGTAAAAAAAAATTCATTTGTAAATAATTTTAATAATGAAATTGAGGACAAAAATAATTTGGAAATAAATAATTATATAACACATAATTAGCTTAATTCAAGGAAACTTTAGCAGTTTAGCCAATAAGAAAATAGCACTTCTAAAATAGATTAATTAATTTAAATTGAAAAAAAAACAGTACTTGAAATACAAATTCTATGGTGAGGCTGCCTCATTGTATGAGACACACCAAAAGTAATTAGATTATTCCTGAAAAGTAACCTAAAATATCAAATTGAAATGTAACTCACAATAGATCAAAAGTAACTTTATTATATCGCAAAAGTAATGACTTTGAACAACTATTATAACAAAAAAAAGGCGATTATCCTCCATTCGAAATCGCGCATAGTTTCAACCCTAATCAAACATCAAATCAAACCTTTGATCTGTGATATTGTCATTGAAGAACGGTTGACTTTTGCGATGGTCGGACTCCACCCTGGTGGTTACGGTGGAGTTCGATGAGTGCGTGGTTGTAAAGTTCGATTTGTGACAGTGGTTGCGGTGTAGTTCGATTGGTGGTAGTGGTTGCGGTACGTGGAATTCGATTGGTGGTGGTTGTTGCGGTGGAGTTCAACCGGTGGCGGCGAATGTAGTGTTTGACCGGTGGCGGTTATGGTGGTGCTCGACCGGCTCGACCGGTGCTGTTAGTTGTGGAACCCGACTGGTGGTGATGGTTTCGATGAGTTCTTGGAAATTGGATTGATGTTGGAGTAGTGATGGTGGGTAGTTGACAACTTGACAGTGAGTAATATGTGTAAGATAAGGATATTATGTTAATAGGGTGTCTTATTGTATGAGACAACCTCATACTAGAATTACTCTATGTTTTTATAAAATGTATTTGTCGAAATAATATAAAACTAACATCAATAGTTTAGTATCGAGAAATGCTATCAAATGAGTGTAAATATCAAGGTATTTCATCGAATAAAAAAAACTCCATTTATAAAAGAAACTAAATAATTTAAATTGAGGAAAAAAAGTAATAATTTGGAAATAAATAATATATGACACATAATTTCCTTATTTAATTATGATGCATTAGATAATTTTTAGGTAAATTTTTAACTATTTTTGCATATATAGTTAAAAAACTTTAGCTTGATCTTCCTCGGTACTACGTTAAATAGTTTTATTTTATTATGTTGTAGTTATGATTACGATTACGATTACGAATTGAGTTATTTCTATTTTTTTAAGGTATATTTGAGAAGAATGTTTAATAATGTCATATTGAACATTTCTCAAGGTTTCTATCGTGTCATACTTGTGTCACGTTCATTGTTAATGTTATTATGTGTCATGCTCAAAGCAAATCATTTTTTTATTTATTTATGCATAATCTTTATTATAACACTTTTTCAGACATTTTCATTTCTTGAATTAAACAGGTTAACATTGTCCAGGTACCAAAAATGAGTCTTAGCCTGAGACTTGTGAAAATCTTATCTTCATACTTGGTTAAAGTTGCTAAGACTTTTGTAGATTTTAAGATGAGTCTTGTGTTTCCAAGACTCAACTTAAGACCCATAAATAGTATTTTGTGTGTATAAAAAAGTGAATTGAATGGGTCTCATATATTATTACAAGTTTGAGGCTCATATGTTGATGAGTCTTAAGATAGTGGAAGAAATAAGAGAATTTAAGTCGAGTCGTAAAACAAAAATAATAATATTTTACTGTTGTTAAAACCCATATTAAGGACATGTTCTTTCCAGCTTATTTTTAGCTCATTTTAGTTAAGTTCAGTTCAGTTCAGTTCAGTTCAGTTCAGCAAAACTATGTTATTTAATTGAACTTCATTCAATTGATTCGATTCAGTTTACTCTCGATTGATTCGATTGATTCGATTATTTCGATCTGATTCGATTTAGTTTAGCTCTAAAAAGTGCGAAAGAACAGGTTCTAAGTCTGTGGATAAAGATAGTCATATTCAACTAAAAACGAGTGGAAGATCAAAGTGTGTGTATCAAGATTAAGGGAAGTACTGAACTTTAGAAATAAAAAAAGTTTAGTGTGTAAGGATATGGTACTTATTGACAACGAGATAATACATTTCTCATGATTAAATTCTATTACTATGAATAAAATTATCGAAATTTAATATTTAAATTAATGTTTTTATTAATAAACCCTAATAGTTTTAAATTACAGGGGAGTTATGTTCAAACCTCTATCAAAAAGAAACTCTGTATCAATTTATCGCAGAAGTAATAATCATTTTAACATAATCTAATTACCATGTTTTCCCTTTCATTTGTATTGTTCTTTATTTAATTATATGGAGACAAATCCAGTAATTATAAGAGATGTGTATTATAGAGTATTGTAATGCCTAGATTACCTACATAGTTCAGTATCTTTTAAGATTATAATTGGTAAATCATAGACAAATAATTAATTGTTTAGATGTAATACGGAGTATTAAGATTTTAAAATTACACAACGTATTTTTAAGGAGATCAATCTAAGGTGTTGTTTGGTTACACCCATTATAATGGGGGAATTTAATTTTCCCATGGATTTGAAAAATGATGTTTGTTTACCCTCACAAAATGATGGGAATTTAACTTTCCAATGATCTCTAAATTCCTCCAAAATGGAGGAATTTAATTACCTAGGTCCCTCTAGGTAATTATAGTTTCCCACATGAAATACTTTCCTGTATGCTAACCAAACGTCTTTTGAGCAAATCATGTGAATTTTTTAATTCCCCTGTTATTATAATTCATGGGAATTTAATTCCGATAGGCAACCAAACGACACCGAAGAATGTACTCCATAAATAATTTTATTAAAAGTGTGATGATGACATACACTTGAAAAGATAATATAAACTTCATCTCTTATGTAAAGTTTTTTTTTTCGTTGTACCATCTTCTACTTAAAATTAATTAGGTACTATTGTAGATTAAAGAAAAGAAAAATATAATCTTATAAGTGTTTGTGTAAATGATTAAACTACAGTCTTAGATTTCAAAATAAGTACGCACATATTATATATGTTTTTAATAGACACGTCATTTTATTTTCACTCGGTATTATTATTGCCTTTTTAGTTTTAGACTAATCGCACAAATAAATTTTACCTACTAATTATTATTATTGTATGAGAATTAATAAAGTTACCCGTGCATCGCACGGGCATTTCACCTAGTATATCTATATAATTGAAGGTTTTTTCGAACGACGTGAGAGAATCCAACTTTTTCAAAACTCTTCATTTATAATTTTAATATTTTTGATATTATATTATTTGACTATATTTTATTATAAGTAAATTGATTATGCTATATATTATTTATATTATCTTTTTATAGTTTAGATACTTTAAATCCTACTAGAGTTTTAAAAAAATTAAAATTTGATTAATACTTAAATTTTAATCTCTAAATAATTAGAAGAGTTCAACTCTAAACAAATAGAAGAGTCCAATATCTAAACATGATAATAATAGCATTGAAACGGAATCTAATATAATATAATTCAAAATGTATGCACTCGATATTTCTCAAACTAACTATTTTATGTACCCTATAAACTTTTGTTCATGTCCTACATAATAGCTTTTGCTATGACATTTATTACTGATTCTATATATTTTCCATCATGCACTCATTTTATTATACTATTTTTGTTCTCCTTTTTTCATGATTAATTAACACATATTCATTGTTTAAACATAGCTTAATTTAATTATATGATGATAGTTTTGATCTCCTTTATATATTGTAGATGTAATATGGATGAACTCCGAGTAGAGCTAAATTTAATGATTGGTTATATATATAACAACATTTTACTAATTTTTAGATACTTTTCTTTTTTCTTAGTCATAGATTTAAATTTAATTTTTAAAAAATCAATCTATTAAATAAATTTTTTTGTTCATTTAAAGCTTTCATGATCCAATTAGTTTTAAATTTACAAAATTTCTAAATAACAAATAGGCACACGTATAATACAAGAGTTGTTTGATAAAAAAAAAAAAAATTGATCCTTAACCTTACTTGATAAGAATTAATCTCAGAAAAATAATTGATACAAAATATGAATTTCGCATTGATACGAATTCAAACCGGCTTTTCATAGTAACAGAAGCAAAACCAATCAAAAGTTCGAGATAGCTATCAGCAACAAGAATAACACCATTAACGATCAAATATGAGAATAATAACTCGTAAATTAGGGTTGAGCGAAATGAAATCAATCGAACAAGAACGAATGGATATTTGTTCGAATAAGACCTATTATTCGAACAATGGTGATTGATTCCCAAGACCTATTGAGAACCAATCGAGTTAGAATTCAATCGCATTGAAAACTAACCTGAGAATTTGATCGAAACGCGTCGATCTGAGAACTCAATTGCTACAACAAAGCAATTAGGGTTTTCTGGTTTTTTCTTGGTTAAAAATAACGTCCATTCAACAATTGACTTATAGAGTCAGAATACATGATTATATAATGCATTACAATAGAGAAAACATAAGAAAATAAGGGAAAGCCCAAAAAACACTTATTCGTGAGCCCAAATGTAAAGCCGAGATTGCAATGATTCATTTGGGCTGATCATTCTCGGATCACGCATAATTATTTTATGAGACCTTTTTCCAAAATTTACAAATCGTTCTAACTAAAACATTTTATTACTATGTAGCATTAAGAATTTATGTTTTGAAAAAATGACAACTGTGTATTTGGGTACAAAATTAGTAATCTTATCATTGAAAAATATATAATTACATTTTTGTTTTAACCCCATGATGATTAATTAGTGAAAATATTATAACAAAAACTAAAACAAATTATTTGATTTTGTAGCAAAATAATCTTATTTATAAAAATGTGATGGGTCTTTAATTTAGGTATATGATAATAAATTATGGAATATCATTTAAATATAACTTATTTATTGGTTGAATTATTTTTTTAAAAAAATGTCATATTTAAAACTCGTGCATTGCACAGGCTTTAATACTAGTATATCTATATAATTCAAGATTTTTTCGAGCGACGTGAGAGAGTCCAACTTCTTAAAAACACTAACTTAAAAAAAAATATTTTCAAATTTTAATTTTATGAGAATTAATAATTAAGTATATAATAGTATATAATATTAAGGATGAATTTAAAGAAATAGGAGTTATATGACATTTTTTAAATAAACAGATATAGATATACTAGTATTAAAGTTTTGTCGATCCGTATATTTTTTGTTTAATGTCATTAGCATTAACATAAGACAAATAATTTAGAATTTAGTGTAAAAGATAAAGGAGAATTTTAATCTAAGTCCTATATGTATTTCAATAATAAAACACTATATCTGGAGTTCCTAATTTTATGCCAGAATGGAAAAACTTTTACATATTTCTTAATTAGGACTCACAATTAATTATTTCTTTTCCTAAATATATTTTATTTCTTGGAAATTTGCAAAGAACTTGGTTCTAAAATAAGAACCAAGATTTTGGTTTGAGAAACCCATTGACATCTACAATGGGAAGAACTTTATTTTTGAGGTTCTTATCGACAAACCCAAGAATAAGAACTCTCATTGTACATGCTCTAACAGTGTTGTTAAAAATACGCTGTCGATCTTTCAAAACAATAAATAAAAATTCATGCTAAATTGTACTCCATATATATTATTGGTTATCTTATTAAAGTAATCCGAATTATTTTTATCACAAAATAAACTCAACTTTGATAGTTATCTTCTCAAAATAATACGGAGTAGTTTGTAGAAATTAATAAAAAAAAAAATTACAATTACAAGAATATTTTAAGAAAAACAAAAGTTATTTCGAATTATAACTAAATTAGAGAAATGAAATTTCAGTTATTTGTGGAAACATAATAAAAACGAAAATACGAGTATAAAATATCGAATTGTATATTAATATTATCTAACTAGTATAAACCCGTGCAAAATGCACGGGCCTATATAACATATTTTATTATATTATGTGAAAAATGTTTGTACTATTGTATATAAATTAATTATAGTATAATTTTTTCGGTTTATCAACCAAGTATTTTATCACCCAATATTAAATTTTATCTAAAATTAATCCATTTAAAATTATCACTATAGTATATAATTGTTTTTATTACAATATAGACATAAATTAAAATCCCTTATTATATTTCTCACCAACACTTTAATTGAATCATCACCCACTTGAACTAATGATCCGTTGGCAAGGTAACGAACACTTCCATCTTGTAATAATGATTTAAATTTCCATGAAATTCTCTTGTATATAGTAGCTTGAATTGTACTTCCCTACAATATTAAAACATGCGTTAGTTACCATTAAATATCGTAGAATAAAAATACAATCAAATCAGGGTTTGAAGTTACCTTTTCATCCATTAGTATAAAATCAATGTTCCCAACATCTTTACCCTCGTCATATGTTTGTTGGCAAACATATATTATACGTGCCTTAATTTTTCAATTTTCTTTTTCTGGGTTGATTGATTCAATCATATCATAGGTCATTGCATGTGGTGCCATAGTATTCTTTGGAGTATGGGAAGCGATAATCTAGTAATATTGGTTATATATAGAGGGTACAAATGCTATATAGTTAAATTTGGGAATGAATTATATTTTGTGACAATAAAATATTATGTCAATATGTCAAAATTGTTATGAAATTCATTATTATTGTGGATGTCCATTGGGCTAATAGACCATATTCTAAATCAATGTAAATAGGGTTTGTTTGTAAACTACTCCACATGTACTATATATATGTGCTCCCATATGAATAATATTAACAACTTTGATCCCTCAACTTTTTTCTCTCATTCAATTTATTCTTTCTTTTGTTTTCTCCTTTCTCTTTCTTGTTTCTCTATTTTCTACTTTTATAACACGTTATCAGCACGAGGTTCTAATCTATTGAGCATCATAAATTTATTAAGTTATCTCTATCATTCATTGATCATATATTCATATCAATTGATTAGTGTTATCAAGTTATTGGTCATATATTAACTAATTGACCATAACATCAATGGTTTAATTTTCGATTGATCATATTATCTCATTGATCTTGTTTAATCATTAGACAAGATTATTATCTCATTTACTTATTTATTACAATCAATTGGTAATAATTTATTTGGAGTGATTATATACCATATTTATTCATTGGATAATCAATCTAAAGATCACCCATCTATTGATTGAAATATTTTTAATGATTATAGCCATATTTTTTTTGAGAGAAAACTATAGCCATATTATTAATAGGCTAATGAATCTTATGGTCATATCAATTTATTGACCTAGCTATTTTTTTTCTTTGTGACACATATTTCTCTAAGGGTGTTTATTATATCATTTACTTATTTATTGCAATTAATTGGTAATAATTTTTGTTTGATAATGATTATATGGCCATATTTATTCATTGGTTAAATAATCTTATGGTCTTTAATTTATTGATCAATTTTTTTTATGTGATTATATAGCCATATTTATACATGAGTTAATTGATGATTCTCCTTGTCATATTAATTTATTGATCCAATTAAGTTTTTGCCTTATTACTTCATTGGCTATTTGTTCTTTTGGTCATATAACTTCATTGACCGAATTAACATTTTATCAGACTAATTAATTGGTTATTAAAGTCATATCATTCTTAATTTGTTTAATCATCATTATTATTCTTGACTATTTGACCTCGTTGGCCATATGTCGAAAAATTGTCATATGAATTCATTGACTAAGTATTTCATTCATGTGATGATCATAATATTATGAGCATTACTATTCAACATATAATTCAATATTTATTTAATTTGAATTGATTGATTTTAAGTTGTTTAAGATTATCAAATATCATTACCTTGTTTTTTCCCTTAAGTTTATATTTTCATGTGTTTTAAATTTAGGAAGATCAATAAATATTCTTAGTTCATCTCAACTTGACAGTTATTATCATGATTATTATTTTTTTTTTAAATTCTTTCCTATTTTGACACTTTATTATCATAAATAAATTATTGTGATTTTTTTTTAAATTTTGACAAGTTATTATTATGTCCAAATTTTGGTGGTTCCTTCCTCTTCTTAGGGTTGATTATTATGGGCATGATATATTAATGCCTTTTGTTAACAATTGCTATATTTATATGAAATATGGTGGAGTTAATATCAATTGTAAGTTTGGAACATAATTACAAAGTGTATTCAATTCAAAAGTCTTGATAAATATTTCAATGATTGTCTTTGATTCACAAGCATATATGGACAATTATGCATATTAGAGATATGATATGTTCCAAAATTTCATCACCATTAATATACTTTGTATTACATAATGGAGATATTATTTATAATCTTCAATTTTTTTTATATACAAAGTATAATATTATGGAAATATTTTCACAATTTCCACATTTACTTATATAGTTATTGGAGATATTGCCTTTCTTCTCCATATTACTATAATACATAATTTTTGAGATTAAAATGATACTCAAAATTCAATAAGTGAATAATATGCTCAATTATAACAATGAATGAGCTAATGATATGTTGGTAGAGGTTTATCTACAACGTTTATAATTCTTCCGAGTACTCTATCTTTGTATTGTATGTACTCCATAATTTTTTGGAGATTCTAAACGAATACTCATATTAAGTAAGCAACATTTTTTTTTCCTATGATTTGGTTGATAATATATAAAGTTGCTTGTAAATTTATCGTACATTCACAATTAGTACGAGTAATTAATGTTATCACAATCACATGTCAATTATTTATGAATAATTTCATCTTCTAAATATGCACTTTCATTCAGTGCATAGAAAATCCAACTGCATTAATTATACATTATTCTCCATAAAGATGATATTTTTACCATCTTAGGGGGAAAAGATTAAGTATAAAGATGGTAAAAGTGGTTATTCATTATCACATACTTTACATGAAGTTTAGAAAAATACTCCGTATAATTTAGTTCGATCATATAAAGGTTCATAAACTGATCGACCATAGTGAGTAATATAGCACGATTACACTTGAAGTGTTATAAACTACTGTTAAGTTTTCCAAGTGCACATATTAAGGCATGTCTAACTCCATTAATGTAGAATTGCATTGGATTGCAAACTACTATCAGAAGTTGACGTAAAATTATCAAAGTCAAGTGAAGAATTTTGATGTAAAATTAAGCAAGATTAACATTTGAAGATCTAAACAATGAAATTTCACAGTAATCGAGGTTGAAAAAACCTTCTAAATTCAATTTTATGGATTGATATCATTAGTGGCTTGAAAGCCACATATTCGAGTACCTTGTGTTATATTCACAGGTTATATTATGTGAACAATTTTGATCTTCTATATTCACAGTTTCTTTTATCTTTTCAGCAATTTGATAATCAATTGCGTACTCCCCATTTCTCTTATAAAATCCCACGATAATGGTCACTAATGAAATCTCATTAGTATTTGATATGGGAAATTAAATTGCATTCTAAGGTGGTTATATAAATGATTGCAATCTATCTTGAATATAAATTTTACCACCTTAGGGGGAGAAAAATAAGTGAAAAGTTGGTAAAATAAAAGAAGTCTTATAAAATTAAATTACACCTATAGTGTAATATATGAGGAATGACGCTTCCACATATCCGAGTACATGATCATGAAATAATATTCGTATGAAACGGATATATATTTAAACGCAATATTCAATTGCTATTTAATTCGGACTTTATAAGTCCATTTGACAGTCGACATATATATGGTTATTAATGAGCTCATAAACCTGAAATCCATCATGGATATTGAAAATAAAACTGTACAGTTTGCATTATCGAGTCATCTATTGCATTAGTTTAGCACTTTCATTTTCATATTTTTTTTTACATCATTGCATTACTTCACTTTCTATATTTTTGAACCTAATCACATACCATATGCATATACGTTATTGTTGAAGATGTGATCATTCAAGTAAGAGTGCAGCATTACAAAAGTGACAGGTTATTTAAAGTGAAGATGCGAAAATATTTATGAGTTACTATTTTCATACTATGAAAGTTGAAGCAATCAAGGACTCCTATTAATTGAAGACACCTATAAAGTTGGTCAGAATGCAAAGACAATTATTCAAGATCAAGAAACTTGGCTACATCATGAGTTGTTTTGACAATAAATTCAAGTGATGTAACCATCAGGGGGAGTATGCACGCGCTGTACTCTTTTTCCTTATCTGTGGTTTTGTCCCACTGGGTTTTCCATGGAAAGGTTTTAATGAGGCAGCTGATTATGCATATTTGAAGATTATTGTACTCTTTTCCTTCACTAGTGTTTTTTCCACCGGGTTTTTCTAGAAAGGTTTTTAACGAGGCATGATCTTCAGTAATGTACATCCAAGGAGGAGTGTTATGAAACTCATTATTATTGTGGATGTCCATTGGGCTAATAGCCCATATTCTAAATCAATGTAAATAGGGTTTGTTTGTAAATTACTCCACATGTACTATATATATGTGCTCCCATATGAATAATATTAACAACTTTGATCCCTCAACTTTTTTCTCTCATTCAATTTATTCTTTCTTTTGTTCTCTCCTTTCTCTTTCTTGTTTCTCTATTTTCTACTTTTATAACAAAAATTTTATTTTGTTTATAATATTCTGTCAATATGTCAATATTTTTAATTAAGTAAGAAAGTTATTGAAATAAAATAGAAGAAAAATAACTTATAGGGTGTACTTATTATGGGTAATAACGTGCTAAGGAAGTTGATTATGGGTAGGACTTGATTATTATTATTATTATTATTATGGGTAGGATTTAATAATTGAATTATATTATATTTGCTCACATATAATATTTTCCGTACATTAAGTCCTATTCTCATGGTGTGAAACTTATATTTGCCGTACATTAAGTCCTATTCTCACAAAATATATGCTTACATATAATATTTTCACCAAATATATTTTCAGCAAATAGATACGGAGTACTTAATTAATTATTATTCTCATTAGTGTTTGATTATTGCTTTAATTAATTATTATTCTCATTAGTGTTTGATTATTGCCTTAATTAATTAGTGTTTGATTAATTTATTCAATTTATTCTTAACTTAATTAGATGGCGTGAATAATATGTGTTTGATTACTTCCTATTATTTAACTTGCATTAAATTGCGTTAATATTATCTAATCCGTGATAAGCTCCAAAAAATCTAAATATTAATTTTTTATTTTAATTTGATTTATAGAAACAATTACTTTCTTAGTAGTGTACTGAAATTATGCAATCTATGTGTACTTCCTTATTTATTCACATAAGAAATTAAATGGCATGTAATACATTAGTGTTTGATTATTGCCTTAATTAATTATTATTCTCATTAGTGTTTGATTATTGCCTTAATTAATTATTATTCTCATGTTGTATAGGGGACTTGGGCGGGAAAACATCTCATTGTATGGCATTCTTTTAGTATGATAATATAGATAAGCATCACTAAAGGGTATCATTTGGACCCACGATCTAATATCTTAATTATACTAAAATAAAGACCATCTTCTAAAAGTTTCCTGCTCAATTCAATGGACTTGGACTTTGGCAGTAAATAACAAATTCATAATTACAATCTCATTGGCCCAAATCTCACCCATAATCCTCCAATGACCTCATAAGAAACTTTCTCTCTAATGGCATCTTCTTCACTAAATTGTGCTAATTACAGAAATATATTTTTGGAGATCATAATAAATAATTTAGAAAATCGTAATAATAAATAAATGGGTCTTTCTATCCTGAACATATATTTACGTAGTTTTTTTTTTATTTGTTCATCACTTGGAACTTCAAAATAACTACTCCGTAAAAAATTTCACTTACATAGGTTAGATCACTACAACAAGATTTTGCTATGAATTTTTTTTTTTGTAGAATTATAACTAAAACAATATTTATATATTATACCGAATATAACATGTTATACATTTGGTCTTCTAAAAATACAAATATAAGTTAGACTACTCTGCATACAACATGAAAACTTTTTATAATACAATATGCTCATATCAATTATAATGATAATTCTATTTATTTAACCTATGTTTGGGAAAATAGCTGAAAGTTAAAAAGGTAAGTGAAATTGAAAAACTAGCTGAATAGATAGTTGAAAATAACAGACTAATAACCTCGCTGAAAATAGTTAATTTAATTGATAAGAATAAGTAAAAAAAAAATTAATTAATAATCCAAATAATTGTAGATACCCGTATCCGTACCCCCCCAATACAAACCCTGTGATGAAATGGACTTTTTACAAAAAGCATGTTTTTAACGTAATGTCAAAACGGTACATTTTGTCGAAAACATTTTAAGTCGTTTAACGCATAAATGATTTATTTGCATGTCGTGTAAAATGAGTATTAGTTTAGTCATTTTATTTTAGCCGACCCAACACAAAAAGAAGCCTTTTTCACACAAGAAAAGCCCACAAAAGCACCCAAGCACGCCTCCCGAGGCGTCAGACGCTCAAACCGAGCTCACGTCTAAAACACATTTCACACAAACAACCCAAACACACAAAAACGGCCCAAAACACGTAAAAAGGCCCAAGCACCCGAAACGGACCAAAATGCGTCCCGGGTCACATTCTTACGAAACAAAATCTCACAAAGTCGTAAAATAATATATCACAATATTATTTTATTTCGAGCCAAGATCGGAAAACACGATTTAAAAACCAAACACTAAACACGAAAATCGAGTTAAGGGAATCAAGTTGATTAACCAACTTGATCAAATTGATGTACCAAAGTCAACAAAACAACCACAAACCTCGACAAAACCCTGCACACCCACATACGCATACGCATACGCATACGCAAGCCAAAACACGCCGTAGGGGGTGAAAATCGCGATCATCGGCGATTTACAGGGAAATCGCCAGAATACTGGCGATTTTCAGGTAAATCGCCAGACCTCCGGCGATTTTCCCCCTTCCCCTCTGACATTCTGGCGATTTTCCATTAAATAGCCGATTATCGTGCGATTTTCCTGGTTGTTACGGTACTTTGGCGGCTCGAAATCCCTATAAATACACCCTTATTCGCTCATTTCAAAGCATGAATTATCATCACTCTCTTCTCTATCTACTCCTCACTTACACTCGACTCATACGGGTTCCTGACCCGACCCGGTATTGGCATTGCGAACCCGCGTATTCGCAATACGGATTTATGCGATTCGGACTTCTGATCCGTCTTAAACCTCGCCAATATCGCATAAGCAACGACACAATTAACAATGAACAATCGGACACCACTTTACATTATGCAAATTCTCATTTACGCATTAAACGACTAAACATGATTTCGACAAAACTTGTACTGTCTTCATTAGTCTTAAAGCATGCAAAACTGAGGGTTTTAAACAAACTTTTACATACACATGAGTCGGAAGATAGTATTTAAATGATTATTCAAACAATGAATTATCGTTTTGTACACATTTCCTATAGCAACACGTCATAGCTTTGACGTATACATTTGCTTTTACGCATATTTATCGTGTCACATATCGCACTTGTAATGTAGCGGTGCGCATTTGCTCAAACATCGAATTATACACTGTTTTCAAGCTAGTAATGGCTACTTTTACGTAGGCTTTTCAATTACAGTTTTTCATAAAACATTTTGACAAACTTTTGGAGAGTACCCTCACCCCGAACCCGCTCTGGTTTCACAATTGCCTTAGACGGATAGGTATCGACGCACCTTGAACTTCGAGATTCGGCGTCTTGAGTCCAAGACGCTTAACGGGTCCAAATTCCCTCATAATTTGGTGGCGACTCCGAATGCGGCTTTTAAATGATTTTTCAATATTTCTTTAAAATGCTTTAAACAAATCACGCAATGACATCCCCCATAGCAAATCGAGCTAGACCCGCAGAGCGCGCTTTCACGCGCCGCTCTTTTCACATTATTTTCCCGCGCCGTGCATTCCGCCCCATGACACTTTTCGAGGGCGGGCGCGAGCGGGGCGTCGAGAAGGGATCCCGATCCGGTATCCTCAGTTGGCGACTCCGCTGGGGACGAACATGTTTTTTTTATTATTTTGAAAACTAGCTTTTCATTTTATTTTAAAAACATAAAGAGGTGAAACTTGAAAACTTGAAAACAGTTTTAAATTCGATGTTTGAGCAAATGCACCCGTTTGAGTCGAATCCTCCTGATTCACAACCACACCCTTCGAGGGACGGCCCCAAGTAAGAACACGCTTCCTAAGCGTGTATACTCTGGACACGTCGATCTCTCACCCTTCCACGATCACAAGTATGGTATCCGTACAAGTGAATCGTAGCGAGTCAAACTAAGCGCTCTAGACCCGTATTGAATCCACACCGATGTGTGTGATCTTGCGGATAACTCTACACAAACGCTATGGAATGACCAGGAAGGAACCTTACCCCAAAGCCAAAAACCCGTGTCTATATCGCATAAATGCGAGGCTATAGTACCTCACTATAGTCGTCTTTCAAAATGCATCATACATACGCACTCTACAACATTGCATTTACATTTTCAAAAAGAAATGAACGAGCAGTTCTTTTTCTTGCAACTTTGAAATAACATTTTTCAAAACCTTCCAGTATAAGCCTACTGACCTATAGTCATTTCGGCTTAGCACGACAACACGTTTTCTTCAAAACGCTCGCTAATAATCACTACATTCGCAGGGCCTTTCAAAAAACGTAAACGGATTACGCGACTCACGGTCACTGTAATTCATTTATAGCAAAACATTTTCACATTGCGAAACCCGAGAATATCAGCATATTCCTACGGGACTTACTCAAAACAAACGGCCTCGGCCTTTTACAAACTTTTTCGCAAAACTCTCGTCGAGTCGATTGACCTCTAGTCACTTCGACTTGACAAACATCTCTTACAAACAAACAAAACTCGGGAATGGTCATACCCAATCACGTCACTTACGCTGAATCGACTGACCTACAGTCATTCGACTCAATTCATTTTACACAAAAAACGTAAAAACGATCAAAACCGTTTTTTTACACACTTTAACATCCCCAACTCGACTAGCCTATAGCTATCTCGGGTCGGATCCTAAACATTTTATTGCAATCCAACGATGAGCCCACGACGACATACTGTTAATACGGGCCCACAGGATTCAAGCACAAAGCATCTTTTACATCGAGATTGGAAATGCGTTAACGCGTCTCTAACTCAAAAGCTTTCCAAACATTTTGTTAAAATACGACGAGCTGTTTTAACAATACTCACAACACATTTTTGAAATAAACATTTTTCAGAAATTTTGCAAACCGACTAACAACCATTTTGGTTTTTAACCAAAACAAACAATCTTTTCAAAACAAAACCCGGGAATAATCATAAAATTCTCGTCGACATTTCAAAAGCATGAGCAGACTACATGACTCCCTGTCATCGTAGTCCTTTAATACAAACCTTTTTCTCGCAAAGCAAACTCGAGGATAACCACATGTCCTCGATGATGTTTCACGACACATCGAGCGACTCCATGCCCGCTTTTAAGCACTTTTGAAATAACATTTTTCAAAGTTCTTCAAACAAATCCTGGCCACTACCATTTCACCCAATCATACTTTTTACAACTAAGCAAACAGGAATGCCCAAAAGCGGTCCCTAGCAAAACACTGAATGCCCAAAAGCAATCCCTAAGCAAACACGGGAATGCCCAAAAGCAATCCCTAAGCAAAGCCCGGGAATGCCCAAAAGCATTCCCTCTGACTTCTTCCACGGCCATTTCAGGCCCAAGCATCATTTTAACAATCAAGCAAAGTCTGGGAATGCCCAAAAGCACTCCTCGGGACTTTCTGACCAAGCAAAGCCCGGGAATGCCCAAAAGCACTCCCTCGGACTTTTTCCACGGCCATTTCAGGCCCAAGCATCATTTTAACAATCAAGCAAAGTCTGGGAATGCCCAAAAGCACTCCTGACTTTTATACCAGCAAAGCCTTGAATGCCCAAAAGCACTCCCTCGGACTTTTTCCACGCCATTTCAGGCCCAAGCATCATTTTAACAATCAAGCAAAGCCTGGATCGCCCAAAAGCACTCCCTGCACTTTTACAACCAAGCAAAGCCCTGAACGCCCAAACGCACTCCGCGAGCTTTTTCTTCTGGCTATTTCAAATTTCAAGGATCACTTTTACAACCAAGCAAACCCAGGAATGCCCAAGCGCAGTCCTGCGGACTTTTTCATCTAGTCTGAACGACCTATGGTCGCACCGACTAAGCACCTTCAAAACAAAATCGGCAGAACGTGCAGGACCGTTCTCATCGCATTTTAAGCATCTCCGACATAACTAGCTAAACGCTCTCAAGTCGAATCATTTTCCATGCATCTAGGCTCGAGCCCTCAACGATGAACCGTTAACATGGGCTCGACAGATACAAAGCAAACACGTTTTAACATCGAGACGAGATGCGCGCACGCATTCTCACCTCAAAAAGGCTTCCTAGGCACAACATCGTTCCTAAAGCAACACACTCTCATTTTTGAAATAAGCTCTTTTCAAAAATCTTTTCACTTTTACAAAACAAGCAACACACTCTCATTTTGAAATAAGCTCTTTTCAAAAATCTTTTCACTTTTACAAAACAAGCAACACACTCTCATTTTGAAATAAGCTCTTTTCGAAAATATCCGTGTTTTACAAAACAAGCAAAACTTTCGCATTTTGAAATAATCACGTTTCAAAATTCCCTCAACTTCGAAATAAACACTTTTCGAAATCCCGGGTCAAACCAAATAGTCTTTCACTATTTTGCTCTGACCCACTAAGCAGTCTTTACGAGTCACTAGGGAATGATCACTACATTCCCGAATCTTTTCAAAGCACAAATGGACTACATGGCCCTTGGCCATCGTAACCTATTTATCTCAAGGCATTTTCATAAAGCAAAACCCAAGAATCTCATCGCATTCTTGGAGATTTTTCATTCTAAACGGCCCGCGGCCCTTCACATTTTGAAATAACATTTTTCAAAATTTCCGTGTCAAGTCAACTAGTCTGTACCTAGTTCGATTCGACCCAATCACAAATCTCTCGCGAACCGTCCTGAATAATCACCACATCCCCGAGACCTTACAAGAACGTCAATAGACTACGTGACTCGCGGTCATCGTATGCCAATTTCTAGCAAAACACTTTCACAAGCCCAAACCCAAGAATTACACAATATTCTTGTCGGACTTTATGCGGCCCCGGGCCTTCTCAACTTTTCAAATAAGGCACTTTGCAAATCTCATTGGGCCAAACGACCCAAAGTCGGCCTAATTCAATAAACATCATCTTTTACAAGCAAGCAAAGCCCGAGAATGGCCAAGCCCAATCTCTCAGTCTTTTCATTGGTTAGAATGGCTCATAACCATCTCGACCCGATTCCTCTTAAGCAAAAAGCACGTGGACAAACACACCTGTCCACATCCCACCTTAACATCTTCGACCCAACTAGCTTATCGCTAATACGGGTTCACTCTAAGCAATTCTACCGCAATCCTACGATAGGCCCACGACGACATGCCATTAACTCGGGCCAATCGGATTCAATAAAAGCTCTTTAAACATCGAGTCAGAAACGTGTCAATGCGTCTCTAGCTCAAACACCTTCTAAGCAATTTGTCAAAACACGACAAGCGGTTTTCACAAAATCCTCATCACATTTTTGAAATAACATTTTTTAAAAATCCTTCCCTCGAACCGAATGACCCATAGTCATGATGGTTTGACCCACACAAACAATCTCTTCAAAGCATCCAAGAATAATCACTTTATTCCTGTGACATTTCCAAAACGTAAATGAACCACATGACTCGCGGTCATTGTAACTCATTTATTACAAAGCATTTTCAAACCCGAGAGTGGTAACTCATTCTCGTGGGCCTTTTCTCGCAAGCAAAATCAAGCGGCACACGGCCTTTTAACATCTCTTTCGAAGTAAGCATTTTTCGAAACCTACGGTTCAAATGGCCTACCGCCATTCTAATCCAAGCATCTCTCTTTCACGAAACAACACAACCCGGGAATGAACTAGCATCATCCCACGGTTTCTTCACGGTTAGACCAAGTGGCTAATTGTCGCTTTAATCTAACCCTTCTTCAAACAAAATGAATGAAAAGGAACATGACCGTCTTCATCGCATTTTCAAACATCCTCGATTCAATAGCCCATCGCTACTCTGAATCGACTCACGCTTTCATCGTAATCCAACGACAAGCCCATAACGACACACCGTTAACACGGGCTTATCAGATTCCATCTCAAAACACCTTTTGCATCGAACCAGAATATGACAACGCATTTCTGCTCAACAAAACATCCCGCTTTTGTCAAAAACAAAACTTTTGCAAGATCGAAGTCGAATCTACGTATGCGTGAACCGAGTATCGACGGAAGCATCAATCACATTTGAGACATGCGCGTCTCGAGCATCCAGCAAAGCATCCATCAAGGCACCAACGACGGTCTCGCGGACCACATTAAGCGGCTTGCAATGTTTTCAATACAGGTCGAGTCTTAAGCATCGAGTCAATCTCTGTCAGTCTAGGACAATCGAGTCTTTGACGTACGGCGTTTTAACAAATCGATAAAGGAACAAGTTTGCCCACAACTCAGCTTCTTTTTTCTTACACAAAATTCATTCTACACCGATATACATTGCATCCTAGGAGTAGTCATCCGAAGGAGGTCTGGACCGGATACAAAGGTCAAAGACAACAACAATACAAGACACAAAAACAAAAGGCTTACGACGACTAAACACCTAAGGTGCGGTAGTCAACTTGTGATCTACTACTCCACTGCTTTTGGAGGAGGATCCATTAATTTGGAGCTCCATAGTGATCATGAATTTGATCATGACCAGAGGTACGAGTATTTCTAGATCGCCCTCCGCGTACTCGATCGCATGCCTAATAAGCAAACGAACTTGTCAGAGGGGTCTGGCGTGATAGACATACGATCACAAGCGACCACCGAACCGCAGGGTCTAGCAAAGTCGAACCACAAGCCCAGGCCACAAAAAGCGTGACATATTCTCGAGTACGAACGAGAAAACAAAAGGCAAAAATGTCTCGAAGCTCTGAAGCAAAAGACAAAGATACAAAAAGCAAAAATGTCTCGAAGCTCTGAAGCAAGAGACAAAGATACAAAAAGCAAAAAAAAAGTCTCAAAGCTCTAAAGCAAGGGACGAAGCAAAAAAGCCTAAAAAGCCCTCTAGCAAGTGGCGAAGCAAGCAAAAGGCAAGAAGCATTGAAGCCCACAAACAAATGGCATAGTCTCTGAATTTCCAAATCGAAGACTCGGCAGAAACAACAAGCGGCCTAGATCAACTAAGGAGAACCTACCCTTAGGATGCAATGTATCGAGGTTAAACACATAACACACTTCATGGGCCGGCATGCCCTTAAACGTGCACCTTTTACAAATACATTCTACGGGCCGGCATGCCCCTAAACATGCACTTTCAAATTCTCTACAAAAACAAACACAATTCACGGGCCGGCATGCCCCTAAACATGCACTTTCAAACTCTTTACAAAAGCAAACACAACTCTGGGCCAGCATGCCCTTAGACATATAGCACCCGAACTACGCTGGTTTGATTCCACAATCGTGGATACGTAGGCCGCTCACCCGAGCTCAACCAACCCTTTACAAAAATCCACAAAGCATTCTTCCGTTTAAAGCTCATTAAGCTGAGGACGTGTCCACATTAAAATCACAACCCAAAAAAGCAAGTCGTTCCTTTATCGAGGCATCTAAAACGAATACGTCGAGACAAAGTTGTCCTAGACCTGGGAGTAATACTCTGCTTTTTAGTCTAACTCGCTTTGCAGAACAACAAAGATCTCATCAAGACAAGCAAACACCACTGGGGGCTCTAACAACACACGTGTTCCCAAATGTGAGATTCATGCAACCGTCGAGTCTCGAGTCACGCATACGATTCGTCTTGGTCTTTCAAAGTTTTCGGCATCGCAAGCATTCTATAAACATCGACTCACACATCGAGTTGATTCTTTGTCAATTAACAAGCAATTTTGGCATCAAGAACAATTTGGCGACATTCAAACCGCCCTCTTTCAAAACTTTTCAGTTTTCAAAAACGCTATCACGGGCCGGCATGCCCTTAAACATGCACGAGGCAACACGTCTTTCAAACAGCTCGTCATCATTTTCAAAAGCATTTTTCAAAAATTAACTCAACACTCGGGTTAATACATTTTGAAGAAAAGCATTTTCAAAAACACTTTGCATTTTCGAACGACTCTTTTTGAAAAACACATTTCAGATATAGTCTTTTCTTGAGCACTAACCCTGCAGGTACAATGCAAAAGGCAAAATTGACAAAGAGCATGACATGAGGAAGCATCCACGACGCTCAAAACGCAGTCAAGTGCAACGACTACACACAACAGCACAAGACACACTCTACCTAGCGCCTTTGGAAGCACCCTACTCAAAACACAACTAGATACACCTCTTCAACCACAACCGCCAACGCAATGGCAGCCCATTCAAGCTTCACAAACACAACGGAACGCATTCTCCTCTCACCTACAAAACAAAGGCAAAACACAAATCCCCGTCAAACGGAAGCACACCTACGATATCTAAATTGACACCCCTATTTACCTAAGCTAGGAACCCCTTCATAAGCGGAAAGCTACATCACCACATACTCACCCACAAAAAAAAAAAAAAAAACAACAATTAGCCCATGCACCATAAACGCGACACGCGACATTACTCACCCATTAAAACAGGTCGGCGCCACCTTAGATCACTTGCAAACAAGATGCCTACCTCGATAGGCCTACAAAATAGATGTTCCTCATAAACATCCCAAAATAAAAACAAGATGCCTACCTCGATAGGCTCGCAAAATAGATGTTCCTCATGAACATCCCAAAACTTGTCCCTACCTCGATAGGTGCAAAATAAATGTTCCTCACGAACACCCTAAACAAACAAAAAAACAAAAAGCCCTACCTCGATAGGCACACAAACAAACCGATGTTCATCACTTAACACCCTACAACTACAAAAGCAAAAGCCCTACCACGATAGGCCCACAAACAAACAGATCAGCAAAAGCCCTACCTCGATAGGCCCACAAACAAATTTTCATTACAAACACCCAACAACAAAAGCCCTACTTCAATAGGCCAACAAAAAGATGTTCTCACGTACATCCCAAAACTCCACACAAGCGAAGCCCTATTTTAATAGGCCCGCAACTGAACATCTCTAAACAAAAATCTCATGATCATCATCGAGCGAGCTTGCACCACTGACCGACATGTCCTTAAACATGCACGACGGACCGACATGTCCTTAAACATGTACGACGGACCGACATGTCCTTAAACATATACGACGGACCAACATGTCCTTAAATATACAAGACGGACAGACATGCCCTTAAACACGCGCAGGGTAGGAAACCTTTCAAATACATCCAGAACCACACCGGTTTCATTTCATGAGCATAGATACCCAGATATCCTTACAAAAACACAACCGACATTCAACACAAAATGACACGCCCGACACCTATCAGGGTCAAAGGCAAAGTCAACACAAAAACGACACGCTCGTCAAGGGCACAGTCGACACAACATTTTCTCAAAAGATATCAAAAACACCTTGCAACACGAAACGATACACGAGCAACAACAAAACACAAAAGCAAAATCAAAAAGCAGGAATACAGCTCAATCCACGGGCTACATTCAAAAGCAAAGACACACACGCAGCTACTACAAGTTTGACTAACGTTTTAACCTCAAAAACTAACTCAAACTGGGGGCTAACTTTTGAAGCAAACATCACAAGTTTGACTAACGTTTTCACATCAAAAACTAACTCAAATTGGGGGCTAACTTTTGAAGCAAAACCACAAAGTTCACTCCACACAGCACGAACATTCACGGTTCAAGCGTATCCCACAGACCGCTGATAACCTTGTTCACACACAAGCACGCAAAATACCAGCAAGATTCGAGCCTTCAAAATACAACACGCAAAAACATTCCCTTCTCATGAGGATGCGTCCTAGCATACATCCCAAGCGGATTTACAACACAAAACTCAGAACACAAACACAAACAACTACCCCCCAAGCAGACATACGCCTACAAAACAATAAGCAACCACAACAAATCACACGTCCCAAACATCACATATAGCAACACATACATCCAAGTCCGATTATACACAACCTCACACATACATAACACCGCTAACAAACGTGCACGAAGCAACAACACAAGCTGCAGCACCCATGACAAACATAGCAACAAACCTCAGCAAAGCTCGTTACGCACACTTCACAATTAGACACAAATAAGCACATGCACTTTAAAATGCAACAGAACGCGAGCACCAAAAGGCAAATCCCGAACATGAGGTTCAAACGAGAAACAAGCTCTCTCCACGACAAGACATCTAACAAAAAGCACTAGCAGAGCTAATTCAAAACTAGGTTCAGCTCAAATTTCTCCCGAAAGCAAGACAAACTATACACCTGATAGCACAAATCAACACAACATAAACAAACGCAACATACAATCACGCTACAACACGAACAATTCGCCTCACGCAAAAAGCGGTTTAGAACACCTCAAAATTGCCTCACGCAAAGCGGTTTAGCAACACCTCAAATTGCCTCACACAAAAGCGGTTTAGCAACACCTCAAATTGCCTCACGCAAAAAAACGGTTTAGCAACACCTCAAAATGCCCCACGCAAAAACGGTTTAGCAACACCTCAAACTGCCTCACGCAAAAACGGGTTAGCAACACCTCAAACTGCCTCACAGAAAAACGGTTTGCAACACCTAAAGCGCCACGTAAAAATGTTTTAGCAATACCTTAAAACCACCTCATGCAAAAAGGTTAGGCATCACCTTCAAAACCAACAGAAAGCACGCATACACAAACACATACATAAGCACTAGCATAATCAAGGAACAATCGAACACTCCGGACACGAGAAAAGCACGCATCTCAAGACATACACTCAAACACTCGACATCAGGATCAAGCACTAGACATTCAAACATAAAGCATAATCAAGAGCGTTCAAAAACATGAGCCAATCATATACACTCTTCACAAGTCAAAGCACATATACTCTTCACGAGTCAACATACATACACTCTTTACGAGTCAAGACAAAAACACTCTTTACGAGTCAAAACAAAAACACTCTTCACGAGTCAAGACAATACACTCTTTACGAGTCAAGACGAAAACACCCTTTACAAGTCAAGACAATACACTCTCCACGAGTCAAGACAATATACTCTTTGCAAGTCAAATCACAACACTCTTCACGAGTCAAGAAAAATATACACTCTTCACGAGTCAAAACAAAAATACGTACACTCCTCACGAGTTAAATACGTATATTTTCAAAACAAATACACTCTTTACGAGTTACAAATCAAAATACGTATATTTCCCACAAGTTAAATACGTATATTTTCAAAAACAGGTACACTCTTTACGAGTCACAAAATCAAAATACGTATATTTCCCACAAGTTAAATACGTATATTTTCAAAAACAAATAAACTCTTTACGAGTTACAAAATCAAAATACGTATACTCCTCACGAGTTAAATACGTATACTTTTCAAAACAAATACACTCTTTACGAGTCACAAATCAAAATACGTATGCTCCTCACGAGTTGAATACGTATATTTTTCAAAACAAATACGCTCTTTACGAGTTACGAATCACAAATACGTATACTCCTCACGAAGTCAATACGTATATTTTTCAAACAAATACGCTCTTTACGAGTCACAAATCACAATCATTATACTCCTGGCGAGTCGAATACGTATATTTCTCAAACACAAGCACATGGCTCTTTTACGAGCCAAACACCAAACACGAGCCTCTTTTACGAGTCAAACACCTTAAACGCGTACCTCTTTTACGAGTCAAACACCGTACACGAGCCTCTTTCACGAGTCAAACACCTTAAACACGTACCTCTTTTACGAGTCAAACATCAGACCACGAGCCTCTCTCACGAGTCAAGCACTATACACAAGCCTCTTGACGAGTCAAACACGTGCCTCTTTTACGAGACAAAAATAAGCACATGCCTCTTTCACGAGTCGAACAATCTAAACACATGCCTCTTTTACGAGTCAAACACCAAATACGTGCCTCTTTTACGAGCCAAACACCAAACACGAGCCTCTTTCACGAGTCAAACACCTTAAGCACATGCCTCTTTCACGAGTCGAACAATCTAAACACACGCCTCTTTTACGAGTCAAACACCAAATACGTGCCTCTTTTACGAGCCAAACACCAAACACGAGCCTCTTTCACGAGTCAAACACCTTAAACACGTACCTCTTTTACGAGTCAAACACTGTACACGAGCCCCTCTCACGAGTCAAGCACTATACACAAGCCTCTTTTACGAGTCAAACACATACCGCTTTTACGAATTAAACACGTAAACACGCACCCTCTTTTGCAAATAATACATCCAAGCATTACACTCTTTACGAGAGAATATCAAAACACAAGCACTCATACATAAGCACAAGCACGCAAGCGAGCGTTCACACGACACAAAGTTCGGCTAGACTACAAAACGCCATCTCGAAACATTCAACATCAGCAACCATCTCACGCACGACACAAAGTTCGGCTAGACTACAAAACGCCAACAAGAAGTATCCGACATCAGCAGACGGCTCAAAGACACTAGACGTCAACAGCCAAGAAGCCACGAAACATGCAGACCGCCATGTCCTTAAACATGTCGCCCTCCTCGCATTTCCCAAGACTAAGTCCTCGTCTCTCCCTCGAGACACATGCTTAGCACCGCCAGGTGGTATCGACCGTAATGGACCGGATACTATCATTAAGTTTGACTAGCGCTTTAGTCCAAGCTCAGTCAAACTGGGGGCTCTGTAGATTCCCGTATCCGTACCCCCCCAATACAAACCCTGTGATGAAATGGACTTTTTACAAAAGCATGTTTTTAACGTAATGTCAAAGCGGTACATTTTGTCGAAAACATTTTAAGTCGCTTAACGATAAATGATTTATTTGCATGTCGTGTAAAATGAGTATTAGTTTAGTCATTTTATTTTAGCCGACCTAACACAAAAGAAGCCTTTTTCACACAAGAAAAGCCCACAAAAGCACCCAAGCACGCCTCCCGAGGCGTCAGACGCTCAAACCGAGCTCACGTCTAAAACACATTTCACACAAACAACCCAAACACACAAAAACGGCCCAAAACACGTAAAAAGGCCCAAGCACCCGAAACGGACCAAAATGCGTCCCGGGTCACATTCTTACGAAACAAAATCTCACAAAGTCGCAAAATAATATATCACAAAATTATTTTATTTCGAGCCAAGATCGGAAAACACGATTTAAAAACCAAACACTAAACACGAAACACGAAAATCGAGCGAGGGAATCAAGTTGATTAACCAACTTGATCAAATTGATGTACCAAAGTCAACAAAACAAACACAAACCTCGACAAAGCCTCGTGACACCCACATACGCATACGCATACGCATACGCAAGCCAAAACACGTCAGAAAAGGGGCTGAAAATCGCCAGAATACTGGCGATTTACAGGAAAATCGCCAGAATACTGGCGATTTTCAGGTAAATCGCCAGACCTCTGGCGATTTTCCCCCTTCCCCTCTGACATTCTGGCGATTTTCCATTAAATAGCCAGTTATCAGGCGATTTTCTGGTTGTTCTGGTACTTTGGCGGCTCGAAATCCCTATAAATACACCCCTTATTCGTTCATTTCAAAGCATGAATTATCATCACTCTCTTCTCTATCTACTCCTCACTTACACTCGACTCATACGGGTTCCTGACCCGACCCGGTATTGGCATTGCGAACCCGTATTCGCAATACGGTTGTAGCGATTCGGACTTCTGATCCGTCTTAAACCTCGCCAATATCGCATAAGCAACGACACAATTAACAATGAACAAACGGACACCACTTTACATTATGCAAATTCTCATTTACGCATTAAACGACTAAACATGATTTCGACAAAACTTGTACTGTCTTCATTAGTCTTAAAGCATGCAAAACTGAGGGTTTTAAACAAACTTTTACATACACATGAGTCGGAAGATAGTATTTAAATGATTATTCAAACAATGAATTATCGTTTTGTACACATTTCCTATAGCAACACGTCATAGCTTTGACGTATACATTTGCTTTTACGCATATTTATCGAGTCACATATCGCACTTGTACGTAGCGGTCTGCATTTGCTCAAACATCGAATTATACACTGTTTTCAAGCTAGTAATGGCTACTTTTACGTAGGCTTTTCAATTACAGTTTTTCATAAAACATTTTGACAAACTTTTGGAGAGTACCTCACCCCGAACCCGCTGGTTTCACAATTGCCTTAGACGGATAGGTATCGACGCACCTTGAACTTCGAGATTCGGCGTCTTGAGTCCAAGACGCTAAGCGGGTCCAAATTCCCTCATAATTTGGTGGCGACTCCGAATGCGGCTTTTAAATGATTTTTCAATATTTCTTTAAAATGCTTTAAACAAATCACGCAATGACATCCCCCATAGCAAATCGAGCTAGACCCGCAGAGCGCGCTTTCACGCGCCGCTCTTTTCACATTATTTTCCCGCGCCGTGCATTCCGCCCCATGACACTTTTCGAGGGCGGGCGCGAGCGGGGCGTCGAGAAGGGATCCCGATCCGGTATCCTCAATAATATTCTCCCATATTCAACCGATGATGTCTGTTAATTTCCTTAGTAAATTCGAATAATAAACTAATAATGACAATATATCATTGAACATGAAAATACACAATATGTATTGTATTTCCAAAGATATCAAATATGTTAAATGTATTACTCTGTAACAATTATTGGTTTTAGATGGATTGATCATCTTATAACTTATTTTAAGACTATCGGATCGATGTGTAAACTTTTCCATTTTATATTTATTAAATTGATTGATATCTTAAAATTGTTACCCTTAAAAAATAGTTACTCCGTATATATTACGAGTAATAATTTTTTTAAAAAATGTATCTCATAATAAAGATACACTAATTCTTGTGTAAGTCAGGACTTACAATAAATGAGTGTAAGTCTGCCTTATTTATACCCGATCATATAGCTTTTGTACTATTTAACTGATAATTATGATTAATTGTTACTAAATTTTTTTAGTACCCCTGTTAGTGACTTTAGTAGATTTGTTTCATGTTTTCCTACCCCTTTAACTGCAATTTATACTTTGGTCTCACATTAACTTACTGTGAGTTCAGCCTTACAGGAGAATTACTGATAAAGATATCACAAACTCCGTATCAAATAGTTTTCCGTAATTTTAATTTTAATTTAATGTAACCTCTATTCCTCTTATGTAGTAAATTAATAATTTAAGATCATATGAAGAAGAATAATTAATTGGCGCATATATAAAATTAACTTAAATACGGAGTATTAATCTATTTGTTTTTAATCAAATACAAATATCAGTTAAATTTTGGTGTATTTATAATTACCTTATATACTCCTAGAATCAAACTTTAAAATAATTGTCTTTAATACTCCGATAATAATCGGTGACATAATTCTATTGAATTTTTTTACTTTTAAGATATACAAAACTATAAAAACCGTGCATTGCACGGGAACTACACTAGTTATTAATCTATTATTATCTCCAATAGTTTACATCAATTTTAAGATCAATTGAATAAAAACAACAAAGAAATAAAAATATTGAACTGTATATTTGTTTTATACGAGTAATAACTAAAAAAATCTACTACAAGTATACTTTAAGTTATTTAAAATGAAACGGGACATAATAACCAAAATCCGTGCATTATTTCTTACATGACGAACCGCAAACGCTTTATTCCACTTACCTATAACGCTTCTTCATTTTAAAGTGGTAAAATATGTATATATTTCAGTTATCATTCTAAAAACCTTAATTATTTCTATTTTATAGGCTTTTATTATGTGCTATTAGGACACATTTCCCCCCAAAAATAAAAATATTACCGAGCTTTTCATGGAAAAGTATACTTAGCCAGAAAAAAATGTACTACGTACTTCTTTATTCAAAATTTATTTTCTTACAATCTACTCTATTTAGGTAATAATACTTACAATTAAAAAAGCAACAAAACGTTAAGATATTAAATTTTTTGAAAAGTATACATTATCTTATAATTTTCTCTGATGTCAAAAGTAAACATATTTTTCATATAAGAAAAATTTATATAAAAAGAAAATATATCGTGGAAAAACATTTAGATTTAGTCTATGATGGTAATAGTATTTATTCATTTACATTTAACTTTCATTTCCGTCTTTTATATTCTCATCTTTAAAACCCGTGCATCGCACGGGCTTTACAACTAGTGAACGTTTATATACAGCAAAACCTAGAAGCAGTAAGGGAATAATATATTTACATAATTACATCCTAAGATAATGGAAACAAAATATTTACATATTCTATTATTATCATCAAAAATTAATTACATGATAAATGGATCGCATTTCCTTTGTTTTATTAAGGGAGACATAATGTATATACAATACCAGTACAATTTTACACGAGACAAGTTGAATATAGGTGATCCTCAAAAGTTCTAATATAAGACCATTTTAAGATGACTTTATCCTTAAAAACTAACTTGTATAAGTTCAACCCATATCTTATAAGTTGAATTCTATAAATTTGTAAATTGAGTAAGAATGAGACTTTGGCACAGCTGGCCCAATATGTTGATAAGAGTAAGTTAGCCCAAGTGATTAAGAAGGCAAGGGGCCCAACAAGAAAGAGCCCACTCCAAATTGAAGAAACAAAATAGAGGAATGAAGAGAAGGCGGGAGAAGATTGTAGGGTTTAGCAATGCTCACCTAAGATAAATACCAATTGTATCTGTAAAAACAAATTAAGACATTGAATGAAAATTATCAGAAATCAAATCAAAATTGAAGGTGAGTCTCTCATCTACGTTTTTCTACCTTCAGTGTTATCATGCATGGTATGAGAAGAAATCTTCATGGTATCAGAGCCATGTGCTCTTGATAACCACTGAAGGGTTTCAGTTCGTGTTCCTTTTCTTCGTTTCTATCTTTTATGTTCTTGTGTTGGTTGAAAGTTTGCATCTTTATCTTTATCTCTGTGCTATTTGTGTCTGTATCTTCTTATATTTGCTCTACAACTGTAGTTATGGCTGACCCTGAAACCAATGTGATTCTACCCACTGATCCTCTGTACTATAACCCATCTGAGGGTACCCAAACCCTAAAGATCACCCCTGCTCTGTCTGGAAGTGAAAACTACAGCCCATGGAAGAGACAAATGGAGCTGGCCCTTTCAGCAAAGAGAAAACTAGGGTTTGTGACTGGTGTGGTTAAGAGACATGAGAGTGACGCAATGAAGCAGGATGCTTGGGATACATCCAACAGCATGGTGATATCCTGGATATTCCAAAATGTGAGTGAAAGGATCAAGGGAATTATAATGTATGGAGTTACAGCCAAGGAGATATGGGACACATTGAAGAGGAGATACACTGTGGCTAATGGGGCAAGAAAGTTCAAATTGAACAAAGAGTGCTATGAGATTGAACAAGGCAACAGGTCTGTGGAAGAGTTCTACACTCAATTGCAACTTGTGTGGGATGAGCTGGAAAATATGAATGACATGCCTCCCATTACACAAAGAACATATGAGATAACTTCTTATCTCAAGGCAATTGCTGATCAGGCAGAAGAAAAGAAGCTGTTCCAACTTCTAAATGGTCTGAACAATGGATACTCTACATTGAGGAGCAACATTCTATTAATGAGTCCCTTGCCTACTGTTGAAAATGCAGTCTCAATTCTTCTTCAAGAGGAGATTCAGAGTAGCAATGTTAAGGGAGTGAAGGGTCATGAAGTGACTGCTTTTCTTGGAAAAGGAGAAGGGGGAGATGAAGTCTGCATACACTGTGGCAGGAAGAATCACAAGTCAGATGCTTGCTGGGAAGTTGTGGGATATCCACCTACTCATCCTAAGAACAGAAAGACAGGAAGTAAGCCTGGTTTCAGGAACCAAAACAACTACAAAGGCCAAAATACCTTTGGAAGACAGACATACTCTCAGGGGAACAAGCAGAACAATCAGAACTACAATCAGTTCAGGCAGAACAATGGACAAGGATACAAGTGTAACAACCTGGTTTTTCGTGACTTTAATTAAACTAAGGCGGAAAATTAATTAAGTCTATATATTACAAAACCGGCTGTTATCGTAATACAAACTCCATATACATAATATGAGTTTAAGATAAACAGAGTTATTCGATTACATTCTCTCAAAAAGGAGTACAAAATAAAGGTAAACCATCCCCAGCATGATTAACGTCTGTCTCGGGGTACCTGCATTAAACTCTCATCATTTTCCCGCACACTCTTTCGATACATGCATTTCTAAAGCAATATGCAGTGTAAATAATGAATGATAGATAAGTAAAACAATTAGCAAATAGACAGGTAAAGCACATGAGAAATCAAGATGATTCAAACATGAGTATAAATCAAACAATATGTCATGTAACACTTATAACTAATCTTGCTCATTAATTCATTATCATTTCATTCATATTCGGGGTAGTCGACCCTTTTCAATTATTCATATAGTAACATGACTCGCGAGTCTTGACTCTGAGCTACCGTGTACTCTCATAGATAATTATCAAAGTGCGCTAGCTGCTCAGACTCGTACATCAGATCAAACACTAAGTAGCGTACGTGATAACTACCTAATATCCAATACAATATGGATAATCTATCATACGTTGTCCTATGAGCCATAACAAGTCAGGATGGAAGCATGCAAAACCCTACAAAAGCAAGGCCTGCGCAAAAGCTGCCGGGTACATCAACGGACTTTAATGCTAAGGATACCACTAGGTAAGAAAGATGATTCAATCCCTTATCTGATGTGTGCACACACTTTCACTTAGAAACGACACAGTCCTCGCTATTCGAGAGAGTATGCTTTTCCTAACCAAAACGATTAATACCTAATGACAAGGTCCCCGGATGGGATGGTCATTTTCCGTTACCTCGTATGGACCGCAGGCCGCCACATTAATGGCCATACAAGGGATGTAAACACCGCTTGCCTAAAGACTATGAGAGACATTAGGACGCCTCGACCAAGATCGAGAGTGAAAGAGTCCCCATACGCGCTACCTTTCCAACGATGGCACAATAGATTCAAGAACATGACGCGGACACCCGAGTATTTAACAAGTACTCTTTTTCTTATTTTCTCATTCTCAAATTAATCAAGTGACAGTTCATAACAAATAGTATCGTCAAACTTGTATAGTGGAAATTTAGTTCAAGTAGTTCTTCAGGTGAACGGACACACATAGAAAGCTTAAATAATTTATTTGAGTCCGATTGTAAATTTTAAACATTTTTCACAATTCATTATTTTACTATTCACCGTATTTACTATTCATTGTATTTACTATTCATCGTATTTACTATTCCTCGTATTTTATACGTATTCGTATTTCGTATTTGTACGTATTTTTATACGTATGTATACTTTTATACTTTGTATTTTATCCGTATTCTTATACTTAGTATTTTCATACTTTAGGATATTTTATTTAAGTATAAACCAATTTTATTTCCTAAGTATAAAAATTTAGTTTTAAAGTTGTTAAGTTCGTTTTGTATTTAGTGTTTTGAAAGATTATTTCAAATGTAAAACTCGGTTAGACTTAGTCATATATACTTAACTAATATTTTAGCGGTTTCATTTTTAGCGAGGTTGTCGTAGTTCATTTTAAATAGTCCGTATATCCAATCCAAATTTAAGCAAGGGTAGTAACACTCGACATTATTCATTTTAATACGTGTAACGTTTATTTTTATCGGTTTAGTTGATCTTTTTTATTAATGGTTCATTATACAATCTAATATAATCCTAATTATACATCATTTTTAGTGACTAAGTGATAAATTCATTTTGACCCAATTTGACCCAAAATTAAGGTGGATGCCGTGGGGTTATATAGGTTAGTTTATTTATTTCTTTTTTTGTTTTTATTAATAAATCATTACTTTATCTAATTTAATTATTTAAGTGATAAAAATAAAAAGTGACAAAAATTATTTTTAGTCCAAAATAGACCCTAAGGCCGTGGCTACTCATACTTGCATCATTTATTTTCGTTTACAAATTTTATCGGTTTTTTTTTGACTTAAAGTTCTTATATACTAATTTATTCAAAATATTCTAAAGTGATTTAAACTAGTAATTAAAACAATAAATAACTAAAACTTATAAAATTTATGAATCAAACCAATTAACTAAGTGAAGAACATATGAATATGTAAAGAACTTTAATGATTTTCATATGAACATTTATTAGTTAAATTTTTATATGTTTATGAAATTTTCTCAAATTTTCCCTACAAGTCCATTTTAACTAAACTAATCATAATATATTATTTAGAAAAATTAAAACTAAAAATTTGTCCATTTTCTTTAGAAATGCCGAGTATGTATATATATATGTTTAAAATTTTATTTTTGATTTTTATACTTCTAATTCAACAACTAATTTACTTTATATTATTTATACTTTTAATATGAGTGAAAAAAAACATATACGAATATTAACATACAAAAGTAAATCATTTTACACACAAGAATAACAACAACACATTCAAGAACACACATACTTTAAAATAATCAAATTTCATAACAATTTCTTTTTAAGTCCTAAACATAAACTAATTATATTTTTATGTCCATTTTATTATGAGTATTTTAAGCATGCAATTTACAAAAATTAAAACGAAAAAATTAAACTAAAATAAGGGGTAATGCCGTGTGATATGTATGTGTTACTCAAATGTTATTTTTCGATTTTTGTCTCCTAATTTAACATGTGAACACTAGGTGATATAAAACATCATACATACAAATCAAAAACAATAAAATCAAGTACGAGGCGCTTATCACATAAGTGTGCGGGAAGCACCTTGATTAGGTTAGTGGAATGAAATCCTAGCAATTATCGGGATCGATAATATGGTCGAATTGGCTCAAGTCGATGCTTCCTCCTTGCTCCTCTTCTTTGGTAGATTAGTACATAAAAAGAAATAAACAAGTTAGAAAATTTTATTAAGACTAAACTAGTTAACTAAGAGTTTAAAGTGTATATGTAGTTTTAGGTTTAGGTGATGTTTTAAATTTTCATTAATTCGATTTTATGTTTCATGCTCATTTTTAAGTTTAAAAGAAGTTGTGATTAAAGAACATAAATGTGGAGAAGTATGTTAATAGTTTAGGTGAATTATAAACATGAAAATAGAAGTTTTAAAGAAGAAAAGTTAGAGGAAGAAGATGAAGATCATTAAGGTTTACTCAAGGTTGAAGATGAAGGAGCTTGTAAGTTTCTTGAGTATGTGTTTATTTAGAGAGAAAATGGAAGACTTAGAGAAAAAGAAAGTTTGATGTTGTTGTTGTGTTTGTACCGTATGATAGTAGTAGTAGTAGTAGTAGTTGTTGTTGTGTTTTAATTTGTATTATGTAATATGTGTGAATGCATTTGAGGTTTGGTTTTATTATCATTTAAATTAAAAGCTAAGTGATGATGTAATTAAGTAGGGTGGCTTGACATAGGGTGGCTTGAATTGATGAGACTTGTTAGTAAAGTGTAGACAAGGAGGAAGAGCAAGCACATGAGCATGTGATGCTCAAGGAGAGGCCGGCCTACTTGGGTCCAAATGAGCCTCGGTTTTCGTTTTTGAATTTTTCGATTTACGCGCACGCGAAAAGTCTCGAGTTGAAATATATAGTCTTAAAATAATGTTTTGAAATAAGATCGAAAATAAAAATGAAAATAAAAGTCAAAACGAAATCAAAATAAAAATTTGGTACTAGCCCCTCGTAACTTTGAAATAAAATTTTATTTGATCGAAATATATATTTTTTTTGTTGAGTGTTATCGATTTAAATCATTATACTCAAACGTCAAAACATTTATCAGTTTAGACTTCGTGTAGCTCATTATTTCGATTTTTAGTGGAAGTGCTAGTTAAATCAAAATGTAATAGTAATTTGATATTAATATAATATGTTTTGTTAGTAATAACTAAAATGACTTAACCTTAACTAGTCTTAGTTGTGCTTGGATTATATGTAAGTAGGTTAGTAAAAGAATTTGGTGATTGAATCACCATAGGGTGACTCGGCATTTTGGGTCAACATTGACCTCGATTTGCGTGCCGGAATTTGTCGTTGAGAAATTTGTCGGGGATTCATCATTCAATTTATCGAGTTTGAATATGAAAGAATAAAGTTCAAATTCAAAGTAATTCAAAATGGTTTTAGTTTAGATGCTAGGAAAATGTAGTGTGTTGTTTTAGGAAAATAATTGAGTTGAGGTTGTCTAATTATTGATTTCCTAATTATGATTAGCTTAAATTAACACGGGGTGTTACAATCCTCCCCCCTTAAAGAAGTTTCGTCCCCGAAACTTAAAGTAATCTAGGTGGTTGAGGTTACCTGCGCTAAACAGCTCCGGGTATTTTTCCTTCATTGACGCCTCGGTTTCCCAAGTAGCTTGTTCGGTATTATGCCCCCTCCAAAGGACCTTAATTAGGGGTATTGCCTTTCGTCTCAAAGTCTTGGTTTCACGTTCCAGGATTCCCACCGGCTTCTCGGAGTACAACAGGTTGGGCTCGATTTCGACGACATCGGGCGTAACGATGTGGCTTGGGTCAGATCGATATCTCCGCAGTTGAGATACATGGAATACATTGTGTACTCTTGATAGGTTAGGCGGTAGGGCAAGTCGATATGCCACTTCTCCGATTCGCTCCAGTATCTCGTAGGGTCCTATATACTTCGGGCTCAGCTTCCCTTTTAAGCCGAATCGTTTTACTCCTTTCATGGGCGACACCTTCAAGAATACTTTGTCCCCCTTTTGGAATTCAATAGGTTTACGATGCTTGTCAGCATACTTTTTCTGACGATCTTGAGCTGCCTGTAACCTCTCTCGGATGATTTTAATGTGTTCGATCTGGTCCTGGATGGTCTGTGGTCCGGTGCCCACATTGTCGCTAGCGTCGTCCCAACAAACTGGGCTTCGACACTTTCTTCCATATAACGCTTCAAAAGGGGCACACTTGAGGCTAGCATGATAGCTGTTGTTGTAGGAGAACTCGATTAGTGGTAAGCTCCTTTCCCAGTTAGCGTTAAACTCCATCGTACAAGCTCTTAACATGTCTTCTAACGTTTGAATGGTTCGTTCGGTCTGGCCGTCTGTAGCTGGGTGAAAGGCGGTGCTCATTTTCAACTGGCTACCTAAGGCTTCCTGCAATTTCTTCCAAAAGTGGGAAGTAAATCTTGCGTCCCTATCCGAAATAATATCAAGGGGCACACCATGCAGTCTGATTACTTCTTTCTCATAGGCCTTTGCTAACTCATCCAATCCCCACGTCTCTTTTATCGGAATAAAGTGGGCAGACTTTGTTAATCGATCCACGATGACCCAGATTGCATCTTTACCACTCGAGGTCCTCGGTAGTCCCATAATGAAATCCATTGAGATTGAGTCCCATTTCCCTCGTGGTATATCTAACGGTTGCAGGAGTCCTCCCGGTCTTTGATGTTCGAATTTCACCTTCTGACAAATCAAGCATTTAGCCACGTGTTCTGCTATTTCCTTTTTCATTCTGATCCACCAGAATCGCAATTTCAAGTCTTGGTACATCTTATCTGACCCAGGATGTACTGAATATCGGGTGCTGTGTGCTTCGTCCAATATTCTGCGTTTTAGTGCTTCATTGTCCGGAATACACCATCTGCCCTTGAATCGAAGACTTCCGTCAGGGTGAATTTCGAATCCTTCAGTCCCTTCTGACGGTATCCTTTCTCGGATCGTTACCAGCTCAGGGTCTTCCCATTGTAGTACTCGGATGTCGTGGAGTATCTCGGGTTCCACTACCATTGCATTTAAATCAGCATCATCGGACTGTACTAAGTCCAAGTTCAATCTTCTCAAATCTTGAACGAGGTCTGATGGAACCTCCCAGATATTATTCAGTGAGCGTGGAGTCTTACGACTTAAAGCGTCTGCTACGACGTTCGCTTTTCCTTCGTGATAAAGCAGCTCGATCTTGTAATCCTTGATTAGTTCTAGCCACCTCCTTTGTCTCATATTCAGCTCTTTCTGCGTGAATATGTACTTCAAACTCTTGTGGTCAGTGTAGAACTTTATGCTGACTCCGTAAAGATAATGTCGCCAAATCTTCAACGCGAACACCACTGCTGCGAGTTCAAGGTCGTGGGTTGGATAATTCTTTTCATGTACTTTGAGTTGTCTAGATGCATAAGCGATCACCTTGCCCTGTTGCATTAGGACACACCCTAGTCCATTCAAAGACGCATCGCTATACACCTCGTATTCGTCTCCGTCAGTTGGTAGGGCCAGGACTGGTGCAGTAGTCAGCCTTGTTTTGAGTTCCTGGAACGCCTTTTCACAGTCTTCGTTCCACAAAAACTTGGAGTCCTTCTGTAGGAGTTTAGTCATTGGGCGCGCTACCTTTGAAAAGTCAGGTACGAACCGCCTATAGTAACCAGCCAAGCCCAGAAAGCTCCGAACCTCTGTGACGGTCTTTGGTGCGACCCATTCCTTTACGGCTTCTATCTTTGCTGGGTCTACCATTACCCCTTCCTTCGAAATCACGTGGCCTAGGAATGCCACTTCGCTCAGCCAGAATTCGCACTTAGAGAATTTTGCATACCATTTATCTTTCCTTAAAATCTCCAACACAGTGCGCAGATGTTTTTCGTGTTCTTCCTCAGTTTTTGAGTAGATTAGGATGTCATCTATGAATACGACCACGCAAACGTCCAGATATTCGTGGAAGGTTCTGTTCATCTGATCCATGAACACTGCAGGTGCGTTGGTGAGGCCAAAAGGCATCACTTTGAATTCATAGTGGCCATATCTAGATCGGAACGCAGTCTTCTGTATGTCTTCCCTTCGTACACCTATCTGATGATAACCCGACCTTAAGTCAATTTTGGAGAAAACGCCTGCTCCCTTGAGTTGATCGAATAGGTCGTCTATCCTCGGCAAAGGATAACGATTCTTGATTGTAACCTTGTTGAGTTCACGGTAGTCGATGCATAGGCGCATACTCCCGTCCTTTTTCTTAACGAAAAGTATCGGAGCGCCCCAAGGCGAGACACTCGGTCTGATGAAGCCTCGATCTATTAACTCCTCCAATTGTTTCTTAAGTTCCTGGAGTTCAACTGGCGCCATTCGGTAGGGTGCCTTTGAAATTGGTGCTGTGCCTGGCAGCAAGTCGATTGAGAATTCTACGTCTCGTGCAGGTGGCAGGCCTGGCAATTCCTCAGGAAACACATCTGGATATTCATTTACGATGTGAATATCCTCGATCTTTGCTCGCCCTCCACTTTGTTGATACCGCACGTAAGCTTGGTGATGTCCCTTTCTCCCCATGCTCGGATTTTCATGGCGCATACAAATCGTACCTTTTCTTTCGAAGGTGTATTTTGGTAAGTTACTATCGTTCCATTAGGACTCTTCAATGTGATTCTCCGATCTCGGCACTTGAACGTAGCATGATGACGAGTCAACCAATCCATTCCCAAAATTATATCGAATTCAGGAAGGTCGAATAAAATAAGATCGGAAAGAAAGTTTGTGTGGTGAATCATAATTTGTACATTATTGTACTTTGCAGAACAAGAAATATTTTTGCCATTTGGTAACGATATGTTAGTGCTTATTTGTTCAGGTTTTGTAAGTTTGGATTTTGTTAGAAATTTTGATGAGATAAAAGATAAGGATGCACCCGTATCGAATAAAATAAAGGCAGGTACAGAGTTAACCAAAAATTTACCAGTGACGACGTCTACATCCTGACAGTCCTCAGCATCACCATCATTCTCTGACAGAACATAAACTCTTCCTTGAACTCTTACGGCGGGCGGTGGTCCCGTGTTCACTCTACCCATCGTTCCCTTCTTAGGGCAGACGTTGGCCTTATGTCCTACTTCTCTGCATATGAAGCACGTGATCGGTGCGCCATTGCATTGTTTCCCCGGGTGTAGTCGTTGTAGGCAGGAACGACACTTATCGGCCTCGTATACTGGTGGAGGCCCTGGAGGGTTAGGGGTAAACCTTGGTTTACTCTGAGTGGGGTTCTGAGCGAAATTCGTAGGTTTTTGGTAACTCCGGACTGATGGGTTAGGCCGTGGTAGAAAAGGTCGCTGGTAGTTAGGCTTCTGGATGAAGCTAGCACTCGCCACAGAAGGCGTAAATGTTTTCTTCTTCCTCCTCTCCTCAGCTTCGCCCTTCTGGATGGGTGCCCAGATACACGTTGCCTTTTCGTAGGCTTCAGCAAAGTTCTTACAGCCGAACCCGCTCATGTTTATCCTCAGGTTATTAGTCATGCCTCGTACGTAACGAGTTGCGAGTTCCTCCTCGCTAGTCAATATCTTAGGAGCAAACTTGGACAGCTCCTGATATTTTTCTGTGTAAGCTTGTAGGGACATTTCACCCTGGGTTAGATTCCTAAACTCTTCTTCTTTTTCCCACTTCAACTCTTCCCCAAAGTACTTGTTTTCCAACATGGTCTTAAACTCGCTCCAGTTATAGAGCCTTAGGGGGAATTGGGATTTGATCAGGCGCCACCAACTATTTGCCTCTCCTTTCAGGTAGTACGCTACCACGTTCACCATTTCGTTAGGTGGTGTCTTGCTCAGTTCTAGCAACTTTTCCATCTCTTCGATCCACTCTGTCAAGACCGTGGGGTTGACAGAGCCAGAATATGTTTGGGGTCGGTGTTTGGAGAACCTCTCAAATGCGGACTGATTGTTTCCGCCACCTTGATGTTGATACATATTTTGAGCAATTTTTGTAATTGCATCTTCGAATCCTTTTGTAACACCCCGTGTTATTTTAACACAATTGTATAAAAGAATTTAATTCCTTAAATTAAATTCATCCTTTTTCCTTATAATAAAAATGCGTCTGAATTTTTTTCGCCAAATAATACTAAAATTTCCTAAGTACAAATTTGAAAATTTTGAAAAATAAAGTTTGTTGTATTATCTTTAGAATTGAAAAAGAAACACATTTCAAAATTTTATAAAAAATCAACACAAAATTTATATCGCCTTTCAAAGTTCAAAAAGGTTAAGTTATGTTTACTATTCATAAAAATATATGTAAAACCTTTTATTTATAAAATTCAATTTCAAACACTTTTCATTTTTAAATAAAAATGAACCTTTATACTTTTCCCGTATCTGAAATTCGGGTCAACAATTTCAAACACGCAAATCAAAAATCAAACATCTTATCCTCTTTGTGGACAAGGGATTTTGACCCACGCGATGTTTTATTTCAAAAACATTTTCATTTGAAAAGAGTCGCCACTAAATTTTTAGGTGGAATTTAGAAACCAATTTTAGAGAAAATGAGTTCGTGTGAGTTTACGTGTTAGGAAGTTTAAAAGAATTTCATTAATTTTAACGCCTAACCACTACAAAGAATCTGCCTCTACTAAGTAAAACCATGGCTATTATGAGTACGTATGCGAGTATGCAAACAAATATTTTAACCCTAAACGAATAAATATCCATTCTACGTCGTTTAATGCACATATAAATTCGTCGAAGTTATTCAACAGAGGTTCATTTACTATTCTAGCAAACAAAAAAAAGAAGCAGAAATACTCACCGACAGCATAAGAAAGATTAACAAACGTTAGCGGCAGACGAATAAAAGCAATCAAATATAACTAACATCCTATATGAATAAACAGGAATAATTAACAGATAATCGAACATGGCACACGAATACAAAATAGTGATAAGCAAACATGATTCAAACGCATAAACTAAATAATCCAAGGTAATTATAGTGATGTGTAGACCCACGCAAATCAAACAAACACGGACCGACAGACAAGAAAAAAAACGTGCAAACCCATATTTAAATACAACTAGTGGACACACTCACATACACAAATGATAACAAACAAGCACAAATACACGATGCAGGCTACTAATTAATACAACAAAACGTATCAAACTAATAAACAAATGTAGCTAAAAGGATGTGCAGATCAACACAAATCATGATCAACAAACACGAGCAACATGCAGACAACCGGGATACTAAGACACGAAGCATGATATATAAATACGCACAAATACGAGTAAATACACGCAAACGCAAGCAGACTACGTAAAGGTCTAAACGCACCACATAAAAAAAAAGAAATCTGAATTCTGAACTGGACTATTCTATATGTCAAACTACTACATAACTCGAGCTTAATATACGGAGCAAAGACCAACAGAGACCACGCAATATACGACTTACTTGATCAACAAACTAAGGACTGTACAAACGCTAAACGACGAAATAAAAGCATGATAAACGAAATGGTACATAGACATGAATTGCACGATTGAAGAGCACGACAGGAACGAGATGAATTGCGAAACCAAAATCAAACGACAGAACAGGATCATTGAAAACTAAATTGGCATGAAAACGTGAATTACAAACTGGAAAAACATGAAAGGCTAAATTTCAGACGACTGACGCAATTACACATGAATGAAATTAATGAACTCATCAAACTAACGTGGAGACTCCGACCATATTACACAAAGAAATCAAACATGAATACTAAGCAAACAATGGACACGACCTATCTATACATATATGTCAAAATCATGTGAGGAATATAAATCCAAAACGAATAATGAACATAACGAATACACCGACGAACAATGAAGCAACAGAGAGTAATAAAAACGACAGAGGGTTATAAAAACAATAAAAACGATAATTTAACAAAATAAAAAGAGTATTTTTGCACCCTCAACTTACATGTATCGTTGACCAAATATCCGAGTCGTAATCGATTGTAAGATTTTATCCCGAGGGGCCGTCGTCGACGAAACAATTGCAAAAACCGTAACTTTGAACCAATGCTGACAGCGATTTTCAAAAGCTTGTAACTTATTCGTTTCTCAACGAAATTTCGAACCGAAAGATGTTTTAGAATCGTGGTAAGATGAACTTTAAGATTGGGTAAACAAATCAGAAAGACTATGGTGTTTTCAACACGAAAAACGGGGTAGAACAGGTGAGGGCAGAATGAAAAGCTGAAAAACGTGCTCTGTTTTTAGAGCAGATTTCTCGACTCCCTTTGAGGCTTTTTTTGGGCTTTTTTGTGACTTAATCTTGTGTGTGTATGCTGTATACTTCGTATGTAATGAAGGCTTGTGGATGGTGTGTATTTATAGGGTCGAAAGGTAGGGTTTAAGGAGGAAAAGAGCAGCTTTTTCTTCTCTTCTGAGAGCTGCGGTTTTAGGCTCGATTTAGGGCTTTGTGGAGTGTTTTCTTGAGGGTTAAGCAAGGGTAAACGGAGTATGTGGATCAGGTATTGGTTTTTGGTTGTGGGTATGGATTTGGGGCTAGCAAAACGGGTTTTTGGGCTGTTAAAAACAGAGCACGGTGAAGGGGTTAGGACGTGCTATTTGGACAGGTTTTTTGGGCTGATTATGGTCGTGGTTTGAGGCTGGGTTTTGGCCTGGATACGAGCTTTGGTACGTGGGGTAGGAGGTGGGAGAAAAGGCCTTGAAATTCATGTTGAAACGGGCTCAAAATCATTCTCAAAATCGAGCTTAAAACGAGTTATGAAACGTGCTGTTAAGAAAACGAATTCGTCGAATATGATTTAATAAACTGTCTTAAAAGCATGAGAAACGACTTTTCAAGTCAAAATATTAAATTTGTAAAAGCGACTTTTCAAATCGAATTACTTAAAATGATTTTTCAAACCAAAACATTTTATTTTCAATAAAACATTACTTGCGACAAAATAAAATTTGACAGAGCTTACTAAATCAAAAATCTTTTGAATTAACAAACATTAGGTCGACAGCGCCCTGCTTACATTGCAATACGAGCTCGAATAAATGATACGAAAACACGTTGTCCTATCATCATAGGGTATTGGTCGGGTTTTCTATAAATTTCCATATCGACAGATACGGGTATCTACAGAGCCCCCACTTTGACTAAGGCTTGGACAGACGAAAGTCAAAGTAGACCCTCGAGCCGATCATAAATCACAACTTGAGAGCCTCACGGGTCGTTTATGGTCCCTTAGACCTGTGTATATAAGCTCACCAGCCATAAGAAGAAATCATACCTGAAACTTGATCATGGATGCCTTTATTTTCGTGAGGGTGTGGGTTGAGCCTTATCCTCGGGCGCCTACGTATCCGTTGTGACAGAATCAAACCCGTATCGTAGTTCGAGCTCGCTGGCCTGTAGCCACGCTCGCCCAAAACAAATGATATTTGTTTACTCGATTGAGTAAAGCCTATATCTGCATTCTTTTTGGGAGTGTCACTCCTTTTAGCTTCTGCTTGTATTTCTTTATCTTGAGGATGTCATCCTGCCGTCGGGGTCCAAGGTGGATGACTTTAGAGCCCCCTGCTTGAGCGTTCCTGTTCAAACTTACACAAAACATAGTATACGGCTAACAAATCATTGCACACAACTCACATAGTGAAATCTGCGCCTTTTGAAACAGAAAGGATGGATCATCGATCCGAGCTGCGAATTGTATTTGAAAATGGGTCTTCGACCTGCTTTTAAAAAGGATGGATCATCGATCCGAACTGAGAATTTTATTCGAAAATGGGTCATCGACCTGCTTTTAAAAGGGATAGATCATCGATCCGAACTGAGAATTTTAATTTGAAAAAGGGTCTTCGACCTGCTTTTTAAACAAAAGGGATGGATCGTCGATCCGAATTGAGAATATTAATTTGAAAATGGGTCCTCGACCCGCTTTTTTAAACAAAAGGATGGATCATCGATCCGAACTTTAAGTAGTGATCTGAGCTAAAATAGATATCGCGCTGGAAATGGGTCATCGACCCGAGCTAAAACCAATATTTGCGTCCTCGATTTGCATTTCAAGTAGATACATGACAGATGGATCATCGACCCCGACCTGAGAAGTTATTCAAAATTTTGCGTCCTCGACCTATATTTTGAGATTAAAGAGTGTTGGGTGTTCGACTGGAAACCGTAAACATCTTTTGAAAATGAGTCGTCGACCGAAAATCGTAAACATCTTTTGAAAATGGGTCGTCGACCGAAAATCGTAAACATCTTTTGAAAATGGGTCGTCGACCGAAAATCGTAAACATCTTTTGAAAATGGGTCGTCGACCCGCATCTTGAAAAGTGGATGAGTCATCGACTCGAACTATAAACATCATTTGAAAATGGGTCTTCAACCCGCATTTTTACTTAAGTGGATGGGTCATCAACCCGAGCTATGTTAATCATTTGAAAACTGGGGCCATCGACCCGTATTTTGAGGAAAAGGCAGATAGGTCATCGACCCGAACTATAATTGTCATTGAAAATTGAAGTCATCGACCTTGATTTTGAAGGAAAAGGTGGATGGGTCATCGACCCAAGCGAAACACAGCTTTTGAAAATGGGTCATCGACCCGCGCGCAAGACATCGTTTGAAATTAGGTCATCGACTCCTATAGAAAATTTCATTTGAAAATCAAAAGTGGTCCTCGACTTGAACTTTGGATTTGAAAACAGGTCATCGACTCGATTTAGAGCACTTAGAATAATTCGGCCATTAACCTAGTTTAAAAACATCGTTTTTAAAGGTGGGATTGCGGGTTCTACCTAGACTACAGAAATCACTTGGAAATTGACGTGGGGTATTGGTTAGCATGCATCAAATCGAATTGGGTCCTCGACTCGCGTTGTAAACATCATTTTAAAAAATCAAGAAGAGTCATCGACTCTGAATGTAGACATCATTTAGAAATTGAAATGGGCCGTCGGCCCGCAAGCATCATTTTGAAAATTGAAGAAGAGTCATCGACTCTGAATCTAAACATCATTTAGAAATTGAAATGGGCCATCGGCCCGCAAGCATCATTTTGAAAATTGAGGTGGGTCATCAACCTGCATTTGAAATTTGACCTCGGATTATCGACCCAAACTTTGCAAAAAGGTTCTTGAAATGTTTGAGATTGAAGCATGACCAAGTGAGCATGAGACGCGACACAAATGTGATATAAATACAATAATGACGTGACACGAGCGACTGTCATTTGAACGTTCGACCATGACCGACTCGACCTAAGACAACGTTTCACTGACGGGTAGACTAGTAAATGTGCAAGGTCTTTTAGGATGATTGACACGTCGTCTAAAATAGACGTGGGTTAATAGTATCATGTTCTCCCCCCTAAGCAAATTCTTTGTCGAGATGTGAACTAACTGTCAAAGTAAACATCTTTGCCAATTCCCATTAAGAAAAAGATCATTTCAAGACTGGACAATTACTTATCAGAACATTGATTCTTATCTCAATCTAAATCGAGCACTAAGACAGACTCAACAAAAGTTGCTTCATTTGGACTTTGTAAAGACCCGTAAAAAAAAAAATGACCAGATGACAAATTTGATGATGGGCGTTGGTGGATTGTATCCCTTATTCTAAAGGATTGCCTACATATTCGCGTGGGGCGAAATCAAATCCGATGTAGTTCGATCTAGGTGCATAAACATGGCAATTTTTCTTGTGTGCAACACTCGAAGGTTTCACCTAAGGTATCGTGTTGTAGGATCCCTTCTGGACCCTAAATGCTTGGGTACAACTACATAAACCAAAGATTCTCAGAACTCAAGACCATGTCTCCATTACCGTTTTAAGAACGACTTAAAAGGAATTGACGGTACTTTCTGACCGTTTTGGCTTCGCCTTTAATTTTGACTTTGATCTTCGATCTCCGACGTGTTGCCCTTCAATTTTTTGTATTTCTGTATTCTTGTTTGCGTTTTTGAGAATAGGCCACGCCCTTTGTGGCTTTTGCTAGATCTTACGGTGGGCGGTCGCACGTGGTCATATGTATATCACGCCGGACTCCTCTGACAAGTTCGTTTGCTTATTAGGCACGCGATCGAGTACACGGAGGGCGATCCATGAGTATTCGTACTTTTGGTCGCGATCAAATTCATGACCACTATGGAGCTCCAAATTAATGGATCCTCCTCCAATGCAGAGGAATAGTATACCACAAGTTGACTAACGGACCTTAGCTTTTAGTTGTCGGAAACCCTTTGGTCTTTGTTTTTGTCTTGAGTTGGTGTTGCACCTTACCATTTAGAATCGAATACGTATTTCTACCCCAGGGACACCCTTCGAGTGCGTTGTGCATTTTTATCAGTTGGATTATGGAAGCAAATTAGAGACAAGATCAATTTCATTGATTTTGAGAAGGGGTTAGAAATAATTGTGGGAAAAAACGAATCTTAGACTCCACTCAGACATAAGACTTGAATGCGAATTCTGACTTATAATCACCAATCTCGGCTTTGAACTTTTCTCCTTTCAGGAGTTGACTCAGGTGCTTGGTTTGAAAGTTACCCCATTTTTGCAACGTGATTTTGACTTGAGGAGGAGAATACGCAACTCGGGTTCAGAAATCGGCATGGTTTCGATGCTATTTATAAATTGGTAGAGGTTTCATTCTATTTAACAACTCGAGATGCAAATGGACTGGACCAGATTAATCATGAAAAGACTCAGAGCGTAACGACATGGTCTACGACCTAACTATGCAAATGCATGCGACATATGGACTTGAAAACAGACTCACGGTATGAGACTTAGACCGACTAGACATGGACTTGATGTAATTAACTCGTGTTTGGACGAATAGGCTTCTAGGGTTTATGCAAATCTTTCAAAAATAGACCGGATGAGACGTTGTTGTGCCCTGACTCAAAACTAAAAAAATGACATGCATGACTTGGGCCCAAGAGTAGACCTGGGTGACCCAACTAGGTAAATTCTCTAAGGCTTTTAGATGGACTTACTACACATGGCTTGGATTCCCACTAGACTCGACTCGGTGCATTTCATGCTTACTCGCGACTTGAAAAAGAAACTTATTTTCGAAATTGAGGTTTGAAATGGGCAGCACTTCGACTACAAAAAAAAGCATATTTGGTTCGAAATTTCAGTTTAACTTGGGCTAGATTTTACCTTTGAAAAACTTCGTTTTGGTTGGAAAAAATTCTATTCCCAAATGGGTAGCATTTCAAAAGCGTTCAAGATTATTCTAATCCTAAACGTATAGCATTTCAGCTTAAAAACTATTCTTTTTTCAAAAGACGTAGCGTTAAAAAATTTTTGGGATTAATCTAATCCTAAACGGGTAGCATTTCAGTTTGCAAGGATCTTCTTCAAAAGACTTAGTGTCGAAGATTATTCTAATCTTAAGTGGATAGCATTTCGGCTTATAAAAGGGATCTTTTTTCAAAAGAGTTAGTGTAAAGAACTGTTCGAGATTATTCTAATCTTAAACGGATAGCATTTCAGCTATAAAAGGATCTTTTTTCAAAAGAGTTAGTGTAAAGAACTGTTCGAGATTATTCTAATCTTAAACGGATTGCATTTCAGCTATAAAAGGATCTTTTTTCAAAAGATAATTTTCGGAAAAAAAGCTTTAGGATTTTCCAATCCTAACGAGAAGCATTTCAGCTTAATTAGAAAAGATCTTTTTTCAAAAGAGCTAAAATCGGAAATTACTTACGATTATTCTAATCCTAAACGAAATAGCATTTCAGCTAGAAATGGATCTTTTTTCAAAAGAGATTGAATCGAAAATTATTTAAGATTATTCTAATCCTAAAAGGGATGACATTTCAGCCAAGGAATGGATCTTTTTTCAAAAGAGCTTGAATCGAAAATTATTTAAGATTATTCTAATCCTAAACGAATAGCCTTTCAGCTAGGAATAGATCTTTTTTCAAAAGAGCTAGAATCGAAAATTATTTAAGATTATTCTAATCCTAAACGAGTAACTTTTAGCTTGGAGGAGATCTTTTTTCAAAAGAGCTAACATTGGAAAAAAATGTTTAAGATTACTCTAACCCTAAACGAATAATTTTTTAGCTTGGAGGGGATCTTTTTTCAAAAGAGCCAAAAATCAGAGAATATCTAAGATTATTCTAATTTTAGAAGGAAAGCGTTTCAGCTTAAAAAAAATCTTTATATTTCGAAAGAGATAGCGTGGGAAAATATTTAAGATTATTCTAATCCTAAAAAAGAGAGCGTTTCTGCTAGGAATGAATCTTTTTTCAAAAGAGCTAATATCGGAAATCTTTTAAGATTATTCTGATCCTAAAAAGAATAGCATTTCTGCTAGGAAAAGGTCTTTTTTCAAAAGAGCTAAAAATCGGAAATAATTTAAGATTATTCTAATCCTAAAAGGAAAGCGTTTCAGCTTGGACAAAAATCTTTGTTTTTTCGGAAAAGAAAGTGTTGGAAAATATTTAAGATTATTCTAATCCCAAAAAGACAGCATTTCAGCTTAAAGAATGATTTTTTTTTTTTTAGAAGGAAAGCATTTCAGCTTAAGTCAAAAATCGTTTCAAAAGAGATATCGAAGATTATTCTAATCCTAAAAAGACAGCATTTCAACTAAGAAAAGATTTTTGGAAAATATTCGATTGAAAAGATAGCGATTTGAAAAAAGACCAAAAACAAGGCTTTGGAATTCATAGAGCATTTAGTCATACGCATGACTCAAGGATGCAATGCATGACCTAGACTATTCTAAGTCTCGAAAGGGTCCATGCGGTGATTCCACGTTGTTAGGGAACTTACACCCCCACCATAAGTCGAACGAAATGGTGAGTAGCGATTGCTAACCTCGGCGGAACCACCTTGGTATTTAAACGGACACGATGAACGCGTCATTTCCTACTTTGAGATCGACCCAAAGGGAGAAATGGTTCGAATCTAACAAAGATGATGCATAAATAACATAAAAAAAGAAAGGGTACTCTAAATAGCCATCATTTTACTTTTCAAGTTTCACTGTCCCCAGTGGAGTCGCCAAATTGTGGACAAGGGATTTTGACCCACGCGATGTTTTATTTCAAAAACATTTTCATTTGAAAAGAGTCGCCACTAAATTTTTAGGTGGAATTTAGAAACCAATTTTAGAGAAAATGAGTTCGTGTGAGTTTACGTGTTAGGAAGTTTAAAAGAATTTCATTAATTTTAACGCCTAACCCACCACATAAAGAATCTGCCTCTACTAAGTAAAACCATGGCTATTATGAGTGCATTATGCAGTATGCAAACAAATATTTTAACCCTAAGCGAATAAATATCCATTCTACGTCGTTTAATGCACATATAAATTCGTCGAAGTTATTCAACAGAGGTACATTTACTATTCTAGCAAACAAAAAAAAGAAGCAGAAATACTCACCGACAGCATAAGAAAGATTAACAAACGTTAGCGGCAGACGAATAAAAGCAATCAAATATAACTAACATCCTATATGAATAAACAGGAATAATTAACAGATAATCGAACATGGCACACGAATACAAAATAGTGATAAGCAAACATGATTCAAACGCATAAACTAAATAATCCAAGGTAATTATAGTGATGTGTAGCCCCACCCAAATCAAACAAACACGGACCGACAAGAAAAAAAACGTGCAAACCCATATTTAAATACAACTAGTGGACACACTCACATACACAAATGATAACAAACAAGCACAAATACACGATGCAGGCTACTAATTAATACAACAAAACGTATCAAACTAATAAACAAATGTAGCTAAAAGGATGTGCAGATCAACACAAATCATGATCAACAAACACGAGCAACATGCAGACAACCGGGATACTAAGACACGAAGCATGATATATAAATACGCACAAATACGAGTAAATACACGCAAACGCAAGCAGACTACGTAAAGGTCTAAACGCACCACATAAAAAAAAAGAAATCTGAATTCTGAACTGGACTATTCTATATGTCAAACTACTACATAACTCGAGCTTAATATACGGAGCAAAGACCAACAGAGACCACGCAATATACGACTTACTTGATCAACAAACTAAGGACTGTACAAACGCTAAACGACGAAATAAAAGCATGATAAACGAAATGGTACATAGACATGAATTGCACGATTGAAGAGCACGACAGGAACGAGATGAATTGCGAAACCAAAATCAAACGACAGAACAGGATCATTGAAAACTAAATTGGCATGAAAACGTGAATTACAAACTGGAAAAACATGAAAGGCTAAATTTCAGACGACTGACGCAATTACACATGAATGAAATTAATGAACTCATCAAACTAACGTGGAGACTCCGACCATATTACACAAAGAAATCAAACATGAATACTAAGCAAACAATGGACCACGACCTATCTATACATATATGTCAAAATCATGTGAGGAATATAAATCCAAAACGAATAATGAACATAACGAATACACCGCGAACAATGAAGCAACAGAGAGTAATAAAAGCGATGAGGGTTATAAAAACAATAAAAGCGATAATTTAACAAAATAAAAAGAGTATTTTTGCACCCTCAACTTACATGTATCGTTGACCAAATATCAGTCGTGAATCGATTGTAAGATTTTATCCCGAGGGCCGTCGTCGACGAAACAATTGCAAAAACCGTAACTTTGAACCAATGCTGACAGCGATTTTCAAAGCTTGTAACTTATTCGTTTCTCAACGAAATTTCGAACCGAAAGATGTTTTAGAATCGTGGTAAGATGAACTTTAAGATTGGGTAAACAAATCAGAAAGACTATGGTGTTTTCAACACGAAAAACGGGGTAGAACAGGTGAGGGCAGAATGAAAAGCTGAAAAACGTGCTCTGTTTTTAGAGCAGATTTCTCGACTCCCTTTGAGGCTTTTTTGGGCTTTTTTGTGACTTAATCTTGTGTGTGTATGCTGTATACTTCGTATGCCATGAAGGCTTGTGGATGGTGTGTATTTATAGGGTCGAAAGGTAGGGTTTAAGGAGGAAAAGAGCAGCTTTTTCTTCTCTTCTGAGAGCTGCGGTTTTAGGCTCGATTTAGGGCTTTGTGGAGTGTTTTCTTGAGGGTTAAGCAAGGGTAAACGGAGTATGTGGATCAGGTATTGGTTTTTGGTTGTGGGTATGGATTTGGGGCTAGCAAAACGGGTTTTTGGGCTGTTAAAAACATAGCACGGTGAAGGGGTTAGGACGTGCTATTTGGACAGGTTTTTTGGGCTGATTATGGTCGTGGTTTGAGGCTGGGTTTTGGCCTGGATACGAGCTTTGGTACGTGGGGTAGGAGGTGGGAGAAAAGGCCTTGAAATTCGTGTTAAAACGGGCTCGAAATCATTCTTAAAATCGAGCTTAAAACGAGTTATGAAACGTGCTGTTAAGAAAACGAATTCGTCGAATATGATTTAATAAACTGTCTTAAAAGCATGAGAAACGACTTTTCAAGTCAAAATATTAAATTTGTAAAAGCGACTTTTCAAATCGAATTACTTAAAATGATTTTTCAAACCAAAACATTTTATTTTCAATAAAACATTACTTGCGACAAAATAAAATTTGACAGAGCTTACTAAATCAAAAATCTTTTGAATTAACAAACATTAGGTCGACAGCGCCCTGCTTACATTGCAATACGAGCTCGAATAAATGATACGAAAACACGTTGTCCTATCATCATAGGGTATTGGTCGGGTTTTCTATAAATTTCCATATCGACAGATACGGGTATCTACACTCTTCCATTTTCTTTTTAATTTTGAAGAGGCAAACTTAACATCAAAACAAAGTAATCATTTTGATTTTTATTTATTTATTTATTATTTAATCATTTAATCTAAATATCTAATTACTATTTCATTTCTATTAAACTAGCTTTTTCCTAAATTGTCTAAATTTGAAGTTATACTTAATTTAAATTGATAAACGTTTTGACGTTTGATTATAATTATTTAAATCTATAACATTCAACGAAAAAAATAAATATTTCGACCTAGGAAAGTTTTATTCAAAATTTCGAGGATTATGATCCGATTTTTATTTTTAGTACCTTTTGAAAATTCCTTTTATTTTTAATTCGATTTTATTTTAAAACATCATTTTAAGATCATATCTTTTATTTTGAAACCTTTCGCGATCGCAAGAAATCGAAAATTTCAAAAGCGAAAATCGAGCCCGATTTTCTTTGAGCTAGCCGACTTACTTGAGGTCATCCATGACCATTTTATAGCTCTTCTTTTCTCTTACACAAGCCACCCTATTTTACTTACACAACCTACATTTTCATCATTTAAGTTTAATTAGCTTATTTACATTTTAAGTTTTATACATTATAATTATAATACATAACAAATACAATACTACTACTTTAATATTACCATTTTCATTTCCGTAACTTTTAAATATTTTCTTCAATAATAAATAAAATATTTTAGTCTTAAAATTTAAAAGTAGAAATATTTCGAAAAATTGTCAAACGCGCACACTTTAACTTTTATCGCTTTTGACGCCCGACTTTTTAAAACTGACTAATTTCGTGAAAAACATTTTAAAACATCTAAAAGACATTTTTAATGCACCAAATAGTAATATGGACTAAATGGTTGATGATGAAGTTGATGATGCTTTATTTAATTTAATTAAACATTATTTTCTAATTAAAATCTAACTTTAACCTAATTCTTTTAACCTAAAATTTTTACAACTTATTCCACAAGTTCTAAGGACCAAAATAAGCTCATTTAACTCCAAAATGTCGTGGCTAACACTCCCATTTTCTCTCATTTATTTTCTTCCATTTTTCTTCCAAAAACAATTAAAATAAAACACTAATATTATTTCTAATATTTCATAAGTGTTCTAGTAATTAGTGGGTATATATTAGGAGCTAATTTCATGGATTATTTTGGGTGTAGTGTGTGGGTAATATGGGTGAAGAAATTCCGATCTAAAATTTATTTTAGATCCCCGACGATTAACATCCTAATTAAGGTGACTAACTATGTCTTATATTATCTTTTTAGTAAATTAATTTGATTTTTATTATATGTTTTATGAGTATGATTTTTATGTTAAATATGTTAAACATCACTTATATGTTATGTGTTGTATAATAAAATGATAATAAATAAGTAATAATGATAATAGTGTAATTGTAGTAATATGTTCATATGTGTAGGTAATTTATTTTTGAGTACTTTAAATTATTGTTCATATGATTTATATGTTTATTTATGTTTTAGTTAAGTAGTATTATCATATAAAAATTATGTGAATTATTAACAATGAGTAAAGTGATTAAAAATCAAAAAAATAAAAATATATATACATACATGCTCAACTCGGCATTTCCCATTTATTTTAATATATTTTCACTTTTAATTTTTGTAAATAATATGTTAGAATAAGTTAGTTAAAATAGATGTATTCATGTGAAAAAAATTAAATTAGGAAAATAAATTATAAGTTAGTAAAAGTGCATTTGTGTTCTTATTTTTGTTCTTGGTGTTCTTGAAAGTTCATGTGAGCTTCATGTGTGTTCATCATTTGTATTCACTTTGATTTTGTTTTAATTTATGTTTGTTAATATTTTGTGTTTATGTTTAGTTATTGTTTTATATATTATTAGTAATATGATATAAAACAACCTAAAATATTATAAATCATTTAGATTAAAAAGTTAGAAAATTAAAGTGTTGAAAAACACTATTCATAAATATAAATGAAATGTTTAGTAAATTTCATTTTAGTTTAAATCATTTTGGCATAATTAGAATAATTAAAATATAAAGACTTTAAGTTAAAAACCGATAAAATCGAAAAATGAAAATTTAGGACATCACTATGTTAGCCACGGCATCCCCTTCATTTTTAGGGTTAAAATTTGTTTTATCACTTTTTAATTTATTGTTAAGTTAATTTAATTATTAATTAATAAGTCAGAAATTAAGAAATTAAAAAGAAATAAATCAATTTTTGTATTATATATGTTGTACACGGCATCCTTCATTTTTATTGACTAAATTTGACCAAAATGAAATTATCACTAAGTCACTAAAGTTAAATAGTAATTAGAATTGAAGTTTTGTATAAATCGTTTTAATTATAAATGAATTATGTTAAACCGATAAAAATGAATAACCGTTATGAAAATGAACTAAATCGTGTGCTACTGCCTTTGCAATTATTGGACTGTTGAACTTGGACATACGGACTTAAATGGATTCCACGATACTATTGTTTTTAAAATGAAAATCGCTAAATTTAGTTAATAGACGACTAAATTTAACTAAGTCTCATTTTAAAATAAATACCATTATCACTTTCTACAAATTGAACTTAACATTTTTAAAACTAGAATTTTAAAATAAATATCTTTATCACTTTTTACAAACCGAACTTAACATTTTGAAAACTAGACTTTTAAAATATTTCCATAAATCACTAAGTACAAAATGAACTTAACAATTTTGAAACTAGAAATTTATACTTAGGAAATAAAAAGATTTAGTATTATACTAAAATATCTTAAGTATAAAAATACGTATAAGAATACGTATAAATATAAAAATACGAATACGTATAAAAATACGTATAAAATACGGTGAATAGTGAAAAGTGAATAGTGAAAAGTGAATAGTAAAATACTAAAAATAATTGAAAATTTTACTAAGTATAGAAAATTGAAAATGAATAAGTAAATGATTTAAAGTGTTTGAATAACACCTAAATAAAATTTGACATATTAATAAACATATCAAATTAGAAATTTAAAAACGTTAATAATTAACAACGCTTCAAATAATAAACGAACGTGTTATGTGATCATATGAAACCTACAATTCAAATAAAACGTTTGACGCTGAGACTAGGAGAGTCTAGTAACATGTGATATGGAATATCAAATAAATAATGAATAATGAGTAAGTTAAATAAAAGGTCAAACGCTTGAGCCTCCGATATGAAAACGCAATCGTAAGTGAAGTGGGGTTAAGATAGTCTTGTGCGGATACCACTATCTCGATCTCTGGCTTGGGTCATATCGAATAGTGTGGTTTAAGCCGGCAGCCTTATTGCTTAGTGCATCCTGCCCATGCCATTACGCCTTAAGTCGTATAGCCAAGGCCGTACAAGATAATGAAAAATTCAACTCTTAGTGGGTCAGGCTTTAGGAAATAGTCGTTTTATCCTGAGTTAAGGTGCTCTATGAATAGCATAGCCCACTCTTAAATTGGATATTAGTGTATGCATACTAGACTAGGGCTTTATTCCCCTATTTCGCTAAAGTTATCAGGGCCACCGTGACATTATGTGCTTATGCGCTTTGCGGTTCTGTCTCCTTGCCGTGTTTCGTTCTTAGTGGGCGCGACACTTGCATTCGTTCTTACCCTGCGTAAAGATTACTTGACGAGATTGTATCACGAAGTTGAATCATTTCGAACACTAGACGATGAGATGCAAGTAATATAGTATTCGGCGTGGTTTACGAGTCGAGTAAGTCTCTGCACTATGGAAGTGAGATGCAATCGATCAGAGTACAAAGGCCTACTCAGTGGTCAGGCTCGTAAGCAGTATGTGTTGTTTGTTGTATGATTAATTGAGAACGAGTCTGCACGAGGAGAATGATAAGATACGTATGTTTGATTGCGATCCGATATCGCCTTGTAATGCTATTGAATTATTGTGATACTATTGATATGCTATTATGTGCTATTTGCCTTCAAAATTGAATATCATGCTTATATGATTTATCGCTTTAAACTGCATGTTTAGTATGACTTATATGTCTTTATATGCTATTTGTAATAAGCATGTTTATATTTTTATCATAATGTTATGTTTATAAAGCGATAGTAATAAACCAAAGTAATTGAAATCGAGGGTAAGTATGAGCATAGCTAGTCCTTTGTCTCAATGAGCATCCCAATAGTTTATTGTGCAGGAAAAGCGTGGACCGGATGCTTGGATTTTGGGACGGGACCAGCTTATATCTTTTGCTTTACCTTAGTTTGTTTTGAGAGATTTGTAATATATAACACTTTACTCTTTTAACTTCCGTATTTAGAGTTGTTCAATTCAACTCTTAAACGATGATGTAATATATTGGGTTATTTGTATAATTAATAACGCTGGTTTAAGACTTAATTAATTTCCGCCTTAGTAATTAAAGTCGACTAAAAAACAGGTTGTTACAGTTGGTATCAGAGCTGTCTTGCGACCGTGAGTAACTTAATAGTTATTTCACCTAGCGAGAGACACCTGGGCCGGACATTCATATCGTATGTCAGGCATAGACTTATAGGATCAAATAATAAATTAGAAATCTTAGCTCGCTAAAATAATAACTTAGATCGCTTTAAAGTGTGAGGATGGGTAGAAACCTTAAGGACCGACCATAGACTAAGGACTTTTAAATAACGAACTACTTCCCTCAAAATAAAATACACTAACTATCGTATGCTTGCTATTTGCTGATGTGACTAACTAAAACTAACAACTATCCTCGGATATAAAATCTAAGTAATAAGTTCAATTCTCGAAGATCGGAGCCTTTAATCAAATACTTGACGACAAGATCTCAAGCGCAACAAATGGATGCATCAAGGACCTTACAACTGATAAGACGTTCAAGATCTCGAAGATTTCTGTCGCAGAGAAGATTTCTACAACTTCATTTAATTATCCACTTTAACTAAAATTCTTATTTCGTTCTCTTTTAAAAATTTTAACCTCCTTAACCTTTTCCTTCTAACTCTCAATTTTCCTAAACCTATAATTTCTAATAACTACTTTTCAAATGAACTTTCATTTCTCTTCCTTAATTTCACAAAATGATTTCATTTTTGTTTTTCAATTTCATAAACTCCTCTTTATTTATTCTCAAAAACCATAAGACTTCATTACTTTTAACCTCTTAAACTTACTTTCTCTCTTAAAATTTATAAATCTTCATAAATTTATAATTAGTGATTATCTTCTAAAAATAACATTCATGTTTTTTTTTTTTTTTTCCCTTTAAAATATCTTTTAAACTTATTCATTTAATTCTAAAATTTTATTTAGTAATTTTATATACCTTTGAAATTACTATATTTCAAATCATATATTCCTTACCTTATATAGTATCGAATTTAATCATTTTTAAAAAATTTCAACTTATCAATACCTTTTTCAAATTCTCAACCCTTAAAATGAATTTTTCCTCTTTTCTCTTAAACTTGATAAATATGTTTAAAAATTTCTTAAGGGTAGGACAAAAAAATATGATGGTTTTAAAATCATTGATTAAAGTTTAGGATTTAAAATCTTTATTTCAACCTACTTTAAACTTTATACCTATTTCTAAATTTAAATGAATTTGCTTTTACTTTTAAAATACTTATAGTTTTATTTAATTTAATTCCGTACAAAACTTCTAGGCCCCACCTTTTTAAAAATCCCTTTGAATTCGATTTCAAAAATGATAATCTAGCAATTTGTCCATATTAATTCAAAAAAAATTTCCATTTGTAAACATAAAACGATTATAGATTTCAATCTTTCCATTCTATCTAAAATCTTTATAAGAATTCAATAATTCAAACATTTTAAAAAGTCATATTCTATCAAAATAAAATGTCATTTTCGAAACTTGTAAAATTTTGATATTTTCTTTAACTGTCTTTCCTAACTGCGAGTAATCATCCACTTTAATCAAGTTTCGGGACGAAACTTTTCTTAAGGGGGTAGGTTTGTAACACCCCGTGTTATTTTAACACAATTGTATAAAAGAATTTAATTCCTTAAATTAAATTCATCCTTTTTCCTTATAATAAAAATGCGTCTGAATTTTTTTCGCCAAATAATACTAAAATTTCCTAAGTACAAATTTGAAAATTTTGAAAAATAAAGTTTGTTGTATTATCTTTAGAATTGAAAAAGAAACACATTTCAAAATTTTATAAAAAATCAACACAAAATTTATATCGCCTTTCAAAGTTCAAAAAGGTTAAGTTATGTTTACTATTCATAAAAATATATGTAAAACCTTTTATTTATAAAATTCAATTTCAAACACTTTTCATTTTTAAATAAAAATGAACCTTTATACTTTTCCCGTATCTGAAATTCGGGTCAACAATTTCAAACACGCAAATCAAAAATCAAACATCTTATCCTCTTCCATTTTCTTTTTAATTTTGAAGAGGCAAACTTAACATCAAAACAAAGTAATCATTTTGATTTTTATTTATTTATTTATTATTTAATCATTTAATCTAAATATCTAATTACTATTTCATTTCTATTAAACTAGCTTTTTCCTAAATTGTCTAAATTTGAAGTTATACTTAATTTAAATTGATAAACGTTTTGACGTTTGATTATAATTATTTAAATCTATAACATTCAACGAAAAAAATAAATATTTCGACCTAGGAAAGTTTTATTCAAAATTTCGAGGATTATGATCCGATTTTTATTTTTAGTACCTTTTGAAAATTCCTTTTATTTTTTTAATTCCGATTTTATTTTAAAACATCATTTTAAGATCATATCTTTTATTTCGAAACCTTTCGCGATCGCGCAAATCGAAAATTTCAAAAACGAAAATCGAGCCCGATTTTCTTTGAGCTAGCCGACTTACTTGAGGTCATCCATGACCATTTTATAGCTCTTCTTTTCTCTTACACAAGCCACCCTATTTTACTTACACAACCTACATTTTCATCATTTAAGTTTAATTAGCTTATTTACATTTTAAGTTTTATACATTATAATTATAATACATAACAAATACAATACTACTACTTTAATATTACCATTTTCATTTCCGTAACTTTTAAATATTTTCTTCAATAATAAATAAAATATTTTAGTCTTAAAATTTAAAAGTAGAAATATTTCGAAAAATTGTCAAACGCGCACACTTTAACTTTTATCGCTTTTGACGCCCGACTTTTTAAAACTGACTAATTTCGTGAAAAACATTTTAAAACATCTAAAAGACATTTTTAATGCACCAAATAGTAATATGGACTAAATGGTTGATGATGAAGTTGATGATGCTTTATTTAATTTAATTAAACATTATTTTCTAATTAAAATCTAACTTTAACCTAATTCTTTTAACCTAAAATTTTTACAACTTATTCCACAAGTTCTAAGGACCAAAATAAGCTCATTTAACTCCAAAATGTCGTGGCTAACACTCCCATTTTCTCTCATTTATTTTCTTCCATTTTTCTTCCAAAAACAATTAAAATAAAACACTAATATTATTTCTAATATTTCATAAGTGTTCTAGTAATTAGTGGGTATATATTAGGAGCTAATTTCATGGATTATTTTGGGTGTAGTGTGTGGGTAATATGGGTGAAGAAATTCCGATCTAAAATTTATTTTAGACCCCCGACGATTAACATCCTAATTAAGGTGACTAACTATGTCTTATATTATCTTTTTAGTAAATTAATTTGATTTTTATTATATGTTTTATGAGTATGATTTTTATGTTAAATATGTTAAACATCACTTATATGTTATGTGTTGTATAATAAAATGATAATAAATAAGTAATAATGATAATAGTGTAATTGTAGTAATATGTTCATATGTGTAGGTAATTTATTTTTGAGTACTTTAAATTATTGTTCATATGATTTATATGTTTATTTATGTTTTAGTTAAGTAGTATTATCATATAAAAATTATGTGAATTATTAACAATGAGTAAAGTGATTAAAAATCAAAAAATAAAAATATATATACATACATGCTCAACTCGGCATTTCCCATTTATTTTAATATATTTTCACTTTTAATTTTTGTAAATAATATGTTAGAATAAGTTAGTTAAAATAGATGTATTCATGTGAAAAAAATTAAATTAGGAAAATAAATTATAAGTTAGTAAAAGTGCATTTGTGTTCTTATTTTTGTTCTTGGTGTTCTTGAAAGTTCATGTGAGCTTCATGTGTGTTCATCATTTGTATTCACTTTGATTTTGTTTTAATTTATGTTTGTTAATATTTTGTGTTTATGTTTAGTTATTGTTTTATATATTATTAGTAATATGATATAAAACAACCTAAAATATTATAAATCATTTAGATTAAAAAGTTAGAAAATTAAAGTGTTGAAAAACACTATTCATAAATATAAATGAAATGTTTAGTAAATTTCATTTTAGTTTAAATCATTTTGGCATAATTAGAATAATTAAAATATAAAGACTTTAAGTTAAAAACCGATAAAATCGAAAAATGAAAATTTAGGACATCACTATGTTAGCCACGGCATCCCCTTCATTTTTAGGGTTAAAATTTGTTTTATCACTTTTTAATTTATTGTTAAGTTAATTTAATTATTAATTAATAAGTTAGAATTAAGAAATTAAAAGAAATAAATCAATTTTTGTATTATATATGTTGTACACGGCATCCTTCATTTTTATTGACTAAATTTGACCAAAATGAAATTATCACTAAGTCACTAAAGTTAAATAGTAATTAGAATTGAAGTTTTGTATAAATCGTTTTAATTATAAATGAATTATGTTAAACCGATAAAAATGAATAACCGTTATGAAAATGAACTAAATCGTGTGCTACTGCCTTTGCAATTATTGGACTGTTGAACTTGGACATACGGACTTAAATGGATTCCACGATACTATTGTTTTTAAAATGAAAATCGCTAAATTTAGTTAATAGACGACTAAATTTAACTAAGTCTCATTTTAAAATAAATACCATTATCACTTTCTACAAATTGAACTTAACATTTTTAAAACTAGAATTTTAAAATAAATATCTTTATCACTTTTTACAAACCGAACTTAACATTTTGAAAACTAGACTTTTAAAATATTTCCATAAATCACTAAGTACAAAATGAACTTAACAATTTTGAAACTAGAAATTTATACTTAGGAAATAAAAAGATTTAGTATTGGGTGTGTGTTGATTGCAGCTGTCTATCATCTATGGCTAGAACGGAACAGGCGAATTTTTACTGATGAAACTAGGCCTCTGGAATGTATATTGCGACTCGTTAAGTCGGATGTAAGCATTCGCATGTTAAACAATTTGGGTGAGGATGAGAGTGTTATTGTAAATGCCCTAAACGGGTTCTGATGTACTCTCTTTAACGGATGAAATGAAAATTGAGCTGACTTCTTCCAAAAAAAAAAAGATTTAGTATTATACTAAAATATCTTAAGTATAAAAATACGTATAAGAATACGTATAAATATAAAAATACGAATACGTATAAAAATACGTATAAAATACGGTGAATAGTGAAAAGTGAATAGTGAAAAGTGAATAGTAAAATACTAAAAATAATTGAAAATTTTACTAAGTATAGAAAATTGAAAATGAATAAGTAAATGATTTAAAGTGTTTGAATAACACCTAAATAAAATTTGACATATTAATAAACATATCAAATTAGAAATTTAAAAACGTTAATAATTAACAACGCTTCAAATAATAAACGAACGTGTTATGTGATCATATGAAACCTACAATTCAAATAAAACGTTTGACGCTGAGACTAGGAGAGTCTAGTAACATGTGATATGGAATATCAAATAAATAATGAATAATGAGTAAGTTAAATAAAAGGTCAAACGCTTGAGCCTCCGATATGAAAACGTCAATCGTAAGTGAAGTGGGGTTAAGATAGTCTTGTGCGGATACCACTATCTCGATCTCTGGCTTGGGTCATATCGAATAGTGTGGTTTAAGCCGGCAGCCTTATTGCTTAGTGCATCCTGCCCATGCCATTACGCCTTAAGTCGTATAGCCAAAGTAGTACAAGATAATGAAAAATTCAACTCTTAGTGGGTGGGGCTTTAGGAAATAGTCGTTTTATCTCGAGTTAAGGTGCTCTATGAATAGCATAGCCCACTCTTAAATTGGATATTAGTGTATGCATACTAGACTAGGGCTTTATTCCCCTATTTCGCTAAAGTTATCGGGCCACCGTGACATTATGTGCTTATGCGCTGCGGTTCTGTCTCCTTGCCGTGTTTCGTTCTTAGTGGGCGCGACACTTGCATTCGTTCTTACCCTGCGTAAAGATTACTTGACGGGATTGTATCTGAAGTTCGAATCATTTCGAACACTAGACGATGAGATGCAAGTAATATAGTATTCGGCGTGGTTTACGAGTCGAGTAAGTCTCTGCACTATGGGAGTGAGATGCAATCGATAGTACAAAGGCCTACTCGATTGGTCGGGCTCGTAGCGGTATGTGTTGTTTGTTGTATGATTAATTGAGAACGAGTGTGTACCATCTTGAAAATTAAAGACCACAACTTTCAATTGAATCGAGTGCACTTTGAGGAGAATGATAAGATACGTATGTTTGATTGCGATCCGATATCGCCTTGTAATGCTATTGAATTATTGTGATACTATTGATATGCTATTATGTGCTATTTGCCTTCAAAATTGAATATCATGCTTATATGATTTATCGCTTTAAACTGCATGTTTAGTATGACTTATATGTCTTTATATGCTATTTGTAATAAGCATGTTTATATTTTTATCATAATGTTATGTTTATAAAGCGATAGTAATAAACCAAAGTAATTGAAATCGAGGGTAAGTATGAGCATAGCTAGTCACTGTCCGCTCAGCGGGCATCCCCCCAATAGTTTATTGTGCAGGAAAAGCGTGGACCGGATGCTTGGATTTTGGGACGGGACCAGCTTATATCTTTTGCTTTACCTTAGTTTGTTTTGAGAGATTTGTAATATATAACACTTTACTCTTTTAACTTCCGTATTTAGAGTTGTTCAATTCAACTCTTAAACGATGATGTAATATATTGGGTTATTTGTATAATTAATAACGCTGGTTTAAGACTTAATTAATTTCCGCCTTAGTAATTAAAGTCGACTAACAAACAAAGGTTATTCTGATTGGTATCGAGTCATCTTGCGACCGTGAGTAACTTAATAGTTATTTCACCTAGCGAGAGACACCTGGGCCGGACATTCATATCGTATGTCAGGCATAGACTTATAGGATCAAATAATAAATTAGAAATCTTAGCTCGCTAAAATAATAACTTAGATCGCTTTAAAGTGTGAGGATGGGTAGAAACCTTAAGGACCGACCATAGACTAAGGACTTTTAAATAACGAACTACTTCCCTCAAAATAAAATACACTAACTATCGTATGCTTGCTATTTGCTGATGTGACTAACTAAAACTAACAACTATCCTCGGATATAAAATCTAAGTAATAAGTTCAATTCTCGAAGATCGGAGCCTTTAATCAAATACTTGACGACAAGATCTCAAGCGCAACAAATGGATGCATCAAGGACCTTACAACTGATAAGACGTTCAAGATCTCGAAGATTTCTGTCGCAGAGAAGATTTCTACAACTTCATTTAATTATCCACTTTAACTAAAATTCTTATTTCGTTCTCTTTTAAAAATTTTAACCTCCTTAACCTTTTCCTTCTAACTCTCAATTTTCCTAAACCTATAATTTCTAATAACTACTTTTCAAATGAACTTTCATTTCTCTTCCTTAATTTCACAAAATGATTTCATTTTTGTTTTTCAATTTCATAAACTCCTCTTTATTTATTCTCAAAAACCATAAGACTTCATTACTTTTAACCTCTTAAACTTACTTTCTCTCTTAAAATTTATAAATCTTCATAAATTTATAATTAGTGATTATCTTCTAAAAATAACATTCATGTTTTTTTTTTTTTTTCCCTTTAAAATATCTTTTAAACTTATTCATTTAATTCTAAAATTTTATTTAGTAATTTTATATACCTTTGAAATTACTATATTTCAAATCATATATTCCTTACCTTATATAGTATCGAATTTAATCATTTTTAAAAAATTTCAACTTATCAATACCTTTTTCAAATTCTCAACCCTTAAAATGAATTTTTCCTCTTTTCTCTTAAACTTGATAAATATGTTTAAAAATTTCTTAAGGGGGTAGGACAAAAAAATATGATGGTTTTAAAATCATTGATTAAAGTTTAGGATTTAAAATCTTTATTTCAACCTACTTTAAACTTTATACCTATTTCTAAATTTAAATGAATTTGCTTTTACTTTTAAAATACTTATAGTTTTATTTAATTTAATTCCGTACAAAACTTCTAGGCCCCACCTTTTTAAAAATCCCTTTGAATTCGATTTCAAAAATGATAATCTAGCAATTTGTCCATATTAATTCAAAAAAAATTTCCATTTGTAAACATAATACGATTATAGATTTCAATCTTTCCATTCTATCTAAAATCTTTATAAGAATTCAATAATTCAAACATTTTAAAAAGTCATATTCTATCAAAATAAAATGTCATTTTCGAAACTTGTAAAATTTTGATATTTACTTTAACTGGCTTTCCTAATCATGAGTAATCATCCACTTTAATCAAGTTTAGGATGAAACTTTTCTTAAGGGGGTAGGTTTGTAACACCCCGTGTTATTTTAACACAATTGTATAAAAGAATTTAATTCCTTAAATTAAATTCATCCTTTTTCCTTATAATAAAAATGCGTCTGAATTTTTTTCGCCAAATAATACTAAAATTTCCTAAGTACAAATTTGAAAATTTTGAAAAATAAAGTTTGTTGTATTATCTTTAGAATTGAAAAAGAAACACATTTCAAAATTTTATAAAAAAATCAACACAAAATTTATATCGCCTTTCAAAGTTCAAAAAGGTTAAGTTATGTTTACTATTCATAAAAATATATGTAAAACCTTTTATTTATAAAATTCAATTTCAAACACTTTTCATTTTTAAATAAAAATGAACCTTTATACTTTTCCCGTATCTGAAATTCGGGTCAACAATTTCAAACACGCAAATCAAAAATCAAACATCTTATCCTCTTCTATTTTTTTTTTAATTTTGAAGAGGCAAACTTAACATCAAAACAAAGTAATCATTTTGATTTTTATTTATTTATTTATTATTTAATCATTTAATCTAAATATCTAATTACTATTTCATTTCTATTAAACTAGCTTTTTCCTAAATTGTCTAAATTTGAAGTTATACTTAATTTAAATTGATAAACGTTTTGACGTTTGATTATAATTATTTAAATCTATAACATTCAACGAAAAAAATAAATATTTCGACCTAGGAAAGTTTTATTCAAAATTTCGAGGATTATGATCCGATTTTTATTTTTAGTACCTTTTGAAAATTCCTTTTATTTTTTTAATTCCGATTTTATTTTAAAACATCATTTTAAGATCATATCTTTTATTTTGAAACCTTTCGCGATCGCAAGAAATCGAAAATTTCAAAACGAAAATCGAGCCCGATTTTCTTTGAGCTAGCCGACTTACTTGAGGTCATCCATGACCATTTTATAGCTCTTCTTTTCTCTTACACAAGCCACCCTATTTTACTTACACAACCTACATTTTCATCATTTAAGTTTAATTAGCTTATTTACATTTTAAGTTTTATACATTATAATTATAATACATAACAAATACAATACTACTACTTTAATATTACCATTTTCATTTCCGTAACTTTTAAATATTTTCTTCAATAATAAATAAAATATTTTAGTCTTAAAATTTAAAAGTAGAAATATTTCCAAAAATTGTCAAACGCAAGACACTTTAACTTTTATCGCTTTTTGCCTTGACTTTTTAAAACTGACTAATTTCGTGAAAAACATTTTAAAACATCTAAAAGACATTTTTAATGCACCAAATAGTAATATGGACTAAATGGTTGATGATGAAGTTGATGATGCTTTATTTAATTTAATTAAACATTATTTACTAATTAAAATCTAACTTTAACCTAATTCTTTTAACCTAAAATTTTTACAACTTATTCCACAAGTTCTAAGGACCAAAATAAGCTCATTTAACTCCAAAATGTCGTGGCTAACACTCCCATTTTCTCTCATTTATTTTCTTCCATTTTTCTTCCAAAAACAATTAAAATAAAACACTAATATTATTTCTAATATTTCATAAGTGTTCTAGTAATTAGTGGGTATATATTAGGAGCTAATTTCATGGATTATTTTGGGTGTAGTGTGTGGGTAATATGGGTGAAGAAATTCCGATCTAAAATTTATTTTAGATCCCCGACGATTAACATCCTAATTAAGGTGACTAACTATGTCTTATATTATCTTTTTAGTAAATTAATTTGATTTTTATTATATGTTTTATGAGTATGATTTTTATGTTAAATATGTTAAACATCACTTATATGTTATGTGTTGTATAATAAAATGATAATAAATAAGTAATAATGATAATAGTGTAATTGTAGTAATATGTTCATATGTGTAGGTAATTTATTTTTGAGTACTTTAAATTATTGTTCATATGATTTATATGTTTATTTATGTTTTAGTTAAGTAGTATTATCATATAAAAATTATGTGAATTATTAACAATGAGTAAAGTGATTAAAAATCAAAAAAATAAAAATATATATACATACATGCTCAACTCGGCATTTCCCATTTATTTTAATATATTTTCACTTTTAATTTTTGTAAATAATATGTTAGAATAAGTTAGTTAAAATAGATGTATTCATGTGAAAAAATTAAATTAGGAAAATAAATTATAAGTTAGTAAAAGTGCATTTGTGTTCTTATTTTTGTTCTTGGTGTTCTTGAAAGTTCATGTGAGCTTCATGTGTGTTCATCATTTGTATTCACTTTGATTTTGTTTTAATTTATGTTTGTTAATATTTTGTGTTTATGTTTAGTTATTGTTTTATATATTATTAGTAATATGATATAAAACAACCTAAAATATTATAAATCATTTAGATTAAAAGTTAGAAAATTAAAGTGTTGAAAAACACTATTCATAAATATAAATGAAATGTTTAGTAAATTTCATTTTAGTTTAAATCATTTTGGCATAATTAGAATAATTAAAATATAAAGACTTTAAGTTAAAAACCGATAAAATCGAAAAATGAAAATTTAGGACATCACTATGTTAGCCACGGCATCCCCTTCATTTTTAGGGTTAAAATTTGTTTTATCACTTTTTAATTTATTGTTAAGTTAATTTAATTATTAATTAATAAGTTAGAATTAAGAAATTAAAAGAAATAAATCAATTTTTGTATTATATATGTTGTACACGGCATCCTTCATTTTTATTGACTAAATTTGACCAAAATGAAATTATCACTAAGTCACTAAAGTTAAATAGTAATTAGAATTGAAGTTTTGTATAAATCGTTTTAATTATAAATGAATTATGTTAAACCGATAAAAATGAATAACCGTTATGAAAATGAACTAAATCGTGTGCTACTGCCTTTGCAATTATTGGACTGTTGAACTTGGACATACGGACTTAAATGGATTCCACGATACTATTGTTTTTAAAATGAAAATCGCTAAATTTAGTTAATAGACGACTAAATTTAACTAAGTCTCATTTTAAAATAAATACCATTATCACTTTCTACAAATTGAACTTAACATTTTTAAAACTAGAATTTTAAAATAAATATCTTTATCACTTTTTACAAACCGAACTTAACATTTTGAAAACTAGACTTTTAAAATATTTCCATAAATCACTAAGTACAAAATGAACTTAACAATTTTGAAACTAGAAATTTATACTTAGGAAATAAAAAGATTTAGTATTGGGTGTGTGTTGATTGCAGCTGTCTATCATCTATGGCTAGAACGGAACAGGCGAATTTTTGCTGATGAAACTAGGCCTCTGGAATGTATATTGCGACTCGTTAAGTCGGATGTAAGCATTCGCATGTTAAACAATTTGGGTGAGGATGAGAGTGTTATTGTAAATGCCCTAAACGGTTACGATGTACTCTCTTAACTGGATGAAATGAAAATTGGTGACTTCTTCCAAAAAAAAAAGATTTAGTATTATACTAAAATATCTTAAGTATAAAAATACGTATAAGAATACGTATAAATATAAAAATACGAATACGTATAAAAATACGTATAAAATACGGTGAATAGTGAAAAGTGAATAGTGAAAAGTGAATAGTAAAATACTAAAAATAATTGAAAATTTTACTAAGTATAGAAAATTGAAAATGAATAAGTAAATGATTTAAAGTGTTTGAATAACACCTAAATAAAATTTGACATATTAATAAACATATCAAATTAGAAATTTAAAAACGTTAATAATTAACAACGCTTCAAATAATAAACGAACGTGTTATGTGATCATATGAAACCTACAATTCAAATAAAACGTTTGACGCTGAGACTAGGAGAGTCTAGTAACATGTGATATGGAATATCAAATAAATAATGAATAATGAGTAAGTTAAATAAAAGGTCAAACGCTTGAGCCTCCGATATGAAAACGTCAATCGTAAGTGAAGTGGGGTTAAGATAGTCTTGTGCGGATACCACTATCTCGATCTCTGGCTTGGGTCATATCGAATAGTGTGGTTTAAGCCGGCAGCCTTATTGCTTAGTGCATCCTGCCCATGCCATTACGCCTTAAGTCGTATAGCCAAGGCCGTACAAGATAATGAAAAATTCAACTCTTAGTGGGTCAGGCTTTAGGAAATAGTCGTTTTATCCTGAGTTAAGGTGCTCTATGAATAGCATAGCCCACTCTTAAATTGGATATTAGTGTATGCATACTAGACTAGGGCTTTATTCCCCTATTTCGCTAAAGTTATCAGGGCCACCGTGACATTATGTGCTTATGCGCTTTGCGGTTCTGTCTCCTTGCCGTGTTTCGTTCTTAGTGGGCGCGACACTTGCATTCGTTCTTACCCTGCGTAAAGATTACTTGACGGGATTGTATCTGAAGTTCGAATCATTTCGAACACTAGACGATGAGATGCAAGTAATATAGTATTCGGCGTGGTTTACGAGTCGAGTAAGTCTCTGCACTATGGAAGTGAGATGCAATCGATCAGAGTACAAAGGCCTACTCAGTGGTCAGGCTCGTAAGCAGTATGTGTTGTTTGTTGTATGATTAATTGAGAACGAGTGTGTACCATCTTCGAAAATTAAAGACCACAACTTTCTGAATTGAATCGAGTCTGCCTGAGGAGAATGATAAGATACGTATGTTTGATTGCGATCCGATATCGCCTTGTAATGCTATTGAATTATTGTGATACTATTGATATGCTATTATGTGCTATTTGCCTTCAAAATTGAATATCATGCTTATATGATTTATCGCTTTAAACTGCATGCTTAGTATGACTTATATGTCTTTATATGCTATTTGTAATAAGCATGTTTATATTTTTATCATAATGTTATGTTTATAAAGCGATAGTAATAAACCAAAGTAATTGAAATCGAGGGTAAGTATGAGCATAGCTAGTCACTGTCCGCTCAGCGGGCATCCCCCCAATAGTTTATTGTGCAGGAAAAGCGTGGACCGGATGCTTGGATTTTGGGACGGGACCAGCTTATATCTTTTGCTTTACCTTAGTTTGTTTTGAGAGATTTGTAATATATAACACTTTACTCTTTTAACTTCCGTATTTAGAGTTGTTCAATTCAACTCTTAAACGATGATGTAATATATTGGGTTATTTGTATAATTAATAACGCTGGTTTAAGACTTAATTAATTTCCGCCTTAGTAATTAAAGTCGACTAAAAAACAGGTTGTTACAGTTGGTATCAGAGCTGTCTTGCGACCGTGAGTAACTTAATAGTTATTTCACCTAGCGAGAGACACCTGGGCCGGACATTCATATCGTATGTCAGGCATAGACTTATAGGATCAAATAATAAATTAGAAATCTTAGCTCGCTAAAATAATAACTTAGATCGCTTTAAAGTGTGAGGATGGGTAGAAACCTTAAGGACCGACCATAGACTAAGGACTTTTAAATAACGAACTACTTCCCTCAAAATAAAATACACTAACTATCGTATGCTTACTATTTGCTGATGTGACTAACTAAAACTAACAACTATCCTCGGATATAAAATCTAAGTAATAAGTTCAATTCTCGAAGATCGGAGCCTTTAATCAAATACTTGACGACAAGATCTCAAGCGCAACAAATGGATGCATCAAGGACCTTACAACTGATAAGACGTTCAAGATCTCGAAGATTTACATCATGAGAGAAGATTTCTACAACTTCATTTAATTATCCACTTTAACTAAAATTCTTATTTCGTTCTCTTTTAAAAATTTTAACCTCCTTAACCTTTTCCTTCTAACTCTCAATTTTCCTAAACCTATAATTTCTAATAACTACTTTTCAAATGAACTTTCATTTCTCTTCCTTAATTTCACAAAATGATTTCATTTTTGTTTTTCAATTTCATAAACTCCTCTTTATTTATTCTCAAAAACCATAAGACTTCATTACTTTTAACCTCTTAAACTTACTTTCTCTCTTAAAATTTATACTCCCTCCGTTTCGGTGATTTGTTTACGTTTACTTTATACACATTTATCGATGTGAGGAGAGAGGTTGAGAAAAAACTAATAAAATAATAATATAAGTACAAATGGGGCCCCGTTTGCTTAAAATTATCAAATGTTATTGGTTGAGGGAGTAGGGGCCACCTCCCACATGGGTCAAGCATGACCATTTTTGGAAAGTGTAAACAAATGACCCGTACGCCCCAAAATGGAAAGTGTAAACAAATGACCGGGACGGAGGGAGTAAATCTTCATAAATTTATAATTAGTGATTATCTTCTAAAAATAACATTCATGTTTTTTTTTTTTTTTTTTCCCTTTAAAATATCTTTTAAACTTATTCATTTAATTCTAAAATTTTATTTAGTAATTTTATATACCTTTGAAATTACTATATTTCAAATCATATATTCCTTACCTTATATAGTATCGAATTTAATCATTTTTAAAAAATTTCAACTTATCAATACCTTTTTCAAATTCTCAACCCTTAAAATGAATTTTTCCTCTTTTCTCTTAAACTTGATAAATATGTTTAAAAATTTCTTAAGGGGGTAGGACAAAAAAATATGATGGTTTTAAAATCATTGATTAAAGTTTAGGATTTAAAATCTTTATTTCAACCTACTTTAAACTTTATACCTATTTCTAAATTTAAATGAATTTGCTTTTACTTTTAAAATACTTATAGTTTTATTTAATTTAATTCCGTACAAAACTTCTAGGCCCCACCTTTTTAAAAATCCCTTTGAATTCGATTTCAAAAATGATAATCTAGCAATTTGTCCATATTAATTCAAAAAAAATTTCCATTTGTAAACATAAAACGATTATAGATTTCAATCTTTCCATTCTATCTAAAATCTTTATAAGAATTCAATAATTCAAACATTTTAAAAAGTCATATTCTATCAAAATAAAATGTCATTTTCGAAACTTGTAAAATTTTGATATTTTCTTTAACTGTCTTTCCTAACTGCGAGTAATCATCCACTTTAATCAAGTTTCGGGACGAAACTTTTCTTAAGGGGGTAGGTTTGTAACACCCCGTGTTATTTTAACACAATTGTATAAAAGAATTTAATTCCTTAAATTAAATTCATCCTTTTTCCTTATAATAAAAATGCGTCTGAATTTTTTTCGCCAAATAATACTAAAATTTCCTAAGTACAAATTTGAAAATTTTGAAAAATAAAGTTTGTTGTATTATCTTTAGAATTGAAAAAGAAACACATTTCAAAATTTTATAAAAAATCAACACAAAATTTATATCGCCTTTCAAAGTTCAAAAAGGTTAAGTTATGTTTACTATTCATAAAAATATATGTAAAACCTTTTATTTATAAAATTCAATTTCAAACACTTTTCATTTTTAAATAAAAATGAACCTTTATACTTTTCCCGTATCTGAAATTCGGGTCAACAATTTCAAACACGCAAATCAAAAATCAAACATCTTATCCTCTTCCATTTTCTTTTTAATTTTGAAGAGGCAAACTTAACATCAAAACAAAGTAATCATTTTGATTTTTATTTATTTATTTATTATTTAATCATTTAATCTAAATATCTAATTACTATTTCATTTCTATTAAACTAGCTTTTTCCTAAATTGTCTAAATTTGAAGTTATACTTAATTTAAATTGATAAACGTTTTGACGTTTGATTATAATTATTTAAATCTATAACATTCAACGAAAAAAATAAATATTTCGACCTAGGAAAGTTTTATTCAAAATTTCGAGGATTATGATCCGATTTTTATTTTTAGTACCTTTTGAAAATTCCTTTTATTTTTTTAATTCCGATTTTATTTTAAAACATCATTTTAAGATCATATCTTTTATTTCGAAACCTTTCGCGATCGCGCAAATCGAAAATTTCAAAAACGAAAATCGAGCCCGATTTTCTTTAAGCTAGCCGACTTACTTGAGGTCATCCATGACCATTTTATAGCTCTTCTTTTCTCTTACACAAGCCACCCTATTTTACTTACACAACCTACATTTTCATCATTTAAGTTTAATTAGCTTATTTACATTTTAAGTTTTATACATTATAATTATAATACATAACAAATACAATACTACTACTTTAATATTACCATTTTCATTTCCGTAACTTTTAAATATTTTCTTCAATAATAAATAAAATATTTTAGTCTTAAAATTTAAAAGTAGAAATATTTCGAAAAATTGTCAAACGCGCACACTTTAACTTTTATCGCTTTTGACGCCCGACTTTTTAAAACTGACTATTTCCGTGAATAACATTTAAAAACATCTATAAGACATTTTTAATGCACCAAATAGTAATATGGACTAAATGGTTGATGATGAAGTTGATGATGCTTTATTTAATTTAATTAAACATTATTTACTAATTAAAATCTAACTTTAACCTAATTCTTTTAACCTAAAATTTTTACAACTTATTCCACAAGTTCTAAGGACCAAAATAAGCTCATTTAACTCCAAAATGTCGTGGCTAACACTCCCATTTTCTCTCATTTATTTTCTTCCATTTTTCTTCCAAAAACAATTAAAATAAAACACTAATATTATTTCTAATATTTCATAAGTGTTCTAGTAATTAGTGGGTATATATTAGGAGCTAATTTCATGGATTATTTTGGGTGTAGTGTGTGGGTAATATGGGTGAAGAAATTCCGATCTAAAATTTATTTTAGATCCTGACGATTAACATCCTAATTAAGGTGACTAACTATGTCTTATATTATCTTTTTAGTAAATTAATTTGATTTTTATTATATGTTTTATGAGTATGATTTTTATGTTAAATATGTTAAACATCACTTATATGTTATGTGTTGTATAATAAAATGATAATAAATAAGTAATAATGATAATAGTGTAATTGTAGTAATATGTTCATATGTGTAGGTAATTTATTTTTGAGTACTTTAAATTATTGTTCATATGATTTATATGTTTATTTATGTTTTAGTTAAGTAGTATTATCATATAAAAATTATGTGAATTATTAACAATGAGTAAAGTGATTAAAAATCAAAAAATAAAAATATATATACATACATGCTCAACTCGGCATTTCCATTTATTTTAATATATTTTCACTTTTAATTTTTGTAAATAATATGTTAGAATAAGTTAGTTAAAATAGATGTATTCATGTGAAAAAATTAAATTAGGAAAATAAATTATAAGTTAGTAAAAGTGCATTTGTGTTCTTATTTTTGTTCTTGGTGTTCTTGAAAGTTCATGTGAGCTTCATGTGTGTTCATCATTTGTATTCACTTTGATTTTGTTTTAATTTATGTTTGTTAATATTTTGTGTTTATGTTTAGTTATTGTTTTATATATTATTAGTAATATGATATAAAACAACCTAAAATATTATAAATCATTTAGATTAAAAAGTTAGAAAATTAAAGTGTTGAAAAACACTATTCATAAATATAAATGAAATGTTTAGTAAATTTCATTTTAGTTTAAATCATTTTGGCATAATTAGAATAATTAAAATATAAAGACTTTAAGTTAAAAACCGATAAAATCGAAAAATGAAAATTTAGGACATCACTATGTTAGCCACGGCATCCCCTTCATTTTTAGGGTTAAAATTTGTTTTATCACTTTTTAATTTATTGTTAAGTTAATTTAATTATTAATTAATAAGTTAGAATTAAGAAATTAAAAGAAATAAATCAATTTTTGTATTATATATGTTGTACACGGCATCCTTCATTTTTATTGACTAAATTTGACCAAAATGAAATTATCACTAAGTCACTAAAGTTAAATAGTAATTAGAATTGAAGTTTTGTATAAATCGTTTTAATTATAAATGAATTATGTTAAACCGATAAAAATGAATAAATCAAGTTATGAAAATGAACTAAATCGTATTACTCGCCTTTGCAATTATTGAATTTGTTGAACTTGGACATACGGACTTAAATGGATTCCACGATACCATTGTTTGTAAAATGAAAATCGCTAAATCTAGTTAATAGGGGACTAAATTTGACTAGGCCTCAGTCTAACATAAATACCATTATCACTTTCTACAAATTGAACTTAACATTTTTAAAACTAGAATTTTAAAATAAATATCTTTATCACTTTTTACAAACCGAACTTAACATTTTGAAAGCTAGACTTTTAAAATATTTCCATAAATCACTAAGTACAAAATGAACTTAACAATTCTGTAACTAGAAATCTATACTTTGGAAATAAAAGATTTAGTATTATACTAAAATATCTTAAGTATAAAAATACGATAAGAATACGTATAAATATAAAAATACGAATACATTATAAAAATACGTATAAAATACGGTGAATAGTGAAAAGTGAATAGTGAAAAGTGAATAGTAAAATACTAAAAATAATTGAAAATTTTACTAAGTATAGAAAATTGAAAATGAATAAGTAAATGATTTAAAGTGTTTGAATAACACCTAAATAAAATTTGACATATTAATAAACATATCAAATTAGAAATTTAAAAACGTTAATAATTAACAACGCTTCAAATAATAAACGAACGTGTTATGTGATCATATGAAACCTACAATTCAAATAAAACGTTTGTCTCTGAGACTAGGAGAGTCTAGTAACATGTGATATGGAATATCAAATAAATAATGAATAATGAGTAAGTTAAATAAAAGGTCAAACGCTTGAGCCTCCGATATGAAAACGTCAATCGTAAGTGAAGTGGGGTTAAGATAGTCTTGTGCGGATACCACTATCTCGATCTCTGGCTTGGGTCATATCGAATAGTGTGGGTTAAGCCTGACCTTATTGCTTAGTGCATCACCGCCCATGCCATTACGCCTTAAGTCGTATAGCCAAGTAGTACAAGATAATGAAAAATTCAACTCTTAGTGGGTGGGCTTTAGGAAATAGTCGTTTTATCCTGAGTTAAGGTGCTCTATGAATAGCATAGCCCACTCTTAAATTGGATATTAGTGTATGCATACTAGACTAGGGCTTTATTCCCCTATTTCGCTAAAGTTATCAGGGCCACCGTGACATTATGTGCTTATGCGCTTTGCGGTTCTGTCTCCTTGCCGTGTTTCTTTCTTAGTGGGCGCGACACTTGCATTCGTTCTTACCTCGCGTAAAGATTACTTGACGGGATTGTATCTCAAGTTGAATCATTTCGAACACTAGACGATGAGATGCAAGTAATATAGTATTCGGCGTGGTTTACGAAGTCGAGTGAGCCTCTGCACTATGGAAGTGAGATGCAATCGATCAGAGTACAAAGGCCTACTCAGTGGTCAGGCTCGTAAGCAGTATGTGTTGTTTGTTGTATGATTAATTGAGAACGAGTGTGTACCATCTTCGAAAATTAAAGACCACAACTTTCTGAATTGAATCGAGTCTGCCTGAGGAGAATGATAAGATACGTATGTTTGATTGCGATCCGATATCGCCTTGTAATGCTATTGAATTATTGTGATACTATTGATATGCTATTATGTGCTATTTGCCTTCAAAATTGAATATCATGCTTATATGATTTATCGCTTTAAACTGCATGTTTAGTATGACTTATATGTCTTTATATGCTATTTGTAATAAGCATGTTTATATTTTTATCATAATGTTATGTTTATAAAGCGATAGTAATAAACCAAAGTAATTGAAATCGAGGGTAAGTATGAGCATAGCTAGTCACTTTGTCATTCGTGAGCATCCCCAATAGTTTATTGTGCAGGATAAGCGTGGACCGGATGCTTGGATTTTGGGACGGGACCAGCTTATATCTTTTGCTTTACCTTAGTTTGTTTTGAGAGATTTGTAATATATAACACTTTACTCTTTTAACTTCCGTATTTAGAGTTGTTCAATTCAACTCTTAAACGATGATGTAATATATTGGGTTATTTGTATAATTAATAACGCTGGTTTAAGACTTAATTAATTTCCGCCTTAGTAATTAAAGTCGACTAAAAAACAGGTTGTTACACCTTTCCTCCTCGCTTCTTCCTCAGCAAAATGTTGGGCGAAGTTTGGGTCAGCCATGTTGTTTATGTTGTTTGCATCCATTCTGAAAAATATTAAACCGTATGAATTTTGAGAAAAGAGGCATATTGTAGAATACAAGGTAAAATACATTTCATTGATAATGTAAAAGGGTTACATCAAAAAAATTACAAAGCCTCCTAATACATTCCCTATGAAATGAACTAAGGTAAGAACCCAGATACAAAGTTCAGCAAAATAACATAATAGTTTAGATACATTCTCAAGAGATATGAAATTGGGTCGAGAATGACAAAAGGTTTGCCCTAGATTCTAAGCAAATTTTGAGTAGTGGTATTCTTTTTCTGAGAAGCTATGTTTATACTTCACAGCATAAGACATGTCGCTCAAACCGAGCTTGAAGTCATCCCAGCTCAGGTAGTATTCACCCTCGCGTACAGCTGGGGATCGTACTCGTAACCACCAAGCCTTGGCCTCTCCATCAAGGCAAACAGCAGCAAATGAGGTTTTCCATTCCTCCGGTACCGAATATTCTTGGAACTTTGCACTCATGTGCCTGGTCCAAGTGTACAGGGTATCTCTAATTCCCTCAAAGGCGTTTGGATCGCTCCTCATGAATGCCTCGATCGCGTCGGTCCTTCCCTCAAGATCGGCGGAGGTGATCAGAACTCGATGTTCCACATATGAGGTTTCGAGTGCCTGGTCTTCCGTCGATTCTTGAATTCTCCAAGTTGTGCATTTTCTTCCACGCCTTTCTTTCTTTGACGACGCAAATGCTTGGATGACCCTCTTTCGAGCTTTCTCATCTCGGTCTACTTCGCGAACTCCTTGTCGCGCTGAAGTCATATCTGAAATAAGTGGGGGATATAACTTAGTTGAGATTTTGAATTCACATATATGTATGCAGAATTTAAAATGAACGAGTTATGAAAAGCACACGACTTGGTAGCAACATAACGTCTCCATATACATATAAGCATATGGGTAAAATATTACATTCGAGGAAATATAATACATAGGTCCACACAACGTTACATCCGAATGAAAATCCATAGCCGTTAAGAAAAGATGACGACATTAAGGTCGTTCTTAAGATAGTTTAAAGTCGATTACATATTTTTACAAATTGGAGTCAAATGACCCTAAATATGATTTGAGACCCTTAGAAGTCTCCCCGAGGTGAGATCTCTCTCCCATATGATTGGAGGTATTATGGCATTCTCTGGCATTGGAGGATAGTCGTGTTTATATTCTTGATCCATCAAGTTCTCGAGTAATACGTCATGTTCCATCCACCCTGGTGGTTGCACCTCTCTCAGAAGTGGGTCCGGGTGATACATGCGATCTATATATAGATCGTAATCCAGGAGTAGTCGCCATCCTAGTGGTGCCCAAAACTCGTCGTATGGGTGGAAGCTCTCAATCAGCGTCAGGCCTAAGCCAATGCCCTTTGTGTGGTAGGGTCTGCTCGTCGTGATCCCATTGGCTTCCACGTATTGCTCTATGACATGGGACTGGCCATGTATATATGCATCTAGGGGCATCATCGGTGGGCGCCGTGGTAGATTGTTACGGGAGTAACTGAAGGACGTCATCCTAAGGGCCTTTGTCAGACTAGAGTTAGCCACAGAGCAAATAGCAAGTAGAAGAATTATAAAAGTACGATTCTAACGCTCACCTAACTAGTTTATTATTATTAGGTCGGTCCTTAAGGTTCTACCCTTCCTCACGTTTTAAATGATCTAAGTTATTATTTTTTTAGTGATCTAGAGATTTCTAATTTATTATTTGATCCTATAAGTCTATGCCTGACATACGATATAAATGTCTGGCCCAGGTGTCGTCTCGCTATGTGAGATAACTTTAAGTCATTCACGCAGAAGACACTTTGATACCAATCAGTAATAACCTGGTTTTTCGTGACTTTAATTAGACAAAGGCGGAAAATTAATTAAGTCTATATATTACAAAACCGGCTGTTATCGTAATACAAACTCCATATACATAATATGAGTTTAAGATAAACAGAGTTATTCGATTACATTCTCTCAAAAAGGAGTACAAAATAAAGGTAAACCATCCCCAGCATGATTAACGTCTGTCTCGGGGTACCTGCATTAAACTCTCATCATTTTCCCGCACACTCTTTCGATACATGCATTTCTAAAGCAATATGCAGTGTAAATAATGAATGATAGATAAGTAAAACAATTAGCAAATAGACAGGTAAAGCACATGAGAAATCAAGATGATTCAAACATGAGTATAAATCAAACAATATGTCATGTAACACTTATAACTAATCTTGCTCATTAATTCATTATCATTTCATTCATATTCGGGGTAGTCGACCCTTTTCAATTATTCATATAGTAACATGACTCGCGAGTCTTGACTACAGAGCGGCTGGTGTACTCTCATAGATAATTATCAAAGTGCGCTATTCGCCGGACTGCATACATCAGATCAAACACTAAGTAGCGTACGTGATAACTACCTAATATCCAATACAATATGGATAATCTATCATACGTTGTCCTATGAGCCATAACAAGTCAGGATGGAAGCATGCAAAACCCTACAAAAGCAAGGCCTGCGCAAAAGCTGCCGGGTACATCAACGGACTTTAATGCTAAGGATACCACTAGGTAAGAAGGATGATTCAATCCCTTATCTGATGTGTGCACACACTTTCACTTAGAAAGCGACCACGCCTCGCTATTCGAGAGAGTATGCTTTTCCTAACCAAAACGATTAATACCTAATGACAAGGTCCCCGGATGGGATGGTCATTTTCCGTTACCTCGTATGGACCGCAGGTCGCCACATTTATGCCCATTCAAGGGATGTAAACGCCGCTTGCCTAAAGACTATGAGAGTCATTAGACGCCGCCAAGATCGAGAGTGAAAGAGTCCCCATACGCGGCTACCTTTCCAACGATGGTACAATAGATTCGCAACATGACAGACACCCGAGTATTTAACAAGTACTCTTTTTCTTATTTTCTCATTCTCAAATTAATCAAGTGACAGTTCATAACAAATAGTATCGTCAAACTTGTATAGTGGAAATTTAGTTCAAGTAGTTCTTCAGGTGAACGGACACACATAGAAAGCTTAAATAATTTATTTGAGTCCGATTGTAAATTTTAAACATTTTTCACTATTCATTATTTTACTATTCACCGTATTTACTATTCATCGTATTTACTATTCATCGTATTTACTATTCCTCGTATTTTATACGTATTCGTATTTCGTATTTGTACGTATTTTTATACGTATGTATACTTTTATACTTCGTATTTTATCCGTATTCTTATACTTAGTATTTTCATACTTTAGGATATTTTATTTAAGTATAAACCAATTTTATTTCCTAAGTATAAAAATTTAGTTTTAAAGTCGTTAAGTTCGTTTTGTATTTAGTGTTTTGAAAGATTATTTCAAATGTAAGACTCGGTTAGACTTAGTCATATACTTAACTAATATTTTAGCGGTTTCATTTTTAGCGAGGTTGTCGTAGTTCATTTTAAATAGTCCGTATATCCAATCCAAATTTAAGCAAGGGTAGTAACACTCGACATTATTCATTTTAATACGTGTAACGTTTATTTTTATCGGTTTAGTTGATCTTTTTTATTAATGGTTCATTATACAATCTAATATAATCCTAATTATGCATCATTTTTAGTGACTAAGTGATAAATTCATTTTGACCCAATTTGACCCAAAATTAAGGTGGATGCCGTGGGGTTATATAGGTTAGTTTATTTATTTCTTTTTTTGTTTTTATTAATAAATCATTACTTTATCTAATTTAATTATTTAAGTGATAAAAATAAAAAGTGACAAAAATTATTTTTAGTCCAAAATAGACCCTAAGGCCGTGGCTACTCATACTTGCATCATTTATTTTCGTTTACAAATTTTATCGGTTTTTTTTTGACTTAAAGTTCTTATATACTAATTTATTCAAAATATTCTAAAGTGATTTAAACTAGTAATTAAAACAATAAATAACTAAAACTTATAAAATTTATGAATCAAACCAATTAACTAAGTGAAGAACATATGAATATGTAAAGAACATTAATGATTTTCATTTGAACATTTATTAGTTAAATTTTTATATGTTTATGAAATTTTCTCAAATTTTCCCTACAAGTCCATTTTAACTAAACTAATCATAATATATTATTTAGAAAAATTAAAACTAAAAATTTGTCCATTTTTTTTAGAAATGCCGAGTATGTATATATATATGTTTAAAATTTTATTTTTGATTTTTATACTTCTAATTCAACAACTAATTTACTTTATATTATTTATACTTTTAATATGAGTGAAAAAAAACATATACGAATATTAACATACAAAAGTAAATCATTTTACACACAAGAATAACAACAACACATTCAAGAACACACATACTTTAAAATAATCAAATTTCATAACAATTTCTTTTTAAGTCCTAAACATAAACTAATTATATTTTTATGTCCATTTTATTATGAGTATTTTAAGCATGCAATTTACAAAAATTAAAACGAAAAAATTAAACTAAAATAAGGGGTAATGCCGTGTGATATGTATGTGTTACTCAAATGTTATTTTTCGATTTTTGTCTCCTAATTTAACATGTGAACACTAGGTGACATAAAACATCATACATACAAATCAAAAACAGTAAAATCAAGTACGAGGCGCTTATCACATAAGTGTGCGGGAAGCACCTTGATTAGGTTAGTGGAATGAAATCCTAGCAATTATCGGGATCGATAATATGGTCGAATTGGCTCAAGTCGATGCTTCCTCCTTGCTCCTCTTCTTTGGTAGATTAGTACATAAAAAGAAATAAACAAGTTAGAAAATTTTATTAAGACTAAACTAGTTAACTAAGAGTTTAAAGTGTATATGTAGTTTTAGGTTTAGGTGATGTTTTAAATTTTCATTAATTCGATTTTATGTTTCATGCTCATTTTTAAGTTTAAAAGAAGTTGTGATTAAAGAACATAAATGTGGAGAAGTATGTTAATAGTTTAGGTGAATTATAAACATGAAAATAGAAGTTTTAAAGAAGAAAAGTTAGAGGAAGAAGATGAAGATCATTAAGGTTTACTCAAGGTTGAAGATGAAGGAGCTTGTAAGTTTCTTGAGTATGTGTTTATTTAGAGAGAAAATGGAAGACTTAGAGAAAAAGAAAGTTTGATGTTGTTGTTGTGTTTGTACCGTATGATAGTAGTAGTAGTAGTAGTAGTTGTTGTGTTTTAATTTGTATTATGTAATATGTGTGAATGCATTTGAGGTTTGGTTTTATTATCATTTAAATTAAAAGCTAAGTGATGATATAATTAAGTAGGGTGGCTTGACTTAGGGTGGCTTGAATTGATGAGACTTGTTAGTAAAGTGTAGACAAGGAGGAAGAGCAAGCACATGAGCATGTGATGCTCAAGGAGAGGCCGGCCTACTTGGGTCCAAATGAGCCTCGGTTTTCGTTTTTGAATTTTTCGATTTACGCGCACGCGAAAAGTCTCGAGTTGAAATATATAGTCTTAAAATAATGTTTTGAAATAAGATCGAAAATAAAAATGAAAATAAAAGTCAAAACGAAATCAAAATAAAAATTTGGTACTAGCCCCTCGTAACTTTGAAATAAAATTTTATTTGATCGAAATATATATTTTTTTTGTTGAGTGTTATCGATTTAAATCATTATACTCAAACGTCAAAACATTTATCAGTTTAGACTTCGTGTAGCTCATTATTTCGATTTTTAGTGGAAGTGCTAGTTAAATCAAAATGTAATAGTAATTTGATATTAATATAATATGTTTTGTTAGTAATAACTAAAATGACTTAACCTTAACTAGTCTTAGTTGTGCTTGGATTATATGTAAGTAGGTTAGTAAAAGAATTTGGTGATTGAATCACCATAGGGTGACTCGGCATTTTGGGTCAACATTGACCTCGATTTGCGTGCCGGAATTTGTCGTTGAGAAATTTGTCGGGGATTCATCATTCGATTTATCGAGTTTGAATATGAAAGAATAAAGTTCAAATTCAAAGTAATTCAAAATGGTTTTAGTTTAGATGCTAGGAAAATGTAGTTTGTTGTTTTAGGAAAATAATTGAGTTGAGGTTGTCTAATTATTGATTTCCTAATTATGATTAGCTTAAATTAACACGGGGTGTTACACAAGGGTCAGAGAAAAATGGCAGCAAATGCAAGCAGTGAACCCAATGATCTAGCCATAGCAATAGGAGCAGCCACCCAACAGCTGGAGAATCTTCTTAAGATGGTGCCTGGGAACAATGAGACTACAATGAAGCCTGGATGTGAGACTGATGAGGAGATTGAGTGCAATTTCGCAGGTATAACCACTCACTATCATACTCATGGCTTGAAACATGTGTGGATCATAGACTCAGGAGCCTCAGATCATATGGTGAATGATTTATCTATTATGCATAATGTTCAGAAACTTGTTAAAGGTCAAAGGATCAACCTACCTAATGGGGAGGTTGTGCATGTTAATTATAAGGGTGATGTGAATCTTGGGGGAAACCTGCAGTTGAAAAATGTTCTGTATGTGTCTGAGTTTAAACAAAACCTTTTGTCTGTGCAAAGGTTGGTCAGAGACAGTCACTGCAATGTGTTTTTCAGTGACAACCACTGCTATGTGCAGGACTCTAGAAGCAAAGAGAGCAAAGTCATTGGAAGAGCTGATAATGGGCTATACTACCTAAATCAAGCACATAAGAGAAGGTTATTTTTTGATATATGCTCAAATAATGTAAGGAATGTCTGTGCAAATCTTGAGCAAGTGTCTGCTAATTGTTTTGGTGATTCTAAGATTAATGTTAATGATGTTCAGAACTACAATTTGTGGCATAACAGATTGGGTCATGCACCTGTTAATGTTTTGAGAAATATTTTCAATGTTAATGCAAAGTGTTTGAAGTCTCATGAAATTTGTTTAACTTGTCCTATGGCAAAGCTTACAAAATCTCCATACTCTCTTAGTACTACTGAATCAAACCAACCTTTTGATCTCATTCATGTGGATATTTGGGGACCCTATAGGGTCTTGTATCAAGGGAAGTACAAGTACTTCCTAACCATTGTGGATGACAAACCAAGGGGAACCTGGGTATATCTTTTGTGTCAGAAATCAGAAGCTTATACCAACATAATGAAGTTCTGTGAATATGCCAAGAATCATTTCAACAAGAAAGTGAAGGTGATCAGATCTGATAATGCTTGGGAGTTTGATGACAAGCAATGTATAGCCTACTTTGACAAGAATGGTATAATTCACCAAACAAGTATAGTTGACAGGCCTCAGCAAAATGGGGTTGTGGAGAGAAAACATAGGCATTTACTTGAGATAAGTAGGGCCTTGAGATTTCAATCTGGGCTATCATTGAAATACTGGGGAGACTGTGTGTTGTCAGCCTGTCACATAATCAACAGACTTCCTACACCTGTGATTGGGAACAAGACACCATATGAGATCTTACACAAGAAGAAGCCTGAGTACAAGCACTTGAGATCATTTGGATGTCTTGTAATGGCATACAATCCTGCTAGAAACAAGGATAAGTTCCAGCCAAGGAGACTCCCTTGTGTGTTCTTGGGCTATCCTATGACACAGAAAGGCTACAAAGTTCAGGACATAATTAGCAAGAAGAGGTTTGTGACAAGAGATGTAAAGTTTCATGAGACTGTGTTCCCTATGTCTCAACACAACAAAGGGATGTTTCTACATCCTGCACCTGTTCAGATAACTTCTGAAGAAGAATCAAGAGTGCTGGTACCAATTGAACCTCTTAGAGAGGTTGTTCCAGATAAAAGGGTAGCAACTGATGTTGTCACAGCAGAAGAAGTCAGAGATGACAGTGATGCAGCAGATGACTGCCTGGAGAATCCCCCACAAGAAGAAGTCACTGATGAACCTGAAGTGACAGATAACACAAAGACAAATGATAGGAGGTCTGTCAGAGAGAAACAAGCCCCAAGATGGATGAATGACTATGTGGTTAATATGAGAAGAAGAAGAAGAACTGAAGATGCAAGTGCTTCAGAAGTGAATCAAGTTGTAAACACATATGTGCAGCCATCATTTGTCAACATGGTGGAAAAAATATCAACTCTGACAGAACCCTACTTTTTCAAGGAAGCTGTGAAAAATGAGAATTGGGTAGAAGCTATGAACAAGGAGTTAGATGCCTTGGAAGAAAACCAAACTTGGGAAATAACATCCCTTCCTCAAGGAAGAAAGGCAATAGGGTGCAGATGGTTATTCAAGCTAAAGTACCAACCCAATGGCATCCTCGAAAGGTACAAGGCCAGATTGGTAATTCAAGGGTGCAGACAAAAAGAGGGTCTTGACTACTCAGAGACCTTTGCTCCAGTTGCAAAGATGACAACAGTGAGGGCATTACTTGCTGTGGCAGCAATGAATGGACGGCATCTAGGACAAATGGATGTGACTAATGCATTCTTGCATGGTGAATTAGCAGAGGAAGTGTATATGGAGTTACCACAAGGATACAACAAACTTGGAGATAGAATCAAAGTGAATAAAGCTGAGACAAGCAATTGCAAAGGAAACATGGTCTGTAAGCTGAAGAAAGCACTGTATGGCTTGAAACAAGCCCCCAGACAGTGGTTTGCAAAGCTCTCCAATGTTCTTCTCAACTCAGGATTTGTTCAATCTCATGCAGATCACTCTCTATTTGTAAAGCAAAAGGGGGAGTATATGACAGCTATACTGGTGTATGTTGATGACATGATAATCACAGGAAACAGCAAGGAAGAAATTGAAGGTCTGAAACAAGTTCTCAGAAGCAAATTTCATATGAAAGACCTAGGTAAACTATCCTACTTTCTTGGTCTAGAGATAGATCATACTTAACATGGATTATTTGTGTCTCAGAGAAAATACACAAAATGATCTGATTAATGAGTTTGGAATGAAGAATGAGAGAATGCTGAAGTTGCCTATGGATGGTCATGTGAAATTGGAACCAAACAAGGGAACACCTTTGGAGGCACCTGATAATTATAGAAGACTTGTAGGGAAGCTGATCTACCTTACAATAACAAGGCCAGATATTTCTTTTTCTGTACAAATTCTAAGTCAGTTTGTACAATCCCCTACATCAGACCATCTTCAAGCTGCAAAGAGGGTCCTGAGGTATCTAAAGTCTGCTCCAGGCCAAGGGATTCTTCTAGCCAATGCCTCAGCAGCAAGACTGAGAGCCTACTGTGACTCAGACTGGGCAGCATGCCCATACACTAGGCGCTCAACTACTGGCTTTTGTGTGTTGTTGGGTGATTCTCCAATATCTTGGAAATGTAAGAAATAGAGTCTTGTTGCAAGATCGTCTGCAGAAGCTGAATATAGAGCAATGGCTCTAACTGTGTGTGAAGTGACTTGGATTAGAAGCTTACTCAAAGACTTGGGGTTGAGAAACTTGCAAGCTACGCTTCTAAATTGTGATAATCAAGCTGCTCTGGCAATAGCAGCCAACCTTATGTATCATGAACGTACGAAACACATAGAGGTTGACTGTCGTTTCATCAGAGAAAAGGTTGCTCAAGGGGTGGTCAAGCCTATCTACGTTCCTACGTATCACTAGCTAGCAGATGTTTTTACCAAACCCTTACAGATGAAGTCACATTACAAGTTGTTGAACAAGATGGGAGTGATGAAAACATCACCCTCTCATCTTGAGGGGGAGTGTAAATTGAGTAAGAATGAGACTTTGGCTCAGCTGGCCCAATATGTTGATAAGAGTAAGTTAGCCCAAGTGATTAAGAAGGCAAGGGGCCCAACAAGAAAGAGCCCACTCCAAATTGAAGAAACAAAATAGAGGAATGAAGAGAAGGCGGGAGAAGATTGTAGGGTTTAGCAATGCTCACCTAAGATAAATACCAATTGTATCTGTAAAAACAAATTAAGACATTGAATGAAAATTATCAGAAATCAAATCAAAATTGAAGGTGAGTCTCTCATCTACGTTTTTCTACCTTCAGTGTTATCATGCATGGTATGAGAAGAAATCTTCAAAATTCAACTATTATACTCCATAAGTAAAAAAGAATAGGACTGAAGGCTTAAGATCACTCATGTAGTCGTGTGCGATAGAATGTCTAATGATTCTAATTAAATTTCTAGCGCAAAGCCGTTCGTTGGAGTTAGGGGTGAGCACGGATCGGATATCCGATTCAAATAGGTAGTTCGGATCGGATATTCAAACTCGAAATTTCTAAATTTTAATATCCATATCCGATCTAAATATTTCGGATATCCAATGTTCGGATTTCCAAGATATTTTCGGATCGGAGGCGGATATCCATATAACGCCATTGCATAAATAAAATGTTGATTTATCGTTATACCCGTTCATTTTTTTTTCCTATTTTTTCTCTATTAAGTTCGATAATGTATTTAAAGTATGATTGTATATATCTTCACATATCACATTATATTGCTTAAGGGCCTGTTCTCCTCATCTTAAGTTTTTTTCTGGTTCAGAAAACTTCAGATAACTTCAGAAAACTTCAGATTACTTCAGACAACTTCAGAAAACTTCAGATTACTTCAGAAAACTTCAGATTTCTAAATAAATAAATTAAGTAATAATAATAATAATAATAATACCTATGTTATATATAACATTAATGTTATTAATAATAGTGATAATAATATTATTAACAATAATAATTTTAATAATAATCATAATAATTTGAATAAAAATAAGACCAATCCAAAACCATTTTATTGCAAATCATAAATAAAAAAAATTAGTTCAAATTAAATATATAGACTGTTAATAAAACTTTCATAAATATTTATCAAATATTAATGAAAATAAATGCTAAAATTTATTATTATTATTATTATTATTATTATTATTATTATTATTATTATTATTATTATTATTATTATTATTATTATTATTATTATTATTATTATTATTATTATTATTATTATTATTGTTGTTGTTGTTGTTGTTGTTGTTGTTGTTGTTGTTGTTGTTGTTGTTGTTGTTGTTGTTGTTGTTGTTGTTGTTGTTGTTGTTGTTGTTGTTGTTGTTGTTGTTGTTGTTGTTGTTGTTGTTGTTGTTGTTGTTGTTGTTATTTTTATTATTATATATCAAATCAAACAAATTAAATATAAATATTAATTAAATATTAGTGAAAAAAGCGCATACATATAAAGATTTGAATAATCTTGGTACTACAAATATTTGATATAGCTAAGGGAGTCAGAGCTCAGATTGTGTCTCAACTGCCCACTAATTTTTTCTAATTTTGTCTATTTTGTATTTGCGTTTAATAATAATAAGAAATAATTATTTCATATTATTTCAAAAAATTTCAGAAAACTTCAGATAACTTCAGAAAACTTCAGAAAACTTCAGATTACTTCAGAAAACTTCAGATAACTTCAGAAAACTTCAGAAAACTTAAGATTGGTTCAGAAAACTTCAGACGAAGAGAACATGCCCTAAATAATTATTATTACTCTGCATTTTAGATTTAGTGTAACAACCTGGTTTTTAGTCGACTTTAATTACTAAGGCGGAAATTAATTAAGTCTTAAACCAGCGTTATTAATTATACAAATAACCCAAAATATTACATCATCGTTTAAGAGTTGAATTGAACAACTCTAAATACGGAAGTTAAAAGAGTAATGTGTTATATATTACAAATCTCTCAAAAACGACTAAAAGTAAAGCATAAAAGCATTGTATGGCCCCGTCCAAAATCCAGCTTCCGGTCCATGATTATCCTGCACAATAAACTGTTGGGATGCTCAATGAGCTGACAAAGGACTAGCTATGCTCATACTTACCCTCGATTTCAATTACTTTGGTTTAATATTATCGCTTTATAAATATAACATTATGATAAAAACATAAACATGCTTATTACATATAGCATATAAAGACATATAAGTCATAATAAGCATGCGGTTTAAAGCGATAAATCATATAAGCATGATATTCAATTATGAAGGCAAAAAGCATATAATAGCATAGCAATAGTATCACAGTAATTCAATAACATTACAAGGCGATATCGGATCGCAATCAAACATACATATCGTATCATTCACATCATGCAGACTCGATTCAATTCAGTAAGTTGTGGTCTTTAGTTTTCGAAGATGGTACGCACTCATTCTCATTTAATCATACAACAAACAACACATACTGCTTACGAGCCTGGCCACTGAGTAGGCCTTTGTACTCTGATCGATTGCATCTCACTTCCATAGTGCAGAGACTTACTCGACTCGTAAACCACGCCGAATACTATAATACTTGCATCTCATCCTCTAGTGTTCGAAATGATTCGAACTTCAGATACAATCTCGTCAAGTGATCTTTACATGTGGCAAGAACGAATGCAAGTGCCGCGCCCACTAAGAACGAAACACGGCAAGGAGACAGAACCGCAAAGCGCATAAGCACATAATGTCACGGTGGCCCTGATAACTTTAGCGAAATAGGGGAATAAAACCCTAGTCTAGTACATGTACACTAGTATCCAATTTAAGAATAGGCTATGTGTTGGGGTTAGTGTCCTCCACAGTGAGTGCAATAACATAAATAAATCTCTAAAGGTACACAGGGTACATTTTGTATTTAATCAGTTGATTAACGTTTATCAATAACGGTTGGCTTGCTAGATAAGTTTGACGTTATTGTCATACAGATGGCGGTGATCAACTGGTCCCTAAGAGTCACACCTAAAGGATGTGTTTGAGAAATATGATTATTTGAGAAAATGATCATATTGATGCCTTACTTAATGACTAAACAGTTAGTTAGTGTTGTTGACTAAAAGGTTAGTCAAATGTGACTAAAATGTTAGTCAAGTGTAATGATGTTACTGACTAAAATGTTAGTCAGTGTGATGTTGGTACGGCAATTTAATACTGATTAAATAATATTAGCTGAGACGAGTTAAAAGTAATTCGTGAATTGAATATAAAATGTTATATTTAATTGTCATATATAATGCAAGCTAATTAAATATAAACCGTTATAATTAATTAGTAAATTATAAATATAAGGATATTTATAATATATTATAGTCGGTCCATGCAGATGACACTAGTAATATGAGGTGCATTATATTAATAGCTAAATGATCAAAAGAAAAGTGTCTAGATACATTATTAGTCTAGATACAATTACTTGGTCAATAAGATAGATATTTGAGGAGATTGTAATCTCCCCAAATACCCTAGTTTTGGCCGGCCACCATGAGGAGATTAGGAGTATATTTAGTCTCCTAATTCTCTTCTAATCTTACACTAATTGATTCACTCATTCTACAACACAAAACTCAAGAAGGAAAAACTGTTTTTCTCTCTAATTTTCTAGCAAATTCAAGGGCATATCTTAGACTATCTTGGGTGTTTCAATTAGGAGATACCATACTTTTGGTATTGTTCTTAGGCCGATTAACAAGGTTTTAAAGGTTAATTCTTGTTCTTTTATTCATGTTATGCAATTTCTTTTATGACCTTAAATCTTATAAAAAGTTTTCATTATAATCCTGTGAATTTTAAGGTCTATATACGGATATAAACCTACAAGTGGTATCAGAGCCTAAGGGCACATGAGATTTTTATAAGATTTTCATAAAATCGATTTTGTATAAATATTAATCAAGTTTGATGCATATGGCCGTATGTTTTATTAATTGGTTATGTCAAATTGGATTGGTTTATTAATCAAGTTGGTCGTATGTTGTTGACATTGGTTTGATCTAATTTGATTATATGCATGATTTGGTAAATTTTTTAATCATGGCCGAATTTTGACAACACTCATAATTGATCTAAACAAGTTGGTCGTATTTTAATTCTAAATTGTTTTGATCATGGCCGTGTAATATTGATGATTATGCCGTGATGTTTTTTTTTTTTGGCTTAATTTGGTCTATATGATTCATAATTATTAATGTTTTAAGATGTTAAAACGATTACATATGATTTTGAATGAGTTTTGATCTAATACCGATTGAATTAAAACTAAAGAGACCAAATCTTGTGTATGTTTGTAAACATATCATGGTGTTAATTGTTAGATCTTCAAATTTAAGATGTTTAATCTAAAAGGTTAGTTTGAATCTCTTAAATCAATGTTTAATACGGATTAAAATTGAGTTAGGATAGATCTAATTATTAGCATAATTGAATTAAAACAGTTTAATTCAATTTCCTTATGTTGGCCAAATAAAAATGTTTTTTTTGGTACATTTTTTATTATTTTATTTATTTTGGCCGGTTTTTTTTTTTTTTCAAAAAAAAAAAAAAAAAAAAAAAATTATTTCGGCATTTATCTATTGTTGGCCGTATATATTTTTTTTATTTTTGATTTTTGGAAAAAAATTTTTTTATATTATAAAGATAATATAATTTTTTGTTTTATTGTGAAGTAGTTCATAATAAATATGATACCTAATATTTTAAAGCAGTTTAAAATATTTTGTGATCTAATTTATGTTATAAGGATAATATAAATTGGTTTTGGATTATTTTTGATTAAAAGATATTATGAACAATTAAGGAATTGTTGCATAATTTTAATCATTTAAAAGAGGTGGTTTGGATTAAAATCAATTCGTATCCATTGTTTTTATTTTGTTTAGTTGATGCTCTATTTTGTGTTTGAATGGTTTGAATGGTTTATTTTTACGCATTAAATATGTACAATCGGTTGTAATTTACTAGTGTGGCCTTAGAAAATTGAGTTTTCGTAATGAAGGAAACACAATTTTGGTTGTATTTTTGAGATCTCGAATCTCCAATTTTGTAATATTTTAATTTTGGCATATTTTGAATTAGAATGTAAATAGGTTTATTTTTTTTTGTAATTCAAAATTGTAATTTTGAGAAGATTCAAGTTGAAGATTCAAGATGGACTCCCACTTAAAGCCCAAGATGAAGAATGAAGACAGCTTTAGGGTCCATGGATGGATTCCAAATTTGTATATGTCTTTATTTTCATAGGGTTAGGCCACACTAGGTGTTTTTCTTTTCTGCGTTTTTCTTTACCGTTTTCATTGCATTCACGTTAGATAGTAGCATCATATTCCGCCTAAATTAAACCAAACCACCTAATATGCATGAAAATGGATCATATAGTTGCATCCTAGATCATAGACATACAGATGTCATTTGTTTAGAGCTATCACCTCAATTTAATCATTCACGATAATGCTAGATATTAGTTCACTTAAAATGAATTAAAATGAGTTGATGGGATCTTCCTCTAAAACTGAAATTGAGAATTAGTCTTTATAAGTCGAACCACTATGAATCCCTTCTTCGTCGGTAGGCATAATATGACCCCTTCTACGTTGGGTAAGTAGTGGCTGTCGACTTAGTTTATCTCAACATTATGGTTCGAGTAATATCTCGAAAGTATGGTGGACTAATAGATAGGATTTACTGAAATCTATCGACCAAGAATTCTAACAGTAGAATTAGCCAAGAGGTTGGCTTATCAATTTAAAGAAATTGAGTCTTGGGATCGCTTATGAAATTCTCGAGGGAGGTCAATTACATGAGTGCACGAGTCATTGCATTAAATCGTTATTGCTTTATGACTTAAACTTTGAAAACCATGATTTCTTATCTATTCTCTTCTTCTTCTTTCTTTTCACAGTTTCGAATACGTTATATACAGATATAACTACTATAACAAATGGTCCGTAAAATGCAGACGAACCAATGCCAAGTGCCACACTAATGCGCCGAATCATGGCTTAGAATTTTCATGGGCACCATGAATCGCCAACTTCATTGAAAAGTGATGGGTCCAATTTTTACGATTGGGAGGTCGCGTTACGGAATCACGCCATCGGTGACGGTAAGCTCAAGTACTTGATCGAGCCATCAGCCGGCTCTACCACTCCGTCTGCGAAGAAGCTGAAACTTTTGCTTATAACGATTTCATGATGGAAGCGGAGTGCGTTCTGAGCGTACTCATCTATGCAATGGAATCCAATTTGCAAAGACGTTTCATTACCCAAGGTGCAAACAAGATTTTCACCACTTACTAAGGAATTCTCGAAAGCTCAGAATTAAGAGTGACGAGTATACTACTCGTTTCTTTGAAGCTAGACTCAAAAGGGCCAACCGGTTGGTCCACACCTTCGCCATGATCGAGAGCGTTGAGAAATTGGAGGAGCTTGGTTGCACGATCGATGAGAAGATCATCATTGATCGAGTGCTTCACTCTCTTCATGATGGGTATGCCTCTTTAGGGCAAACTACTACATGAATGACATGCGAGAAAAGTCCGCATGAGCTGCATTCACTCCTCGCATGCAGACGGAGTGATGCGAAGTTGAGTGGGAGCACGAAGCAAGATGTTCTCATGATTGGGAACAAGAAGGGTAAGGGTAAGACTCGGCTAACCTAGGCGTAGGTAAGCCAAAATTCAAGAAGCCAGTGGTTGCTAAGAGTGGGCCTGGTGAGTCTAGCGGTAGCTCACAAGGCAAGGCAAAAGCTAAGCAGAGCATGGAGTGCCACCATTGCCACAAGTCTGGGCATTGAGGCGAATCGTATCCGTGTATCTTGAGGACATAAAATCGGGCAGCGTCGGCTCCTGTTGGTATGTCTTCTTTTATTCATATGATTGAGATTAACCATGCAAGTTTCGGAACTTGGGTACTTGATACTGGATGTGGTTCTCATCTGTGCAATCATTTGCAGGGCCTAAGAAGCATCAGAACTCTGGCAAGAGGTGATGTAGACCTGCGAGTGGGGAATGGAGCAAGAGTTGCTGCCGTTTCAGTAGGGACATATGTAATCCAACTCCCAAGTGGATTTGAGTTATTTCTGAATAACTGTTACTATGTACCTAGTTTATCTAAAAACATTATTTCTGTATCCGTTCTTGATAAAGAAGGATTTTCATTTTCAATTAAGAATAATAGCTGTATTTTCTCATTGAACGATATGATTTATGGTAAAGCTGTTTCCATGAACGGAATTTATGTTTTAGATCAAACCACAGATATTTTGCATGTGAGTAACAAGAAAGCAAAGGTTGGTGACAAAGATCAAACGTATTTATGGCATTGCCGAATGGGACACATAAATGAGAAACGCGTGAAAAAGCTCATTGATAATGGGACAATAGCCCCATTTCACTATGAAACTTTTGGCACGTGTGAATCATGTCTCATAGGCAAAATGTCTCGAATTTCCTTCAAAGGTGTTGGAATGCGCGCTGCTGACCTATTAGGACTCATACATACTGATGTGTGCGGACCTATGTCAATCAACGCTAGAGATGGCTATAGGTATTTCATCACTTTCACGGACGATTTGAGTAGATATGGACATGTCTACTTAATGAAGCATAAAAGTGAGTCCTTTGACAAGTTCAAGGAATTCCAGAATAAGGTTGAGAACCAACTGGATTGAAAGATAAAAGCACTACGTTCAGATCGTGGTGGCGAATATCTTTCAACTGAGTTTGATCTACACCTTAAAGGCCGCGGGATAGTATTACAGTTAACTCCACCTGGAACACCACAACTGAATGGTGTGTCCGAACGCAGGAATCGAACATTACTTGATATGGTTCGATCCATGATGAGTCACACGGTAGTACCTGACTCATTGTGGGGCTATGCTCTTTTGTCACCGCTCTTATACTTAGCAGAAGTCCGTCTAAAGGCGTAGACAAGACTCCATACGAGTTATGGAAGGAACGGTCCCCAACTTGTCCTTTATTCGGGTTTGGGGTGCGAGGCTTATGTCAAGTGGAGACACGAGGATAAGCTCGACCGCGATCGGTCAAGACATACTTTATTGGTTATCCAAAAGGAATGTTTGGTCATTACTTCTATTCGCCCTACAGAACAGAAGTTTTTGTTGCGGCTAGTGCGACGTTCTTAGAGAAAGAGTTTCTCGAAGACAAGAGAGGTAATAGAACCTTCGATCTGTCGGAGATTCCAGAACCAACAACCGAGCAACCAATGGAGGAAGCTGTTCCTTCTACGTCTGCTGCGGTTAATGTCCCTTTGGAACCCAGGAGGTCGGGTAGACTCTCCATTCCTCCAGATCGATATATCGGTATAGTCGAGGAGAATGGGAGAGACGACGTTTTACTCCTTGAGAGTAACGAACCCGTAACCTATAAAGGTGCCATGACATGTTCCGACTCAAAGCTTTGGCAAGAAGCCATGCAATCCGAGATGGACTCGATGTACGAGAACAATGTATGGGATCTGGTTGACTTACCTGATAAGGCTAGGCCTCTTCAGTGCAAATGGCTTTACAAGATAAAGCGATCTGTAGAAGGACAACCAGATATATACAAGGCACGACTAGTGGCAAAGGGTTTCACTCAAGTGCAAGGGTTGCACTATGATGAGATCTTTGCACCCGTAGTCATGCTTCGTTCCATTCGGATTCTCTTAGCGATCGCCGCATTTCATAACTATGAAATTTGGCAAATGGATGTGAAAACCGCCTTCTTAAACGGTTATTTGGAGGAGGAGTTGTACATGGTACAACCCGAAGGTTACATCGATCCTGAAAATCCTAAGAAAGTTTGCAAGCTTAAGCGTTCCATTTATGGACTTAAGCAAGCTTCACGGAGTTGGAATCATCGCTTCGACCAAGTGATAAAGGAGAATGGATTCACTCGATCGGTCGAGGAACCATGCCTATATATCAAGTCGAGTGGGAGCAAGATTGTCTTCCTAATACTGTACGTCGATGACATACTCTTGATTGGGAATGACATACCTCTCTTAACTTCGGTAAAAGTATGGTTAAAGAACCATTTCAGGATGAAAGATCTGGGTGAGGCACAGCGTATTTTGGGGCTCCGTATCTATAGAGATAGATCACGACGGATGCTATCCCTCAGTCAGGAGTCTTATATAGATAAGATTCTTGAGAGGTTCAGCATGACCAACTCCAAGAAGGGGAACCTTCCAATGATCTCAGGGGTGCATTTGAGTAAAGCTCAAGCACCAAAGACATCGGAAGAGGTCGAGCGCATGAGTCGGATTCCATAGGCTTCGGCAATAGGATCGATCATGTATGCCATGATATGCACACGTCCTGACGTGGCATATGCATTGAGTATGACGAGCCGATACCAAGGCAATCCAGGTGAAGCACACTGGATGGCCGTAAAGAACATTCTTAAGTACCTACGGAGGACTAAAGATTGGGTATTGACTTATGGTGGAGACAATCGAGCTATGCATGACCGATTCTGTGACGCTAGTTTCCAAGCGGATCGAGATGACTCGAAATCTCAATCTGGATTCGTTTTACTCTAAATGGCGCGGTCAATTTGGAAAAGCTCTAAACAAAGCTGTTATAGCAGATTCAACGATCGAGTCCGAGTACTATCTCGCTTGAGGCTGCGAAGGAAGCTATATGGATGCGTCAGTTCTTACAAGGACTAGCTGTAGTTCCTAGTTCGAATGACCCGATCACCATCTATTGCGACAATAGTGGTGCCATCTTCCAAGCAAAGGAGCCTAAGTCCAGCAACAAGTCTCGGCACGTGCAAAGGAAGGCTCACATGATCCGGGATTACGTGGAGCAGAAGGAGATAGTGATTGACAAGATTGCTACGGATGATAACATAGCAGATCCTCTCACTAAGCCGTTGAGACAAGATAAGCATGAAGGGCACGTTAAATCCATGGGAATTAAGCGTGTTCCTGACTTGTATTAGTTGTTTTGTATGGATTTGACACTTGTATTTCCTAAAACTTCTAATAAAATCATCGTTTTGTTATATATATTGTTTTTCATGAGGGTTGTACAGACAACGTTGAACACCTCAAAGTGAACTGAAATGCTTTATATTTTTGTTTTGGTCCGTGATCGCCTACACGAGCTGATAACTCTGGCAATCATTTTGTGACGTCGATTGATGGTGGGTTCAACAAGCCATAAGTCAAACTGTTGACTGATCGATCACAGATGCGGGTTTACTGAAATCGCGCAGGACATGTTTGTGACGACAACATGGAGTCCTAGATGTTTCAGAACATTAGGTGCCTGGTCGTGGATAGGACATCCATAGTGTTCATAGAGTCGATTCTTTTGACTATCGACTGTCTCTTGAGATTAAGGCAGATTTTGGGTGACTTTGGTTTCTTTCTCACGGTCGACCGTAACAGGAGGCCAAGCAGATTTTCACTAGGTCATTTCATGCTGCGCTTACATCTGCAGGATTCGAGTTGAGGGAAATATCCAAACTTCTATCGAGTTATAATATTTATTCTCAGGGCCACTCGAGGAGTCAGAATGGCGAAAATGCATGGCCATACTCGAATATTGATTCGTTTATCGCTTAAGTTACTCTCTAGTGGAAACCACTCTTGATTACGGTCGCCATGAACTACGACCTTTGAAAGTACGGACTTTGCAAATTGGTTTACATTGAGTGGGAGAAATTTATTATGGATATGAGAATCGGTTATCGCACCTACACTTGTACGGACAAGTGGGAGATTGTTGGGGTTAGTGTCCTCCACGGTGAGTGCAATAACATAAATAAATCTCTAAAGGTACACAGGTACATTTTGTATTTAATCAGTTGATTAACGTTTATCAATAACGGTTGGCTTGCTAGATAAGTTTGACGTTATTGTCATACAGATGGCGGTGATCAACTGGTCCCCAAGAGTCACACCTAAAGGATGTGTTTGAGAAATATGATTATTTGAGAAAATGATCATATTGATGCCTTACTTAATGACTAAACAGTTAGTTAGTGTTGTTGACTAAAAGGTTAGTCAAATGTGACTAAAATGTTAGTCAAGTGTAATGATATTCTTGACTAAAATGTTAGTCGATGTGATATTAATGCGGCAATTTAATCTTCGATTAAATAATATTAGCTGAGACGAGTTAAAAGTAATTCGTGAATTGAATATAAAATGTTATATTTAATTGTCATATATAATGCAAGCTAATTAAATATAAACCGTTATAATTAATTAGTAAATTATAAATATAAGGATATTTATAATATATTATAGTCGGTCTGAAGAGTCTATGGATCCGAGTTTTAAGGAAAAGTACCCAAGAGGGGGGGGGGGGGGGTGAATTGGGTGCTTGAAAACTTTTTCTTGTTTCCAAGACTAAAAGAATTATCACGTTTCTAAGACTTAAAGTTAATGACGTTTAACTTAAGTCTACAGGAAACGCAGAATGATTATTGAGAAACTCGTTGGAAACGTAAGTGAATAACTGAGAAACGTAAATGAAACGTAAGTGAAAATACTTGTAAACGTAAAACGAGAGTAAAGTACGCAGCGGGTTTTGAAGTGGTTCAGTCTCACACTCCGAGACCTACGTCCACTATTCTCTTATTAATATATTAGTACCTACTCCGGATTACAATATATTAATCACTCTACAACTCTTTCAAGTTGCACTCTTTCTCTCAAGCAAAAGAAAGCTAATTGTGTCTCGACAATTGTTCACAAGAGAACGAATATGAGACGGTGCTAGCACAATTGACTTGAGTAACAATTAAACAACACGAGATCCGTTTCAAAAGCCTTTCAAAAAGTTTTGCAAAAATGAAGACAATAATGCTTAAAGATTGTTTGCAAAAATACTTCGTTAAATTTTGATAGCTCGAAAAGGTGAGGAATGATTTCTGAAAAGTTGATCTAAAATAGAGGAAAAATATCTTGCACAAAATCTTTTCTGAAACTGAAACCGAAAGAAAGGGAAGTATTATTTCAAAGAGATTTTGTTTCCTAAGAATAAGGAGCAATATTCTTCAAGATATCTTTCAATTCAAGACAAGTATAAAATCATTCTTAAAATATTCTAAAAGATATTTCAGAAGATAAAAGTTATAAAAATTAGATTTCACTAAAATATCTTTTTCAAAACAGATTTTCGAAATAGGCCTTTTGTGCGTTTCTGGCGAGGACACAGGAAACGCAGCATGGTTCCAGTGTCTTGTTGTGGAAACGTGTGTTTCCTAGCAACGACACTGCAACCATAGAGTGAAACGTAAATTTCTCTTGTTGCTTTACCATTACCCTTGTCATTACAAGGACTATATGTATACATTAAGGACTAGTGCTTCATGAGACGATATATAGTCTTGATTTGATTCGCGTTTCCCAACAAAGACGCTTGATTCTTGCTTGGATGTTTCACAACCTACTAAGTATCATAAACACTAACAACGGATTATAGTATAGTAACAAAAATCAAGGACATCATCAAAACATAACGACGAGGTCGAGTCAACAAATTCCCCCTTTTTGATGATGGCAAGTCTCCTATTTTTGTTTCTATGGGTAGTTCCCCCTCAACCTAATAATCACCATACAAAGGTTAAACGAGAATCAAAAAACATAAAACGAGCCGTTTGTAAAAGGAAGAAACATTAAGTGATATAAACACTAAACTATAGCATCAAGATAGAAAATGAAAAGCATAGTCATCGAAAAGTAAGAAGGAGCAAAAAGTGTGTTGCGATAGCGTGTTTCCCCCTCTTGACATCATTAAAAAGGAAGTGACTAGGGTAACACCGTCGCTAACCTTAAAACAAAACATTTATCATTAGCGTCACATGATATTAAGGAATATCATCCTCGTTAACACAAGAGAGCATAAGAAGTTCAGATAAGTCACACAAGATAAAACGAAAAAACAACATTAATAAGTTCCGAAGGTTAATAGGCAAGCCGAATGTGCATAGGAAAACATCAGCACTAAATAGGGTCAGAAAAGGGCCGACGGGTTAGGGCAAGGCAGGATCAAGGAAGGGCAAGCCAAGAAGGGAGGAAGCAAGCGGGAGAGGCTGGGAACCAGGAGAAACTGGTGGAGAAGTTTGTGACACATTAGGTGGAGCAGACGGAGTTGAAGAATCGTGCTTGTATAGGCCGTAAATTGCATCTGCAAGTGTGAGGAGATTCCTATTACGCTGATCCAGAATACGCTGATTGGCAGCCATGTCCAACAAAACCTTGGAGGTACGGTCGAGAGTAGCAGACAGGCAGCTGCGATTCTGCTTCTTCGAGACACTGATGCGACAAGAGGTGACCACCTGCTGAAGTGTGGTCAAGGCAGCTGTATGGTCCTTAAGCGTTACTTCAAAAGCAGAGAGCGCAGAAAAGCTAGGGACAGAATACCCCTTCTCCTTGACCTGAAAAGACGGATCACCTTTCCTTGGTGGCTTAGGAATGACACCAAGAGCTTCCAACAAACTGTCATCAGCAACAGGTGGAGGAGACAGCTGCAGATCCTCATGTTTGACCACCCCTTTGGCCTTGAGAATCTTCGAGATCAACATACCGTAACACAGACGCACAGTCTTGTCATGGGTGGAGGTTTTGATGCTAGTAGCAACAGCTGTTATCTTATCCTTGACCAACTGAACCATATTTATACGAGTATTCTCCTTCATACACTGAAGGATTTCAAGATCAGATAACTGTAACTTCTGTCTGCCTTTGTATCGTGGGGCGAGAGTAGCCCAGATGAGGTGAAGAAGCAGCCTGTCAGCAGATGGAAGTACATTGGGCTTGAGTTCAGTACCCGAGGTAGCAGAGGGGAAGAAAAATTGCTTCAATGCCAGTTTCTTTTCAGCAGGGATGGCCTTGTGGTCATTCAAATCTATCGTCTCACCAATAGGAGCCGTACCCAATAGGCAGCCCAACTCAAGATCATTAAGCTCAACTCGCACCCCATTCACTAAAGCAGTTAAACTGTCATCAGTGACCTCGACAGTTGCATAGAACTGGGCCAACTCAGGAAGATATATGGGCCCAGAATAACAGACAAAATCAACCAGATGCTGATTATCAATTACCGTGGCAAAAGCTTTGAGTTCAGGACGAGCAAGCCACTTGACGTCAAAATAACAGCACGAAAACAAGGGGTATTTTAGGACACTTACCGTGGTATCGTATACATCCACACTGATAGGCTCATTCCGAAGACGTTCGTTTATGTCAGCAAGCCTGGAGGAAGGAACGATGGCCGCTTGTTCAGTACCTAACCCGTCTTCCTCAACATGCACTACGATTGCATCATCAGCAAAGGTCACCTTTTTAGGAGATTTAGACGCCATAAATTTTCTGCGTTTGGATGTCCGCTCACCAACAGATGTTTCTCCCAAGGTAAGGTCTGGGTCAGGAGGGGAATCGGGAATTTCAATTGAGGATTTGTTTTTGGATCGTCGATTGGGAGCCATTATTGTAGGATGAAGGTGAAGAGGGGAATAGTGATGGTGAGAAGAGCGGTTAAAGGGAAGGGAGAAGAGAGGGTTTGGAGTAATTAAATATGCGGAGGAGAGAGAGGGGGTAAAGGTGGGTGAAAGGGATAAGAAGATTAAATGGGGTAGGTGAGTGAAAAGGGTTAGCGTGTGAGGGAAGCTAAAAGGTATGGTATCTTTTGGTATTATGGGAAACGGGTATATGGGAAAGGATATTGGGAATCTTTTTGTTTTTGGAAAAGATTTTGGAAGGAACATAATCAATGTGTGAAAATTTTACCAAGTGTGAAAAATATGAACATAATCATGCCAAAAAAATGTTAAGTATCAATCCCACAAAATAACGCAAATATCCAAAAAGCAATGTCCTAGTGCAAGCGAGGGTGCGGACACAGTCTACGAATCCCTTTCTAGTCAATCATACGAGGTAATAATGAAGGTGCAAACACAACTTAGATACTACCAAGCAAACCAATTTCTAACCGTAGCATCTCAAAACGTTCTCTAGCTAGCGGTTTAGTCAAGATATCAGCCCATTGGTTCTCGGTCTTACAAAATTCCAGTTTTATGTTTCCCTTTTCTACGTTATCCCTCAAAAAATGGTGTCTAATCTCAATGTGTTTAGTCCGGGAGTGTTGAGCGGGGTTTTTGGAAATAATAATTGCACTCGTATTATCACAAAAAATTGGAACACACGAGAAACTTACCCCATAATCCTTTAGTTGTTGTTTCAACCATAGTAGTTGTGAGCAAGCAAGAAGCGTGGCAATGTATTCACTCTCGCGATTGGAAAGCGCCACGGTGTTTTGCTTCTTTGAAGACCACGAGATAATGCGGACCCACGAGCGTTGCAATTCCCGAGGTACTCTTCCTATCTATCATACATCTGCATAATCCAGATCTGAATATCCTTTGAGATCAAAGTTAGACTCCATAGGATACCATAAAAACAAGTTTTGAGTACCAACCAAGTAGCGTAATATGCTTTCATCGAGAAAGGTGCGTTTCCTTAGGATTTGACTGGAAACGCGCGCAAGCACACACACTAAACATGATATCTGGCCTACTAGCAGTTAAATAGAGTAGAGAACCAATCATACCTCGATAAACAGTAGCATCTACTGACTTACCGTCCTCATCTAGTCCAAGTTTCGTGGTTGTGGACATGGGAGTCGCCATTGGTTTGGCGTTTATCATGGAGAAACGCGTAAGAAGCTCTTTCACGTACTTTTGTTGATGAATCTTGATCCCTTCTGGTGTTTGCTGGATTTGAAGTCCCAAGAAGAACTTCAATTCGCCCATCATGCTCATCTCGAACGCCGAGGTCATCAACTCGGAAAAGTAAACACAAAGATCATTGTTAGTGGATCCAAAGATAATGTCATCAACATAAATTTGTACGATTAATAGATCAACCCCCTCGTTTTTCAAGAACAAGGTTTTATCAACGGAACCTCTTTTAAAACCATTTTCAATTAAATGTGTAGACAAACGATCATACCAAGCACGAGGTGCTTGCTTTAAACCATATAAAGCTTTGTCAAGTTTAAAAACATGTTTTGGAAAGTCCTTATTCAAAAAACCAGGAGGTTGTTCTACATAGACTTCCTCTTTCAAGTAGCCATTAAGAAACGCGGTCTTAACATCCATTTGAAACAGTTTAAGTCCTTTATGAGCAGCAAAAGCAATTAATAACCTGATTGCTTCCAAGCGTACTACGGGGGCAAACGTTTCCTCATAGTCAATTCCTTCTTGTTGGTTGTATCCTTGCACCACCAATCTTGCTTTGTTTCTGACTATGACTCCGGAATCGTCGAGTTTATTCCTATAAACCCATCTCGTACCAATGACGGTGCGGTCATTTGGACGTGGCACAAGATGCCAAACTTTGTTCCTCTCAAACTGCTCTAGTTCTTCTTGCATAGCACCTATCCAATCTGCATCACTAAGAGCAACTTTGACATTACTCGGCTCAATGGCCGAGAGAAACGAATGAAACAAACAGAAATTATTTAGAGAACGACGAGTTTGTACTCCCTTTTGTATATCAGAAATAATAGAATCAAGTGGATGCGAGCTTTGGTGTTTCCACTTCTTAGGAACAAAAGGTAATCAATGATTAGTCTGACTTTCTTCTGTGGTTTCCTCTGGAACCGCAGTTTCTGCTTCTGTTTCAATCGTTGTGGCTTCAGTGCCATGCGAGCTTTGGTGTTTTCACTTCTTAGGAACAAAAGGTAATCCATGATTAGTCTGACTTTCTTCTGTGGTTTCCTCTGGAACCGCAGTTTACGCTCTGTTTGATCGTTGTGGCTTGATTGCCGCTGAAGCGCTGCGTTTCCCGAAGCTGGACCACTGGGTCACTGTTTCTGTGGAACGCGGTGTGTTCTGCGACCTCCTGCGTTTCTGGATGCGTTTCTTCAGTTTTTGGCTCAGCAAAATCTAAGGGTACATTGTTATCAGCGTTATTTTGGGCCAGTTTAAATGCAGGAATTGCGTTTCCAGCATCATTCTGAATATTGTCCTCTGGATTTGCAGCAACTTCTGCGTTTCCATGAGCTGTAACCTCATCATCTATCCCTTCAAGATTGCCTTCATCATCCACGAGTTCTGGTGGATCTTGACGAGTCAGTTTAAAACTGGATCATCTTTATCCTCATCATCCTGTGCATACTTTTCAAAGATGTCAGTTTCGTCAAAAACCACATGGACACTTTCCTCGACAACCATAGTTCTTTTGTTGTAGACTTTATATGCCTTGCTATGATTTGAGTATCCAAGAAAAATAGCCTCATCACTTCTAGGGTCGAATTTTGACAATTGATTTTTTCCATTATTATGAACAAAACATTTGCTTCCAAAACGCGTAAGTGAGAAATGTTAGGTTTTCGACCACGAAGTAATTCATATGGCGTTTTCTTAAGAATAACTCTAATCGTAACACGGTTATGAATATAGCATGCCGTGTTAACGGCTTCGGCCCAAAAGCTACGGGGAAGTCCACTACATAAGAGCATGGTGCGAGCCATGTCCTCTAAAGTACGGTTCATGCGTTCGACAACACCGTTTTGTTGAGGTGTCCTAGGAGCGGAGAAGTTATGCCCCACTCCTCTACCTCTACAATAGTTTATAAAAGCATGGTTGTCGAACTCAGTACCGTGGTCGGTCCTAATGGACACGAGCTTAACATCAAGTCTATTTTCAACCAATTTAATTAAGCACTCGAATTCATCAAAAGTTTCAGTTTTGGTGCTCAAAAATATTGGCCAAACATATCTTGAATAATCATCAACGATAACAAAAACGTACCTTGCACCTCCTCTACTTCTTACCTTCATGGGACCACAAAGATCCATGTGTATTAGCTCAAGAGGTCGCTTGGTACTTACCACTTTCTTTGGTTTGAACGAAGCTCTTACTTGCTTGCACCGAATGCATGTATCACAAACCTTTTCACGATCAAACTTTATGGAGGGTAAACCTTCCACAAGATTCTTGGATCTCAACATATTCAACAAAGAACTACAAGCATGTCCGACTCTTTTATGCCAAAGATCGGGGTCATTAAGAGTAACGCTCAAACAAGTAAAAGAATCTTTAGATAAAGACTTAACATCAAGGACATACACGTTTTTAAGGCGATGTCCTTCCAAGATAACTTTACTAGATCCCTCAATTATGACCCGGCAAATATTTGAGTGAAAAACGACTTTGTTGCCACGGTCACAAAATTGGGATATACTTAGGAGATTGTGTTTTAGTCCGTCGACTAAATACACATTCTTGATGGAAAGGGAGGGAGACATACCTATTGTGCCGACACCGACAATCTTACCTGTCTTGTTGTCTCCAAAGGTTACGCTTCCTCCATCATAGGCCTCCAGTGAAAGGAATTGATTCTTGTCTCCAGTCATATGTCGCGAGCAGCCACTGTCTAAGTACCAATAATTTGTTTCCTTTCACCTTGACACAGAACGCATTATTCTTGAGTTCTAGGTACCCAAGCTAGGTTGGGTCCTCTCTTGTTAGTCACACAAAAAACTTGGTCCTTTCGAACCCAAAACATTTTAGTGACTTTTCCTTTGATCAACCTCTTGACAGCAACATGTGTTTCTTGACGTTTCTCATCAGTTTTAGTGGAAGAACTACACGTTTCTTTAACAGGTTTTGCGTTTCTGGTGGTGTTCACCTTAAGTTCATTAGAAGATTCACTCATATTCTTAACAAAATTCACGTTTCTAGTGATATCTTCATCGAATTTTTCACACGCTGCTTTAAAATGACTGCTTTTTCCACGATAGTGACAAATAATATACTCAGGAAGGTCCACATATTTACGTTTCCTAAAGTCTCGTTCCCAAGGTTTAGGATTGCATTTAGAATGATCCCTACGACTATACAAATCGTAACCTAGACCCAATTTTAAGTTATTATCCGTCTGTTCACCAAGAATTTGCTCACGCTGAGGCGGTTTCCCATTTGTTACTGAATTTCAAAGCATGTTTCAACCTCTCATTTAAAGACACAACTTCTTTTGAAAGATTTTCACAATTAGAGACCGAATTATCCAACTCAATGTTAACTTTGTCCAAATATGACTGAAGTGTCATAGTGAGTTTACTGATTTCGATGTTGTGATTAGTCTTTAGATGTTCTAGTTCATCCGAATGTTGTTTGAAGATTAAATCGTGATCTAAATCACACGTTTCCTGGGAATCGCCGAATTTTTGACTGTTTCACACGCATCAAGATTTCGTTCATTTAAGACATGTAACTCATCCGTTAAGGCAACAATTCTTTCACTTAGGGTTTCATTTTCAGTCTTTAAGGATTCATTTTCAGTTTTCAAATCTTTAGCGTTAGATTCCCATTGACCTTTAAATTTAGCGATTCTATCCAACTTTTCCTTTAAAAACGCATTTTCTTCGGCTATCTCCACGATTTGTTCTTTAACATCAGTTAACTCTAGACCTTGTTCATGACACGTGTCAAGAGTTTGTTCAAAGTACTTAATAAGAACATTGCGTTTAAGACTAGGAAGATCCTTTTTAAGTTCAAGACAACTTACCTCAAAGATCGCTTGTTAGATCTTCAATGTCGGAAACCCAGCTTCCCATTAGGCAAAGATCCGTTTCTCCTGGAGCCTTACGATTTATCATGTCGATACTAAGGCTACTCAAGCACAGATGTGCTTCCTCATCCTCCTCATCATCTTCAAAGTCCGAAGGGTCAAGTTCACCCCAACAAGATGCCGCCATGACCTTTCGGTAATTATCTTGTTTCTTTTCTCGTTGGTTCTTGGACTTGATATCCTTCCAAGAGGGGCACTCTTTTATGACATGACCAGAGGCACCACACTTGTAGCAATTTCGATTTGAAGAGGAGTTTTTCGAGCTATTAGATTTCTTTGAAAAACCAGATTTATCTTGTTGTGGTTTATTCCACATTTTCTTAAATCGACGAGCAAACGCAGCCATTTCCTCCGAATCATCGTCACTATCACTAGAGGCGGCTTTTAAGACTATACCCTTGTTCTTACTAGGCTCACTCGTGCGTTTATTGAGAATTAACTCATGTGCCATAAGTGAGCCCATCAGATCTTGGTAAGTTAGTTTTGACAAGTCTTTTGCCTCCTCGATAGCAGTTACCTTAGGTTGCCATTTATCACTTAGGCTCCTAAGGACTTTACGAATCCTTTTCTCAGTTTCAATCTCGCTGCCTAAGTTTCGCAACTCATTTGTCAATTTTGAAAAACGTGCAGACATGCTATTGATACTCTCATCCTTAGTCATAGTAAAGGACTCATATTGTTGAGTGAGCATGTCTATACGTTGATTCTTAACTTGAGAATTTCCCTCATAGGCAAGTTCTAGGGATTCCCAAAGTTCTTTGGCATTAACACAAGCGGAAAAGCGGTGGAACTCATTGGGTGAAATGCAGTTTTGAAGGAAAGACAAGGCTTTCGCATTCTTTTCTGCTTTTCTACCCTCTTCCTCAGTATAGTTTAAAACACTTTTTGCGACCGTTTTGCCCTCTTTATCAACAGTTGTTATAACATGAGGGCCAGCGAGGATAATTTTCCAACAATCCCAATCATATCCTTGGATATATTGGGAGGCCAATTGTTTCCAAGATCCGTAGTCAGAACCGTCAAAGACGGGACATTTTGGATGTCTGGAATCCATAGATAATTAAATAAAGTAACAAAAAGACGAAAGGATCAGCCTATTTGCGGTGTGGCAATCAAGAGAACGAGTCTCTGATACCAATTGAAGAGTCTATGGATCCGAGTTTTAAGGAAAAGTACCCAAGAGGGGGGGTGAATTGGGTGCTTGAAAACTTTTTCTTGTTTTCAAGACTAAAAGAATTATCACGTTTCTAAGACTTAAAGTTAATGACGTTTAACTTAAGTCTACAGGAAACGCAGAATGATTATTGAGAAACTCGTTGGAAACGTAAGTGAATAACTGAGAAACGTAAATGAAACGTAAGTGAAAATACTTGTAAACGTAAAACGAGAGTAAAGTACGCAGCGGGTTTTGAAGTGGTTCAGTCTCACACTCCGAGACCTACGTCCACTATTCTCTTATTAATATATTAGTACCTACTCCGGATTACAATATATTAATCACTCTACAACTCTTTGAAGTTGCACTCTTTCTCTCAAGCAAAAGAAAGCTAATTGTGTCTCGACAATTGTTCACAAGAGAACGAATATGAGACGGTGCTAGCACAATTGACTTGAGTAACAATTAAACAACACGAGATCCGTTTCAAAAGCCTTTCAAAAAGTTTTGCAAAAATGAAGACAATAATGCTTAAAGATTGTTTGCAAAAATACTTCGTTAAATTTTGATAGCTCGAAAAGGTGAGGAATGATTTCTGAAAAGTTGATCTAAAATAGAGGAAAAATATCTTGCACAAAATCTTTTCTGAAACTGAAACCGAAAGAAAGGGAAGTATTATTTCAAAGAGATTTTGTTTCCTAAGAATAAGGAGCAATATTCTTCAAGATATCTTTCAATTCAAGACAAGTATAAAATCATTCTTAAAATATTCTAAAAGATATTTCAGAAGATAAAAGTTATAAAAATCAGATTTCACTAAAATATCTTTTTCAAAACAGATTTTCGAAATAGGCCTTTTGTGCGTTTCTGGCGAGGACACAGGAAACGCAGCATGGTTCCAGTGTCTTGTTGTGGAAACGTGTGTTTCCTAGCAACGACACTGCAACCATAGAGTGAAACGTAAATTTCTCTTGTTGCTTTACCATTACCCTTGTCATTACAAGGACTATATGTATACATTAAGGACTAGTGCTTCATGAGACGATATATAGTCTTGATTTGATTCGCGTTTCCCAACAAAGACGCTTGATTCTTGCTTGGATGTTTCACAACCTACTAAGTATCATAAACACTAACAACGGATTATAGTATAGTAACAAAAATCAAGGACATCATCAAAACATAACGACGAGGTCGAGTCAACACGGTCCATGCAGATGACACTAGTAATATGAGGTGCATTATATTAATAGCTAAATGATCAAAAGAAAAGTGTCTAGATACATTATTAGTCTAGATACAATTACTTGGTCAATAAGATAGATATTTGAGGAGATTATAATCTCCCCAAATACCCTAGTTTTGGCCGGCCACCATGAGTAGATTAAGAGTATATTTAGTCTCCTAATTCTCTTCTAATCCTACACTAATTGATTCATTCATTCTACAACACAAAACCTCAAGAAAGAAAAACTGTTTTCTCTCTAATTTCTAGCAAATTCAAGGGCATATCTTAGACTATCTTGGGTGTTTCAATTAGGAGATACCATACTTTTGGTATTGTTCTTAGGCCGATTAACAAGGTTTTAAAGGTTAATTCTTGTTCTTTTATTCATGTTATGCAATTTCTTTTATGACCTTAAATCTTATAAAAAGTTTTCATTATAATCCTGTGAATTTTAAGGTCTATATACGGATATAAACCTACACTATGCTATTCATAGAGCACCTTAACTCAGGATAAAACGACTATTTCCTAAAGCCTGAGACAAAAGCCTTGGCATATTCTTTATCTTGTACGACAATGGCGACCGCTACAAGACTATCTTAACCCCACTTCACTCACGATTGACGTTCCCTTATCTGAGGCCCAAGCTTGACCTTTTATTTAACTTACTCAATATTCATTATTTATTTGATATTTATATATCACATGTTACTAGACTCTCCTAGTCTCATCGTCAAACGTTTAAGTATTTGTATTCGGTTTCATATGATCACATAACATATTCGTTTATTATTTGAAGTGTGGTTAATTATTAACGTTTTCAAATTTCTATATTGATACGTTTATTAATATGTCCAATTTTATTCAAGTGTTTTTCAATTACTTTAAGTCATTTACTTATTCATTTTAAATTTTTCTATACTTAGTGAATTTTCAATTTATTTTCAGTATTTCACTATTCATTTTTCACTATTCACTATTCACTATTCACTATTCATCGTATTTTATACGTATTTATACGTATTCGTATTTTTATACTTCGTATTTTATACGTATTTTTATACGTTTTCGTATTCCTATACTTGTACGTATTTTTATATTTATACGTATTTTTATACTTAAGATATTTTAAGTATAATACTAAACTTGTTTTTATTTTCTAAGTACAAATTTTTAGTTTCAAAGTCGTTAGGTTCGTTTTGTACTTATTGATTTTTGAAAATATTTTAAAAGTCTAGTTTTAAAAACGTTAAGTTCGGTTTGTAAAAAGTGATTTGTGATATTTATTTTAAACCGAGACTTAGTTCAATTTAGTCGTCTATTTACTAAATTTAGCGATTTTCATTTTAAATAATAATGGTTTCGTGAATGGTTCATTTTAGTCCGTATGTCCAGATCCAACAGTCCAATAATTGCAAAGGCAGTATCACACGAATTAGTTCATTTTTATAACGGTTAAATATTTTTATCGGTTTATAACATTTCATTTATAACTAAAATAATTTATACAAAAATTCAATTCTAATTACTATTACACTTTAGTGACTTAGTGATATTTTCATTTTGGTCAAATTTAGTCAATTTTTAATGATGATGCCGTGTGGATTATATATTTGTAAAAATTGATTTATTTCTTTTAATTTCTTAATTCAATTTATTAATTACTAATTAAATTATTTTAACAATTAAACTAAAAAGTGATAAAAATACATTTTTGGTCAAAAATGGCATGAATGCCGTGAGGTTACGTGGTGGTGTTCAAAATTTTCATTTTTCGATTTTATCGGTTTTTAGCTTAAAGTCTTTATATTCTAATTATTCTAAATATACTAAAATGATTTAAACTAAAATGAAATTTACTAAAAATTTCATTTACATTTATGAATAGTATTTTTCAACACTTTAAATTTCTAACTTTTTAATCCTAATGATTTATAATGTTTTAAGTTGAATAATATTATAGTACTAACAATATATAACACAATAACTAAACATAAACACAAATTATCAACAAACATAAAATAAGACATAATCAAAGTGAACAAAAAATGAAGAACACACATGAAGGAAATAAGAACATCAAGAACATCAAAGTTTAACTCAAGAACACATATGCACTTTTAATAACTTATAATTTATTTTCCTAATTTAATTTTTATAACATAACAACATTCATTTTAAACTAACTTAACTAAACATATTATTTACAAAAATTAAAGGTGAAAATATATTAAAAATAAAGAGGAAGGCCGTGAGCATGCATGTATATTTAGAAATTTTATTTTTGATTTTTCTTTACTTAAACTCATTGTTAATATTTATCATAATTTTGCATATACTTATAATATGTTTAAAATTCATAAAAACATAACTAAACATATTAACATCAATTTAAAGTGAAAAAACAATATGATTCAAAAATGAAAACAATAAAGTATACTAACATTATTATTAGTTATTATCATTTTATTACTTCACATAACATTCAAACATACATACATGATGTTTAACATATTTTAAACATAAAAATCATACTTATAAAACTTATAATAAAAATCAAATTAATTTTAAAAGAGACTAATACAAGACAAAGCTAGTCACCTTAAAAAGGATGTTAATCGTCGTGGATCTAAAATAAATTTTAGATCGGAAATTTCTTCACCCAAAACCCATGATCTTCACCCAAAAATAATCCATAAGTTAGCTCCTAATATACCCACTAATTAACTAGGATGCTTAGGAATTATTAGTAATAATATTAAGGGTTTTTATTTAAGAGGTTTTTGGATAAAAATGGAAGAATAATGAAAGAAAATAAATGGGAGAATGGCCCTGTTCTTTTCAGCTTAATTTCAGCTCTTATAAGTTCAGCTCAGCTCTTATAAGTTCAGCTCAGCTCCTATAAGCTCAGCTCAGCTTTTTCACTCTATAAGTTCGAACACATAAGTTCAAATTTCACTCCTATAAGTTCAAATTTCAAATCTTATAAGTTCAAATTTATAAGTTCAAATTTCTTATAAGTTCAAACTCCTATAAATTATATTATGTTTTATTTTTATATAACTATTATTATTGCATAATAATAATAATAATAATAATAATAATAATAATAATAATAATAATAATAATAATAATAATAATAATAAATATAGTATATTAAAATATTTAACCGAGCCAACTTATTTATAATCAACTATATATTGAGATATTTAACTATACTAGATCGCAAAATCGATTTTGAACACTATTGTTTATTATTAGTAAAATTAATCATTTTGAATAAATTAAAATATTTTAATTATTGTAATCATCATCATCATTACTATAAATATCATTGTTATTATTGTTATTAATTTAATAAAAAATTTCATATTATATTAATATTAATATTAATATTTAAATTATTATTATTATTATTATTATTATTATTATTATTATTATTATTCAATAAGTTTTAAATTCTAATAAATTTAACTCCAATAAGTTTCAGCTCCTATAAGTTCAGCTCCTATAAGTTCAGCTCCTATAAATTCACCCTATAAGTTCATTTCCTCTTATAAGTTAAATTTCACTCCTATAAGTTCAATTTCAACTCTTATAAGTTCAAATTTCCCTATAAGTTCAAATTCTCATAAGTTAGAATTTCCTATAAGTTCACTCCTATGTAGAAAGAGCAGGGGCCAATATGGAGGTAGTAGCCACGAAATTTTGGAGTATTGTAAGTTGATTTTGCTCTTTGGAAACTTATAAGGTAAGTTAGAGTAATTTAGGTTAAGTTATTTAGGTGTTAAAGTTTGATTTTAATTAGAAAAATAATGTTTAATTAAACTAAATAATTCATCATTCACTCCATCATCACCTCTTAAGTCCACATTACTATTTGAGCATTAAAATTGTCTATTTTGTGTTTAAAAATGTTTTTCACGAAATTGGTCAGTTTTAAAAAGTCGGGCGTCAAAAGCGATAAAAGTTAAAAAGTGCTGTTTTGACGATTTTCTGAAAAGTATTCATTTTATAAATTTAAGACTAAAATATTTTATTTACTACTTTAGAAAAATTTTAAAAGTGACGAAAATGAAAATGGTAGTATTAAAGTAGTAGTATCGTATTGTGTATTTATGTATTATTATTAAGTATAACTTTAAATATAAATACAAAATAAAATAAAAATGATGATGATAAAAATAAAGGTGTAAGTAATGTGTAAGAAAAATGGAAGAGGATAGACTTAGAAAAGTCTAAGTCAAATGGTTCAAATAAATTTTTCAGGCTCGATTTTCGTTTCCGAAATTTTCGATTTGCGCGATCGCAGAAAGTTTCAAAATAAAGGATATGATCTTAAAATAGTGTTTTGAAATAAAATCGGAATTAAAAATAAAAATAATTTTCGAAAAGGTATTAAAACAAAAATCGGATCCTAATCCTCAAAATTTTGAATAAAAAAATCCTAGGTCGAAATACTTATTTTTTTCGTTGAATGTTACAGATTCAAAGAATGATGTTTAGCCGTCAAAAATTTAAGTGATTTAAAATAGGTGAGACTTCAAATTTCGACAATATTCAAAAGTGTTAGTTTAATAGAAAAGGAATAGTAATTAGTTATTATATACTTCCTCCATTCCGTTTGATTCTATACGTTTGACCAAAACACGGTAATTAAGGTAGAAGAAAATCAAGTGGGGTAGATAATGGAATTACTTAAATACCCCTACTTTATTGTTTGCAAGTGGGTTGAGTGGGTATTAGTGAAGGGCATATTGGTCTTTTAGTTTAATAAAGTAGAGACTAAAATAGAAATGTATAGAATTGATTGGAATTTCCGAAAAAGGAATATGTATAGAATCAAATGGAATGGAGGAAGTAATATATAATATGATTTATTAAAAATAAATCAAAATGATTATATTTTCATTAAAACTTGATGTTAAGTTTGCCTCTTCAAAAATGGAAGAGGATAAAATTGTTTGATTTTTGATTTGCGTGTTTGAAATTGTTGACCCGAATTTCAGAGACGGGAAAAGTATAAGGGTTCATTTTTATTCAAAAATGAAAAATGTTTGAAATTGAATTTTATGAATAAAAGGTTTTACATATATTTTTGTGAATAGTAAACATAACTTAATCTTTTTGAAATTTGAAAGGCGATATTTATTTTGTGTTGATTTTTATAAAATTTTGAAATGTGTTTTTTTTTCAATTCTAAAGATAATACAAAAAATTTATTTTTCAAAATTTTTAAATTTGGACTTAAGGAATTTTAGTATTATTTGGCGAAAAAAATTCAGACGTATTTTTATTATATGGAAAAAGGATGAATTTAATTTAAGGAATTAAATTCTTTTATCAATTTGTGTTAAAATAACACGGGGTGTTACAAACCTACCCCCTTAAGAAAAGTTTCGTCCCGAAACTTGAATCGAGTGGATAACTGCTCGCAGTTAGATAGGCAGTTAGAGAGAAATATCAAAATTTTACGAGTTTCGATAGTAACATTTTATTTTGGTAGAATAAGACTTTTCCAAAAGTTTGAATTTTCGAATTATTATAAAGATGTTAGATAGAGTGGAAAGATTTGAGGATATAATCGTTTTATATTTACAAATGGGATATTTTGAATTAATATAGAAATGTTGCTAGATTGTTATTTTTGAAATCGTCTTAAAAGGGATTTTCAAAAAGGTGGGGCCTAGAAGTTTTGTACGGAATTAATTTAAATTACAATTATAAGGGTTTTAAAATAAAACAAATTATAATTTTATTTGAAATTAAATATATAATTTAAAGTTAGCTGAAATAATGATTTTAAATAATTTTAATCAATGATTTTAAATCATCATATTATATCCTACCCCCTTAAGAAAATTTTAAACATATTTATCAAATTCAAGAGAAAAGCTAAAGATTCATTTTAAAGGTTGAGAATTCAGAAATAGGTATTGATAAGTTTAAAATTTTGAAAATAACTAACTTTGATAGTATATAAGGTAAAGGATATACGATTTAAAACCAAATAATTTCGAAGGTATTTAAAATTACAAAATAAAATTTTAGAATTAATTGAAAAAGTTTTCAGAGATATTTTCAAAGGGAAACATGAAAGTAAATTTTAGAAGATAATTAGGAATCATAAAATTTTCGAAGATCCTTAAATTTTGAAGGAGATAGTAAGTTTCAGAGATTTAAAATCTAATATAGCTTGAAGGATTTTTGAGAATCAATCAAAAGAAGTTTAAGGAATTGACAAGCAAAAATGAAATCATTTTGCGAGATTAAGGAAGAGGAATGAAAGTTCATTTGAGAAGTAGTTATTAGAAATTATAGGTTTAGGAAATTAGAGAGTTAGAAGGAAAATTTAAAGAGGTTAAAATTTTTGAAAGAGCACGAAATAAAATTCGTGTTAAAGAGGATAATTAGATAGAGTTGTAGAAATTCTTCCTGCGACAGAAATCTTCGAGATCTTGAACTTCTTATCAGCTGTAAGGTTCTTGATGCGTCCATTTGCTGCGTTGAGGTCTTGTCGTCTGGTACTCGATTAATGGCTTCGTTCTTCGAGAATTAACCTTATTACCAAGATTTTATATCCGAGGATAGTTGTTAGTTTTAGTTAGTCACATCAGCAAGTAGCAAGCATACGATAGTTAGTGTATTTTATTTTGAGGGAAGTAGTTCGTTATTTAAAAGTCCTTAGCCTATGGTCGGTCCTTAAGGTTTCTACCCATCCTCACACTTTAACGCGATTTTAAGTTATAATTTAAGTGACCTAATAAAAGAAAAATCTAATTTATTATTTGATCCTAGTAGTCTATGCCTGACATACGATATGAATGTCCGCCTGTGTGTCTCGCTAGATGAAATAACTATTAAGTTACTCACTGGCCGCAAAGACGACTTTGATACTAATCAGAATAACCTGGTTTTTAGTCGACTTTAATTACTAAGGCGGAAATTAATTAAGTCTTAAACCAGCGTTATTAATTATACAAATAACCCAAAATATTACATCATCGTTTAAGAGTTGAATTGAACAACTCTAAATACGGAAGTTAAAAGAGTAATGTGTTATATATTACAAATCTCTCAAAAACGACTAAAAGTAAAGCATAAAAGCATTGTATGGCCCCGTCCAAAATCCAGCTTCCGGTCCATGATTATCCTGCACAATAAACTGTTGGGGGGATGCCCGCTGAGCGGACAGTGACTAGCTATGCTCATACTTACCCTCGATTTCAATTACATTGGTTTAATATTATCGCTTTATAAATATAACATTATGATAAAAACATAAACATGCTTATTACATATAGCATATAAAGACATATAAGTCATAATAAGCATGCGGTTTAAAGCGATAAATCATATAAGCATGATATTCAATTATGAAGGCAAATAGCATATAATAGCATAGCAATAGTATCACAGTAATTCAATAACATTACAAGGCGATATCGGATCGCAATCAAACATACATATCGTATCATTCACATCATGCAGACTCGATTCAATTCAGTAAGTTGTGGTCTTTAGTTTTCGAAGATGGTACGCACTCATTCTCATTTAATCATACAACAAACAACACATACTGCTTACGAGCCTGACCACTGAGTAGGCCTTTGTACTCTGATCGATTGCATCTCACTTCCATAGTGCAGAGACTTACTCAACTCGTAAACCACGCCGAATACTATAATACTTGCATCTCATCCTCTAGTGTTCGAAATGATTCGAACTTCAGATACAATCTCGTCAAGTGATCTTTACATGTGGCAAGAACGAATGCAAGTGTCGCGCCCACTAAGAACGAAACACGGCAAGGAGACAGAACCGCAAAGCGCATAAGCACATAATGTCACGGTGGCCCTGATAACTTTAGCGAAATAGGGGAATAAAACCCTAGTCTAGTACATGTACACTAGTATCCAATTTAAGAATGGGCTATGCTATTCATAGAGCACCTTAACTCAGGATAAAACGACTATTTCCTAAAGCCTGAGACAAAAGCCTTGGCATATTCTTTATCTTGTACTAAGAATGGCGACCGCTACAAGACTATCTTAACCCCACTTCACTCACGATTGACGTTCCCTTATCTGAGGCCCAAGCTTGACCTTTTATTTAACTTACTCAATATTCATTATTTATTTGATATTTATATATCACATGTTACTAGACTCTCCTAGTCTCATCGTCAAACGTTTAAGTATTTGTATTCGGTTTCATATGATCACATAACATATTCGTTTATTATTTGAAGTGTGGTTAATTATTAACGTTTTCAAATTTCTATATTGATACGTTTATTAATATGTCCAATTTTATTCAAGTGTTTTTCAATTACTTTAAGTCATTTACTTATTCATTTTAAATTTTTCTATACTTAGTGAATTTTCAATTTATTTTCAGTATTTCACTATTCATTTTTCACTATTCACTATTCACTATTCACTATTCATCGTATTTTATACGTATTTTTATACGTATTCGTATTTTTATACTTCGTATTTTATACGTATTTTTATACGTATTCGTATTCCTATACTTGTACGTATTTTTATATTTATACGTATTTTTATACTTAAGATATTTTAAGTATAATACTAAACTTGTTTTTATTTTCTAAGTACAAATTTTTAGTTTAAAAGTCGTTAGGTTCGTTTTGTACTTAGTAATTTTTGAAAATATTTTAAAAGTCTAGTTTTAAAAACGTTAAGTTCGGTTTGTAAAAAGTGATTTGTGATATTTATTTTAAACCGAGACTTAGTTCAATTTAGTCGTCTATTTACTAAATTTAGCGATTTTCATTTTTAATAATAATGGTTTCGTGAATGGTTCATTTTAGTCCGTATGTCCAGATCCAACAGTCCAATAATTGCAAAGGCAGTATCACACGAATTAGTTCATTTTTATAACGGTTAAATATTTTTATCGGTTTATAACATTTCATTTATAACTAAAATAATTTATACAAAAATTCAATTCTAATTACTATTACACTTTAGTGACTTAGTGATATTTTCATTTTGGTCAAATTTAGTCAATTTTTAATGATGATGCCGTGTGGATTATATATTTGTAAAAATTGATTTATTTCTTTTAATTTCTTAATTCAATTTATTAATTACTAATTAAATTATTTTAACAATTAAACAAAAAAGTGATAAAAATACATTTTTGGTCAAAAATGGCATGAATGCCGTGAGGTTACGTGGTGGTGTTCAAAATTTTCATTTTTCGATTTTATCGGTTTTTAGCTTAAAGTCTTTATATTCTAATTATTCTAAATATACTAAAATGATTTAAACTAAAATGAAATTTACTAAAAATTTCATTTACATTTATGAATAGTATTTTTCAACACTTTAAATTTCTAACTTTTTAATCCTAATGATTTACAATGTTTTAAGTTGATTTATATTATAGTACTAACAATATATAACACAATAACTAAATATAAACACAAATTATCAACAAACATAAAATAAGACATAATCAAAGTGAACAAAAAATGAAGAACACACATGAAGGAAATAAGAACATCAAGAACATCAAAGTTTAACTCAAGAACACATATGCACTTTTAATAACTTATAATTTATTTTCCTAATTTAATTTTTATAACATAACAACATTCATTTTAAACTAACTTAACTAAACATATTATTTACAAAAATTAAAGGTGAAAATATATTAAAAATAAAGAGGAAGGCCGTGAGCATGCATGTATATTTAGAAATTTTATTTTTGATTTTTCTTTACTTAAACTCGTTGTTAATATTTATCATAATTTTGCATATACTTATAATATGTTTAAAATTCATAAAAACATAACTAAACATATTAACATCAATTTAAAGTGAAAAAACAATATGATTCAAAAATGAAAACAATAAAGTATACTAACATTATTATTAGTTATTATCATTTTATTACTTCACATAACATTCAAACATACATACATGATGTTTAACATATTTTAAACATAAAAATCATACTTATAAAACTTATAATAAAAATCAAATTAATTTTAAAAGAGACTAATACAAGACAAAGCTAGTCACCTTAAAAAGGATGTTAATCGTCGTGGATCTAAAATAAATTTTAGATCGGAAATTTCTTCACCCAAAACCCATGTTCTTCACCCAAAAATAATCCATAAGTTAGCTCCTAATATACCCACTAATTAACTAGGATGCTTAGGAATTATTAGTAATAATATTAAGGGTTTTTATTTTAGAGGTTTTTGGATAAAAATGGAAGAATAATGAAAGAAAATAAATGGGAGAATATGGAGGTAGTAGCCACGACATTTTGGAGTATTGTAAGTTGATTTTGCTCTTTGGAAACTTATAAGGTAAGTTAGAGTAATTTAGGTTAAGTTATTTAGGTGTTAAAGTTTGATTTTAATTAGAAAAATAATGTTTAATTAAACTAAATAATACATCATTCACTCCATCATCACCTCTTAAGTCCACATTACTATTTGAGCATTAAAATTGTCTATTTTGTGTTTAAAAATGTTTTTCACTTAAATTGGTCAGCTTTTAAAAAGCTCAAGGCCAAAAGCGATAAAAGTTAAAGAGTGCTGTTTTGACGATTTTCTGAAAAGTATTCATTTTATAAATTTAAGACTAAAATATTTTATTTACTACTTTAGAAAATTTTTAAAAGTGACGGAAATGAAAATGGTAGTATTAAAGTAGTAGTATCGTATTTTGTATTTATGTATTATTATTAAGTATAACTTTAAATATAAATACAAAATAAAATAAAAATGATGATGATAAAAATAAAGGTGTAAGTAATGTGTAAGAAAAATGGAAGAGGATAGACTTAGAAAAGTCTAAGTCAAATGGTTCAAATAAATTTTTCGGGCTCGATTTTCGTTTAGAATTTTCGATTTCTTGATCACAGAAAGTTTCAAAATAAAGGATATGATCTTAAAATAGTGTTTTGAAATAAAATCGGAATTAAAAATAAAAATAATTTTCGAAAAGGTATTAAAACAAAAATCAGATCCTAATCCTCAAAATTTTGAATAAAAAAATCCTAGGTCGAAATACTTATTTTTTTCGTTGAATGTTACAGATTTAAAGAATGATGTTTAGCCGTCAAAAATTTAAGTGATTTAAAATAGGTGAGACTTCAAATTTCGACAATATTCAAAAGTGTTAGTTTAATAGAAAAGAAATAGTAATTAGTTATTATATAATATATAATATGATTTATTAAAAATAAATCAAAATGATTATATTTTCATTAAAACTTGATGTTAAGTTTGCCTCTTCAAAAATGGAAGAGGATAAGATTGTTTGATTTTTGATTTGCGTGTTTGAAATTGTTGACCCGAATTTCAGAGACGGGAAAAGTATAAAGGTTCATTTTTATTCAAAAATGAAAAATGTTTGAAATTGAATTTTATGAATAAAAGGTTTTACATATATTTTTGTGAATAGTAAACATAACTTAATCTTTTTGAAATTTGAAAGGCGATATTTATTTTGTGTTGATTTTTATAAAATTTTGAAATGTGTTTCTTTTTCAATTCTAAAGATAATACAAAAATTTTATTTTTCAAAATTTTTAAATTTGGATTTAAGGAATTTTAGTATTATTTGGCGAAAAAAATTCAGACGTATTTTTATTATATGGAAAAAGGATGAATTTAATTTAAAGAATTAAATTCTTTTATCAATTTGTGTTAAAATAACACGGGGTGTTACATTTAGGGCCTGTTCTCCTCATCTTAAGTTTTTCTCTAGTTTAGAAAACTTCAGATAACTTAAGAAAATTTCAGATAACTTCAGAAAACTTCAGATTACTTCAGACAACTTTAGAAAACTTCAGATTACTTCAGAAAACTTCAGATTTCTAAATAAATAAATTACCTAATAATAATAATAATAATAATAATAATAATACATAAGTTATATATAACATTAATGTTATTAATAATAGTGATAATAATATTATTAAGAATAATAATTATAATAATATTGATAATAATTTGAATAAAAATAAGAACAATTCAAAATCATTTTATAGCAAATCATAAATTAAAATTAGTTCAAATTAAATATATAGACTGTTAATAAAATTTTCAAAAATATTTATCAAATATTAATAAAAATAAATGCTAAAATTTATTATTATTAATTTTTTTTTTTACAATTAATAACCGCAATTTTATTAAAGAATTGTTATTATTATTATATATTGCTTGCTAAATTTTTTTAGTATTTAAATATTAGTGAAAAAAGCGCATGGATATAAAGATTTGAATATTCTTGGTACTACAAATATTATCATCAAAGTTTTTCGTAAATGAAACAAAAAATTAAGTTAATTAATAATAATAATAATAATAATAATAATAATAATAATAATAATAATAATAATAATAATAATAATAATAATAATAATTTCATATTATTTCAAAAAACTTCAGAAAACTTCAGATAACTTCAGACAACTTCAGAAAACTTCAGATTACTTCAGAAAACTTCAGATAACTTCAAAAAACTTCAGAAAACTTCAGAAAACTTCAGATTAGTTCAAAAAACTTAAGACGAAGAGAACAATCCCTTAGCCACAAGGTCCCGAACCCTAATTTTCGGATATTTTTCGAATATCGGATATCTGAAAATTCAAAACTAAATATCCAACGGATATCCGATATCCATAAACTTCGGATACGGATATCAAAATTTTTTTAAAAATCGGATCGGATATCCAAGAAAGCGGATCGGATATCGGATCAAAATTTTTGGATTTCGGATATTCGGATATTTTGCTCAGCCCTAGTTGGAGTTATTATTGTGTGAAACAAAGTGAAATTCTTAATTCCCTCCATATTTATCTCCTCCATTAACATATTATCTCCACAATGTTCAAACTAAAATTATCCTCCAGCACCAGTTTCGATTCAACATTGAAACTGCTTTTGAAATGTCGATACGGTATTCTAGCAGCTTTGAAAACATCAATGACAACGACAAATCCTGAAATGAGGTTTTTGAGTTTTTTTTTATAATTCAGAAATATCGATGTATAGCTGGCCTAGCTACAATTATTTCAAGTGGGTTAGGATCCGCCTACACTCAGTTCCGTCCCATTTATATGTTAAGAGTTGGGTTAGGATCCACTTGAGTAAGTAGGTTAACATAATTACACAAAGCCGACACAAAATGGGTCATCTGCTATGTATAATAGGGTTAAACAAGCCGGGCTGACTTATTGGACCCTTTTATTTAGTTGGGCTGGGTTAAGGTTGAGGAGTTAGTGACTTGCTTAAAGATTTTACGACCACGACACAATCGATCTAATGTGATTGATGAATTGCTCATACATCAACACTTGCCGAATCAATTTGGTTATTGAAGTATTGAGAGTTGAGACCCTGCTCAATAAGTTGAGCCACTTGAAAAGGCTCCCATTCTTGGCTATTTTTTAGGTTTTATTTTATTTTAATCCCTCTAAAACCGAAGACTTCGCACGCCAAAAGCTTTGCCGACTCAAACTAGGATTGACGTTGAACCTAAAATCTACGACGTCACCTAGAGCTTCGTAGTTTATTAAGATATTTGATTATATACACAGAGTATACATAAAAAAAAATAGGAGTAATAGGGAGAAATGGAGTATATATAGTTTGTATATATATCGTGCATAAAGTTCATCTAGAAAAATAAAATAAACATAAATGATTACATTATATTATTAGTTTAATAGGTACTTCCCGTACTTTGCCTTACAAAGAAATAAGATGATTACATATAAAATAGGAAAATTTCATATATACTCCCTCCGTCTCGATGATTTGTTTACATTTACTTTATACACATTTATCGATGTGAGGAGAGAGGAAGAGAAAAAACTAATAAAATAATAATATAAGTACAAATGGGGTCCCGCTTGCTTAAAATTGTTAAATGTAATTGGTTAAGAGAGTGGTGGGTTCCACCTCCCACATGGGTCAACTATAAACATTAATGGAAAGTGTAAACAAATGACTCGTACACCCTAAAATGGAAAGTGTAAACAAATGACCGGGACGGAGGGAGTAGTTTATTGATGTGTACATAGTTATACTATGGCATGCTACTATCTTACAGCATAGACCAAATTTATGAAGACAATAGCTTAAGAATAATAGGTGCACCGAACTGAGGTTGAAGGGTAGACCCGGTAGCTGGAGCATGAGCGTAATTCGGTGAAAGCTCGAAAGTAAAATGTTGTAGTAGCAAGACTAATGCAAGTCTTGCTTCAGTCATTGCGAAATTAGAACCGATGCAAATCCTCGGCCCCCAACCAAAGGCAAAGAATGACATGTTTCCATTTGCCGCTTTACTAATGCCTTCGCTAAAGCGGTTTGGATTAAATTCTTTGGCATCTGAACCCCATATTTTCTCGTCGTGTTGAACATCCAACATCGGTAAGTTAACTAGTACTCCTGCGGGTAGGAATATGTCTCCGATTTTAACGTCCTCAAAAACTGTGCGATGTGCTTCTTGTACGGGGGGATATAACCTCAATGTTTCTTGTAGTATCATGTTTACCTGTCAATATTCATCGGAGAGTATATCGTTAATTAGTCGATAATATTGGTAACTGAATTGCTTTACTTTTTGCATATATGGCATAAAAGTACATACCGTTTTAAGATGACTCAATGCATTAAAATCAGGCGATTTGCGACCAAACGCGTTGAGCACCTCATCACGAGCTCGAGTTTGCCAATCTTGGTGTTTAGCCAATAAAATCAACGCCCAAGTGATCAATGTCGAAGTCGTCTCTTGGCCGGCTATGTAGAAGATTTTGCACTCATCGACAACTTCATTTAGCGTTATGCTTGTCTTTTGCTTCTTGTTGCGGCTATTATTGTGCCCGATTTCAGTATCACATGACTCCAATAATATACCCAATAAATCATTCTTTGGCTTTTCACCTGCCCTTATCGCTTTTTGTCTGTTATTAATTATACCTTTTAACAACGTCTTGATTTCTCTATCAACCTGCATTATCCTTCTATTTGTCTTCGTTGGAATAAACCTATGTAGATGAAACAAAATGAAACTGTCTTATTCTAAACTTTCCAACAAAGAATAAGTTTAGGGTAATTCGATTTTAAGCCTACAGCAAACTATCTGTAGGTTAAAATGTGACCATTATAAGTTAAAAGTGTCTTTTTTATCGCTTAATGTGATTAATTTTGAGATTTTAAAGTGGCAACATTTTAGTCACAAGTAACCTATCATTCGCGAAACATCTTATTTTTTACTTTGTCAAAAGAGATCGAGTTTTAAGTTATCGACCCTTGACAAATTTTGTTTAATCAAGACAAATTTCGTTTCTTGCTAGGTAACAAGTACTCCGTACTATTTTTATATATAGTTGTCGAATAATTTACCTCCATCCAGGAAAATAAACAGAGTTGAGGAGAGGAATTGCTAGTTTAAGTTGTTCAGTTAGGAGCTCAAAAATCCTATGTCCTTCTTCATAACTACTACCAAAAGCAGCTCTAGAAATAACATCTGCAGATAATTTATGCATGTATGACCACACGTCTATCTCGCATGAACCTGTGTCTGATGCAATTTTCTCCCATTTTTGGATCATGTCATTCGTACTTTCATTAAAAGCTGGTAGCATCAACTGCAATACAATAGGAAAACATATTATTTTAAAGTTAAATACTTTTATATAACTTGTTCTTTTACCATATAAATTAATTTCTCTGTATTCGTCATTTGCTTACACTCCTCTGGAATCTCCACGCATAAAAAATAAAATTGTAAATAATTCATTAGAACGGAATGAAGTATGACATACCTTTAGTTTTTCAACGTGGAAAGCAGGATTTAGAATTTTGCGACGTTTGGCCCAAGCGTGACCTTCTAATTGGAACACACCCGTGGCCACCACCTTCATAATTGGATTTGTTTGTGGTTTTTGAAATTCATTTATTTTCATAAACACTTCTTTCATCAACTCTATCTCTGATATAATCACCATTGGTGTTGGACCATTCCACATATAACTTCTCCTACCTTCCACAATAAAAATATTATTTATGTTTTTTGGACTTAAATAATGAAAATGAACTACTAAGAAAAGAGGTTAATTAATTTATCGTAAATTCGTAAAACAAATATTTAAATGGATTTTATCTGAACACAAGTAAACTGAATAGACATAAAAATAAGTCATATGATATGATGTATAAAATGGGATGGGATGTTGGATAAGTGACATACCATAATTCTTTATAGTGTGATGGTAGAAAGGCATTGTATGTGAAAGATGATCATTAGTTAAGTTTGACAAGGGTTTAGATCTTGCATCCATTAGCATTTTAGTTTTAACATTAGTATCTCCATAATATAATTTGTAAGGGTTTCCTTGGAAACCTTGCTCTCTAAGAATTCTTTCAAACTTCTTAGGGTTTAACCAAATCCATTTAAATATTGACCATAACAATGTTGTCACCAAAACACATGCTAATGATATTATAATTAACATCCATGTTGAAAACCCCACCATTATTATTATTATTATTATTATTATTATTATTATTATTATTATTTGTGTAGTTGTTAAGTATAATCTTAGTTATAAATATATATGTGATATATTTTAATAGTATAGGAAGAATGAAAAGTAAGGGTGTGAAGAGGTAAGTATATTATGAGGAAATGTAAGAGGTGTATTTATATGTATAAATTAAAGGCTCAAAATGAGTTGTGTATGCGGTGTAGTGGTCACATTGACTTGTATGAACATTCTGAAAGTGCATGGAAATTTACATTTTATTTGGCTGTCTTGTTTTAACGATTTTTAAGTAATTTTATGACTAATGTCTTGTTAAGGAAAATTGTTACGGGGCCATTAATAAATGGAAAATCGTAACAAAAATGGGAGTTAGAGTAGTTGTTTGCGAGAAGGAGATAAAAATAAGTTAAATTTTAGGGGGTGTTTGGTTGGATGATTTAGAATGGAATGGAATGAATTGATGTCATTCTAGTGTTTGTTTGAGCTAATTTGGAATGGAGTTAGAATCCCTATAGATTCTAATTCCACCTCAACCCCCTAGAGTTAGAATCTCCCCTCTCACCCCAAGTTTCTAACTTCATTCCAAGTTTTGTGATTTTTTTTTTTGTTTCACATCAAATCTAACTATTATTTATTATGTTTATATTTAAAATATTTTACGGAGTATTAAAATTTTACTTGTGTTTTATAAATTATAATATTTTTTTTTTTTTTTACATAATATATTATTTATTTATTTTTTTTTCAGAATATTTTTTTTTTTTGAGAAAAATCCCCAAGCGATGATTCATGAATTGCAAATTAAGACAATAATATATCAACAATACGTTTTGAGTTAAACTATCCAATTCGAATCCCCTTCCTAGACTCTACGGTCTAACATGCTTACTTCGTGCACAACTTTATTCATTCGCTATGCTACGAGCAAAAAATCATTTCATGACGTTTAAAATTAAATTACTGTTGCGTTATACTTTAGGGGGCGTTTGGTATGTGCAGTGGAAAGAGAAAAGGAATCAGAAAGAGAAACAGGGAGAAAAGAATGGGATTACCCTGAATTTAGGTTGCTGTTTGGTATAATCTGAAAAGGGAATGATATTCTTGTGGATTACCTTTGTAGCTGTTTGGTACGAATCAAGGGAATGAAACTATTTTTTTTAACTGAAGTTATTTTTTTACTTTTAATTGTACTTATTGAATTTATCTTAATTAAAATCACATTTTTTTTCAAAGAACTACAAACAAGAAAATTAATAATTTACGAACATTGCCATAAAATGCAAATTTGATTGCGATAACAAAATAATTGTTCACAATAATAACAATATAATCATACATTCAAATTGATATGTTTATAGTTGTAATATCACCCAAATTTACAACAACAACAACAACAACAACAACATAATATATAATCACCCAAATTTATAATACAATATATATAATAACAACACAATCATTTAAATTTATAATAACACACATAATAACAATATAATCATACATTCAAATAATATAACATAATATAATAATAATAATAATAATCTTAAAAAAACAGGAAAAAAAAAATCGGCAGATCTGCCAAAACGGGGAGGGGAAGTAGGGTGGTGGGGAGGCCGTGGAAGTAAGTACGAGGGCCACCGCAGCCGGTATAATCAGCCTGAGAAAAAAAAAAAACAAAAAAAGAAATGAAAAATGGCAGATATGCCAAATTAAAGGGGGAGGGGAAGCACCATGAAAGGCCGTCGGAGCAGCGAGAGGTCGCCGACGGAGGCGGCATGAAGGCCGCCGGAGCAGCACGCCGCCGCCGGAGCAACAGGATGCCGCCGGAAAGAGGCCCAGCCGCCCTTGGTATCTCGTTCTAATCCATTCCATTCCCAACACATCAACCAAACGGCCCCTAAGGACATTACACTCCAGGTCATAAAATGTAAAATACTACTATATCTTAGGGCTCGTTTGGATCTTTAGTAATTAATAGGTTTGAAAATGTAAAACGGTTTTCACAAGATCTTCTGAAATAATAATAATGTGCTTCTGGCAATAAAATTTCTTCATTTTTAGTACTCCGCGGTCCGTTCCAGTGATTTGTTTACATTTTGACTTTTTTGTGAAGAAGATGTAAGAGAAGTGTAAATAAATAACTGAGATAAAGAGAGTACAACGACTACAAACAAACACCATTTTCGCTCTCAGGAAAGCAAAAAGATAAAAACTTAGGCTATGTCTTATTATCAATATCGATATTGTATAATAATCCAACAAATTCCAATTAGTTCTTATTATTACACTAGTTTCTTTAAGAATTAAGAGAGAAATACGTACACGTATGTGAAAGGGTTTTTTGTCAGATAGTACCTTTTATTTAGGGTCATTTGTGAGATAGTACATTTTATTTTATTTTTTGTTTTCTAGTACCTTTTATTTTTCAATTGTGTGAAAAAGTACCAAATTATGAATTCCGGTGAAAAAAGTCAATTTTCCGGTGAGAATTCTTGTTTGACACTTAAACCTAATAAATTTTGCCTCTATTTGTTAAAACCTACATAATTCTAATTCTAATTTCCCAAAAACATAACCCACCTAAAATTGTTTCCTCTAAATTCACTCTTCACCCCCAAAATTAAATATTTTCCTTCAACTCTTTTAACCCAAAATTAAAGTTGTCAAATAAAAGTAGTCATTGAAAAGATCTTAGATGAGAATGATGAGAAGATGTTTAAGAAAGTAATAAAAGAGTTAATTGATGTTGGCTAATTTGGAAGACTTTAATTGAAAGATGGTGAAAGAGGTTAAATTAAAGAAAGAAGAAAAACAACAAGAAGAACAAGAAGAAAAAGAATAATAAATGTGAAATTAGGTTAGTTTAATGATAATTATGGAATTGATGGAAGAATTTAACAAATTAAGTTTATGTTAACAAAGTAAACTAATTGAAGGTAAAACTAATTGAAGGTATGGTTTAACAAATAAAAAGAACAAATGAAGAAAATTAAAGGTCAATAACCGGAAAGTTGACTTTATTTACCGGATTCTTTTTAACAAAATCGAAAAATAAAAGGTACTCCGTACTAGAAAACAAAAAATAAAATAAAATAAAAGATACTATCTCATAAATGACCCTAAATAAAAGTTACTACCTGACAAAAAAATCTTATGTGAAATGTGGAACGTCTATTTTGATGGCCCTACGTACCCATAATAATTAAACGTTTCTGTGACCGACACATCCTTGGACCTTGGTGATTAAATTCCTATACTTGGTGTCCAAGTCATTTTACATGACAAATCAGACATTGAATTCTCTTCTGCTTCAATAAGAAAACTTTCCCTCCATCAAATTTTTTATGGATATAGATTGTTCACAAAGCTACAGATATCATGCATGTTTATCTAACTTTGTGTCTTAATAGTTATTACAATAATATGTGTGTTAGGGTTAGACCTGTAATTAATATATGTGTTAGGGTTAGCACTAATTCTTGCGTAAGTCAGGCCTTACAATAAATTATTATAAGTCCACCTTATTTATATCCAATTATATAAATTTTGTACTATTTTAGTGATAATTATGATTAATTGTTACTAAACACTACTACAAATCAGAGCAAAAACAACGGAGCAAAAACAACACAAATTAGCCTTTCCGTTGTTTATAATATTATAAACAACGCAATTAAAATTTCCGTTGTAAAAATTATAGGCGCCAAATCAAACTCATCACTAAAAACAACGGAAAAATCATTAAAAACAACGGGAAGGATATTAATAACGGTTTTTATTAAAATGTGTTGTTTTTAGTTAGACTTTAAATAACGGTTACGTAATTAAAAAAGCGTTATATTTAATTATCATTAAAAAAAACGGTTATTACAATTAAACCGTTGTTTTTGTTAATTTTTAAAAACGGTTTTTATACCTAAAAACCGTTTTTTTTATGTTTTAAATTTTTTTAAAATTAAAATTTGGCGCTTGATTAAAAAAAACGGTTTTTTTAAAAAAACCGTTTTATTTAATAATTATTAAAAACGGTTTTTTTAAAAAAACCGTGTTTTTTTATGTTTTAAATTTTTTTAAAATTAAAATTTGGCGCTTGATTAAAAAAAACGGGATCTTTAATATTATTAAAAACGGTTTTTTAAAAAAAACCGTTTTTTTTTATGTTTTAAATTTTTTTAAAATTAAAATTTGGCGCTGCTAGGAAGATCAAACGTTTTTTTATTTTTGCCGGACTATATTTTTTTTTACTGCTTCTTATTTTTGAGTCTTATTCATAATCAAACACTCTCTTCTACTTCATTTTTTTTTTTCATTCGGATTCTTTAATCTAATTTTATTCTAAACAACCTCTCATTTTTTTTTTCATTCGGATTCTTTAATCTAATTTTATTCTAAACAACCTCTCATTTTTTTTTTTCATTCGGATTCTTTAATCTAATTTTATTCTAAACAACCTCTCATTTAGATTAGTTTCAATATTGTTCAATTTTTAATTTAAGTTTAAATATACTTTGTTCGAAGTTTGCTAAGCCATAATTTATATTCCTTAAAAAGGTCTGCTTTTTCATTCGTTTTATGTACTCTTCATTCTTTTTCCTAATTTCGTTTTTTTGTTTGATATGTATGTGTATATGAGAGTATGTTGTATGTATGTATGTTGTTTGTATGTAGGTATGTGTGTATGTATGTGTGTGTGCGCATGCGTTTGAATGCCGTTGTTACGGTCGTGTTTTGTTTGTTGTTGTTGTTGTTGTTGTTACGTTTTTGTTGTTGTTGTATGTTGTTGTTGTTGTATGTTGTTGTTGTTGTTGTTCTTGTTCTTCTTGTTCTTGTTGTTCTTGTTGTTCTTGTTCTTCTTGTTCTTGTTGTATGTTAATGTTTGGGCATAAATAGAATATGTAATTGTATTTTGATAATTTATATTATTGTATTTTGTATTTAGCTATATAAAAAGGCAAATATCTTAGCTTTTATAAACGATTTATATAATTGTATTTTGATAATTTATATTATTGTATTTTGATAATTTATATTAATTGTATTTTGATAATTTATATTAATTGTATTTTGATAATTTATATAAATTGTTTGTATTTTGATAATTTATATGTAATTATAGCAATTTCGTAATTTTTTTTTTTTATAAAAAAATTGAATTTTTTAAAACGGTTTTTTTAAAAAAACCGTTGTTTTTAATAATTAAAAATAACGGTTTTTTTAAAAAACCGTTGTTTTTAATAATTAAAAATAACGGTTTTTTAAAAAAACCGTTTTTTTTATTTATTAAAAACAACGGTTTTTTTTAAAAAAACCGTTTTTTTTAATGTAAACTTTGAAATTTTTAGAAAATCATATTTTTAGTATAAATAATCTGCCAGATATTTTTTTTATGCGTTGTTTTTTATTATAAATAACGGCCAGAGAAACAACGGTTGGATTTTTTATTTGAAACGGGTTTCTTGCGTTTTTTTTGCTTAATTTTCGGGTAGTGAAATCTTTTTAGTACCCTGTTAGTGACTTTAGTAGATTTGTTTCATGTTTTTGTACCCCTTTAACTGTAATTTGTACCTTTGTCTCACATTAACTTAGTGTGACTACTGGTTAGTTAGACCTGTCAACACTATTTATATGATATGAAACTTGGGAAAAAATAGTTATGTGTATAAAATAGAAATTTTTACAAACTTTTTCCTTTAAGAAAAGAACTTCCATGAATTTAATTTTATTTTAAATTTTAGTATCATATGCACATTATGAATAGAGCTGGCAAAAATGTCACGGCACAAATTGGATACGAAATTAATGGGTTTGAATCATGATGTAATAGGGTCAACATGAACCCGACAAGAAATATATATGGGTCGAGTTTGTGTCAAAAATTTTGAAACATAATTCTGACGCAAAATTATGTAATTATATGGCCAGGTTAAATATGTAGGTTAACACGGTTACTTATATATAACAGGACACTCGTTATGTTTATTATATTGAATCTTAGTACTTTTCACTAATTTTGTTCCAAAATTAAAAATAGAGTAAATTGACAATTACATCCACGCATTAGTGCGTTTTTCAAACTTACACCCACACCGTTTTCGACTTTGTAACTACTACCAAATGTATTGGTTCGGTTAATGACTACTACAATTTTTACTCCGAACCTAAAAAAGACACATGAAAATACTAAAATGCCCCTCATTTAAGTTGCCATCATAATTTTGTCCTATTGTTTTCTATCCTTAGTCATCTTTTATTACCATTGTAATTAGTTAGTTTTTTTATTTACTGTTTATGTAATTTAACTTTGACAAACTCTTGAAATTTATTGAGTGAATATTCTGGGAAATTTTCATCCTTGAATTTGGTCCTCCTTCGTTCCCGAGTTCATCAGCAAGCTCTCCACAGGCGTTGTTACTGTTGATTTGTCGTCATGTTTGTTTATTTTGTCATTTATTGTTGCAATTGAATTGGGGGTTCGAATAAAATCATTTTTTTATAAATAGGGTAAACCCTTATTTTTTGTTTGTTTGATTGTGATGATAATTACATTAATTTTCGTTTTAATTAGTGGGATTAACTTCTTATAGTGTATAATTATCAAATGTTGGGACCAAAATTACAAAAAGTTAGGGGCTTTATGATTTAAAACCCTAAATTTATCAAAAAGTTCAAGTCTTTCTAATTTCAAACACTAAAATTACAATTTCGTACAAACAAAATCAAGAATAAACCCTAATTTGTACAACCAAAACCCAGAAAAATCATAATCCAAAAACCCTAATTTGTACAACCAAAACCCAGAAAAATCAATAACTATTCTTACCGGATCTGACCTAAACGAAAAGATGATCAAGATGATGAAGACATGGAAGAAGCGTCGCACCTCTGCTTGTAGTGAAGGAAAGTCTGGAAAAAATTGTAAAATTAATTGGATGAATGGACTGATAAGAGAGGTAAAATAAAGGGGATGAAAAAAAAAAGTAATTAGTGGAAAAAAGGGGGAAAAATTAAACAAATAAACATAAGCATGCTAAAGGGTTAATTAAACAAGGGGTAAAATGGGTATAAATTTAGTCAACTAACTCTCCAAATCAAGATCAACGGCTAAGATCAAAAGTAAGTAGGTTCGGGTCCGTACATGGTAGTAGTCATTAACCGAACCAATACTTTTGGTAATAGTTACAAAGTCGAAAACGATGTGGGTGTAAGTTTGAAAAATGCACTTATGCGTGGGTGCGTGTAACTGTCAATTTACTCTTAAAAATAAAAAGTTATTACTCAATCTTTGGTCGCGTCGCTTGCTGTTATAGTATATATAATCGATCTTGTGCCTCCAACCATTAGTTTAAGCTTTTGGTTGAGTTGGTTCCTGACATGGTACCAGAGCCTTGTGACAAAAGGTCACGGGTTCGAATTTCACCACACCTCCCTTTTAAAGTGGATTATTTCGCACCAGATAGGCGGGCATGTATATAGTTGCGTCCACGCTTCAAGTCCAAAGGGCATTCCCGTGAGGGGCCGTGTTAGAACATATACATTAATTCTTAGTTATTGATGGCCTTAATTTAAAGTATGTCATTAATGACATATTTAGCTAAACGGATCAGGTTTTTATTGAATGTAATTAAATGTAACATGACTACAAACGCAACACGACTCAATTTGTTTGCCAAGCCTACCAATTTATTAGAGAACTAGTAGTATTTTATTTTATTTTATTTTTGTTAGATTTAATTTTGCTTAATTGAGCTAAAAGAAACTTAAATTTTATTGTAAATTTAGGAAACAAGTGCTCCCTCCCTTCAAGTACATTAGCATTAAAGTCTTAAAGAACAAAACATAAAAATGTAACATTACTCATTCAAATGGAAAGTTTTTGAAATTTCTTACAATTTTTATTAACTCGTGTGAGATATTGTTTGATACGGAGTAAGTCATAATGTGTACAGTAAGAATATTAAAATTTTATAATTTTAGAAAAAGTATAACTCTAAGAATACATTTTTACATTCCAACATTCGTGTTGGCATACGTAAAAAAAAGCAGATGATATAAATAGAGTTGAAGAATTAAAGAGAGGGTGTATTTGAAAGAAATTTATTTAAATCCCAAATAAACTAATTAAACTTAAACTAGTGGTGTGCCCCGTGAAATCCACGGGCCGAGTCGCTCACATTTTAATACGCATTTCTTATGGGTTGTCAATTAAAATATAGTGATGAGAATTAATGAGTTTATTAATACATGAGTTGAAATTTTTTATATATTGCACTAATAAAGATGATACATTGATTTTACCTTTAAAAAATAAATCCATTAATTTTATAAAGTGGTAGTCCATCTATATTGGTTCTTTTATATATTAAATAATTAGTTAAAATAAATTAGCATGAAAATAAACATGGGAATTATGAAAAAAAGCTAGACACAAAATTTATCTACTCCATATTACTAAAAAAAAAAAAAAAAAAAAAAAAGGGTCTATTCATTACTTTAAAGGTTTTATTTATTAAATGATGACTTCATAATAATAATAATTAAATATGTAAAATTAAAAAAGTAATTGAACCAATTAAAATAATGACAATGATTTTCTTGTTTCATATGTAAGTATACCTATAAAAATATAATTTTAATTATATACAATAAAAAGTATATCAAATTTAAGCAACTTCTTGTTTGATTTTTGGGTCAATGAAAAAAAAAACCAATTCTGATGGACGTATTTACCTTATTTATTTTCTCTCAAATTTAAGAATCACTAATCACTAATATACTTAAAAACAATGCATTACAAACATTTTATGTCCTCTTAAACATCACATTAGTATATTAAGTTAAAAAAATAAATTAAACCACAAAATAAAAATAAATAAAATAAATAATTGAGTTTTACTTGTCCTTATAGTTCTAATACACTTAGATTTTTGATCAAATATATTATACCTTGAAAATCATCCACTTTTTGTTTGTGAATTTCAGATTTATTCCTACACACATATAAAAAGTTGGTTAATATAAGAGAATAAAAAATAAAAGGTAACAAAATATAAGGCATGATTGTTTTTAAAAAAATTAAATATCACGGCATGAGATCTAATAATTTGATCGATACATGGCTTGTGTTTTTGTACCTTTATAAATAATGTATTAACTTTATAAAGGTAATAACTTATGTTTTTTCATTATATTATATTAATAAATAGTTCACAACAATTAATTCAAACAAATATGGATCTTATATGAATTTTAAGATTGAGAAGACGAAAGGTTTGTCCTTATTTATTAGTTTTCTCTTTTAGATAGTGATTGAAAAATAAAGATATACAATTTAAGCAAAAATAAAACTAATTAAATTAAAAGTAATGAGAATTTGTTAATTGACAGTAAATGACTTCTGAAATTTGTACATTTGTATGGAGTAACTTATAAGTAATATAAATTTAAGTAAGCTTATAAAATAATTCGTAATAGTTTGTGTATTATGAATCTATTATTTTATATGATTAGCTGATGAATTTTAAGATTTTTTGTTTTTTTAAAATTTTAATAATGATTAAAAGATTAATATGTATGAAGTTTATAAAAATTGACATGTAACTTTTACAACTTAATTTTATGTTGATGGTAATACAATAAGAAATCTAACGTAGAATTTCTAAATACTATTATTGAAAAAAAAAAAAAAAGAAATACCCCAACGATATAGAATTTTAAAAATGTTTAGGAAATATGAAACTATGAAAATTTTACGGAGTATGATTTAAGGTATGGATTTTAAAATTGTAAACCACGAATTCAAAATATTATAATATAATTCAGCTCATTTTAAACCACGATATATTTTATTTTATTTTTGAAAGATTTCAGCTCATTTTATTAATATAATTCAAAATTCATATACAAGTATGACATGATTTTTGATTGTTTTTTTTTTTTAATGAAAAAAAAGTGAGTGGGTTCACCTTTATAATTAATAGCAATATAGAATAATGTAAGAAATAAAAGAAAAAACAATTATACTAACATTAGTCATTCTATAAATAATTCTTAAAAATTAATCAAAAATAATTTCCAAAAGTAATCCTAAATCAGTAGTTATGCTTTATATCTGGATTTGAAATTCAATCTTGATGTACACATATTATAATAAAGTTACTTGTTAATACTTTATGATTACAATGTTAGAACTCAAAGATACTATAAATGCAATTATAAAATTGCGAGAATTTTATGGCGTATATATCAAGATTGTTTCATTGTCTGTTTCTTAGAATAAAAGCTCCAAATAATTAATTGAAATTAAATAACATAGATATGGTTTTTAGGGGCATAATAAAAATATGGTATTGATGAAAATGATTACATGATTTGGTTATTAGAATAATAGTTACTATCATCAATAAAAGAGTGACAAATATAACAAAAATGTTCGGGATAATACTTGGAGACGATTATTACTTGAAAGCGAATAAATTTCATATAAATCTCCACAAATAAAGGGGTATTATAATAACTTGTTGTGAAATCGTCTAAATAAAATTAGTAGTATAAAATTGTTAAATCATAAATAATAAAAACAAAAAACAAACAATCAACATAATTAAAAAATTTAAACAAATAATCTTACCTGTAAAACCGCACATCATATCAATGACTGTCATGACTAATAATCCTACACATGTATTTATAATTTTTTGTTAGTATGAGATATGATAATATCACACAATGTCTAAAAGACCAACGAAATAAAATCTAGAATACAATTACTTAAATACATTTTATATATATGAAGATAATAACAATAACATTTAAGACACAATGAAAGAAAAATGAAAATAATATGATATAAATCCAATTGTTTTGAACCACAATTGTTATGATATGAAGAAGAAAGTTAGAAGTTGAACATAACTAAATCACTAAACAAATACAAATAATCTAACTCAGAAATCGCACGTCATATCAATGACGGTCGCGATGCAATAATCCTACACATGTATTTATAATTTTTTGTTAGTACGAAGTATGATAATATCACAAAATGTGTAAAAGACCAACGAAATAAAATTTAGAATACAATTACATAAATACATTTTACATATATGAAGATAGTAACAATAACATTTAAAACACAATGAAAGAAAAATGAAAATAATATGATATAAACCCAATTGTTTTGAACTACAATTATTATGATATGAAGAAGAAAGTTATAAATTGAACATTACTAAATCACTAAACAATTTATGCTGGCGTACATGTTTTAAACTTTTGATGTATGTTCGGTTGATAATTAAATACTTCGTATTATGGAAGATATGGTAAGAGATGTGCAACTTGTAACTACTCTAATTGAGTTGAGACACTAAATATGACTTTTCAATTACTCAACACTAAATATGGCTTTTCAATTACTCTCTTATTTACTACACTTGTAATTATATATTATAACGTTTTTTTTATTTATTAATATTTTTGACTTTTGATGTTAAAAAGCCACAAATACTTTCAAATTTGGGGGGATTTTGATGATGTTTTTGCTAAATTTCATTTTAAGAGATTCTTTTTATTATGTAGATTATATAGATATAGATTATATAGATATGTAACATGGACATGGACAATTGATTGATTGCGAGCAATTGAATGGTGGTATTCAATAAAGGCCTTTTCAAATCCTCAAAATAAATACAGTAAACAATGAAAGGACAAGGAAGATGAAAAAATTTGGAGCGAAATTTGACTCGGCTAAACAATTCTGACGTGGAACACAATAGATGACGTGGCAGAATGAGAGCGTTTTTAGTGTATGTTTTTGGGTGTTTTTCACAAGCAAACTTATGAGCCATTCTCTTTGATTGATTGCGAGCAATTGAATGGTGGTATTCAATAAATGCATTTTCAAATCCTCAATTTTGCATTTTATGTTGGTAAGTACATACCAATTAAGTAGTCTATTTTTTCGTTTCATCTGTTTGTCGGACACTCTAATGTTGCACGTCGTGAACGGTGAAAATGAAAGCCGGAAAAGAAAAATAACCATGTTGAGATGGAAATTGTTTAATACGCATAATCAATGCCTAAAGAAACGAACGATGACTTCAATTACAGATATTTAATTAAAGCATTTTCATATCCTCAAAATACGAAATGACGAGGAAGTTCGAAAAACAATTGGAAGACGACACGAGGGAATTTGACCCGGGAAGTCAATGAGGATGTGGGACCCTACGGATGACGTGGCGGAATGAGGAGGAAAAAAGTGGTTGTTTTTTAGAGTTTTCCACGAAAACACTTTTGGAGGTTTCTCTTTTAATATATAATATAGATATAGATTTAAACTTATCGTTGTTAGAAATAGTTTGTAGGCCATGATATAGTGATATTGACTTTTATTGTTACGGAGTATGATTTTCACCTTCAATAAAAAGTGAAGCCTGACTTATTCCAACACTTGTCGAAGAAGAACACTATGGTAATTAAACAAACATGACAGTGACCAAGTATACTGTGTCATTGTTGACTTAATTAAGATCGTGTCCACATAGAATCAACCTTAGAATGTAGAGTTTCGTATAAGATTATTAATGGAGGGGTAATATATGTTATTTACCTTACTCATCACTTTATGATGATTAATAATTAAATTAGGTGTAGTAACCATTTTCCTAAATCAAAAATTTCTTAATCAGAGTTTGATATAAATGCAGTTTACGAATTTGGCATTGTAGGGGTTTTTGGGAAGTATATAAAATATATAGACCGCACACACAATAATAATGATAAGAATCGCAATAACGATAGAGACACAATTTAACGAGGTTCACTAATTTGGCTACGTCCTCACTGCAGTCGCACTAGAATTTTATTGATCACTCTCAGAGAAATACAATAAGAGTAATATACATAAGAGACTTAACACTGCTCTTATTATTACACTTATACTTGAGGGAAAAGAGAGGATGCTAATCTCGTTCTTCTGCATCACCTTATATAGGAAATGATATGCATGCATACCCGTTTCATATGAGAAACGGGTCAAATATGTGGCAAAAAGACAAAGGACAAGTGGGGAAGAAAGATTTCTTCCCCACTTGTCCTTTGTCTTTTTGCCACATATTTGACCCGTTTCTCATACGAAACGGGTTACCCGTTTCATATGAGAATTTGTGTATAAACATATGAAGCCGTCATTGTTGACTTCCTACAACAATATCCCAGCAAACTTTCCATCTTTTCAATGTAGCTTGTACACAGTACATAGCTTATAACATTGTCAAAGACACTATTCTCAGTACCTCATTTTCTTCTTCTTACTTGTGCTACATTCTGTGTAAATTTCGGCTTCTTTGTTTAATTGTCAAACACCATGTCTCATCTCATAAATGTGAGGGACAACTCCAACAGGCGTTATGAATTTCAATTCTTTCTGCGAAATAGTTTCAAGCTAAGCTAGCTAAGGTCTAATAGAACAGAAATTTAGAAATTTAGAAATACGATTTTTCGATTCTATGTATAGTAGTTTCAGAATAAATGTTTGAAAAGATAAATGTCTCCACCATTTCTCTCAATGAAATTAGAAAAAAAAGAAACTATTTTTTTTCTCCTCATGAGATAACGTGAGAATATTTAAATGATCACATTAAAATTTGATCGAGGAATGACAATAAACCGTCTCTTTTTAACTTTCTCCTTTGCGGTCTCCCTTTTTCTATGTCATGGATGCATAAATATAAGAGTGCATTAAATTAAATCTTAGAAAATGCACAAATGAATAACGTTTAAAAATGAAATAAATCTTAGAAAATGCATTAAAGGCATATATATCATTAAGGTAACACAAGTTACTACTCCTACATTAAGTTAACACAAGAAAGTGGCACTACATTGCACATAGAGCTGGCAAGCGCGACCCGACCAGAATCCGAGCAAAACCGACTCGATAGGACCCGAAATTATAGCGACCCGAAACCGACCCGTAACCCGACACAACCCGATAAAGTCAGACCCGAAACCGAACCCGACCCGACCCGAGATGGCCTGTAACCCGATTCAACCCGAGTTCATTTGATAGCTGACCCGACCGAAATGACCCGTGACCCGAATTGACCCGAAACTTTGAAGATTTTAAAGAAAGTTTGAAACCTTTTTTTTTAAAATTAATCAAAATTTTCGATCTTTCAAATATACACCAAATATAATATTTGACATTTTGAGATTGAGATATAGTTAAAAAACTCAAATATTGGTTTGAAAAATATTAAAATTTCAAAATTTGTTTTGGCGGCAAAATTTAAGCCTAAATTATTAGTGACCCGAGTTTGACCCGAACCCGATTGACCCGACAATTTTAGCTTTAATGACCCGACCCGATATGACCCGGACCCGACCCGACACTACAAAAAAAACTGCGAATAGTGAGGAAAAATCCGTTAGAAATCAGCCATTTCCGTCACAAAAATCGGTTTTGTGACGGAATACCCGTCACAAAAAGTGCTCGCAAAATTTGGTCACAAAAAAATATTTTGTGACGGATTACCCGTCGCCAAAGCGTTTGTGACGGACTTGTGATGCCTATTCCGATAGTAAAAAAGTGACCAAAGTCAAGATTCAGTCAACTTTTGTGACAGGTAATCCGTCACAAAAGCTGAATTTTGTGACGGCTTATCCGTCACAAAAATCAATAAAGTCAAGTTTCAGTCAACACGTGTGACGGATATTCCGTCACAAAAATTGATATTTGTGACGGGTATTCCGTAGATTTTGTGACGAGTAATCCGTCACAAATTCCAATTTTTTTTTTTAAAATTTTGTGGCAGGTTATCCGTCATATAAAAACCTGTTTTTTGGCAGGAAACCAGCAGCTGCCGGATGTCCACAATGTTAATACATTGTTTTCTATTTCCTGTACCTGCAATGTGTAACACATTCGTCGACCGCCAAGCGGGATAAAACATTAAAGTCGATCGCCAAGCGGGAATTAATCAACACAACAACAAACCATAACAACAACATTAACATACTAACAATTCAAGATATATATACATATTATATATGTTTTTAAGTGCAATACCGACATAGTTTATCATAGTTTTAAAACAATATAAAACATACTAAACTGGAGGGGACCTATTGGCTACCGAATCCGTGACCGTCATAGGCGAAGTCATCCCTAGGACCTGGTGTCGGCCCACTAGAGCACGTCGGGTAAGGAAACGTGAATCCATGATTCGCAGCCAAGAACGCCATCATCATATCGTTCTTCCTCTTTTGCTCAGCAAGTTTTGCTTCTATCGTACTCACTTTATCTTTAAGTTGAGTATTTTCCATTGTCACCTAAGAGACCAAACTTGGTGAGTAAGAGGAAATCGAGTGCCGGGCGATCCTGTTAGCCGGTGGAATGAACAACTCTGGGCTCGATCCAAAACAAGCGCATCTTTTGGTCAATTCCGCCGGCAGCGTTGTAGTACGCTTGAAAAGGATCTAATGGCGGTTGTCCATCAGGAACTGGCTGAGACATTTGTTGTTGATACGCCGCCTAAAATTACAAAACACAAACTAGTAGTTAAATTAAGACACTTGTAATACTACAAAAACTGTAAGAGAATAATATAAACATAAAAAAGCTAGTCAAAACAATAATAAGTATTTCAATTCGTTATAATTAATATAACACTTACGTCAGTTTGGGATGCTCGAGGACAAACCCAATTTCCTTTCTTATCCTTCTTTGACCTTTCCATGAGATTGTAGGGTGTCGCCTGATCACCCTAAAAATAGTATACAAAAAAAAAAAAAACTTAGTTTAGATAAATGCAAATAATCAAATTAAATCTAAAATATACATCAAAACAATATTTATCAAATACTTACTAACTCCTTAAAAGCCACAACTGCGTTCTTTCGGCCGAGAGTGTGTGTCCCACTAGCTTTTTCTTCTTTTTCTCCTGACCTTCTATTCACTTTGTTTGTCTCTGAAACCTTAGCAAAATTCGGGTCATCTTCAGCTCTTCTCTTCAGCTTTTTCCAATGGGTTTCGGATATCCAATTTGCTAGCCTCACGAGTCTGCGAATGCGATCACCCTACGGAGCGGTTCGAGTTATGAGGGCCTTGCTATGCCCCAAGGTGATGATGATGTAGCTGTGGAGGGCGCTGTTGAGCCGACGGTAGAGGAGGATGTTCATGCTGAGGTGCAGGATACTAATGTTGATGTTACGAAGGAGGCACCTAAAGAGAAGGAAGCGAAAGCTAAGGAGACCGTGGCGATTCGACTACCATTTCCATCTCGAATGGTAAAATCAAAGCTCGACAATCAGTTTGGTAAGTTTATGAAGGTAGTCAAAAACCTTCAGGTAACGGTCCCTTTTACTGAGCTTATTACGCAGGTCCCTTCGTATGCTAAATTTATGAAGGATATACTCACTAAGAAGCGGTCTTTTAGTGGGGTGAAAACTGTTGCTTTTATAGAACAGTGTAGTTCTCTTTTACTAAATAAGTCTCCACCCAAGCTTAAGGACCCCGGTAGCTTTTCCATACCTTGCACCATCGGTACCTTAACTATTGAAAAAGCTCTTTGTGATCTTGGTGCAAGTGTAAGCGTTATGCCTTACTCCGTATGTGAGAAGTTAAACATGGGGGTGCTTAAGTGCACTAATATGACGCTCCAGATGGCCGACCGTTCTATAAAACGCCCTTTAGGTGTTTTGGAGGACGTTCCCGTTAGAGTGGGTAAATTTTTCATACCGGTCGACTTTATCGTACTTGACATGGCCGAAGATTCTTAAATACCCATCATTTTGGGTAGACCATTTTTACATACCGCGGGAGCGGTGATCGATGTCAAGAACGGTTGGTTGACCCTTGAGGTAGGGGACGATAAGATAACATTCAATCTTACTAATGCTTTGAAGAGTCCTATGCTATAAGAGCCTTGTTATATGATTAATGTTATAGATGCTATTGTTGTCGATGCTAAGCCTCAATCTCTTCTTAGAGATCCTTTGGAGGTTGTTCTTGTTTTGTGTTTGTGTGCAGGTGATGGCGGAATTTGGAGCGCGGAGGTTGATGCTTTGGAAGCTGCGCTAAATGAAAGAGAGCTCATTAGCGAGAAGAGTAAAAAGGTACAAAGTTTGGTTCACTCCTCATGCGTTGTTGAGGTACAAAAACCCGAACTTAAACCCCTTCCCTCTCATTTCAAGTTTTCTTTCCTAGATGAGTCTGAGTTATATCCTGTGATTGTGAGTGCTACCCTATCCGAGAGTCAGTTGTCATCTTTGCCTGATGTGTTGAGGAGACATAAGTAGGCTATATAGGGTATTGCTTGGATGATTTGAGGGGAATTAGCCTTGATTTTTGCATGCACCGCATTCATTTAGAGGAGGGTCATAAGCCATGTATTCAGGGTCAGTGCCGTTTAAACCCGAATATGCAAAAAGTGGTGAAGAAGAAGGTAATGAAACTACTTGATGCAAGGATTATTTATGCTATTTCTTATTCGAATTGGGTTAGTCCTGTGTAGGTAGTACATAAGAAAGGAGGGACCACAGTGGTCAAGAATGATAAGAACGAACTCATCCCTACTAGGATAGTTATAGGGTAGCGCATGTGTATAGACTATAGAAGACTTAACACAGCCACTAAGAAAGACCACTACCCCCTTCCCTTCATTGATCAGATGCTTGAGAGGTTAGCTTGCCATAAGTATTTCTGTTAATTAGATGGCTATTCGGGATTCTTCCAAATCCCAATTCATCCCGAGGACTAGGAGAAGACGACCTTTACTTGTACCTATGGCACATTTGCTTACCGTAGGATGCCTTTTGGTTTGTGTAATGCCTCTGCTACTTTTCAACGTTGCATGACTAGTATCTTCTTTGATTTTATTGAGTCTATTATAGAGGTGTTTATGGATGATTTCAGCGTTTATGGGACTACTTTTGATGTTTGTTTATCTAATTTGTCTAAAGTTCTTAAACGTTGTGAAGAAGTTGATCTTGTTTTGAATTGGGAAAAGTGTCACTTCATGGTGAATGAAGTAGTGGTACTTGGCCATGTTGTTTCTGAAAAGGGCATCCAGGTGGATCGAGCGAAAGTTCAAGTGATTGAGCAATTACCTCCACCCATCAATGTTAAAGGGGTTCGTAGCTTCCTTGGTCATGCGGGGTTTTATCGCCGCTTTATCAAGGACTTTTCAAAAATTGCTAAACCACTATCTGAGCTCCTCCTCAAGGATGCCCCTTTCGTGTTTACTAATGCGTGTCTTGAGGCCTTTGACAGGATTAAACAAGCTTTGATTTCGGCGCCTATTATTCAGTCACCTGATTGGAGTTTGCCGTTCGAGATCATGTGCGATGCGAGCGACTATGCTGTTGGCGCTGTGCTAGGTCAAAGGAAAGATAAGGTTCTTCATGCCATTTACTACGCTAGTAAAACACTTGATGAAGCTCAGATCAACTACGCCACCACCGAGAAAGCACTACTTGCGATTGTCTTTGCCTTAGACAAGTTTCGATCTTACCTCATTGGGTCGAAAGTCATTGTCTACACTGATCACGCCGCATTGAAGTATCTTCTTGCTAAGAAGGAAGCAAAGCCACGTCTTATTCGATGGATATTATTGCTGCAAGAGTTCGATCTTGAAATTCGCGACAAGAAGGGTGCCGAGAATGTCGTTGCTGATCACCTTTCTCGGTTGAGATTTAATGATGGTGGAGTCATTTTCCATATCGATGACTCCTTTCCTGATGATACTTTGATGATGGTTAACGCAACTGGCGTTACCGAGACTCCGTGGTTTACTGATATCGCTAATTATTTAGTAGGCAAGCAGTTGCATTCCGATCTTTTTATCAGCAGAAGAAGAAATTTCTGCACGATGCTCGCTATTACTTTTGGGACGATCCTTATTTATTCAAATGGTGCACGGACGGGTTATATCGGAGATGTATTCCACAGTGGGAAGTCCCGGGTGTGCTAGAGAGTTGTCATTCCTCGCTTTATGATGGTCATCATGGTCCTTCGAGGACCGCGGCGAAAGTTCTGCAGTCGGGTTTCTATTGGCCGACTTTATTCAAGGATGCTCAAGCTTTCATTTTATCATGTGATGCGTGCCAATGTACTGGCAACATTTCTAGGAGGCATGAGATGCCTCAGACAGGTATCCTTGAGGTGGAAATTTTCGATGTTTGGGGATTTACTACCAAGGCCTTTTTCCCTCATCTAAAGGGAATAGATACATTCTCGTTGCTGTAGATTATGTGTCAAAATGGGTAGAAGCTGTGGTGTCGCCGACTTGTGATACTAAGACCGTGGTAGCACTATTTAAGAAGATCATTTTTCCACGCTTTGGAGTTCTTAGAGCTATTATTAGTGATGGCGGTTCTCACTTCTATGAGAAACACTTAGAAGCGCTTTTGGCGAAGTATGGAGTGTCTCATCGTACTGGATTGGCCTATCATCCTCAAACTAGTGGCCAAGTTGAGGTTTCGAACCGCGAAATCATGTCTATCCTCGAGAAAGTTGTTTCGAAGTCGAGGAAGGATTGGAGCCTCAAGTTAAATGACACTTTATGGGCATATCGTACAGCTTTAAAGACTCCTATCGGCACCTCACCGTATAGGTTAGTCTATGGGAAAGCATGTCATCTCCCCGTCGAGCTAGAGTATAAAGCTTTTTGGGCAATCAAGGAGCTTAACTTTGACTCGACGCTGTGTGGGGAGAAGCGTCTTTTACAGCTCAATGAACTTGATAAATTCCGTTCGCAAGCGTATGATAGTGCACGGTTGTATAAGGAGTGAACATTGAAATAACATTCACTTCATTGAAATAACATTCAATTTCGATAAATGTTCCAAATTACAATAATCGGAAAACATTGAAATAACATTCACTTTACGTAATATAATAGTCGGTAATACTTATGTTACTTACTTTGCACTTGTTTGCGTGTTGGCAACCCCAATGTTCCTCAAGTTAGAATCACAAGTTGCTTCATCCATTCTCGTCTTTTCCTCTGATAGTCACCAAATGATCGATGCTTTGATAAACGCTTTACAGCATCAACTACAAATTTAATACACACAATCAATTTTAACAATACACATTGTACCAGTTGAACCACGTAAAAAGGCAAATCTTAACAGGTACGTGTTACAGCATCCGTAATTTATCAAAATACGATGATGACAGATGTATTAAGGCTTATGTGTAGACTGCGTTAATTTGTTCTCAAAACTTTAAATTAAAATTGTAACACCCCCGTTTAAGCCAGGCGGACCCCACTTAAATGAGGGCGTTACGGGACCCGATTGAACGGGTCCATGGGCAAACACCTGTAATCTCAAACCAAACCTGGATATATATATAAAGAAAAGAAACTGATAGCATCAAAAGTGGAAAACAAAACACTCAAACTACAACTGTCAACCACGACAGTAACAAGGCGCACAGGCCGAGATAACTGAAATAAGATAAAGAAAAGAAACGTCTATGGTGGAAGCTAGACTCAAAACTGGACTCCAGCGATTCCCTCCAAGCGTTCCCAAAACAAGCACAGTCACGTCCGAGTACCTACGGGGTGGGGAAAGACAAGACAGAAACAACAACAGTAAACTCTAGTTAGCCTTTAATCAAAACTCATAAAAGTTGCACAAGGAAATAAAGCTTAACGTAACTTGAGACGTGATGAAAGAGATTATAATGATGCTTAAACTTTAATTTTGCAAGCTAGAAAACTTCACATGTACTAACTCGGACGTGTGTCAAACAATCTCAAAAGTCAAGCAAGTCAAGAAATCCCCCTTGTGTAACCTCCACACAAGGGGCTTACCATGTCGTCAACGCCCCCACCTCCTCCAACATATCACCTCCGATCATTGGGCCACACAGACCTCATAACATTGGGCCACACAGACCTCATAATATCGGGCCACACAAACCTCGTAATAATGGGCCACACAGACCTCGTAATAATGGGCCACACAGACCTCGCAATAATGGGCCACACAGACCTCGCAATAATGGGCCACACAGACCTCGTAATAATGGGCCACACAGACCTCGTAATAATGTCGAGTACTGAACGTCATGGCAAGAGAACGAACCGAATCCTATTACTAAGCAACCTTCAAGGCTCATGTGACGAATTCAACTCAACTACATACTCGTTTATTTAAATCGTTAAACACCATTTTTCTTTCCAAAGATTTTACTTGTATAAGCTTTAGGTGAAGTCAAGGATAACATATAGTTTACATACACACGCACATACAACTTAACATACGACGGTAATCAATTAGAGCATCAACGGTACCCCCAAATCAGGGCAGTAAACGACCACAAAACGGTCCCTAAAATCAGTCCAAAACCACGATTAATCGACGACTCACGCACGGCATCTTGGCAGCCCAAGACGGCTGCCAACCACCACCACACATTACGACCACAAGGGCCACAAGTCGGCCTATAAAGGCTGTAAAACAGCAGCAACAATTGACTGCAACGAGAGTGACTATACGACCTCATAAATCCTACACGACCAGTCCCTTGATCCACTTCAATCCTCATCCAAACCTTGGCTCAATTACAACACTAACTACTAATTGATAGCACCTACACACTCGAATTCATAAATACCTCCCACATACAAAACATACAAGTTTAAAATTACTTATCTAGTCAAATACAAGGCTTAAATATGCATGATACATTTTAGGTTCATTTTACTTATCTAACAGCTCGATAAATTGCTTTAAGTCTATACAAACAAGGCTAAAGGATTCAAAGTTACCATTCCTATTTATATGAGTATAACTATGCTACCCTAAACCACAATGTACTAACATCACCTAGGAATAATACGTCTAACAAAGTGATCAAAACACGTTGATAATTGACTACAACCTGCAGCAATAACAATACGAGAAGAGAAAGAAGAAAGAACTCCAAGAGTAAGGTCAGACGACCCAAAAATCGACAGCCTACTCGCCCAACACAAATCCCAAAACATCGCTAGCCTCGCCACCCACGGCCTCATCTGGCCGCCATACTATGCCCTACATCGGCCATACCTTGGCCACCTCACACTTTCACAACGGGCAGTAGCTAGTCACCCTTTGTCACCGAAACCGTACCAAAACAAACCGTGAATACCAAGGCCCATACAACATACTCACACACCTCATTCAATCAACTTCACATACACAATTACACCTTAAACAATCACACACACACACACATAAGCACACTCACGAGCTAAGTAAGGTTAATCCTTACCTTGGAGAATAAACAGTAGGAATCGACCTCGATAGGGAAAGCAATTGCTGAAAACTGCCCCATGTGACCTCGAACGCTACAATGAACGATTTAATAATCAATTACTACTATAATATGACTTAATCGACACTTAAAACGTGATAATCGCCTCAAAATCAAAAAGCCCCAATTGTTAGGTCAGAAATGACGAAAATGAAAGTCGAAGGCTTGAACTCAGATTATACCTTAATTGATTGGTAGAATAAGTTTAAACTCAAGGAAAGTCGATGAATAAGGCTAGAACACAAAGAATCGAAGCAACTTCGTCTTGAAACCAACAATGACAAATTAAAATGGCCGAGGAGCATTAACGACAGAGATGATGATGAATGGCGGCTACCTGACGATGATGATGAAGAGGAGTGATGATAGTGACTGAAATCGATGACGGAATGGGGAATGAAGAAGGTGAAGATGATGAGGCTGAATGAAGGATTAAAGAGGGAAGGAGAGACCACGAAGGAGGAAAACAAGGATGAGTATCGAGTGATTTTATTTTCTTTTGTTGGGCTTCCTTAGTTTGTTTTTGTTTCCATCTTATTTTAGGTTATTATTCTTATTATTACTATTATTATTATAATTATTTGTTTTCATTCCTAACATGACTTTACCATATAATGTAACTCTCAGAGAATATTATAAGTATTATTAGATAAACTTCAAGTGTTATTATTATATAATATAGTATCATATAAGGGGGATTTCAAATATAATATATGAAAATACGGGGTATTACAGTCTTCCCCCCTTAAAAAAATTTGGTCCCGAAATTTTCTAACCATCAGTGAACAACAAAATATCACGCTTGTAAACGTACACACCGAAAACCATGGGCTATACGCACACAACCCAAAACCTATGGTCAAGGTAATATTTCACAAGTCATGATCATGTACTAAACGAAAGAATGAAAAATGCGCGCTTTCTACCCCCTATAAAAGAATTTCGCCTCGAAATTCTATCTATTTACAGAAATAAACCAAGGTAAGACTGACTAAACTCAACTTATTAGACGGGTCTGCTCCATCCATGCTAGATTCAAAAACATCACACTAACGTAGTTTAACAAGAACTGTTAAAACTCTCAATCTTTACTCTTAACGTATTCCAACTGACTACACAGCAACAACCATACGTGTAACATGACCTCGTTGCCTAACAACACAATCATACAATCCATTACTTTTTGACATCATTGAGCAAGGTACTTGCTGGGTACCTCCATAAGCAACGCCTTACATATAACGAACCCAATATATCCTCACATGCTCCATGCATATAATTATTCAAATGTGAACTTGTACATTATAGACATTACGATACAATAATCATTACTATTGAACTCAAGGTTCTATCGTGGTATTATTATCAAGCATAACCAATAACGTTACCAAGTAAACCATCCCCAAGTTCGTACTCCACTGATCTGGCAAAAGCACTCATCAAAATAACAGCTATTCAAACCTCACTAAGCTTAGAACAACATAACATGGACTACCCCCGTCGACAACCATTGTAATCAAATATATTAACTAACTACCTTGGGCAGACCTTAAATCATCATCCTTGTCTACTGTTAATGGCATCGCATAGTCAGTCATCTAGTATGTCCACCCTTACAAATCCTTTGATATTTCTTATGTGGTCCTTCTATACTTCTATTTATTCCATTTAACTCACTAATCCATTATATTACTCTTATGCTATTTCATCCTCTATATCCTTTCCACTTCCTACAAATCTATTTCATATCCGTTTCCCTTCCCGTTCCTTCTGCTATCATACCATTATTTGACATCGTAAACTTATACCTACAATATATACATTTGTTCTCAAAACTCACAGCACTCACTCACCAAAACATGGCACTTATCTTTATTAAAATTTGAACTCTTACTCTACAAGCAAGCTCTCTCTGCCTAAATACTACATAAGCATAACCATTACTACCTATCATCCAATCAAACAGATTATTATCAGATCAAAATACTATTCTGTTATTTCCCGTGTACACATATAAACGAGCTTTAAAATCTACGTCCCTAAAACCTATTACTCCACTAGCGAGTTAACCATATCATTATGCTTACACGTATTATTCTAACCTTCCTGTTGTGGCTACATGAACTTATATATCCTTCCATTTATATTGCTTATTTCACACTAGCATTACTAATACTCTTCTTTATTCCCACGAAACTTCTTCATCTCATTTATACCCTTACCTTTATCGTCTCGTTATGATCACCAACACAGCGTTATGTTGTTACCCATATCACTTGTGTCTTCTACACTTATATCTACTGTACCCATACCGTAACTAACGGAATCTTCTCTATTCTTTTTTCTGTACTCTTTGTTGCTTACATGGTGCACTTGTTATAAGGTAGCAGATTAACAACATTTTCAACAACCTATATCGTACAACAGCAAAGTGACCGTGAATAATTATCGTTCACACGGCATGACTAAACCTAAACCACACACTTACACAGGACACATCGTCTCATTCTTCGAATTCAACACACACGCATTACCCCAAAGTTAAAACACAAAATAAAACCGACCAAAGAAATTCTAAACCAGGTTATTCAAGGCCAGAAACACCAGAAACCACACAGAACACTTCTCATACGTTCTCACACATGCCTAACACAGGCCTACACAGGTTAAACCGGAATTTTTGTTCTATTAGGTGATAAAACGGTTAAACAACTCAAAATAATGACAATTTGTTACTAGGACAGCGGCTTCTACTCTCCCTTAACCCACGACACGTACAGAAAACTCATGACAAGCTTCTCACAACAATAATCCGCTAAGTCTTACTAAGCAAGGCTCTTAACACCACAATGTAACAACTCCATGTATTCTACATAGATTAGCAAAAACGGAGACATAAATCATACTCGGTTTAGGTCTACAACTAGACTTCGTCCTTGCTACAACATCACGCGGCAGCAGCTGCACTAAGAAAACAAAAGCAAAACCTAATAAAGTTCGACTAGCTCCACTTCTTCAGTCTCACGCACATAGCATCATTGATACGTACATCTACACACACACACACACATATTCAATACAACACGTCGTAAGAGCAACAGAAATGCAACAACACTAGTAGCAGCAGCGCATATAGTAGCAACAACAGCAGATAACACACAATTATACTGATCTCGACGAATTCATACAATAAAGCCGAAACTGAGGTGTAAGGCAGATATGGAAGCAGCTGAATAGTACGCAACAGTAGGTATAGCAATACAGTCTTAGTTACAACAGCCCGTAGTAACAGAGATAGCAATGTACTAACCTACGGCTACAGTTTGCACTAACGCATTCACAAGAATGCCCCCAAAGACAACAAGGATCTTAATCTCGTTCTCGAAACATATATACGTGTATACTTTATATAAATAATACTGCATCATACTCCAAGCTAACTCAATAAAACACATGCCTTGTATAAAATATATATATATCATGCATTCATAGGTAACATAGCTCGCTTTCACAGTCACCACTCTTAGAACATATCACATTTACAGCTATAATCATCCATATATATACATACAATGCATAACTCATGTCATCATACCATTTACCACATACGCACCACCATTACAACCGACATCGTTAATCACGAGTCACACCATTTATATCTTATCCATGCATAGATTTACAATCATCATCAATCACGATCCATCGTTCAAATCATCTCATGCCATAATAGATCGTACCTTTAATGTCTAACTTTTTGATCACATTATCAACCTTCCGACCCATCATACTCCAACATACACATAATACCATCACCATCTAAACTTGTAACCACAACACATGTCAACAATGAAAGGACATGACATTATACGACTCAAATCCTAGACACTAATCACGATCAAGACTCAGACCCTTCTATTATACCCAAATACTTAACTGCGAACAGCGACCAGGTAGCTTATATACAAGAAATTACGCACGCAGTTCGACTTCTATACTTGTTCTAGTTTATCCAAAACACCAAAAATTCCACTCCAACAAACAAGTAGCTATATTAGAGCTTAAAGACAGCAAACAATCAACAATAAAGCCCACGAACTATGGCCAAACACATCATCAAGTTGCAGGTATAACATTACACAGCGGGGCAATTCCATCGGCTGCAAAACACGGAGAATCAAACACACTCAAATCCAAAACTAGCCTTACAGCACACAAACACACGCAAACGCACCTAAACACACGCAAACTTTCAACATGGTCTTCCACTTACTCATTGATACACTCTATTTATATTCATTTTATGCCCCCGGTTCAGTCACATTTAGCTCGTATTTACTCGTATTTACTATGACTTTAGGAGCTATATGTTATGTTTCTCGACATCACGCTTTTTATTTACATTTTGCAGGTTTTGGTGGTTTTGAGCCAAAACCCGGGACGATTGGAGCATTTGAGAATCGAGACGATTGGACTAAGCTCGAGCGCGAACGAGAGCTCGGGAAACCAAAGATCAAAGACCAAAGACATGAAGGACGAGTTAAATAAGGCCAAGACAAAGAGGCCATACGAAATAATAAAGGCCCAAATGAATGCTTGGGCTCAAGAGGAATGAAGCAAAGGAGCCGGCCCAACACAAGGGTCAGCCTGGCCCAGCTAGACGGCGGCACGGCTACCGAGGGTCAATTTCTGGCGGTTTTTGGTTTATTTCGAGTTTTAATATTTGGAAACTATATATAGTGACTTAGGTCGTGAATTATAGTTTTATGCTTAATTTACTTTGAAGTCTTAGGTTTAGTTTACTGCTTTACTTTATTTTCTCTCAAAAACTCTTAGTTTAGTTTAATTTCAAGATTCAAGTTCTTTACTTTGCAATTTCAGGATTCCGCCCAGGTTTATTTTATTGCAATTATTATTATTCATCATGTTTGCTTTAATTGTTTTTATTGCTTTGATTATCATTATGAGTAGCTAATTTCCCAATTAGGGTTTAGGGGAATTTGTGACAATTGGTCCAGGAACATGTTTTGAGATTAAATTGGTTGATTAAATTGTGCTCTTGATTTCTTTCCCCGCGCTTTATGTCAATTGAATTAGGATTTTTCGCTACGATCAACGAGTTGTTCGAGTTTAATTGAACCCGAGTAAGTTTTAATTTAAGATCGAAAGCCGAGTTAAAACTAGACTTACGCGAGATTGATAAGTTGAATTTAGTAAGTTGCGAGAGCCCGCTAAATTTGCTTAAGGCTAAAATTGACTCGAGAGAGCGTTTTACAAACCTAGTCATTTGCACAGTTTATCTTTTCCTTCTTAATTACTTGCGTTCCTGAATCATTGTCATATATGAACCCGATGCCCTAATCTTCCCTCTTATATATTTCTATTCATCCTTGCTTTTGCTTTAGTTTAGCTTAAAACAAACCTTTTTCACACCTTGAGTTGAACCTGTTTTCGCCTGCTTTAACTTAAAACTACTCCGTTTCTCTGTGGATACGATCCTGCTTGCCGCTAGCTGCTGTTAGTTGTTTGTTAGGTTTATTTTGATATTGGCGTGACGATAAGCTTGTACCAATTTTGGCGCCGTTGCCGGGGAAACGGCTTTGTTAGTTATAGTTATTGTTTAGTTGTAGGTTTTTCTCCTTAGTCTCAAGGAACTTAGTTCCTTGAGGCCGTTTCTCATCGTTTTCTTGTAGTTTATTTATGCGCAGGTCACCTTCAGGTTTAATACCGTTTGATCCTGAACCTGAACGTACTTTCCGCCGGACGCGTAATTTCTTCAAAGAAATCGCTGAGACCTACGAACGTGAGATAGAGGGAGCGTCGCATTCGGAATCTAGTGCAGCGCAGTCGTCCTACGAAGAGGACACACCACCTATTACTCCAATTTCTTCTCCACCACACGTGACTATGCCTAAACTATATAGTCACTCATTGCCCAAGCCCGAGGCGATCCCGCAAGGTTTCACAATACCAAATACGGTCCAGGGTAATTTTGAGATTCGCCCCGCCTTTCTTACTTTGGTGGAGCGTAATCAATTTGGCGGCAATCCTACGGAGGATCCCGGGAAACACATGCGTGTTTTTACGGACATCGCTTCTACAATTAAGCGTAATCCGGATCACTCGTAACTGATTAGGGAAATGCTGTTCCCTTTCTCGCTACGTGATCGCGCTCGTGAGTGGATCACTGATTTGAATAAAGAAGCTGCGGGAATTACGGATTGGCCAAGTCTAGCTCTTGCTTTTTATCGCAAGTTCTATCCTCCGGAGCGGACTAACTAACTCCGTAGTCAAATTCAAGGATTTCAACAGCATTTTGATGAAACATTTCTTTGAAGCGCGACCGTTACAAACGGTTGATCCGTGAATGTCCGCATCACGGACTTGGTGATTGGTTGATTATTATGACCTTTTATAATGGGTTGTATGCTGAGAGTCGCGCTATTCTTGACTCGGCCGCGGGAGGTCGATTTGCTAATAACACGGATGATGATAAAGCGTGGCAAACGATTGAGGAAATGGCTGTCCATTCGGCCCAGTTTGGAAAGCCTAGGGGTAATTCACGGTCCGCGCACAACGACCGTGGAAATGAGAGCATGAACGCAGTTATGAGTCAACTTTCTGAGCTGAATAGGAAGTTTGATGCTATGCAGGGGAGTTCTTCTAGTGCCCATGTTAATGCTGTCGCAGGGCATGATTCAGGTTATACTACTGGTATGTCAGACCCACGAGCGTGTTTACGCTATCAAAACCTGGCCGCATCGTAATCAACCGGTTACGATCGATCATCGTTATCCCATCAGAATAATAATGTGCTTAACCCGACTCCCCCACCTCCACAAAACACCCCTTATCAACCACCCTACAAAAACCAACAACCACCTACCTATCAAAAACCTTCCTTTACACCACCCCCACCACAAGTACCCGACCCTATGGCTGAAATGAAGGCCATGATGTTGCAGATGTCTCAGGTGACTATGGCCGTGCAAAAGTCACAAGAGATGATGATGCAGCAAATGCAAAAGGACGGGCAGGCTAAGGACGCTGCAATTAAATTGTTGGAGAACCAAGTGGCGCAGCTCGCCGCTTCGCAAGCGTCACGACAACCGGGTACCCTTCCACCTCAAGGTAACCCTCCTAACCCTCCGCATCATACGGCTTGTGCGATTACGTTGAGAAGTGGGTCGATGTATGGTGACCCTATGAACTTGGAGGAAGAGGAGAAGGAGGGGGATGAAAACGTGGCTGATCCGAGGAGAAAAAGGTCTCAGCCGGTCGACCGGCAGCCGGTCGTCCAACCGGCTGGACCTGTAGCTGCAGGGAAGGATGATTTGGGCGATAATTCTGGTATTCCTGCTGCGTCAACGCCCCCGATTCAGATCAAGCTTCCATTTCCTGGTCGCCAACGAGGTGCAGAGCCCGAGGCTAAGTTCAGGAAGTTCGTCGACGTCATCAAGGCCCTTCAGGTAAACGTTCCCTTTATTGACCTTGTGACTCAGATTCCTGCGTACGCTAAGTTTTTGAAAGATGTTTTAGCTCGTAAGCGTACGTTAGACGACGTGTCGTCCGTAGCCTTTGTGGGGGAAGCTAGTACTAGGCTGCAGGGTAGTAAACCTCCTAAGCTTAGTGACCCTGGTACATTCTCTATCCCGTGCTCTATAGGTAGGTTTCAGGTTAAGAACGCTTTATGTGACCTTGGAGCGAGTGTGAGTGTCCTCCCTTACTCTCTGTACCAGAAAATGAACTTGTCAGCTTTAGAACCCACTAGCATTACCTTGCAGATGGCTGACCGCTCAGTTAAGCGTCCCTTGGGTATCTTACACGACGTCCCTGTACAGGTTGGAAAGTTCTTTATCCCTGTGGACTTTGTAGTGCTTGATATGCCCGAGGATGCCCACATCCCGATTATTTTGGGGAGACCCTTCCTGCACACTGCTGGTGCAGTTATAGATGTGGGTAGCAGGACTATAGCCTTTAAGGTGGGGGGTGAAACGCTCACGTTTGCACATTCTGATACCCCGCGGTCCCCTATGCGTCTCGAGTCAGTTTGTTCTATTGACTCTGTACCTCCGTCTCACACTACTGGAGACACTTTGGGGGTTTTGCATGTCTCTTCTCTTTGTGCAGGTTCTTCACAGGATAGCTGCAAGGATGGTTTGGGGGAGAGGAAGCTGCTCAAAGCTGACATCTACGACGCTAGCAATAGGGATGAAGGGCCCACTGTCGAGCCATTTCGTGATCGAGGGCCTACGATGATGGAGTATGCTAAGCTGCCTCGAGAGGGAGGAATTCTTTGGCGATCATCTGCTGTTTCGCCAAGTGAAGCTGCTGCGAATGGCCAACGTCCTTGGCCTAATTTGACTTGATTTTGAACTTTGAAGAGTCGTGCGGGACTATAAACCAGCGCTTCCGGGAGGCAACCCGATGACGTTGTATTTTATTTGCACTTGTACTTTGGTTTGTTGACATTTTCTGGTTTTATTTTGAGCGCGTGAGGACGAGGGTTTTTATATGTGATTTTAGCGCTACAGTACTTTAGGACTTTTGTCCTTAGTATTTTTGAGAAGACGCTACGGGGATGCATCCCAATGGCCGACCGGCAATGCTCTGACCAAGACCGTAGCATAAATTTGAAGCTGTGGGGAAAAGACGCAAAATTGAAAAAGTGCACCCCACCGGCCACGGCCACGGCCTGGATCGGGTGTGTGCTCACCTGCTTGGTTTTGTTGTTTCTCGCGCTATGCCGAAGTACTTCATCGTTGGACTGATTTGGACGCATATATGTGGATTTTAGCCGCACTCCATGATCGACTTCGGTTTGGGGGAGCTCCGACTTCGTAATGTGAGCACTCTTTACCCCTTTTTACCCTCCTTTCTCGCTTTTACTTTCCTTACCCCGCATACTATATGTCCCTATTTGCTGTTGTGGTTGTGCTGTTTTCCACATTGAGGACAATGTGTGATTTGGTTTGGGGGAGGGAAGCTCTTTCGCGCTTATTACTTCATTTGCATTTTCATTTCGTGTGCATTTATTATAAAAACCCAAAAAAAAAAACCCAAAAATTGATTGGTCTGCTTTGTCCTGCTTTGTCTAGTTTGGAGAATTGATTGGTACACTTACTTTGATCTTTAGTATCTCCGAGTCGACTTTCTATCGCCTTAGCTTGCACGATTGGTTTGTTTCCTATTACTAGATTGCGAGCCTTAACACTAACCCACTTGTATCTGCTTAATTCTTTCTGCTTTTCGCTTGTTTACTTTCGACTTTGACATTCGAGCTTGGCATTGGTTTGTGGTTTGTTGGTTCGTGGTTTGCTTGGAAAGATATTTATATGTTGGAGCAATGCTTCGATGCTCTCGGAGGGGACTCATTGACTTGAGTAACCACAGTGGCCATGAATTTGGTTGCGACCGTGAGTATGAGCAATGACGTAACCCTTAAGGAAATATGTGTACCCGAGCGCGATTTTTACCGAGTGAACGTCAAGCTAAACGGTACTACATACGAGGGATGCTCCACATTTGCGAGAAAAGGAAAAGAAAGAATAAAGAAAAAGAAAGAAGAGAAAAGGGAAATGATGTGGTAAGATTGGTTGTTCTGGAAGTGGTTCGTACGGTTGGCCTTGCTTGAATTGATTTGTCGTTAGTTTTACTTTTGCGAAAGCGTTAGAGGCTAGTAATACGATGTGGTGTGAATGGTTGAGACTTGTGCTCTAGTTTTAGTGAAATAGACTATGGTTGTATGTCTATGTGCATAGGTCGTCCACTTTGAGATACTAACGTGATTAGTTCGTGTCACTTTGATTTTCTCCGACGCTGTTTGCTTGAGGACAAGCAAAGGTTTGGTTTGGGGGAGTTTGATACACTCTATTTATATTCATTTTCTGCCTTGCTCACCACATTTAGCTTCGTATTTACTCGTATTTACTATGACTTTAGGAGCTATATGTTATGTTTCTCGACATCACGCTTTTTATTTACATTTTGCGAGTTTTGGTGGTTTTGAGCCAAAACCCGGACGATTGAGCATTTGAGAATCGAGACGATTGGACAAAGCTCGAGCGCGAACGAGAGCTCGGGACACCAAAGATCAAAGACCAAAGACATGAAGGACGAGTTAAATAAGGCCAAGACAAAGAGGCCATACGAAATAATAAAGGCCCAAATGAATGCATGGGCTCAAGAGGAATGAAGCAAAGGAGCCGGCCCAACACAAGGGTCGTGGCCCAGCCAAAGTTTAAGAATAACACACGGCGTCACTACCGAGGGTCAATTTCTGGCGGTTTTTGGTTTATTTCGAGTTTTAATATTTGGAAACTATATATAGTGACTTAGGTCGTGAATTATAGTTTTATGCTTAATTTACTTTGAAGTCTTAGGTTTAGTTTACTGCTTTACTTTATTTTCTCTAAAAAACTCTTAGTTTAGTTTAATTTCAAGATTCAAGTTCTTTACTTTGCAATTTCAGGATTCCGCCCAGGTTTATTTTATTGCAATTATTATTATTCATCATGTTTGCTTTAATTGTTTTTATTGCTTTGATTATCATTATGAGTAGCTAATTTCCCAATTAGGGTTTAGGGGAATTTGTGACAATTGGTCCAGGAACATGTTTTGAGATTAAATTGGTTGATTAAATTGTGCTCTTGATTTCTTTCCACGCGTTTTATGTCAATTGAATTAGGATTTTTTCGCCTGATCAACGAGTTGTCTGAGTTTAATTGAACCTGAGTAAGTTTTAATTTAAGATCGAAAGCCGAGTTAAAACTAGACTTACGCGAGATTGATAAGTTGAATTTAGTAAGTTGCGAGAGCCCGCTAAATTTGCTTAAGGCTAAAATTGACTCGAGAGAGCGTTTTACAAACCTAGTCATTTGCACAGTTTATCTTTTCCTTCTTAATTACTTGCGTTCCTGAATCATTGTCATATATGAACCCGATGCCCTAATCTTCCCTCTTATATATTTCTATTCATCCTTGCTTTTGCTTTAGTTTAGCTTAAAACAAACCTTTTTCACACCTTGAGTTGAACCTGTTTTCGCCTGCTTTAACTTAAAACTACTCCGTTTCTCTGTGGATACGATCCTGCTTGCCGCTAGCTGCTGTTAGTTGTTTGTTAGGTTTATTTTGATATTGGCGTGACGATAAGCTTGTATCACTCATTTACATCAAAACACACCTAAACACGATGCTAAAACCTAAAATATGACCTCTAATTGAAGAAAATAACATTGACCCATCCATAGTAAAAACACATATTCAAACACAACAGAATCATACGCTCATATGCTCACGCTCACGCTCACGCTCACGGCTCAAGGTCAAAACACACCCTTGGTATGACCACAAACATATGTATGCTCAATAACAATAACATACGACAACCACAGCATTGCAACAACAACGAGTAGCAGCAGAACATCACGGCGGGGCAGTAGCAACAAGGACTCACAGTAGCAACAAGATAGTAACAGTGGCAGCATAAGGAATAACGTATTCAACAGCAACCAATTCCACAGTTCCGTCAAAGTCGCACCATAAGTGCCTCCAGTGACCCGAAGGTCCTAATCCCATCCTCCAACAATCAACCAACAAGATTTACTATATAAGATGAGAACGCATAAAAAACAATACATAAAATAATATCGCGGTAACATAAAACAATGGTATCAAGAACAATATAATCTCAACATTTGGCTAAAAGGGGAGGGTGGGTGGGATCATAATATACAGCCATTATAATTACATACATAACCTGTACCGATGACCATTTTCTTGCCATGACGTTCCATGTACTCATCCCACACCACAACTCCATATTACTCCGTAAGAAATCACCACAACATCGTAGTATCTCCCCAACTCCACACCAACTCCTCCCGCCTCAACAAGTCTCCTCGTATCACATCATCATATCTCCACACTCCATGTTTACACAACACAAACACAAGCAAGGCAATCATTAGCATATCAACGCAACCTGACGCACTTTTACCCCCCGTTAACCACTTCAACTCGTGGTTACCAAGCTCTCTAGGGACGTCTCCCTCCCAAGGTTTCGGAACGTCTCCCTAACCCTGGTGTTGCTTGGATCACCATTCATTTCCATGGGGTTCATTTTAAATCCTATATTCATTTTAAGACACGACTCACCTTCGTTCATATTAGGGTTCATTTTAGGTTCATTTATCAGGGTCGCCTCTCTGATACCACTTTGTAACACCCCCGTTTAAGCCAGGCGGACCCCACTTAAATGAGGGCGTTACGGGACCCAATTGAACGGGTCCATGGGCAAACACCTGTAATCTCAAACCAAACCTGGATATATATATAAAGAAAAGAAACTGATAGCATCAAAAGTGGTGAACAAAACACTCAAACTACAACTGTCAACCACGACAGTAACAAGGCGCACAGGCCGAGATAACTGAAATAAGATAAAGAAAAGAAACGTCTATGGTGGAAGCTAGACTCAAAACTGGACTCCAGCGATTCCCTCCAAGCGTTCCCAAAACAAGCACAGTCACGTCCGAGTACCTACGGGGTGGGGAAAGACAAGACAGAAACAACAACAGTAAACTCTAGTTAGCCTTTAATCAAAACTCATAAAAGTTGCACAAGGAAATAAAGCTTAACGTAACTTGAGACGTGATGAAAGAGATTATAATGATGCTTAAACTTTAATTTTGCAAGCTAGAAAACTTCACATGTACTAACTCGGACGTGTGTCAAACAATCTCAAAAGTCAAGCAAGTCAAGAAATCCCCCTTGTGTAACCTCCACACAAGGGGCTTACCATGTCGTCAACGCCCCCACCTCCTCCAACATATCACCTCCGATCATTGGGCCACACAGACCTCATAACATTGGGCCACACAGACCTCATAATATCGGGCCACACAAACCTCGTAATAATGGGCCACACAGACCTCGTAATAATGGGCCACACAGACCTCGCAATAATGGGCCACACAGACCTCGCAATAATGGGCCACACAGACCTCGTAATAATGGGCCACACAGACCTCGTAATAATGTCGAGTACTGAACGTCATGGCAAGAGAACGAACCGAATCCTATTACTAAGCAACCTTCAAGGCTCATGTGACGAATTCAACTCAACTACATACTCGTTTATTTAAATCGTTAAACACCATTTTTCTTTCCAAAGATTTTACTTGTATAAGCTTTAGGTGAAGTCAAGGATAACATATAGTTTACATACACACGCACATACAACTTAACATACGACGGTAATCAATTAGAGCATCAACGGTACCCCCAAATCAGGGCAGTAAACGACCACAAAACGGTCCCTAAAATCACCCAAAACACAAGCTTAATCGACAACACACACGGCATCTTGGCAGCCCAAAACGGCTGCCAACCACCACCACACATTACGACCACAAGGGCCACAAGTCGGCCTATAGAGGCTGTAAAACAGCAGCAACAATTGACTGCAACGAGAGTGACTATACGACCTCATAAATCCTACACGACCAGTCCCTTGATCCACTTCAATCCTCATCCAAACCTTGGCTCAATTACAACACTAACTACTAATTGATAGCACCTACACACTCGAATTCATAAATACCTCCCACATACAAAACATACAAGTTTAAAATTACTTATCTAGTCAAATACAAGGCTTAAATATGCATGATACATTTTAGGTTCATTTTACTTATCTAACAGCTCGATAAATTGCTTTAAGTCTATACAAACAAGGCTAAAGGATTCAAAGTTACCATTCCTATTTATATGAGTATAATTATGCTACCCTAATCCACAATGTACTAACATCACCTAGGAATAATACGTCTAACAAAGTGATCAAAACACGTTGATAATTGACTACAACCTGCAGCAATAACAATACGAGAAGAGCAGCAGCAGCAACCCAAGAGTAAGGCTGTTCACGACCCAAAATCGACAAAATACTACTCGCCCAACACAGCCCCAAAACATCGCTAGCCTCGGCCACCCCACGGCCCTCATCCCGGGCCATACTATGCCCTATTATCGCCATACCTTGGCCACCTCACCACAATCTGGCAAAGAATTTAGTCACCCTTTGTCACCGAAACCGTACCAAAACAAACCGTGAATACCAAGGCCCATACAACATACTCACACACCTCATTCAATCAACTTCACATACACAATTACACCTTAAACAATCATACACACACACATAAGCACACTCACGAGCTAAGTAAGGTTAATCCTTACCTTGGAGAATAAAATGAGGAATCGACCTCGATAGGGAAAGCAATCAATAAAATCGCCCCATGTGACCTCGAACGCTACAATGAACGATTTAATAATCAATTACTACTATAATATGACTTAATCGACACTTAAAACGTGATAATCGCCTCAAAATCAAAAAGCCCCAATTGTTAGGTCAGAAATGACGAAAATGAAAGTCGAAGGCTTGAACTCAGATTATACCTTAATTGATTGGTAGAATAAGTTTAAACTCAAGGAAAGTCGATGAATAAGGCTAGAACACAAAGAATCGAAGCAACTTCGTCTTGAAACCAACAATGACAGTCGAAAATGGCCGAGGAGCATTAACGACAGAGATGATGATGAATGGCGGCTACCTGACGATGATGATGAAGAGGAGTGATGATAGTGACTGAAATCGATGACGGAATGGGGAATGAAGAAGGTGAAGATGATGAGGCTGAATGAAGGATTAAAGAGGGAAGGAGAGACCACGAAGGAGGAAAACAAGGATGAGTATCGAGTGATTTTATTTTCTTTTGTTGGGCTTCCTTAGTTTGTTTTTGTTTCCATCTTATTTTAGGTTATTATTCTTATTATTACTATTATTATTATAATTATTTGTTTTCATTCCTAACATGACTTTACCATATAATGTAACTCTCAGAGAATATTATAAGTATTATTAGATAAACTTCAAGTGTTATTATTATATAATATAGTATCATATAAGGGGGATTTCAAATATAATATATGAAAATACGGGGTATTACAAAAATAGTAAAGACAGATATACCGTGAAGCTCCAAAAAAATAATTCGGAAGCAAAGCTTTGTCTACATCACTAATATTACAATTAGTGAGTAAGTCGACATCGCCAAATTAAACAGTGATATCATCCGCTGCAAGTCCTTGGCTCCTCATAATATCATGATAATCCAAAGCCTTGACGACATCATTTGGAGAACATCCATTCTTTGTCATGTCCCCCAATAGTATAGTTGCATCACCTACCAGCCATTGCCTACATAGCACTTTAATCATTATAGTGTAAGTAGTTACATTTGGCTGCAACCCCTTCGCGATTAGCCAAGAGAACACCTCCACCGCTTCTTCCTGTCGTCCAACTTCATAAAGGCCATTGACTACGATATTGTACATTAACATATCAGGGACAACTCCATTATTTTTCATCTCATTACGTAGAGATATGGCCCTATCAACATGACCATTTCTTAACAGGCCATCCAGCAATGAACTGTAAGTGATGACATTAGGTGACACGCCTCGACCTTTCATTTCTTCAAACAGATAGAAGGCGAGCTACGATTTGTTCTCCTTGCACAGAGCATCTATAAGAGTGGAATAGGTCACAATGTTAAGGGTTAAATACGTTCCTCTGAGACGCATATCCTTGAACATGTCCATGGCTTTGTCCACCTGATTCGCCTTGCAATATCCATTTATTAAGCAACTGAACGTCACAATATACTATCTTTCACAATCATATCCACAACATTTTCAGCGGCCTTCATCTCCCTGCGCAAACAATACCCGTCCAATAATGCACCGTATGTAATAACATTAGGGTGCACACCTCTCTTAATCATGTATTCAAACAGATCCCTAGCTTCATTAACATTTCCATCTTTACAGTACATGTCAATGAAGGTGCTGTAAGTGTCGACACAAGGCGCAATCTTGCTATCCACCATCTCAGCCAACATATCCTCGGCATCCTTCCTTCGCCCAAGACTGCACAACCCATGAATCAAAGTATTATAAGTAACTACATGTGGTAAAATGCGTTTGGATTTCATCTCCTTGAATAGATCGAGGGCTTGAGGTAACAGACAGTCTTTACAAAGACTGTCAATTAGGCTAATATATATGACGACATTAGGCTTAAAAGGTGCTTTACGTTCCATATCACGAAGCAAGCTAAGAGCGCTGGTATTGTCACCGATGCGACAAAGACCCTTGAATATTACACCATAGGTAAAAAGGTCATGTTGTATGCCAAGCTTGACAATTTTATCCAACAAATAAATGGCAAGAGGCAACATATCGGAAGCAATGTGGCCGTTGAGTAAGGTATTGATGATGAAAACATCAGGAGGATAACCAAGCTTAAGGCGCTTACCAAGGAGTGAGAAACCAAAATCAACACGGCCCAAACGACAGTAACAATTGGCGAGAATATCAACAGAATAGTTATTGGGGGGTAAACCGGAGAGCTCAAGCTAATTAGAGAAGGTGGGAATGGTGGAGAAAGGAGGGTGTGGTTTGATCTTCGACATGGCTAGGGGTGTAACCGAGCCGATCTGACACCGAGCTCATGTGGGCTCGGAAATTTTGTAGCTCGGAATCGGTTCTGAATTTACCGAGCTCAAAAATTCAAAGCTTGGAATCAGCTCAGAAGAAGTCTCGAGCTCGACTCGAGCCCAATTCGAGCTTTATTGGATATTATTTTCAACGTTTTGTTATTCAATATCCATTAAAATAAATATCTATATTACCATTTTATTAATATATTTTATTAAAAAAAATGATCAAATGATATTACAAATAAAAAATATATACACGTGTAGCAAAACGTAATGTATATACATAGACTAAATTATATATAAAAATGAAAACGAGCCCAAATCCGAGCTTCCGATCCGAGCTTTACTAAGCTCGGAATCGGCTCAGATTTAGCCTAACTCGGCTCGTACTCGGGCTCAAGATCAGTTTGACCGAACTCGAGCCGAGCTTTGACCGATTTGATTCCGAGGGCTCGCCGAGCCAGCTCTGATCATTTACACCCCTAGACATGGCAGTAAACAGCTGACAGAGGTGTTCATGCCATACCTAAAGCAGTCAGATAACATTTTATATGCCTGATTCTTTTGCTCATCGCTTCACTTATTGGGTAACAAAGTTGGGATTCTAGACAGGTTCTGCTGGTTTGCCATCTCTTCCCGCACGACCTGCTTCTTGATAATATGCTTCCAAACTCTGTGGCCAGCCGTAATGAATGATCCTTCGTACATTCAATTTATCAATGCCCATGCCAAAAGCAATTGTTGCAACAACAACGTCGAGAGCATCCTCAAGGAACTCTTTGTGGACTCGTCTCAGATGTGACTTTGGTAACTAACATAAAATTAAAACATGAAGCTCACGGCAACATGTATGCCAAACAGAGAAAGCGTACTATAACTCAGAAGACAACAAGTAAAATGAATATTAAAGTTGGATGATAAGGGGATAGTAAGTACCATTGCATGGTAAGCTGCTGCCTTCACACCCTTTGTAGAGAGATATTTTGCTATAGATATTGTTTGCTTTCTTGTAGGGACATATATAATTAATAGTGGGTCCTTGTTCCAAAGTACTACCGCCTACTTGAGTCCATTCAAAACCTTTTGGACAGAAGTTTGGGGACTCATTGGAATTATTACACTTATAGTCATTTACCAGAGACCGAGCACAAAACTCGCTATGTGAAACTGCAACAAGACATTGGGTGGGAGTAAGGGACACAATTGAAAGACAACACGGAAGAATTACTCACAGCACGAAATTCAGAGATTAACCAGGCATTTGTTGAATGTAAAATGAATTTTAATGAATCAGATTTACCATCAAAGTCATTAGCAGTTTGAATGTCATCGTAATCATCTTCTAGAAACTCGACAGATAATTGTTTTTCTTTCGAGGCAGTAAAACCATTTCCCTTGTCGGAGTTCACATCATCATCTTCTTCACTATCCTCAAATCCAGCACAATCTCAGCTTTCAGTTGTTGTGCTACTGGTGTATTCGGATGCATCCTCCACGTGTGCTGTCATAGTCTCAACATGATTCCTCAGTGCCGTAGTCGTTCTCTTATTAGTTTATACTTGTACAATTTCATGGAAATCCTTGTCATAGGATTTCAGCGAATTTGTTCTACTATACTTTATCTGTAAACAAGGTACTCACTATGGGTATTGAATTTTCGTATACGAGATTTACTCACGTTGTATACTTTTTTACTGATATTTCCAACTTTACCCTTTTTACTCTTACAATATACAAAATTCAAAAAAAAACCCAAAAAAAAAAGAAATAAAGAAAACAAATTAGGGCAACTAACACCACCACCCCCTACCTATCTCCGGCGAGCAACACCACAACTCCGGCCACCCTCTAACCAACAGCCACCACGCCGGCGCCGACGACCCATGGTGGCACCACCTTGTGTTCGGGCCCCACCACTAAGCCTTTATTATACAAACCACTACAAATTAGCTTGACGACGCTGACCACCACTGCCCCCCACTGTAACAACCTGGTTTTTAGTCGACTTTAATTACTAAGGCGGAAATTAATTAAGTCTAAAACCAGCGTTATTAATTATACAATAAAATCCCAAAATATTACATCCTCGTTCAAGAGTCGGATTAAACGACTCTAAGTACGAAAGTTTAAAAGAGTAGTGTTAATTATATTACATATCTATCGAAAAGCAAATAAAATGAAGCATAAAGCGTCTCGTGGCCCCGTCCAAAATCCAGCTCCCGGTCCACGGTTATCCTGCACAATAAACTGATGGGGGGTGCCCGCTGAGCGGACAGTGACTAGCTATGCTCATACTTACCCTCGGTTTCAATTACTTTGATTTATTACTATCGCTTTATAACTATAACATTATGATAAAAATGTAAACATGCTTATTACATATAGCATTTAATGACATGTAAGTCATAATAAGCATGCGGTTTAAAGCGATAAATCATATAAGCATGATATTCATTTATGAAAGCAATTAACAGATAATAGCATAGCAATATTGTCACAGCATATCAATAGGATTACAAAGCGATATCAGATCACATACAAACATACATATCGTATCATACTCATCATGCAGACTCGATTCAATTCAGAAATTTGTGGTCTTTAGTTTTCGAAGATGGTACACACTCGTTCTCAATTAATCATACAACAAACAACACATACTGCTTACGAGCCTGACCACTGAGTAGGCCTTTGTACTCTAGTCGTTTGCATCTCACTACCATAGTGCAGCGACTTACTCGACTCGTAAACCACGCCGAATACTATAGTACTTGCATCTCATCTTCTAGTGTTCGAAATGATTCGAACTTCAGATACAATCTCGCCAAGGAATCTTTACGCAGGCTAAGAATCAATGCTAGTGTCGCGCCCACTAACAACGAAACACGGCAAGGAGATGAACCGCAAAGCGCATAAGCACATAATGTCACGGTGGCCCTGGTAACTTTAGCGAAATAGGGGAATAAAGCCCTAGTCTAGTATGCATACACTAATATCCAATTTAAGAGTGGGCTATGCTATTCATAGAGCACCTTAACTCAGGATAAAACGACTATTTCCTAAAGCCTGATACAAAAGCATTGGCATATTCATTATCTTGTACGGCCTTGGCTATACGACTTAAGGCGTAACGGCATGGGCAGGATGCACTAAGCAATAAGGCTGCCGGCTTAAACCACACTATTCGGTATGACCCAAGCCAGAGACCGAGATAGTGGTATCCGCACAAGACTATCTTAGTCCCACTTCACTTACGATTGACGTTTTCATTATCTGAGGCTCAAGCTTGACCTTTTATTTAACTTACTCAAGATTTATTATTTATTTGATATTTACATATCACATGTTACTAGACTCTCCTAGTCTCAGCGTCAAACGTTTAATTTGAATTGTAGGTTTCATATGATCACATAACATATTCGTTTATTATTTGAAGTGTTGTTAATTATTAACGTTTTTAAGTTTCTATATTGAAACGTTTATTTGTATGTCCAATTTTATTTAAGTGTTTTTCAAAACACTTTAAGTCATTTACTTATTCATTTTAAATTTTTCTATACTTAGTAAAATTTTCAATTATTTTCAATATTTCAATTTTTGAGTTTTGAAAAAGCTTTGAATTTTAAGACGTAACTTGTTTTACAAGTTTCGTAAATTTTTCACTATTCACTATTCACTTTTCACTATTCACTATTCACTATTCACCGTATTTTATACGTATTTTTATACGTATTCGTATTTTTATACTTCGTATTTTATACGTACTTTTATACTTAAGATATTTTAGGTATTTATACTTAAGATATTTTAGGTATTTATACTTAAGATATTTTAGGTATTTATACTTAAGATATTTTAGGTAATAAACTAAACCCTTTTATTTTCTAAGTATAAATTTCTAGTTTCAAAGTCGTTAAGTTCGTTTTGTACTTAGTGAATTTTTGGAAATATTTTGAAAGTCTAGTTTTAAAAACGTTAAGTTCGGTTTGTAAAAAGTGATAATGATATTCATTTTAAAATGAGACTTAGTTATTTTAGTCGTCTATTAACTAAATTTAGCGATTTTCACTTTTAAAATAATAGTAACGTGGATGATTCATTTTAGTCCATATGTCCAAGTTCAACAGTCCAATATGCAAAGGCGGTAGCACACGATTTAGTTCATTTTTATAACGGTTAAACATTTTTATCGGTTTAATATATTTCAACTATAATTAAATCGATTTATACAAAATTTCAATTCTAATTACTATTTAACTTTAGTGGCTTAGTGATATTTTCATTTTAATCAAATTTAGTCCATTTAAAGTGATTATGTCGTGTGATTCAATATATATGTCAAAATTGATTTATTTCTTTTAATTTCTTAATTCTAACTTATTAACTAATAATTAAATTATTTTAACAATAAACTAAAAAGTGATAAAAACAATTTTTTGACTTAAAAATTATGGAAATGCCGTGAGGGGTGATGGTGGTGTTCAAAATTTCATTTTTCGATTTTTATCGGTTTTTAGCTTAAAGTCTTTATATTTTAATTATTCTAATTATACTAAAACGATTTAAACTAAAATGAAATTTACTAAAAATTTCATTTGATTTATGAATAGTGTTTTTCAACACTTTAATTTTCTAACTTTTTATTCTTAATGATTTTGCTAGTTTAATTTATATAGTGTTTGGGCCAAAAATGGCCTGATGCTAAGTCAAGACAAAAGGGGCCGAAACAATGAGTATCACCTAAGACCTGAGGCCCAGTGTGCAAGCAAGTCCAAGAATAACTAGGGTAACAAAGGGAACACACCTTCAACAGCCACAAAGAAAGAGTCAACAACAACCCCCTAAAATCCAGGCAACTACCCGCAGAAACCTCCTGAAGACCCTCTACCAGTACAAAGTATCCAACAGTCTAATTCCCACCCTATAAAAGGCAAGGCAGCAGCATCTGAGAAGGGGGACAACATTATTCATTACTCACAACAGCAATTTGCACTCCACTTCTCCCAGAACCTCGTCCATTCTCTCAGAACTACTCACATTCCCCCAGAAAACGTCACTTATACTCTGAATTCTGCAAGTATATGGTAATGTGTTGCTTGTAATTCAACTACTTAGTGGAGCACATTAAAGGGACACGATCCCCCGCTGGCCGTTTCCCCACATGGGTTTTCAGCGCCACCAAAACCTCTCGTGTCATTTACTTTTGCACTTTATTTCACGCATTATTTTTACCTTGCGCTGCATCATATTCAACGAAATCCGGAGTCATAAATCGAGTAGATCACTATACCCTTTTTCACGAGTCAAATCGTCAACGCGACAAAATTTGGCAGAACAATCGGGCGCCCACCGTGGGTGGTGATCTAACCGTCGCCAACTTCGGAACAAACGCCTCTCATTTCAACCGGCCAAGAAGTCAAGATGTCGATTCGCCAACAAGCAGTCCGCTCTCAAAGAACCGGGATCTGTCCCAGATGATCCACGCTCCCCAGAATGCAGGTCCAGGCCCCCAGAAGGACCCCACACAGGACCTCGTCCTCCATCAATAGGTCGAGGGTCCCCAGCACGACGAAGTCCCCCAACAACCGCAAAGAAGAGTGCGTGAACGCGACGACGAGTCCCGGCCAACCTACAAAGAAGACTCCCAGACGCCGCAAGGTCCGCCAACGATGACTTCACCGTCTCGCTATTGGCCGGCCTGCCACCCTTCAGCAGGAGGTGAAAGCTCTGCAGCAGCAGTCCAGCAACGTGCAGGAACTCTGGACCAGGGAGGCGACCAGCCTCAGGAGGGAGATGAACGCCCACCAGTCGTGGCGTCGTCGCTCAAGCGCCGTAACAGTGGAGTTGTGCAGAGGCGCAGCGCGCTCGATATGGATGGGGTCGTCCACAATACCCCAGAAACTCCGAGAACGCCGCGCATCCCCTCCAACTTCGCCGTAGACGAGCAGAACCCCTTGGGGGAACACCCGGTCCAGCAGGAAGTACCAGCTGTGGGAGTGAACCCACTCTTGATGAACGTGCAGCGCACAGGTAACACTCTTCCCCCGCACATCCCAACTGCGGCCGATCGTTCTCTCTTGCAGAAAGCACCTCGAACGGAAGTCAAGGAGCTACAGGAGCGGATTAACAAGATCCTGGCGCCCCGGCCACGGAGAAGGCTTCCGCTACCATATCTACGCGAGTCTCCTTTTCGCCGACGCCATCGCCATGGTGGACGCCCCAAGAGGTTCAAAGAAGCCGCAATGAGATTATTTAGGGAACATCGATCCTTACGATCACGTGGCCCAATACAAGCGTAAGATGACGACGGTGGCAATCACAAGCGAAGACGGAGTCGTGCATGTGCAAGGGGTTCGGGTCCACGCTGGGCGGTCCAGCCCTGCAGTGGTTCGTGAATCTCCCCAACGGGTCCATCTCCTCCTTCGCAGATCTGGTGGATGCCTTCAACTCCCGGGGCCAGCGCAAGCCAGAAGCGCATGGCGACCTCCACAGTAATCGCCCGAGGCACGATGAATCGACCAGAGACTACCTGAACAGGTTCAACAGGGAGAAAGTGTCAATACGCAGATGCGACGCACCAACAAAGCGGTGAAGCCTTCAGCGTGGGCTCTGGAGGATTCGCACTGCATAACGAGCTCACCAAGTATCCGTGCACCACCTTCGAGGACGCAAGCCAAAGCTTCGGCAAAGAAGATCGAGGAGGAGACAGAGAGTCCAGAGAAACGACCGCCGAGTGACCGAAGTCGCGAGAGACCACCAAAGAACGCAGATGAGGACGGCAATGACCTTACCCCCAGCTAACCTGAGCGAGACGTACTCACCCTTGAACTGTGATACACCTCAGGAAGTATTACATCTAAATCTGTATTTAGCATCCCTTGTATTTCCGTTTTTACTTTAACATTTTGTTGTTTTACTATGCTTGCTTGCTTAAGCCTCGGAGTGCTGTTGGCAAAACGCCAACGGTCAGTCTATAGCAACGGATCCCGTGCAGGGCTGGCGAGAAGCGGTGGTTTCACCACACCCAGTGGGTCGATCACCCACCGGTTCACAACATATAGATGGGCCCATACGTACATACGCTGGCTGGGCGGCGGTGGTGGCTACGTGCGGAGATCCCACCGCTCGCCCTGGCCACAACACGGCGCCTACATACGAAAGTTTTAAGTTGGTTCGGCATTTTAACTTACTACATGTGCATGCACAACATACATACCAACATACGACACGTACGTACGCCGAGCATAGATGGCCGTGGCGCCCACGTGTGAGAGATCCCACCGCCGCCAGCCGATTACATACATACATACATACATACAATACATATCGCCGATGCTATTCTTAGCTAAGGCTCTCTACACGCCACAAGACACACGTACATACATACATTGACGCCTTACGCTACCCTTACTGGGGCTGGATACCACATCATACAACCCCCTCGGGGCTGAATAACCTCTCCAGCACTGCAGACCTCAACAAGTTCCACAACAGATTGCTCTCTTGGCAACCTACCTGTAGGAGTCAGGAAGCACATCAGCCAACAACCACAAGTCAGACAAAGACTCCAACATGATTCCACCACCTTTAGCTTGCCCACTGTTACATACGCTCACACCGTCCGCCAGTTACATACGCTATACCGCCCGCCAGTTACATACGCCACGACCGTCGGTCACATACGCCTCTGACCGTCCGCCAGTTACATACGCTACACCGTCTGGCCCGCCAGTTACATACGCCTCTGACTGTCTGGCCAGTTATCGACATCAGAGGTAGTCACCTCCTCCTCAACAGGGCCAACATGGCTATCGCCCTCAACATCGCCGGCCGCGAGAATCTCAAGCATTTCCGGTGTTCATGTCGATAACTCTTCTTCATCGCCGAGTCCAAAGACTTCGCCCCTCGGATCATGCTGAACTCGAGGCTACACCTTTCCTCCGTTTACAGACTCGCTCAGCGTCTTTAATTTTCCTCCTGCCACTTCAGACCTCCTGGCAACTTCGCCAAACACGACGTCAGTCATACGCCCTGGGCGCACAGCTCCACTAAATAGGCAAGCAACACAAGAGTAACAACATCAACCGAGCGAAGTACGACGAAGTCTAGCCATCCTCAGCAAGATAAAGCTACTTCCAGCAAGACAAGGTCACCTTCAGCAAGCTCGACACCAAACTCCGCTAAGTAGACAAGCAACGCACCACAACGCATGCCTCCTCAGCAGAACAAGCACGGCGCAGACGTCCTCAGCAGAGCAGAAAACCTGGCCAGGTACATAGGATTTCCTGCCCTCCTTGCTCAGGAAGACAGAAGCTCCTCCTCAGCAGGAAAGATTTCCTCCACAATCTGGCCGAGGCACTGCCGCAATGACGCAGAAGAAGCCTTGTATGAATTTTCTCACCTCCCTTGTGCAGTAAGGCAAGAAAATTCGGGGCTATTGTTTGGGCCAAAAATGGCCTGATGCTAAGTCAAGACAAAAGGGGCCGAAACAATGAGTATCACCTAAGACCTGAGGCCCAGTGTGCAAGCAAGTCCAAGAATAACTAGGGCAACAAAGGGAACACACCTTCAACAGCCACAAAGAAAGAGTCAACAACAACCCCCTAAAATCCAGGCAACTACCCGCAGAAACCTCCTGAAGACCCTCTACCAGTACAAAGTATCCAACAGTCTAATTCCCACCCTATAAAAGGCAAGGCAGCAGCATCTGAGAAGGGGGACAGCATTATTCATTACTCACAACAGCAATTTGCACTCCACTTCTCCCAGAACCTCGTCCATTCTCTCAGAACTACTCACATTCCCCCAGAAAACGTCACTTATACTCTGAATTCTGCAAGTATATTGTAACGTGTTGCTTGTAATTCAACTACTTAGTGGAGCACATTAGGCGGGACACAGATCCCCCCGCGGTCGTTTCCCACATTGGGTTTTCCGCGTCACCAAAACCTCTCGTGTCATTTACTTTTTGCACTTTATTTCACGCATTATTTTTACCTTGCGCGCATCATATTCAACGTAAATCCGAGTCATAAATCGAGTAGATCACTATACCCCCTTTTCACGAGTCAAATCGTCAACGCGACAAAATTTGGCAGAAACATATAGTTGTTAATATAATAACTTAGTAGTTAATAAAAACAATAAATAATAACAAGCATAAAATAAAACAAGATCAAAGTGAGCAATAAAGATGAACACACATGAAGATAATAAGAACACACATGAACATTAAATAATACTCAAGAACATCAAGAACACATTTAAGTACACAAATGCATTTTTACTAACTTATAATTTATTTTTCTAATTTAATTCTTTTTACATGATAACATCCATTTTAATACAACTTAACACAATATATTATTTACAAAAATTAAAAGTGAAAAATATATTTAAAAAAAAAAAAAAAAATGGGAAAAACCGTGTATATTCATGTATGTGTATAAATTTTCATTTTCGATTTTTAATCACTTTAAACTCATTGTTAATAATTCACATAATTTTTATATATGATTACTACTTAAATAAAACATAACTAAACATAAAAATCATATGAACAATAATTGAAAATACTTAAAAATAATTAAACTAAACATGATTTTCATAATACTACAACTTATCTATTTTAAACATTATTTATTTATTATCATTATTATACTTCACATAATCATACAAAGCACACAAGTGATGTTTAATATGTTTTAACATAATTTTCATAATCATAAAATCATAATGATAAAACAACTTAATTTACTAACAGGTTAAAATGAGACATAGTTAGTCACCTTGGTTTGGCAAGTTTATTGGTTATCCGGATCGATAATATTATCTAAGTCTAGTTCTTCACCCGAATACCCGTCTTCACCTTCAAATAAAAACCCGAAATAATAAGCTTCAATTACCCACTAATTAACTAATTAATACTAGAGATTATTAGAATAATATTTAGGATTTTATTTAGGAGGTTTTTGAAATAAAATGGAAGAAAAATAAAGAGAGGAAATGAGCTCAAGTCACACGTCCAAAATGAAGCAAAATGAAGTTGATTTTTCCACTTGTGAAATATGAGTGGATGTTAGTAATGTTTTGTATGTATTTTGTTTAGGTATTTAGAATGTATAACATTAAATTAATTAACCAAAATACAAGTGATGATGAAATGTGTAAGTGTGTAAGTAAGGTTGTAAGATGGCATGCATGCTTGTGTGTGTAAGAGGAGAAAAGCAAGAGTATGGTCTTGTACAAGTGAGTAGGGAAGTCGGCTCTAGTGTACACAAGTGACCCGATTTTTCGTTTTTGAAATTTCCGATTTGTGCGCACGCGAAAAGTCCCGAAATAAAATATATGATCTTAAAATAATATTTTGAAATAGGATCGAAAATAAAAATGAAAATAAACTTCAAAAGAGAACTAAAACAAAAATTGGGTTTTGAATCCTCGAAACTTTGATTAAAAATTTACTAGGCCGAAATACATATTTTTTTGGTTGAAAGTTAACGATTTAAATAATTAGAAACAGCCGTCAAAACGTTTATCAGTTTACATTAAGTGTGACTCGAAATTTCGATAGTTTTCAAAAGTGCTAGTTAAATAGAATTGAAATAGTAGTTAGATATTAAGAAAATATGATTTATTAAATAAAAATCAAAATGATTATATTTTTAACCAAATTAGTTTCTTTGAAATTATTCTTTAACTCATTTAGTTTCATTTTAAGGTTTTCCATTATGTGTAATTAGAATTGGATGAGGATACTTGGTGACTTAGTCACTTGTGTGATTCGGTCTTGTGGGCCCATTTTGGCCTCGTTTTGCGCGCCGAAATTTATCGTTGAAAAATTTGTCGTCGATGTGCCATTTTATTTATCGAGTTCAAATATATAAAAATAAAGTTCACTTTCGAAATATTAAAAATAGTTTTAATTTAATTGCGATAAAAATTCTAGTGCATTTTGTTAGGAAAATGATTGGATTAATTTGTCTAATTATCGATTCCTAATTATAATTAGCTTAAATTAACACGGGGTGTTACAAACCTCCCCCCTTAGAAAAGTTTCGTCCCGAAACTTGAATGAAGAATAGGATTTTCACCTGAGATAAACAGCTCGGGGTATTTCTCCTTCATAGAGGCTTCGGTCTCCCAAGTTGCTTGTTCAGTCAATTGACCCTTCCATAGCACCTTCACTAAGGGAACCGTCTTCCGCCTCAACACCTTGGTTTCTCGCGCTAGAATCTTGACAGGTCTTTCGGAGTATAGCAGGTTAGGCTCAATTGCGATCACGTCAGGAGTAATGATATGACTTGGGTCACTCCTGTATCTCCTCAGTTGAGAAACGTGGAATACGTTGTGAACCTTCGACAAATTGGGTGGTAAAGCTAGGCGATAGGCTACCTCACCAATTCTGTCGGTTATCTCATATGGTCCGACATATTTAGGACTCAACTTCCCTTTCAATCCGAAGCGTCGGACTCCTTTCATGGGAGACACTTTCAAGAACACGTGGTCACCTACTTCGAATTCGATCGGTCGCCGATGTTTGTTTGCATACATCTTCTGACGGTCTTGGGCCGCCAGACGCGTTCACGAATGATTTTGATGTGTTTGATTTGGTCTTGAATGACCTGTGGTCCAGTGCCCACGTTGTCACTAGCGTCGTCCCAACAGACTGGGCTACGACACTTCCTCCCGTATAGTGCCTCGAATGAAGCACAACCCAAACTTGCATGGAAGCTATTGTTGTAGGAAAATTCAATCAAAGGTAGGCTTTTCTCCCAATTCTCGTTGAATTCTAAAGCACATGCCCTGAGCATGTCTTCGACCGTTTGGATAGTTCGTTCAGTTTGACCATCGGTCGCAGGATGGAAAGCGGTGCTCATCTTCAGTTGGCTTCCCAATGCTGCTTGGAGCTTGTCCCAAAAGTGGGAGGTGAATCTAGGATCCCTGTCCGAGATAATGTCAAGCGGTACACCGTGTAGTCGGATCACCTCCTTCTCATAAGCCTTAGCTAACTCTTCAAGGCTCCAAGTGTCTTTGATTGGTAGAAAGTGGGCCGATTTTGTTAAACGGTCCACTATCACCCAGATTGCATTATTTCCCTTGTGAGTCCTTGGTAATCCCGTTATGAAATCCATGGAAATGGAATCCCATTTTCCCATTGGAATGTCCAAGGGTTGTAGTAGTCCTCCGGGTCGTTGATGTTCAAACTTCACCTTCTGGCAGATTAGGCACTTTGCCACATACTCGGCAATCTCAGCTTTCATTCGTATCCACCAAAACTTCAGTTTTAAGTCTTGGTACATTTTATCCGATCCTGGATGTATGGAGTATCGTGTACTATGTGCCTCGTCAAGGATTTTTCTCTTTAACACTGGTACGTCGGGTACACACCACCTTCCTTTGAATTTTAAACTCCCGTCAGGTTTAATCTCAAACCCTTCTCGGTTTCCTGAGGGAATCTCTCTCCTGATCTTCACGAGTTCTTCATCTTCCCATTGTAGAGCTCTAATCTCGTGATATAACTCCGGCTCTGCGATCATTGCGTTTAAGTCAGCATCGTCAGACTGAACCAACTCTAGATTCATTCTTTTGAAGTCTCTGACGATCCCAGCCGGAATTTCCCAAATGTTGCTAAGGGTATGCGTAGTCTTTCTACTCAGAGCATCAGCAACGACGTTCGCCTTACCCTCGTGGTACAGTAGTTCAATCTTGTAGTCTTTGATCAGTTCTAACCACCGGCGTTGCCTCATGTTGAGTTCCTTCTGTGTGAAAATATATTTCAGGCTCTTGTGGTCCGTGTAGAACTTGATACTTACTCCGTAGAGGTAATGACGCCAGATTTTCAGAGCAAACACCACGGCTGCTAATTCTAGGTCATGTGTTGGGTAGTTTCGTTCATGAACCTTCAATTGCCTTGATGCATAAGCAATGACCTTCCCCTGCTGCATCAGTACGCAACCCAGGCCATTCAGTGAGGCGTCACTGTAGACTTCATACTCGTCTCCATCCGTAGGGAGAGCTAAGACGGGTGCTGTGGTAAGCCTTGTCTTGAGTTCCTGGAATGCATTCTCGCACTCGTCGCTCCATATGAACTTGGACTCCTTCTGTAGTAACTTGGTCATCGGTCGTGCTACCTTGGAGAAGTCGGGAACGAATCTTCTGTAGTAACCAGCCAATCCCAGGAAACTGCGTATCTCAGTGATATTTGTGGGTGCCTTCCATTCTTTTACTGCGTCGATCTTTGCAGGATCTACCATCACTCCGTCCTTCGAGATGACGTGACCCAGGAATGCAACCTTCTCGAGCCAAAACTCGCACTTGGAAAATTTAGCATACCATTTATATTCCCTTAGTATCCCCAAAATGATACGGAGGTGCTCCTCGTGTTCTGCCCTAGTCTTGGAGTAAATCAGGATGTCGTCGATAAATACAACCACGCATATGTCCAAGTATTCATGGAAAGTTCTGTTCATTTGATCCATGAACACTGCTGGTGCGTTTGTCAGACCAAAAGGCATGACCTTAAATTCATAGTGACCATATCTGCTTCTGAAAGCAGTCTTTTGGATGTCTGATTCTCTCACTGCAATCTGATGGTAACCTGACCTCAGGTCGATCTTAGAAAACACCCCCGCTCCTTTCAGTTGATCAAAAAGGTCGTCGATTCTTGGCAAAGGGTAGCGATTCTTAATGGTCACCTTGTTTAATTCCCTGTTTTCGATGCAGAGTCTCATACTGCCGTCCTTCTTTTTCACAAAGAGGACCGGCGCTCCCCAGGGTGAGACACTCGGTCTTATGAATCCTTTCTCAATCATTTCCTCTAGTTGTTTCTTCAATTCCTGCAGCTCTACCGGTGCCATTCTTTAGGGTGCCTTTGAGATTGGGGCCGTGCCTGGCGCAAGGTCGACAGAGAACTCGACATCACGTGCAGGTGGCAAGCCTGGCAATTCGTCAGGGAAAACGTCAGGGAATTCCGCATCACGTGAATATCTTCAATGTTCACGCCTCTCCTTTACTACCGATTTGCATAGGTACACTTGATGCCCTTTTCTTTCTAACCGTTGTAGTTGCAGCATAGATATGATTTTCGCCCCCTTAATTGGCGAAGTGTTCTGATACGTGACTCTAGTCCCCGTAGGATGCTTCAAGCGAATTTTCCGATCTCGGCACTCGAATATCGCATGGTGTTTAGCCAACCAATCCATACCAAGTATGACGTCGAACTCCGGCATGTCGAAAAGAATAAGGTCGGAAGGAAAAATTGTTTTGTGAATGGTGATTGGAGTTTCTTTGAATATTTTGGAACATTTGAGAATCTTACCATTAGGTAGAGAAATGTTTGCATTGATTGATTCAAATTTTGTGAGATTAGCTTTAGAGACAAATTTAGACGATATAAAGGACAATGATGCCCCAGTGTCAAACAATACAACAGCGTTCACAGAGTTTATAAGAAAAATACCAGTGATGACGTCAGCCTCAGGTGACTCCTCTGCCTCAGCTTCTGTGAGGACGTATACTCGACCCTGTACCACTACAGATTGTGGTACACCCGCAATAGGCGCCGTATTCAGATTGTTGGGACATACATTCGACTTATGCCCCACCTTTTTGCATTTGAAGCAGGTAATCGGCTGACCGTTGCACTGCTTCCCCTCATGTTGTGCCTTGTGACACATACGACAATTCCCAGGTAAAGCTCTTGGTTGAGGAGTCCTTCCTGCAACCATGGCCCTCTCATTGTTCCCAGCAGGGAATCTGTTTTGAAACGCAGGCCTCTGGAAGTTTGGCCTCTGTTGATTAGGACGTTGGTAGCTCGGCTTCTGAATGAAGCTTGACTGTGACACGGAAGGCACAAACACCTTCTTCTTCTTCTTCTCTTCCGCCTTCTCCAACTCCAAGGAAGCCCATACGCTACACGCGTGTTCATACACTGCAGCAACAGTAGTGTAGGTGTTGGTACTCAAGTAGGTACGCATAGTGTTGGACATATTGCGCAGATACCTCTGTGTCATGGCCCTTTCGTTGGGAGCGATCGCAGTCCCAAATTTGGCCAGCTGTTGAAACTTTTCGGTGTATTCCTGGAGTGTCATGTCTCCCATTTTAAGACATATGAACTCCTCTTCCTTCTGACACCGGAGCTCATACCCGAAGTACTTCTCCTTGATTTTCGCTGTGAACTCCTGCCATGTGAACGTAGTGTCAGGTTCGTTGGTCCTGATCACATTCCACCAATCATTCGCCTCGCCTTTCAAGTAGTAGGCGGCGATGTTGACCCTATCCCCTGGAGGTGTCCTGCTCAGGTCCATCAGCTTTTTCATCTCTTCAAGCCAATTTGTGAGATCGATAGGGTTACTTGAACCCGAGTACTCTTGGGGTCGGTGACGTGAGAATCGGTCGAACGCGCTCGGCTGATGTTGGCGGTTCGCGTTGTCCGTGGCTATCTCGGCTAAACGGATCAAAGATTCTTCAGCTAAAATATGTCTTTCCCCATTAGTCATTGGAGGTGCAGCCATTCTGAAAGAATTAAGATGTGAAGGAAATTATTAGCATTGCAAAGTGTCAGATAGCATCAGTCATGCAAGTAAGCATAGAGGTTAGGTATTTTATTCCATTGAGATGTAATTGTTGGTCACATCGGTTTTAGGATTTTAAAATGTATGTAGTACATTTTCTTAAGAAGGAAACAAAAGGTAGGAGAGAGGGAGAATGTATTTTTGTGGAATTGGTTACGAATTTAACAGATGTCCTCACTCCGTGCCGTCTGGTACTTCTTCGATGCTTCAATCCTTGAGAGTTGGATTATTATTTAGATTTTATATCCGAGGATAGTTGTTAGCTTTAGTCAGTCACTTCAGCAAGTAGCAAGCATACGATAGTTAGTGTATTTTATTTTGAGGGCAGTAGTTCGTTATTTAAAAGTCCTTAGCCTATGGTCAGCCCTTAAGGTTTCTACCCATCCTCACACTTTAAAACGATTTTAAGTTATAATTTAAGTGGTCTAATAAAAGAAAAATCTAATTTATTATTTGATCCTAGTAGTCTTGCGGGTTAACATATTAATATGTTTGTACCGCCCAGGTGTCTCTCGTTAGGTAAGCATAAATCGCATTAGGCCATTTATGTTACGGTCACGAGTCAGCTTTGATACCAACTGTAACAACCTGGTTTTTAGTCGACTTTAATTACTAAGGCGGAAATTAATTAAGTCTAAAACCAGCGTTATTAATTATACAATAAAATCCCAAAATATTACATCCTCGTTTAAGAGTCGGATTAAACGACTCTAAGTACGAAAGTTTAAAAGAGTAGTGTTAATTATATTACATATCTCTCGAAAAGCAAATAAAATGAAGCATAAAGCGTCTCGTGGCCCCGTCCAAAATCCAGCTCCCGGTCCACGGTTATCCTGCACAATAAACTGATGGGGGGTGCCATTGAAATGACAAAGTGACTAGCTATGCTCATACTTACCCTCGGTTTCAATTACTTTGATTTATTACTATCGCTTTATAACTATAACATTATGATAAAAATGTAAACATGCTTATTACATATAGCATTTAAAGACATGTAAGTCATAATAAGCATGCGGTTTAAAGCGATAAATCATATAAGCATGATATTCATTTATGAAAGCAATTAACAGATAATAGCATAGCAATATTGTCACAGCATATCAATAGGATTACAAAGCGATATCAGATCGCATACAAACATACATATCGTATCATACTCATCATGCAGACTCGATTCAATTCAGAAATTTGTGGTCTTTAGTTTTCGAAGATGGTACACACTCGTTCTCAATTAATCATACAACAAACAACACATACTGCTTACGAGCCTGACCACTGAGTAGGCCTTTGTACTCTAGTCGTTTGCATCTCACTACCATAGTGCAGCGACTTACTCGACTCGTAAACCACGCCGAATACTATAGTACTTGCATCTCATCTTCTAGTGTTCGAAATGATTCGAACTTCAGATACAATCTCGTCAAGTAATCTTTACGCAGGGTAAGAATGAATGCTAGTGTCGCGCCCACTAAGAACGAAACACGGCAAGGAGACAGAACCGCAAAGCGCATAAGCACATAATGTCACGGTGGCCCTGGTAACTTTAGCGAAATAGGGGAATAAAGCCCTAGTCTAGTATGCATACACTAATATCCAATTTAAGAGTGGGCTATGCTATTCATAGAGCACCTTAACTCAGGATAAAACGACTATTTCCTAAAGCCTGATACAAAAGCATTGGCATATTCATTATCTTGTACGGCCTTGGCTATACGACTTAAGGCGTAACGGCATGGGCAGGATGCACTAAGCAATAAGGCTGCCGGCTTAAACCACACTATTCGGTATGACCCAAGCCAGAGACCGAGATAGTGGTATCCGCACAAGACTATCTTAGTCCCACTTCACTTACGATTGACGTTTTCATTATCTGAGGCTCAAGCTTGACCTTTTATTTAACTTACTCAAGATTTATTATTTATTTGATATTTACATATCACATGTTACTAGACTCTCCTAGTCTCAGCGTCAAACGTTTAATTTGAATTGTAGGTTTCATATGATCACATAACATATTCGTTTATTATTTGAAGTGTTGTTAATTATTAACGTTTTTAAGTTTCTATATTGAAACGTTTATTAGTATGTCCAATTTTATTTAAGTGTTTTTCAAAACACTTTAAGTCATTTACTTATTCATTTTAAATTTTTCTATACTTAGTAAAATTTTCAATTATTTTCAATATTTCAATTTTTGAGTTTTGAAAAAGCTTTGAATTTTAAGACGTAACTTGTTTTACAAGTTTCGTAAATTTTTCACTATTCACTTTTCACTATTCACTATTCACTATTCACGGTATTTTATACGTATTTTTATACGTATTCGTATTTTTATACTTCGTATTTTATACGTACTTTTATACTTAAGATATTTTAGGTATTTATACTTAAGATATTTTAGGTATTTATACTTAAGATATTTTAGGTAATAAACTAAACCCTTTTATTTTCTAAGTATAAATTTCTAGTTTCAAAGTCGTTAAGTTCGTTTTGTACTTAGTGAATTTTTGGAAATATTTTGAAAGTCTAGTTTTAAAAACGTTAAGTTCGGTTTGTAAAAAGTGATAATGATATTCATTTTAAAATGAGACTTTGTTATTTTAGTCGTCTATTAACTAAATTTAGCGATTTTCACTTTTAAAATAATAGTAACGTGGATGATTCATTTTAGTCCATATGTCCAAGTTCAACAGTCCAATATGCAAAGGCGGTAGCACACGATTTAGTTCATTTTTATAACGGTTAAACATTTTTATCGGTTTAATATATTTCAACTATAATTAAATCGATTTATACAAAATTTCAATTCTAATTACTATTTAACTTTAGTGGCTTAGTGATATTTTCATTTTAATCAAATTTAGTCCATTTAAAGTGATTATGTCGTGTGATTCAATATATATGTCAAAATTGATTTATTTCTTTTAATTTCTTAATTCTAACTTATTAACTAATAATTAAATTATTTTAACAATAAACTAAAAAGTGATAAAAACAATTTTTTGACTTAAAAATTATGGAAATGCCGTGAGGGGTGATGGTGGTGTTCAAAATTTCATTTTTCGATTTTTATCGGTTTTTAGCTTAAAGTCTTTATATTTTAATTATTCTAATTATACTAAAACGATTTAAACTAAAATGAAATTTACTAAAAATTTCATTTGATTTATGAATAGTGTTTTTCAACACTTTAATTTTCTAACTTTTTATTCTTAATGATTTTGCTAGTTTAATTTATATAGTTGTTAATATAATAACTTAGTAGTTAATAAAAACAATAAATAATAACAAGCATAAAATAAAACAAGATCAAAGTGAGCAATAAAGATGAACACACATGAAGATAATAAGAACACACATGAACATTAAATAATACTCAAGAACATCAAGAACACATTTAAGTACACAAATGCATTTTACTAACTTATAATTTATTTTTCTAATTTAATTCTTTTTACATGATAACATCCATTTTAATACAACTTAACACAATATATTATTTACAAAAATTAAAAGTGAAAAATATATTTAAAAAAAAAAAAAAAAAGGGGAAAAACCGTGTATATTCATGTATGTGTATAAATTTTCATTTTCGATTTTTAATCACTTTAAACTCATTGTTAATAATTCACATAATTTTTATATATGATTACTACTTAAATAAAACATAACTAAACATAAAAATCATATGAACAATAATTGAAAATACTTAAAAATAATTAAACTAAACATGATTTTCATAATACTACAACTTATCTATTTTAAACATTATTTATTTATTATCATTATTATACTTCACATAATCATACAAAGCACACAAGTGATGTTTAATATGTTTTAACAGAATTTTCATAATCATAAAATCATAATGATAAAACAACTTAATTTACTAAGAGGTTAAAATGAGACATAGTTAGTCACCTTGGTTTGGCAAGTTTATTGGTTATCCGGATCGATGATATTATCTAAGTCTAGTTCTTCACCAGAATACCCGTCTTCACCTTCAAATAAAAACCCGAAATAATAAGCTTCAATTACCCACTAATTAACTAAATAATACTAGAGATTATTAGAATAATATTTAGGATTTTATTTAGGAGGTTTTTGAAATAAAATGGAAGAAAAATAAAGAGAGGAAATGAGCTCAAGTCACACGTCCAAAATGAAGCAAAATGAAGTTGATTTTTCCACTTGTGAAATATGAGTGGATGTTAGTAATGTTTTGTATGTATTTTGTTTAGGTATTTAGAATGTATAACATTAAATTAATTAACCAAAATACAAGTGATGATGAAATGTGTAAGTGTGTAAGTAAGGTTGTAAGATGGCATGCATGCTTGTGTGTGTAAGAGGAGAAAAGCAAGAGTATGGTCTTGTACAAGTGAGTAGGGAAGTCGGCTCTAGTGTACACAAGTGACCCGATTTTTCGTTTTTGAAATTTCCGATTTGTGCGCACGCGAAAAGTCTCGAAATAAAATATATGATCTTAAAATAATATTTTGAAATAGGATCGAAAATAAAAATGAAAATAAACTTCAAAAGAGAACTAAAACAAAAATTGGGTTTTGAATCCTCGAAACTTTGATTAAAAATTTACTAGGCCGAAATACATATTTTTTTGGTTGAAAGTTAACGATTTAAATAATTAGAAAGCTTGATCAAAACGTTTATCAGTTTACATTAAGTGTGACTCGAAATTTCGATAGTTTTCAAAAGTGCTAGTTAAATAGAATTGAAATAGTAGTTAGATATTAAGAAAATATGATTTATTAAATAAAAATCAAAATGATTATATTTTTAACCAAATTAGTTTCTTTGAAATTATTCTTTAACTCATTTAGTTTCATTTTAAGGTTTTCCATTATGTGTAATTAGAATTGGATGAGGATACTTGGTGACTTAGTCACTTGTGTGATTCGGTCTTGTGGGCCCATTTTGGCCTCGTTTTGCGCGCCGAAATTTATCGTTGAAAAATTTGTCGTCGATGTGCCATTTTATTTATCGAGTTCAAATATATAAAAATAAAGTTCACTTTCGAAATATTAAAAATAGTTTTAATTTAATTGCGATAAAAATTCTAGTGCATTTTGTTAGGAAAATGATTGGATTAATTTGTCTAATTATCGATTCCTAATTATAATTACCTTAAATTAACACGGGGTGTTACACCCACGCTGGTGCTGGGGGTACTGACGTCGCCTCTCGCCGCCTCGGTCTACTTCCCGCCGCCGACCGCCACCCAAATCCCCTCCTCATACAAACCCTAATTACAATTTTGAGTTAAATTAATCAAAATTAATAAAAATCCACCATATTAATGAAAAAGAATGAAATTGAATCCGATTATTACTCCATTGAATTTTTTATCGAAACTAAAAAATTGATTAATTGGAAAATTTGATGAATTTAGTTTAAGAAAAGTTTGATTAGAAAAAGGGAGAATTTTGTATACAACTGGAGTAAAAAAGGGTAGGGTTAGGAAATAAAATGAAAAAAAAGTATACAACGAGAGTAAAACTCATATACGAAAAATCAATATTATGGACTAAAGAAAATCGACACTGAATTGAGTAGGAACCTAAGAATTTGGATAGAATGCAAATCAGTCACTAAAAGAGTTGACTTACTGACAATTGAAGATTTGGCCGAAAAAACGTTGTCAGCACAACCATTGTATTTTCTGACATGTGAAGTGCATTGAGAATGTCATCTCTGATACTAACCGTGGCAGTGGCTGTTAATGCCATAATTGGAATTTCGTATTTTAAGAATTTCAAACTACTTGCTATGAAGTTCTTTCGCAACACAGACAATCGCCTAGAAACAAAAGGAATGTCAGATAAAAATTACAAAGTATATCGTGAGAACAAATACATTGTTAGTTTACCTAATAAACAAACCTGTAGTCTGGTCGAAAATCATGACCCCATTTTGAAACACAGTGAACTTCATCAATCGCAAATAAAGCTATTCCACGATTTTCTGCAAGCCCCTGAAGTGGCTTTTAAGCCTAACATAAGATAGACCAATATCATAAACTCCATCCCGCAAACCAATGGCGGTCCTAGGGGGGGCCAAGGGGGGCCCGTGCCCCCCTACTCCCATTAAGAAAAAAAATTGATAAGTATTAAATGCAACGAATATGTGTCAACAAGTTGCAATATCTCAGTTGGTGTGGTGCTTGTTTGTGGTTCTTGAGTACACGGGTTCGAATCCTAAAGCTATCATTTTGTTTTATTTTTTCTAGACTCTTATGATTTATAAGAATTAGAGTTTGTTTGATTATTTTAATGTGATTTTTGTTTACAATGAATGAACCATGTTTTCGTTTCTCTAAACTCTTAACATCAGTTTGTAAGAATTTCTTTAACTATATTTCTTTAAGTATTTCTTTTTTTTTTTTTTTTTTTTTTTTTTTTTATATATTTTGATTTTACCAAAATATTGGACATATAAAGATTAAGACCACGATTACTAAACTATATTTAGGATAATAATTTTTTTTTCTTTGCTTATTTTTATAGGCTTTTAACATTAAATTATGAAAATTGAATCTCATTTAAATACTTTGTCAAAAAAAATTCGTAAACTGTCAAAAAAAATCCTTAAGTGAATAAACCAACAATATGTTATACTAAATTTTCACTAAATTTTATCTCGTAATATGTTAGTTGTGTTAATTTGGATGATTTTAAAGATTCAAAAAAAAAAAAACCGCAGCCAATTTATTCGAATAATTTACAATGTATCGGCCCCCCCAACCACAAATCCTGGGTCCGCCACTGCCGCAAACATTAAACGGACTACGAGACCGTAATAATGATACGGAATATGTCTAATGGAGTACATGCCCGCCATTGCTTTTTTTTTTCAACAGAGCTGTCTGGTTGTCCGAGCCGAGAAAGCATGCAGATATACCATGTTTAGCGAGTTTCAAGCACTGGTCATGCATCAAACTTATAAGCGGAGAAATCACGACCACCACCTTCCCTGTTAGAAGGGCGGGTATTGGAAAACACAGTGATTTCCCTGCAAATGGAAAACACAGTACTCAGAAACTGAGTACATTACCTTCACATGATGTATACTCATGGTTAGCGGTATGGAAGCTTCGTCTTCCTTTTCAATTTAAAAAAAAAATCGCTTTCCTTATACATCAATTTCAACCAATTAGATCCATTCAACATATACGACTTTTTTTTTGAAATGAAATGACACTTTTACCCTTGTTTATCATTTTTTACCAACACAACAACCAAAAGCGATAAAGTTGTAATTACCAGACCCAATTGCCGCAAGAACAAGACAGTCTTGACAAGATAGCCAAACACTAATAACTTCCTTCTGAAAACTCTTCAATCCCGAATACCCAAAATGTTTTTGCAACAAGCTGTCGGCTTTCTGAACCCAAGTCGGTTGTATTTCCCCATCATTTGTTAGATCGATTTACTGCAACCTATTGTTATTAGTGCATGTCGTGGTTCAAAACCCTCGCCGACACAATGTACTCCCTCTGCTGTCTGTTCAGCTACATGGGTTTCCGACTCTACTTTGGACATCATTGTATCAGATTCAGCTCCACTGATGACGCGCCTCTTCTTTGAGTTTTCTACGGGTTGAAAAAGCTCCAATATGCTAGACTGTCTCATCTTCCCAGATCTACACGAAGAAAACGACCTTTTACCCGATGATTTAAATTGACTGGTAGTCGCAGGATTCCTACCCATCGCATCAAACTACGGTACAAAACCACACAATCAACATTCAACAGTAACAAAACGTAACAAAAGATGGACGTTGCTGCTAACAATAATAACGATCAAATTCACGAGGTCAGTCGAGCAACGATTCATGTTAGACACCGACCCCAAATCACACCAAGAATAACAATCAACGGCCGGTTTTTGCTGCACAAATAAGCTTATCATCTACACTCAAAAGGCTATATTTACAGCCAAAATCACCGAAACAAAATGTAATTTGAAATCCAAGTACTCCCAATCAACAGTGTGGTTCCCCTGCTAAAAGGGGACGGTGTCGTTTGCAAGCTATTATGCACACTCGAATTGCGGAAATTTTAACAATGTGAATAAAATAAATCTCTTTTGTCAATGAATATATACATATATTATCAATATAACCTTCATTTTTACGAACATATTAGGGTCAAATGAAATCCAATAATTAGAAAATTAACTCATTTCAGTTTAGTTTAGCTCACTTCAGTTTAGTTCAGATCAGTCCAATTCAGTTTAGCTGCATTCAGTTCAGTCCAATTCAGTTTAGCTCCATTCAGTTCAGTTCAATTCAGCTCACTTCAGTTCAATTCAGTTCAGCTTTATTCAATTCAGTACAGCTATATTATTTAACTAGTTTTAAAGCCCGTGCGATGCACGGGTTTTAATAATGTGTATTTAATAATGAATGATTTATTTTTCTAATGAGTAAGTTATATTTAATAATGAATGATTTATCTTTTGTTAATAAAAAATAATGCAAATGAAACTTGTCAATAAAATACATCATTTCCTTAGCGATTTATGACTATTTTTCATTTTTTCTATTCAATTTCAAACTAAAACCAATGGATTTTGACTAAATCTAATGAAATTTGTCGATAATTCAATTGTCATCTAATTTGAAACTCTACATATTTATTTCTAATATTTGCATGTGTGCACAAGTGCATTGCTCGACGAAAATTGTCATACATGACTAATATTTATATTATTAGTCCTTTATCTCGGATATGAATATTAGCATATATATATGTCTCACGTGCAACCATTTCACATGTGAGATCTACAATAAAATAACTAAAATCTATTATAAAATGTAAAAATAATTATCAAAATAAAATAATCTTATCATAAGACCGTACCGCTTTATATGAAAATTTCTATATAAATTATATGCATAATATAATAGTATATTATCGACTTAATACTTTTGAATTTGAAATTTGGGTATTTTGTCCAAAACTACCTTATTTATGCTACATTTATTTTTAAAAAAATGGAATGTATTACCTTAACTATTTTTATTTTGGAAAAAAACTACCAACATCCATCTACACCATAATTTTCGGATGTTCTCCTACAAAATTGACATTAACTATTAAATCAAAACTTAATATGATGAAACTAACTAAAAGATCAAACATTATAAATTATAAAAATTTATCATATAACGATAAATGACTTTATTTGAAAATATGACAATTAAAAAATCTTGTTTATCTCTTTAACCTTTCATGTTACATATTCATTAGTATCGCTATTGGTTTTGTAATCAAGTTTACTCAATGAGAACAAAAAATCTGGAACTTAAAATATAAATCTGAAACATATACAACGGAAAAAAGGATCATCACCAATTCAATGAAGCTATATTTAAATAACAAACATGGTAATTAAAAAATAAAACAGTTCAAAATTATATACTTTTATCAAATCAAATACACCGTAAAAAATAGAAATAACACAAATCGTAATCATAATTAAAACATACTAAACTTAAACTATTAACGTAATACTTAGGAAGATCAAGCTAATGTTTTTTTTTGGAAAATTTAACATGAATAAACCATCCTATCAGTGATCTTCCATAAATAAACCAACCTTTTGATTAACTCTCAATAAACCAACCTTTACACCTTATCTTCCAATATTAGACTATCCCCATTTTTAAACGATTATTTAAGGGTGAAGATCACATGTTTTTCCCTTTTTTCTCTATAACATTAATAATGGAGTGAAAGCATGTGTGTTATAGTTTTCGTTTTACCCAAAATGGCAAGTTTAAAATCGAGATAGTTTAATAATGGAAGATGGACTTCAAAGGTTGGTTTATTTAGAGTTAATCAAAAGGTTGGTTTATTAATGGAAGATCACTAATAGGTTGGTTTATTCATGTTAAATTTTCCTTTTTTTTATATATATATTAATTAGCGAGATTTGAGTTGAGCCATTTAATCTTTAAGATCCTAGATTCCTAGGGTTCAGATTTAAATGTAGGACTGAAAAGATAGGGTTGACTTATATGATTCTATTTTTATATATAAAAAGAGTTTCCTAAAAATCATCTAATGTATGATAACTAAATAAGGTTATTTTATATATTATTTTTTTAGGCTTATAAAACTTAGGGAAAAAGTTAGTCTTAATATTTTTTTAGCTGAGTTTTTGAAATTTTGTTTTCCCTAGTCTTAATTTTGTTCAGGTAAGTTTTTGTTTAAGTTATATAGAAAGATAATTACTTTAAATTAAATTTTTTTTTTAGGAGAGATTTTCTTTTAATTCTATAGAAAACTAATTTCTTTGAATATTATTAGATTATCAAGATATTATTTTTATTAAATTATCAAATAAGTATGGTAAGTGTTATTCATAAGCTCTCCAATTTTTATGAAAATGTAAGTGTATCTTATGGAAATTCTATTTTTTCAAATGTGAGTCTTAATTTTTTTTTAAGTAAGTTTTTAAATAAATATTACAGAGAACTAAATTGTTTTGAAAACAATAGGAAAAAGGCTAAAGGTTAGTATTATAACAATAGGAAAAACTTTGGTCTCAATATTTAATAGATTACTTTTTTTGTTCTTTAAATTTTAGTGAAAGTTAATTGCTTTAATTGAATTTATTCCTAAACCATTTTTTATTTTAATTTTATACAAAACTAACTATTTTGAATTTATTAAATTATCAAATAATTGTTTTTTATTATATTATAAAATAATCATTGTAAGTGTTGTTCACTTTGATTAATAAGTAATTAAAAAATATTTTTAATCATCAATAATAATGTATTACAAATTTAATAAATTATGATGTGGGCACTCTAAAAACACTTGTCAAATCAAATACACGTATAAAATAAAAATAACATAAATCGTAATCATAATTAAAACATAATAAACTAAAACTATTTAACCCGATACCTTGGAAGATAAAGCTAAAGTTTTTGATATATATATATACACAAAAAAGGTTTAAAGACTTACCTAAAATTATATAATGTATCATAATTAAATAACTAAATTATGTGTCATATAATTGTTTCTTTCCAAAAAATTTTTTTCAATATAAATTATTTAATCTATTTTTGAAATGAATTTTTTATATTGGATGAAATACTTTGAATTTTTTATATATACACAAAAAAGCTTTAAAGACTTACCTAAAAATTATATAATGTATCATAATTAAATAACTAAATTATGTGTCATATAATTGTTTCTTTCCAAATTTTTTTTTTTTTCATTATGTGTCATATAATTGTTTCTTTCCAATTTTTTTTTTCAATATAAATTATTTAATCTATTTTTTAAATGAATTTTTTATATTGGATGAAATACTTTGAATTTTTTATATATACACAAAAAAGCTTTAAAGACTTACCTAAAAATTATATAATGTATCATAATTAAATAACTAATCATCAATAATAATGTATATACAAATTTAATAAATTATGGTGTGGGTACTCTAAAAACACTTAGCAAAACTCTCTTTTATGTAGATGTATATAGATATGAAATATATAGTTTGATTTCTAATTATAAAAGAATTAAAAGAAAAACTTTAAAAGGGGATTGTAAAAAAATAAAAATTTGAAAATTTATCATCAAACTAATACACCATGTTCATTCTTTTTATACCTAATTTTCAGATATTATCATACAAAATTGACATGAACAATTAAATCTAAACTTAATACGATGAATCTAACTAAAAGATCAAGTATGATGAATAGTAAATATTATTATACAACAATAAATAATGATTTGATATGAAAATAAGATAATCAGTAGATCATGTATATCTCTTTTACCTTTCACGATACATATTCGATTGATTTTGTAATCAAGTTTATTCAATGAGTACCTCAGATCTTGAACTTAAAATATAAATCTGCAATATACAAAGGGAAAAAAGATAATTATGAATTCAATCGAGCTATGGTTAAATAACAAACATGATAATTAAGAAATAAAACTTTTCAAATTAATACACATATCAAATCAAATACACGTAAAAAAAAAAAAAACACAAATCGTAATCATAATTAAACATAATAAACTAAAACTATTTAATCTGGTACCTTGGAAGACAAAGCTACAGTTTTTGATATATATACACACAAAAAAGGTTTGAAAACTTACCTAAAAAAAAAAATCTAATGTATCATAATTAAACAAATAAATTATGTGTCATATAATTGTTTCTTTCCAATTTTTTATTTTATTGAATGCAAATTATTTAATCTATTTTTCGAATTAATTTTTTTAATGGATGAAATACTTTGATATTTATACTTAATCTATTTTTCAAATGAATTTTTTTAATGGATGAAATACTTTGATATTTATACTCATTTGATAGCATTTTTCGTTTCGAAACTAATGATGTTATCTTTATTTTATTTCGACAAATACATTTTATAAAACATAATAATCAAAGACTTAGCTAAAAACTTTCTAATGTTTCATAATTAAATAAGGCAATTATTTCTAATATAATTATTTCTTTCCAAATTACTATATTTTCACAATATAATTTATTTTTTTAATGTAATTTCATGATTGGTCTAAATCTCCTTGAATTAAGGAGAGCGCTCGAAAAAACTTTCTTTTATATATATATTGATTGAACGTCATTCATTTACATTCGATTCGGCTCCATTCGATTGATTCGATTCATTCAATTCGATTCGATTCGATTAGTCCATTCATTTGATTCGATTTAGTTCATTTCGATTGATTGATTGATTGATTCAATTATTGATCCATAAACAAATTTTGAGATGTTTATTTTGAGTTATTTTAACTTGTCAACTGATGAGGCTAAAGTCGTCACGCCTAATCAAAATAAACCTAAACAAACAACTAACAGAAGCTAGTGGTAAGCAGGGTCGAATCCACAGGGAAACAGTGTAGTTATTAGTAAAGTCGGAGTAAAACAGGTCTGACTCAAGGGTGTGAAAAAGGGTTGAATTGTACTAAGAACTAAAGCAATAAAGAAGATGAATGAAAATCAATAAGGGAGAAGATTAGGGCATCGGGTTCATTATGACAATGATTCAAGAACTCAAGTTCATAAGAAGGAAGCAATAAACTGTGCAAATTGATTAGGTTTAGAAAACGCTCTCTCGAGTCAGTTTTAGCCTTAAGCAAATTTAGCGGGCTCTCGCTACGTACTAAATTCAACTTATCAATCTCGCGTAAGTCTAGTTTTAACTCGGCTTTCGATCTTAAATCAAAACTTACTCAGGTTCAATTAAACTCAGATGAATTCGTTGATCAGGCGAAGTAATCCTAATTCAATTGCATAAAACGCGTAGAAAGAAATTCAATTGCACAATATATTCAACCAATTTAATCTAGGAACATGTTCCCGAATCAAAGGCACAAATTCCCCTCAAACCCTAATTGGAGAATTAGCTAGACATAATTGAAATTGAAACAAAACAATTATAATAAGAAAGCATGATGAATGAAATAACAATGAAATTAAACCTGAAATTAATGTTGAATTGAAGTAAAGATCAAGTCTTGCAAGGGAAATTAAATCTAGGCTAAGAGTTTTTAGAGAGTTTAAAAGAGAGAAAACTAAGTTCTAATCTAAAGCAGAAGTGTATAATGAAAAGCATAAGTGATAAACCCTAACTCGAGGTATATATATAGGCACGAAAATTCGGATAAAAGGAGCAGCAGAACCGAGCGGTTCGTGGGCAAACCGATCGGTTCTGGGGGGTGATGTAACACCCCGACTAAATATACTCGGGATATTACTATTTTAAAACATAAAACTGATTCGAAAGATGCTTAATTAAAATAAACAAAGTCTAAAACAAGTGTCGGAAAAAAAAACAAAATACGATTGTTGCGGAAGCGTCCAACATAAAATAAAAATACTGGTTCTTGTACTGATCGCGCCCTGCAACCCCGCCAAACTCAAACATCCTGCACGGAGTCTGCTCCCCAATATAACCAAAGAGTCATATGGATCACCACAGGCCCACCCAAAAGTGGACAAACAAGCAAACGTCAACACAAAGGTTGAGTAAAGAACGGTGATTTAAATAGATGGAAGATAATAACAAGCGTTAGAAGTATTGAGTTATAAAATAAATAATTTGGCAATAACATTTTTTTGGAAAGATAGATTTTGCAAACCAATTTTATCAAATGCATTTGTACCATGGAATCAATCCGAATAGAGTAACCATGAAGGCGGGCATAACCCAACCAACCACAATAATAGGTCATGTTTAGACTTAAGTGCATGCACCATTACAAGGGCTAACCCCAAGAAGTGATCTAACAGACACGGGGAAGTGATCAACAACCCCAAAGCCAAGATATATATAAAATGTAGTCGCCTAGAAGACGAACTACCCTCCATCTCAAGAACCATGGATTAAAACCTTTATAAATAGGAAAACATTTCCAAACCTTTATCAAATCCTTTATCGAAAACATTTCGATAATAATACCATCATGCCAAAATTGAAAACATTTCAATATAATAATTCGCCTTGAAATCCTTTAAGCTAAATCATTTTCCAATCCATAATTAAACATTCAAAACTTTTAGGAAATATCATTAGAAGTATAGAAACGAGAAATACAATATTAATATTAAAAACCAAATCCAAAATCATGCTTGGAACATCCAAACTCAATTTATAAAAGCATCAATCAAACAAAGCCTTAAACAATTCATAAAATCAATCGAGGAAACAAAGATCGATTCCTTACCTTGAGTTATTCTTTTTCTACGGTACGTTCGGGTTAGAAGGGTTCTTCAATGAACTCGGATTCTACAATAAACAAGAACATCCTATTATAATACGTTCGATTCCTATAGCCATGTTGCGTTTAAATATGCGAAGTCTAGCGTAGAACGATGACTAATTATTCGACTCGAGGTGATTCTAAAATTCCCGAACCTTTATTTACGGTCTTAAACGGAGTTGATTAAGTTCCTATGTGAGTTCTAGGATTGTCTATTGAGACCTAGGGCCAAACCCTAGTCGAGAGAAGAGGGGACAAAACAAGACTTAGGAAAACAAGTTTTGGCAGATTTGCGTCTCCTCGGAATAAAATACTTTTGAAAATGTAAACAGTTGAATTTTGACTTGAAAATTTTTGAGCATATACTAGGAATCCTAAGGAAGGTCTATGAAAAAATTCATGTTACAATAATATGTTTAAGTGACAAAATAAAATCCGAACAGAAACATTTTTCCAGAAAAAGCAGTTTTGCGCGAGTTTACGAAAAATGGTGTGCAAGATTATTCCTTTAGAGTTAAGAGTCGTGATTTGGAGGGTATACTCTAATCCCACAGATAAACAACTTTCATTTTATGTGAAACCACAAATTCCATTTAAATCCTTAAGAAAAAGTCGTTGCAACAGACCCCTAATTCCTGGGATTAAAATTTCACTGAGGATAGTTTAACAATAAATTCATTTAAATTATGAAAACATCTTAGAACGTGATTAAAATTTTTGTATGAACTCTTAAGACCTTTATGGTGATACTATGATAAAATATTTCGAAATTAGAATTTATTTAGTGTCTCAAATAAATCGACAACACAGAATGGTAGAAGACAGATTTCTTTTACGATTCAATTCTTGTTAAGTTTTAATGTTTTCTAAACAAGGACTAAGACAAGGATTAAGCACGAAATTAAGGTTTAAGAAATAGGTAAGAGTCTCACTTAGAAGCCTTAGAATGTGGAAAAAGGATCCTCCAAAACCCTTGTTGAACACCCGACTCAAGATTACCCGAACTCGAACTAGAACTTGAATGCTTGTACCCGATTTTTATGGAGCGTGTTTTACTGATTTTTGGAGAGGGTTTTTGCAGAGATTTTGGAGTGAAAATGGCTGAGTGAATGATGAATGAAATGCTCATAATGGTTGGGGTTTATAGGGTTAAAAGGAGTGAATGGAAGAGTCCAAATACTTCCCCCAATCTTGATGAATTTCGGCCTTCAAGGAGAATAAGGGGGGCTGATTTTGTTAGTTCCTAAACACCATAATTCTTGTTATTTATTGCTTGTTGAATGATGTTTCCAAGAGTTGAATGTTGGTGCAAAAAATCAAGGGATGATTAATGAAGGAATGCATGTACATGCATGCATCCTAGGCGTGTGGAGTGTGTGAGTGTAGGACTTGGTTTTCCTCTTAATTTACTTAATGAATTATACTCCAAAGTGTATTTTTATAAGATAAGAGCTTTGGGTAATCTTATTTGTATTATAAAAATAATTTAGTTTATAAAAATAATTTAGTTTATACTACACATTTGCTAAATAAATAGTTGTACAAAACAAATTCACCTTTCATAAATATATATCATGAGTTCCGAAGAATGTAAGGATTAAGATATATATAGAGCTGGCTTAGATGATGTGAGCTATGGGAGCTGGAAGAGATTGAAGAGCTGACCTTAATTAAGCTGAGCTACGAAGTGTGAACCAAAAAGATCCTAAAATTCTCGAGTATTACAATCTACCCCCCTTAAAACAAACTTCGTCCCCGAAGTTTAACCCAATTCTTAAGAAAGTAATTTAATACTATTTAGAATTTTGTCCTATACGCATTCATGGCTTTACTAAACGAGTGGTGGTTTACATTCCACCCCCCTTAAAAGAAAGTTACGTCCCCGAAACACTGCGTACCTGGGTGAAAAGGTGAGGATATTTATGTTTCATGGCCTCTTCAGCCTCCCAGGTTGCTTCCTCAGTATCATGGTTAGACCATAATACCTTGACTATTTTTGTTTCACCTCTTCTCGTCTTCCGTACCTTACTGGTTAAAATTGCTACTGGCCGTTCTTCGTAAGTTAGGGACTCGTCTAGTTCTATGACTTCGGGTTCTAGCACGTGAGACGGGTCGCTCAAGTACTTGCGAAGTTGGGACACATGGAAGACATTGTGAACCCTAGCTAAAGCTGGAGGTAGAGCCAACCTATAAGCTACTTCGCCGACTCTTTCCAGGATTTCATAAGGTCCTATGTACTTAGGACTGAGCTTTCCCCTTTTCCCAAATCTCATCACCCCTCTCATCGGTGATACCCGAAGCAACACCTTGTCCCCCACTTGGAATTCGATGTCGCGTCGGTGTAAATCGGCATAGCTCTTTTGCCTATCCTGTGCTGCCTTCATCTTTTCCTAGATGGTTTTTACTTGCTTTACCATGTCCTGAATCATCTGTGGTCCTAACATTATTGCCTCGGTACTATCAACCCAACATAATGGGCTACGACACTTTCTTCCATATAAAGCTTCAAAAGGTGCCATCCTAATGCTCGCGTGATAGCTATTGTTGTAGGAGAATTCTATGAGGTCTAACCTTTCCTCCCAGGTTCCCCCAAACTCAGGCGCACATGCCCTTAACATATCCTCCAAGGTCTGTATAGTTCGTTCGGTTTGACCGTCTGTTGCTGGGTGGAAGGTGTAGATACCCGTATCCGTACCCCCCAAAAACAAACCCGATGATGAAAAGGACTTTCGTGCATGCTTTTAAAAGAGTCGAAACGGTACAAAAGTGTCTAAAACGTATTAGTCATTTTTAGCGTATTAATTTGGATTTGCATAATCATGAAAATGAATGTCAATTTTAGTCATTATGAGCGTAACACGAGCGCAATATAGGAACGTCTTATTAAGCCAAGCCACAAAAACAAATTTCAACTAGCTACAAACGCCCAAACTTACAAAACGACCCAAAAACGCACACTAACACAACACTCAAACGGGCCAAAGTGCGTCCGTGTCACATTTTCACAAAACTAGACTCTACAAATACCGTAGAAATAATATAACCCAATATTATTTTATTTTAAGCCAAAATCGAAAAACACGACAAAACCAAACACTAAAACCGAAATTCGGACCAAAGCGAACAAATACTTAATCCATAAGTAAACAACAAAACATAATCATTACTTAATCAAACGTCCCAAAACTAAAAGGCGGCTAAAACAGGACACCAAAACAAAAAACAAATCGCCCGATTGATTAGCGATTAAAAAACTTAAACGTCACAACAGCGATTAAGTTTTTGTTTTAGTGTGCACTTTTTGTTTTTCCTACAAAATACAGCCCAGATGAAATTAAATTCGCCTGTTCACAGGCGATTAAGTTTTTGTCTACCCATAAACCAGCCAAACTCTATAAATACCCACCCTTACCTCAATACCAAAAACACACATCGGTTTTACAAAACACAAAAATACTCACAAAATCCACTCAAAAATACCGTCTTTGCATTTTCGAAAGGTAAACGTTTTACCTACGTTTTGGGACGTTTTGAGACTCGGACAAAGGGGTTACATTAACCCCAACCCGATATTGGCACTAGCGAAGCCGTATTCGTAATACGGTTGTAGCAATTCGGATTCATAATCCGTCTAAACCCCGCCAATATCGCATAAATAACGACTCATTATCACTAAAGCAAACCGACGTCACTTTTATAATTATGCAAGTCCTCATTCATGCATTAAATAACGACTAGAATCACGGATCCAACACTAAATTGTACCGTTTCATAGAGTCTTTTAGCATGTCAAAAACTGAGGGTTTTCACAAATTCTTAAGGAGTCAAATACGAGGTCGGAAAATAACGTTTATGGTAATAATTTAGTCAATAAATTATTATTTAGACGTACATTTCCTATAGTAAAGTCATTATTTTGACTATTTACATTATTTATGCATTTTTAATCGAGTCATACATATTCGCACTTGTACGTAGCGTCATTTTAGCCCAAATATCGAAATTAACTAAATGTTTTCAAATTAGTAGAGACTACTTTTACGTAGGCTTTTTTATTTCAGTTTTCAAAAACACATTTTTGTCAAAACTTTTGTAAAGTAACCTCGCTCAATCCCTTTATCGGTTTCAAACCTCAGATTGATAGATATCGACGCATCTTGAAATCTGAGACACTCGTGTCTTATATTTTAAGACGCGTTGAATAGGTTCCAAATTCCTTTAATATTTGGTGGCGACTCCGAAAATACATTTTCAAAAAAGGATTTTCTACTTTTCTTTTTTGGTCTCAAATTCATGCAATGATCTCCCCCATTTTTCTCAAAACTGCAGACTTTTTCCTCATGAGGCGCATTCCGCCACTCCGGCGCCAAGACAGTATGTAGGCAAGGCACAGGCGTCGATAGGTTTTCCCAATGATTTCCCGGTACCTTCAGCTGGCGACTCCGCTGGGGACGAGCATGATTTTTATTATTTTTGAAAAACTTGTTTTTCTTTTATTTTTAAATCATAAAGAAGTGAAGCTTGAAACTTTGAAAACATTTACGCTTTCGATATTTGGGCAAAAGTACGTTGAGACGAATCCTCCTGATTCAAACCACGCGCTTTGAGGAACGGCCCCAAGAACTCTCGCCATAAGCGAGGTAACTCCTGACACATCGCTTCTCACCCCTCCACGATTACAAGTACGGCATCCGCACAAACGATCGTGAACCAGTCAAACTCGGACGCCTAGGGCCGTCTTGAATTCACACCTAAGACGTGTGTAGTCTTGCGGGTGCCCTACCTAAACGTTACGGGAATGGCCGGAGGGAACCTTACCCTATAAGCCAAAAACCTGTGTTTATATGTACAAGTGCGAAGCTATAGTACCCTCACTATAGTCGTCTTTCAAAACCTTTTCATGCAAAAACATTTCCTAGGCATTTTACATTTAAAATACGTCCATTTTTGAAAATTTACTTTTAAACTTTTTTCAAAAAGGTCATACTTTTAAAAACACGCCGTTAGGCTCTTTGACCCATAGTCATTTGAGTTTGATAAATAAAATGCCAGTGCATTTAAAACCGATCCAGGATAATCACTAGATCCCCGATCTTTTTCAAAACGTAAATGAATTATGCGACTGACGTATCGTCATAATACATTTATTGCAAAAATTTCATAGAGCAAAAACCCGACAATGTCAATGCATTTCGGAAATTTTAAATGAAATTAACCTTTAGTACATTAGAATTAGCTCTAAGTCGGGTGACTCTTTAGTCATCCCGATTTAATCTTTTTCTCTCAAAAAAACAAAAACGCAGGGCTCGTTCAGATGCGAACCCGTTGATTTTAATCTTTAAATCAAGTGACCTATCGTCATTCTGATTTAATTCCCTGAGTCACACGTAAAAGGCGAACAATTGGTCGCCTTTTACCCAATTTTAACATCCTCAGATCGATTAGCCTATCGCTACTTCGGTTTGATCCTTTTTATCGTGACGATAAACCCCTAGCAACATACCGCTAAACTGGGTTAATCAGATCATGATCATAAAAATTTTTCAACCTCGAGAATAGAGACGTGTCAATATGCCTCTACCTCAAAAGCTTCCCGTGTCATTTTAAAAGCTAAAAACACGAGTCGAGTCTTGCACCCACCTTTTGCATTTTTTATGTCTTTCTTTGGTCGTGAATGTGATTTTTCATTGAGTCTTTTCTTCCTTTTTAGAGTCACTAAAGGTTTGAAAACTTTGTCAGGGTTCACTCACTGAAAAACCCTGAACACACGGCTCGCAAGCACAAGATGAATTTCCGTTTCAACCTCGCAAATGATGAAGCTGCCTTTCCACCGCCTCCTCCTCTAATGACGATCACCGAACATGTAAGGCTGCTCGACCACAAGGTGGCCAATCTCACCGCTTTGTTCGAACATCTGGCTGCCATGCAGAAGGTCGAAACCGAGAAGAACGCAAGGCTCTTCGCCGAAGAGTCTGCTCGACACATCAAGAGAATTCGATCCCTGGAGGACGAAATTCACAAGTACAAACTGGCCAAAACTGCAAATCATGGTCGCCAGGACAATACTCCCCGAACCACGACAACGTCTGAACCCTTTAACGCTATAAACTCGAGGGTACCAGTAGCGCAACCAATTTTCCTAGCACAACCCACTCCTACTGTACCCAGGTCATCACCAGGTGGGCCATTCTCGTCACAACAGCGACGAAGGTTCGACCCCCTCTTTATGTCCTACTCAAAGGCATTAGGAAAGCTCGTAAAGAAAAACATTCTGCATCTCCCCAAGCCCACCAGTGAACCACCTGAGGACAAGAAACCACTATCATGGCACGAAGACTCGTACTGCGAATTCCACAGGGGGAAAGGACATGACACCAAGAACTGTTTTCGCTTGAAAAACGTAATCCAAGACATGATTGACAACTAGACGATCGACAAGCCAAGCATAGCTCTTAAACCAATCCAGACAAAGATAGCACGCCTGCTCTCACCCCATTTTCGTGAGGAACGCATCCCATCCTCAATCATCCCCTCACGGCTCCGCAGCGATCACGGTCAACGCCTTGCGACAAAGATCAACAACCCGTGAATAACATCGATCACATCCACCAAGCTAAGTTAAAAACAAAGCCAAGACATGAGGACAAGGAAGGAAACTTAACTCAGATCCCTTATCGCGCCCCTGAAACCGGTCAAGCCACAAAAGGTCGCCACCTCCAACGGCGTTTATTTCAAGACCAGTGAACTACTAATACCGCCAGGATTCCCTCCCAAACTCACAAGCGAAGGCAGAAACAAGGGCATAATCAAGAATGTTACTACCGTACCCATAACGAACGACCCTTCCTTATACACAACATGGCGTAACGCCAAAGATATCCTCCCAGCACAACTCATTAGCCGCATCATCCGGGATTGGCTACCAGGCGCCATAACTTTCTCCCACGCAGACTTGCCGTCCTTCCAAGATCCACACAACCCAGCACTCTACATAACCGTAGAGTGCCGAAACATGATATTACCCGTTACCCTCATCGACAATGGCTCCGCGATCAACATCCTGCCCCTAACAACTGCCCTCAAGCTAGGACTAAAGGAAAGTGATGTCACCCCTTGCTCCAACAACATAAGAGCGTACGACGGTACCTCGCGCAGCATAGAAGGTGTCATATCACTACCCATCATGACAGGATTCATCGAGACAAAAACCGAATTCCAACTCATGGACATCCCCCCGGCGTACAATATGTTACTAGGAAGGACATGGATTCACGCTACCGGGGCCATAACATCAACTCTCCACCAGAAGGTTAAGATCCCTTTTTACAACGAGGTTATCACCATAGAAGCCTCAGATTTCCGAGCCGCCCTCCGACAACTGAAGCTCGAAGAAGAGGCCACCCAATCTACCGACGACTCAGGAGGTCCCAATTCAAGCGCCTACACCTAGAGTCTAGGACCCTGCGTCGTCACGACGCCATTTTTCTAAAACGGCTATTATAGTAAGTCTCAGTAAGTAATTAGAGTCATTAAGGTTGTCCAAAGCTCCCTCGTCCGAGCTATCTTCAAATGTAACCGCTTTTGAAAACATTAATAACATGAAAGTTTTTGGTTACTCTTTGCCTCATTTAAAATCTACTCTTTCTAATGATTGCGATAAACTTAATAACATTGCATTATATAGATACATTGCAAGCATTGTTTCAAAACCCGAACAGGAGCCCATCATTGAAGACACAACAACCATCGACATAGGCACACCCGAAGAGCCTCAAGAATCAGAATCGGGGCTTCCTAAGCACGTAAGAAAGAACAAAGATATACCAAGCTCCTCAGAAGTTTAAGGACGTCTTTGCCTGGTCATATAAGGACATGCGGCATAGACCGCGAGATAAATAACACCGCATCCCGATCAAGCAAGGTTCCAGGACGATCAAGCGAAGCTCAGACGCATCAAGCGAGAATGGTCTCTCATGGTCAAAGAAGAGATCGAAAAGCAACTACAAGTCGGATTCATCCGAGTCATTGAATACTCGATTGGGTCTCCAACATGGTTCGATGAAGAAGAACGGCAAAATACGAGTATGTGCCGACTCCGAGACCTAAACAAAGCCTCGCCTAAAAGACGATTTCCGCTACCTCACATGGATATCCCGATCGACAACACACAGACCACGCCATCGCTATTCATGGATGGATATGCAGGATACAACCAAATCAAAATGGCAAAGCAGACGACATGCCAAAAACCACTTTCGTAACCCCCGTAGAACCTATTCTTTACACGTCATGCCATTTGGGCTCATAAATGCCAAGGCTACCTACCAACGCATCGCTACCACCTTGCTCCACGACATGATGCATAAGGAGGTCGAGGTATACGTCGGCGACATGATCGTGAAGTCAAAGGAAAGTGGACAACCACGCCACAAACCTTCAAGTTCTTCACCGAATTAAGCAAAGATAAGATGCGACTAAACCCACTAAATGCACCTTTGGGGTCACATCGTGCAAGTTCTTTGCCGGGTCACATAGTAAGCGGTAGCGGGATCGAAATAGACAGACCAAAATCAAGGCAATAATGGGTATGAAACCGCCAAGCAACATCGACGAAATAAGGAGCTTTTTGGGACAAGTCCAATATATCTCCCGATTTACCAGCAAACTCACCATGATTTGTGAGCCAATCTTCAAAAAATTGAAGAAAGAAGAGCATACGAAATGGGACGACGATTGTCAACAAGCATTCGACAAAGTCAAGAGCCTGCTCACAAATCCACCCGTTCTGGTACCCCCACAAAAGGACTTGCCACTATCGCTATACTTAACGACCACGCCAAACGCTATGGGTGCCATGCTCGCCCAGGAAGTCAACAACGAAGAACGGGCCATCTACTACATCAGCAAAAAGTTTCACGATTACGAAACTCGGTACGAACCAGTCGAGAAAAGCTGCCTCTCGCTAGTCTGGGCAACCAAAAAGCTCAGGCACTACCTACTCACTAGCACAACAAGAGTCTACTCCTTGATGGACCCCCTCAAATACCTTTTTGAAAATCCAGTCCTAAACGGGCGCATGGCGGTGGACCTGCTCTCGCCGAGTCACGAACTCAAGTACCTCCTCCGAAAGTAATCAAGGGAAAAGCGGTTTTGACTTCCTTGCAGAAAATGCTATCATCGAACAACCCATGATCGATACAACGTCATTTCAGGACGATGGGATCTTCGCCATAGAAAGGGAGCATCGCAATTATACTTTGACGGAGCATCAAATTACCGCTGACTACGAGTAGGAATACTCTTAATATCCCCAAATGGTGACCATACTCCGCCTCGATCAAGCTCGATTTTAGCGTCACAAACAACGCCGCGAGAATCTGGCTGCATTTACGGCCTGCAAGCCCCCATCGGCCTCACAATAAAGGACCGACGGCTGCACGGAGATGCATACCTCATCATAAATCATGTGACAGGGCATGGAAGATCATGAGCGAAACCTCACCAAATACCAAACAAAAGTACAAAAACTCCTAACCAACTTCGACAAAGATCGAATTCTACCACCTCCCAAGGGAAGAAACCGCTTTGCCGACGCGACCGGCCAAAACTCTCATCCCTCCTGAACATGCCGCCAGACATGAAGTTATTACCCATCATCGTCGAAAGACGTGACGAACCAGCATACATCCATACTATTGACCTGGACGAAGCCGAGCAGACAGAGCCTTGGTATCAAGCCATAATCAACTACAAAACAGACAACACTTACCCACCCGACACCGATAAACGTGGACAGAGAGCTATCAGACTCCTAGCCTCCCAATTTGTGCTAGAAATGGGACAATTACTCAAGAAAACACCACAAGGGTCGCTGCTCATATGTGTCGACTACAAGAAGGGACAGGAAATCGTCGCACAAGTCCACGACGGTGAATGCGGACCGCACATGAACGCTCGAGCACTCTGCAAACAGATTCTACGGCTAGGATGGTATTGGACAACCATGGAAGCAGACTGCATCCAATACGTCAAGCAACGCCATTAACCGCGATTTTCAAAGAACGCCCAACATATACCACCTTCACCACTATACACGGCTAACCTCACTTTGGCCGCCCTTTTTCAACCTGGGGCATCGACGTAATAGGAAAAGTCCACCCCATCGGAGCAGGAGGTCAGCGTTTGCGTCTTTGGTGGCCATCGACTACTTTACTAAATGGGTAAAAGATCTTTTGAACCCTCGGCTCCAAAGAAGTCGCCAAGTTCATACAGACAAACATTATATGCCGATATGGCATACCCCATGAAGTTCATCACGATCAAGGCTCGTGACTTTCGGCCATGAGACGAAGCTATACTCACAAAATACAACATCCAACATCACAAATCCTCGCCTACTATCGACCCCAAACCAATAGAGCCGTTGAAGCGGCAAACAAGGCGATCGTCACCATACTCGAGAAAATGATCGGCGGTGCAAAGATTGGCCCAACAAGATACCATATGCACTGCGGGGATACCGTACTACCATCCGAACCCCTACAGGCATGACCCCTATTTCCTCACCTATGGCATGGGCGAGTCCCAACGGTGGAAATAGAAATACGATCTCTACGCATACTAATGGAAAGTAGCATCCCGTAGCGAGAATGGGCCCGCGAATCCAGATTTAACAACTCATGCTCCTGGATGAACGCATCGTGCATTCCCCGAGTACCGCATTTAATGTACCAAGCCCGACTACAACGAGCATTCAACAAACGAGTTAAGCCACGACACATAAAGTAGGTGATCTCGTACTAAAGTCGATCCGAGCACCACTTCAATCGACTCCACGAGGAAAATTCAAGCCTAACTGGGCTGGACCCTACCTCGTCAAGGAAATCTTCACAGGCGGAGCAGTAAAACTAACCGACTTGGACGGTCAAGAGTTTAACCTAGCAACGAACCTCGACCAGCTCAAAAAGTACTACCCTTAAAAATGCCTTGCAATGTATCCATAAAATGCGAAATTTTCTAAAAATCAATTCATGGGCCGGCATGCCCCTAAACATGTTCTTTCTCTCCACAAAAATCAAAAGCAATTCATGGACCGGCATGTCCTTAAACATGCTCATGGACCGACATGTCCTTAAACATGTTCATGGGCCGGCATGCCCTTAAACGTGCACCCCTCGCAAACACAATTCATGGGCCGGCATGCCCCTAAACATGCATCCATCAAACACAATTCATGGGCCGGCATGCCCCTAAACGTGCACATTCACCACAAAAAAAGCAAACACAATTCCCCGGGCCTAGATGCCCCTAAACGTACACTTCCGAACTACGCCGGTTTGATTCCACTTTTCGTGGATACGTAGGCAGCTTTGCAAAAAGCGCAACCGACATTCAACACGAAATGACGCGTCCAAAGCTTAAAAAGGCTAAGGACATAGTCGCCACAAAATTCATCTTGCAAACCTAAGGGTTAAAAGGACGATATTCAACACAAAATGACACGTCCAAAGCTTAAAAAGGCTAAGGACATAGTCGCCACAAAAATTCGTCTTTTAAACCTGAGGGTAAAAAGAACGATATTCAACACAAAATGACACGTCCAAAGCTTAAAAAAGTCAAGGACATAGTCAACACAAAAATTCGTCTTTTAAACCTAAAGGTAAAAAAGAACGACATTCAACACAAAACGACAAACCCAAAGCTTAAAAAAGTCGAGGGAATAGTCAATACAAAAATTTCCTAAAAAACCATGCTTGCATTCTAAACCTTTGAAAAGAGATTAGAGCCAAGGAATTTCACACAGAATAACAAGCAAAATGAGGCAAAGTCGTAAATAAAAACCTGATTTTTATTAATCTTAAAAAGAACGGTTACATTTTAGATTTCTCAGACGTAGGAGCATAAACTACACTAACAAACACTACAATATATTACAATACAAGTCCCGGCATGTACATCGGGTTTAGGATAGATAATATATTACATAAATACAACATAATATGAACATAATACTAACAAACCAGCAACAAAACCACATTAGGTTCCCTTAAACCACCGAACCTTTCGACTGAGCGGGGAAGCACCAACCCTCAACCCCTACGGCGACCCACGGCCAAACACACATTCGTAAGCTTTGAGGAGGCGTTTTAGCTCTAAGGCGCTGAAGCCACGACCTCTTATGAGGGCTGGCAACGATCCACCTAGTATAGGCGGTGATACCCGAATCGCCCTAGGAACACCGCCATGTGCCAACTAGGCGCGTAACCCGGCCCGCCGCCCAGCGCCGACTATATCACTAGTCAAAGATAACCATCCCCTCGCACTATAGTGTCATGACCGGGATAAACTGTGCCCACCCTGTCTGTCGCCTCACTCGCAGCGATGGATGTAGACGCCCATGTCAAACCCAGCAGAAAGACTCCAGAGGGGCCATCGTCACCGCACAAGCCGCCACGTCAACTATCCCCCCACCACGCATCGACCAGCGGATGGCCGATGACCTCACAAGATCGGAAAGTAATCGTCGGGGCGATGGTGTGGGTCCACCACCTTATGTAACGATTAGTCACGCCCAGAGCAGTGTGACCCTTCAAGGCTAATGTCGCCAAAGACGCTCAGACGCTTCCATCACCCATACGAAGGATCAAGGGACACCCTCGGTATGGGCGCCTCCTATTGCACGCTCGGTCATCCAAGCCCAGGATCGTCTCACCAAAATCACACAGAAGGGTTCTGACCATACTCCATCTGTTGGACAAGCGTGATTAAACGAGGGTCACCAAGCGCCCTCATACAACGAAGCCTGGGAACATGTAAACATGGACAGCGAACGCCAGCGCTTTTTCAGACGCAGAAGGAGATGTTTTCGTTCTCATAATCCATGAAATGCTGACACAAACGATGGAGGTTGATACGACTCCCAGCGAATAACTCCTCTGTCTCGTCGCAGGTCATCTGGAGGTACGCTCGTCACGCAAATACGCGAGGATTTCAGACCCTACTACGACGCAGGAATGCATTTTTCGCAACAAGACAAAATAACCAAATTAAAACCATAAACACCCACAAAACCAAAAATCAACCCTACACAAGTCCCGATAAATAAGCCGTTACAAACAAAATATTAATACAAGTCCAAAGTATATATACAAGTCCCACCTCACGGCGGCGGTCACGACATTGTTGTAAGACAAAGACGCATGAGTCAATCTCGGCCACGAGCCCTATCCGGCTCACCGGCGTGCCGACCTCTAGCTGCCGGGACTCGCGCCGGTTCCTCGGTATCGCAGCCTCGGCTCGGCCCGCGATCTCGCGCCCTCCTCATTACGACCTGCGCTAACTCAAGTCGAGCGTCGGCGCCTCCTACTGCGCGCAAGGCGTCAACCACTTTCATTCACGACGACCCATCGCAGGTTCACCGCGCCCGCGACCTCGCCTTGTGCACCTCACCACACCGCCAACAACACGCAAAATATACTTAGCTTTCCACCACGGGCTACCATTGAAAACTGCTTCAACGGAGTTTGACTAATGATTTTACAATAAAATCTAACTCAAACTGGGGGCTATAATCAAAAAACTGCTTCAACAAAGTTGGAATTCTGATTTTACAATAAAATTTAATTCAAACTGGGGGCTATACTACATAATACTCATGCTGTACGAAGAAGAAAGTGAATACCTTTCTCACGCGCGGATCCCACCTCTCAAGGCCCGCATCGGCGACCACAGACAGGCAAGGCGGCAACACGATCGAATGCTGGCAGCCCTCGTGCGTAACCAACAGATCCTCGACGAACGGAGGAGGCTGGAACTCAAGATCAGGATCACGTCGCTACAAAACAAAAACAGGGTAAATTTTTGCTTTTAAAAACCAAAAACGCAAAAAAGGAAAAAACAACAAGCATACCTCGATCACAGCGTCAGCAAGGGCATGCTGTGCCCAAGTCACGTAATCCTCATCCCGCCGCAGCAAGGAGTCGGACTCGCCCTCGTGATACACGTCACGACGCTCATTAGCGTCGGGCGTCTCCACGAACAAAACCGAGGGCGAAGGGAGCGGTGCGATGAAGCCGCCACGACCGTCTGCGCAGCAGACAGACGCCACAAGTGCGGTCTGGCCGTCAGACCGGGTCTCGATGTACAGCTGTCGTCCGTCAAGGGGACCAAAGCGAGCTGCAATCGTCGGAGGAATGCCGGTAAACTTCCTCCAAGGGTCGCGAACGAACTACAAAACAAAACCAAATCATAAACTACAAAAACAAACACAAACCCAAAACCGAGCTACAAAAGGCCAAAGTACAAAACACAATCACCCTTACCTTATCCATCGTCATCTCGTTGAAGCGCACACGAGCCGCATCATAGTTCAGGCCAATACCCCTCCGATCCGCTATCGCGTACGCATGGAAAGTCGGGTACGTGGCCGTCACCTGGAACGTGTCCGGGAGCAGAGAAGGGAAGTGAGCGTAACACCAAGACTGCAAGCAATCAGAACACAAACTGTACAAAAGGAAAGCAGGGACAAGATAACAGGACTCTGCGAAATCAAAACTTACCTCTCCATCAAGACCGGGCCCTGGCGACACACCCGCCTCCTCGTCGATCCGGTCAAGACGCACTGCATCCCTCAAGTAGCGGATCAACAGCCGAAAAGCAGGAGTGACCCAGTCAAAGTCACCTAGACGTGTCATGTCCGACAACGCCGTCAACACAGCCGTCGACGCTCGCTCCCCCTTGTCGCCAAAGTGGGTGGCCGTCAGGAACCACCACAACCACAAGACCTCGCTCGGCGCCGCCGAGTAGACCCCTTCTTCCTTCTCTTCCCCTCGAAGAAGTCAGCAAACCAAATAGTCCGAGGCTGAAACGTGTGCTCCTCACCTATCCCGCACTTGACCCCGTCGCCAATCAGGCGCACGACTCGTGGGCTATCGATAGGAGGTCGCTCACGCCCCAATCAATGCCCTCACCATGAGGCGACCAGTGACAACCGCCCCACAAAGAAGCAGTCACGCCCACCTCGTAACCAGGCATGTGGAAGGTGTTGGTCGTATCCCAAAACCTATCCAGCAACGCCCGAAGCACAGTAAGGCGCGAGTTCACCCGCTTACCCCGCACCTCCCTCCACTTCTGCACCAGGGGACCAAAGCTGTCCCGAGCACTATATCCCGCTCCTCCCGGGTGAGCCTACCTCAAAGACGCCAAACACCGTCCGGAACCAGAGAAGGTCCTCATCGAGCCTAACGGAAGCCGACCTTCACTGAATCGACAAGTGCTCCAAGCGACTCCAAACGCAGTCACGCCATCCCGGCCAATGGCCACCAGTGACCACAAACGCGACCGTGAGGATAGTTAGGCCTCTCGCCCAACTCGTCAACCATCCCCATGAAAACCTCGGGTTGCGGCCTCGAAGGCTGCCGCGCGCATCTGGGCCTCGCCCTCGGCCTCTGCCTCGGCCTCGGCCTGCCTCGGCCTCGGCGCAGCCTCGGCCTCGACCTCATCCCGAACCTGGCCTGAACTCGACCCCGGCCACAGCGACCCTGCAGAACAAAGAAGAACTGGCGTCGGCGGCGGCTGGCGGCGGCCTGCAGCGGCCTCAAAGATCTCAACCTCGGCGGTGGCCTTCGCCGCATCTCGTCATGATCCTCATCCCCGTCACTCGAAGACCCCTCCGACTCAGGAGGATCCTCGTAACGGCTCCCCGGACCCCGAGCACGACCACGCCTCCGCGTGACCTCCACAGGGTCTCCCCCTGCTCCAACCTCCTCAAAAACACCGGCGACCTCAGCCTCGTCCCGGTCGCCACCCTCGGCAGCAGAAGACGAGCTCTGCGTCGTGGCTCATCGCCGCCTCACCAAGCCTCATCCACCTTGCGCTTCCTCGTTCCTCCGACCGCGACCACGGCCTCTACCCTGGCCCTCCAGAGCCGCAGTATCTTCGGCAACGCTGCGGGCCACGCCCCTCGCTGGCTCCCTGCAGCGAAGACCACTACCTCGGCCTCGGCCCCCTCTCGGAGCCACAGGCATCCCTCCAAAGACCGCCACGCCACGCCCTGCAGAGACCCCAGGCTACGCCCGACCTACCACGGCCTCCCACAGAGCCCGAGATGTCCCTACGCAGCAGCCACGTCCGCGCCGCAAAGACTACGAGACGACACTGAGCGACTCCCGCCACCAACAGAGACCTCGGCGACCCAAAGAAGCAGCTCCACTACCGCTAGCATCACCGTAAGATCAAGGTCCGCTCAACGACTCGCCTCCTCACGCACCACATTACCGAAAAGCGGCGACTCGTCAAGAACGCCACGACCCACGCCACTAATCGACGGCCAGACCACCAGAACAAAGACCACGCCCCAGGCCACTCGCGAAGGCCCAGACGACGACCGACAAAGACTAGCACCACTAGCGAAAAAGGCAGGAGACTCCATGCTGGCGCCACAAACTCACTCCCTGGCGTCGTAGAAGCTCCAGGCGTCTGAGGAAAAGCTCTCAGCAAGTCCGACTGAGACGGACCTTCAGAAACCTCCAAAGGCGCAGGCATACCTGAAGTAGGAGTATGCTCGTCCCTCAGAACGGTAAAGTCAACGCCAGCCAAGACCCGATCCATGTCACTGGAAGTAGGTACTGAAGGCTTAGGATCACCTGCACAAGATTCGAGGGCATACTCAGACAACGGCAATAGCAGGTCACTCAAGAAAGCAAAAGCAAGCAAAAACGACGGAAATTGAGCATTGAGGCCTACATTATCCACCGATAAGGCCAAAACGGAGCAGAAGCACAAAAAATCAAATTCCATGAGACGTATACGATATATACGTCCTACTCAGTCAAGTCAAGAGCAAGCACGCGCAAAAGCAGCAGAGAACTAGCCAAAAGGGAGAAAGCAGGCCTTTTTAACCCAAAAATAGCAGAAAAGGGAAAGACGCTACAGAAAGCCAGAAACCCATATTTTTTGAGACAAACCCAACCCATAAATCACAGTAAGCACGTGCAAAAAATTTCATGCGAAAGCGATGTCCCAAACGCCTCGACTGAATAGCCTTTACAAACGCTACTAAGCTACAAAAACGGCTTTTTCTTGACCATAACTCAACCAAAAAGCCCCCACTTCCCACAAAACAGCCCTCTAGCCAACACAGACAACATACAGTCCAATACATTACTTGCGCGGGACACGAAAAGCGAGGAAAAACGGTTTTTGTAAACTTAGCCTAAGCTACAAAAAAGGCTCCAAAACACCTCCAAACAACACATTTCCTCCAAAACGAAGCCAAATATGTACCATACTAGCCATAACAATGCAATACAGAGAATTCGGGCAAGTTTCGGAACCGAAAATTTCGAGCCAAAAACTGACCCCTATGCCAAAACGCACGAAAATGGCGTTTTTCCGAGCCGTTTTTCGCACACAAGCCACCCAAACCTCCACACAGGCATACTACAACATTTTCAAAATAACCAAGCCACTCGGGATCGCTTTACGCTACAAAAGCGAGCACAAGCCCCGACTTAACCCCCTTTCATACGGTTTCACCCCAAACGAACCGTTTTTCGCATGAATTTCAACAAACCGAACTCACCAACACGTTATACTACTAATGGGTAAGCTACACTGGAGTTTTGAGCCATTTTCGAGACGTTTTCAAAAATGACCAAAATGCCCTCCGAGTCAAAACGTACGAAAATCGAGTCCACAAGCCGGGTTTCACACAACGACAAAGAAGACAAGCAATGCAAGCACAATACCAACCATGGCTAACGTTTTCAAGCAAGGACGAGAGCTAAACTCGAATCAAACCGACATTTTCGACCCAAACCCTAGAATACGGTATTTCGAGTTAAAACCGACTCAAACAAACTTCAAAACCCGAAAAACCAAGCGAGTTGGATACGTACCTTGGTCCATGATGAATTGTAGGAGTCGGAAAATCGATTTTTGATCAAGAAAATCGCCAAGACGAGTTTTAGAGGGTTTCGATTTTGTTTTTTATTTTCGGATGAAATGAATAAGGCTCCCCTCTCTTCCCCGATTTTTATACAAATTCACAAAACAAAAACAAAATCGCCAGTTTACTGGCGATTTTATTTTTGTTTCTGGGTTCCTATTTCTGTTTTGGGCTGGTTTTCCTCGGCCCAATACACTTTCAACCCATTTCAAACACATTTTCAACCCAACAGAAAAACACGTAGCCTCCTTAAGAGACGTTCATAAAAACCTAGCCCTTTTTATGAGAAACCAAAAACACGTAGCCTCCTCACGAGACGTTAAAAATACAAAAACGCGTAGCCTCCTCACGAGACGTTCATAAAAACCTAGCCCTTTTTATGAGAAACCAAAAACACGTAGCCTCCTCACGAGACGTTAAAATACAGAAACGCGTAGCCTCCTCACGAGACGTTCATAAAAACCTAGCCCTTTTTATGAGAAATACAGAAACACGTAGCCTCCTCACGAGACGTTAAAAATACAAAAACGCGTAGCCTCCTCACGAGACGTTAAAATACAGAAACACGTAGCCTCCTCACGAGACGTTAAAAATACAAAAACGCGTAGCCTCCTCACGAGACGTTCATAAAAACCTAGCCCTTTTTATGAGAAACCAAAAACACGTAGCCTCCTCACGAGACGTTAAAATACAGAAACGCGTAGCCTCCTCACGAGACGTTCATAAAAACCTAACCTTTTATGAGAAAAACACGTAGCCTCCTCACGAGACGTTAAAATACAAAAACGTGTAGCCTCCTCACGAGACGTTCATAAAAACCTAACTTTTTATGAGAAATACAAAAGCGCCAGAGCCTCAGTGAAGAGACGTTCATAAAAGCCTAACCACTTTTATAAAACCAAACCAAAAGCGCGTAGCCTCCTTAAGAGACGTTCATAAAAGCCTAACCACTTTTATAAAACCAAACCAAAAGCGCGTAGCCTCCTTAAGAGACGTCCATAAAAGCCTAACCAATTTTATAAAACCAAACCAAAAGCGCGTAGCCTCCTTTAAGAGACGTTCATAAAAGCCTAACCACTTTTATAAAACCAAAACAAAAACACGTAGCCTCCTCACGAGACGTTCATAAAAACCTAGCCCTTTTTATGAGAAACACAAAAACACGTAACCTCCTAATGAGACGTCCACAAAAAAACCTAATCCTTCACAAAAACGCCAACCATTCTTATAAACCAAACCCTAAAACGCGTAACCTCTGCTACGAGACGTCCAGCGAAGAAGCACAAGCAGAAGCACAAGCAGGAGCACAAGCAGAAGCGCAAGCCAGAAGCGCAAGCAAAGCACAGCCAGGAGCGCAAGCCAGAAGCGCAAGCAAAGCACAAGCAGAAGCCCAAGCGAAGACACAAGCAAGGCGCCAGCTGGGAGTACTCAGGCCACATGCAGGCCGACATGCCCTTAAACATGTAGGACCGTCATGTCCTTAAAAACATGTCGTCCCTCCCCGCATTTCCCGACGCTAAGTCCTCGTCTCTCCCATAAGACACATGCTTAGCGCCGCCAGGTAGTATCGAGACTGTAATGGTCCGGATACTATCTTTAAGTTTGACTAACGCTTTGTCCAAGCTCTACCAAACGGGGGCTCAGAGATACCGTATCCGCATTCCCCCAAAAACAAACCCGATGATGAAAAAGACTTTCGTGCATGCTTTTAAAAGAGTCGAAACGGTACAAAAGTGTCTAAAACGTATTAGTCATTTTTAGCGTATTAATTTGGATTTGCATAATCATGAAAATGAATGTCAATTTTAGTGATTATGAGCGTAACACGAGCGCAATATAGGAACGTCTTATTAAGCCAAGCCACAAAACAAATTTCAACTAGCTACAAACCGGCCCAAACTTACAAAAACGACCCAAAAACGCACACTAACACAACACTCAAAACGGGCCAAAGTGCGTCCCGTGTCACATTTTCACAAAACTAGACTCTACAAATACCGTAAAATAATATAACCCAATATTATTTTATTTTAAGCCAAAATCGAAAAACACGACAAAAACTAAACACTAAAACCGAAATTGACCAAAAGCGAACAAATACTTAACCCATAAGTAAACAACAAAACATAATCATTACTTAATCAAACGTCCCAAAACTAAAAAGCGGCTAAAACAAAGACACCAAAACAAAATACAAATCGCCAGCTGATTAGCGACAAACTTAAACGCTCACAACAGCGATTAAGTTTGTTTTTGTATGCAAATTTTTTGTTTTTCCTACAAAATACAGCCCAGATGAAATTAAATTCGCCTGTTCACAGGCGATTAAGTTTTTGTCTACCCATAAACCAGCCAAACTCTATAAATACCCACCCTTACCTCAATACCAAAAACACACATCGGTTTTACAAAACACAAAAATACTCACAAAATCCACTTAAAAATACCGTCTTTGCATTTTCGAAAGGTAAACATTTTACCTACGTTTTGGGACGTTTTGAGACTCGGACAAAGGGGTTACATTAACCCCAACCCGATATTGGCACTAGCGAAGCCGTATTCGTAATACGGTTGTAGCAATTCGGATTCATAATCTGTCTAAACCCCGCCAATATCGCATAAATAACGACTCATTATCACTAAAGCAAACCGACGTCACTTTTATAATTATGCAAGTCCTCATTCATGCATTAAATAACGACTAGAATCACGGATCCAACACTAAATTGTACCGTTTCATAGAGTCTTTTAGCATGTCAAAAACTGAGGGTTTTCACAAATTCTTAAGGAGTCAAATACGAGGTCGGAAAATAACGTTTATGGTAATAATTTAGTCAATAAATTATTATTTAGACGTACATTTCCTATAGTAAAGTCATTATTTTGACTATTTACATTATTTATGCATTTTTAATCGAGTCATACATATTCGCACTTGTACGTAGCGTCATTTTAGCCCAAATATCGAAATTAACTAAATGTTTTCAAATTAGTAGAGACTACTTTTACGTAGGCTTTTTGATTTCAGTTTTCAAAAACACATTTTTGTCAAAACTTTTGAAAAGTAACCTCACTCCGAATCCCTTCTCTGGTTTCAAACCTCAGATTGATAGATATCGACGCATCTTGAAATCTGAGACACTCGTGTCTTATATTTTAAGACGCGTTGAATAGGTTCCAAATTCCTTTAATATTTGGTGGCGACTCCGAAAATACATTTTCAAAAAAGGATTTTCTACTTTGCTTTTTTGGTCTCAAATTCATGCAATGATCTCCCCCATTTTTCTCAAAACTTCGCACTTTTTCCTGCGAGGCGCATTCACATCTGGCGCTCAAGACGGCGAGGGCGCGTAGGCGTCGATAGGTTTTCCCAATGATTTCCCGGTACCTTCAGAAGGCTGTACTCATCTTGAGTTGGGTTCCCAGAGATTCTTGCAATTCTTGCCAAAACCTCGAGATAAATCGGGCATCTCTATCTGATATGATACTGCTAGGTACACCATGAATCTTAAGGACGTTGGTTCTATAGGCCATAGCTAGCTCTTTCTTTCCCCATGTGTCTTTCATTGGGATAAAATGTGGAGACTTAGTTAACCGATCAACAACCACCCATATCATATTATTCCCTTTTTTGGTACGAGGTAAAGAGGTTATGAAATCCATTGAAATCGAATCCCACTTCCATACCGGTACCTCCAACGGTTGCAGCAATCCTTGGGGTCTACGGTGTTCAATCTTAATCTTTTGACAGGTTAAACATCGTGCTACGAACTCGGCTACCTCCCTTTTCATGTTCGGCCACCAAAACGTCCCTTTGAGGTCCTTATACAGCTTATCTCCTCCTGGGTGTACGGAATACGGTGTCTTGTGTGCTTCGTTCATAATCTTTTTCCTCAACTCTTCATCGTCAGGTACACACCACCTACCCTTATACCTAATGCTTCCATCGGCTTCTTGACTAAACTCTTTCTCCTCCCCTGCCATAATCTTTGCCCGTTTACCTTCTATGACTCTATCTCCCTTCTGTTTATCACGGATTTCGGCATATAGATCAGGTAAAAATGTAAAGTCGTTCATGTCTCCACCCGGTCCTATCACATGAATGTCCATCCGGTCCAGCTCATTCCTCAAGTTCATCCTTGACATGGCTTCCCCTAGAGCATGTACACTCTTACGACTTAAGGCATCAGCAACTACATTAGCTTTTCCCTCGTGGTATTGAATCTCCATGTCGTAGTCCTTTATTAATTCCAACCATCTCCTCTGACGCATGTTCAACTCCTTTTGAGTGAATATGTACTTCAGGCTCTTGTGATCAGAAAATACTTTAAAGGTTACTCCGTACAAGTAGTGCCTCCATATCTTCAGTGCGTGCACTACCGCGGCTAACTCAAGATCGTGTGTTGGATAGTTCACCTCATAAGGTTTCAGCTGCCTAGAAGCGTATGCTATCACTCTGCGGTTTTGCATCAAAACGCATCCGAGTCCATTCTTAGATGCATCAGTGTATACCTCGAAGTTCTCGTTTCCATTAGGTGAGGCTAGAACAGGTGCAGACGTTAACTTTTCCTTGAGAGTTTGAAAGGCTATCTCACATTTCTCATCCCACACAAACTTGGTTGACTTCTTCATGAGGGTGGTCATGGGTCGAGCTATTTTAGAAAAATCCTTAACAAAACGTCTGTAGTATCCAGCAAGTCCTAGGAAACTTCGGATATCGGTGATGTTCTTAGGTGTTGGCCAATTCGATACGGCTTCGACCTTACTCGGGTCGGCTGACACTCCATCCTTCGAGATGACATGCCCAAGGAAGGCTACTTGCTCCAACCAAAACTCACACTTAGACATCTTAGCATAAAGCTGGTTATCTCTCAAAGTTTGCAGGACCATCCTCAAATGATCCCCATGTTCCTCCTTATTCCTTGACTATACCAGGATGTCGTCTATAAACACTACCACAAACTTGTCGAGATATGGCCTAAAGACTCGGTTCATTAAGTCCATGAATACAGCTGGGGCATTGGTTAACCCAAAAGGCATAACTGTGAACTCGTAGTGCCCATACCTAGTTCGGAAAGCAGTCTTAGGAATATCAGTTTCGGAAATCCTTAGTTGATGGTATCCTGATCTCAAGTCTATCTTGGAGAAAACTCCGGCTCCTTTAAGTTGATCAAATAGATCATCAATCCTCGGTAGAGGGTAACGGTTCTTAATGGTGACGTTGTTTAACTCACGGTAGTCAATACAAAGCCTCATACTCCCATCCTTCTTCTTTACGAAGAGTACAGGTGCTCCCCAAGGCGATACACTAGGTCGTATGTATCCCTTCTCCAAAAGTTCTTCCAACTGCTTCTTTAACTCTTCCAACTCCTTAGGTGCCATACGGTATGGTGCTTTTGATATAGGTCCCGTTCCTGGTACCAATTCGATGTTGAATTCGATTTCACGTCGAGGTGGCATTCCGGTTATCTCTTCCGGGAATACATCACTAAACTCCCTCACTACTTCCACATCCTCAATTCGTGGGCTTTCTTGCTCAACATCCCTTACATGGCACAGAATGATCGGACATCCCTTCCTAATGTAGGCTTTGAGGGTGATTGACGAGATGAGCTTCACACTTGGTTTAACTACCTTCCCCTTGTACGATACTCTCACCCCCTTGGGTCCCCTTAAGGTTATCTTCTTCTGCCAACAATCTATCCGTCCCTTGTACTTGTGCAACCAATCCATTCCGAGGATCACATCAAAGTTCTCTAGCGGAAATTCTACTAGATCCACTTCTAAGGTGGTGTTTAAAAAGACTATGGGCACGGCCTTAAACATTTTAGAACACAACATTGTTTCCCCCGAGGGTTGTACAAAACTACTATGAATGGATTCACTCGAGTCTAGATTGAGTTTACGAGAAAAAGATTTAGCTATGAAAGAGTGAGATGCACCAGAATCGAATAAAACAAAAGAAGGTATAGAATGAACAAGGAATATACCAGTCACGACTCTGCTCGCGTCCTCGTCTTCTTTCCTTTCTAGAGCAAAGAGTTTCCCAGTCCGGTTCTGTTGATTTCCTTGAGTGGCGCTAGTGTTTGCATTTGCCCTATTTCCTCCTTGTGGGGTACCACCTTGGGTTTGAGTGTTCCTATTCCCCATAAAATTGCTTCGATTTGGACGTTGGTTGTTTACTGACCCCATCTCGAAACGAGTTTCTGGGGTTCTAAAGACATTATTCTCACTCCTTCCACCATTTTGGGTCTTCCTAAAGCACTCGAAAGCTCTGTGCCCTAGTTTAGAACACACATTGCACTTCACGAGGTTCCCCTCACAATCTTTTCCAGGATGGTTCTTGGTGCACCTTTACGTATAATCGTTCTTCCCCATTGTTGAAGCTACCAGCCTTTCGGTTACCCCCAAATTTAGATTGTCCTGTAGAGTTGGCCTTACTAGGAAATCCATGGGATTGGTGCTTCTTAGGGTACACTTGAGGGTTATCAGCCGTTGCTCCCTTGCGTTTCTCCCCCAAGATTGCCTTCTTCTCCTCAAGGACCTTCTCTATGCTACACGCGCGAGAATAAACTGATGAAAGTGTATACAGTTCTAACCCGGCCAACCTATCCTTGATCTCAATGTCTAGGTTTTGCTCAAACTTAAGCGCTTTTGAACTCTCACTCAACACATCTTCAGCGGCAAATCGGGACAGCTCTTGGAATTTGAGGTAGTATTCTTGCACAGTCATGTTACCCTGCTTTAGGTTATCGAACTCCATCCTCTTCGCTCTCCTCATGTATTCTGGGAAGTACTCAGCTCTAAGAGCTTTGGTGAAGTCCCCCCATCCGATTGGTTCTTCAATCCATTCCCCATCCTCTGACTCGTAAGTTTTCCCTTCCTTCAGTTCTCCTTTCGCATTTGCCCACCAGATATCAGCAGTTTCAGTTAAGTAGAATGCTGCTTGATCAACCTTCAATTCCTCGGGGCAGTCTAGGGTAACGAAAATCTTCTCGAACTCCCTCACCCAGTTTTCTAGGACAACGGGGTCAGCACTCTTTCCGTTAAATTGACTCGGTTTTTGCTGGCTTATCGCACGAGTCATAGCGGCTGCAGGGTTAGGGGTTTGAGTTTGCACCATCTGGCGCATGGTCTGGAGAAGTTCTACGTTCATTTGGGTGAGCTGCTCAATAGTGTTGTTAGCTTCACCTCCACTTGAGCTGTTAGCATCAAGGTTAGGGTTCCTCCTACTTCTTGCCATTCTACAATCACGAGTATAGGGTTAGATTATCATTAGCGAATAAGAGACGTGAGTTAGTTTACGATGCAAGGTTAGTCATACAAACAACATGTAAATAAGAAATCATAATCATTTTATTTCATCTCTTAATAAGATATATTTTAGGCCCTAAAGCGATACAAAATTGGGCATAGCCATACTAGTTTAATGCAAAACGAAAAAGTTCTTATGTTATCCCCTTTCACTCCTCTTCTTCCATAGGTTCCTCCTCTTCCTCCATGGGTTCCTCCTCTTCCTCCATGGGTTCCTCCTCCTCTATCGGTTCTCTTGGGTCGTCTAATCCCAACCATCCTCCAGTACCTCTGGGTACCATTCCTCGATTATTTCTCGCAACCCTTCCCATCCTCTGGCGCTCTGGGGTTGATGGATTTTCAACTTCACCAAGGTCTTCTGCGTCGGGGTATAGCAATGGGGCATATTTGTCATTCAATCTCTCGAAGGTTAGGCACATAGGGCTCGGGGCTCCATTCATGTAATTGGGGTTTTCTTCTAGTTGTGCTTCATGGTAGTTGAGTATTGCCATTAATTTCTTTCTTTCTTCCGCTGCGTGCCCAACTTGTGGCAGGGCATGTATGAAGGCTTTACCCCTCTTATGGTCGTCGTAGCTATATGATAAATCCATATTGTAACCATATTGGTCCATATGAGCCCTCATACGCCTAAACATGCTCTCATAACTTTCGTTGATTTCGAACGTTAAGGTCATAGGGTCGGCATTGACAGGAAAGACAATCGGCATCTAACAAGGAATACATCCAAACATAAGAATCACACAATCAATAGCTATAGAATGCGCTCCCCTACTCCCCGTCTTAAATTTATTTTTAAGTTCATTTTATTATTGGTTCATTTTAGTTTATATAAGGAAAACTTCTTTTTATTAGTAACTCATTTTAGTATTTATAAGGAGGACTTTTGAAAATGTTTAAAATTATTTTAAAACTCGCGGGTCGGCTAGGAAATATGAGGATTTCCATGCCTAACCAAGAAAGAACCCGCTCTGATACCATTTTGTAACACCCCGACTAAATATACTCGGGATATTACTATTTTAAAACATAAAACTGATTCGAAAGATGCTTAATTAAAATAAACAAAGTCTAAAACAAGTGTCGGAAAAAAAAAACAAAATACGATTGTTGCGGAAGCGTCCAACATAAAATAAAAATACTGGTTCTTGTACTGATCGCGCCCTGCAACCCCGCCAAACTCAAACATCACGCATAGTCTGCTCCCCAATATAACCAAAGAGTCATATGGATCACCACAGGCCCACCCAAAAGTGGACAAACAAGCAAACGTCAACACAAAGGTTGAGTAAAGAACGGTGATTTAAATAGATGGAAGATAATAACAAGCGTTAGAAGTATTGAGTTATAAAATAAATAATTTGGCAATAACATTTTTTTGGAAAGATAGATTTTGCAAACCAATTTTATCAAATGCATTTGTACCATGGAATCAATCCGAATAGAGTAACCATGAAGGCGGGCATAACCCAACCAACCACAATAATAGGTCATGTTTAGACTTAAGTGCATGCACCCTTACAAGGGCTAACCCCAAGAAGTGATCTAACAGACACGGGGAAGTGATCAACAACCCCAAAGCCAAGATATATATAAAATGTAGTCGCCTAGAAGACGAACTACCCTCCATCTCAAGAACCATGGATTAAAACCTTTATAAATAGGAAAACATTTCCAAACCTTTATCAAATCCTTTATCGAAAACATTTCGATAATAATACCATCATGCCAAAATTGAAAACATTTCAATATAATAATTCGCCTTGAAATCCTTTAAGCTAAATCATTTTCCAATCCATAATTAAACATTCAAAACTTTTAGGAAATATCATTAGAAGTATAGAAACGAGAAATACAATATTAATATTAAAAACCAAATCCAAAATCATGCTTGGAACATCCAAACTCAATTTATAAAAGCATCAATCAAACAAAGCCTTAAACAATTCATAAAATCAATCGAGGAAACAAAGATCGATTCCTTACCTTGAGTTATTCTTTTTCTACGGTACGTTCGGGTTAGAAGGGTTCTTCAATGAACTCGGATTCTACAATAAACAAGAACATCCTATTATAATACGTTCGATTCCTATAGCCATGTTGCGTTTAAATATGCGAAGTCTAGCGTAGAACGATGACTAATTATTCGACTCGAGGTGATTCTAAAATTCCCGAACCTTTATTTACGGTCTTAAACGGAGTTGATTAAGTTCCTATGTGAGTTCTAGGATTGTCTATTGAGACCTAGGGCCAAACCCTAGTCGAGAGAAGAGGGGACAAAACAAGACTTAGGAAAACAAGTTTTGGCAGATTTGCGTCTCCTCGGAATAAAATACTTTTGAAAATGTAAACAGTCGAATTTTGACTTGAAAATGTTTGAACATATACTAGGAATCCTAAGGAAGGTCTATGCAAAAATTCATGTTAAAATAATATGTTTAAGTGACAAAATAAAATCCGAATGTAAACATTTTTCCGTAAAAGCAGCTTTCTTGAGTTTACGAAAAATGGTGTGCAAGATTATTCCTTTAGAGTTAAGAGTCGTGCTTTGGAGGGTATACTCTAATCCCACAGATAAACAACTTTCATTTTATGTGAATGTTAGAATATTTAATAATATTCAAGTGGCCTTTGCATTCCGGGTTTAATTAAAAGTTGAGTTCATATTAAATATTACGAGACTTTAATATATAACAGTCGACACCGTGATGGATCGGTTTTGATAAAAGTATTTAAAGTCGGGAATTATATTCCCTCCGACCTTACCCGAACAAATATTATTCTTTTGAAAAGGTGTGTTTGGTTTATTTGTGGCCATTGACTTTTATATATATAAAAGTAGATGAATGTACGTACAATACAGAATTGACAATGTACAAATAAACAAACACACAGAACATAAAAGAATATACAAGGAGGCAGTTATATCTCCATCAAAATAAAATTGCATCAAAGTTAGGGTTAAGGGGGAAAATCATATTAAAGATTTCATCTTTATTCTCATTATTGTTGCTATTACTTGATTGATTTCATCATGGAAGGTATGTACTTCTACTTTGATTTTCCTTATTGTTTTAGGGTTGAATTGATTCAGTCTAAATCGATCTTGGGTTAATTTCATTATAGAAATTATTAAATTATCCTTACAGTTGGTACCAGAGCGGTGTTAGACTTGATCAATTTACCCATTAAAGATACGGAGTATTGCGATAGGCTTGATTCTCATGGTGTTGGCATATGATTATGTAATTTTATTATTATTATTGTTATTTTTTTTTTCTGGCGTAAATAAGACTTGCCATTTATTCTGTCCTTTTGTGTGAGTCTGATAAAAGAAACGCCATAAAGTTTTCATAAGCACCGTGTTTAAGCGTTGTAGACACTAATGCACATGATGACTTGTTTTCTGGTGCCGTGCAAGTGTGGCCTTTAACATATTTTTGTTTATTTTTATTCTCTTATTAATGATGGCATTAATGCATTATAGTTGTAGTACATGTTTTTGGCCATAGTGTTTCAAGTTGACTTGATCATGATTATGACATTGTCTGACGTTTGTTTTTTCTTGAAGTTCTATGGTTATATACCCAATTATGTTGTCAATGTTGGCTCTATAATTTAATTATAGTTTTTTGGCTCTATAATGTTGACTGCAAAGTTTCATAAGAAGAATAGTGCAATTGTTTGAGTGTTGTTTATTAATACGATCAATGACATATGCTATTATATTATGGTCTGTAAGCAATTGTATTATGAATTTGTTCAATTGTATACTCCGTAATGGTTAGTGTTTTTTATATTCATTTTTTTTTCTTTTTTTTTAAAAAGTTGCACAGCATGTTTTGTAAAAAGGGCATTAAGGTTTTAAAGGGGTGTACTGTCTATTATTTGTAAGTTGATTAGGACCTTTTATTATGGTTTAAACGTACATTATGTGCAATGTATAGTCTTTTATATTATCATTTCATGATATGTATGTGAACCTTTTACGGAGTATACGAGTACTATGTGTTTTGTAATATGAACACTTTAATGTGATTGTACTCATGAATGATATAAATGTTTATATTGTGTATAATATGTTAGTCACCAAAGTGGCCTTATTATAGTGCAATTTACACATTTAAAATTAAAGTTTTATATTATTTGATCATCGTAAAAGTGACGTTATAAGAGATGTCAAAGTTTGATCAATTAATTTATTGTTGTCTATATTTTTGGAGATCACCCAAAGGTGGATCATTAAATATGGATAATAAAATTAAAGGATTAATCATTGAGACTAAGTATTTAAATAGTGTGTATATCCAAAGATAGCATGCTTATTTATTTGACTTCTGTGCGTGATTAATTATTAAAGTATAATTCTAACGTCAATTATAGTGTGAGTATTTAAGTATTGCCCAAAGGTTGCTTGAATGCTTACTTTAAATTTATGAATCTGTATGAAAATTTTTCAAAGCATTGATAGGTAATCATGTATTAATGTTTGTCGCTTTTCCGAATATCTTTGCATGTATTTATTCATGATCATGTGACTGATATGTCTAACCTGGCAGCAAAGTTGAAGAACCTAGGGATGGACGTAAGTGAGACATTTTTTGTCCAACTTATTATGAACTCACTTCCTTTTGAATTTGGCCAATTTCAGGTGAATTATAACACCATTAAAGATAAATGGAACTTTCAGGAATTAAAGGCCATGTTAGTTCAAGAGGAGGGGAGATTAAAGAAAATGAAGGACCAAGTTGTTCCCCTAGTAGGTCATGATGGAGCCAGTAAAAGCAAGTCTAAGCCGAGTATGAAAGGTAAAATAAAGGCATGATTCGAAAAGAAATGTAAACATTACAGTTTTGTTTGCTTTGAATCAGATCTTATAAAAGTTTCCAATAATACTTGGTTGTTAGATTTTGATGCTACTACTCATGTTTCTTATATTAAACAGGTATTCAGTTCGAATCAGCCCATAAGAGGAGCTGAAAGGTATTTGTCCATGAGAACAGGATGAAGGCACAGATAGTGGGCATGAGGACTTACATATTAATCTTAGACACTACGTGTCATATAGATATTACAGATGTTCTCTATGTACCCGATTGTGCTAGAAATCTTGTATCATTAAGTAGCTTGGACATTTCAGGATTTAATTTTTAAGATTGAACATGGTGTATTTTTCTATGTACCGTAATGGATACTTTTATGGTAGTGGTACTTTGATTGATTTAATTTATAGGTTCAATCTTGATGTTAAATTTTCTGATTCTCTGTTTTATGTTGAAAATCAAGGCATTAAACGTAGTGCATTAAACGAAAATTCAGTTGACTTGTGGCATTAAAGACTAGGTCACATATCCAAAGAAAGGTTAAAAACGTTGGTAAAAGGTGAAATACTTCCTCAATTGGATTTTAGTGACTTAAATGTATGTATAGACTGCATTAAAGATAAGCAGACTAAGCATACAGTAAAGAAATCAGCTACAAGAAGCTCTCAGCTATTAGAGATTATACACACGGACATTTGTGGACCGTTTGATGCTCCGTCTTAGAGTGGTGTAAAGTACTTTATCACCTTTATAGACGATTTTTCACGTTATGGATTTATTCATCTACTGCATGATAAGTCTCAATCTGTGAATGTCCTTGAGATATTCATAAATGAGGTTGAAAGGCAGTTAGAAAAGAAAGTTAAAAATTGTGAGATCCGATATGGGTGGTGATCGAATATTATGGGAGGTTCACTGAAAATGGCCAATGTCCTAGTTCATTTCCAAAGTTACTAAAAAGTAGGGGTATTTGTGCACTATATACAATGCCCGGTACACCTCAGCAGAACGGTGTTGCTGAAAGGCGAAATCGTACCTTAATGGAGATGGTTTGGAGCATGTTAAGTAATTGTTCTGTATCTCTTTCTTTATGGATGTATGCATTAAAGACTGCAACCTACGTTTTGAATCGGGTTCCTAGTAAAGCAGTTCCAAAAACTCCTTATGAGCTATGGACTGGAAGGAAACCGAGTTTATGACATTTAAGAGTCTGGGGTTGCCCAGCTGAAGTAAGGTTGTATAATCCAAATGAAAAGAAGCTAGATCCAAGAGTGGTTTTTTCAATGGCTATCCTGAAAAGTCGAAGGGGTATATTTTTTACTGTCCTAATCACAGTACGAGAATAATAGAGACTGGAAATGCAAGATTTATTGAAAATGGTCAAAATAGTGGGAGTATTGAACCACGAAATGTGGATATTAAAGAGCTCCAGGTTGAGATTTCTCCACCTGAAGCTGCAACTGAACTAGTTGTTCCAATTGTGTCATCACGGTTAAATAACACAATTGAACAACATAATGATGTTGAACAACCACAAACTGACCAAGTAAATGATGAACAAGTCACAATTCAAGGGGAGAATGACATACCTCAGAATAATACAGAGCAATTAAGGCGATCTATAAGAGAAAGAAGATCAACTGCTAACCCTGAGTATGTATATTCTGTTGAAAGTGAATGTGACTTGAGCATCAATGGGGATCCCGTCTCGTTCAATAAAGCCATTGAAAGTAACAATTCTAAAAAGTGGTTGAATGCTATGAAAGAAGAGATGAAATCGATGGATGACAACAAAGTTTGGGACTTAGTGGTGTTACCTGAAGGTTCCAAGACCGTTGGGTCGAAATGGGTCTATAAGACCAAACGGGACTCTAAAGGCAACATTGAAAGGTATAACGCCCGACTCGTTGCTAAAGGTTTCACCCAAAAAGACGGCATTGACTACAAAGAGACTTTGTCTCCGGTGTCAAAGAAAGATTTTTTAAGAATTGTTTTGGCTCTGGTAGCTCATTATGATCTTGAGCTTCACCAGATGGACGTTAAAATCGCCTTTCTAAATGGTGAGCTTGAGGAAGAAGTATATATGAACCAAACTGAGAGATTCTTATCTCCAGGTAATGAGGATAAAGTGTGTAAGCTGAGAAAGTTGATATATGGACTGAAACAAGCTTCTCGACTGTGGTACTTGAAATTTAATAATACCATCACGTCATATGGTTTTGTAGAAATCACCGTTGATCGGTGTATTTACATTAAAATCAGTGGGAGTAAGTTTGTTATTTTAGTCTTATATGTTGATGACATTTTGCTTGCTGCAAATGATATGAGCATGTTACATGACGTAAAGAAATATCTCTATAAAAATTTTGAGATGAAAGATATGGGTGAGGCATCCTATGTGATCAGAATAGAAATATTTCGAGATAGATCACAAGGATTGTTAGGATTATCTCAAAAGGCTTACATCAACAAAGTTTTGGAGAGATATCGGATGGATAAATGCACAGCAGGAATAGTTCCTATACAGAAAAGGGATAAGTTCAGTAAAATGCAATGTCCACGTAATGAACTGGAACGAAAAGAAATGGAGCGAATTCCTTATGCATCTGTGGTTGGGAGTTTGAATTATGTTCAAACATGTACTCGACCGGACATCAGCTTCGCTGTTGGAATGCTAGGTCAATATCAAAGTAATCCCGAGATTGACCACTGGAAAGCCGCAAAGAAAGTGCTCAGGTACTTGCAAGGCACCAAGGAGCTCATGCTTACGTACAGGAGATCTGATCACGTTGAGGTGGTTGGATATTCAGATTCAGATTATGCTGGATGCATTGACAGCAGAAAGTCGACTTTTGGATACGTGTTTCCCTTAGCTGATGGAGCAGTATCGTGGAAAAGTGGAAAACAGTTTGTCATTGCTACCTTTACTATAAAAGGCGAATTTGTGGCTTGCTTTGAGGCCACTATTCATGATTTGTGGTTGTGGAATTTTATCTCGGGACTTGGAATTGTCGACAACTAAGCCGCTGAGAATTTATTGTTACAATTTCGCAACCGTCTACTTCTCTATGAACGACAAGTACTCAAAGGGTGCTAAACACATGGAATTGTAATTCGTGTTGGTCAAAGAAGAAGTTCAGAAACAAAGAGTGTCATTTGATCATATAAGGACGGATATGATGACAGCAGATCCGTTATCTAAGGGGTTACCACCTAAGACGTTCATTGGCCATGTAGAACGTTTGGGTGTTATTAACAGAGCCTTGCTAATGTAAAGATCGTGTATTAATGACATTGAATTCACTTATAGATTGTTTCTGATGTAATGAACATGTTGTCATAATAGTATTGTATACAATTATGGTTATTAGATTACATGTGATTTAATGTGAGAAATAAAGTACTTCTCAGCTTAAAGTTGTAGCTAGACGTGGAATTAATTTGTGATGCATGGAAGGAATCATGTCTGTAACACCCCGTGTTATTTTAACACAATTTGATAAAAGAATTTAATTCCTTAAATTAAATTCATCCTTTTTCCATATAATAAAAATGCGACTGAAATTTTTTCGCCAAATAATACTAAATTTCCTAAGTCCAAATTTAAAAACTTTGAAAAATTAAATTTTTGTATTATCTTTAGAATTGAAAAAGAAACACATTTCAAAATTTTATAAAAATCAACACAAAATAAATATCGCCTTTCAAATTTCAAAAAGATTAAGTTATGTTTACTATTCACAAAAATAAATGTAAAACCTTTTATTCATAAAATTCAATTTCAGACATTTTTCGTTTTCAAAATAAAAATGGTTAAAAAGTAATCATTTTGATTTTTATTATTAAATCATATTATATTAAATATCTAATTACTATTTCATTTCTATTAAACTAGCTTCTTCTAAAATTGTCGAAATTTGAAGTTACACCTAATTTAAAGTGATTAACTTTTTGACGGCTAAATATAATTCTTTAAATCTATAACATTCAACGAAAAAAATAAGTATTTCGACCTAGGAAATTTTTATTCAAAATTTCGAGGATTAAGATCCGATTTTTATATTTAGTACCTTTTGAAAGTTAGTTTTATTTTTATTTCCGATTTTATTTCAAAACACTATTTTAGGATCATATCTTTTATTTCGAGACCTTTCGCGATCGCGCAAATAGAAAATTTTGAGAAACGAAAATCAAGCCCGAAAATTTGACTTTTGACTTTTGACCTTCCTTAGTCAAATTTTATCTTCTTCCATTTTCTTACACATTTACTTACACCATTATACTTATCATCATCACTTTCATTTTATTTTATATTTAAATTTAAAGTTTGTATTTTTAATAAAAATATAATTACAAATTCAATACTACTACTTTAATATTACCATTTTCAATTCCGTCACTTTTAAATATTTTCTAAAGTAGTAAATAAAATATTTTAGTCTTAAATTTATAAAATGAATACTTTTCAGAAAATCGTCAAAACAACACATTTTAACTTTTACCGTTTTTCTTACCCGAATTATTTCGTAACGCGTTTTTCGAGAACGAGATATTTTAAAATATCGGGGGGGACAAACTATTCATCAAATAGTAATATGGACTATTTTGGTTTTATGTGATGATGATGATTCCTTTTGTTTTTAATTAAACTTTATTTAATTTAATTACTTTACTTAACCTAGTTTATTTTCTAACTTATTTAAACAAACTACAAAGAGCAACATCAAGTCTTTTCTTCTCCATTTTGCCGTGAGCACTTCTCCATTATGCTCCCTTTATTTTTCTTCCATTTCTTTCCAAAAACCTCTAAAATAAAACCTTAATAATATTTCTAATAATTACTAAGTGTTCTAAGTTCTTTAGATGGGTTTTAGGAGCTAACTTGCTTGGATTTTTGGGTGAAGATCTTGGGTATTATGGGTGTAGAAAAATCCGATCTAAAATTTATTTTAGATCCCCGACGATTAACATTCTAAATAAGGTGACTAACTATATCTCATATTAGCCTCCTTGTAAATTAATTTGATTTTTATTATAAGTTTTATGAGTATGATTCTTATGTTAAAATATGTTAAACATCAATGATTTGTATTTGTATGTTATGTGTAGTATAATAAAATGATAATAAATAATTAATATTGATAATAGTTAAATTGTAGTATTATGTTCATATGTTTAGTTAAATTAATTTTGAGCATTTTTAATTTATGTTCATATGATTTTTATGTTTAGTTATGTTTTATTTAAGTAGTAATCATATATAAAAATTATGTGAAATATTAACAATGAGTTTAAAGTGATTAAAATCGAAAATGAAAATTTGTACAAAAACATACATATACACGGCATTTCTAATTTTTTTTAATATATTTTCACTTTTAATTTTTGTAAATAATATGTTAGAATAAGTTAGTTAAAATGGATGCTACCATGTAAAAAGAATTAAATTAGGAAAATAAATTATAAGTTGTTAAAATCAAAATTAGTGTTCTTGAGCTTTATTATGATCTTCATGAGTGTTCTTAAATTCTACATGTTGATGTTCATCAATATTGTTCACTTTGATTATGTTTTATATTATGTTTGTTTATAATTTGTGTTTATGTTTAGTTATTGTTTTATTTATTACTTAGTATTATACCATAAATCAACTAGAACATTATAAATCATTTAGATTAAAAAGTTAGGAATTTAAAGTGTTGAAAAACACTATTCATAAATATAAATGAAATTTTTAGTAAGTTTCATTTTAGTTTAAATCGTTTTAGTATAATTAGAATAATTAAATTATAAAGACTTTAAGTTAAAAACCGATAAAATCGAAAAATAAAATTTTGGAAACACCATGGGCTACTCACGGCATTTCTACATTTTTTTTAGGTTAAAATTTACTTTTATCACTTTTTAGTTTAATTGTTAAAATAACTTAATTAGTAGTTAATAAATTGAATTAAGAAATTAAAAGAAATAAATCAATTTTGACTTATACATACATACCACACGACATATACACTTAAATGGACTAAATTTTGACCAAAATGAAAATATCACTAAGTCACTAAAGTTTACTAGTTAATAGAATTGAATTTTTGTATAAATCGATTTAGTTAGAAATGAAATATATTAAACCGATAAAAATGTTTAGCCATTATAAAAATGAATTGAATCGTGTGCTACTGCCTTTGCAAATATGGGACTGTTGGATTTGGACATACGGACTAAAATGAACCATCCACGATACTATAATTATTAAAAATGAAAATCATTAAAATTAGTATGTAGATGACTAAATTTAACTAAGTCGTATTTTTTTAAAATAAATGTCTTTATCACTTTTTACAAAACGAACTTAACGTTTTTAAAACTAGATTTTTAAACTTAGTAACTAAGTTACAATTTTGGATATTTTAGATATTTTTAGATATTTTAGATATTTTAGATATTTTTAGATATTTTAGATATTTTCAGATATTTTAGATATTTTAGATATTTTTAGATATTTTTAGATATTTTTATATCTAGATATTTTCAAACAATCTTGAATAGTAAATAGTGAGAAATGAATAATTGAAAATTTTACTAAGTATAGAAAATTTTAAAATGAATAAGTAAATGACTTAAAGTGTTTTGAAAAACACTTAAATAAAATTGGACATATTAATAAACGTATTAATATAGAAACTTAAAAACGTTAATAATTAACAACACTTCAAATAATAAACGAATATGTTATGTGATCATATGAAACCTACAATTCAAATTAAACGTTTGGGCCTTTGAAACTAGGAGAGTCTAGTAACATGTGATATGTAAATATCAAATAAATAATGAATATTGAGTAAGTTAAATAAAAGGTCAAGCTTGGGCCTCAGATAAGAGAACGTCAATCGTGAGTGAAGTGGGGTTAAGATAGTCTTGTAGCGGACGCCACTATCGTAGGTCACTGAGCTTTGGCCATACCGGTTAGTGTGGTTCAGCCGGTAGCATTATGTGCTTATGCGCTCTACCCATGCCATTACGCCTTAAGTCGATAGCCATTGTCCGTACAAGATAATGAATATGCCAAGGCTTTTGTCTCAGGCTTTAGGAAATAGTCGTTTTATCTAGAGTTAAGGTGCTCTATGAATAGCATAGCCTACTCTTAACGTGGATACTAGTGTACATGTACTAGACTAGGGTTTTATTCCCCTATTTCGCTAAAGTTACCAGGGCCACCGTGACATTATGTGCTTATGCGCTTTGCGGTTCTGTCTCCTTGCCGAGTTTCGTCTTTATTGGACGCGACACTAGCATTCGTTCTTACCACATGTACAGATCACTTGACGAGATTGTATCTGAAGTTCGAATCATTTCGAACACTAGAGGATGAGATGCAAGTATTATAGTATTCGGCGTGGTTTACGAGTCGAGTAAGTCTCTGCACTATGGAAGTGAGATGCAATCGATCAGAGTACAAAGGCCTACTCAGTGGTCAGGCTCGTAAGCAGTATGTGTTGTTTGTTGTATGATTAATTGAGAATGAGTGTGTACCATCTTCGAAAACTAAAGACCACAACTTTCTGAATTGAATCGAGTCTGCATGAGGAGAATGATAAGATATGTATGTTTGATTGCGATCCGATATCGCCTTGTAATGCCATTGAATTATTGTGATACTATTGCTATGCTATTATGTGTTATTTGCCTTCATAATTGAATATCATGCTTATATAATTTATCGCTTTAAACCGCATGCTTATTATGACTTATATGTCTTTATATGCTATATGTATTAAACATGTTTATGTTTTTATCATAATGTTATGTTTATAAAGCGATAATATTAAACCAAAGTAATTGAAATCGAGGGTAAGTATGAGCATAGCTAGTCCTTTGTCAGCTCGTGAGCATCCCCATCGATTTATTGTGCAGGATGATCGTGGACCTGAATTTGGATTTTGGGACGGGGCCACGCTACATGTTATGCTTTACCTTTAGTCGTATTTTGAGAGATTTGTAATATATAACACTTTACTCTTTGAAATTACCGTATTTAGAGTTGTTTCATTCAACTCTTGAACGTTGTTGTAACATTTTGGGTTTTAAGTATAATTAATGACGCTGGTTTAAGACTTAATTAATTTCCGCCTTAGTAATTAAAGTCGACTAAAAACCAGGTTATTACAGTTGGTATCAGAGCTGACTCGTGACCGTAACATGAATTGCCTAATGCGATTTATGTTTACCTAACGAGAGACACCTGGGCGGTACAAACATATTAATATGTTAAACCGCAAGACTACTAGGATCAAATAGTAAATTAGATTTTTCTTCAATTAGATCACTTAAATAATAACTTTAAATCGCTTTAAAGTGTGAGGATGTGTAGAAACTTTAAGGACCGACCGTAGACTAAGGACTTTTAAATAGCGAACTACTGCCCTCAAAATAAAATACACTAACTATCGTGTGCTTGCTACTTGCTGATGTGACTAACTAAAACTAACAACTATCCTCGGATATAAAATCTAAGTAATAAGTTTAATTCTCGAAGATTGGAGCCATTAATCAAATACATGACGACAAAACCTCAAACGCAACAAATGGACGCATCAAGGACCTTACAACTGATAAGACGTTCAACATCTCGAAGATTTCTGTCGCGAAGAAGATTTCCACAACTTCATCTAATTATCCTCTTTAACTAAAATTTTTATTTCGTTTCCTTTTAAAAATTTTAACCTCTTTAACCTTTTCTTCTAACTCTCTAGATTCCTAAATCCATAATTCCTAATAACTACCTCTCAAATGAATTTCCATTCCTACTCCTTAATCTCGCAAAACGATTTCACTTTTCCCCTTTCAATTTCGTAAACTTCTTTGAAATTATTCGCAAAAAACCCTCGAAACTTTATTATTTTTCAAACTATTAAACTTACTATCTTTCCAAAATGTATTAATCTTCATAAATTTATACTCCCTCTATTTCACTCAATTAGCCCCACTTTCCTTTTTCGGCAGTTTCACTCATTTAGCCCCATTACTATTTAAGACAACTTTATACAATCAAAATAACACTTTTACCCCTACTAATATATTCATTTTACCAAAATACCACACACTTTATCCTCTAAAATGGACTTCACTCAATCAAACTACCAATATTACCCTTAACTTTTCATTTTCCTTAAAAATAGTGCAAAAGCCCATGGGGCTTTTTCAATGAAATGGAGAGAGTAATTCCTAATTACTTTCTATAAATAACAATCATGTTTTCCCTTTAAAATATCTTCTAAACGTATTCATTTAATTCTAAAATTTAATTTCGTGATTTTAAATACCTTGAAATTACTATGTTTTAAATCGTATATTCTTTACCTTATATACTATCGAACTTGATTAATTTCAAACTTTTGAACTTATCAATACTTTTTCTAAACTCTCAACCTTAAAAATGAATCTATAGCTTCTCTCTTGAATTTGATAAATATGTTTAAAATTTTCTTAAGGGGGTAGGACAAAATATGATGATTTAAAATCATTGATTAAGATTATTGAAAACCATTATTTCAACCAACTTTAAACTATATAGTTAATTTCAAATAAAATTATAATTTGTTTATTTTAAAACCCTTATAATTTTAATTTAAATTAATTCCGTACAAAAACTTCTAGGCCCCACCTTGTTGAAAACCTCTTTGAAGTCGATTTTAGAAAATAACAATCTAGCAACATTTCTGTATTAATTCAAAATATTCTATTTACAAATATAAAATGTTTATATCTTTTAATCTTCTCACTCTATCTAACACCTTAATAATAATTCAGAAATTCAAACTTTTGAAAAGTCATATACCACTACCAAAATAAAATGTCATTATCGAAACTTGTGAAGACTTGTTACCTTCTCAAACTGCCTTGTCTAACTGCGAGCAGCTATCCACTCTATCCAAGTTTCGGGACGAAACTTTTCTTAAGGGGGTAGGTTTGTAACACCCCGTGTTATTTTAACACAATTTGATAAAAGAATTTAATTCCTTAAATTAAATTCATCCTTTTCCCATATAATAAAAATGCGACTGAAATTTTTTCGCCAAATAATACTAAATTTCCTAAGTCCAAATTTAAAAACTTTGAAAAATTAAATTTGTATATTATCTTTAGAATTGAAAAAGAAACACATTTCAAAATTTTATAAAAATCAACACAAAATAAATATCGCCTTTCAAATTTCAAAAAGATTAAGTTATGTTTACTATTCACAAAAATAAATGTAAAACCTTTTATTCATAAAATTCAATTTCAGACATTTTTCGTTTTCAAAATAAAAATGGTTAAGAAGTAATCATTTTGATTTTTATTATTAAATCATATTATATTAAATATCTAATTACTATTTCTTTTCTATTAAACTAGCTTCTTCTAAAATTGTCGAAATTTGAAGTTACACCTAATTTAAAGTGATTAACTTTTTGACGGCTAAATATAATTCTTTAAATCTATAACATTCAACGAAAAAAATAAGTATTTCGACCTAGGAAATTTTTATTCAAAATTTAGGATTAAAGATCCGATTTTTATATTTAGTACCTTTTGAAAGTTAGTTTTATTTTTATTTAGATTTTATTTCAAAACACTATTTTAGGATCATATCTTTTATTTGAGACCTTTCGCGATCGCAAGAATAGAAAATTTTGAGAAAGCGAAAATCAAGCCCTAAAAATTTGACTTTTGACTTTTGACCTTCCTTAGTCAAATTTTATCTTCTTCCATTTTCTTACACATTTACTTACACCATTATACTTATCATCATCACTTTCATTTTATTTTATATTTAAATTTAAAGTTTGTATTTTTAATAAAAATATAATTACAAATTCAATACTACTACTTTAATATTACCATTTTCAATTCCGTCACTTTTAAATATTTTCTAAAGTAGTAAATAAAATATTTTAGTCTTAAATTTATAAAATGAATACTTTTCAGAAAATCGTTAAAACAACACATTTTAACTTTTCTAGTTTTTCTTTTGAATTATTTAAACGCAGCGTTTTTCGAGAACGAGATATTTTAAAATATCGGGGGGGACAAACTATTCATCAAATAGTAATATGGACTATTTTGGTTTTATGTGATGATGATGATGATTCCTTTTGTTTTTAATTAAACTTTATTTAATTTAATTACTTTACTTAACCTAGTTTATTTTCTAACTTATTTAAACAAACTACAAAGAGCAACATCAAGTCTTTTCTTCTCCATTTTGCCGTGAGCACTTCTCCATTATGCTCCCTTTATTTTTCTTCCATTTCTTTCCAAAAACCTCTAAAATAAAACCTTAATAATATTTCTAATAATTACTAAGTGTTCTAAGTTCTTTAGATGGGTTTTAGGAGCTAACTTTGTAACACCCCGTGTTAATTTAATTCATTAATTAACCATAAATTTCTAATTTCAAACCTTAAATCAAATCCTAACCTTTTAACCTTCCGAAATCACTATTTTTGCAAAACTTTCACTTTGCAAAATTTGCTTGGATTTTTGGGTGAAGATCTTGGGTATTATGGGTGTAGAAAAATCCGATCTAAAATTTATTTTAGATCCCCGACGATTAACATTCTAAATAAGGTGACTAACTATATATATCTCATATTAGCCTCCTTGTAAATTAATTTGATTTTTATTATAAGTTTTATGAGTATGATTCTTATGTTAAAATATGTTAAACATCAATGATTTGTATTTGTATGTTATGTGTAGTATAATAAAATGATAATAAATAATTAATATTGATAATAGTTAAGTTGTAGTATTATGTTTATATGTTTAGTTAAATTAATTTTGAGCATTTTTAATTTATGTTCATATGATTTTTATGTTTAGTTATGTTTTATTTAAGTAGTAATCATATATAAAAATTATGTGAAATATTAACAATGAGTTTAAAGTGATTAAAATCGAAAATGAAAATTTGTACAAAAACATACATATACACGGCATTTCTAATTTTTTTTAATATATTTTCACTTTTAATTTTTGTAAATAATATGTTAGAATAAGTTAGTTAAAATGGATGCTACCATGTAAAAAGAATTAAATTAGGAAAATAAATTATAAGTTGTTAAAATCAAAATTAGTGTTCTTGAGCTTTATTATGATCTTCATGAGTGTTCTTAAATTCTACATGTTGATGTTCATCAATATTGTTCACTTTGATTATGTTTTATATTATGTTTGTTTATAATTTGTGTTTATGTTTAGTTATTGTTTTATATATTACTTAGTATTATACCATAAATCAACTAGAACATTATAAATCATTTAGATTAAAAAGTTAGGAATTTAAAGTGTTGGAAAACACTATTCATAAATATAAATGAAATTTTTAGTAAGTTTCATTTTAGTTTAAATCGTTTTAGTATAATTAGAATAATTAAATTATAAAGACTTTAAGTTAAAAACCGATAAAATCGAAAAATAAAATTTTGGAAACACCATGGGCTACTCACGGCATTTCTACATTTTTTTTAGGTTAAAATTTACTTTTATCACTTTTTAGTTTAATTGTTAAAATAACTTAATTAGTAGTTAATAAATAGAATTAAGAAATTAAAAGAAATAAATCAATTTTGACTTATACATACATACCACACGACATATACACTTAAATGGACTAAATTTTGACCAAAATGAAAATATCACTAAGTCACTAAAGTTTACTAGTTAATAGAATTGAATTTTTGTATAAATCGATTTAGTTAGAAATGAAATATATTAAACCGATAAAAATGTTTAGCCATTATAAAAATGAATTGAATCGTGTGCTACTGCCTTTGCAAATATGGGACTGTTGGATTTGGACATACGGACTAAAATGAACCATCCACGATACTATAATTATTAAAAATGAAAATCATTAAAATTAGTATGTAGATGACTAAATTTAACTAAGTCGTATTTTTTTAAAATAAATGTCTTTATCACTTTTTACAAAACGAAATTAACGTTTTTAAAACTAGATTTTTAAACTTAGTAACTAAGTTACAATTTTGGATATTTTAGATATTTTTAGATATTTTAGATATTTTAGATATTTTTAGATATTTTAGATATTTTCAGATATTTTAGATATTTTAGATATTTTTAGATATTTTTAGATATTTTTAAATATCTAGATATTTTCAAACAATCTTGAATAGTGAATAGTGAGAAATGAATAATTGAAAATTTTACTAAGTATAGAAAATTTTAAAATGAATAAGTAAATGACTTAAAGTGTTTTGAAAAACACTTAAATAAAATTGGACATATTAATAAACGTATTAATATAGAAACTTAAAAACGTTAATAATTAACAACACTTCAAATAATAAACGAATATGTTATGTGATCATATGAAACCTACAATTCAAATTAAACGTTTGACGCTGAAACTTGGAGAGTCTAGTAACATGTGATATGTAAATATCAAATAAATAATGAATATTGAGTAAGTTAAATAAAAGGTCAAGCTTGGGCCTCAGATAAGAGAACGTCAATCGTGAGTGAAGTGGGGTTAAGATAGTCTTGTAGCGGACGCCACTATCGTGAGTCAGCGAGCTTTGGCCATACTGGGTTAGTGTGGTTCAGGTAGCATTATGTGCTTATGCGCTCTACCCATGCCATTACGCCTTAAGTCGTATGGCACATTAGTACAAGATAATGAATATGCCAAGGCTTTTGTCTCAGGCTTTAGGAAATAGTTGTTTTATCTAGAGTTAAGGTGCTCTATGAATAGCATAGCCTACTCTTAACGTGGATACTAGTGTACATGTACTAGACTAGGGCTTTATTCCCCTATTTCGCTAAAGTTACCAGGGCCACCGTGACATTATGTGCTTATGCGCTTTGCGGTTCTGTCTCCTTGCCGAGTTTCGTCTTTATTGGACGCGACACTAGCATTCGTTCTTACCACATGTACAGATCACTTGACGAGGTTGTATCTCAAGTTGAATCATTTCAACACTAGAGGATGAGATGCAAGTATTATAGTATTCGGCGTGGTTTACGAGTCGAGTAAGTCTCTGCACTATGGAAGTGAGATGCAATCGATCAGAGTACAAAGGCCTACTCAGTGGTCAGGCTCGTAAGCAGTATGTGTTGTTTGTTGTATGATTAATTGAGAATGAGTGTGTACCATCTTCGAAAACTAAAGACCACAACTTTCTGAATTGAATCGAGTCTGCATGAGGAGAATGATAAGATATGTATGTTTGATTGCGATCCGATATCGCCTTGTAATGCCATTGAATTATTGTGATACTATTGCTATGCTATTATGTGTTATTTGCCTTCATAATTGAATATCATGCTTATATAATTTATCGCTTTAAACCGCATGCTTATTATGACTTATATGTCTTTATATGCTATATGTATTAAGCATGTTTATGTTTTTATCATAATGTTATGTTTATAAAGCGATAATATTAAACCAAAGTAATTGAAATCGAGGGTAAGTATGAGCATAGCTAGTCTTTGTCATCACCGTGGCATCCCCCATCGATTTATTGTGCGAGGATGATGCAGATGACCGTGGACCGGGAGCTGGATTTTGGACGGGGCCACGCTACATGTTATGCTTTACCTTTAGTCGTATTTTGAGAGATTTGTAATATATAACACTTTACTCTTTGAAATTACCGTATTTAGAGTTGTTTCATTCAACTCTTGAACGTTGTTGTAACATTTTGGGTTTTAAGTATAATTAATGACGCTTTGGTTTAAGACTTAATTAATTTCGCCTTAGTAATTAAAGTCGACTAAAAACCAGGTTATTACTGATTGGTATCGAGTGACTCGTGTAGTAACATGAATTGCCTAATGCGATTTATGTTTACCTAACGAGACACTGGCTGCATACAAACATATTAATATGTTAAACCGCAAGACTACTAGGATCAAATAGTAAATTAGATTTTTCTTCAATTAGATCACTTAAATAATAACTTTAAATCGCTTTAAAGTGTGAGGATGTGTAGAAACTTTAAGGACCGACCGTAGACTAAGGACTTTTAAATAGCGAACTACTGCCCTCAAAATAAAATACACTAACTATCGTGTGCTTGCTACTTGCTGATGTGACTAACTAAAACTAACAACTATCCTCGGATATAAAATCTAAGTAATAAGTTTAATTCTCGAAGATTGGAGCCATTAATCAAATACATGACGACAAAACCTCAAACGCAACAAATGGACGCATCAAGGACCTTACAACTGATAAGACGTTCAACATCTCGAAGATTTCTGTCGCGAAGAAGATTTCCACAACTTCATCTAATTATCCTCTTTAACTAAAATTTTTATTTCGTTTCCTTTTAAAAATTTTAACCTCTTTAACCTTTTCTTCTAACTCTCTAGATTCCTAAATCCATAATTCCTAATAACTACCTCTCAAATGAATTTCCATTCCTACTCCTTAATCTCGCAAAACGATTTCACTTTTCCCCTTTCAATTTCGTAAACTTCTTTGAAATTATTCGCAAAAAACCCTCGAAACTTTATTATTTTTCAAACTATTAAACTTACTATCTTTCCAAAATGTATTAATCTTCATAAATTTATACTCCCTCTATTTCACTCAATTAGCCCCACTTTCCTTTTTCGGCAGTTTCACTCATTTAGCCCCATTACTATTTAAGACAACTTTATACAATCAAAATAACACTTTTACCCCTACTAATATATTCATTTTACCAAAATACCACACACTTTATCCTCTAAAATGGACCCCACTCAATCAAACTACCAATATTACCCTTAACTTTTCATTTTCCTTAAAAATAGTGCAAAAGCCCATGGGGCTTTTTCAATGAAATGGAGAGAGTAATTCCTAATTACTTTCTATAAATAACAATCATGTTTTCCCTTTAAAATATCTTCTAAACTTATTCATTTAATTCTAAAATTTAATTTCGTGATTTTAAATACCTTGAAATTACTATGTTTTAAATCGTATATTCTTTACCTTATATACTATCGAACTTGATTAATTTCAAACTTTTGAACTTATCACTACTTTTTCTAAACTCTCAACCTTAAAAATGAATCTATAGCTTCTCTCTTGAATTTGATAAATATGTTTAAAATTTTCTTAAGGGGGGTAGGACAAAATATGATGATTTAAAATCATTGATTAAGATTATTGAAAACCATTATTTCAACCAACTTTAAACTATATAGTTAATTTCAAATAAAATTATAATTTGTTTATTTTAAAACCCTTATAATTTTAATTTAAATTAATTCCGTACAAAAACTTCTAGGCCCCACCTTGTTGAAAACCTCTTTGAAGTCGATTTTAGAAAATAACAATCTAGCAACATTTCTGTATTAATTCAAAATATTCTATTTACAAATATAAAATGTTTATATCTTTTAATCTTCTCACTCTATCTAACACCTTAATAATAATTCAGAAATTCAAACTTTTGAAAAGTCATATACCACTACCAAAATAAAATGTCATTATCGAAACTTGTGAAGACTTGTTACCTTCTCAAACTGCCTTGTCTAACTGCGAGCAGCTATCCACTCTATCCAAGTTTCGGGACGAAACTTTTCTTAAGGGGGTAGGTTTGTAACACCCCGTGTTATTTTAACACAATTTGATAAAAGAATTTAATTCCTTAAATTAAATTCATCCTTTTCCCATATAATAAAAATGCGACTGAAATTTTTTCGCCAAATAATACTAAATTTCCTAAGTCCAAATTTAAAAACTTTGAAAAATTAAATTTTTATATTATCTTTAGAATTGAAAAAGAAACACATTTCAAAATTTTATAAAAATCAACACAAAATAAATATCGCCTTTCAAATTTCAAAAAGATTAAGTTATGTTTACTATTCACAAAAATAAATGTAAAACCTTTTATTCATAAAATTCAATTTCAGACATTTTTCGTTTTCAAAATAAAAATGGTTAAGAAGTAATCATTTTGATTTTTATTATTAAATCATATTATATTAAATATCTAATTACTATTTCATTTCTATTAAACTAGTTTCTTCTAAAATTGTCGAAATTTGAAGTTACACCTAATTTAAAGTGATTAACTTTTTGACGGCTAAATATAATTCTTTAAATCTATAACATTCAACGAAAAAAATAAGTATTTCGACCTAGGAAATTTTTATTCAAAATTTAGAGGATTAAGATCCGATTTTTATATTTAGTACCTTTTGAAAGTTAGTTTTATTTTTATTTCCGATTTTATTTCAAAACACTATTTTAGGATCATATCTTTTATTTCGAGACCTTTCATGATCACAAGAATAGAAAATTTTGAGAAACGAAAATCAAGCCCGAAAATTTGACTTTTGACTTTTGACCTTCCTTAGTCAAATTTTATCTTCTTCCATTTTCTTACACATTTACTTACACCATTATACTTATCATCATCACTTTCATTTTATTTTATATTTAAATTTAAAGTTTGTATTTTTAATAAAAATATAATTACAATTTCAATACTACTACTTTAATATTACCATTTTCAATTCCGTCACTTTTAAATATTTTCTAAAGTAGTAAATAAAATATTTTAGTCTTAAATTTATAAAATGAATACTTTTCAGAAAATCGTCAAAACAACACATTTTAACTTTACTGCTTTTTCTTACCCGAATTATTTCGTAACGCGTTTTTCGAGAACGAGATATTTTAAAATATCGGGGGGACAAACTATTCATCAAATAGTAATATGGACTATTTTGGTTTTATGTGATGATGATGATTCCTTTTGTTTTTAATTAAACTTTATTTAATTTAATTACTTTACTTAACCTAGTTTATTTTCTAACTTATTTAAACAAACTACAAAGAGCAACATCAAGTCTTTTCTTCTCCATTTTGCCGTGAGCACTTCTCCATTATGCTCCCTTTATTTTTCTTCCATTTCTTTCCAAAAACCTCTAAAATAAAACCTTAATAATATTTCTAATAATTACTAAGTGTTCTAAGTTCTTTAGATGGGTTTTAGGAGCTAACTTTGTAACACCCCGTGTTAATTTAATTCATTAATTAACCATAAATTTCTAATTTCAAACCTTAAATCAAATCCTAACCTTTTAACCTTCCGAAATCACTATTTTTGCAAAACTTTCACTTTGCAAAATTTATCGACTTCTTTAAAACTTTTGAAAATTTTTGAATAATGAAATAAATATTTTAGTCTTAAAATTCAAAAGTAGAAATATTTCGAAAAATAGTCAAACGTGCACACTTTGACTTTATCGCTTTTGACACTGATTTTTTTAAAGCTGATACATTTCGTGAACAACTTTTTAACATCAAATATCCTTAGGAAGCTTCTTATTTTGACACTAGTATGTCAAGTTGATTTCATGACTCATTTATTTAATTTAATTAAACTTTATTTCTAATTAAAACAAACCTAAACCTAATTCATTTAACCTAAAAATATACTAACTTGTTCCCTTATTTTCACAAGTGCAAAAACATCATTTTCTTCTCCATTTTCAGCCGTGTGCCCTTTACCCCATTTCTCCCTTTGATTTTCTTTCATTTTTACTCTAAAACATCCTAAATAAAACCCTAAATATTACTCTAATACTTACTAGTATTATTTAGCTAATTAGAAGGTATTCAAGCTTACTATCTCGGGTTTATTTTTGAAGGTGAAGACGGGTTTGAGGGTGAAGCTTTGGACTTAGATAATTTAGTCGATCCCGATAATCAATAACTTGCCAAATCAAGGTGACTAACTATGTCTTGTATTATCCTTTTAGTAAATTAATTTGTTTTGTTATTATGATTTTATGAGTATGAAAATTATGTTAAATATGTTAAACATCACCTATATGTACTTGTGTGTTTAGGTGTTGTATAATAAAATGATAATAAATAAGTTATATTGATAATAGATTAGTTGTAGTAAAATAATACTATGTTTAGTTAAATTAATTTGAGCACTTTTAATTTGTGTTCATATGATTTTTATATTTAGTTATGTTTTATTTAAGTATTAGTCATATATAAAAATTATGTGAAGTATTAACAATGAGTTTAAAGTGATTAAAATCGAAAATAGAAATTATATGTTCATATGTAATATACTCGGCATTTCCCTATTTTTTTTATATATTTTCACTTTTAATTTTTGTAAATTATATGTAGTGTTAAGTTAGTATAAAATGGATGTTCCTATGAAAAAAACTAAATTAGGAAAGCTAATTATAAATTATTAAAATCGAAATAAGTGTTCTTGAGTTGTTCTTGAGTTCTTCATGTGTGTTCTTGATTTATTCATGTTGATGTTCATCCTTGTTACTCATTTTGATTTCATTTTAATTTATGTTTGTTAATAATTTGTGTTTATGTTTAGTTATTGTTTTATGTATTACTTATTATTATACTATAAATCAACTAGAACATTATAAATCATTTAGATTAAAAAGTTAGAAAATTAAAGTGTTGAAAAACACTATTCATAAATATAAATGAAATTGTTAGTAAATTTCATTTTAGTTTAAATCATTTTAGTATAATTAGAATAATTAAAATATAAAGACTTTAAGCTAAAAACCGATAAAATAGAAAAAATGAAAATTTAGAACTACCCTAGCTTGCTCACGGCATTTACATGTTTTTAGGGTTAAATTTTGCTTTTATCACTTTTTAGTTTATTGTTAATATAATTTAATTATTAGTTAATAAATTAGAATTAAGAAATTAAAAGAAATAAATGAATTTTGATGTTATACATAAGTCACACGACATACATGATAAAATGGGTTAAATTTGACTAAAATGAAATTATCACTAAGTCACTGAAGTTAAATAGTAATTAGAATTGAATTTTAGTATAAACCGATTTAGTTATAAATGAAATATTGTAAACCGATAAAAATATGTAACCGTTATGAAAATGAACTAAATCGTGTGTTACTGCCTTTGCTATTTTGGACTGTTGATATTGGACATACGGACTAAAATGAATCATCCACGATACTATTATTTTTAAAAATGAAAATCGCTAAATTTAGTTAATAGACGACTAAATTTAACTAAGTCTCATTTTAAAATAAATATCATTATCACTTTTTACAAATTGAACTTAACATTTTTAAAACTAGAATTTTAAAATGAAATTCATTATCACTTTTTACAAACCGAACTTAACGTCTTTAAGACTAGACTTTAAAATATTTTCAAAAATCGCCTAAGTACAAAACGAACTTAACGACTTTAAAACTAGAAATCTATACTTAGGAAATAAAAGATTTAGTTTTATACCTAAAATATCAAAGTATAGAAATGCGTATAAATACGATGAATAGTTAAATACGATGAATAGTTAAATACGATGAATAGTTAAATATCTTTGAATAGTTAAATACGATGAATAGTAAAATACGATGAATAGTAAATACGATGAATAGTAAAATACGATGAATAGTGAATACGGTGAATAGTGAATAGTGAATAGTGAAATATTAAAAATAATTAAAATTTTTACTAAGCATAGGAAAATTTAAAATAAATAAGTAAATGACTTAAAGTGCTTTGAAAAACACTTAAATAAAATTTGGACATACTAATAAGCGATTCAATTTAAAATCTTTAAAACGTTAATAATTAACAACACTTCCAATAATAAACGAATGTGTTATGTGATCATATGAAACCTACCATTCAAATAAAACGTTTGTGTGAGACTAGGAGAGTCTAGTAACATGTGATATGTAATATCAAATAAATAATAAATCTTGAGTAAGTTTAAATAAAAGGTCAAGCTTGGGCCTCAGATATGAAAACGTCAATCGTGAGTGAAGTGGGGTTTAAGATAGTCTTGTGGCGGTCGCATTCTTGGGACAAGATAATTGAATATGCCATGGTTTTTGCCACGGGCTTTAGGAAATGGTCGTTTTATCTGGAGTTAAGGTGCTCTACGAATAGCGTGGCCCATTCTTAACGTGGATACTAATGTACATGTACTAGACTAGGGTTTAATTCACTCTATTTCGCTAAAGTTATCACGGCCACCGTAACATTATGTGCATATGCGCTTTACGGTTCTGTCTCCTTGCCGTGTTTCGTCTTTATTGGACGCGACACTTGCATTCGTTCTTACCCTGCGTAAAGATTACTTGACGAGATTGTATCTGAAGTTCGAATCATTTCGAACACTAGAGGATGAGATGCAAGTATTATAGTATTCGGCGTGGTTTACGAGTCGAGTAAGCCTCTGCACTATGGAAGTGAGATGCAATCGATCAGAGTACAAGGGCCTACTCAGTGGTCAGGCTCGTAAGCAGTATGTGTTGTTTGTTGTTTGAATTAAATGAGAATGAGTGTGTACCATCTTCGAAAACTAAAGACCACAACTTTCTGAATTGAATCGAATCTGTATGAGGAGAGTGATAAGATATGTATGTTTGATTGCGATCCGATATCGCCTTGTAATGCCATAGAATTATTGTGACACTATTGCTATGCTGTTATGTGTTATTTGCCTTCATAATTGAATATCATGCTTATATGATTTATCGCTTTAACCGCATGCTTATTATGACATATATGTCTTTACATGCTAATTGTATTAAGCACGTTTAAGTTTTTATTATAATGTTATGTTTATAAAGCGATAATATTAAACCAAAGTAATTGAAATCGAGGGTAAGTATGAGCATAGCTAGTCACTGTCCGCTCAGCGGGCATCCCCCCAATAGTTTATTGTGCAGGACGATCGTGGACCAGGAGCTGGATTTTGGATGGGGCCACGAGACGTTTTTACGCTTTGCTTTTGTTGCTTTTGAGAGATTTGTAACATATATAACGCTACTCCTTTTATTCTCCGTATTTAGAGTTGTTCTATTCAACTCTTAAACGATGATATAATATTTTGGGTTATTTGTATAATTAATAACTTATTGGTTTAAGACTTAATTAATTTCGCCTTTAGTAATTAAAGTCGAGCTAAAAACCAGGTTGTTCTGATTGATATCAAAGTCGACTCGTGGCCAGTAACATGAATTGCCTAATGCGATTTATGCTTACCTAACGAGAGACACCTGGGCGGTACAAACATATTAATATGTTTACCCGCAAGACTACTAGGATCAAATAATAAATTAGATTTTTCTTTATTAGATCACTTAATTAATAAACTTAAAATCGCTTTAAAGTGTGAGGATGGGTAGAAACCTTAAGGACCGACCATAGGCTAAGGACTTTTGAATAACAAATTACTTCCCTCAAAATAAAGTACACTAATTATCGTATGCTTGCTACTTGCTGAAGTGACTGACTAAAACTAACAACTATCCTCGGATATAAAATCTAAATAATAATCCAACTTTCGAGGATCAAGCGCCAAAGGAGTACCCAGACGGCACGGAGTGAAGACATCTGTTAAATTCAGAACCAATTCCACAAAAATACATTCTCCCTCTCTCCTACTTTTATATCCTTCCTAAGAAAATGTACTAGATACATTTTAAAATCCTAAAACCGATGTAACCAAAAATTACATCTCAATGAAATAAAATACCTAACTTCTGTGCTTACTTGCATAACTGCCGTTATTGCATTTACTTTCAAGTAAAAGCTATCAATGATAAGCATGTCTTCTAACCTCTCGCAATACTAATAAGTTCCTTCACGTCTTAATTCTTTCAGAATGGCTGCACCTCCAATGACAGACGAGGAAAGACACCTCCTGGCAGAAGAATCTTTGATCCGTTTGGCAGAAATAGCCACGGACAACGCAAACCGCCAACATCATCCAAGCGCGTTTGATCGTGTCTCACGTCATCGACCACAAGAATACTCGGGTTCAAGTAACCCTATCGATCTCACGAATTGGCTAGAAGAGATGAAAAAGCTGATGGACCTAAGCAGGACACCTCCAGAGGATAGGGTAAACATCGCCGCCTACTACTTGAAAGGCGAGGCGAATGATTGGTGGAACGTGGTCAGGACCAACGAGCCTGACGCCACGTTCACATGGTACGAGTTCACAACGAAAATCAAGGAGAAGTACTTTGGGTATCCGTTGTCAGAAGGAAGAGGAATTCATAGCTCTTAAGATGGGGGACATGACACTCCAAGAATACACCGCAAAATTTCAACAGCTGGCCAAATTTGGGGCTGCGATCGCTCCCAACGAAAGGGCCATGACCCAGAGGTATCTGCGCAATATGTCCAACACTATGCGTACCCACATGAGTACCAACACCTACAATACCGTTGATGCAGCGTATGAATGCGCATGTAGCCTATGGGCTTCTCTGGAGTTAGAAAAGGCTGAAAAGAAGAAGAAGGTGTTCGTGCCTTCCGTGTCACAGTCGAGCTTCATTCAGAAGCCGAACTATCAACGCCCGATCCAACAGAGGCAGAATTTTCAGAGGCCTGCGTTCCAAAACAGGCTTCCTGCCGGGAACAACGAGAGAGCCATGGTTGCAGGAAGGGCTCCTCAACCAAGGGTCAAGGCCGGAATTGTCGTATATGCCGCAAGGCACTACATGAGGAGGCGGTGCAATGGCCTACCAATTACTGCTTTCAAATGTAAGATGGTAGGACATAAGTCAAATGTATGTCCCAACAACGAACACGGCTCTGTTCTTTGGGGTACCATGATGCGTGGTGGTGCGAGGCGAGTTTATGTGCTCATGGAAGCTGAGGCAGAGGAATCACCTGAGGCCGACGTCATCACTGGTATTTTTCCTGTTAATTCTGTGAATGCGGTTATATTGTTTGACACTGGGGCATCATTGTCCTTTATATCATCTAAATTTATTCATAAAGCTAATCTCACAAAATTTGAATCAATAGAAGCAAATATTTCCCTACCAAACGGTAAAATTCTCAAATGCTCAAAAATTTTCAAAGAAACTCCTATCACAATTCATAAAACAATCTTTCCTTCCGACCTTATTCTTTTTGACATGCCGGAGTTCGACGTCATACTGGGTATCGACTGGTTGACTAAGTACCATGCCACGTTCGAGTGCCGAGACCGGAAAATTCGCTTGAAGCATCCTACGGGGACTAGAGTCACGTATCAGAAGACTTCGCCAGTTAAGGGGGCGAAAATCATCTCTGTGCTTCAACTACAACGGCTAGAAAGAAAAGGGCACCAAGTGTATTTATGCAGCGTTAACGAGGTCAAGGAAAGCGTGAACATTGGAGCTATTCACGTAGTACGGGAATTCCCTGACGTCTTTCCAGACGATTTGCCAGGCTTGCCACCTGCGCGTGATGTTGAGTTCTCTATCGACCTTGCGCCAGGCACGGCCCCAATCTCAAAGGCACCCTATAGGATGGCACCAGTAGAACTGCAGGAATTAAAGAAACAACTAGAAGAAATGATTGAAAAGGGTTTCATAAGACCGAGTGTCTCACCCTGGGGAGCACCTGTTCTCTTTGTGAAGAAGAAGGATGGCAGTATGAGGCTGTGCATTGACTACAGGGAATTGAACAAGGTGACCATTAAGAACCGCTACCCTTTGCCCAGAATCGACGACCTTTTTGACCAACTAAAAGGCGCAGGAGTGTTTTCTAAGATCGACCTGAGGTCAGGTTACCATCAAATTGCGGTGAGAGAACAGGATATCCAAAAGACTGCTTTCAGAAGCAGATACGGCCATTATGAATTCAAGGTTATGCCTTTCGGGTTGACAAATGCACCAGCAGTATTCATGGATCAAATGAACAGAACTTTCCACGAGTACTTGGACGTATGCGTGGTTGTATTCATTGACGATATCCTAATCTACTCAAAGACTGGAGCAGAACACGAGGAACATCTCCGTATCATTTTGGGAATACTGAGGGAGTATAAGTGGTATGCTAAGCTATCCAAATGCGAGTTTTGGCTCGAGAAAGTAGCATTCCTAGGTCACGTCATCTCGAAGGACGGAGTGATGGTAGATCCTGCAAAGATCGACGCAGTAAAAGAATGGAAGGCTCCCACAAATATAACTGAGATACGCAGCTTCCTAGGTTTGGCAGGATACTACAGAAGATTTGTTCCAGACTTCTCCAAAGTAGCACGACCTATGACCAAGTTATTACAGAAAGAATCTAAGTTCATATGGAGTGAAGAGTGCGAGAATGCGTTCCAGGAACTCAAGACAAGGCTTACCACAGCACCCGTCTTAGCTCTACCTACGGATGGAGACGAGTATGAAGTCTACAGTGACGCCTCACTGAATGGCCTAGGTTGCGTACTGATGCAACAAGGGAAGGTCATTGCTTATACGTCAAGGCAGTTAAAGGTTCATGAACGAAACTACCCAACTCATGACCTAGAATTAGCAGCTGTGGTGTTTGCTTTGAAAATCTGGCGTCATTACCTCTACGGAGTGAGTATCAAGTTCTACACAGACCACAAGAGCCTGAAATACATCTTCACACAGAAGGAACTCAACATGAGACAACGTCGGTGGTTAGAACTGATCAAGGACTATAAGATTGAACTATTGTACCATGAGGGTAAGGCGAACGTTGTTGCTGACGCTCTGAGTAGAAAAACTACGCATACCCTTAATAACATTTGGGAGATTCCGGCTGGTATTGTCAGAGACTTCAAGAGGATGAACTTAGAGTTGGTTCAGTCTGACGATGCTGATTTGAACGCAATGATCGCAGAGCCGGAGTTATATCACGAGATTAGAGCTCTACAATGGGAGGATGAAGAACTCGTGAAAATCAGAAGGGAAATTCCTTCAGGAAACCGAGTAGGGTTTGAGATTAAACCTGACGGGAGTTTGAGATTCAAAGAAAGGTGGTGTGTGCCTGACGTACCAGTTTTAAAGAGAAGGATCCTCGACGAGGCACATAGTACGCGATACTCCATACATCCAGGTTCTGATAAGATGTACCAAGATTTAAAGCTGAGGTTCTGGTGGGTAGGAATGAAAGCAGAGATTGCCGAGTACGTTGCAAAGTGCCTAATCTGCCAGAAGGTGAAATTCGAGCATCAACGCCCTGGGGGACTACTACAACCCTTGGACATCCCATTGGGAAAGTGGGACTCCATTTCCATGGATTTCATAACGGGATTGCCAAGGACTCACAAGGGAAATAATGCGATTTGGGTAATAGTGGACCGTTTGACCAAGTCGGCCCATTTTCTACCAATCAAAGACACTTGGAGTCTTGAAGAACTAGCTAAGGCTTATGAGAAGGAGGTGATCCGATTACACGGCGTACCACTGGACATTATTTCGGATAGGGATCCAAGATTCACCTCTCATTTCTGGGAGAAACTACAAGCAGCCTTGGGAAGCCAATTGAAAATGAGCACCGCTTTCCATCCTGCGACCGATGGTCAAACTGAACGAACTATCCAAACGGTCGAAGACATGCTCAGGGCTTGTGCCTTAGAATTCAACGAGAATTGGGAGAAAAGTCTACCTTTGATTGAATTCTCCTACAACAATAGCTTCCATGCAAGCTTAGGTTGTGCCCCATTCGAGGCACTCTACGGGAGGAAGTGTCGTAGCCCAGTCTGTTGGGACGATGCTAGTGATAACGTGGGTACAGGACCAGAGGTTATTCAAGACCAGATTGAACACATCAAAATCATTCGTGAACGACTACAAGCGGCCCAAGACCGTCAGAAGATGTATGCCAACAAACATCGCCGACCTATTGAGTTCGAAGTCGGTGATCATGTGTTCTTGAAAGTATCACCCATGAAGGGGGTCCGACGTTTCGGTTTGAAAGGAAAATTGAGTCCTAAATATGTGGGACCATATGAGATAACCGACAGAATTGGTGAGGTAGCCTATCGCCTAGCATTACCACCCAATTTGTCGAAGGTTCACAACGTGTTTCACGTTTCCCAACTGAGGCGATACAGGAGTGACCCAAGTCATATCATTACTCCTGACGTGATCGCAGTTGAGCCTAATTTACTATACTCCGAGAGACCTGTCAAGATTCTAGCACGAGAAACCAAGAGGTTGAGGCGGAAGACGGTTCCCTTAGTGAAGGTGCTATGGAAGGGTCAATTGACTGAACAAGCAACTTGGGAGACCGAAGCCTCTATGAAGGAGAAATACCCCGATTTGCCGCTTACCACAGGTGAAAATCCTATTCTTCATTCAAGTTTCGGGACGAAACTTTTCTAAGGGGGGAGGTTTGTAACACCCCGTGTTAATTTAATTCATTAATTAACCATAAATTTCTAATTTCAAACCTTAAATCAAATCCTAACCTTTTAACCTTCCGAAATCACTATTTTTGCAAAACTTTCACTTTGCAAAATTTATCGACTTCTTTAAAACTTTTGAAAATTTTTGAATAATGAAATAAATATTTTAGTCTTAAAATTCAAAAGTAGAAATATTTCGAAAAATAGTCAAACGTGCACACTTTGACTTTATCGCTTTTGACACCCGATTTTTTTTAAAACTGATAAATTTCGTGAAAAACTTTTTAACATCAAATATCCTTAGGAAGCTTCTTATTTTGACACTAGTATGTCAAGTTGATTTCATGACTCATTTATTTAATTTAATTAAACTTTATTTCTAATTAAAACAAACCTAAACCTAATTCATTTAACCTAAAAATATACTAACTTGTTCCCTTATTTTCACAAGTGCAAAAACATCATTTTCTTCTCCATTTTGAGCCGTGCCCCTTTACCCCATTTCTCCCTTTGATTTTCTTTCATTTTAACTCTAAAACATCCTAAATAAAACCCTAAATATTACTCTAATACTTACTAGTATTATTTAGCTAATTAGAAGGTATTCAAGCTTACTATCTCGGGTTTATTTTTGAAGGTGAAGACGGGTTTGAGGGTGAAGCTTTGGACTTAGATAATTTAGTCGATCCCGATAATCAATAACTTGCCAAATCAAGGTGACTAACTATGTCTTGTATTATCCTTTTAGTAAATTAATTTGTTTTGTTATTATGATTTTATGAGTATGAAAATTATGTTAAATATGTTAAACATCACCTATATGTACTTGTGTGTTTAGGTGTTGTATAATAAAATGATAATAAATAAGTTATATTGATAATAGATTAGTTGTAGTAAAATAATACTATGTTTAGTTAAATTAATTTGAGCACTTTTAATTTGTGTTCATATGATTTTTATATTTAGTTATGTTTTATTTAAGTATTAGTCATATATAAAAATTATGTGAAGTATTAACAATGAGTTTAAAGTGATTAAAATCGAAAATAGAAATTATATGTTCATATGTAATATACTCGGCATTTCCCTATTTTTTTTTATATATTTTCACTTTTAATTTTTGTAAATTATATGTAGTGTTAAGTTAGTATAAAATGGATGTTCCTATGAAAAAAAAAACTAAATTAGGAAAACGAATTATAAATTATTAAAATCGAAATAAGTGTTCTTGAGTTGTTCTTGAGTTCTTCATGTGTGTTCTTGATTTATTCATGTTGATGTTCATCCTTGTTACTCATTTTGATTTCATTTTAATTTATGTTTGTTAATAATTTGTGTTTATGTTTAGTTATTGTTTTATGTATTACTTATTATTATACTATAAATCAACTAGAACATTATAAATCATTTAGATTAAAAAGTTAGAAAATTAAAGTGTTGAAAAACACTATTCATAAATATAAATGAAATTGTTAGTAAATTTCATTTTAGTTTAAATCATTTTAGTATAATTAGAATAATTAAAATATAAAGACTTTAAGCTAAAAACCGATAAAATCGAAAAAATGAAAATTTAGAACTACCCTAGCTTGCTCACGGCATTTACATGTTTTTAGGGTTAAATTTTGCTTTTATCACTTTTTAGTTTATTGTTAATATAATTTAATTATTAGTTAATAAATTAGAATTAAGAAATTAAAAGAAATAAATGAATTTTGATGTTATACATAAGTCACACGACATACATGATAAAATGGGTTAAATTTGACTAAAATGAAATTATCACTAAGTCACTGAAGTTAAATAGTAATTAGAATTGAATTTTAGTATAAACCGATTTAGTTATAAATGAAATATTGTAAACCGATAAAAATATGTAACCGTTATGAAAATGAACTAAATCGTATTATCGCCTTTTGCTATTTTGAATTTGTTGATATTGGACATACGGACTAAAATGAATCATCCACGATACTATTATTTTTAAAAATGAAAATCGCTAAATTTAGTTAATAGACGACTAAATTTAACTAAGTCTCATTTTAAAATAAATATCATTATCACTTTTTACAAATTGAACTTAACATTTTTAAAACTAGAATTTTAAAATGAAATTCATTATCACTTTTTACAAACCGAACTTAACGTCTTTAAGACTAGACTTTAAAATATTTTCAAAAATCGCCTAAGTACAAAACGAACTTAACGACTTTAAAACTAGAAATCTATACTTAGGAAATAAAAGATTTAGTTTTATACCTAAAATATCTAAGTATAGAAATGCGTATAAATACGATGAATAGTTAAATACGATGAATAGTTAAATACGATGAATAGTTAAATATGCTGAATAGTTAAATACGATGAATAGTAAAATACGATGAATAGTAAATACGATGAATAGTAAAATACGATGAATAGTGAATACGGTGAATAGTGAATAGTGAATAGTGAAATATTAAAAATAATTAAAATTTTTACTAAGCATAGGAAAATTTAAAATAAATAAGTAAATGACTTAAAGTGCTTTGAAAAACACTTAAATAAAATTTGGACATACTAATAAACGATTCAATTTAAAATCTTGAAAACGTTAATAATTAACAACACTTCCAATAATAAACGAATGTGTTATGTGATCATATGAAACCTACCATTCAAATAAAACGTTTGACGCTGAGACTAGGAGAGTCTAGTAACATGTGATATGTAATATCAAATAAATAATAAATCTTGAGTAAGTTTAAAAAAAAGGTCAAGCTTGGGCCTCAGATATGAAAACGTCAATCGTGAGTGAAGTGGGGTTTAAGATAGTCTTGTGGCGGTCGCCATTGCCGGACAAGATAATTGAATATGCCATGGTTTTTGCCACAGGCTTTAGGAAATGGTCGTTTTATCTGGAGTTAAGGTGCTCTACGAATAGCGTGGCCCATTCTTAACGTGGATACTAATGTACATGTACTAGACTAGGGTTTAATTCACTCTATTTCGCTAAAGTTATCAGGGCCACCGTAACATTATGTGCATATGCGCTTTACGGTTCTGTCTCCTTGCCGTGTTTCGTCTTTATTGGACGCGACACTTGCATTCGTTCTTACCCTGCGTAAAGATTACTTGACGAGATTGTATCTGAAGTTCGAATCATTTCGAACACTAGAGGATGAGATGCAAGTATTATAGTATTCGGCGTGGTTTACGAGTCGAGTAAGCCTCTGCACTATGGAAGTGAGATGCAATCGATCAGAGTACAAGGGCCTACTCAGTGGTCAGGCTCGTAAGCAGTATGTGTTGTTTGTTGTTTGAATTAAATGAGAATGAGTGTGTACCATCTTCGAAAACTAAAGACCACAACTTTCTGAATTGAATCGAGTCTGTATGAGGAGAGTGATAAGATATGTATGTTTGATTGCGATCCGATATCGCCTTGTAATGCCATTGAATTATTGTGATACTATTGCTATGCTATTATGTGTTATTTGCCTTCATAATTGAATATCATGCTTATATGATTTATCGCTTTAACCGCATGCTTATTATGACATATATGTCTTTACATGCTAATTGTATTAAGCACGTTTAAGTTTTTATCATAATGTTATGTTTATAAAGCGATAATATTAAACCAAAGTAATTGAAATCGAGGGTAAGTATGAGCATAGCTAGTCACTGTCCGCTCAGCGGGCATCCCCCCAATAGTTTATTGTGCAGGACGATCGTGGACCAGGAGCTGGATTTTGGATGGGGCCACGAGACGTTTTTACGCTTTGCTTTTGTTGCTTTTGAGAGATATGTAACATATATAACGCTACTCCTTTTATTCTCCGTATTTAGAGTTGTTCTATTCAACTCTTAAACGATGATATAATATTTTGGGTTATTTGTATAATTAATAACGCTGGTTTAAGACTTAATTAATTTCCGCCTTAGTAATTAAAGTCGACTAAAAACCAGGTTGTTACAAACTTGCTTGGATTTTTGGGTGAAGATCTTGGGTATTATGGGTGTAGAAAAATCCGATCTAAAATTTATTTTAGATCCCCGACGATTAACATTCTAAATAAGGTGACTAACTATATATATCTCATATTAGCCTCCTTGTAAATTAATTTGATTTTTATTATAAGTTTTATGAGTATGATTCTTATGTTAAAATATGTTAAACATCAATGATTTGTATTTGTATGTTATGTGTAGTATAATAAAATGATAATAAATAATTAATATTGATAATAGTTAAGTTGTAGTATTATGTTTATATGTTTAGTTAAATTAATTTTGAGCATTTTTAATTTATGTTCATATGATTTTTATGTTTAGTTATGTTTTATTTAAGTAGTAATCATATATAAAAATTATGTGAAATATTAACAATGAGTTTAAAGTGATTAAAATCGAAAATGAAAATTTGTACAAAAACATACATATACACGGCATTTCTAATTTTTTTTAATATATTTTCACTTTTAATTTTTGTAAATAATATGTTAGAATAAGTTAGTTAAAATGGATGCTACCATGTAAAAAGAATTAAATTAGGAAAATAAATTATAAGTTGTTAAAATCAAAATTAGTGTTCTTGAGCTTTATTATGATCTTCATGAGTGTTCTTAAATTCTACATGTTGATGTTCATCAATATTGTTCACTTTGATTATGTTTTATATTATGTTTGTTTATAATTTGTGTTTATGTTTAGTTATTGTTTTATATATTACTTAGTATTATACCATAAATCAACTAGAACATTATAAATCATTTAGATTAAAAAGTTAGGAATTTAAAGTGTTGGAAAACACTATTCATAAATATAAATGAAATTTTTAGTAAGTTTCATTTTAGTTTAAATCGTTTTAGTATAATTAGAATAATTAAATTATAAAAACTTTAAGTTAAAAACCGATAAAATCGAAAAATAAAATTTTGGAAACACCATGGGCTACTCACGGCATTTCTACATTTTTTTTAGGTTAAAATTTACTTTTATCACTTTTTAGTTTAATTGTTAAAATAACTTAATTAGTAGTTAATAAATTGAATTAAGAAATTAAAAGAAATAAATCAATTTTGACTTATACATACATACCACACGACATATACACTTAAATGGACTGAATTTTGACCAAAATGAAAATATTACTAAGTCACTAAAGTTTACTAGTTAATAGAATTGAATTTTTGTATAAATCGATTTAGTTAGAAATGAAATATATTAAACCGATAAAAATGTTTAGCCATTATAAAAATGAATTGAATCGTGTGCTACTGCCTTTGCAAATATGGGACTGTTGGATTTGGACATACGGACTAAAATGAACCATCCACGATACTATAATTATTAAAAATGAAAATCATTAAAATTAGTATGTAGATGACTAAATTTAACTAAGTCGTATTTTTTTAAAATAAATGTCTTTATCACTTTTTACAAAACGAACTTAACGTTTTTAAAACTAGATTTTTAAACTTAGTAACTAAGTTACAATTTTGGATATTTTAGATATTTTTAGATATTTTAGATATTTTAGATATTTTTAGATATTTTAGATATTTTCAGATATTTTAGTTATTTTAGATATTTTTAGATATTTTTAAATATCTAGATATTTTCAAACAATCTTGAATAGTGAATAGTGAGAAATGAATAATTGAAAATTTTACTAAGTATAGAAAATTTTAAAATGAATAAGTAAATGACTTAAAGTGTTTTGAAAAACACTTAAATAAAATTGGACATATTAATAAACGTATTAATATAGAAACTTAAAAACGTTAATAATTAACAACACTTCAAATAATAAACGAATATGTTATGTGATCATATGAAACCTACAATTCAAATTAAACGTTTGACGCTGAAACTAGGAGAGTCTAGTAACATGTGATATGTAAATATCAAATAAATAATGAATATTGAGTAAGTTAAATAAAAGGTCAAGCTTGGGCCTCAGATAAGGGAGCGTCAATCGAGAGTGAAGTGGGGTTAAGATAGTCTTGTAGCGACGCCACTATCGTAGGTCAGCGAGCTTTGGCCATACCTGGTTAGTGTGGTTCATTGGTAGCATTATGTGCTTATGCGCTCTACCCATGCCATTACGCCTTAAGTCGTATAGCACATTCGTACAAGATAATGAATATGCCAAGGCTTTTGTCTCAGGCTTTAGGAAATAGTCGTATTATCTAGAGTTAAGGTGCTCTATGAATAGCATAGCCTACTCTTAACGTGGATACTAGTGTACATGTACTAGACTAGGGCTTTATTCCCCTATTTCGCTAAAGTTACCAGGGCCACCGTGACATTATGTGCTTATGCGCTTTGCGGTTCTGTCTCCTTGCCGAGTTTCGTCTTTATTGGACGCGACACTAGCATTCGTTCTTACCACATGTACAGATCACTTGACGAGATTGTATCTGAAGTTTTAATCATTTCGAACACTAGAGGATGAGATGCAAGTATTATAGTATTCGGCGTGGTTTACGAGTCGAGTAAGTCTCTGCACTATGGAAGTGAGATGCAATCGATCAGAGTACAAAGGCCTACTCAGTGGTCAGACTCGTAAGCAGTATGTGTTGTTTGTTGTATGATTAATTGAGAATGAGTGGGTACCATCTTCGAAAACTAAAGACCACAAGTTTCTGAATTGAATCGAGTCTGCATGAGGAGAATGATAAGATATGTATGTTTGATTGCGATCCGATATCGCCTTGTAATGCCATTGAATTATTGTGATACTATTGCTATGCTATTATGTGTTATTTGCCTTCATAATTGAATATCATGCTTATATGATTTATCGCTTTAAACCGCATGCTTATTATGACTTATATGTCTTTATATGCTATATGTATTAAGCATGTTTATGTTTTTATCATAATGTTATGTTTATAAAGCGATAATATTAAACCAAAGTAATTGAAATCGAGGGTAAGTATGAGCATAGCTAGTCCTTTGTCATTTCGTGAGCATCCCCATCATCGATTTATTGTGCGAGGATGATCGTGATAGGGAGTTTGGATTTTGGGCGGGGCCACGCTACATGTTATGCTTTACCTTTAGTCGTATTTTGAGAGATTTGTAATATATAACACTTTACTCTTTGAAATTACCGTATTTAGAGTTGTTTCATTCAACTCTTGAACGTTGTTGTAACATTTTGGGTTTTATGTATAATTAATGACGCTGGTTTAAGACTTAATTAATTTCCGCCTTAGTAATTAAAGTCGACTAAAAACCAGGTTGTTACAATGTCGCTTAATGGCGTGTGACCGCCATGATCCAATTAGTTCTAATTTGGTTACATACATGACAGTTAATGAGCTCAATAAAAAGGTTTACATTATAGTTATTAAACCATTAAGACAACACAAAGGCCAAGTGGGAGAATGTTAGAATATTTAATAATATTCAAGTGGCCTTTGCATTCCGGGTTTAATTAAAAGTTGAGTTCATATTAAATATTACAAGACTTTAATATATAACAGTCGACACCGTGATGGATCGGTTTTGATAAAAGTATTTAAAGTCGGGAATTATATTCCCTCCGACCTTACCCGAACAAATATTATTCTTTTGAAAAGGTGTGTTTGGTTTATTTGTGGCCATTGACTTTTATATATATAAAAGTAGATGAATGTACGTACAATACAGAATTGACAATGTACAAATAAACAAACACACAGAACATAAAAGAATATACAAGGAGGCAGTTATATCTCCATCAAAATAAAATTGCATCAAAGTTAGGGTTAAGGGGGAAAATCATATTAAAGATTTCATCTTTATTCTCATTATTGTTGCTATTACTTGATTGATTTCATCATGGAAGGTATGTACTTCTACTTTGATTTTCCTTATTGTTTTAGGGTTGAATTGATTCAGTCTAAATCGATCTTGGGTTAATTTCATTATAGAAATTATTAAATTATACTTACAGTGAAACCACAAATTCCATTTAAATCCTTGAGAAAACGTCGTTGCAACAGACCCCTAATTCCTGGGATTAAAATTTCACTGAGGATAGTTTAACAATAAATTCATTTAAATTATGAAAACATCTTAGAACGTGATTAAAATTTTTGTATGAACTCTTAAGACCTTTATGGTGATACTATGAAAAAATATTTCGAAATTAGAATTTATTTAGTGTCTCAAATAAATCGACAACACAGAATGGTAGAAGACAGATTTCTTTTACGATTCAATTCTTGTTAAGTTTTAATGTTTTCTAAACAAGGACTAAGACAAGGATTAAGCACGAAATTAAGGTTTAAGAAATAGGTAAGAGTCTCACTTAGAAGCCTTAGAATGTGGAAAAAGGATCCTCCAAAACCCTTGTTGAACACCCGACTCAAGATTACCCGAACTCGAACTAGAACTTGAATTCTTGTACCCGATTTTTATGGAGCGTGTTTTACTGATTTTTGGAGAGGGTTTTTGCAGAGATTTTGGAGTGAAAATGGCTGAGTGAATGATGAATGAAATGCTCATAATGGTTGGGGTTTATAGGGTTAAAAGGAGTGAATGGAAGAGTCCAAATACTTCCCCCAATCTTGATGAATTTCGGCCTTCAAGGAGAATAAGGGGGGCTGATTTTGTTAGTTCCTAAACACCATAATTCTTGTTATTTATTGCTTGTTGAATGATGTTTCCAAGAGTTGAATGTTGGTGCAAAAAATCAAGGGATGATTAATGAAGGAATGCATGTACATGCATGCATCCTAGGCGTGTGGAGTGTGTGAGTGTAGGACTTGGTTTTCCTCTTAATTTACTTAATGAATTATACTCCAAAGTGTATTTTTTATAAGATAAGAGCTTTGGGTAATCTTATTTGTATTATAAAAATAATTTAGTTTATAAAAATAATTTAGTTTATACTACACATTTGCTAAATAAATAGTTGTACAAAACAAATTCACCTTTCATAAATATATATCATGAGTTCCGAAGAATGTAAGGATTAAGATATATATAGAGCTGGCTTAGATGATGTGAGCTATGGGAGCTAGAAGAGATTGAAGAGCTGACCTTAATTAAGCTGAGCTACGAAGTGTGAACCAAAAAGATCCTAAAATTCTCGAGTATTACAGGTGAACCGATCGGTTCCCACCTAAACCGATAGGTTCTAAGAAATCCAGAAATTGGCAGCAACTTTGGCTCTTATTCGTGCATCCTGAACCTATAGGTTTGCTCTGAACCTATAGGTTTGACGTCCCAAATCGTCGTATTGGCTCCGAATCAACTCTCGGGCTTCGTCTTGACGTCACGATACTCGAAAGTGCTCCAGTTAACTCAGGTTTTAGCTCAGGACCGCCAAAACCTGCAAAATATGAACGAGGAGCAACAGTATCGCAATATAAAGCAAATAGCTCCTAAGATAATAGTGAAATCGAACAAATGCGAGCTAAATGCAACTGAACCGGGGGCATATAATCAATATAAATGACATACATCAAACGCCCCCAAACCAAACCTTTGCTTGTCCTCAAGCAAAAAGCGTCGGAGAAAATCAAAGTGTGGCGAACTTATCACGCTAGCATCTCAAAGTGGACGACCTATGCACATAAACTTACAAACCATAGTCTATTTCACCGAAAATAGAGCACAAGTCTCAACCATTCACACCAACGTCGTATTACTAGCTCCTCACGCTTTCGCAAAAATTAAACTTACGATAATTGAATTCAAGCAAGGCCAACCGAACATACCATTTTCCATTCCACCTTTCTTTCCGCATCATTCCATTTTTTCCTCTTTTCTTTTCTTTCTTTTTTTTTTTCTTCTTAAATGTGGAGCATCCCTCGTATGTTATACCGTTTAGCTTGACATTCACTCGGTAAAGATCGAGCTCGGGTACACATATTTCCTTAAGGGTTACATCATTGCTCATACTCTCGGTCACAACCAAATTCATGGCCATTGTGGTTACTCAAATCAATGAGTCCCCACCGAAAGCATCAAAGCATTGCTCCAACATTATTAGCATCCATCCATTTCATTCCACAAGCCAACTTTCCAAACATTCCACAAACCGTTGCCTCGCATGAATACCAATATCGAAAGTAAAAGAACGAAAAGCGATAAGAATTAAGCAAATACAAGTGGGCTAGTGTTTGAGACTCGCAATCTATTTATAGGAAACAAACATATAGTGCAAGCTACGACGATGGATTGCCGACTCGGAGATACCAAAGATCAAAATTAGCACACTAATCAAGTCTCCAAACTTGACAGTTCAAACCAAAATAAGTTTGGAAATTTCAAAATTTTAATTTTTTTGGTATTTTCTAAAATAATGCACACAAAATGAAAAAAGCAATAAATAAGCGCGAATGTGCTTTCCTCCCCCAAACCAGAACCGCACATTGTCCTCAATGTGAGCTAAATGCACAGCTAAGCAAACAAAGCGGAGGACACAGATCATAAAGGGTGGAGATAAAAGCGAGAAAGTGAAAGGGTAAAGGGTAAAGAGGACTCACATGCTCGTGAAGGAGCTCCCCCAAACCAAAACGAAGCAAGGGTCGTGGCTAGACATCCACAAATACGCATCCAAAAGACCCGTGAATAAGTGCTCCTCGAAATGAAGCAACAAAAACTGAGCTGAAATCCACGGAGAGTTGCTGGTGGCCCTGTCAAACCGATCGGTTCAGGCTGAAACCGATCGGTTTTGCCTGCGTTTGTCGTTTTCCAGCAATATTTAGCAAACTTTGAACCCGATGGGTTCCATAAACTCCATGACCTGCGCTCAAAACGCAGTGAAATACACCCTCCCTCACGCGCTCAAAAGTAAACTAATAATGTCAAAGTCAAAAACAAACCAAAATAAAGTACAACTGATTACAAAATGTCATCGGGTTGCCTCCCGGAGAGCGCTGGTTTATAATCCCGCACGACTCTTCAAAGGTCCAATCAAAACATGTTATCTCGCCAAGGTCTTTGGCCATTCGCGATACCCTCACTCAAAGTGACACCGTCTAAGTGTCGTGGTAAATCACCTCCTCGAGGTAGCTTAGCCAAACTTGTCAAAAGTGGGTCTCCATCTCTAAACGGCTCACCATATCTCCCGCGTGCTCCAAGCGGCTCGCCTGTGGGTCCCCTATCGCCATCGCTCGCGCCATAAATGTCGGCATTAAGTAGCTTTCTCTCCCCCAAACCATCCTTGCAGTTATTCTTTGGTAAACCTGCACAAGGAGAAGAAACATGCAAAACCTCCAAAGTGTCTCCAGTAGAGTGAGACAGAGGTATAACATTAATAGCATTAACCGACTCTAGACGCATAGGTGACCGTGGGGTACTAGACTGCGTAAAACTAAGCTGCTCACCCCCCACCGAGAACGTTAAGGTCTTCTTACCCACATCAATAAGTGCACCAGCAGTGTGCAAAAAGGGTCTCCCCAAAATAATCAGAATGTGGACATCCTCGGGCATGTCTAACACTACAAAGTCGACAGGGATAAAGAACTTTCCAACCTGTATGGGGACATCTTGTAGTATACCTAAGGGACGCTTAACGGAACGGTCGGCCATTTGCAAGGTAATGCTAGTGGATCCCAAATTGGTCATGTTTATCTTTTGACACATCGAGTACGGGATGACACTGACGCTAGCTCCTAGGTCACATAAGGCATTCCTAATCGCAAACTTACCAATGGAGCATGGGATGGAAAAAGTCCCGGGGTCACTAAGCTTAGGGGGTTTACTACCCTGCAACCTAGTGCTAGCCTCCCCCACAAAAGCAACAGTGGAAACATCGTCTAACGTACGCTTCCTAGCTAAGACTTCCTTTAAGAACTTAGCGTACGCGGGAATTTGAGTCACAAGGTCAATGAATAGAACATTTACCTGTAGAGCCTTGACGACATCCACGAACTTCTTGAACTTAGCTTCGGGACCCACATCTCGTTGTCGACCCGGAAATGGGAGCTTGATCTGAATCGGGGGCGTTGGAGTAGTAGCACTCGTCGAACTAACCTTCCCCGGAGCATGAGAATCACCCAAACCATCTCTATCACCATCACCCGTAGTTCGTGCAACCGGCGTAGGCGTGTTCACCCTCGGAGCATCATAAGATGTGCCGCTCCTTAATGTAATCGCACATGCTGTATCGGGAGGAGGATTACCTTGGGGCGGGAGTGTGCCGGGTTGTCGGGACGCTTGCGAAGTAGCTAATTGGGCGACTTGATTTTCCAATAGCTTGATCGCCGCATCCTTAGCTTGCCCATCCTTTTGCATCTGCTGCAGCATCATTTCCTGCGACTTTTGCATACCCACCATCATTTGTTGCATTTGCAACATCATGGCCTTAGTCTCGGCCAAAGGATCGGGTACCTGTGTGGGTTGAGGAGGTGGTGTGTAGGGTGGTTTTTGGTACGTGGGTGGTTGTTGATTTTTATAGGGGGGATGTAGGGCGCGTTTTGTGGAGGTGGGGGAGTAGGATTGAGTACGTTCTGGTTACGATAAGATAGGAGTGACCTATCATAACCTGGTTGATTCTGGTACGGTAGGTTCTGAGAGTAAGACTGATACGCATGAACCTGCTCGTGGGGTGCAGTATACCCCGTAGAATAACCCGAATCGTGCCCCGCAATAGTGTTGACGTGAGCACTCGTAGAACCACGCCCCTGCATAGCATCAAACTTCCTATTTAATTCAGAAAGTTGACTCATAACCGCACTCATATTCTCATTTCCACGGTCATTATGCGCGGACCGTGAATTTCCCCTAGGCTTACCAAACTGAGATGAATGGATAGCCATTTCCTCGATCAACGCCCACGCTTTATCGTCATCGGTGTTATTAGCAAATCGACCTCCCGCGGCCGAGTCAAGAGTAGCGCGACTCTCAGCATATAACCCGTTGTAAAACGTCATAATAACCAACCAATCGCCAAGTCCGTGGTGTGGACATTCACGAATCAACTGTTTGTAACGGTCCCATGCCTCAGCTAACGTTTCATCAAAGTTTTGCTGGAACCCTTGAATTTGACTACGGAGTTGGTTAGTCCGCTCCGGAGGATAGTACTTGCGATAAAAAGTAAGAGCTAGACTAGGCCAATCCGTAATACCAGCAGTAGCTTTATCAAGATCCGTGATCCAATCCCGCGCGCGATCGCGTAGAGAAAAAGGGAATAGCATCTCCCTAATTTGATTTTGAGTGATCCCATTCTGCTTAATCGTCGAGCAGTAGTCGGTGAAAACCTGCATATGCTTCCCGGGATCCTCCGTGGGATTACCGCCGAATTGATTGCGCTCCACCAAAGTAAGAAAGCCGGGCGAATCTCGAAGTTACCTTGGACCGTAGCTGGTATTGTGAATCCTTGTGGGATCGACTCGGTCTTGGGCAGCGAGTGACTATATAATTTAGGCATAGTCACACGTGGTGGAGAAGAACCTGGAGTAATTGGTGGAGTGTCCTCTTCGTAGGACGATTGCGTTGCACTAGACTCCGAATGCGACGCTTCCTCTATATCTAGATCGACTATTTTAATTGCTTCTCGACGTAATATATGTAATGCTCGCTCAGGTTCAGGCTCAAATGGAACTAGAGTCCGAGGTGACCTGTGCATAAACAAAACTACAAGCAAACGTTGAGAAACGGTCTCAAGGAACTAGGTTCCTTGAGACAAGAGAGAAAAACCTGTAACAAAAACAATAACTAAAACTAACAAAGCCGTTTCCCCGGCAACGGCGCCAAAATTTGATGAGGCTAAAGTCGTCACGCCTAATCAAAATAAACCTAAACAAACAACTAACAGAAGCTAGTGGTAAGCAGGGTCGAATCCACAGGGAAACAGTGTAGTTATTAGTAAAGTCGGAGTAAAACAGGTCTGACTCAAGGGTGTGAAAAAGGGTTGAATTGTACTAAGAACTAAAGCAATAAAGAAGATGAATGAAAATCAATAAGGGAGAAGATTAGGGCATCGGGTTCATTATGACAATGATTCAGGAACTCAAGTTCATAAGAAGGAAGCAATAAACTGTGCAAATTGATTAGGTTTAGAAAACGCTCTCTCGAGTCAGTTTTAGCCTTAAGCAAATTTAGCGGGCTCTCGCTACGTACTAAATTCAACTTATCAATCTCGCGTAAGTCTAGTTTTAACTCGGCTTTCGATCTTAAATCAAAACTTACTCAGGTTCAATTAAACTCAGATGAATTCGTTGATTAATCGAAGTAATCCTAATTCAATTGCATAAAACGCGTAGAAAGAAATTCAATTGCACAATATATTCAACCAATTTAATCTAAGAACATGTTCCCGAATCAAAGGCACAAATTCCCCTCAAACCCTAATTGGAGAATTAGCTAGACATAATTGAAATTGAAACAAAACAATTATAATAAGAAAGCATGATGAATGAAATAACAATGAAATTAAACCTGAAATCAATGTTGAATTGAAGTAAAGATCAAGTCTTGCAAGGGAAATTAAATCTAGGCTAAGAGTTTTTAGAGAGTTTAAAAGAGAGAAAACTAAGTTCTAATCTAAAGCAGAAGTGTATAATGAAAAGCATAAGTGATAAATCTTAACTCGAGGTATATATATATATATAGGCACGAAAATTATGATAAAAGGAGCAGCAGAACCGAGCGGTTCGTGGGCAAACCGATCGGTTCTGGGGGGTGAACCGATCGGTTCCCACCTAAACCGATAGGTTCTAAGAAATCCAGAAATTGGCAGCAACTTTGGCTCTTATTCGTGCATCCTGAACCTATAGGTTTGCTCTGAACCTATAGGTTTGACGTCCCAAATCGTCGTATTGGCTCCGAATCAACTCTCGGGCTTCGTCTTGACGTCACGATACTCGAAAGTGCTCCAGTTAACTCAGGTTTTAGCTCAGGACCGCCAAAACCTGCAAAATATGAACGAGGAGCAACAGTATCGCAATATAAAGCAAATAGCTCCTAAGATAATAGTGAAATCGAACAAATGCGAGCTAAATGCAACTGAACCGGGGGCATATAATCAATATAAATGACATACATCATCAACCTTTGTCAAATACTTCCTCTATTCAAATCCATTGGCATCCCTTCCTTTTTTACATTTGTCGAGACGCATTTTGTAACAGCAATATCTATAATTATAAATTGTATAGAAACATAAAAATTTGATATTAATGTTGTACTTATGAAAACGAATAAAACAAGATCTCACATGACTATATTTTTATTTATACATTAGGAATTATACCGAAAAATTTTCACCTATGGATAGTATAAAAAAAAAAAAAAAAACGGATGTTATTGAATATGAATGAAGGCAATAATAATCTTATAATTTGAGAAAAATTTTAAATTTTTTTACGAGTAAAATATTTACGGTGTACTTTTTTTTTAAGACACGTTAAATGGGGAAAAGATAAAAAACATCATTAGTTAAACTAAATTATGCTAAATTTGAATCGAAATCTAAGCTCAATTTAAAAATGCAGATGTAAGTAGTATAATTAAGTCTCTTCTTACAAGGCCTCTTACTTTGATCACAATATGGTGCTAACCTACAAAATATAGTACAGTACATATTAGAGATTTGAATATTGTTCATATAACTATATAATTTGCACGCACTACCACATATCCATCAAGTTTGGCAGGTGATGAACCAATATAGATATGAATATATTAACCATGGGTAGTGTTGGTCGATATGATGGGTGTGGTTGAATTGAACTTTTGTTTAGTTGCACAATACGTATTTACCTGTTTTTAATCAATTTGGATCCTCTCTATTTTTTTCTCTCCATTTCCTCTCTAATACACTAATATTTTAATATATTTTCTCTCTCCTTCATTAAAACATTATTTTTATCAAACAATTATAACTCTTAGATTTTCACAAAACCGATCTCAACCGTTGAAAAGAAATGGATGTCCATTTCTTTTCAAGAAATGGAGAGGATCCATACCCGTTTTTAATATACATAATTTATTTCGCTAAGTACTTATCGACTACTTTAAACTACACTTTACATTGAAATTGTTATTAACAAAATGTTATCAAAATATTTTACATATCGAATAACCAAAATTCTTTTTGGTAGTTACTTATAATGACAATATTTTTAGGCGTAGTGATCTTATAGAATAAACTTATTGTAGATACCCGTATCTGTACCCCAAAACACAAGCCCTGTGATGAAATGGACTTTCACAAAAAACATGTTTTTAACGTAATGTCAAAACGGTACATTTTGTCAAAAATATATTGTTGACTCGACCACGTCGTTTAGTTTTGATGATGACATTGATTGTTGTTTACTATGCTATAATCCGTATGTTAGTGTTTCTGATACTTAGTAGGTTGTTAAGCATTCGACTAAAGAATCAAGTTGTTGCCGTGGGAAACGCAAATCTAATCAAGGTTATACAAACCTCATGAAAAATTAGTGCTTAATGTATAAGTATGGTCCTTGTAACGACAAGGGTAATGGTAAAACAACAAGAGAAACACGAGTTTCTCTCCAAGGTTGCAGTGTCAAGCTGGAAACGCATGTTTCCTTAGTCTAGCCACTGGAACCGTGGATTATACTCTGCGTTTCCAGGAACTCTGTGAGAAACGCAGAGATTAGCTTTCAAGGCCTTTTTCGTAAAACTGAAGTTGGGTAAAATATTTTCGAATATCTTCTTTATAATAATATTTTATCTTACTTTAAAAATATCTTATAACTTCCTTGGAATGATTTTATGTTGCTTGGAAGAAAATAATCATTCAAAAGATATAGTATCAAATCTTTTTTATGGAAACAAAACCTTATTACTTTATACATCCTACTTTTAACGACTTGGGTTTTAAAAAAGATTTTATTTTTGATTTGATTCTTTTACTACTTAATTGAATTTTTGAAAAAATCATTTTTACCTTTTTCGCGCATTAAATTTTTAAACTAAGAAATTTTGCAAAATTGTTTTAAGCTTTCACGGTGTTTCCGCCACCGTTGCCCTTTTTAATCTTTAATTCGTTATTTTAATATATTTTATTTCTCTTCATTTTATTTTAACGTATTTTATTGGAAAACCTTTATTCACATAAAGATTGCCACCTTTGCAGTCTTCCACCCCACCCAAGTCCTTTGCCACAAATTGAACAGGACTTCATCCGCCGTCGGAACCCCGTCGCAAACCCTAACTCATTATAACATCTAATATTCATAGGTCTTTTCATCTTTAGTCGTTTTAATGATTTTTATTGAGTTGATTAAAGTTAAAACGTATATCGTATACGGAGTATCACATAATAATATACATATACATCAATTGGATTTTAATTTTAGAAATTTATATTCATATATTTTATAATACATACTCCGTATAGTTTATAATATGATATATAAAATATATATTTAAATGTCAGTGTATTTAACTGTTAGTTCTACCATTTTGCTGTTGAATTAAAAAAAATATAAATTTTGAGTAATTTATATTTTAAAGTGTGTGATTATTTTCTAATGATGTAATCGTGTAATTTGTATAAAGTTTGTAATTTGTAATTATTTTGTAATTTGTAATCATGTAATTAGTTATGTAATTATATTTATTTTTTAAAAATGTAATGTAATTTTATAAAGACCGTGGTTGTAGTATTTTTCTTATTTATAAATATAATGAAGAAAAGTAGGTTAATTAATAATTTGCTTTTTTTTGTGTGACCTATTGAAAATGTAACTTTCAACCACATGCTGACACATCAGTACCGTGGTTGTTGCTTTGTATAAGAAGATATTAATATAGATATATAAGACCCTAAAAAAAAGTAGCATGTATACCGTAACACCCCGACTTCTCCTCCTATCTAAACAATTCATTTCATTCAAGTTCATATTTTATTTCTAGCGAATTTCTCATTTTTAGCTCGAGGAAGTCTTCTAGCTTGTTCACGCGTCGTTTTAGCGTGTCTCGGAGGCTATAACCTAAGTGGTTTCGGTTGAGTGGGTGTATGAGTAGCTAAGGATGTGTTAGGAGGAGTATGGAGAAGGGTAAGTGTGAGAAACTAAGTTAGGAGGATGGATTTCCGGAGCCCAGAATTTCTGTCCAAAAACTTGCAGTTTAAACCTATAGGTTCAGCTGGAACCTACAGGTTCAGAGTCTGAACCGCTAGGTTCAGAAGCAAACCGATAGGTTCGGGTTCAAACCGCTCGGTTTGAGCTATTTTCAGCGAGCAGAGCTCCGTGCTCACTTGTAATTCTTTTTATACAACATCCTTTATATTTCTAAAACCTTCCTAACCCTAATTTCATTTTAAAGCTTCTGATATATTCATTCATTAAAAACTCTCTCTTCTCTCTCATTAATTCCCTCATAAACCATCTCAAAACTCTACACAATTCTTCTCTAAACAAACCCTAATCGTCTCCTCATCTTTTCTCTTCAATCTTCTTTGGTAATTCTTCATCTTTAAGTTATTTTTATAAGTTTTATTATTATATGTGTTTATTGTGTTTTTCTTATGTATTGTATGCTTTATGTGTGCCCTAATCATTATGAGAGAATTGGAGAGAAAACCGCAAGTTCAGATTTCTCTGACCCAGGTTCACCAAAGGGAAGATCGCCGGAGATCCGACCGTCCGATTTTGCCGAAATTTTGACAGCATGTTCCTGACTTTTGGGGCTACCTTTTCACTGTTCAGAATTTCATTTGGAGCTCTGGATCGTCTGTTATCACGTCTGGACAGAAGGGTTGAAAACTGTGCTTTACTTTGGCTTATTTGAAAAAGGTAACTAGGTGTTGTAAGAATAATTTTATACGGTATTGTATTTAATTATTATTACGTTATTTTGGACCTATAGTTAATCTTAGTTAAGTGCGGTAATTAGCTAAATATAATAGTTGGGCTTTTCAGTGGGAGTAGCCCAGTTAATTTAATTGTTGACGGACCGATTAAATTAATTTGGTTAAGAAGCCCGGTCCTCCTCTCGCCCTTATTTAAATATACTAAACCGTTATTAGTATACCATAATAATAAAAACACAATTAAGGGTTAAAAGAAGGGAAAAGAGAGGAGAAACCAAAACTTCATCCTCAACTCCACCGAGCACCACCACGGCTGTTTTCTGCCGCCAATTCCGCCGCCCATCGACTGCCGTTTTTCAACGACGTCTCGCCGCTTTCAACCGTGACAGACCAAGGTACGTATTTCTCCATGTGATTTGTTTCTAATCGAAGGTCCTGTGAACGAATTAAGTTTGTATCGTTCGTAACTAGGTTATTATCGTTTGAACCTAGTTTACATGTGGTATCAGAGACTTGTTATGATTAGAAACTTATCCATGATTATCGGACCGATTTTTGGTCGTTTAAAGTTGCCTTTTTGGGTCGGTTTTCGTTTGAATTTTGGTCAGAATTTTGGCTCTGTTTTGGACGATTTTGGCTCTGTTTTTGGTTGGAATCTGCCGGAGTTTTTGGGGTCGGTTTTGGCAGAAAGTTTATGGTCGGTTTTGGCTGTGCTGTTGGTCCTTTTCTTGGGTCAAAATTTGTCGGTTTTTTGGGTCGATTTTGGCCGATAATTTGGGTCTGTTTTGGCCGTGTTTTCATGTCGATTTTTGGTCGAGAATTATGGTGGTGTCGTGTTTTGTTGTCATTGTTTTATTTTATTTGATGGTATAATGATGATGATGATATAATGATGATGATGGTGTTATGGGCTTACAAGCCGTTTATTGTTGCTGGTTGTTGTAAGTGATGGTCTTCCCTTTTGATTTGTTTAAGGGGTTTGTTATTGATTAATGGCCTTTATGGGTTTTGTTTAAGTGGCCATGATGATGGTGGCTTAATGATGAGGTTGTATGATATGCTGTGCAAGTTTTGTTGTTGTTTGTTATGGTTAAAGCCACGTGATGATCTCTTCTGCCTTTTCTTTTATTTTTTTTGGTTTTGCTATTTAAAGTCATGTCTTTACTTTTGACTTCGTAAGTACTCCGTTTATAATTTTAACGGATCAATGAAATTTTTTTGGGGTTTTCTGTGGGGCTTTCCCGTATTCTTCTGCTGCGCTCTTTTATAGTCGATATAATTGTTTGAAATATCTAAGTAAGTTTGTTTGGTTGCACACACAGTCGCTTCCATTCACAAGAGATTGAAATTTCAGTAAAGAATTATTACACTATGAATGAGTGAAATCATTATTAAGTTGAGTTGAGTTACACCGCAGTGGACCATCTCATGTTCTTTGATTTCATTAAAGTTTAAATAAGCCTCAGACATTCACATTAAGCTTGAGTTACACCACAGTGGACTCAATTAAGACAGTGAAGGTCAGAATAAGCAAGTATTGAGGATAAATTACTAGCCCTTAATTAGGTCTTACCCGCAGGTGGACCGGCGTATATTAGTGACTTATCCTTAAAAGTGTAGAGCACTTAACTAATTGAGATTAGACTGGTATAAGTTATCCGCAGATGCCGTACTTGGTTTAATCAAAATTGTTAGGTTTCTCAATTATTGGACAAGTCTTATTCATTATTGCTAATTGTGTGTTTACTCAAAGACTAATGGTTGAGCATGTTTTCAACCTATGAAGTTGCTCAAAATAAATTGCTATTTTATTGTCTCTCGACTGTTCTCTATTTTCATCGGATCAAACTACATTTGAATGGATAGAGATTGTAACTTTCTCTATATCCATGTTAAGTTTCAGCGATTGTTTGAAGGAGGATGGTCCTGCTGTGCCTAAGTCTGATGAGAAGGACGCAGCAGTACTTAAGGCGTATAAGGATTGGAAAGACAAGGATGGTAACTGTCTTTCTTTTCTACGTCTAGTGACTGCTGTGGACATTAAGAACTCAATTACAGAGACTGAATGTGACACAACTAAGAAATATCTTGCAAAACTTAAGGAGAAGTTTTGAGCCTTCTGACAAGGCATTAATTGGAAAGCTTCTCACTGAACTGTCTCATTGTAAGTATGATGAAAAGAAAATGGACATGGCTAAGCATATAATGCATATGCAAAGCTTAGCCACTAAGTTGTTCAAGTTGGGACTTAAAGTTAAGGATCCTATATTAACGCATTTCATCTTTGAGGGATTTCCTAAAAAGTTTGAGGCATTCCATGTCAGCTACAATGCTATAAAGAAGACATGGACAGTGGATGAACTTGCTAATAAGCTTGTTCAGGAAGCCACGCGCCTAAGTAATGCTAAAGGGCATAACATACCTCAAGCGCACTTTGTGCATAAAGGTGAGGGCTCTAAGGGAAAGGGACAGTCCAAAAGGAAGGACTGGACGAGCAGTAAGTCAAGCTCATCCAGTATGCCAGGTCCATCAGGCAATAAGACTCTGGTACTAATGTACACGTTTCTAACTCATTACAGGGCTTAAGTTCGACCCGAACCATAAGAGAAAATGAAAGGAACCTACTCATGGGAAACAAGTCTGAAGCATCCATTAAAGCTACAGGATGTTTTAGTTTGGAATTAAGCAGTGGATTTAAATTACTTTTAGAGGATACAATTTTGTTCCATCAATGTCTCGTAATTTAATTTCATTGTCTAAACTGAACAGTATTGGTTTTTCTGTGACTTTTGGAAACGGTTATTTCAGTTTATTTAAAGATAATAGTATTGTTGGTTCTGGTATTTTGGAAAATGGAATGTATCGTATTGAGCTTGATAAATCATTTTCTGATTCGCTCATTATTTCCTTGAATTCTGTGATTAGTGTGAAACGTGTAAGGTCGAATGAGAACTCAGCGTTCTTGTGGCATAAAAGGTTAGCCCATATTTCGAGGGAAAGAATGATGTTGTTAGTAAAAGACAACATTCTTCCTTCTCTTGATTTTACTGATTTTGGGACGTGTGTGGAATGCATTAAAGGCAAGCAAACCAAACACACTAACAGGGGCGCCACAAGGAGCACTGCTCTTTTAGAGATCATTCATACAGACATATGTGGTCCATTTGATGTTCCCTCCTTTTCTGGAGAGAAGTATTTTATCACCTGTATAGATGATTATTCACGGTGTTGCTACATTTACTTGTTGCATGAAAAGTCTCAATCAGTAAATGCCGTAGAGCTTTACATTAAGGAGATTGAGCGGCAACTTGGAAAGAAAGTGAAAATCATCAGATCTGACAGAGGTGGAGAATTTTATGGTAGATATGATGAATCAGGACAACATCCTGGTCCATTTGCTAAACTTCAATAAAGTTTGGGTATTGTCGCTCAGTACACAATGCTAGGATCACCCTGGATGAACGGTGTCGCTGAAAGACGTAACAGAACCCTATTAGAGGCTGTAAGGGCAATGATGAGTATGACAGACTTACCCAAATCATTGTGGATGCATGCACTTATGACTGTAGTGTATATCACAAACCGGGTTCCTAGTAAGGCAGTTTCAAAGACACCATTTGAACTGTGGAAAGGGTGGAAACCGAGTTTGAGACATTTACACATTTGGGGTTGCCCCGCAGAAGCACGCATCTACAATCCTCAGGAGAAGAAACTCGATTCTAAAACCATTAGCGGGTTTTTCATCGGGTATGCTTCTAAATCAAAGGGGTATAAGTTTTACTGTCCTAAACACAGCACCAGAATAATAGAGACTGGAAATGCCAAATTCCTAGAGGATGGCGAAGTCAGTGGGAGAATTGATGAGGTCATCATCAATGAGATTAGAGAGGAAACTTCGGTTCCTATTTCTGTACCTCTAATCTCTAATCATGGCGTTCTAATCGACGATGTCGATGCAAGGGAACAATATAAGGATGATGAACCTCAACCCATCAATGTGACTCCTGCCATCCCTGAAGTCATTGAAGTGGCAGATACACCTATAGCTGAGGCTCCTGTAAGGAGGTCCACAAGACCTCGTAGGTCGGCTATCTCAGATGACTATGAGGTTTATATGCTACAGCATGAGTTTGACATAGGATTGGATAAAGATCCAGTGACGTTTTCACAAGCCGTAAAAGGCAATGATTCTGATAAATGGATTGATGTCATGCATGAGGAATTGAAATCTATGACTACAAATAAAGTATGGGAATTAGTTGCTCTACCTAAAGGGCATAAGGCAGTCGGCAGTAAATGGGTCTTTAAGACCAAGCGCGACTCCCTTGGCCAAATAGAGCGACATTAAGCCCGCCTTGTAGCTAAAGGTTTTAACCAGAAAGAAGGCATCGGTTACAATGAAACCTTCTCTCTAGTTTCGAAGAAGGATTCATTAAGGATCATTTTGGCGTTAGTAGCTCACTTTGATCTAGAGCTACATCAAATGGATGTGAAAACGGCATTTTTGAATGGATGTTTAGAGGAATAAGTCTACATGTCCCAACCTGAAGGTTTTGTTGAAGACGGTAAGGAGGACCTAGTCTGTTTATTAAAGAAGTCAATATATGGACTTAAGCAAGCCTCTCAGTAATGGTATATTAAGTTTCATGATACCATAACTGTCTTCGGTTTTACGGAAAACATTGTTGATCAATGTATATACCTGAAGGTCAGTGGGAGTAAGTTTGCCTTTTTAGTCCTGTATGTTGACGATATTTTGATCGCCAGCAGTGATCTGAGCTTACTCAAGGAGACCAAGAGTTTTTTATCAATTAACTTTGAGATGAAAGATATGGGTGAGGCGTCCTATGTGATAGGGATAGAAATATCCCGTGACAGGTCACAGAGGACATTAGGTCTGTCTCAGAAGGCAAATATCTCAAAGGTACTAGAGAGATTCAGTATGACTGGATGCAATTCCAGTATAGTTCCTATTCAGAAGGGCGATAAGCTTAACTTGAAGCAATGTCCCAAATCTGATGAGGAACATAAAAGAATGCAAGATATCCCTTATACTTCAATAGTTGGAAGCCATATGTATGCCCAAGTCTGTACCAGACCGGACATCAGTTTTGCAGTAGGTGTGTTGGGTCGCTATCAAAGCAACCCTGGTATGGAACACTGGAAGGCTGCGAAAAAGGTGTTAAGGTTACATGCTCACTTATAGGCATTCTGATCAGCTTGAAGTGATTGGCTACACTGATTCAGATTTTGGTGGATGCGAGGATAGCAGAAAAAGCACCTCAGGTTACGTGTTTGTCTTAGCGGGAGGAGCCATCTCCTGGAAAAGTGCTAAGCAAACTATTATTGCATCATCCACTATGGAGGCCGAGTTTGTAGCATGCTTTGAGGCTACAAATCAAGGATTATGGTTACAGAACTTTATTTCGGGGTTGAACGTTCTAAGCTCGACCGCAAGACCGCTGAAAATCTTCTGTGACAATGTCGCGTAGTGTTCTTTCAAGAACGATAGGTATTCTAAGGGTATAAAACACATGGAGATGAAATACCTATCAGTTAAAGAGGAAGTTCGGAAGAGAACAGTATCTGTGGAGCACATTTTGGCCAGTGCTAAAATAGCAGATCCACTCACTAAGGGGCTATCACCCAAGACATTATTGATACATGCTAGCCTTATGGGTCTTGAGAATAGCACTTAGTATTATGTTATGTGGATTGCTAGTGTTTTGATAAGATACTGTGTTTTGATCAACATTATGTTATGAATATTCCGAATTATTCTGTTTTCACATTATTGTTTTATGTGTACACATGTTTGGTGGTTGAAAACAGAAATAGTCTTTTCCTAGAGACATTAAAGTGACCATTATGCTTACTCCTCTATACGGATCGTTTGTCATGGGACAGCATTCAGTAGTAGATGGAAGGAACCATGTTGAGTAGATAATGTGGAACCGCCATTACTCTATTGTTGTTTCAAGACTCTCGAGGTAATTAAGATAAAGCCATTAAGTTGATTTAGTGCCCTTTGAAAACTTATGTTTACCTGCATATAACAGTAAGAAGATGTACCTATGGTCCAAGTGGGAGAATGTAAGAATAATTTTATACGGTATTGTATTTAATTATTATTACGTTATTTTGGACCTATAGTTAATCTTAGTTAAGTGCGGTAATTAGCTAAATATAATAGTTGGGCTTTTCAGTGGGAGTAGCCCAGTTAATTTAATTGTTGACGGACCGATTAAATTAATTAGGTTAAGAAGCCCGGTCCTCCTCTCGCCCTTATTTAAATATACTAAACCGTTATTAGTATACCATAATAATAAAAACACAATAAAGGGTTAAAAGAAGGGAAAAGAGAGGAGAAACCAAAACTTCATCCTCAACTCCACCGAGCACCACCACGGCTGTTTTCTGCCGCCAATTCCGCCGCCCATCGACTGCCGTTTTTCGACGCCGTCTCGCCGCTTTCAACCGTGACAGACCAAGGTACGTATTTCTCCATGTGATTTGTTTCTAATCGAAGGTCCTGTGAACGAATTAAGTTTGTATCGTTCGTAACTAGGTTATTATCGTTTGAACCTAGTTTACAGGTGTAGCCTTAGTGATATTTTGACTTGTGTGAGACCATATAATTGATTGAGGATGTCTTGATTGTTGATATGAATGAAAAGTTGTTACCTTTGGGATGTTTGAGATGTAAAGTTGCGGTCTTTGGTCTTGTTTGAGTTGGTCTCACACTCTTATGTCTAATAATGCGATTTGGGATATTTGTTTACTTTGAGTTTGGGTTATAATGTTAATAGGTCCTTCTAAAGATGATAACTTTGGGTTGATTTGATATATATTGTTATGGTTTCTATTGAGGTGTTGTGCTAGTTACTCCGTATTAAGTTTGTTATGGTATGGTTGATCATAGGTCATGTTGAGGATGAGTATACATTGGATAATTATGTTGTATGTAATGAGTTTAAGATGGATAATATATTGGTGTGGCGAGTAAAGGATGATTGATATGATATGGATTATAAGTTGGTATATTGTTAAGCATGTTTACCTTTGTTATAATTATGTTTTGTTGAGATATGTTATGAATTGGGGTTACTTAGCTTGGTTTGCTTTAATGGTTGTAATTGTTGTATTGTTGGTATTGGAGATGGGGTTAAGATGTATTGATTGAGATTGTGTTTATGCTTGAGTTAAGTTTGCATGCGTGTACTGTTTGACACGTATGTGAGGAGCTACGACGTCCTAGTTTGGGCAGATATCGCCCATAGTCCCCTCGACTATTCTTGTTGCTTAGTTAGAGCTATTATGGGTTCTCAGCCATGTTGGTTAGAGACTATGGTTTGATATATGTCGTCACCGTTCTTGTTGCTCGGTGGAATTTGGCCAAATTTAGACTAATGAGTTTGAGAAACTTCTTGTTGCTGTTCCGCCATAGGGTTGAGTGATTCTTGTTGCTTCACTCGAGGTGATTCTTGGTTCTTCACCTAGTGCTCTGCGCTTACTCTTGCGCTTATGTTGATTGGTTACGAGTTTGGTTGGTTCGAGGAGGTTGGTTGTTTAGCCGTGTGGTTGTTGTTATTGAACCGTGTTGTTTATTATTGTTGTCCCTTGTATTGTCATTTGTTTTGGTACTCTGATTATAGGCCGTGGGCCAGGTGAGCTTGTTTACGTTGTTTATTACATTTATGATATTGAAATATGACTGGGGAGCACCTAGTTACTCCCCACTGATTGTGGCTGTTACATGTTTTGTGGCAGGTGTGCGCGGGGATGATTTGAGTGAGGAAAAGAAAGGATTGACCCCCTGTAGTTTGTCTTGGACTTTATGGATGGCTTGGTTTAGACTTGTTCGATTAGACCTTTATTATACTTTTGATCTATTCACGTTTGTATACTTTGGTTTGGATGTAATGGGTATTTACTCCCCGATGTTAGACCTTGAGGTCTACTCTACTACACTTTATTTTGGTTTTGTTTTAGTCGATTGTGAGTGACAATTCCGGATTCACGGTGTTTCCGCCACCGTGGTTTTTCATTTTCCGCCACCTTTAAAAAAAAACTTGTAACTTCATACCTTTAAATTTTTTTTTTGCCAACTATGACCTTTTAGCCCGAGTTTGACTAACACCAACTAAAATACGACATTTGACTCACCGGAATTCGTAATTTCTCTTTTTTTTTTTTTTTTTTTTTTTTTTCTTTTTTTCCTTCCTCCAACCCAAAACTTATCCCTCAAACACAATTTTTCACTCCAAATTTCCCAAATTTTCCTCTAAATTTCTCAAATACTTTCTACATTTGTCTTTCACTTTATTTACCGAAAAATAGAACGTTTTTAGGGCAAAAGTTTGAAACTTTAAGGTATTTTCGAAAATTATGATGAAGAATTGGAAGAAACGATAATGGTTCTAATTGAAATTCAAAAGTGGGTAAAAATATAGAGATATTGGAGTGTTTTCAAAATGAATCAACATACTGTAAAAAAAAAAAGAAAAAAAAAAGTAATGAATAGGTGAAGTTTTTTTTTTTTTTTTTTTTTTTTTTTTGGTAAAAGGTAAGATATATTAATCATCCAAACCAACATCCCATATTACATCAATCCAAATTCACAAAAGAGGGGAAGAGACCAATCTAACTCTACTTCCTTCTAATGATCTCAAGCCAAGCCCTGTCTCTAATAGATAGATGACTCATATCAATTACATCCAACCTACAGAGAACCATGGATTTTACATGAGTAACAACTAGCTTTGGGTGCACAAGGATAGCCTCAATTCGACACTAATTACGTTGCATCCACACATCATACATCAGCCCATTAATCACAGCCAAGCCAACAGCTCTCTGAAACTTTGATAGACATCTTCTACGAAGCACTGACTGCCAATTGCCTGCATGCAAACTCCAGCCTAGCCACATACCAATCTCAACAAGACAAGTTCTACTATAAACACACTTAAAAAACAAGTGATTACAAGTCTCAGCAGCTTGCCCACATAAATAGCAATCAGCCATGTCTGTGATACCAAACTTCCTAAGCCTGTCAAGAGTAGCCAACCTGTGCAACCTAATCAACCACGCAATAAAAGACCATTTAGGTACATTATACCTATTCCAGACTTCAAACCTCCAAGAAACCTTCTGATGGCTGCCACACAGCCATTCATAACCACTTTTAACAGAATATAATCCATCCTTTGCGCACCATTTGTCCCCAACATAACCTGACTTCAGCATCTGTTTCACTTTACAAATCTGCCTCCACACCCAGGTAGTTGAATTTGTAGGTTTATAGTCCATCCAAGGCGTATTCTTCATATAAATGTGGTTAACCCACTTGACCCACAACATATCCTTCTTCTCATACACCCACCAAACAAACTTACCTATGGCCGCCAAATTCCACTTCTGACAGTGGATGATTCCAAGTCCCCTTTCGTTTTTATTCAAACAAACTCTCTCCCAAGAGACCAAGGGTGCTTTATAGTACTCATCACTCCCTTCCCAAAGATAGTTTCTGCACAAAGCCACCACTCTATTCATTACTACCACAGGTAAGATGAAAACAGAAGCCCAGTAAGTGTGCATGCTATTAAGAATAACATTTACCAAGGTCAGTCTACCCATGTAGGATAGCCTTCTTGCACCCCAACCTTTAATCCTAGCACAAATCTTGTCACAAAGCAAATGACAATCCCTACTACTATTTCTCTTGGAACTGATGGGAATTCCAAGATATCTGAAGGGTAGGGAGCCCATTTTAAATCCAGAAAATCTCATAATATCACCCAACACAGTCTGAAACAATACAACTCAGATTTCTCTTGATTCATTACAAGACCAGAGGCCTCTGAAAAAGTAGTAAAGCCTTGGAGTAACAGCTTAACTGATCTCCCATCCCCTCTAGCAAACATCAAAAGGTCATCAGCAAAACATAAATGTGTAAGTCTCAGTCTTCCACATAAAGGGTGATGATGGAACCCATCCATCTGATACACCACACCAAGAATTCTAGACAAATATTCATTCAAATAGTGAAGAGCAAAGGAGATAAAGGGTCTCCCTGCCTCAGCCCTCTTTCTCCTTTAAAATACCCAAAACATTCACCATTAATAGATCAAGCATACCAAGGACTCTTTAAACTGACCATAATCAGGTGAATCAAGTGAGGAGGGAAATTCAAAGCACACAACATCTCTTCAACTAATTGCCACTCAACCGAATCATAAGCTTTCCTAAGATCTATCTTAAGCAGACACCTTGGAGAGCATGTTTTCCTTGTGTACAACTTAACCAAATCCTGGCAGATAAGCACATTTTCAACAATCTGACGACCTTTTACAAAAGCACTCTGGGTAGGGCTAATGATCTCATGAAGTACCAAACCAACTCTATTGCACAAGATTTTTGAGATGCACTTGGACAAAATATTACAGCAAGCTATGGGTCTGAACTCAGTGAGTGAAGTAGGGCATGTGACCTTAGGAATTAAGGTTAAAATAGTAGAGTTCACCTGCTTTAAAAGTTGACCATGTCTGAAGAAATCCTGTATAGCCTTGCAAATATCTACACCAACAATTTCCCAAGAGTCCTTGAAAAATTTGCTTCTGTACCCATCAGGTCCAGGAGCCTTGTCATCTGGTATAGACTTCAAAACATCTTTAATCTCCCCTTCAGAAGGTATGGCCACCATCCTTTCCCAGTCCTCCTCCTTAACTAAAGGACCTTGTCTCACAGTTAGCCAATGAACTGGTTTGACCTTTTTACTAGTACCAAGGATAGGCTGATAGTACTCAATAAAAGCTTGCTGAATACCCTCTTGAGACTGCCTCATTGCTCCAGTAATGTCTTTAACAGACACCACCCTATTCATAGCCCTTCTGCCTTTCAACTGACTATGGAAATATGCAGTGTTACTGTCCCCCTTCTCAAACCATGTAACCTTAGCTTTTTGTCTGAGAAAAGAAAGCTTAGCATCTAGAAGAACCTTAGCTGACTCCCTAAGTTGGTGCTCCAGCTGAACCAAACCATCATCCATAGGCCTTTGTTGCAACTGAACCTAAATCTCCTTCACAGCAGACAGAGCAAGTTCAGCACTAGCCTCCACATTTGCAAAGAACTCTTTGTTAACACCCTTCAAATGAGGCTTCAGAAGTTTCAATTTACTTGTTACATGATACATTAAGGTACCCACTACTTTCTGACCCCAAACAGTTTGAACTTTCTCTTGGAAATTAGGAGCCAAACTCCACATGTTGAAGTACCTAAACCTAGGTGATCTTCTAATACCTTCCATTATCAAATTAATAATGCAAGGGCAATGGTCATACAACCCCTCAGGGAAAAAGTGAGCTGTAGCATTAGGATCGGCATGAAGGAAGAGGTCATTAATCAAAACCCTATCAATCCTGCTGCAAATCCTATCACTTCCAGTCTGCTTGTTAGACCAGGTGTAAAATGCTGCAGAGGAAGGTAATTCATTCAAGCCACATTGCCTTAAGCAATCCTCAAAAGGCCCAATCTCCTGGATAGTCACCTCAGAACCCAACCTTTCACTAGGCCTCAGCACATTGTTGAAATCACCACACACCATCCAAGGTCCACTGAAATTCCTGAACTGCTTTAGAATGTTCCACAGCCCAAGCCTCTCATGGACCTTGTCGAAAGCATACACCATCACTAGTTGAATACAATGATTGCACCCCTTATCCAAGACATCAGCTACAATACATTGGGCATCTACCCACTTAATTCTCAAATCCACCTCATCAGGATTCCATAGTAACTTGACTCTCCCCCCTTTGTGTGTACTAGAATTGGTGCAAATTGACCAACTACTAAACATTGGCATAACTTTATTCAAGGAACTAGATGCTATTTTAGTTTCTAACAACCCAAACAAATTAACTTTATTCTGAGCCAAAAACCATTTCACCTCAGCTTGCTTATTAATCTTATTCATACCCCTCACATTCCAAAAACCCCATCTATCCATTACTTGGTCCTGGATCACTTAAAACATCCCCCTTACGAGCTTGCAGCTGGATCCCAGTAGTAAGTACCTCAAGGAAAGTGCCTGTAGGGGATACCCTTAAAGCACTATCATGATCAGTCATCTTGCTAAGAACTCTAACAGGAATTGTTAACACTGCACCACCACCTTGAGTCTCCACAGCAGACTTAGCCACCACAACAGGTTTTACAGGTTGCACAGGCTGCACAATAGGTTTCTTTGGAACCCACACTCTCTTCTCCCCCTCCTTCTTCCAGCACTGATCAGCTCTATGTCCAAAGCCTTTACAGCTAGCACATTGAACTGGGAGCCATTCATATTCCACCAGGCAATCAATCAAAAAGCCATTTTCATCCAGGAACTTAATTTTGTTGGAGCAATCCTGCCCCATCTTGAGGTATACCAACATTCTAGCATAGCCCAGTCGAGTTTTAAGTTCCGTAGGTCCATCAAGTTTGATAAACTCACCAACCAGACCCGCTAACTTCTCCAAGCAGCCAGCACCCCAAAATTTCAAGTCCAACTGATGGAGTTTAATCCACACAGGCACCTTGTCAACAGCCTCCCTCTCCAATTTCGCCTCTGGAGTCCAAGCTTTGACTACCACGGGTTTGTTATCGAAGAGGTAGAAGCCACCATTCACCACCGGATCCACTTGCTCTTTCGAGGGAAACTTAACCAAGAAGATACCATTACTCAACAATGACACCTTCTCAATTTTATACTTACCCCAAACTCGATTCACAAAACCCTTGACCACCTCACCTGGAGGATTAGCCCCACGGATGTAACAATAAACCACCGAAGACCAGAAGTCAATTTCAGGCGAAACATCATCAATAGAAAGCTTAAGCAAAGCAGACTCACCCTTCTTCCCAATCGTAGTCCATGGCTGAGCATCATCTTCAATGACCGATCCAACCTCCTTATCGAGATCAAGACCTTCAATCGGAGCATCAGAGGCTGAATCCCCATCTAAGTTGATATCCACCACCTGATCACACCGGAGACCACTCAAATCACATTTCTCAATTGAGGACGAAAGTAGAGCAGCTTTGCGAGAAGAATTGAGAGAATTAGGAGCAGAATTAATCGCAGCAGAGATCGATTTAATGGAGTTTTTAGTTGGTTTTCCATATCTCTTCTTTTTCGCCATGGGAAAGAGAGATAACGGAGTATTTTTTTAGTTTTTTTATTAACTCACACACATATTGAATAGGTGAAGTTAATTGTGCGGTACATTAGATTTCAAAAGATGTATACTTGAGTTGAGAGATGTATTTACAAATTTCATTTCAAGAGTGAATTTGTGGGTTTTAGTAGTGAATTTGTGGGTTTTAATAGTAATTTTCTTGTTTTCAGGAGTGTATTTCTGTATTTGAGGTATGAAATTTAGGTTTGAAAGAGTTAAGAAGAAGAAGATGAGGAGAATGAAAGTCCTCCGATTAGTCAAACGTCGGAATTTGGTCAACAAAGGCCAAAAGGTCATAATCGACAAAATATTTTTTTTTAAAGGTGGTAAATGACAAGTTTTTTTTTAAAAGATGGTATTTGGCAAAAGTCAGTTTTTAAAGGTGGTGTTTGACAATAAATCCTTTGATTTATTGTCACATTTATGAGAGTGTTGTGAGATATATAGTGAATTATTTTGTTCATATTAAATAGTAGTATTTTGTTTTTAGCTAGGAAGCACTGATACTCTAAAATATGTTGTACCCGTGTTCGATACCGTATCAGATACCGATACTGATACGATATTTCCCGATACCTTTCGATACGTATTTTGAGGTATCGAATATTTTCCGACACGCTGTAACAACCCGGTTACATATATATGACTTTCTATAAAAATCTAGCGGAAGTATAAATATTAATGAGCGGAAGACTTTAAAAGATTAGGATAATGACCACTAATGGTCGATGTAACTGAGTGCTACAGTCCGAACCAACGATTTATAAAACAAAAAGGAGGGTTATAAAAAGCCGATGTAGCAAAGTAGTACAAAAGATGAGCTCTCAACTACTACAAGCTTATTTAATAAAAGAACTCTCTCGTAACGTCCCAACCCGCGTGTACAAAAGGAGAAATAAGCATAATCATCCAAGCATCCAATTCGTCCAAGCAGGTTGACACTCACATAGCACCTGAGGAGAGCACACATTAATCCACACAATAACAAAACATGTGGTTTCATGTTCTAATGCAGCCCTATGATTCATTGGTATATATTTTACGCTTTTTTTTTTTTTATGTTATTGTATGCAAGTAACCCTATACATTATACTACAAGCACTGCTTAGCATAAAGAATATGAACATGAATATGATGCATATACGCTGTGATCGACGTGTTAGGTGACTGATAGGTTTAGTCGCACTCGCCTAATCAAAAATAATGCCAAACTCAACACTAGGGTAGCTAGGGTAAGTCGGGTCGAAATCCACAGGGAGATGGTCGTAATGTTGGTTATTTATAGCGATTCCAGTCTCGGTTCGAGTGATTGTTGTTAACTACACCTAGAGCGAAAGAAAAACAAGGGTTTAAACTTAGGGAAAAAGGTCTAGGGAATCGGGTTAGGCAAGGGTAAGTTAGGGTCAAGGATGATGATCGGGATGAGTAAGGAATTGCACATGCCAAGGGTTAAGCTCGTCCTCTCGATCAGTCTTAAGCTTCCTCTAGGTCTCGAAAGCGGGCTCTCGCAACTTACAATCGAGGGTCCTATTGTTTAGTCTCGCGCCTCTCCTAGAACTAGGCTTTCGTTCTTAAGTTCAAGGGTGCTAGATACTTGCTAAAACGTGTTCAAGGAATCAACAAGCACAATCAAGCAAAGACTAAACAAAGAAAGCACAAAACCTAACTCAAAAAGATCATCAAACACAACCAAAACCAACACCCATGCTTCACCCTTCTCCCTAGATGATAAAACTACTCACACATGATAAAAACAACAACAAAAGCAATAACAATGGATGAAAACATGATCAACAACGATAAAAGATGAAATAGCAATCAAAAGGGAGAAGAGAAAATCAATACCAATCAGAAAATTCTGAGGAGAACAAGAATAATCCAAGCAACACAACCAAATAGACGATCTAGACAACGTACTTGAGTCGGGAATTCAAAATACAAGAAGGAAAATTAATCAAACCTTAAATTTTTGTGAGAAAGTACTTTAAAGTGTTGTTGAAATGCTGCAAAACTTTCGTCCAAAAATATTATGTTTTAGGCCTTCAAATAGACGATCTAATTTATGCACGCGAAGAGTCGAAGCTGTCCCAGAGCTCCGGGAAGGCCACCCCGGCCGGGACACTACTCACCCCGCCCGGGACACACCTTGTCCCGTGACTTTCAGTTTTTGATCCTTTTTTTGCACTTTCTTGTACTTAGTTTCTTTTGCAATATTTGTCGTCCCAAGGCATAGGGACGAGGCTCATGAGTAGGGCCGAGGTCTAGGATGATTATGTGAGCTTCAAATCCCAACCCAAGGTCCCGGGACACCTTCATTTAGTGAAACGAGGCTCGTACGCAAGCGAAACGCAACGAAACCAACTCGAATCACCTCAAAACTTCACGAAACTTCACGAAACTTTCCGAAACTTCTCGACCAGCCTCCTATACTCCAAATAAGCGCGTGTACCTAAAAAATGGACACAAAAATGCAGCAGAGCCAAAACGGAGAGAAATAGGAGCTGAAACGCAAATAAAAGCACGAGAATGGCAAAGAAACGCTACGAACAAGGGGCTATAAGTGAGTAAATATATGAGACATCAGTGACAAGTTATAATTATGCAAAACTATGTAGCTATATGCAAACTAATCATGGTACCAAAATGCAGAGTGATAATAATGCATCTATTAGGTGATCAACCGGTTAAATGACAATTCAAGTTATGAACATAGGAGATGTGAGTATAAAATAAGTAACATAAGAATAAGATGATGTGCTGGAAGTTCTTAAGAATCATAAGCATGTAACGAAAGTATAAAGCATCGCATTACTAAAAGTAAGAAGGTATATCCACAGTTATTCTCCACTTTCAGTCCTCTTTTATATGTTTGCGATTCTCATAGACATAAGAGAGTTTATGTAGCACAAACTAATCATCACAGAAAACTGTAGCCATTTGATTTTGGAAAAGGTTTTAAGTTTCAAACAAAGCGCGGAACGTGGCTACTAATGGATTTCACTTATATAAAGCTTACCATTATAACTTCATATGGGTAGAATACATCAATCCCGCCAATCACACCAGTACTAGGAGGTTTACATCTCTCCCCTAGTTCCCAATGGGACCGAACACAAGTATGGTCAGGCAAAAGATGAAAGTACTGCAAGGGGAGTGAACGGCGGTAATAACTCAGAGGCCACCTAAGGCATGTTTACCACCTCAAGGCTGTATCATAATAATATCATATCAAAATTTCAGAACAACAATATATCAAGTGCCAAGATACCATTAAGTAGCAGAGCTGATCATGTACTCTTGTCTATATATGCGCATATACCCACCCCGCACTCTTTCAGCGGCGGCTGGACGACTACTACCAATGACGACCTTCCCAAAGGTTTGCTGTTCTATACTCCTTAAGCAGTGACTCCCTAGCATTCCTCGACTACGGCAAAGATACTTTTTGGAGCTATCCCTCATCAGGATGATCATTTGACCATTGCATAAGAGTGCCCAAACAAACATAGCTTAAAAGGGAATCTTGAATGATGATTTAGGATTACATGTGTCTAGAGGTCACATGAGCTTTATGATTTCCACTCAGAGACTTAGAGACAGCAATCGAATGTGATAGAAATACATGGCGTAACCATGTACCCAGGCTAAAGTTGCGCATCATGGGCTTTATGATTTCCATCCACGATGACTGAATCCAGGCGGCATTAATCATCGTCTTGGCGAGTTAAAGGCTAAATGACATAAGTTTTATGATATTCACTTATGATCGGAAGGCACAAGGGGTTTGGGTGTCTAGTTAAGAAGCCTAGTCCTAGGAGATTTTCTAGGAAGTTTCTAGTTTTATGAAATCTACTGGGCAAGATGTTCGCGTTTAGGAAAAGAAAAGAGCTTAAATGAAGCCTATGGTTAAAGAATCTTCTTATGAGGGATGTAACCATACGGTTCCCATTTGTGCATTATTTATATAATGTGAAAGGTTAAGAGTTGGAATTATAAAGGTTGAAAACTATAGGATTGAAGAAGATAATTTAAGAGAATAACTGAGACTGTTGATATATGATTAGTGATTGGTGTATAATCCTTCGATGCATAAGGATAATTCCTATGTTTTAGGAGAAAGAAGCTGATTCACTAGGATTTGTAGGGCAAGTTAGTCACTTGAAAGTTAACACTAGGAAGTCCTAGTCATCCTTGCCTGTCCTTCCATGAATCTTGAAATACTCTATGATGGCGAGTCTTCATCCTCTAAATCTCGTGGTTGCGTCCACGTGTTTTCATCTTTAAATCAGAATATCGTAATCAACTCACTTGGATGTAGCCTTGCTGCAAACACAGAAGAAAGGAGCAAACGACCATATGAAGGTGTCGTTGCTATTTAGTCGTATTAGCTAAGTTAGTCATCCAAGGTTAGTCACATATCACATAGCACATAATAATTCACAACAACAGCAACCAATGCCACCCTTCCTAACCCGCATACCCAAGTTAGTTATCCTATAAGTCATATCCCCAGGCGCGTCCCTCGATAAGTGAAAGTAACAAGTTCGCACAAAATCACTTCACGGTCTCAAGGTCGCTCTGATACCAACTTTGTAACAACCCGGTTACATATATATGACTTTCTATAAAAATCTAGCGGAAGTATAAATATTAATCAACGGAAGACTTTAAAAGATTAGGATAACGACCACTAATGGTCAATGTAACTGAGTGCTACAGTCCGAACCAACGATTTATAAAACGAAAAGGAGGGTTATAAAAAGCCGATGTAGCAAAGTAGTTCAAAAGATGAGCTCTCAACTACTACAAGCTTATTTAATAAAAGAACTCTCTCGTAACGTCCCAACCCGCGTGTACAAAAGGAGAAATAAGCATAATCATCCAAGCATCCAATGCGTCCAAGCAGGTTGACACTCACATAGCACCTGAGGAGAGCACACATTAATCCACACAAAAACAAAACATGTGGTTTCATGTTCTAATGCAGCCCTATGATTCATTGGTATATATTTTACGCTTTTTTTTATGTTATTGTATGCAAGTTACCCTATACATGATACTACAAGCACTGCTTAGCATAAAGAATATGAACATGAATATGATGCATATACGCTGTGATCGACGTGTTAGGTGACAAGTTATAACTATGCAAAACTATGTAGCTATATGCAAACTAGTCATGGTACCAAAATGCGGAGTGATAATAATGCATCTATTAGGTGATCAACCGGTTAAATGACAATTCAAGTTATGAACATAGGAGATGTGAGTATAAAATAAGTAACATAAGTATAAGATGATGTGCTGGAAGTTCTTAAGAATCATAAGCATGTAACGAAAGTATAAAGCATCGCATTACTAAAAGTAAGAAGGTATATCCATAGTTATTCTCCACTTTCAGTCCTCTTTTATATGTTTGCGATTCTCATAGACATAAGAGAGTTTATGTAGCACAAACTAATCATCACAGAAAACTGTAGCCATTTGATTTTCGAAAACGTTTTAAGTTTCAAACAAAGCGCGGAACGTGGCTACTAATGGATTTCACTCATATAAAGCTTACCATTATCACTTCATATGGGTAGAATACATCAATCCCGCCAATCACACCAGTACTAGGAGGTTTACATCTCTCCCCTAGTTCCCAATGGGAGCGAACACAAGTATGGTCAGGCAAAATATGAAAGTACTGCAAGGGGAGTGAACGGCGGTAATAACTCAGAGGCCACCTAAGGCATGTTTACCACCTTGAGGCTGTATCATAATAATATCATATCAGAATCTCATAACAACAATATATCAAGTGCCAAGATACTATTAAGTAGCAGAGCTGATCATGTACTCTTGTCTATATATGCGCATATACCCACCCCGCACTCTTTCAGCGGCGGCTGGACGACTACTACCAATGACGACCTTCCCAAAGGTTTGCTGTTCTATACTCCTTAAGCAGTGACTCCCTAGCATTCCTCAGCTTACGGGCAGCATACTTTTCGGAGCTATCCCCCATCAGGATGATCATTTGACCATTGCATAAGAGTGCCCAAACAAACATAGCTTAAAAGGGAATCTTGAATGATGATTTAGGATTACATGTGTCTAGAGGTCACATGAGCTTTATGATTTCCACTCAGAGACTTAGAGACAGCAATCGAATGTGATAGAAATACATGGCGTAACCATGTACCCAGGCTAAAGTTGCGCATCATGGGCTTTATGATTTCCATCCACGATGACTGAATCCAGGCGGCATTAATCATCGTCTTGGCGAGTTAAAGGCTAAATGACATAAGTTTTATGATATTCACTTATGATCGGAAGGCACAAGGGGTTTGGGTGTCTAGTTAAGAAGCCTAGTCCTAGGAGATTTTCTAGGAAGTTTCTAGTTTTATGAAATCTACTGGGCAAGATGTTCGCGTTTAGGAAAAGAAAAGAGCTTAAATGAATCCTATGGTTAAAGAATCTTCTTATGAGGGATGTAACCATACGGTTCCCATTTGTGCATTATTGATATAATGTGAAAGGTTAAGAGTTGGAATTATAAAGGATGAAAACTATAGGATTGAAGAAGATAATTTAAGATAATAACTGAGACTGTTGATATATGATTGGTGATTGGTGATTGGTGTATAATCCTTCGATGCATAAGGATAATTCCTATGTTTTAGGAGAAAGAAGCTGATTCACTAGGATTTGTAGGGCAAGTTAGTCACTTGAAAGTTAACACTAGGAAGTCCTAGTCGTCCTTGCCTGTCCTTCCATGAATCTTGAAATACTCTATGATGGCGAGTCTTCATCCTCTAAATCTCGTGGTTGCGTCCACGTGTTTTCATCTTTAAACTGTAACACGTAATCAACTCACTTGGATGTAGGCTTGCTGCAAACACAGAAGAAAGGAGCAAACGACCATATGAAGGTGTCGTTGCTATTTAGTCGTATTAGCTAAGTTAGTCATCCAAGGTTAGTCACATATCACATAGCACATAATAATTCACAACAACAGCAAACAACGCCACCCTTCCTAACCCGCATACCCAAGTTAGTTATCCTATAAGTCATATCTCCAGGCGCGTCCCTCGATAAGTGAAAGTGACAAGTTCGCACAAAATCACTTCACGGTCTCAAGGTCGCTCTGATACCAACTTTGTAACAACCCGGTTACATATATATGACTTTCTATAAAAATCTAGCGGAAGTATAAATATTAACCAGCGGAAGTCTTTAAAAGATTAGGATAATGACCACTAATGGTCGATGTAACTGAGTGCTACAGTCCGAACCAACGATTTATAAAACGAAAAGGAGGGTTATAAAAAGCCGATGTAGCAAAGTTGTTCAAAAGATGAGCTCTCAACTACTACAAGCTTATTTAATAAAAGAACTCTCTCGTAACGTCCCAACCCGCGTGTACAAAAGGAGAAATAAGCATAATCATCCAAGCATCCAATGCGTCCAAGCAGGTTGACACTCACATGCACCTGAGGAGAGCACACATTAATCCACACAAAAACAAAACATGTGGTTTCATGTTCTAATGCAGCCCTGATTCATTGGTATATATATTTTACGCTTTTTTTTTTATGTTATTGTATGCAAGTAACCCTATACATGATACTACAAGCACTGCTTAGCATAAAGAATATGAACATGAATATGATGCATATACGCTGTGATCGACGTGTTAGGTGACAAGTTATAACTATGCAAAACTATGTGGCTATATGCAAACTAATCATGGTACCAAAATGCGGAGTGATAATAATGCATCTATTAGGTGATCAACCGGTTAAATGACAATTCAAGTTATGAACATAGGAGATGTGAGTATAAAATAAGTAACATAAGTATAAGATGATGTGCTGGAAGTTCTTAAGAATCATAAGCATGTAACGAAAGTATAAAGCATCGCATTACTAAAAGTAAGAAGGTATATCCATAGTTATTCTCCACTTTCAGTCCTCTTTTATATGTTTGCGATTCTCATAGACATAAGAGAGTTTATGTAGCACAAACTAATCATCACAGAAAACTGTAGCCATTTGATTTTCGAAAACGTTTTAATTTTCAAACAAAGCGCGGAACGTGGCTACTAATGGATTTCACTCATATAAAGCTTACCATTATCACTTCATATGGGTAGAATACGTCAATCCCGCCAATCACACCAGTACTAGGAGGTTTACATCTCTCCCCTAGTTCCCAATGGGAGCGAACACAAGTATGGTCAGGCAAAAGATGAAAGTACTGCAAGGGGAGTGAACGGCGGTAATAACTCAGAGGCCACCTAAGGCATGTTTACCACCTTGAGACTGTATCATAATAATATCATATCAGAATCTCATAACAACAATATATCAAGTGCCAAGATACTATTAAGTAGCAGAGCTGATCATGTACTCTTGTCTATATATGCGCATATACCCACCCTCAAGACTCTTTCAAAGGGCAACCGGACGACTACTACCAATGACGACCTTCCCAAAGGTTTGCTGTTCTATACTCCTTAAGCAGTGACTCCCTAGCATTCCTCAGCTTACGGGCAGCATACTTTTCGGAGCTATCCCCCATCAGGATGATCATTTGACCATTGCATAAGAGTGCCCAAACAAACATAGCTTAAAAGGGAATCTTGAATGATGATTTAGGATTACATGTGTCTAGAGGTCACATGAGCTTTATGATTTCCACTCAGAGACTTAGAGACAGCAATCGAATGTGATAGAAATACATGGCGTAGCCATGTACCCAGGCTAAAGTTGCGCATCATGGGCTTTATGATTTCCATCCACGATGACTGAATCCGGGCGGCATTAATCATCGTCTTGGCGAGTTAAAGGCTAATGACATAAGTTTTATGATATTCACTTATGATCGGAAGGCACAAGGGGTTTGGGTGTCTAGTTAAGAAGCCTAGTCCTAGGAGATTTTCTAGGAAGTTTCTAGTTTTATGAAATCTACTGGGCAAGATGTTCGCGTTTAGGAAAAGAAAAGAGCTTAAATGAATCCTATGGTTAAAGAATCTTCTTATGAGGGATGTAACCATACGGTTCCCATTTGTGCATTATTGATATAATGTGAAAGGTTAAGAGTTGGAATTATAAAGGATGAAAACTATAGGATTGAAGAAGATAATTTAAGATAATAACTGAGACTGTTGATATATGATTGGTGATTGGTGATTGGTGTATAATCCTTCGATGCATAAGGATAATTCCTATGTTTTAGGAGAAAGAAGCTGATTCACTAGGATTTGTAGGGCAAGTTAGTCACTTGAAAGTTAACACTAGGAAGTCCTAGTCGTCCTTGCCTGTCCTTCCATGAATCTTGAAATACTCTATGATGGCGAAGTCTTCATCCTCTAAATCTCGTGGTTGCGTCCACGTGTTTTCATCTTTAAATCAGAACACGTAATCAACTCACTTGGATGTAGGCTTGCTGCAAACACAGAAGAAAGGAGCAAACGACCATATGAAGGTGTCGTTGCTATTTAGTCGTATTAGCTAAGTTAGTCATCCAAGGTTAGTCACATATCACATAGCACATAATAATTCACAACAACAGCAAACAACGCCACCCTTCCTAACCCGCATACCCAAGTTAGTTATCCTATAAGTCATATCTCCAGGCGCGTCCCTCGATAAGTGAAAGTGACAAGTTCGCACAAAATCACTTCACGGTCTCAAGGTCGCTCTGATACCAACTTTGTAACAACCCGGTTACATATATATGACTTTCTATAAAAATCTAGCGGAAGTATAAATATTAACCAGCGGAAGTCTTTAAAAGATTAGGATAATGACCACTAATGGTCGATGTAACTGAGTGCTACAGTCCGAACCAACGATTTATAAAACGAAAAGGAGGGTTATAAAAAGCCGATGTAGCAAAGTTGTTCAAAAGATGAGCTCTCAACTACTACAAGCTTATTTAATAAAAGAACTCTCTCGTAACGTCCCAACCCGCGTGTACAAAAGGAGAAATAAGCATAATCATCCAAGCATCCAATGCCTCCAAGCAGGTTGACACTCACATGCACCTGAGGAGAGCACACATTAATCCACACCAAAACAAAACATGTGGTTTCATGTTCTAATGCAGCCCTGATTCATTGGTATATATATTTTACGCTTTTTTTTTATGTTATTGTATGCAAGTAACCCTATACATGATACTACAAGCACTGCTTAGCATAAAGAATATGAACATGAATATGATGCATATACGCTGTGATCGACGTGTTAGGTGACAAGTTATAACTATGCAAAACTATGTGGCTATATGCAAACTAATCATGGTACCAAAATGCGGAGTGATAATAATGCATCTATTAGGTGATCAACCGGTTAAATGACAATTCAAGTTATGAACATAGGAGATGTGAGTATAAAATAAGTAACATAAGTATAAGATGATGTGCTGGAAGTTCTTAAGAATCATAAGCATGTAACGAAAGTATAAAGCATCGCATTACTAAAAGTAAGAAGGTATATCCATAGTTATTCTCCACTTTCAGTCCTCTTTTATATGTTTGCGATTCTCATAGACATAAGAGAGTTTATGTAGCACAAACTAATCATCACAGAAAACTGTAGCCATTTGATTTTGGAAAACGTTTTAAGTTTCAAACAAAGCGCGGAACGTGGCTACTAATGGATTTCACTCATATAAAGCTTACCATTATCACTTCATATGGGTAGACTACTGAAGGTACCGGGAAATCGTGCTACCTCTCGACGCCTCGTGCGGGCCCGCCCGAATAAGGGCAAGGCGCTACGCGAGAAAATTGCGTAAGTGTATAAAGTGCGAGAATTTGCTATGGGGGATATCATTGCTTGATTGCTTGAAAATTGTTTTGAAATTGCATTTGGAGTCGCCACCAAATTTAAAGGAATTTGGAACCTTTTCGACACGTCTTAAATTATAAGACGCGAGTCTTAGAATTCAAGGCGCGTCGATACCTATCCTCCTAAGGTTATTGTGAAACCAGAGTGGATTCGGGGCAAGGTTACTTTTCAAAAGTTTTATCAAATTGTTTTATGAAAAACTGAAATCGAAAAGCCTACGTAAAGTAGTCTTTACTAATTTGAAAACAAGTATTTAATTTCGATGTTTGAGCTAATAAAACGCTACGTACAAGTGCGAATATGACTCGATAAAAATGCAAAGTAATGCATGTGAGTCGTTAAAGTTAACGACGTTTTGCTTTAGGAAATATACGAGAAATAATAATTCATTGATTTGAATTAATATAAAACGTTATTTTCCGACTTTTGTCTAATTCTAGTATTTTGAAAACCCTCAGTTTTGCATGTTTAAAAGACTAGTTGAAACGGTACAAGTTAATGTCGAATCCGTGTTTTAGTCGTAATTTAATGCATGCATGAGAATTTGCTTAAGTGTAAAATGTAAAGTCGGTTTGCTTTAGTGACAGTGAGTCGTTTGTTTATGCAATATTGGCGAGGTTTAGACGGATTAGGAATCCGAATTACTACAAATCAGATATTTAATACGGGTTCGTTAAACCAATATTGAGTTGGGTTAGTGTAACCCTTGTCCGAGTCTAAAAAGTCCAGTCCGAAGGTAAAATGTTTACCTTAAAACGTAAGGACGATAATTAGAAAAACGCTAAGTGAATTAGAGAGAAGTAGTAGTGAGTGTATTTGTTGTTGTACGTTGCTCTTGTTGTTGCTTGAATTGTTGTGTGCGTGGGTTTATATAGGCAAATGGGCTGGGCTTGTCTAAACAACAAAACTAATCGTCAGTGACCCAGATCCAAGCCAAACAAATCGGCAGAACCAAAAAAGGGCCCAAAGTAATCGTAAGTTGACAGACGACTACAATACAAGTCGTCTGTCAACAGACGATTAATATGTGTGTGTGTTTGGTGTTTTGGGCTGGATTTTGGCGGCTGAAGTGTGATGTGAGTTGGGCTGCAGCTTTTGTCGAGGTCTATGCTTATATCCAAGGGTTATTAACCCCTTGTTGGGTTAACTTGCGTTTCCTCGTTTTCGTGTTTCGCGTTTCGGTTTTTGTCGTGTTTTTCGATTTTGGCTTGACATAAAATTGTCTTGTTTTGTATTATTTTGTAATATCGTATAATTTGATTTTACGAAAATGTGACTCGTGAGGTGAGTTGGCCCGTTTTGAGTGCGTATTTTTGTAGTTGCGGGTTGGTTTTTGTGAGGCCGTTTTTGTGGGCTGCTTTTGTGGGTTGCTTTTGTGGGTTACTTTTGAGTGAAATAATCGTGTCGTATTTTAGCTTAAAATAGGCGACAAAATTAAATGTTCATTTTACGAAATATGCAAATTTAAATTAATACGTTAAAAATGACTAAAATGTTTTAGACACTTTGTACCGTTTCGTCTATTAATAAAACATGCATAAAAGTCCTTTTTCATCATCGCGTTGCTTTAGGGGGGTACGGATACGGGTATCTACAGAGCCCCCAGTTTGACTGAGCTTGGACTAAAGCGCTAGTCAAACTTAAAAGATAGTATCCGGACCACTACAGTCTCGATACTACCTGGCGGCGCTAAGTGTGTGTCTCGGGGAGAGACGAGGACTTAGTGCCGGGAAATGCGGGGAGGGACGGTACATGTTTAAGGACATGACGGTCCTGCATATTTAGGGGCATGCCAGCCTGCGTGTTGCTTGGATGCTTCTGGATAGTGCTTTGCTTGTGCTGCTTGCTGGTGCTTTGATTGAGGCGTTTGCTGATGTTGAATGATTCCTGGCGGCGTTTTGTAGTCTTGTCGAATTTTGTGTACTGAATGCTTGCTGCGTGCTTGATCTGGTGTTCGTGCTTCAATGTCATTCTCGTAACAAGTGTACGACCTGTGTAAGAGGCTTGTGTTTGGTGCTTGACTCGTAAAAGAGGCTCGATGCTTTTGTGGGGTTCGTAAAAGAGTGTAGGTGTTTCTGCTTGACTCGTAGAGAGGTTTGGGTGTTTTTGTGAGACTCGTGAAGAGGCTTGGTGTTTTTGTGCTTGACTCGTAAAAGAGGTTTATGTGTTTTTTCTTGGCTCGTAAAAGAGGTTTGAGTGTTTTTGTTTGACTCGTAAAAGAGTGTAGGTGTTTTGTGTGACTCGTAAAGAGGTTTGGTGTTTTTGTGGGACTCATAAAGAGGTTTAGTGTTTTGTAACTCGTAAAAGAGGTTTAGGTGTTTTTGTTTGTCTCGTAAAGAGGCTTAGGTGTTTTGTTGTTTCGTAAAGAGGTTTGGGTGTTTATGTGGGACTCGTAAAGAGGTTTAGTGCTTTGTTGGGCTCGTAAAAGAGGTTTGGGTGTTTTTGTTTGACTCGTAAAAGAGTGTAGGTGTTTTGTGTGACTCGTGAAGAGGTTTAGTGTTTTTGTTTGACTCGTAAAGAGGTTTTTGTGTTTTGTTTGACTTTTGCGGGAAAAGCAAAAATTGATCCTGATTTTTGTGACTTTGCGGGAAAAGCAAAAATTGATCCTGATTTTTGTGAATTTGTATTATATGGTGTAGCCCCCAGTTTAACTTAGGTTTTAGTGTAAAACGTTAGTCAAACTTGCTGTAGCTGCTTCTGATTTTAGCCCCTAGTTTGACTTAGGTTTTGGAGTAAACCGTTAGTCAAACTTTGTTGTAGCTGTTTCTGATTTTAGCCCCCAGTTTGACTTAGTTTTTAGTGTAAAAACGTTAGTCAAACTTTGTTGTAGCTGTTTTTGAATTTAGCCCCCAGTTTGACTTAGTTTTTGGAGTAAACCGTTAGTCAGACTTGTTGTAGCTGCTTTTGATTTTAGCCCCCAATTTGACTTAGGTTTTGGAGTAAACCGTTAGTCAAATTTTGTTGTAGCTGTTTCTAATTTTAGCCCCCAGTTTGACTTAGTTTTTAGTGTAAAAACGTTAGTCAAACTTTGTTGTAGCTGTTTTTGAATTTAGCCCCCAGTATGACTTGGGTTTTGGAGTAAACCGTTAGTCAGACTTGTTGTAGCTGCTTTTGATTTTAGCCCCCAGTTTGACTTAGTTTTTAGTGTAAAAACGTTAGTCAAACTTGTTGTAGCTGCTTTTGATTTTAGCCCCCAGTTTGACTTAGTTTTTAGTGTAAAAACGTTAGTCAAACTTTGTTGTAGCTGTTTTTGAATTTAGCCCCCAGCATGCTGATCTTTCGCTTTGTGGGTGACGGCCGAAGTGCAGGAAATGACTTGCGTTAGCGTCGTTGAACGGACGCCGTCAGGTGAATGTGGTCGTTGGCTGACCTTGCTTGTAAATGCATTTGAAACCTGCAATGTAATGTTAGTTGGGCGAAACCGCGAATCTCGATTGAGATTATGGGCCTCGAAATGCGTGAAAATGCAGTTTTAAGAAAATGCATCGTGCTTTATGTGAAAACATGTGTAAAACGTGTTTTGACAGAAATGATGTATGAAGTTTGCAAAAAGTATTTTGATGAAAATGCAATGTAAAAATTGCGCTTTTTGAAATATGAGTTGCGAAATGCGAGAATTGTAATTTGCGTAGAGCTGAAAGTGTGTTTGAGAATGACGGGTTTTTTGAATGTGAAAAACAAAAAAGTCATAAAGCAGGGGTGTAAAACGGGGTGATGTGATACACGGCTGCGTTCTGTTAAGTAAGGGGAATGTGTTTTTAGTGCAAAAATGGGTGTAACTGCTGTAGTGGCCAGGGTTTGTGGTCGGGCGATGCGTTGCATGAGAGGGTGGTGTTTGGTGTTTTTGGTGTGGAAAAGCTGTTGCCTCCGCTTGTGATCTGTGGTCCATGGAATTGAAGGGATGTTGAGGGATGTCTATGGCGTCGAAGGAACCTTGTTGTAGTTCGTCGTCAACTCAAAACTCTGGTGACGTTGTAGTCTGCTTTGTCATTCCTAAGACCTAAGAGGACATCAGAGGTCGTAGTTTTGTCTTTTGCTCTAGAGACGGAAAATCCAAAACGTAACTGCTTTTGACTATCACTAATGAAAATGAAAATTGTCGTTTACGTTTGCCTCGTTTGCTGTTTTATAAAAAGAGTTATATCCTTGACTTTTTTAAGCTTTGGATCATGATCTTGCGTTTGTGTTGACTGTGTCTTCGACCTTTTTAAGCTTCAGACGTGTCATTTTGTGCTGAATGTCGTCTTTTTAACCCTTTGGGCTCTTCAGACGGATGTTTTGTGTCGACTATGTTCTCAACCCTTTTAAGCGTTGAACGCGTCGTTTCGTGTTGAATGGTGGTCGCGCTTTTTGCAAAGCTGCCTACGTATCCACGCGAGTGGAATCAGACCGGCGTAGTTCAGAGTTGCATTTTGTGTTGAATGTGCACGTTTAGGGGCATGCCGGCCCAGGAATTTGTTTTTGTTTTTGTTTTTGTACAGGGAGTGCACGTTTAGGGGCATGCCGGCCCATGAAATGCCTTTTTCTTTTTTGTGGAGAATGTGCACGTTTAGGGGCATGCCGGTCAGGAATTGTGTTTGTAGAAAGGGGTGCACGTTTAAGGACATGTCGGTCCATGAATAGTGTTTAAAGGAAAGGGCGCACGTTTAAGGACATGTCGGTCCAAGAATTGTGTTTGTTTTAAGATGCATGTTTTAAGGACATGCCGGTCCGCGGTACATGTTTAAGGACATGACGGTCCGGGAATTGCGATTTTTAACATTTTGTCTGTTTGCATCTTATAAATACATTGCAGAATGTTTCAAGGGTGTTGGTTGTTTTGTAGTTGGGAATGGTTTGATACCAGGGTTTTGTATGTTCAGCCCCCATTGTGGTTGGAAGCATGAGTATATGCTGGTTTGTTGTGCTGTTTTGCGTCAATGGGCTGTATCTGGATGTGTGGGGGTTTGTTTAGCAGGGATGAAAGGTTAGGTGGTTTGTCTGTGGATCCTTGTAGGTCGTAGACAGGTGCTTCTTATGCTGCGGTGTTGGCTTTGGAATTTTGGAAGAGAGGGGTGCCTGGTTGTCACTCAGTGGTTGGTAGGAGTATTCCTACGCTATAATTGTAGTGGTCGGACACCTTGCTGATTGGGGAGTCCTTAATGATTGTGTTTTCAGTGGTGTTATCGACGAGGATGTCAATGTGTAAAAGGATGTCTTTTAGGACTTGCTTTGTTTAGGTTGCGTGAGCCAGTGTAGACTGGGATTTTGCCCTTCTCTTTTTTTTTTTTTTTTTTTTTTCTCGTGGCGGGGATTGTGTTTGATATCTAGTTAGCGTTTTTGTTGGCTTGGATGATGTTTTTGTGGCATTTGTTTGATGGGCTTGATGCCCGGTTTTTGTTGTTGTGTGGTGTTTGGTCAAAGACGGTTGTGTCTTTGCGAGACCATATGGGAGTGTTGTTTGATTTTTGTAAGGAGTTTGGAGGGTGCACGTTTTTGTCTGAGCTTAAGGAGGTTCACAGTGGTAATTCCTTGGGTTCTTGTGGTGCTTTGGAGTTGATGGTCGTTGTATGTTCAGGGATGGGAGGCTGTTTAGGTCTGGAAACAGTGCCTGCAATGTATTTATATGATGCAATGTCGTTTTGTTTAATGTCATCGCAAATGTTAGATTATGCGAAAGTGCAAACGTTAGAATGTGTAAAAGTGAATGTGCAAGAGGAAAAACGAGGCAAAGAGTAACCGAAAACATTCTTGTCATTAATGTTGTTAAAAGCAGTTACATTTGAAAATTGCTCAGACAATAGAGCTTGAGGCAAACCTACAAACTCTAAAATTCTAAACTAGGTCTACTGTTTTAGGAATGTAATTGCGCGTCCTGGTTGGCTTAGGAGACCTGGCGTCATGATGACGTGGGATCCTATACCCTAGGCGTAGATGCTTGAATTGAAACCACCTGCGTCATTGGTGGAGTCGTCAATGCTTTCTCAAGTGTAGAAGGGTTGCTCGGAAGTTCGAGGCTTTGACGGTGATGATTTCGTTGTCCAGAGGTAGTTTAACCTTACAGTGCGTAGTTGATGCGACAGCTCGGGTAGCGTGAATCCAGGGCCTGCCCAGCAACATATTGTATGTCGGGGGAATGTCCATGACCTGGAATTCAGTTTCCGTCACGACATGTTCTGTCATGACGGATAGTGAGATGATGCCTTTTATACTACGGAGTGTACCGTCGTATGCTGCCACGTTGTCTGAACAGGGAGTGAAGTCATCTTCGTCCAATCCTAGTTTAGTGGCGGTCGCAAGAGGCAGGACATTAACTGAAGAACCGTTATCGACGAGGGTAACGGGTAATGTCATGCCTCGACAATCTACGGTTATGTGGAGTGCCATATTGTGTGCAGCTCCAAAGGGCGGCAAGTCTGCGTTAGAAAAAGTTATAGCACCCGGTAGCCAGTCCCGGATGATGTGGCTAACAAACTGAGCTGGAGGCATTTGTCTTGCCACCGGAGTGACCTGTAGGATTCGACGAAGGGCCTTGCGATGCCTGGGTGAATCCTGCAAGAGTTGCCAGGCTGAAGTGCTTGATTTTGTTTCTGTAAGTTGCTTTGGCAGCATATCCTTGGCGCTAGGCCAGGTTGAGGAAACAGGTGGAGCAGCCTCGTCCACGAGTATGCCCTTGTCCTTGTTGTTGTTTGTGAGCCTGGACGGGAACCCTGGCGGTTCTAGCGGAGCTTGGTACATATGTGGGAGATATGAAACCTCGTCGTCGCTGTCGGACCACCTGATGGGATGTAGATAAGGGATCTGTACGAAGACCCTTCTCCCGTCCGCATGCTCCGCTTTTGTTTTTGTTTTTGCCTTGCGAACGTGCTTAGTGCTGTCGTCGTAGTCGTTGGTATCGCCGCCAACGACGTTGACTTGATGGTGATTTGCGGGGACCAAGTGGGAGCAATTGAGAATAGGATGCGTTCCCACGAAGATGGTGCGAGCACGGGGTGTGTTATGCTGGTGTGATGGCTTGGGAGCCGCGCTTGGTTTTTCGATCGTCTTGTCGTCGATCATGTCTTGGATTGCATTCTTCAGACGGAAGCAATCCTCGGTGTCATGTCCATTACCCCTGTGGAATTCACAGTAGGCGTTTTGGTTCCATGACTTTGTTTTCTTGTGCTTAGGTGGTATGTTGGTGGGGCTAGGAAGCCGCAGAAGGTTTCTCTTCACGAGCTTCTTCAATGCCTTGGAGTAAGACATGTAGAGGGGGTCAAAGTGTCTTTGTTTTGACGAGGATGGCCCCGCAGAGGATGACTTAGGTGTATCGATTGTAGGCTGCGTTGTGAACACAGGTGATGCCGCTAGTGCATCAGAGTTGACAGTGCTGGCTGGCTTAGTTTTTGCAGCGGTTCGAGATGTGCTGCCTTTGTGACCACGACCTGTAGTTTTGGCCGGCTTGTAGTTGCGCATTTTGTCTTCTAGGAATTGAATTCCCTTAGCATGCTGAGCAGATTCCTTGGCAAAGAGTCTAGCGCTCTTCTCGGCCTCGAATTTTTGCATAACAGCCAAATGTTCGAGCTGGGAGGTAAGATTGGTGATCTTGTCATTGAGTAGCTTGATGTGTTCAGCGGTTATGAGTGATTGAGGGGCAACTTCGTTGGTCGGGAGGTTAAAATGGGAATCCATGTTTCTTCTGCGAGCCGTGTATCCGGGGCTTTAGTGGGTAAACCTGCAAAGCGTTAGACTTTAGTGACTCGAAAAGGAAAGGAAAAGACTCAAATCTCGCATTCGCAACTGACATAATGTGTGTAAAAGAAAAAGTGCAGGACTCGACTCGTGTTTTTAGCTGAAAAGACACGGGAGGCTTTTGAGGTATAGATAGGTCAACATATCTCTAATCTCGATGTAAAAATGTTTTGTATGATCACATCTGATTAGCCCAGATTAGCAGTACGTTGCTGAGGGGCTTATCGTTAGATTGTGATATAAAAAAAGAGTCAAAACGAAATAGCGATAGGCTACTCGCTTTGAGGATGTTAAAACGAGTAAAAAGCAAGTATTGCTTGCCTCTTACGTGTAGTAGAGAAAGTCGAATCAAAATGACGATAAGTCAGCTGATTTGACATGTAAAATGACGGGTTCGTGCTTGAACGATCCCGTGTTTTGTTTGTTTTTGAAAAAATGTTTGTTTAGGTCGAGATGACTAGGGAGTCATTCGGCCTAGAGTCGTTTCAAATGCATAGGGTAAAATGTGTAGCGTAAAAGTGGTTGTTTTAAATGAAATACCCAATATGAGTTGACATTTTGGGTTTTGCTTTGTGGAATGCTTTGCGATAAATGAACTATGACGATACGTCAGTCGTATAACTCATTTATGTTTTGTAAAGGCTCGAAAATGTAGTGATTATTTCCAAGCGATTTTGAATGCAGTGGCTTGTTGTTTGTCTGGTTCGTTTGACGATAGGTCAATAAACCTGACGTTAGTTTTTTTTGAAAGCATGACTTTTCAAAATGTTTGAAAATGTATTTTGAAAAGACGTCTATGAATGCATATGCTTTGAAAATGTTTTGTATGATTTTGTTTTGAAAGACGACTATAGTGAGGGTACTATAGCTTCGCATTTGTACGTATAGACACGGGGTTTTTGGCTTTTGGGTAAGGTTCCGCCGGTCATTCCATAACGTTTGTGTAGGGTTATCCGCAAGATCACACACGTCAAAGTGTGGATTCAATACGGGTCCTAGAGCGTCCAAGTTTGACTGTTACGATCGTTTGTACGGATGCCGTACTTGTAATCGTGAAGGGGTGAGAACTCGATTTGTCCAGAATAGTCTCGCTTATGAAGGGAGCGCTATTAGGGGTCGATTCTCGAGGGGCGTGGCTCGGAAATCCCGGAGGATTTGACTCGAACGTAAGATTTGCTCAAACATCGAAAGCGTAATTGTTTTCAAATTTTCAAGCTTTGCCTCTTGCGTTTTTAAATAAAAGAAAAAGTTTATTTTTCTTAAAAATAAAAACAGCTCGTCCCCAGCGGAGTCGCCAACTGAAGGTACCAGGAAATCGTGCTACCTCTCGACGCCTCGCGCGGGCCCGCCCGAATAGGGGCAAGGCGCTACGCGAGAAAATTGCGTAAGTGTATAAAGTGCGAGAATTTGCTTTGGGGGATATCATTGCTTGATTGCTTGAAAATTGTTTTGAAATTGCATTTGGAGTCGCCACCAAATTTAAAGGAATTTGGAACCTTTTCGACACGTCTTAAATTATAAGACGCGAGTCTTAGAATTCAAGGCGCGTCGATACCTATCCTCCTAAGGTTATTGTGAAACCAGAGTGGATTTGGAGCAAGGTTACTTTTCAAAAGTTTTATCAAATTGTTTTATGAAAAACTGAAATCGAAAAGCCTACGTAAAGTAGTCTTTACAAATTTGAAAACAAGTATTTAATTTCGATGTTTGAGCTAATAAAACGCTACGTACAAGTGCGAATAAGACTCGATAAAAATGCAAAGTAATGCATGTGAGTCGTTAAAGTTAACAACGTTTTGCTTTAGGAAATATACGAGAAATAATAATTCATTGATTTGAATTAATATAAAACGTTATTTTCCGACTTTTGTCTAATTCTAGTATTTTGAAAACCCTCAGTTTTGCATGTTTAAAAGACTAGTTGAAACGGTACAAGTTAATGTCGAATCCGTGTTTTAGTCGTAATTTAATGCATGCATGAGAATTTGCTTAAGTGTAAAATGTAAAGTCGGTTTGCTTTAGTGACAGTGAGTCATTTGTTTATGCAATATTGGCGAGGTTTAGACGGATTAGAAATCCGAATTACTACAACCGTATTACGAATACGGGTTCCTTAAACCAATATTGAGTTGGGTTAGTGTAACCCTTGTCCGAGTCTAAAAAGTCCAGTCCGAAGGTAAAATGTTTACCTTAAAACGTAAGGACGATAATTAGAAAAACGCTAAGTGAATTAGAGAGAAGTAGTAGTGAGTGTATTTGTTGTTGTACGTTGCTTGAATTGTTGTGTGCGTGGGTTTATATAGGCAAATGGGCTGGGCTTGTCTAAACAACAAAACTAATCGTCAGTGACCCAGATCCAAGCCAAACAAATCGGCAGAACCAAAAAAGGGCCCAAAGTAATCGTAAGTTGACAGACGACTACAATACAAGTCGTCTGTCAACAGACGATTAATATGTGTGTGTGTTTGGTGTTTTGGGTGGCTGAAGTGTGATGTGAGTTGGGCTGCAGCTTTTGTCGAGGTCTATGCTTATATCCAAGGGTTATTAACCCCTTGTTGGGTTAACTTGCGTTTCCTCGTTTTCGTGTTTCGCGTTTCGGTTTTTGTCGTGTTTTTCGATTTTGGCTTGACATAAAATTATCTTGTTTTGTATTATTTTGTTATATCGTATAATTTGATTTTACGAAAATGTGACTCGTGAGGTGAGTTGGCCCGTTTTGAGTGCGTATTTTTGTAGTTGCGGGTTGGTTTTTGTGAGGCCGTTTTTGTGGGCTGCTTTTGTGGGTTGCTTTTGTGGGTTACTTTTGAGTGAAATAATCGTGTCGTATTTTAGCTTAAAATAGGCGACAAAATTATATGTTCATTTTACGAAATATGCAAATTTAAATTAATACGTTAAAAATGACTAAAATGTTTTAGACACTTTGTACCGTTTTGTCTATTAATAAAACATGCATAAAAGTCCTTTTTCATCATCGGGTTGCTTTAGGGGGGTACGGATACGGGTATCTACAAATACATCAATCCCGCCAATAACACCAGTACTAGGAGGTTTACATCTCTCCCCTAGTTCCCAATGGGAGCGAACACAAGTATGGTCAGGCAAAAGATGAAAGTACTGCAAGGGGAGTGAACGGCGGTAATAACTCAGAGGCCACCTAAGGCATGTTTACCACCATGAGGCTGTATCATAATAATATCATATCAGAATCTCATAACAACAATATATCAAGTGCCAAGATACCATTAAGTAGCAGAGCTGATCATGTACTCTTGTCTATATATGCGCATATACCCACCCCGCACTCTTTCAGTGGCAGCTGGACGACTACTACCAATGACGACCTTCCCAAAGGTTTGCTGTTCTATACTCCTTAAGCAGTGACTCCCTAGCATTCCTCAGCTTACGGGCAGCATACTTTTCGGAGCTATCCCCCATCAGGATGATCATTTGACCATTGCATAAGAGTGCCCAAACAAACATAGCTTAAAAAGGAATCTTGAATGATGATTTAGGATTACATGTGTCTAGAGGTCACATGAGCTTTATGATTTCCACTCAGAGACTTAGAGACAGCAATCGAATGTGATAGAAATACATGGCGTAACCATGTACCCAGGCTAAAGTTGCGCATCATGGGCTTTATGATTTCCATCCACGATGACTGAATCCAGGCGGCATTAATCATCCTCTTGGCGAGTTAAAGGCTAAATGACATAAGTTTTATGATATTCACTTATGATCGGAAGGCACAAGGGGTTTGGGTGTCTAGTTAAGAAGCCTAGTCCTAGGAGATTTTCTAGGAAGTTTCTAGTTTTATGAAATCTACTGGGCAAGATGTTCGCGTTTAGGAAAAGAAAAGAGCTTAAATGAATCCTATGGTTAAAGAATCTTCTTATGAGGGATGTAACCATACGGTTCCCATTTGTGCATTATTGATATAATGTGAAAGGTTAAGAGTTGGAATTATAAAGGATGAAAACTATAGGATTGAAGAAGATAATTTAAGATAATAACTGAGACTGTTGATATATGATTGGTGATTGGTGTATAATCCTTCAATGCATAAGGATAATTCCTATGTTTTAGGAGAAAGAAGCTGATTCACTAGGATTTGTAGGGCAAGTTAGTCACTTGAAAGTTAACACTAGGAAGTCCTAGTCGTCCTTGCCTGTCCTTCCATGAATCTTGAAATACTCTATGATGGCGAGTCTTCATCCTCTAAATCTCGTGGTTGCGTCCACGTGTTTTCATCTTTAAACTGTAACACGTAATCAACTCACTTGGATGTAGGCTTGCTGCAAACACAGAAGAAAGGAGCAAACGACCATATGAAGGTGTCACTACTACAAAATGAAGCTATTGCAACATTTAGTATGCAACACTTACTCAAATTGTTGCAATTTACACAAATTTTATTACCATAGCAACATTTTTCTAATAGTGTTGCCAAATATTCATCAATTTGCAACACTTATCTATATATGTTGCATTTTTAAGGTAGAAAAAGCAACACTTCGGTACATTGTTGCAAATTTCGAAAAAGTTTGATACACAAAATTCTAATGTTTTCATATGTAGTAAAAATAAAATACTTTGTATATAGTACTTATTTTAACGCTACAAAATAACATTGGTCATGAATGAAAGTTTGGCTTGAAATTTAAAAGTTATTTAACTTACGGAATATTTATATAGATATGTAATATTTACACTTTTTTTTACTAAAGTTATTTACCTATTTTTTTTTTTTTTTAATTCCATACATTACCTTTTTTTTTCAATTAATAATTTTTGATGAAAAAGAAATTTCGAAAACCTTAGTAGCTTATTACTCTCTCCATTCCAAAGTAAGTGTCACTATTTCCTTTAAATTTTTCTCTCAAATTTTTCTCATAGGTAAGTATTTCATTTTTCAGTAATTCTCCTGTAAGGCACAACTCACACAAAATTAATGTGAGACCAAAGTACAAATTGCAGTTAAAAGGGTACAAAATCATGAAACAAATTTACTAAAGTCACTTACAAGGATACTAAAAAAAAAATTAGTAACAATTAATGTAATACCCCGTACTTCCGTATATTAAATATTTTAAGTTCGAACTTATACGAAATTAAATCAAATAATTAAGTTCAGTTTCCACATATAATTAATTTCTAAAAAAAACCCTTATTCCTCTTTGTATTTATTTTAGTCATGGAAAATGACTAAAAAAGGAATGAGCAGTGTTGTTTTCGTTATTAGTCGTTCTATTTCCCACACTCGTCTCCTTTTTTTACCTCACCCTCACTATTACTCAGCCATCATCATTCGATTTCATCATCATCTTCATCATCCCCGTCATCATCAGCCATAGTACCACCACGGTCGACCTCCGGCAGCAATAGTCCCGCGACTACTACTGGTGCTCTACTTTCTGGTGTTGTTTCCATCAGCCTTGAGTCGATTCCTAGGGTTTCGTCTTCAATTCATCAATTTTATTTCAATTTGAACCTTCCTATTCGATTAATTAAGGTATACTTCGTTTTCAAACCTTCAATTTTAGTTTTTGTTCGATTTTAACCTGGTATTTGGGGCTTTCTCACTCAAAAGCTTTTGGTTTGATTTGGGGGTTCAATTAGGTCGATTTTGAGATGCTAAATTCAATTCGAGCGAGGGCATATCAATTTACTTCATCGATTTGCGTGGTCAGTCTACGTTCTTCTATTTTAGTGCGTTTACGGTCTATACTCGTAGTGTTGCGTTTTATTTGTGTAACACCCCGACTTTTCCTAATATTAATTATTCTTTTCAATAATACTCGTAATTCATTTCTCTTAATTTTCTCATTTTTAGCTCGAAAAAATCAGTTCACTTGTCGCGTGGATTAAGCTACACTGTAGTCAGAACATAAAAACGGAGTAATTAACTTAAAAACGGTGTAATTTCCTCATACGGACTCCGATTCAGGTGATTCAAAAGGCTAAACTGCGTATTTTTTCGACGCCGTCGCAACTGCCAAATTTACAAGTTGAACCGACCGGTTCAGGCCCGAACCAACCGGTTCTCGTCCTGCATTTTCCAGATCGCTGTGTTTGTTTTATAAACGAAACTCTTTATACTTATAAGGCTTTTAAAACCTAATTCTTCTTTTATTATTTCTGATGTTTCTCATTCAATCCTAGCCTCTCTTCTCTCTCTCTTCATTCTCTCATTAGTTCTCATCAAAACATCTCATAAAATTCATTCAATTCATCTTCTAATCAAACCCTAATTGATTCTAATCTCTTCCTTGCTTAATCCTTTGGTAATCCTCTACTCTTGGTCTAATTTTCTGTAAATTTTGTTATTATATGTGTTACTGTGGTGTGCTTATGTATTGTATGATTTATGTGTGCCCTAATCAATAGGAGAGGATTGGAGAGAAAACCACAAATTCGGATTTCTCTGACCCAGGTTTACTAAACTGAAGATCGCCGGAGATCCGACCGTTCGATTTTGCTGAAATTTTTTGAGCATGATCCTGACTCTTGGGGCTACCTTTTCACTGTTCAGAATTTCATTTAGAGCTCTGGATCGTCTGTTATCGCATCTGGTCAGAAGGGCTAAAAAATGTGCTTTTCTTTGGCTTGTTTGGAAAAGGTAACTAGGTGTAGCCCTAGACATATTTTAACTTGTGTGAGACCATATGATTGATTGAGGATGATTTGGTTTTTGTTATGTATGCAAAGCTATGATATTTGGGTTGGTTGTGCTATGAAGTTATGATCTTTGGTCTTAATTGTGATGGTCTCACACTATTGTGTCTAATGGAATGAATTGGGATGTTTGTCATATTGAATTTGAGTTATATTGTTATTAAGTTGATTAAAGATGATCACTTTGGGAATTATAATGGTTTATTATGGTTACTCTTGAGTTCTTATGGTTATTACTCCGTATTAAGCTTGTTATTGTATGGTTGATCATAGGTCATGTAGAGGATGAGTATAAATTGGATAACTACGTTGTAATGAGTTTAAGATGGATATTATATTGGGGTGGCGAGTAAAGGATGATTGATATGATATGGATTATGAGTTGGTATATTGTTAAGCATGTTTACCTTGTTATAATTATGTTTTGTTGAGATATGTTACGAATTGGGGTTACTTGGTTTGCTTTAATGGTTGTAATTGTTGTATTGTTGGTATTGCAGATGGGGTTACGATGCATTGTTGGAGTTGGTTGATTGTGTTGCTTATGCTTGAGTTAAGTTTGCATGCGTGTACTGTTCTGACACGTATGTGAGGAGTTACGACGTCCTAGTTTGGACGGATACCGCCCATGATCCCCTCGACTATTCTTGTTGCTTAGTTAGAGCGACTATGGGTTCTCAGCCATGTTGGTTAGAGACTATGGTTTGATATATGTCGTCACCGTTCTTGTTGCTCGGTGGAATTTGGCCAAATTTAGACTAATGAGTTTGAGGAACTTCTTGTTGCTGTTCCGCCATAGGGTTTGGATGATTCTTGTTGCTTCATCCGGGGTGATTCTTGTTGCTTCACCCAGTGCTTTGTGCTTACCCTTGCAGGTTATTGATTGTTGTCTGTCATCTTGTTGTTGACAGTTTGAGCTTGTATGTCAGTGGACTAGTTATTGTCGAGTTGTATTGGTTATATATGGTTACAGGTTACTGAGTGACAGTTGGTTGAGTTTGGTAGCTAATGAGTTGGCTTGAGGTTGCATTATGGTTACTATACCTTTGGGTTGTTTGTTGTATTGTTGTCTATTTTGGTTACGTTGAAATATGACTGGGGAGCACCTGGTTACTCCCCACTGATTGTGGCTGTTACATTCTTTGTGGCAGGTTAGCGCGGGATCGGGTTTGTCAAGTGAGGATGCCGTGAGGATGACCTATAACTAGCCTTGAAGTGATTATGGATTAGACTTGTTAGGATGTTTAGATTTATTATTGTTATCTTACTTTCATTTTGGAGCTGCCTTTATAAGGGGTATTTACTCCCCACTTCTAGGCCTCAAGGCCTACCTTGCTATCGTTGTTTAGTTGGTTTAGAGAGTAATGATCCGGATTCCACGGTGTTTCCGCCACCGTGGCTCGCTTTTATTTTCTTTTATTTTATAAATCCTTTTTATTTCTTTATTTTATTTTGTTGGAAAATCCGGGTTGTTCTGCTTGGTATCGAGGCGAATACGCTCCCAACTCTCTTAGGTGAGTGAGTAGGATTTGACCTAGAACACCGAGTGAGAGTCTTTGGGTAGACACATTAGGGGGTCTACGTTATTTGTGCATGTGTATGAGTAGTTGTGTGAATGGTGGTCTTAGGATTTCCACCATTAGATCATATATGTTTGCTTTGGATGCAGGTACAGGAATCATGGAGTCATGCGAGGTCGGGTGTCGACTCGATAAATCTCTACATTTAAAATTTACTAGTCCTGCCTCTAAAATAGTCTTTAAAAGCTTTTGATTTGATTTAATCGTCGTTTTTAAATTTATTTCTTTATTTCAAAATGTTTCACTCTGATAATTGCTTTCTTATGTACTACTTGGTTTCTTTGCTTTCATCAAACTCACCATTCTAAACTAAATCCTTTATACTTCTATTTTCTTACCAAATCATGTTATCCTTCATTTTTAAATATAGACAAAAAGGGGAGTATTTTGCATTCCGTTTTAATACACTTGTATGACCCTTGCTTTTTAATGTCATTCATTTGAGAGTTCTGTTTTATCGAAAATTTTAGTCTATATATGCCTTGTCGATCCCTTGTTTTAACTTTTCGATTTATTTGTTTCTTCAGCTTTAATCATTTGAGTATTCTAATTTAAAATATCCCTCTTTCATTTGACCTTTCGAAATATCTAGAAATTTAACTCTTAAAGTGTTTGATTCGTACGGATTGATCAGCGGGAGCAAGAAACTTGAAGCCGAATTGCGGATGTATAGTCCTACCATCAGAGCACGCAGCGGAAGCTCTTAATCTAAGTCACCTACCGTACTTGTAGGGACGTCCCCCAGCTTGCTAGCTACACTTATTCTTAGTATATCCTGCTAGTTCTTGGATCTCACCATACAGCTGTTTTAAAACCATTAGCCGAATTACAACTTGAGCTTCTTTTTCCCCAATAAAATTTCTTATTATGTTCATCCTCATCTTTTTCAATAGGTCGTGCTGAAATAATTTCTAAACTCTTTTATATCAAGAATGTTTTCAGTCAGTTCTAGTAACAAAACCTATTTTTGTATATTTGTGCTACAATGGTGTGTTTATCCTTCTTATACTTTCTTATTTTGTAACTATGTTGAGGAAAATTTTAATCCGTTTTGTTTTGCTTTCTTATTCATGTTTAAACGCGTTAATACATTTTGATGACTTTTTACTCAATCAAATTTGAAATGATTGACACTTATCTACTGCTTTCACTTTTAATCAAAACCTCTTTGTTATCCTAAACATTCTTTTATTAAATTTTCTAATTTGAGCATTTGGTTTATTTGAATATTATTTATTCTACCTGGTATTTTAGTAGCTTCATTTTTCTAAAATCGCTGTCGTTTTGAAACTCAACTTTGAGACTTCTCCTTTCAATCGTATCTTTTAATCTTTTTATATATCTGTCAAACTTTTCGGGAATTACCTTTTCGTCTCTCATTCATAGCGAAGCCAATTTGAGTTCTTTGTTGGAAACGAGTCTTATGCCTTCATGTGTGAACTCTTAAAGAATATTTCTATCTTCTCTCATCATTTCATTTTAAAAATTTCTTTTGTCTAATTGGTGGTTGTTGAGCAGTTTCTTGCAAAAGATTTATTATGTCATATTTTTACTTAGTTCGTTTCATTTCTTCTTTTCTTTCTTATTCCTCATAACTCATCACTTTTATACCATGACCCTATCGATCACCTTTTAGTCTTGTCATTCGGGTCTTATGTCATTCTATTCCTTAGGTTTCCCTCTAGAGACTACTTCAGTTCTATTGCCTTTGAGCCGACTTTTAAGACGTCGATCTTCTATTATTTTCCATTCCTTTCCATAGCTAATCAAGTTCTCAATTTTGTAAAAGCTCTTGATGTATTAACATCAATCTTATCCTTGATGAACTTCTATAATCGTAATCCTTGGCATCTAGCCGTAAGGTGCTTCACCCTTATCTAGCTCGAGATCTGATCCTTAGGCTGTCGCTGTTATTGGAGTCATAGATGGTAGAGTTTGGTTAGTTATTAGTTGATAGTATGGTGTTTGTTAGCTTATGCACATGGTTGGTCGTTGTAGCTTTTGAGGATTCTTAGTTTTGCGATTCCAAGCTAGTGCAACCCGAGACCGCTTTATAATTATGAGTTAATGCACTTGTGAGTCTTAGCCTTTGGGATTGATGATTTAATTGATGGTGAGTGAACGTAAGGGGGATTATGATCTCTACATAGGGAGGACTTTTGAAACCATAGGTATGTTGGTATATGGCGTATGATAATCATGGGATAGTGAGAATTGGGAAGTGATATTGTGGTGAACAATAATCGGCATTGAGGAAAACTTAAAGGATATAGTGAGCACGATAAATCTTTGGGGAATGCACTCTAAAGGATAATGTAGGAATGACAAGTGTGCATCTTGTGGTTTTGTGTATGTGTTAGGAATAAGGAAATTCATTAATGGGAAGAGAGAATTTGAGGTCGGTAAGGTAGTGACGTTCGAGGAAGGTATGGATAGACTTGTGTATGGAAACAATGGGTTGAGAGAGTATTAAGCTTTTGACGACACATTTTGATAGCTACGTGATAATATACCTTTGATTTGGGGATGAGACGATATGGTATGACATAATTATGGTTATTTCGTTGTGAAGAGTGTGGATAGATATGAGAAGCGATATAGACTTGAGCTTGCATCACGTTATGATTAAGGATATGAGGCTTGACATTAGCATTGATTTGGGGATTAGCTTACGCGTTAGTTTGTCTTGGTAACATAGGTAATGGTGCTGGCCTTTTGGGTTAAAACCCGTCTGAGGTTTTGGTTAGACTTGGTGAGGAAGATGCTTGGTTGAACGATATGGTTTTGTGAGGCTAGTGTGCCTAATTTGAGGATTGTCGAGCATAAGATGCACCAATAGTATTAAAGGGTTATATGAGTGAGTTGAGCATCATTCGGGAGATATGTGATGTCGGGTTATCTTAAGCGTCGTTAAGCGTGTCTATGCCCTTGTTATCGAGGTGAGTAGAGTTAGCGATTCTTGTCTTGAGGACCATATGTTGACTCGACCACGTCGTTATGTTTTGATGATGTCTTTGATTTTTGTTACTATACTATAATCCGTTGTTAGTGTTAATGATACTTAGTAGGTTGTGAAACATCCAAGCAAGAATCAAGCGTCTTTGTTGGGAAACGCGAATCAAATCAAGGCTATATAACAACTCATGAAGCATCAGGTCTTATTGTATACATATAGTCCTTGTAATGACAAGGGTAATGGTAAAACAACAAGAGAATCCTACGTTTCACTTAAAGGTTGCAGTGTCGTTGCTGGAAACACACGTTTCCACAACCAGCCACTGGAACCGTAGATTATGCTCTGCGTTTCCATGAGCTCTGCGAGAAACGCAGAGAATAATTCTTAAGGCCTTTTTCGAAAAACCTGATTTGGAAAAGATATTTTCTGAAAATCTGATCTTTATAATTGTTATCTTTTGAAATATCTTTTACAAATATTTGAGAATGATTTTAAGCTTGGATAAGAAGTAAAATCTTTTGGAGAATATTGCATCCTTAATTTTAGGAAACAAAACCTAATCAATCTATACTTTCTCATTTTATTTGATTTCAGTTTTGGAAAATATTTTATGCGATATTCTACTACTATTTAAAATCAGTTCCTTGAGAATTCATTCTCACCTTTTCGAGCTATCAAATTTAACGAAGTATTTTTGCAAACAATCTTTAAGCATTCTTGTCTTTATTTTTGCAAAACTTTTCAAAAGGCCTTTGAAACGAATCTCGTGTTGTTTAATCATTACTCAAGTCAATTGTGCTAGCACCGTCTCATATTCGTTCTCTTGTGAACAATTGTCGAGACACAATTAGCTTTCTTTTGCTTGAGAGAAAGAGTACAACTTGAAAGAGTTGTAGAGTGATTAATATATTGTAATCCGGAGTAGGTACTAATATATTAATAAGAGAATAGTGGACGTAGGTCTCGGAGTGTGAGACTGAACCACTTCAAAACCCGCTGCGTACTTTACTTTCGTTTTACGTTTTTAAGTATTTTCACTTACGTTTCAAGTTTCGTTTATTGCGTTTCCACTGCGTTTCCTAGTAACTACCTTACGTTTCCAACACGTTTCTCAGTTATCATTCAGCGTTTCCAGCAGACTTGAGTTAAACGTGATTAACTCTAAGTCTTAGAAACGTGATATATCTTTTAGTCTTGAAAACTAGAAAAAGTTTTCAAGCACCCAATTCACCCCCCTCTCTTGGGTACTTTTCCTCTAAACTCGGATCCATAGACTCTTCAATTGGTATCAGAGACTCGTTCTCTTGATTGCCACACCGCAAAGAGGCTGATCCTTTCGTCTTTTTGTTACTTTATTTAATTCTCTATGGATTCCAGACATCCAAAATGTCCATCTTTGACTGATTCTGACTACGGATCTTGGAAACAATTGGCTTCCCAATATATCCAAGGATATGATTGGGATTGTTGGAAAATTATCCTCGCTGGCCCTCATGTTATAACAACTGTTGATAAAGAGGGCAAAACGGTCGCAAAAAGTGTTTTAAACTATACTGAGGAAGAGGGTAGAAAAGTAGAAAAGAATGCGAAAGCCTTGTCTTTCCTTCAAAACTGCTTTCACCCAATGAGTTCCACCGCTTTGCCGCTTGTGTTAATGCCAAAGAACTTTGGGAATCCCTAGAACTTGCCTATGAGGGAAATTCTCAAGTTAAGAATCAACGTATAGACATGCTCACTCAACAATATGAGTCCTTTACTATGACTAAGGATGAGAGTATCAATAGCATGTCTGCACGGTTTTCAAAATTGACAAATGAGTTGCGAAACTTAGGCAAATGAGATTGAAACTGAGAAAAGGATTCGTAAAGTCCTTAGGAGCCTAAGTGATAAATGGCAACCTAAGGTAACTGCTATCGAGGAGGCAAAAGACTTGTCAAAACTAACTTACCAAGATCTGATGGGCTCACTTATGGCACATGAGTTAATTCTCAATAAACGCACGAGTGAGCCTAGTAAGAACAAGGGTATAGTCTTAAAAGCCGCCTCTAGTGATAGTGACGATGATTCGGAGGAAATGGCTGCGTTTGCTCGTCGATTTAAGAAAATGTGGAATAAACCACAACAAGATAAATCTGGTTTTTCAAAGAAATCTAATAGCTCGAAAAACTCCTCTTCAAATCGAAATTGCTACAAATGTGGTGCCTCTGGTCATGTCATAAAAGAGTGCCCCTCTTGGAAGGATATCAAGTCCAAGAACCAACGAGAAAAGAAACAAGATAATTACCGAAAGGTTATGGCGGCATCTTGTTGGGGCGAACTTGACCCTTCGGACATTGAAGATGATGAGGAGGATGAGGAAGTACATTTGTGCTTGAGTAGCCTTAGTATCGACATGATAAACTGTAAGGCTCCAGGAGAAACGGATCTTTGCCTAATGGGAAACGCTGGGTTTCCTGATATTGAAGATCTTACCGACGATGCTGAGGTAAGTTGTCTTGAACTTAAAAAGGATCTTCCTAGTCTTAAACGCAATGTTCTTATTAAGTACTTTGAACAAACTCTTGACACGTGTCATGAACAAGGTCTAGAGTTAACTGATGTTAAAGAACAAATCGTGGAGATAGCCGAAGAAAATGCGTTTCTAAAAGAAAAGTTGGATAGAATCGCTAAATTTAAAGGTCAATGGGAATCTAACACTAAAGATTTGAGAACTGAAAATGAATCCTTAAAGACTGAAAATGAATCCCTAAGTGAAAGAATTGTTGCCTTAACGGATGAGTTACATGTCTTAAATGAACGAATTCTTGATGCGTGTGAGACAGTCAAAAATTGTGACGATTCCCTGGAAACGTGTGATTTAGATCATGATTTAATCTTTAAACAACATTCGGATGAACTAGAACATCTAAAGACTAATCACAACATAGAAATCAGTAAACTCACTATGACACTTCAGTCATATTTGGACAAAGTTAACATTGAGTTGGATAATTCGGTCTCTAATTGTGAAAATCTTTCAAAAGAAGTTGTGTCTTTAAATGAGAGGTTGAAACATGCTTTGAAATTCAGTAATAAATGGGAAACCAGTTCCCGTGTGAGCAAATTCTTGACTGAACAGACGGATAATAACTTAAAATTGGGTCTAGGTTACGATTTGTACAGTCGTAGGGATCACTCTAAATGCAATCCTAAACCTTGGGAACGAGACTTTAGGAAACGCAAGTATGTAGACCTCCCCGAGTATATTATCTGTCACTATTGTGGAAAAACAGGTCATTTCAAACAGGCATGTGAAAAATTCGATGAAGATGTCACTAGAAACGTGAATTTTGTCAATAACATGAGTGAATCTTCCAATGAACTGAAAATGAAAACTACCTTAAACGCAAAACTTTATTACGATAACGCAAAACCTGTTAAAGAAACGTGTAGTTCTTCCACTAAAACTGATGAGAAACGTCAAGAAACACATGTTGCTGTCAAGAGTTTGGTCAAAGGAAAAGTCACTAAAATGTTTTGGGTTCGAAAGGACCAAGTTTTTTGTGTGACTAACAAGAGAGGACCCAACCTAGCTTGGGTACCTAAGCCTCAAGAATGATGCGTTTACAGGTCAAGGTGAAAGGAAACAGCTATTGGTACTTAGACAGTGGCTGCTCGCGACATATGACTGGAGACAAGAATCAATTCCTTTCACTGGAGGCCTATGATGGAGGAAGCGTGACCTTTGGAGACAACAAAACAGGTAAGATTGTTGGTGTCGGCACAATTGGTATGTCTCCCTCTCTCTCCATCAAGAATGTGTATTTAGTCGACGGACTAAAGCACAATCTTCTAAGTATATCCCAATTTTGTGACCGTGGCAACAAAGTCGTTTTTCACTCAAATATTTGCCGGGTCATAATTGAGGGATCTAGTAAAGTTATCTTGGAAGGTCATCGCCTCAAAAATGTGTATGTACTCTTAATGACCCCGATCTTTGGCATAAAAGAGTCGGACATTCTTGTAGTTCCTTGTTGAATATGTTGAGATCCAAGAATCTTGTGGAAGGTTTGCCCTCCATAAAGTTTGATCGTGAAAAGGTTTGTGATACATGCATTCGGTGCAAGCAAGTAAGAGCTTCGTTCAAACCAAAGAAAGTGGTAAGTACCAAGCGACCTCTTGTGCTAATACACATGGATCTTTGTGGTCCCATGAAGGTAAGAAGTAGAGGAGGTGCAAGGTACGTTTTTGTTATCGTTGATGATTATTCAAGATATGTTTGGCCAATATTTTTGAGCACCAAAACTGAAACTTTTGATGAATTCGAGTGCTTAATTAAATTGGTTGAAAATAGGCTTGATGTTAAGCTCGTGTCCATTAGGACCGACCACGATCTTGAAGTTCGACAACCATGCTTTTATAAACTATTGTAGAGGTAGAGGAGTGGGGCATAACTTCTCCGCTCCTAGGACACCTCAACAAAACGGTGTTGTCGAACGCATGAACCGTACGTTAGAGGACATGGCTCGCACCATGCTCTTATGTAGTGGACTTCCCCGTAGCTTTTGGGCCGAAGCCGTTAATACGGCATGCTATATTCATAACCGTGTTACGATTAGAGCTATTCTTAAGAAAACGCCATATGAATTACTTCGTGGTCGAAAACCTAACATTTCTCACTTACGCGTTTTTGGAAGCAAATGTTTTGTTCATAATAATGGAAAAAATCAATTGTCAAAATTCGACCCTAGAAGTGATGAGGCTATTTTTCTTGGATACTCTAATCATAGCAAGGCATATAAAGTCTACAACAAAAGAACTATGGTTGTCGAGGAAAGTGTCCATGTGGTCTTTGACGAAACTGACATCTTTGAAAAGTATGCGCAGGATGATGAGGATAAAGATGATCCAAATTTTCGCTTGACTCGCCAAGATCCACCAGAATTCGTGGATGATGAAGGTAATCTTGAAGGGATAGATGATGAGGTTACAGCTCATGGAAACGCAGAAGTTGCTGCCACTCCAGAGGTCAACAATCAGAATGATGCTGGAAACGTGCTTATTCAGCATTTAAACTGACCACCATGAAGCTGATAACAATGAACCCTTAGATTTTCTTTGAGCGAGCCCGAAGAAGCGCAGGAACGGTGGAGCGACTGCGATTCCACAGGAAACAGGTAATCCAGGGTCCAGTTCAGGGGGAAACGCAAGTGTTTCCAGTGGCACTGAAGCCAAAACGGTTGCAACAGAAACAGAAGCTGCGGTTCCTGATGAAACCACAGAAGAAACTCAGAATACACATGGACTACCTTTTGTCCCTAAGAAGTGGAAACACCAAAGCTCGCATCCACTTGACTCTATCATTTCTGATATACAAAAGGGAGTACAAACTCGTCGTTCCTTAAATAATTTCTGTTTGTTTCATTCGTTTCTCTCGGCCATTGAGCCGAGTAATGTCAAAGTTGCTCTTAGTGATGCAGATTGGATAGGTGCTATGCAAGAAGAACTATTGCAGTTTGAGAGAAACAAAGTTTGGCATCTTGTGCCACGTCCAAATGACCGCACCGTCATTGGTACGCGATGGGTTTATAGGAATAAACTCGACGATTCCGGAGTCATAGTCAGAAACAAAGCAAGATTGGTGGTGCAAGGATACAACCAACAAGAAGGAATTGACTATGAGGAAACGTTTGCCCACGTAGCACGCTTGGAAGCAATCAGGTTATTAATTGCTTTTGCTGCTCATAAAGGACTTAAACTGTTTCAAATGGATGTTAAGACCGCGTTTCTTAATGGCTACTTGAAAGAGGAAGTCTATGTAGAACAACCTCCTGGTTTTTTTGAATAAGGACTTTCCAAAACATGTTTTCAAACTTGACAAAGCTTTATATGGTTTAAAGCAAGCACCTCGTGCTTGGTATGATCGTTTGTCTACACATTTAATTGAAAATGGTTTTAAAAGGGGTTAGTTGATAAAACCTTGTTCTTGAAAAACGAGGGGGTTGATCTATTAATCGTACAAATTTATGTTGATGACATTATCTTTGGATCCACTAACAATGATCTTTGTGTTTACTTTTCCGAGTTGATGACCTCGGCGTTCGAGATGAGCATGATGGGCGAATTGAAGTTCTTCTTGGGACTTCAAATCCAGCAAACACCAGAAGGGATCAAGATTCATCAACAAAAGTACGTGAAAGAGCTTCTTACGCGTTTCTCCATGATAAATGCCAAACCAATGGCTACTCCCATGTCCACAACCACGAAACTTGGACTACATGAGGACGGTAAGTCAGTAGATGCTACTGTTTATCGAGGTATGATCGGCTCTCTACTCTACTTAACTGCTAGTAGGCCAGATATCATGTTTAGTGTGTGTGCTTGTGCGCGTTTCCAGTCAAATCCTAAGGAAACGCACCTTTCTGCAGTGAAACGCATATTACGCTACTTGGTTGGTACTCAAAACTTGTTTTTATGGTATCCTATGGAGTCTAACTTTGATCTCAAAGGATATTCAGATGCCGATTATGCAGGATGTATGATAGATAGGAAGAGTACCTCGGGAATTGCAACGTTCGTGGGTCCGTGCATCATTTCGTGGTCTTCAAAGAAGCAAAACACCGTTGCACTTTCCACCGCGGAGAGTGAATACATTGCCGCTGCTCTTGCTTGCTCACAACTACTATGGTTGAAACAACAACTAAAGGATTATGGGGTAAGTTTCTCGTGTGTTCCAATTTTCTGTGATATCTGAGTGCAATTATTATTTCCAAAAACCCCGCTCAACACTCCCGGACTAAACACATTGAGATTAGACACCATTTTTTGAGGGATAACGTAGAAAAGGGAAACATAAAACTGGAATTTTGTAAGACCGAGAACCAATGGGCTGATATCTTGACTAAACCGCTAGCTAGAGAACGTTTTGAGATGCTACGGTTAGAAATTGGTTTGCTTGGTAGTATCTAAGTTGTGTTTGCACCTTCATTATTACCCCGTATGATTGACTAGAAAGGGATTCGTCGACTGTGTCCGCACCCTCGCTTGCACTATGACATTGCTTTTTGATATTGGCATTATTTTGTGGGATTGATACTTAACACGTTTTGGCATGCTTATGTTCATATTTTTGACACTTGGTAAAATTTTTCCACATTGATTATATTTTCCCAAAATCCTTACCCGAAATTTTAGCCAAAATCTTTTCCAAATCTTTTCCCAATCTTTACCCGCAATATCCTTACCCAAAATTAAATTCTGCCAAGTTTTCCAAAAACCAAAAACCCAAAACCCAAAGCCCTCACTCTTCCTTTACACGATACCTCTCTCTCTCTTTCCTTATTTAACCCCAGCCTTATCTCTTTTACCCACCAATTTCTAAAATCATGGTTCCTATTTATAGCAAATATTCTCATAACCATGTTGCATATAACCTTCCATAACTTACATGGCTCCACTAACCTTTTCTTTTGTGTGTCAATCAAGGTCAAAATTCATATTCTCTTTTAGATGATGAATCAAGTGTTATTCAAGTTACCTTCTTTCCAAAAAAAAAAAAAAAAAAAAAAAAAAAAGTTCTATTTCAAAGCTAGAATCTCAGAAAAAAAAAAAAATAAAAAAAAATAAAAAAAAATAAAAAAAATATGAAAGAGGTGACCAAAATCTTCATTTTGGAGAAAATTATTCATCATTGTTCCTATGTTTTTTACCACAACAAGAGCGATTTCGATTGACATACATTTTTGTGTGGTTATGCCTTCACGTTTCCCCTATAACTTCATGTTTCTTGGCAGATTCCATCAGATTCCAGAAACTCTTCAAAAAAACCAATCCCGTTTCCCACACCAACCCTCCCGTTTCCTCCCTATTTCCAGCCCATCACAATACTTCCCTCCGCTTAACTGATTAATGTTTTTTTTGGTTTTATCTTGTGTGACTAGTATGAACTTTTTATGCTTTTATGTGTTAACGAGAATGATGTTCCTTAATATCATATAATGCTGATGATTAATGTTTTGTCTTAAGGTTAGCGACGGTGTTACCCTAGTCACTTCCTTTTTAATGATGTCAAGAGGGGGAAACCGTTATCGCAATACACTTTCTGCTCCTTCTCACTTTTTGACGACTATGTTATACTCATTTCTTATCTTGATGCTACTGTTTAGTTTCTATATCACTTATTGATTCTTCCTTTTACAAACGGCTGATTATATGTTTTCCGCTTCTCGTTTGACCTTTGTATGGTGACTAATAGGTTGAGGGGGAACTACACATAGAAACAAAAATAGGAGACTTGCCATCATCAAAAAGGGGGAATTTGTTGACTCGACCACGTCGTTATGTTTTGATGATGTCTTTGATTTTTGGTACTATACTATAATCCGTTGTTAGTGTTAATGATACTTAGTAGGTTGTGAAACATCCAAGCAAGAATCAAGCGTCTTTGTTGGGAAACGCGAATCAAATCAAGGCTATATAACAACTCATGAAGCATCAGTTCTTATTGTATACATATAGTCCTTGTAATGACAAGGGTAATGGTAAAACAACAAGAGAATCCTACGTTTCACTTAAAGGTTGCAGTGTCGTTGCTGGAAACACACGTTTCCACAACCAGCCACTGGAACCATAGATTATGCTCTGCGTTTCCATGAGCTCTGCGAGAAACGCAGAAAATAATTCTTAAGGCCTTTTTCGAAAAACCTGATTTGGAAAAGATATTTTCTGAAAATCTGATCTTTATAATTGTTATCTTTTGAAATATCTTTTACAAAATATTTGAGAATGATTTTAAGCTTGGATAAGAAGTAAAATCTTTTGGAGAATATTGCATCCTTAATTTTAGGAAACAAAACCTAATCAATCCATACTTTCTCATTTTATTTGATTTCAGTTTTGGAAAATATTTTATGCGATATTCTACTACTATTTAAAATCAGTTCCTTGAGAATTCATTCTCACCTTTTCGAGCTATCAAATTTAACGAAGTATTTTTGCAAACAATCTTTAAGCATTCTTGTCTTTATTTTTGCAAAACTTTTCAAAAGGCCGTTGAAACGAATCTCGTGTTGTTTAATCATTACTCAAGTCAATTGTGCTAGCACCGTCTCATATTCGTTCTCTTGTGAACAATTGTCGAGACACAATTAGCTTTCTTTTGCTTGAGAGAAAGAGTACAACATGAAAGAGTTGTAGAGTGATTAATATATTGTAATCCGGAGTAGGTACTAATATATTAATAAGAGAATAGTGGACGTAGGTCTCGGAGTGTGAGACTGAACCACTTCAAAACCCGCTGCGTACTTTACTTTCGTTTTACGTTTTTAAGTATTTTCACTTACGTTTCAAGTTTCGTTTATTGCGTTTCCACTGCGTTTCCTAGTAACTACCTACCTTACGTTTCCAACACATTTCTCAGTTATCATTCAGCGTTTCCAGCAGACTTGAGTTAAACGTGATTAACTCTAAGTCTTAGAAACGTGATATATCTTTTAGTCTTGAAAACTAGAAAAAGTTTTCAAGCCCCCAATTCCCCCCCCCCCCCCCCCCCCCCCCTCTTGGGTACTTTTCCTCTAAACTCGGATCCATAGACTCTTCACCATAGGAGTAGGTAGTTTTCTTAATCCTTTGGGGGCATTCTTTCGTTTTCAAGTTTCGAGGACGAAACTTCTTTTTAGGTGGTGAGATTGTAACACCCCGACTTTTCCTAATATTAATTATTCGTCTCAATAATACTCGTAATTCATTTCTCTTAATTTTCTCATTTTTAGCTCGAGAAAATCAGTTCACTTGTCGCGTGGATTAAGCTACACTGTAGTCAGAACTTAAAAACGGAGTAATTAACTTAAAAACAGTGTAATTTCCTCATACGGACTCCGATTCAAGAGATTCAAAAGGCTAAACTGCGTATTTTTTCGACGCCGTCGCAACTGCCAAATTTACAAGTTGAACCAACCGGTTCAGGCGCGAACCGACCGGTTCTGGTCTGTTTTCCGCATCAGTTTACGTGTTTGTTTTATAAACGAAACTCTTTATACTTATAAGGCTTTTAAAACCTAATTCTTCTTTTATTATTTCTGATGTTTCTCATTCAATCCTAGCCTATCTTCTCTCTCTCTCTTCATTCTCTCATTAGTTCTCATCAAAACATCTCATAAAATTCATTCAATTCATCTCCTAATCAAACCCTAATTGATTCTAATCTCTTCCTTGCTTAATTCTTTGGTAATCCTCTACTCTTGGTCTAATTTTCTGTAAATTTTGTTATTATATGTGTTATTGTGGTGTGCTTATGTATTGTATGATTTATGTGTGCCCTAATCAATAGGAGAGGATTGGAGAGAAAACCACAAATTCGGATTTCTCAGACCCAGGTTTACTAAATCAAGATCATGGAGATCCGACCGCTCGATTTGCTGAAATTTTTTGAGCATGATCCTGACTCTTGGGGCTACCTTTTCACTGTTCAGAATTTCATTTAGAGCTCTGGATCGATGCATTATCGCATCACAGTCGAAGGGCTAAAAAATGTGCTTTTCTTTGGCTTGTTTGGAAAAGGTAACTAGGTGTAGCCCTAGACATATTTTAACTTGTGTGAGACCATATGATTGATTGAGGATGATTTGGTTTTTGTTATGTATGCAAAGCTATGATATTTGGGTTGGTTGTGCTATGAAGTTATGATCTTTGGTCTTAATTGTGATGGTCTCACACACTATTGTGTCTAATGGAATGAATTGGGATGTTTGTCATATTGAATTTGAGTTATATTGTTATTAAGTTGATTAAAGATGATCACTTTGGGAATTATAATGGTTTATTATGGTTACTCTTGAGTTCTTATGGTTATTACTCCGTATTAAGCTTGTTATTGTATGGTTGATCATAGGTCATGTTGAGGATGAGTATAAATTGGATAACTACGTTGTAATGAGTTTAAGATGGATATTATATTGGGGTGGCGAGTAAAGGATGATTGATATGATATGGATTATGAGTTGGTATATTGTTAAGCATGTTTACCTTGTTATAATTATGTTTTGTTGAGATATGTTACGAATTGGGGTTACTTGGTTTGCTTTAATGGTTGTAATTGTTGTATTGTTGGTATTGCAGATGGGGTTACGATGCATTGTTGGAGTTGGTTGATTGTGTTGCTTATGCTTGAGTTATGTTTGCATGCGTGTACTGTTCTGACACGTATGTGAGGAGCTACGACGTCCTAGTTTGGACGGATACCGCCCATGATCCCCTCGACTATTCTTGTTGCTTAGTTAGAGCGACTATGGGTTCTCAGCCATGTTGGTTAGAGACTATGGTTTGATATATGTCGTCACCGTTCTTGTTGCTCGGTGGAATTTGGCCAAATTTAGACTAATGAGTTTGAGGAACTTCTTGTTGCTGTTCCGCCATAGGGTTTGGATGATTCTTGTTGCTTCATCCGGGGTGATTCTTGTTACTTCACCCAGTGCTTTGTGCTTACCCTTGCAGGTTATTGATTGTTGTCTGTCATCTTGTTGTTGACAGTTTGAGCTTGTATGTCAGTGGACTAGTTATTGTCGAGTTGTATTGGTTATATATGGTTACAGGTTATTGAGTGACAGTTGGTTGAGTTTGGTAGCTAATGAGTTGGCTTGAGGTTGCATTATGGTTACTATACCTTTGGGTTGTTTGTTGTATTGTTGTCTATTTTGGTTACGTTGAAATATGACTGGGGAGCACCTGGTTACACCCCACTGATTGTGGGTCATTACATTCTTTGTGGCAGGATAGCGCGGGATCGGGTTTGTCAAGTGAGGATGCCGTGAGGATGACCTATAACTAGCCTTGAAGTGATTCTGGATTAGACTTGTTAGGATGTTTAGATTTATTATTGTTATCTTACTTTCATTTTGGGTGGCTTTATAAGGGTATTTACTCCCACTTCTAGGCCTCAAGGCCTACCTTGCTATCGTTGTTTAGTTGGTTTAGAGAGTAATGATCAGGATTCCACGGTGTTTCCGCCAATCGCGTGGCTCGCTTTTATTTTCTTTTATTTTATAAATCCTTTTTATTTCTTTATTTTATTTTGTTGGAAAATCCGGGTTATTCTGATTGGTATTAGAGCGAATACGCTCCCAACTCTCTTAGGTGAGTGAGTAGGATTTGACCTAGAACAGAGTGAGAGTCTTTGGGTAGACACATTAGGGGTCTCGTTATTTGTGCATGTGTATGAGTAGTTGTGTGAATGGTGGTCTTAGGATTTCCACCATTAGATCATATATGTTTGCTTTGGATGCAGGTACAGGAATCATGGAGTCATGCGAGGTCGGGTGTCGACTCGATAAATCTCTACATTTAAAATTTACTAGTCCTGCCTCTAAAATAGTCTTTAAAAGCTTTTGATTTGATTTAATCGTCGTTTTTAAATTTATTTCTTTATCTCAAAATGTTTCACTCTGATAATTCTTTCTTATGTACTACTTGGTTTCTTTGCTTTCATCATACTCACCATTCTAAACTAAATCCTTTATACTTCTATTTTCTTACCAAATCATGTTATCCTTCATTTTTAAATATCGACAAAAAGGGGAGTATTTTGCATTCCGTTTTAATACACTTGTATGACCCTTGCTTTTTAATGTTATTCATTTGAGAGTTCTGTTTTATCGAAAATTTTAGTCTATTTATGCCTTGTCGATCCCTTGTTTTAACTTTTCGATTTATTCGTTTATTCAGCTTTAATCATTTGAGTATTTTAATTTAAAATATCCCTCTTTCATTTGACCTTTCGAAATATCGAGAAATTTAACTCTTAAAGTCTTTGATTCGTACGGATTGATCAGCGGGAGCAAGAAACTTGAAGCCGAATTGCGGATGTATAATCCTACCATCAGAGCACGCAGCGGAAGCTCTTAATCTAAGTCACCTACCGTACTCGTAGGGACGTCCTCCAGCTTGCTAGCTACATTTATTCTTAGTATATCCTGCTAGTTCTTGGATCTCACCATACAGCTGTTTTAAAACCATTAGCCGAATTACAACTTGAGCTTCTTTTTCCCCAATAAAATTTCTTATTATGTTCATCCTCATCTTTTTCAATAGGTCGTGCTGAAATAATTTCTAAACTCTTTTATATCAAGAATGTTTTCAGTCAGTTCTAGTAACAAAACCTATTTTTGTATATTTGTGCTACAATGGTGTGTTTATCCTTCTTATACTTTCTTATTTTGTAACTATGTTGAGGAAAATTTTAATCCGTTTTGTTTTGCTTTCCCATTCATGTTCAAACGCGTCAATACATTTTGATGGCTTTTTACTCAATCAAATTTAAAATGATTGACACTTATCTACTGCTTTCACTTTTAATCAAAACCTCTTTGTTATCCTAAACATTCTTTTATTAAATTTTCTAATTTGAGCATTTGGTTTATTTGAATATTATTTGTTCTACCTGGTATTTTAGTAGCTTCATTTTTCTAAAATCGCTGTCGTTTTGAAACTCAACTTTGAGACTTCTCCTTTCAATCGTATCTTTTAATCTTTTTATATATCTGTCAAACTTTTCGGGAATTACCTTTTCGTCTCTCATTCATAGCGAAGCCAATTTGAGTTCTTTGTTGGAAACGAGTCTTACGCCTTCATGTGTGAACTCTTAAAGAATATTTCTATCTTCTCTCATCGTTTCATTTTAAAAATTTCTTTTGTCTAATTGGTGGTTGTTGAGCAGTTTCTTGCAAAAGATTTATTATGTCATATTTTTATTTAGTTCGTTTCATTTCTTCTTTTCTTTCTTATTCCTCATAACTCATCACTTTTATACCATGACCCTATCGATCACCTTTTAGTCTTGTCATTCGGGTCTTATGTCATTCTATTCCTTAGGTTTCCCTCTAGAGGCTACTTCAGTTCTATTGCCTTTGAGCCGACTTTTAAGACGTCGATCTTCTATTATTTTCCATTCCTTTCCATAGCTAATCAAGTTCTCAATTTTGTAAAAGCTCTTGATGTATTAACATCAATCTTGTCCTTGATAAATTTCTATAATCGTAATCCTTGGCATCTAGCCGTAAGGTGCTTCACCCTTATCTAGCTCGAGATCTGATCCTTAGGCTGCCGCTGTTATTGGAGTCATGGATGGTAGAGTTTGGTTAGTTATTAGTTGATAGTATGGTGTTTGTTAGCTTATGCACATGGTTGGTCGTTGTAGCTTTTGAGGATTCTTAGTTTTGCGATTCCTAGCTAGTGCAACCCGAGACCGCTTTATAATTATGAGTTAATGCACTTGTGAGTCTTAGCCTTTGGGATTGACGATTTAATTGATGGTGAGTGAACGTAAGGGGGATTATGATCTCTACATAGGGAGGACTTTTGAAACCTTAGGTATGTTGGTATATGGCGTATGATAATCATGGGATAGTGAGAATTGGGAAGTGATATTGTGGTGAACAATAATCGGCTTTGAGGAAAACTTAAAGGATATAGTGAGCACGATAAATCTTTGGGGAATGCACTCTAAAGGATAATGTAGGAATGACAAGTGTGCATCTTGTGGTTTTGTGTATGTGTTAGGAATAAGGAAATTCATTAATGGGAAGAGAGAATTTGAGGTCGGTAAGGTAGTGACGTTCGAGGAAGGTATGGACAGACTTGTGTATGGAAACAATGGGTTGAGAGAGTATTAAGCTTTTGACGACACATTTTGATAGCTACGTGATAATATACCTTTGATTTGGGGATGAGACGATATGGTATGACATAATTATGGTTATTTCGTTGTGGAGAGTGTGGGTAGATATGAGAAGCGATATAGACTTGAGCTTGCATCACGTTATGATTAAGGATATGAGGCTTGACATTAGCATTGATTTGGGGATTAGCTTACGCGTTAGTTTCTCTTGGTAACATAGGTAATGGTGCTGGCCTTTTGGGTTAAAACCCGTCTGAGGTTTTGGTTAGACTTGGTGAGGAAGATGCTTGGTTGAACGATATGGTTTTGTGAGGCTAGTGTGCCTAATTTGAGGATTGTCGAGCATAAGATGCACCAATAGTATTAAAGGGTTATATGAGTGAGTTGAGCATCATTCGGGTGATATGTGATGTCGGGTTATCTTAAGCGTCGTTAAGCGTGTCTATGCCCTTGTTATCGAGGTGAGTAGAGTTAGCGATTCTTGTCTTGAGGACCATAGGAGTAGGTAGTTTTCTTAATCCTTTGGGGGCATTCTTTCGTTCTCAAGTTTCGAGGACGAAACTTCTTTTTAGGTGGTGAGATTGTACCACCCCGACTTTTCCTAATATTAATTATTCGTCTCAATAATACTCGTAATTCATTTCTCTTAATTTTCTCATTTTTAGCTCGAGAAAATCAGTTCACTTGTCGCGTGGATTAAGTTACACTGTAGTCAGAACTTAAAAACGGAGTAATTAACTTAAAAACGGTGTAATTTCCTCATAGGGACTCCGATTCAGGTGATTCAAAAGGCTAAACTACGTATTTTTTCGACGCCTTGAATCGCCAAATTTACAAGTTGAACCGACCGGTTCAGGCCCGAACCGACCGGTTCTGGTCTGTTTTCCGCATCAGTTTTCGTGTTTGTTTTATACACGAAACTCTTTACACTTATAAGGCTTTTTAAAACCTAATTCTTCTTTTATTATTTCTGATGTTTCTCATTCAGTCCTAGCCTCTCTTCTCTCTCTCTTCATTCTCTCATTAGTTCTCATCAAAACATCTCATAAAATTCATTCAATTCATCTCCTAATCAAACCCTAATTGATTCTAATCTCTTCCTTGCTTAATCCTTTGGTAATCCTCTACTCTTGGTCTAATTTTCTGTAAATTTTGTTATTATATGTGTTATTGTGGTGTGCTTATGTATTGTATGATTTATGTGTGCCCTAATCAATATGAGAGGGTTGGAGAGAAAACCACAAATTCGGATTTCTCTGACCCTGGTTTACTAAACTGAAGATCGCCGGAGATCCGACCGTCCGATTTTGCTGAAATTTTGTGAGCATGATCCTGACTCTTGGGGCTACCTTTTCACTGTTCAGAATTTCATTTGGAGCTCTGGATCGTTTGTTATCGCATCTGGACAGAAGGGCTAAAAACTGTGCTTTTCTTTGGCTTGTTTGGAAAAGGTAACTAGGTGTAGCCCTAGACATATTTTAACTTGTGTGAGACCATATGATTGATTGAGGATGATTTGGTTTTTGTTATGTATGCAAAGCTATGATATTTGGGTTGGTTGTGCTATGAAATTATGATCTTTGGTCTTAATTGTGATGGTCTCACACTATTGTGTCTAATGGAATGAATTGGGATGTTTGTCATATTGAATTTGAGTTATATTGTTATTAAGTTGATTAAAGATGATCACTTTGGGAATTATAATGGTTTATTATGGTTACTCTTGAGTTCTTATGGTTATTACTCCGTATTAAGCTTGTTATTGTATGGTTGATCATAGGTCATGTTGAGGATGAGTATAAATTGGATCACTACGTTGTAATGAGTTTAAGATGGATATTATATTGGGGTGGCGAGTAAAGGATGATTGATATGATATGGATTATGAGTTGGTATATTGTTAAGCATGTTTACCTTGTTATAATTATGTTTTGTTGAGATATGTTACGAATTGGGGTTACTTGGTTTGCTTTAATGGTTGTAATTGTTGTATTGTTGGTATTGGAGATGGGGTTACGATGCATTGTTGGAGTTGGTTGATTGTGTTGTTTATGCTTGAGTTAAGTTTGCATGCGTGTACTGTTCTGACACGTATGTGAGGAGCTACGACGTCCTAGTTTGGACGGATACCGCCCATGATTCCCTCGACTATTCTTGTTGCTTAGTTAGAACGACTATGGGTTCTCAGCCATGTTGGTTAGAGACTATGGTTTGATATATGTCGTCACCGTTCTTGTTGCTCGGTGGAATTTGGCCAAATTTAGACTAATGAGTTTGAGGAACTTCTTGTTGCTGTTCCGTTATAGGGTTTGGATGATTCTTGTTGCTTCATCCGGGGTGATTCTTGTTGCTTCACCCAGTGCTTTGTGCTTACCCTTGCAGGTTATTGATTATTGTCTGTCATCTTGTTGTTGACAGTTTGAGCTTGTATGTCAGTGGACTAGTTATTGTCGAGTTGTATTGGTTATATATGGTTACAGGTTGTTGAGTGACAGTTGGTTGAGTTTGGTAGCTAATGAGTTGGCTTGAGGTTGCATTATGGTTACTATACCTTTGGGTTGTTTGTTGTATTGTTGTTTATTTTGGTTACGTTGAAATATGACTGGGGAGCACCTGGTTACTCCCAGTTGATTGTGGCTGTTACATTCTTTGTGGCAGGTTAGCGCGGGATCGGGTTTGTCAAGTGAGGATGCCGTGAGGATGACCTATAACTAGCCTTGAAGTGATTCTGGATTAGACTTGTTAGGATGTTTAGATTTATTATTGTTATCTTACTTTCATTTTGGAGCTGGCTTTGTAAGGGGTATTTACTCCCCACTTCTAGGCCTCAAGGCCTACCTTGCTATCATTGTTTAGTTGGTTTAGAGAGTAATGATCCGGATTCCACGGTGTTTCCGCCACCGTGGCTCGCTTTTATTTTCTTTTATTTTATAAATCCTTTTTATTTCTTTATTTTATTTTGTTGGAAAATCCGGGTTGTTACAGTTGGTATCAGAGCGAATACGCTCCCAACTCTCTTAGGTGAGTGAGTAGGATTTGACCTAGAACACCGAGTGAGAGTGCTGGGTAGACACATTAGGGGGTCTACGTTATTTGTGCATGTGTATGAGTAGTTGTGTGAATGGTGGTCTTAGGATTTCCACCATTAGATCATATATGTTTGCTTTGGATGCAGGTACAGGAATCATGGAGTCATGCGAGGTCGGGTGTCGACTCGATAAATCTCTACATTTAAAATTTACTAGTCCTGCCTCTAAAATAGTCTTTAAAAGCTTTTGATTTGATTTAATCGTCGTTTTTAAATTTATTTCTTTATCTCAAAATGTTTCACTCTGATAATTCTTTCTTATGTACTACTTGGTTTCTTTGCTTTCATCATACTCACCATTCTAAACTAAATCCTTTATACTTCTATTTTCTTACCAAATCATGTTATCCTTCATTTTTAAATATCGACAAAAAGGGGAGTATTTTGCATTCCGTTTTAATACACTTGTATGACCCTTGCTTTTTAATGTTATTCATTTGAGAGTTCTGTTTTATCGAAAATTTTAGTCTATTTATGCCTTGTCGATCCCTTGTTTTAACTTTTCGATTTATTCGTTTATTCAGCTTTAATCATTTGAGTATTCTAATTTAAAATATCCCTCTTTCATTTGACCTTTCGAAATATCGAGAAATTTAACTCTTAAAGTCTTTGATTCGTACGGATTGATCAGCGGGAGCAAGAAACTTGAAGCCGAATTGCGGATGTATAATCCTACCATCAGAGCACGCAGCGGAAGCTCTTAATCTAAGTCACCTACCGTACTCGTAGGGACGTCCTCCAGCTTGCTAGCTACATTTATTCTTAGTATATCCTGCTAGTTCTTGGATCTCACCATACAGCTGTTTTAAAACCATTAGCCGAATTACAACTTGAGCTTCTTTTTCCCCAATAAAATTTCTTATTATGTTCATCCTCATCTTTTTCAATAGGTCGTGCTGAAATAATTTCTAAACTCTTTTATATCAAGAATGTTTTCAGTCAGTTCTAGTAACAAAACCTATTTTTGTATATTTGTGCTACAATGGTGTGTTTATCCTTCTTATACTTTCTTATTTTGTAACTATGTTGAGGAAAATTTTAATCCGTTTTGTTTTGCTTTCCCATTCATGTTCAAACGCGTCAATACATTTTGATGGCTTTTTACTCAATCAAATTTAAAATGATTGACACTTATCTACTGCTTTCACTTTTAATCAAAACCTCTTTGTTATCCTAAACATTCTTTTATTAAATTTTCTAATTTGAGCATTTGGTTTATTTGAATATTATTTGTTCTACCTGGTATTTTAGTAGCTTCATTTTTCTAAAATCGCTGTCGTTTTGAAACTCAACTTTGAGACTTCTCCTTTCAATCGTATCTTTTAATCTTTTTATATATCTGTCAAACTTTTCGGGAATTACCTTTTCGTCTCTCATTCATAGCGAAGCCAATTTGAGTTCTTTGTTGGAAACGAGTCTTACGCCTTCATGTGTGAACTCTTAAAGAATATTTCTATCTTCTCTCATCGTTTCATTTTAAAAATTTCTTTTGTCTAATTGGTGGTTGTTGAGCAGTTTCTTGCAAAAGATTTATTATGTCATATTTTTATTTAGTTCGTTTCATTTCTTCTTTTCTTTCTTATTCCTCATAACTCATCACTTTTATACCATGACCCTATCGATCACCTTTTAGTCTTGTCATTCGGGTCTTATGTCATTCTATTCCTTAGGTTTCCCTCTAGAGGCTACTTCAGTTCTATTGCCTTTGAGCCGACTTTTAAGACGTCGATCTTCTATTATTTTCCATTCCTTTCCATAGCTAATCAAGTTCTCAATTTTGTAAAAGCTCTTGATGTATTAACATCAATCTTGTCCTTGATAAATTTCTATAATCGTAATCCTTGGCATCTAGCCGTAAGGTGCTTCACCCTTATCTAGCTCGAGATCTGATCCTTAGGCTGCCGCTGTTATTGGAGTCATGGATGGTAGAGTTTGGTTAGTTATTAGTTGATAGTATGGTGTTTGTTAGCTTATGCACATGGTTGGTCGTTGTAGCTTTTGAGGATTCTTAGTTTTGCGATTCCTAGCTAGTGCAACCCGAGACCGCTTTATAATTATGAGTTAATGCACTTGTGAGTCTTAGCCTTTGGGATTGACGATTTAATTGATGGTGAGTGAACGTAAGGGGGATTATGATCTCTACATAGGGAGGACTTTTGAAACCTTAGGTATGTTGGTATATGGCGTATGATAATCATGGGATAGTGAGAATTGGGAAGTGATATTGTGGTGAACAATAATCGGCTTTGAGGAAAACTTAAAGGATATAGTGAGCACGATAAATCTTTGGGGAATGCACTCTAAAGGATAATGTAGGAATGACAAGTGTGCATCTTGTGGTTTTGTGTATGTGTTAGGAATAAGGAAATTCATTAATGGGAAGAGAGAATTTGAGGTCGGTAAGGTAGTGACGTTCGAGGAAGGTATGGATAGACTTGTGTATGGAAACAATGGGTTGAGAGAGTATTAAGCTTTTGACGACACATTTTGATAGCTACGTGATAATATACCTTTGATTTGGGGATGAGACGATATGGTATGACATAATTATGGTTATTTCGTTGTGGGGAGTGTGGGTAGATATGAGAAGCGATATAGACTTGAGCTTGCATCACGTTATGATTAAGGATATGAGGCTTGACATTAGCATTGATTTGGGGATTAGCTTACGCGTTAGTTTCTCTTGGTAACATAGGTAATGGTCTTTGGCCTTTTGGGTTAAAACCCGTCTGAGGTTTTGGTTAGACTTGGTGAGGAAGATGCTTGGTTGAACGATATGGTTTTGTGAGGCTAGTGTGCCTAATTTGAGGATTGTCGAGCATAAGATGCACCAATAGTATTAAAGGGTTATATGAGTGAGTTGAGCATCATTCGGGTGATATGTGATGTCGGGTTATCTTAAGCGTCGTTAAGCGTGTCTATGCCCTTGTTATCGAGGTGAGTAGAGTTAGCGATTCTTGTCTTGAGGACCATAGGAGTAGGTAGTTTTCTTAATCCTTTGGGGGCATTCTTTCGTTCTCAAGTTTCGAGGACGAAACTTCTTTTTAGGTGGTGAGATTGTACCACCCCGACTTTTCCTAATATTAATTATTCGTCTCAATAATACTCGTAATTCATTTCTCTTAATTTTCTCATTTTTAGCTCGAGAAAATCAGTTCACTTGTCGCGTGGATTAAGTTACACTGTAGTCAGAACTTAAAAACGGAGTAATTAACTTAAAAACGGTGTAATTTCCTCATAGGGACTCCGATTCAGGTGATTCAAAAGGCTAAACTACGTATTTTTTCGACGCCGTCGCAACTGCCAAATTTACAAGTTGAACCGACCGGTTCAGGCCCGAACCGACCGGTTCTGGTCTGTTTTCCGCATCAGTTTTCGTGTTTGTTTTATACACGAAACTCTTTACACTTATAAGGCTTTTTAAAACCTAATTCTTCTTTTATTATTTCTGATGTTTCTCATTCAGTCCTAGCCTCTCTTCTCTCTCTCTTCATTCTCTCATTAGTTCTCATCAAAACATCTCATAAAATTCATTCAATTCATCTCCTAATCAAACCCTAATTGATTCTAATCTCTTCCTTGCTTAATCCTTTGGTAATCCTCTACTCTTGGTCTAATTTTCTGTAAATTTTGTTATTATATGTGTTATTGTGGTGTGCTTATGTATTGTATGATTTATGTGTGCCCTAATCAATATGAGAGGATTGGAGAGAAAACCACAAATTCGGATTTCTCTGACCCTAGTTTACTAAACTGAAGATCGCCGGAGATCCGACCGTCCGATTTTGCTGAAATTTTGTGAGCATGATCTTGACTCTAGGGGCTACCTTTTCACTGTTCAGAATTTCATTTGGAGCTCTGGATCGTCTGTTATCGCATCTGGACAGAAGGGCTAAAAACTGTGCTTTTCTTTGGCTTGTTTGGAAAAGGTAACTAGGTGTAGCCCTAGACATATTTTAACTTGTGTGAGACCATATGATTGATTGAGGATGATTTGGTTTTTGTTATGTATGCAAAGCTATGATATTTGGGTTGGTTGTGCTATGAAATTATGATCTTTGGTCTTAATTGTGATGGTCTCACACTATTGTGTCTAATGGAATGAATTGGGATGTTTGTCATATTGAATTTGAGTTATATTGTTATTAAGTTGATTAAAGATGATCACTTTGGGAATTATAATGGTTTATTATGGTTACTCTTGAGTTCTTATGGTTATTACTCCGTATTAAGCTTGTTATTGTATGGTTGATCATAGGTCATGTTGAGGATGAGTATAAATTGGATCACTACGTTGTAATGAGTTTAAGATGGATATTATATTGGGGTGGCGAGTAAAGGATGATTGATATGATATGGATTATGAGTTGGTATATTGTTAAGCATGTTTACCTTGTTATAATTATGTTTTGTTGAGATATGTTACGAATTGGGGTTACTTGGTTTGCTTTAATGGTTGTAATTGTTGTATTGTTGGTATTGGAGATGGGGTTACGATGCATTGTTGGAGTTGGTTGATTGTGTTGTTTATGCTTGAGTTAAGTTTGCATGCGTGTACTGTTCTGACACGTATGTGAGGAGTTACGACGTCCTAGTTTGGACGGATACCGCCCATGATTCCCTCGACTATTCTTGTTGCTTAGTTAGAACGACTATGGGTTCTCAGCCATGTTGGTTAGAGACTATGGTTTGATATATGTCGTCACCGTTCTTGTTGCTCGGTGGAATTTGGCCAAATTTAGACTAATGAGTTTGAGGAACTTAACATTCTTTGTTAGTTATAGGGTTTGGATGATTCTTGTTGCTTCATCCGGGGTGATTCTTGTTGCTTCACCCAGTGCTTTGTGCTTACCCTTGCAGGTTATTGATTATTGTCTGTCATCTTGTTGTTGACAGTTTGAGCTTGTATGTCAGTGGACTAGTTATTGTCGAGTTGTATTGGTTATATATGGTTACAGGTTGTTGAGTGACAGTTGGTTGAGTTTGGTAGCTAATGAGTTGGCTTGAGGTTGCATTATGGTTACTATACCTTTGGGTTGTTTGTTGTATTGTTGTTTATTTTGGTTACGTTGAAATATGACTGGGGAGCACCTGGTTACTCCCCACTGATTGTGGCTGTTACATTCTTTGTGGCAGGTTAGCGCGGGATCGGGTTTGTCAAGTGAGGATGCCGTGAGGATGACCTATAACTAGCCTTGAAGTGATTCTGGATTAGACTTGTTAGGATGTTTAGATTTATTATTGTTATCTTACTTTCATTTTGGAGCTGGCTTTGTAAGGGGTATTTACTCCCCACTTCTAGGCCTCAAGGCCTACCTTGCTATCATTGTTTAGTTGGTTTAGAGAGTAATGATCCGGATTCCACGGTGTTTCCGCCACCGTGGCTCGCTTTTATTTTCTTTTATTTTATAAATCCTTTTTATTTCTTTATTTTATTTTGTTGGAAAATCCGGGTTGTTACAATTTGATGCTAAACCCACTTGTGGCTGTCTTAGGTCGACTCTTACCTTCTACGTGCACTCCACAAGTTTTGACGCGAGTCACATCTTTGATATTGCTTGAGGACGTGTCCTGTGGAGCAATTTCGGCGTTATTGAGTTCGAGTTCGTTCCTCCTCGCAAAGTAAGGGCTTAACCCTTACTTAGTTTTGTATGTGTACTTGTGTGTATGAATTGTTTAATGAATGTGATTTTTAGTTTAATGAATGTGTATTTGTGTTATGCCAAGAATTAGTCGGTATTGTGGTCGAGCTATGGTCGTGAATTTAGGCTGTGTTATGTATAGCCACTATGGGCGTGTTGTAGGCTGCTATTGTGGTTAACCGTTAAGTTGCTTGCTGCTGCCGTTTTGTTGTTGTAGTTACTGAAAATCTGCCATGAAGGTTTGCTCCTCACTTGGCCAGTGTTTCCTCTGCTATCCACTGCGGTAATACTCTGAAAGTTTCTGCCGTAATCACTGTGGTTCGTTGCTTTACTTATTGCTTTGCACGGTGATTTCTTTGTTCTTAGTATTATTGTTGTTCTTGAATTTGTCGAGTTGGTTGTTGTTTGTCTGTAAAGTTTAGGCCGTTTGTGACTATAAAAGGTTGTTTCTTCTTTGTAAATGAGAACTACTATAGACCCCGATTTAGCTATGTTGTCGGTATCTAAATATTATGATTACCTATTTACTTATTGAATTACTCCGTGGTATATAATCTGATTACAATTTAGTTAATTTTTTTTATATTAATTTAACCACGCAACAATAGTTTTGGCCAGATTGATGTTAGGGTTTATGTAAATTTTGGAATTTTTCTTCAGAATCTTGTTTTGTGCTTCAATCCTCATATGATCGATTATGATGTTTGGTGCTCTTATTCAGATTTGATAATGTTTGTATTGCTTAGTTGTCGTGTATTTGGTCGAAGAGGAGATTTGAGCTGATAAATAGTAGTTCATCATAATTATTAGTCCCCTCAATAGGTGATTCTTTTGATTTGGTGTGCCCTACACACGATGGAGAGCGGGATCCAAAAATGCTGCTGATATAGCATGAATGCAAAAATCAGATTGCTTTTACTAAATATAAAATATCTATATTAACCGTGCATCGCACGGGGGCTCAACTAGTTTTTACTTTATTTTCAGGTTTCCATGGTTAAGTACACAATAAGGAAGTGCTTACTACTAAATTGGATTGCAATGTTGAAATTGAAACATCTTGATTATCTATAGAAATGAGGTATTACACTTATTATACTTGACAATCCTCGTACATGTGTAGCCGACTTCTCATAAATGAGTGACAAACTTTTTGTTTATATAATTTGTTTTTGCTATCACTCATATATATTTTGTTCTTCAGTGCTTATATACTCATTCGAGTTTGATATTTTTCTTTTTCAAATATGTTCTATATGGGCTTAGAAGGCAAACTATTCTTGTTATGGATCAATCAAGAGCGCAAGGTCCATATAACTTTAATTTATACGTTAAAATTGAAGTATGTTAATCGAGTTATGCCCCTTAATTTACGGAATCTTGTTGTAGCGTATTTTTACTTGGAAAAACATTGTGTCAAGGAAGTACTATCCAAAAGAATTGCACACTTTTTTTTCCTTTCAGAAGAGTTTTCTATTCGAGTATATTGTTTCTTATACTGAATTTAACAATGAATATATTAGTTATTAAAGGAAGACCATTAGAAAAGGGTATTGGGGTATATGATGTTTGTGTATGCGATATAGATTGCTGAGAATTATAATTAATCATATTTTTTTTTCCTTTCAGCTATATATAACAAGAAGTGTTTGGCATTGGTAAGTGATTGACTCTGTGTTCCTGTGGTGCATCTTGGGATCAATTTATATGAAAGAGCATCAAATCTAGACTGAAGGGAATCAAGATGATATGGTCGATGGACTACATATTCTCATGAATAGAATTAAGCTAAAAATGAAGACCGGCCTCAGAGTGTTCTTAAGGTTGCACGTTGTAATTTCATGTTATAAAACTTGTTAGTGTAAAGAACACAAACTTCTTAAAAGATAATGTATTTACGTTTTTTTTTGGAATGAAAGTATTAGCCTTGTTTTAAAAAAAGTGTTGCTTTTTGTATCGAACAAGTGTTGCATCGGTTTGTATTAAGTGTTGCTTTAATCAAGAAAAAAAGGTTGCAAATGACACAAATAAATGTTGCCATTTAAACAATAAAAGTGTTGCAATTGCTTAGATAAGTGTTGCTGGAAAAATAAGTGTTGCATGCTATAACTAGGTGCAACACTTGGTTAAAATGTTGCATTTGGTGTGAAAGTGTTGCTAAGAGTGTTGCATTAATCTATTGCAACGGAGTTTTAAGCAGCACTCTTAACAGTGTTGCTTAAAGTTAAAGGCAACATTTCTATGACATTTTGTAACACATTCATGGTGTTGCTATAGTTACATTTTGTAGTAGTGTCGTTGCTATTTAGTCGTATTAGCTAAGTTAGTCATCCACGGTTAGTCACATATCACATAGCACATAATAATTCACGACAACAGCAAACAACGCCACCCTTCCTAACCCGCATACCCAAGTTAGTTATCCTATAAGTCATATCTCCAGGCGCGTCCCTCGATAAGTGAAAGTGACAAGTTCGCACAAAATCACTTCACGGTCTCAAGGTCGCTCTGATACCAACTTTGTAACAACCCGGTTACATATATATGACTTTCTATAAAAATCTAGCGGAAGTATAAATATTAACCAGCGGAAGACTTTAAAAGATTAGGATAATGACCACTAATGGTCGATGTAACTGAGTGCTACAGTCCGAACCAACGATTTATAAAACGAAAAGGGGGGTTATAAAAAGCCGATGTAGCAAAGTAGTTCAAAAGATGAGCTCTCAACTACTACAAGCTTATTTAATAAAAGAACTCTCTCGTAACGTCCCAACCCGCGTGTACAAAAGGAGAAATAAGCATAATCATCCAAGCATCCAATGCGTCCAAGCAGGTTGACACTCACATAGCACTTGAGGAGAGCACACATTAATCCACACAGAAACAAAACATGTGGTTTCATGTTCTAATGCAGCTCTATGATTCATTGGTATATATTTTACGCTTTTTTTTTATGTTATTGTATGCAAGTAACCCTATACATGATACTACAAGCACTGCTTAGCATAAAGAATATGAACATGAATATGATGCATATACGCTGTGATCGACGTGTTAGGTGACAAGTTATAACTATGCAAAACTATGTGGCTATATGCAAACTAATCATGGTACCAAAATGCGGAGTGATAATAATGCATCTATTAGGTGATCAACCGGTTAAATGACAATTCAAGTTATGAACATAGGAGATGTGAGTATAAAATAAGTAACATAAGTATAAGATGATGTGCTGGAAGTTCTTAAGAATCATAAGCATGTAACGAAAGTATAAAGCATCGCATTACTAAAAGTAAGATGGTATATCCATAGTTATTCTCCACTTTCAGTCCTCTTTTATATGTTTGCGATTCTCATAGACATAAGAGAGTTTATGTAGCACAAACTAATCATCACAGAAAACTGTAGCCATTTGATTTTGGAAAACGTTTTAAGTTTCAAACAAAGCGCGGAACGTGGCTACTAATGGATTTCACTCATATAAAGCTTACCATTATCACTTCATATGGGTGGAATACATCAATCTCGCCAATCACACCAGTACTAGGAGGTTTACATCTCACCCCTAGTTCCCAATGGGACAGAACACAAGTATGGTCAGGCAAAAGATGAAAGTACTGCAAGGGGAGTGAACGGCGGTAATAACTCAGTGGCCACCTAAGGCATGTTTACCACCTCGAGGATGTATCATAATAATATCATATCAGAATCTCAGAACAACAATATATCAAGTGCCAAGATACCATTAAGTAGTAGAGCTGATCATGTACTCTTGTCTATATATGCGCATATACCCACCCCGCACTCTTTCAGCGGCGGCTGGACGACTACTACCAATGACGACCTTCCCAAAGGTTTGCTGTTCTATACTCCTTAAGCAGTGACTCCCTAGCATTCCTCGACTACAGGCAAAGATACTTTTCGGAGCTATCCCCCGTCAGGATGATCATTTGACCATTGCATAAGAGTGCCCAAACAAACATAGCTTAAAAGGGAATCTTGAATGATGATTTAGGATAACATGTGTCTAGAGGTCACATGAGCTTTATGATTTCCACTCAGAGACCTAGAGACAGCAATCGAATGTGATAGAAATACATGGCGTAACCATGTACCCAGGCTAAAGTTGCGCATCATGGGCTTTATGATTTCCACCCACGATGATTGAATCCAGGCGGCATTAATCATATTCTTGGCGAGTTAAAGGCTAAATGACATAAGTTTTATGATTTTCACTTATGATCGGAAGGCACAAGGGGTTCAGAGGTCACAAACAACGGAGACATATCCAGCTTGGCCCAGAATAGTATCCTTTAATATATAATTGCGATCTTTGTTTATCTTGAATGAAAGTCTTTTAATTATTTATCTTTGGAAAGTTTTATTTGAAGAGTAGATTAAAGTTCATTATTTGATATAATGTTTAGGGTAGATTAACTGATTAAGTAGCTTATTTCTAGTAGCTTATTAAAGAGTTACTTAACTTTAACTTTGGTCAACAAATAACTATAGGTCAATGCTTGACTTTGGTCAAGGTCAAGTTATATTATAATGACTTAGTCAAAACTTGCTAGTGAAAGTCAAGTTAAGACATAGCCAAGTCCTTAATGGTTAATTTAAGATTATACATGTTTTATTAGTATTTAATTATGTTTTCATATACTTTGGAGTTATGTGTCTTTTAATTTATGAAAACAAGTTTAATAGGGGAATATAGGTTGAAAAGATAAAATCATTTCATGAACATAATATTATTTATAATAGTTTACAGTTGCTTAACGGTTAATAAATAGAATAATCCCAAAAATGAAGTAATTTATAAAAATTATTAAAAATTAGTTTTGAACTCCCCAGAATATATATAATCATGGGTTAAAATCGTTTTGAAAAAACAAATTGATTTGGTACACGAAATAAATTAAAAACCGTATAAAATAATACGTTTGTAAAAATTAAACGAAAGGTCAAAACATATTATTTTCAAATGAAAATTGGACAGTAACTTTAAAACATAATTTGAAATGTACATAAAAATGTCGGATCAAAATATTTAGTTTTAGTTATTTAACGAATTAATGTAAGTTTAGGCCTTGTTCATTTTATTAAGGAAGAAATATAAGTCCAAAAGCTACGAAATTTAAAATACAATTCAATAACATCAGAATACACATCGTATCAAAATTGCAAGGCAAAATACGAAGTATAGTTCATGAAAACATAATTTTGCGTATAATGACATGTTTAAAATACAATTAAAAGAAATAGCATAGCAACAAAGTTTAAGCATGCATTTAAACATCAAATATAACATTTTAACATGAGATTAAAGAAATTATAAAGTGGTGAACATGATACTAAATCCTAGTTCATTTTAAGCAACATACAATATTCACAAGTTATTTTTCTATAAATTAATTCACAATTTACTCATATGCATACAAGTTAATATATAAATCATTTTATGTTCTAAAACATGAAATTTCAATAAGGTAATTATGATGGCACAACTTAGAATAAACTACAACAAGAAAACACAAACAATGACAATAACACAGTAGGCTAAAATATATACTTAAATCATAAGTTTGCATTAAAAATGAAACACATGATGTTAGAGGTGAAGATGCATGTCTCCTCACCACAACCAAGCTTAAAGATTGTGGAGATCGAAAATATCGTCAAAGATGGAGAGATCATCGTGCTCCTTGAAGGCTCCATCATAAGGTCTTTTAAATTAGCTTAGTTTGAGTATTATGATTTTATCTTCGAAATAGAACAGGAGAATTGAAATTTTGGTAGAGAAAAATGATGTAAAATAATGGTAATGGAGGGAGATATTATACGGCAAAAATGGAGGAAGAAAAGGAGATGAAGATGATCAAATACCATGAATTTTGACTAAAAATTCATAACTTAAGGCATGGCCACCAAGTGGCAATCTTTTTGGGTGCATGGTGGACAAGTGTTCACATGCATGTGCACCTTTGGTGCATGGGGGACAAATGTCCTCCTCCGTGTGCATGGAAGACAAGTGTCGGAAAAGTGGCACCGACTAATGAGGATTTGACATGTGGTGGAAAATGATTGGTCGAGATATGGTTCCGTAGAAAATATACAGTCCGTCGTAAAATGACATAACCGTATGAGAATATTGATTGGAAAAATTATGAAAGATGATTTAATCACGGAACCAAATGTACTGTCCATAAAGTGGGCGTTACAAAATTAGTTGTATTTTTCTTTTGACGAAAGACATGTATGAGAAAATATTATTTTAGTCTTCGTCAATTAAAATGTAAAGCTAATCATAAAACAATCCTAGTAAAAGATTCTACTAATTCTAGTGTTAATATTATATATTATTATTATTATTATTATTATTATTATTATTATTATTATTATTATTATTATTTTTTTTTTTTTTTTTTTTTTTTTTATTTTTTTTTATAAACCGCAGCCTTTATTATAATTAAAGAAATTTACACAACGGTTACAAAAAATTGGTGGGGAGCCGAGATACAATCTTGGCCCCCCTTGCTATCGCAGCTAAGTCTAGAAAATATGTACGCGGCTACACGAGCCCCTACATCATTGGGCCTTGCAGAGAATTTTTGTATCCGCTCAAAGAACGCCACGACCTCCGAGTCCAGCTCCCCAAAGAAGAGAAAGAGAAAGTGGAAAGCAGAATCACCGACGTGCATAAACCCCTCAGATTTAGCACATTTACGGCGACCAGCAACAACCACAACCCGTCCAGGCTCAAACTCAGTCATAGCCGACTGAGTCAAGGGGGACGACCCCGTTAGATCAACGCAGACGTCCCGCCCCTCATCCCATGAATACAGCAGCAAATCTGCAGGACGAAGAGACCCACCATGTCCGTCAACCAGACCAATACTCACCTCCTTACCAGCCGAAATGCCGGCACGAAAGCAAATGTCCAACAAGGTGTCCCGGACAAGGTTATGGCGATGCTTAACCCCGCGGTACGATCAAAGATGCAGAGATGATGATCCCCAAAAACATCATCTGGGGCCAAGCGAAGCGAGCAGGTGGCACGGCCTAGAAATCGTGAAAAGCGGGACGCCCAACCGATAACCAAGCACGCATCGGAAAGTCCGCCCATTCATAGTCTGCCCTAACCCAGAGATAGGCACCGCGCGCAACCAATCACACGAGTGGGCACCCTGCTGAGACCGCCACAACATAACCTGTCGCGGGGTCAAAGAGAAAACAGATTCCGCAGACGCAGCAACCTTCGCGAAATATATATCTGCCAATTTCTTCATAAGTTTGGTGGCAGCGATTTCACTAGAGTTACGCGGGAAAGCAGATCCTGTAGTGTCCACAAACACCCGCAAGGCGTGATCAAAAGCCGCCATCAAAGAACAATACCCGGCGAAGGAGGGTAGCTGCAACCCAATGAGCCGCCAACGAGAAGCCAAGAACGCATAATGCAGAGCGTCCGCCGCAGCATAAACTCCAAGCCCACCTAGCCGGAAAGGGAATGTAGCAAGGCGCCACTGCCAATCCCCAAAGCCAGGTCCTGACGCAGTGACAATACGTTCCAAGCTGGAACGTAGCGCCACATCAAACAGCAGATGGGCCGTCCCAAAGACTTGCGGCGAACATGTACGAAGAGCAAAATAGAGCTTAGAAATACCAGTACAAGCCCGCAACAAAAGCAACTCACACTGTGGGTCCTCGATCCTCGCAACCAAGTCCATAAGCGCGATGGTCTTAGCCACTCTCTTCTCCACAACCGCGCGGCCAAAAACAGAACAAGTACTCACGGGCCCACCCAAAACAGAAACACCCCGCAGAGGCCTAGAAATAGAGGGAGGAAAAACACCAGGAATCCGACTCCTAGGGTCCTCAACAGGCCAAAAAACCTCCGTCTTAGAAATATTAAGGTGCAGACCAAACCGAGGTCCGTCCCGCATAATCATATCCAGGACCTCCCCTACGACCAGAGTGTCCCCGACGATGGTCCCGTCGTCCAGATACCACGCATGAAAACACAAATCAAACGAGTCCTTGATCCTGCACACTAGAGGCTGCAAAACCAAGGCAAAGAGCAGGGGGCCAAGAGGGTCACCCTGCTGCACCCCGCTATAGGACCACAAACTGTGCTCCCCATAATAAAGACGGGCAGGGTTGGAGTAACAAAACTCAACCCAAGAAGAAAGGCTCGGACAGCGACGACGAACTTCCAGCAACATAGTCTCGCGATCGACGAGGTTAAAAGCATTCTGGAAATCGACAAGCAGCATAGAAAGCCCTACCTCGCCACCCCGAGCCTCGACGAGCCGGTTCAAGGCATGCAGAATAGCCTCTCCTCCACCGGACACCCCAACCCCAAACTGAAGCCCAGAAAAATAACCAGACAGAGATGGACCAACCAGAAAAGCACCAACCTTAGAAACAAGACGCCTCCAAATAGTGCCAACTGCAATAGGGCGGACACCACCACCTGGTTTGATGAGCGGCGTGAGGGGCGCACTAGCGATGAACTCCCCTAGCACGAACGGGCAACGGCCCTCAAGAAAAAGATTAACCACCCTAGTAATAGAAGCGGTCAAATCATCCGAAACAGCCACAGCCGCCCCACTCAAACAATCAAGCAGGTGTTGGGCCCGAAGTCCATCTCTCCCACACGAAGTGCCCCGAGGGAAACCACGAATCATATCAACAACCACAGCCGAAGAGACAGCAAGAGGATGATTGTCCACAGGCAGTGTACAGAGATGGGAAGGGCCCCGGTGCTTGTCCCAAGAAGTCGCTAAGGTGGTCAGCGAATCAGGGCAACACTAAGAAAGACCGAACCGCAGCAGAGTAATGACTATCACAAATCTTCCACGATTAATCGACGAGATTATTATTAATATTATTATTATTATTATTATTATTATTATTATTATTATTATTATTATTATTATTATTATTATTATTATTATTATTATTATTATTATTATTATTATTATTATTATATTATTATTATTATTATTTTTATTATTATTATTATTATTATTATTATTATTATTTTTATTATTATTATTATTATTATTATTATTATTATTATTATTATTATTATTATACAAAGTATTACACACTTCTAATGTTCAATACCTTACCGATACCTCACCGATACCCGATACCCCATAAAAATTACTCCGTAAAAAAAAAATCAAAAGTAAGTCAGCTTACTTAGCACGACTAAACCAAACAAAAAAAAACATAATGTTACTTTGCAAAACAAGTTATTTATCGTTTTATATTTGTAAGACTTTTGTACTCTTTTTCAGTTAATGTGACTTTGTAAAATATGTTATTTGTCATTTTGACGACTTCGTGGTCTTTTAAATGACCAAATTTTAATATATATTTTAAAGAGCTTCAAAATTCTTTTTTTTTTTCTCATATGTATATTGATTTTTATTGTACCGTATCGCGCATCCTAAAATTTTAACAGGCCGTATCGCGTGTCCGATACGTATCCGTGTCGGGTGTCTGTGGAATCCGGGAACCGCGTTCGGGGGACCCAACTCGGCGTCTTGCTTAAGGGCGGATTTTAAAGTTAAAAAAGATTAAGTTAGAAAAAAACTTTTAAGAACTGTTATGGAGTCGCCACCTAATTATCGCGGAAATTAGGAACCTGCTACCATGTTTTAAGTTAAAAACATGTCCTAGATTTTGGAGCACGCCGACACCCCTAGATCTAAGGCTTGTGAAACCAGATTGGATTCGGGGTGAGGGTACTTTAGAAAAAGAGTTAATTCAAATAATGATTTATGAAAACCTTTTAGAAAAGCCTATGTAGAAATAGCCTCTACTGACCTAGAACAATCCTTGTAAGATGATATTTGAGCTAATGTTATCGCTACGTACAAGTGCGATAAGTTTGTAAAAGAATGCAGATACAGATGCAAAAAGATTGATTAAAACCCTCAGTTTAGCATGTTTAACTTGTTAACGAAAAGCAGTTGATTAAAGGTCGAATTCATTGTTTAAGTTGATTTAATGCAAAATAAGAAGGTGCAAGATGCATGCAAATAAAATAAAGTTCAATTGTCCAATGGTTTATTTTATAAGGTCGGTTGCTTATGCGACTTTGGCGTGTCATCGGATATGGTGTGTACCCGAAGTGAGTAGAACACTTGGATTGCAAGCGCGCTGGGTGCCAAAGCCGGGTGGGCGCTAAAGGGGAGACCCCTTTGTTAGTCCATAGAAAAAAAGAAAAAGCTTTGATCCAAGTGGATCGGCACCTACCTTGTCCCGACGCTCAGATGCAGGCAGAGCTTCGCTTCTTGAACTTGAAAAGGAGGATGAATTCAACACGGGATGGTGTGTTGAACTCAAAGATTTGAGTGCTTGAGGCTTTGTGAGTGTGAAAGGGGGTAAGATGAGAACTTGTGGTGTAAGAGATGTATTACAGTTTGTGAATTGTTGTTAGGAGGTGGGAGAATAGGGGGGTATATATACAAAAACCCAGGGAGAAATTAGGAAATTCGGGGATAAAAACAGGCCTAGGAACCGCATAGCCTTATGCGTTTGCCAGGGAAAACCGCATAGGCTTATGGGGTTGCCTCCCCAAACCGCATAAGCTTATGCGGTTCGAGGAATGTGGTTTTGTGTAGTTTCCTAGTTTGGTTGAATTGTATCTTTGAAAGATTACGTGATAATCTCAAACGTGTGGTTCAAGAAAACCCCTAGGATATTTACGAGATATTTTGTGGTGCTTAGGGCTTTGGAGTGCGGGCCAAAGGTGGGTTTAGGCTCGATTTCGCCCGAGACCCGGAAAAATGAAAAGGGTGTGTTTGCATAGTTTTTGTGAAATAAGGTAAGACGTGAAGCCGTATTTTGTGTAAGAGGGGGCTAAATAGCGGTTTTAGCTACCGGGCCTAAATTTAAGAATTTAGGAATGCTGAATTAGACCTTGTTAATGTAAAAGGACTAATTGTAGTGCAAATGCGAAACTGATGCCAAATGAAGCAGGACAAGGACCTAGCTAGACTCCAAATGGACAAAATGAACGTTTATTTAAAGCGATGTGAAGCGACCTTAAACATTTTAACATTTCAAACGACTCAAAAATGAATTCGACATTAGTTAGAACCGTTTAAGTCAACGTTAAAGCATGCGTAATAAAAGTCCGTGATACATCACGGGTTTTGTTTGGGAGGGTACGGATATGGGTATCCATAGAGCCCCCAGTTTGACTGAGCTCGGACTAGAGCGCTAGTCAAACTCCTCGACCATATCCGGACCACTACAGTCTCGATATAGTCAGCGGAACGAAGCATGTGTCCATGGGTGAGACGAGGACATCGAACCGGGCTAAGCGGGGAGGGGCGTGCGCATTTTAAGGACTTGGCGGTCCGTGCATGCTATAAGGGCCTGCCGGCCTGCTGAATGTCTTCGTCGTGCTTGTTGTCGTTTGTTGGTGCCTTTGCGTGTGCTTGGTATCGTCAGATGTTGGTGCTGGTGCTTGAAATGTCTTCATGTTGCATGTGTAAAAGGAGCTAAAGTGCAGGGGTGTACGTGTCTTTGAATAGGGGCGTTTATGTAGGTGTTTAGTGTAGGTCTCGCGAAAGAGCGTATGTGCAAGGGTGCAAAGTGATCGTGTAAGGGTGCATGGATGTAAAGGTGTCTAGTCTCGCCTAGGAGCGCATGTGAGGGTTGCAATGCTTGGATGTACGGATGTGTTTCGTGAGGTATTCGCGCTTAAACTCGCCGAGGAGTGTCCATGTAGAGTGGGATGCTTGAAGTTAGGTGTATATTGCAGAGTGCTTATGCTTAGGCTCGCCGAGGAGTGTCTATCTGATCGTAAATGCATATGATTGCCTTAGTTGGGGAAATATGATGTAATGCTCGTGAAGAGCGTTAGGTATACATCATGCCGTACATTAAATGCTTAATATACGCGTATGGCGGACTGTAGGTGATGCCTTGACCCAAGCACAGGACGTACTTGGAGTTGCATTAGAGCTAAGGTCAATTGGGAATTCAAAAGTAGGCGTAAAACGAGAAAAAACCGAGAAAAACCAGGGGCAGGAACCGCACAGGCTTATGCGGTTCACGGGGCAAACCGCATAAGCTTATGCGGTTTCCCTGAAAAGGCTGCGAGGGCTATATAAGGCACGAGGCGTATGTTACTCATTTCATCCTTTTGGTTTCCATACTCAAAAGCGTCATTTTTCGATTTCTCAACCGTAGTTAAGCTTTTCTTGCGTTGCCTTGCTATGGATCGAGGTATTGCTCCATTTTAACTTGATTTTACGTTATTTGTTGTTGTAATTAGCTAGTTTTGCCTTGAAATGTTGAAAAGACGGGTTTTGAATGAAAACCCGAGTTTTGCTTGAAATTTGCCGTTTGAATGCTTGAAATTGACGTCATTGTGTTGCATTATGCCATGTTAGCATGTATGTGTGAATTGATTGTGATTTAGACCGTCTTAGTGTGAAAAACGTCCAAATTAGGTTTCGGGTCTAAAGCGAACCCGAATTTCCGAATTCTAATTTCAATTAAACTTCGGTGTAGGATGCCCATAGTGAGTATAGCATGCCTATAGCGTTAGTTTTGCGAAAAAGTCGAGTTAGGGCTTTCAAATCGCCGTCTTAAGTCGTAGTTATACGGAGTAATTAGGGCGAATTGGGGGTTTTTGATCGGAGTGACCAAAATGCAATTGCTTGTAATGGGTTGTTGTTTGGGGCTATTATGGCGTATAGAAACCATAAAGTTGTAATTTTGAAGTGTAGAGAATGGTTTTTGGCTTAATTATGAATTAGGCCTAAAAATGCTCTGTAGGGTGTATAGTGTAATGTGTTAAAGGATGTATATGTATTATGTGCGTATTATTTGTGTGTATTTGTGTATGTGTATGCCAAGTTGTATGCTTGCATGTATTATAGCTGTATGTATTGGTTGTGTTTGGTTGCAGGGGAAGATTCTAGTTGTGTTACGAGGTCGAAATCACGTAGGAGTGCTAGCTCGAGGACCGAGGGAGCCTCTAGCTCGAGTGGTTTGAGGCGTGCGCGTAGTGAGAGGGAAGCCGACCCTCGTGACTTGTCCACGAGACGTGGGCAGTCACGAGGTAGGGGTCAGGTTCGTGGGAGGCGTGCCCCTGTGCCTGATCCTGAGGAGGAGGAGGCGGATGCGTTCGCTCAGGAGTTTGTGGACGAGCTGGAGGCTGAGATGGACGTTGCTGAGGAGGAGGCTGAGGAGGTCGAGGAGGCTGCGGAGGCTATGGCTAGAGCGAGTAGCTCTAGGCCGCGAAAATCACGTGTGAACAGGGCCTTCGCCAAGGGTTGGGATGGCCGCAACCTTCTACTTGCTCCGGAGAGACACGTTTCCTATCGAGCGACGATGGGTTGGCAGAAAGGCTCGATGAGGACTTTCTCGGGCGTCTCGTCCGTAATGTGTGTCTTTGAGGAGAAGCTTTCGCCGAGGGCGCAAGCTTGGGTGCTGCGTAGTGCTTTTGGCCCGTTGGTCGGCCACTGGAGGGAGATTGCAAGGAAGAAGCAGACGGCGAACCTGATGTTGATCAGGGCCTTCTTGGACAGGTACTGGGACACCACGACGACGTTCCATATGCGGCCGAGGCCGGCATTACCTTGTCGAGTATCTTTGTCATGGCGAGTGCCGTTTGGAGACCGTGACATGAGCTTCGAGTTTGCGCCGTCCGTTGTGGACGAGGTTGTGACCGATGCGATCGGCGGTGGTTTGGAGGTGATTTGCGAGGGTGCACCACCTTATACTTTCAAGACGAGCTATATCTTGGAGTATTTTGAGGGGAAGACCGAGTATGGCCCCTCGGAGTGGAGTGACGAGCAGAATGCTCGTATGTGGCTGTGGTGGTTTGTCGGTAGTAGTGTATTTCGGCGATAAGGGCGAGCGGGCATCGACGTCGGTCCTTATGCATCTCCTGGATTGGAATGCAATTGGGACGTTCGATTGGGTGACGCCGTCTTTGGGTTTGTGCATTCGTTTCTGCATGGATGCCGTGAGACCGCGAGTCATGGATCGAGGGTCGAGACTGTCCTTAGTCTCGCCTGGATTCTTGATGGAGGTACGGGTTAATTCTGTTTTTGTTTCGGGTGCTTTGCTGTTTGTTTTTGTTGTCTTTGTCTTTGTAACGTGTTTTTGTTTCTTGTGTGTGCAGTCATGGATTCTTAGCCATTTTCCTTTTCTGCTCCCCCCGCATGCTGTGAGGATCGTGAAGGAGTACCCGGCAGATGCGTGCAGAATGCGATGTAACCGTCTTTGCGTTTAGCCCAGTCGGGTCGTATGGCGAGGTTCGGATCGTCACGAGCAGGATGCGGTTTGATGAGGTTTGTGCTTGAACCATTTTAAATAGAGTGTACTTAAAGTGGTTGTATTGTATTTATGAGTGTTTGTCTTTGTTTTTGTAGTTCGTGCCGTTCCCGTGGGGCCAGTACAGGGATATTCCTGAGGGTATTGGAGCTAGGTTTGCAGTGCGAGAGACTCAGCGCCTGTACCTGGCGACGCCGTATGGATCGGTTTGGTACCTTGGAGAGCGTTTGGTCTTTCAGGCAGGATGGCGGCTCGGTGGTGCTGCTCGGGATCGGGTGGCTATGCCAGACGGAAGGAGAGTCGGTGAGTCTTCTGCATCACAGGGAAGACTATGGCGATTCTTTGAGTCTCGGCTTGCTTGTGGGCCGATTGAGGTATGCTTGCTTCTTTTGAGGGTGCGTAAGGTAATGCGAAAAATTTCCCTGACGTGTGCGTTTTGTACTTGTTTTGTAGGAATTTGATCCGGAGATGGCGGAGCAGCCTGGTGATTTCCCTACCACCGTTGAGTACGACGAGTCGGGTGTGCGTCGTGCTTTCACTTTACCGTCGTACTTGCCGGTGACCACTGACGCGGGCATGGACAGCTGGACGGGCAGGGTGAAGAAGGTATGTATCTTTGTATATGTGAGTGAGCCCCCAGTTTGATCGAGGTATGAAATATAGCGATGATCAAACTTGTGAGAGTCGTGTTTTTGTGGTTACCCCCTCGAGTTTGGCCTAATTTGAGGGAAATTAAGGTAAAGTGGGGATGAGCGTTGTTAATTTGAAATTTCCCCCCCCCCCTAAGTTTGACTTGATTTGAGTGAAATTAAGGCAAAATGGAGAGAAATGTGAAGTGTTTTTGTGTTGTGTATCACAGGTGGCTAAGGAGGCTCATAAGAAGCTATGGCGGATAGCCAACAGGTGGAGGATGGCTTGGTGGCGAAATTTGCTTTCGGTTAATGTCGAGCCGGTGAGGCAGCTCAGATTTGGCGTGAGTTTGACGAGTATCGCCGTCGTCATCCCGAGTGAATTTGTGTAATAAAGATTGTATGAACCTTTATGTACAGGCCGTTGTAGCTTGATCTTTGAACTTGATCGTTGTAGCTTGAACTTGATTGTCGTCGGTAAACCTGTTTGGTAGGCTTGTTTGAAAAAATGATGTGATTCCCGAGTGGGATGCATTTGATGTTTGATTTTAGATTGTGAAAATGTTTTTGCAAAAGGTTCATTTTAAATGTTGAAATGAGCTTGTATGAATGTCGAAGATGTTTGTGTTTTGACTCGTGGTAAGAATCGTTGTTGCTAAAGTGAAGTGTAATGCTGGTGCATGGGGAACAACGAGAGAATGTCGTAGCCTAGTGTAGGTTGTAGTGTTTTAAGAAAGACGAAATTAGGAAACGTTGAGTAAAACCAGCCCCTGAAACCGCATAGGCTTATGCGGTTCGTGGGCTAAACCGCATAAGCTTATGCGGTTTGGGTTGTAAACCGCATAGACCCATGCGGTTTCTTTGTCTTCTGTCTGTATTTGTATTTCCATATTTCGGACATTGTTTTCCTATATAAGGAGAGGGGGTGCGTGCCATAATCTTCATTCACAACTACTTCTCTTCTTTTCTTTTGCTTTAGATTTTTGCTTTCGTAAATATATTAGGTATATTCACAAAAGTTTTTTGTATCCAAGAAAAATGGAGGAGCATTTTGATGCTCTTTTGAAGAGGTGGACTTCCTCTTTAAGCTCGGCAATGAAGAAGGCGGTGTATGATGATGGTGCGGGTGTTTTTATTGGCTTTCGTCAAATGAAAATCGATCTAGACTTCCTTGATACGTGCTTAGACTATTGGGATCCTAGTTTGCACGTGTTTAGGTTTCCCGGGGGAGAGGTGTGTCCTTTAGTGGAGGAGTTCTCGGCCATTGCGGGGTGGTCGAAGCGGACTACTCCTGTGGTTGTAAGGAGTGAGCTTTGCTATAACGGGATGCTGCGAAACTTCCTTGGGATGACGAATGCTCATGCTGCAGGTTTGTTTGAGGGAGGCAAGGTAAACATGCTTCTCTTGTGTCAACGATACATGAATAAAGCTGATACTAGTATTTCGGACCGTTCTAGGCGGAGGGCCCTTACTTTTTGTTTGGTTCATCGTTATGCTTTTGCGGGGTCCATGCCAGATGGAGTGTTCGGGAACGCGAGGTATGCTCGTGTTGTCGAAGAGATGGAGAGGAGATATGATCCTTCTGCGTTGATCTTAGCGGAGACCATACTGGGTTTAGACGACCGTTGTGCTAATCGTCTGAGCTCGTACAGGGGTTGCGCTAGGATTCTCAACGTTTGGCTTATGGAGAGGCTAAGTGTGTATAAAGCTCTTCCCCTTGGAAGTGTTTTCAAGGCTGCGGCCACGACGTCGCGAAAGATGGAGTGGTGACCGGGAGGCGTTAAGCTAAACTACTACCGGGGGTTTGTCAAAGAGAGCTCCATTCGTTGGTACGTGTCTTGGTGGGGTCTTACGGCGATTACGGCGCCGTCTGTTGCGAATGCTTCTCGTGGGTTGATGTTGTGTGGGTTTGAACGAGGGGTGTGGATTCATCCTCTTCGCTTGAAGAGGCAAATCGGGCTTGCTCAGACCATACCTGAGAGGATACTCAGGTTGGAGGGGTTGTTATGCTAAACAACCAAATGATCGATGCTTGAATCCGAGGATGGTCGGACCGTGTTACTTGGGCTGTTCCGGAGCATATAGAGTCTAGTCGTGTTACCGACTTCTATATACGGTGGTATCGTTCCAATGATCCTCAGGAATGGGAGAATCAAAGGAGGAGGGAAAAGAATGGGCCAAGGCCTCCTTGGCGTGTATGAGGTGGTCTTGCGAAAGGAGGGACTATGGTGATCTTTGTCTTGTTAGTGCAGTGCTTCTACTTGAGGCCGTGCGGGAAAGGCTTGGACCGAAGGTGACCGTTAGAGATCGTCTAGGGTCAAGGATCGAGGAGCCCCCAGTCGAGCAGGACGAGGATCCGATCGAGCCCCCAGGTTTTGAGAGATCTGTCCCTGTGCTGAGTTCGAAGATTGTGGCGGAGCGGCCCCTTGAAGATGAAGAGGCTAATCCGAAGCGTCAGAAGACGGCTTGAGTAGTTTGCTTTGTTTTGTTTAGAAAATTTCCTTTATTTAAAAACATGTTTTAGATTCAAATAAAGGGCTAAGGAGGTTTGTTCCTAGCTCATTTCTAAATTGCGAAAAATTCTAAATAAAGTAATAAAATAGAATTAATTTGCTTTTGTCTTGTCTCGTTGCTTTCTTTTGTCTTGCTTTGAAATGTTATCGACCTTTTTAAGCTTCGAACACTTGTATTTGTTTTAAATCCTCGACCTTTTTGAGCTTTGGATTTGTCTGTTGTTTTGTTTAAGATCCTCGACCTTTTTAAGCTTTGGATCTGGATTGTTGTTTTGTTTTGTGTTGACTGTGCTCTCGACTTTTTTAAGCTTTGAGCGTGTCTTTTGGTGAGTGCAACGCCCTTGACCTTTTTAAGCTTTGGGCATGCGTGCTAAAAAGTTCGGTTGTGCTTTTGACAAGCTGCCTACGTATCTGCGTTTTACGGAATCAAACCGGCGTAGTTCGTGTGATTCGGTTGAGCTCTTTGCAAAGCTGCCTACGTATCTGTGGATACCCATATCCGTACCCTCCCGCACAAAACCCTGTGATGTATCACGGACTTTTATTACGCATGTTTATGTTGGAGTAAGTGTCCTCCACAATAGTGCGATTACTTAATAAATCTCAATTAAGGAATACGTGGGGATAATCCTGTATTACTGTCAATTGATTAACGTAAATCAATAACGGTTGGCTGACTAGAGTTTGACGTTATTGTCGTGAGAACGGCGGTAATCAATTGATCCTTTTAAGTCACACCTATAGGAACGTACTCCAAATAATAAAGCTAATTAATTGTATGAGATACGATTAAATTAGTAACTTGATAAATCGACTAACGGTTAGTCAGTGAATTTATTTAGAGAGAAATCGAGTTATGAACTCGGATGATTGAATTTTATATCGATAAAATTATTAGAGGAGATGAGAATTAGTGATTAACTGTTAATTCACTAATCATGTATATTTTACTAATGAGATTAGTAAAAGTACAATTTTAATATATGTGTAAGTGTACATATATATTAAGGAAGAGTTTAATTAATTTATACTTTATTATATTAGATAATTAAGTGATAAATTATAAGTATTTGTGGGACAAATATTGAAAAACAAAATAGACCCATATGGGTCATGTTGGACGTGCAAAAGAGAAGAGAAGGAAGATTCCTTCTTTGTCTTATTTGCCTTGTTTATTTGTTTAGTGTTTAGCATGCATGAGACATAATCATTCACATGCAACACTTTACTCTAAACAAGAAAAAGCTCTTCTCTCCTTCCCACTCAAAATGGCCGGCCCATGCATGTGTGTCTTACACACTTGTATTTGCTATTTTTCTACATAAAAGAAAGGCTAAGGAAAATGAGTAAGGATGCATCATTTTCTCCAAAATCTCTCTATTCCCTAACTACTCTAAAACATAAGAAACTAGTTCTTATATCATCAAAAATACTACTAAGTGTTAGTAGTAATAATATTCACATATTATCAAGTAGCTATTAGTGATTTCTAGTCTAAATCACTAGTAGTATTTGGAGTTGTTCTTGGGTGCAACAAGAAGGAGGTTTCCTCTTTTGGAAACTTGGGTTGGAGGATCATCCTTGTTTATAGCTCAAGAAACAAATCTAGAAAGGAGTTCTAGTTTTGTGCCCATATTTCCCTTTGAGAAAGGTATAAAATTTCTATAAACTTATAACAAAGTCTATTTGTAACTACATAGATCTTGCTCATCAAATTAGAGTAATTTGATTTACACTAATACTTGATTAGTGAATGGGATCCGATCCCTACAAGTGGTATCAGAGCCATGGCTTGTAGTTACAAATTTATTTTGTTATTTTTGGAGTTTTATGTATTTATTGAGAATAAATGACATAAAATCCGAAAATAGTGTTAAAAATGGTTTTAACACGAGATTTTTATTGCATGCAAAGTTTCTGGTCTCATGAAGTTACTGGTCAAATTTCGTAATTTTTGAAATTTTTTTGCTAATTTAAATGATTTTTATACAAAACCGAGTCAAAAAGTGTGTTTTTGGCTAAAATAATTACTATAAATAGTTATAGTTCGAATCTGGTCACGAAATTTTTACACAGTGATATTTCATATTTATACATTCTGCATGTAAATTTTCAAAGTCAGATTTTGAGTTTTGAATATTTATTCATATTTTCGTTTAAAATCGGTATTGTTTGCATTTTATGTCCAAAAATATAGTAAACGTTGATTTCTGGACATGAAAATTTATACCAATATTTTTACACATTATGAGGATGCTCTCGTATAAATTTGGGATTTTTTCTCACTGTTTTAGACGGTTTCTTGATTTTATGAGATAAAATCGATAAAATCGTATGTTATTTTATATAAAATAATTCGTAAATATTTTCTGACCAAACTTTTCATTTCTGATATTTTGGAAGTGTTCCAGAATATACAAAATTTTGTCAAAATAAAAATGGTTTTATATTATTTTATTTTGATTTTATAAAGCTTTATTCATAAAAGGGTTATGATTAAAGTACATCTAATTAGCAAATGACCAAGTTTATGAAATAAAATCACCATAAGTTAGTATGAACTAATTTTGGGTGTTCTAAATCAGTTTAGAAGTTTTGGTTCAAGCTTAAAAAGTGTTTTAAGCATTATTGATTAATATGAGATTAATCGATTAAAAATGAGATCGGTTTTAAACGAATTAATGCAATTATTGTTTAGGGCGATTTTGGCATGTTTTTATTTATAAGCTTTACATTATGCATGTTTGGATGAATGTTTATTATTGAATGAATGTTTGTTCTTACTAGTATGGCCATAGTTTGTTATATATTTTTACCGATATTGCCCGTAATGTAAGGGAATATCGTGTGGTTTGTAATTAAATGCGATCTCGTATCGCCGGTTTGTAATTTTCTAATAGTTTATTTCATTTATAAATGTATAATAGGATTGTTATGTATTCATTTGTAAATCATTCTTGTAACTATTTGTAAATCGAAGACCGGCGATGGATCGAGATGGAGCCTTAGAAGTGTTCTAAAGCTTGCAAGGAGGAGCCTTGGATGAAGCTCATATGAAGAGGAACCAAAGGAGTTGGTTTCCAATTTGTAACTCCTTGTAATTTTAATTACCTTTAGGTGGCCATACTAGGTTTATGTTTTTGCTTGTTTGATTGCTTATTTATTCCGTTCACATGCCAAAATCGCCATGCATGCCACGATATCCCACTATGATTGTCGTTTTTAGGTCACCATTCTTAAATTAGTTCACTTATAAAGAATTTAAATGACTAAAAATTGACAAGATCACCCACATTTTAACAAAAATGAATTGAGATTAAGCCTTTCCAAATGTAGCGACTATGAACCCCATGTTCGTGAGGACCTCATGACGTGGAACCTTGTTACCATGGGTAAGTAGTGGGAGGAAGTCAGTGCTAATTTGGTTTGGACTCAACCGAATAAGAGTTATTTGGGGCTAATCGATGCATTTTATAGAAAATCATCAACCAAGCATTCTAGTGTAGAATTAGTCAAGTGTTGACTTATCGTTTTTATATAAAAGGAAACATGAGATGTCTAATTTTATATGAAAAACGAGTCTTGGAATCATTTATATAATTTCGTGGGAGATCATTATATAAATGGACATTTGTTTTAAAAAGAGTTTTAGCAAATGTCATCATATACAATGAATGTTAATATTTTCTCATATTTGTTGTAGAATTATTTATTTGAAATCGCAATGACAACTTTAACTCCCGCACCCATTTTGGGTATATATTCATGGTTGAGAACCGTGATGGATAAGTGTATCCTAAAGGATGACGGTAGCAACTTTGTCGAATGCGATTCTACTATAAGGGGCGCCGCTCAATCCGACAATAATGTGCTTAAGAACCTTACCGAACCACCTCCCACCGAACCCGGACTTAGGGCCACCGCGGCGTAAGCCGCCACGATGAGCACCTAAAGGTTGACAATGACGTTAAAAATATATTGAATTGGTCAATGTCACATTCTCTCAAACTTCGCTTCGGTACTCACTAAAGTGCATATGAGATATTCACTAGAGTGACGACGATGTGCTTCCACCTAGAGAGCACGAAAGTGAATGAGATTGAGAGAAAAGATGTTCTTTCAATGAGATTGAAGAACATAAGCTTTGGGGTTAAGAAAGGGAAGGGAGCTTATAAAGCTCGGTTCAAGGAAGATAAGGGTAAGGGCATACTATTGAGAATAGCAAGCCCAAACCCGGTTGTTGAAAGCGCAATTGTCCCAAATCCTTGAAGGAAAAGAATGATGGATGTGCGACATCCAAAGATATTGTTCCTTCTAGACTTTATATGATTGACATAAATCATGCTTGCATTTCTACATGGGTATGAGATACCGGATGTGGATCTCACCTCTGCAATAACTTGCAAGGAATGAGAAATGTGCGAGCACTAGCCAAGGGTGATGTAGATCTCCGCATGGGTAATGGAGCTAGAGTAGCGGCCGTTTCCATGGGTACCTATGTACCCGCTCTAGCAAGTGGGTTTAGAGTTGTATTTCAATAACTGTTATTTTGTACCAACTCTAACCAAAAACATTATCTCCGTCTCCGTGTTTCATACGGAAGGCTTTTGTTTTATGATTAAGGACAATCGGTGTTCTTTTTCATTTAATGAAATGGTTTATGGTGAAACCATTTCAATCGGAGGTATTTATGTTTTGAATGATGTCAATGATGTTCATCATATAGAGAACAAGAAGCTCAAAAACGAATGAATCAAACAAATCCTACCTTTGGCATTGTCGTTTAGGTCACATAAACGATAGACGCATAAAGAGACTTGTTGAGACCAAGGTTCTCAAACCATTTGATTGCGAATCATATGGTACATGCGAACCTTGCCTCTTAGGCAAGATGACTCGCCAACCCTTTAGCGGTAAAGAGACACGAGCTAGTGAAGTTTTAGGACTCATACATATCGATGTGTGTGGTCCATTAAACATCACCGCTAGAGGAGGATATCATTACTTCATTACTTTTACCGATGACTTAAGTAGATATGGTTATGTCTACTTAATAAGGCATAAAAGTGATGCTTTTGAGAAATTTAAAGAATTTCAAAATGAGGTTGAGAACCAATTAAATAAAAGGATAAAAGCAATACGATCGGATCGTGGTGGCGATTATCTCAGTAATGAGTTTGATTCACATCTTAAGAATTGTGGTAAAGTATCACAATGGACTCCTCCGGGCACACCACAGTTGAATGGTGTTGCAGAAAGGAGAAACCGAACTTTATGAGATATAGTTCGGTCTATGATGAGTCAAACTGAGCTTCCTGGTTCATTTTGGGGCTTTGCACTGTTATTAGCTGTTTTCTCACTAAATCGAAGTCCGACTAAAGCGGCCAATAAGACTCCATATGAGATATGGACGGGAACGGTTCCCTATTTGTCATTCATGAAAATTTGGGGATGTGAGGCATTCGTCAAGAATAAAACTGACGATAAACTCGCTCCAAGGTCTGACAAATGTCTATTTGTAGGTTATCCTAAGGAAACCTGTGGTTATTACTTCTACAACCCTCACGAGAACAAAGTGTTTGTGGCTCGTGATCTTTGTTTTCTAGAAAATGAATTTATTTCTAAGAAGCAGTGGGAGAAAATTTGAACTTGATGAAGTTCAAGAGCCTGGCAAACCGAGGCAGAAAATGAGGAAGCTGTTCCTCGTCTTACGACACGGTGATAATCCCTAGGAGGTCGGGAAGAATTAGTCATCAACTTTGGCCGTTACCTCGATTACATCGAGGAGGAGGGTGATTTGTTGTTATTCAAAGCAACGAACCCTCAACCTAGAAAGCGACTATTAGTAGCTGACTCCGACCAATGGCTAGAGGCCATGAAATCCGAAATGGATTCTATGTACGAGAACCAAGTTTGGGACTTGGTAGATTTACGAGAAGAGTGAGACCCCTTCGGTGTAAATGGATATTCAAAATCAAACTCGGCATAGATAAACATATTGATGTTTACAAAGCTAGATTGGTGGCAAAGGGCTTTTCACAAGTCCAAGGTATTCATTATGATGAAACCTTTGCACGGTTGCTATGCTTCGATCCATAAGAATAATCTTAGCGGTTCTTGCATTTCATGACTATGAGATATGGCAAATGGATGTAAAAACCGCCTTCTTGAATGGGATTCTAGAAGAGGAAGTGTTTATGACACAACGGAAGGTTTTGTAGATACATCCAACCCTAAGAAAGTATGCAAGCTTAAGAGATCCATTTATGGTCTTAAGCAAGCATCGAGGAGTTGGAATCACAGATTCGATCATGTTATCAAACAACATGGATTATTTCGTAGTCTTGAGGAACCTTGTTTATACATGAAGTTTAGTGGGAGTAAAGTAACCTTCCTTGTTTTGTATGTGGATGACATACTCCTGATTGGAAATGATGTACCAAGTCTAAATTCGGTAAAGGTGGAATTGGGAAACCATTTCCAAATGAAGGACTTGGGAGAGGCACAACGCATCTTGGGTATCCGGATCTATAGAGATAGATCCAAGAGGATACTAGCATTGAGTCAAGATGCTTATATCGATAAGATTCTTGATAGGTTCAATACGAAAGACTCCAAGAGAGGCTTTCTTCCGATGAGTGTAGGAATAACATTGAAGAAATCTCAATGTCCTACGACTCCTGCGGAAATTGAGCATCAAATTGATCCCTTTGCTTCATTGTTGGATCAATCATGTATGCTATGATGTGCACTCGTCCCGATGTCGCTTTCGCTTTGAGCATGACGAGCCGGTATCAAGCTAATCCCGGTGAGAGTCACTGGATAGCTGTAAAGAACATCCTTAAGTACTTGAGAAAAACTAAGAATTCGTTTCTAATGTTTGGAGGAGAACTTGAGCTACGTGTAAAGGGTTACACGGATGCAAGTTTCCAAACCGATGGGGATGATTTGAAATCCCAATATGGCTATGTCTTTATGGGGGTGCAATTTGCTGAAAAGGTTCAAGCAAAGTGTCACTGCGATTCTACAACAATTTGAATTTTTGGCGACCTCGGAAGTCGCTAAGAAAGTCAGTATGGATTGGCGATTCTTGTATGGACTAAGAGTAGTCCCTAGTGCCTTGAGATCCAATCACTATTTATTGTGATAATAGTGGGGCTATCTTTCATGCAAAGGAGCCCAAGTCTAGTAATAAGTCTAGACACGTTTTGAGGAAATACCATGTTATAAGAGATAACGTGGAAAGAAAGGAAATAGATACTTGTAAGGTTGGGACAGACGATGAGATCGCTGATCCTTTAACCAAGCCTCTTTCGAGGGCTAAGCATGACGCTCACACCGCCTCTATGGGGTTGAGGCGTATGCCTGATTTCCTTTAGTTTTTGAGATATGTAATGGATAAAGTATCCTATTACATATATGAAAATAACATTCATTGTTTAGAGTATATTTACTCTTTTAAGTCATTTTGAATGCATACTTTGTTTATCCGAATAGTTGTGTGACAACATTGAACATATTCAAGTGAACGGTATAAACTAAGTATTTGGTCCCTAGTCTCTCATATGAGGTGACGTCTCGGAGAGACTAGATTGCAAGTCGTTCGATGGTGGGTTCAACACCATGGGGTCATATGTGATGACTGCTCGTTTGCATAGACAGACTGTGAAACACTCTGTCGGACGGTGGCAACTTATAGAATTTCTTTTCAATGAGATTGAAACACAGTCGTGGTGGGAATTCTATAGTATTCCTTTGAGTCGATTCTTTGACTGGGCCGATTATGCAGTCGGTGCGGTTTCAGAGTGACTTTCATTTTTGTCCTAAGCCATGCCGTGAAAGGGGTTATAAGGGCATCTTTGGGGTCATGGTGATCGACATTATCTGATAATCGAGTGGAAGGAAATGTCCACCCTCGTCGAGGGTAAAACATCTTTGGGCCACTCGAGGAGTAGTCATTTGAAAATGCGTGGCCACGCTCGGTAAGAATCTACGGTAGATTCCCGGTCAGACAACTCTACTCCATATCGAGGAAACCACTCACGATATATATCTCGGGATGCAAATGCGACTGTAAGACACCTTGCATCGAGTGGGAGATGTGAAATGGACATGAGAATTGGTAATGCACAACTTGTCTCGGACAAGTGGGAGATTGTTGGAGTAAGTGTCCTCCACAATAGTGCGATTACTTAATAAATCTCAATTAAGGAATACGTGGGGATAATCCTGTATTATTGTCAATTGATTAACGTAAATCAATAACGGTTGGCTGACTAGAGTTTGGCGTTATTGTCGTGAGCAGCGGTAATCAATTGATCCTTTTAAGTCACACCTATAGGAACGTACTCCAAATAATAAAGCTAATTAATTGTATGAGATACGATTAAATTAGTAACTTGATAAATCGACTAACGGTTAGTCAGTGAATTTATTTAGAGAGAAATCGAGTTATGAACTCGGATGATTGAATTTTATATCGATAAAATTATTAGAGGAGATGAGAATTAGTGATTAACTGTTAATTCACTAATCATGTATATTTTACTAATGAGATTAGTAAAAGTACAATTTTAATATATGTGTAAGTGTACATATATAATAAGGAAGAGTTTAATTAATTTATACTTTATTATATTAGATAATTAAGTGATAAATTATAAGTATTTGTGGGACAAATATTGAAAAACAAAATAGACCCATATGGGTCATGTTGGACGTGCAAAAGAGAAGAGAAGGAAGATTCCTTCTTTGTCTTATTTGCCTTGTTTATTTGTTTAGTGTTTAGCATGCATGAGACATAATCATTCACATGCAACACTTTACTCTAAACAAGAAAAAGCTCTTCTCTCCTTCCCACTCAAAATGGCCGGCCCATGCATGTGTGTCTTCCACACTTGTATTTGCTATTTTTCTACATAAAAGAAAGGCTAAGGAAAATGAGTAAGGATGCATCATTTTCTCCAAAATCTCTCTATCTCTCTAACTACTCTAAAACATAAGAAACTAGTTCTTATATCATCAAAAATACTACTAAGTGTTAGTAGTAATAATATTCACATATTATCAAGTAGCTATTAGTGATTTCTAGTCTAAATCACTAGTAGTATTTGGAGTTGTTCTTGGGTGCAACAAGAAGGAGGTTTCCTCTTTTGGAAACTTGGGTTGGAGGATCATCCTTGTTTATAGCTCAAGAAATAAATCTAGAAAGGAGTTCTAGTTTTGTGCCCATATTTCCCTTTGAGAAAGGTATAAAATTTCAATAAACTTATAACAAAGTCTATTTGTAACTACATAGATCTTGCTCATCAAATTAGAGTAATTTGATTTACACTAAAACTTGATTAGTGAATGGGATCCGATCCCTACAGTTTAACGTTGACTTAAACGGTTCTAACTAATGTCGAATTCATTTTGAGTCGTTTTAAATGTTAAATTGATTTAGGTCGCTTCACATCGCTCTAAATAAACGTTCATTTTGTCCATTTGGAGTCTAGCTAGGTCCTTGTCCTGCTTCATTTGGCATGAGCTTCGCATTTGCACTACAATTGGTCCTTTTACATTAACAAGGTCTAATTCAGCATTCCTAAATTCCTAAATTTAGGCCCGGTAGCTAAAACCGCTATTTAGCCCCCTCTTACACAAAATACGGCTTCACGTCTTATCTTATTTCACAAAAACTATGCAAATACACCCTTTTCATTTTTCCGGGTCTCGGGCCCGAAACCGAGCCTAAACCCAGCCTTTGGCCCGCACTCCAAAGCCCTAAGCATCACAAAATATCTCAGAAATATCTTAGGGGTTTTCTTGAGCTTCACGTTTGAGATTACCTCGAAATCTTTCAAAGATACAATTCAACCGAAACTAGGAAACTACACAAAAACCACACCCTCGAACCGCATAAGCTTATGCGGTTTGGGGGGGAAACCGCATAAGCCTATGCGGTTTTCTGTGCAACCGCATAAGGCTATGCGGTTCCCTGGCCTGTTTTTATCCCCGATTTCCTAATTTCTCCGAGGTTTTTAGTATATATACAGCCCTATACCTCGACCTCAAATCATACTTTCAGATCACAATTTCACACACAATTCACAACACACAAATCCTCTTTCACAAAAGCCTCAAGCACCCAAATCCTTGAGTTCAACACACCATCCGTGTTGAATTCATCCTCCTTTAAGTTCAAGAAGCGAATCTACGCCAGATCTGAGCGTCAGGACAAGGTAGGTACCGATCCACTTGGATCAAAGCTTTTCTTATTTTCTATGGACTAACAAAGGGGTCTACACTTTAGCGCCGGCTTTGGCACCCAGCGCTTGCAATCCAAGTGTTCTATTTACTTCGGGTACACTCCATATCCGATGACACGCCAAAGTCGCATAAGCAACCGACCTTATAAAATAAACCAATGGACAATTGAATTTTATTTTATTTGCATGCATCTTGCTCCTTCTTATTTTGCATTAAAATCAACTTAAACAATGAATTCGACCTTTAACTGAACCGTATTCGTTAACAAGTTAAACATGCTAAACTGAGGGTTTTAATCAATCTTTTTGCATCTGCATCTGCATTCTTTTACAAACTTATCGCACTTGTACGTAGCGATAACATTAGCTCAAATATCATCTTACAAGGATTGTTCTAGGTCAGTAGAGGCTAATTTTACATAGGCTTTTCTAAAAGGTTTTCATAAATCATTATTTGAATTAACTCTTTTTCTAAAGTACCTACTTTAGAATCCAATCTGGTTTCACAAGCCTTAGATCTAGGGGTGTCGGCGTGCTCCAAAATATAGGACATGTTTTTAATTTAGAACATGGTAGCAGGTTCCTATTTTCCGCGATAAATAGGTGGCGGCTCCATTGATTCTTAAAGGTTTTTCCAACTTAATCTTTTAACTTTAAAATCCGCCCTTAAGCAAGGCAGAGTTGGGCCCCTCGACGCGGTTCCCGGGTTCCACAGTTTGGCGACTCCGCTGGGGACATTTTATTTTTAAAACTAAAAACTAGCTTTTTCTTTTTAAAAATAAAGAGGTGAAACTTGAAAGCCTTGAACAATCCAAGTATACATATTTGAGCTATGCACATTCGTTTAGAGTCCATTCCTTTTGGAATCTAGGCACCCTTTGCACCCTCGAGAGGTGGTTCCCACATGCAGGCTTGTCCACTCGATAAAGCACAAGCCGGACTAACTTTCCTCTCGCCTCCACGGCTTGTCAGAACGATTATCTCGACCGCCCCAGTGCTCCCTTCAGAAAACCTATCGCCCTGGCGTAAGGAAATGAAGGGGTTAAGTATCTGCCAAAGCGTACTCGAGGTAGTTGGAGGTGTACCCGACTGACTCATTTTTCACCCTTTTTGAGTCATACGTACAAGTTCGAGGCTATGCACTCCATGGTCTTTTTCAAAACGAGCATTTGCATTCATATCTTCGAAAACTCGCTTAAACCTTTCAAAGATAAACGAACCTAACATCTAACAAACTAACACTTTTCAAACAAAACTCTCGCGAATTTTTGAAATAAACCTTTTCAAAATTTCCTTTTTCACTAACAAGCAAAAACCCGAGCAAGGACTAAAACCCGAGCTCGTGGATTTCGATCCTCTAGGTCACACGGCCTAGACTCTATTTTAACATCCTCGACTCGACTTGCGCGAGCCGAATCCTTCTCTTTTTACACATCTGACTCGAGCTCACCTCGGCAAATCACCGATATCAGTTCGACGGATGCAAAACAAAATCGTTTAACATCGAGACGAGATGTGCGCACGCATCCTCGCCTCAAAAGCTTCCCTTAGCAAAACCTTTTCGAAAATCTCCCTTTTCAAGCTTAAAAGGTCTTTCAAAACAACGAAATGAGCTAAAATGAATGCCTAGAATGAATGTGAGTCTAGTGGGTCGAGTCGTGTCGCTAATATGCAAAGTGAAATGCAGGCCTCAGCTGGATACTCGTCGTACTAAGAACCGCCTAGTAATCCCATACAAGAAACGAACCTACACCCGTAAAATGGCCGGCAAGAATGACGGTTACCGCTCAGTGACCAAGTCACAAAGCTGACCGCTGACCTTGAGAGACTTTTGACCACCCACACCACCGAAGTGGAACGCATGGAAACCAAGATCAAGGAAGAGGCCGATAGGCACGCCAAGAAAGTCCAAGCCATGGAGGAAAGGCTCTACGTCTCGAGCACCTACTCCATCCACAAGGAGAATGAAAACGTGCCTACTAGCATCAAGGACGAGCTCCCTAACAAGCTCGCCCTTAGTGACCTTCCTGTCTTCCAAGGACATGAGAGCCCGATCATCCACATCCGAGCTTTCAAGTCCCAAATGGCCATCAAAGGGGTCGACGCTAAGCATTAGCTAACTCTCTTCCCGCACTCTCTAGCAGCGGTGCCCAAGACATGGTTCTACTCACTCGACCCACAACGGGTCCCTACTTTTGAAGAACTCACAGTCGAGTTCGACCGACAGTATCGAGACAATGAAGACACTCAAGTCTCAATTCGCACCTTAGAAGTCCTATCTCAAAAGGACAATGAAGGCTTTACCGACTATCTTACTCGTTGGAAGAAGCCGAAAGCACAAATCCCAACCGCCCCCGCGAGGACGAGCTCGTACAAAAGTTCATAAATAACCTGCGACCCGTGTATCAATTTTACATGAGGTACAGCAACATTCAGAACTTCAAAGAACTAACTAAGGTCGGCACTCAAATCGAAGATGACCTTAGGACTGGCACCATGGCTAAATACACCGGCCATGCATATCGTGGAGCTCCTCTAAGTCCTCCGTAGCGGTCAAGAACGATTTAAAATCGTACCGTCGGTAACCTTGATGATGACACCCTTGACGCTTTCGCAACTACCTTCTCGCCGCCTCCTAAGGCCAAGAGAAACTTCGACCCTCTCTTTATGTCTTACTTCAAGGCATTTCAAAGGTTGGTTGAGAAGAACTACCTACAACCGTCGGGCCTACTAGCGAGCCGAAGACAAGAAGCCTAAATCTTGGAACCCCAATGCCTTCTGTGCATACCACCGAGGCAAGGGGCATGACACCGAGAACTGTTTTAGGCTCAAGAACGCTATCTAAGATCTGATCGATCAAGGAAAGCTCAGCAAACCATCTCAACCCACCAAGCCTTCAAACAACGAAAACCCGCTTGGAAACCATGCAATCTTCGTGGGGTCAATCCCTATACTAGATTGTTCCTACCTAATCACACCCTCCGACGACCAAGTTAATGCAGTCTACTGGTCTGATGACGAAGACGACGAATACTGGCTACCCACTGACGAAGTGATAAGTCACATCAATCAACTTGCAAATGACATCGATCACCTGAAAGCCCTACATCGCACCGCAGTCGGACGTTTGGAACGTCGCGTCCAAAAAGAACTTAGCAACCCAGTCTCGTTCGACACCCTCGAAGCTTTTCGTCAGAAAGACAACGAAGGCTTCGTCAAACATCTTACACAGTGGAGGAAACTACTTTCCCGAGTGCCCGATCACCCACACGAAGATGAACTCATATCCACGTTCCTCTTCAGTCTGCGACCCGCCTGGCGATACTACTTTCACTTTTGCCACGCTCATAACTTCGAACATCTCATTGAAATTGGCACTCGCATCGAAAAGGATCTCACATCTAGCTATGAGGATCCCGCCTACCGAAACACCCTTCAAGAACGCACTCTTAAAGGGCGAAAAATACACAACTCGCATGGCTCCACAAGGAACTTTGACAAACTCTATATGCCCTACGCTGTGGCATTACAAAAACTAATCGAAAAAGACTACCTTACACCCATCGGCCCTATTAACGAGCCGCCCATGAGAAAGAAATCAAAGTCATGGGACCCCAACGCCTTCTGTGCATACCACCGGGGCATGGGGCATAGCACCGAGAGTTGTCTAAAACTCAAACACGCCATCCAAGATCTTATCGATCAAGGAAGGATCAAGAAACCTCGAAGGAAAACCACACCTTCCTCCAGCAACGACACAATTTACATCGCAACTCAAGCAACTCAAGCAGCTCAAGCAGCTCCAGCGGCACAGAAGACGATGAAGAAGAAGAAGAAATTCTTTTAGATTCTAATGCTCTTAGTGTCGGGTCATCTGTCGACCCATCTATCCTAGACTCTAGCTTTAGTTTAGATTTTCTCTTTACGGAGGCTAGCTCCAAGCAATTTTCTGATTTGTCGAATAATTCTCTTCAAAATAATGAAATGAATAAATTTGCTTACGCCTTGTCTCAAGCTAAAACAAATAACAAAATACAAACAAACAAAAATCAACAAGCAACAAACAACACACAAAATACAAAAGACACTAACTCATGCGAAAATGAACAAACAAATCAATCATTAAACAAATACATTGCAAACATTGTGCACCCAAAAACACAAGACCCTATCATCGAGGAAACCATAACCATAAACGTGGGAACCCCCGAAGAACCAAGGGAACTACAACTGGGAGCCTCACTAGACGAACACGAACGCACCCTTTTCACACAACTCCTGAGCGAATTCAAGGACGTATTCGCTTGGTCATACAAAGACATGCCCGGAATCGAACGAAGCATCGCCGAACACCGCATCCCCATTAAACCCTAAGCATAAACCCATCAAACAAAAGCTAAGAAGACTACGTCCGAATGGTCACTTATGGTCAAGGAAGCAATCGAAAAACAACTACAAGCGGTTTCATCCAAGTCATCGAGTATCCTGAATGGGTCTCAAACATGGTCGATCTGAAAAAGAATGGCAAAATTCGAGTATGCGTTGACTTTCGCGACTTGAACAAAGCTAGTCCCAAAGATGACTTTCCATTACCCCATGTGGACGTCCTAGTCGACAACACCGTTGATCACGCCCTCCTATCCTTCATGGACGGCTACGCAGGCTACAATCAAATCAAAATGTCACTCGAAGACATGGCAAAGACGGCCTTCATTACACCGTGGGGGACATACTGCTACACAGTCATGCCCTTCGGCCTAATCAATGCTGGCGCAACATACCAACGCACCGCTACAACCCTTTTACACGACATGATGCACAAAGAAGTCGAAGTCTACGTCGACGATATGATCGTGAAGTCAAAGGAGAGAAGTGGTCACATCACTAACCTCCGCAAGTTCTTCATTCGCCTACGACAATACAAAATGCGCCTCAACCCCCAAAAATGTACTTTTGGAGTTAAATCCGGCAAACTACTAGGACATGTAGTGAGCCAAAGAGGCATCGAGGTCGACCCCTCGAAAGTCAAAGCAATCCTTGAAATGCGGCCCCCGGAGAACCTCGACGAAATTCGAAGTTTCTTGGGCCAAATCCAATACATCTCGCGCTTCATCAGCAAACTCACCATGATATGTGAACCAGTTTTCAAGAAACTCAAGAAAACCGACCACGTTGAATGGGACGAAGAATGTCAAAAAGCATTTGACAAGGTCAAGGAATTGCTAACTAACCCACCTGTTCTACGACCACCCCAAGCGGATCTACCGCTATCCTTATACCTTACAACCACATCTACCGCCATGGGCGCCATGCTCGCTCAAGAAATAAACGGCGAAAAACATGCAATCTATTACATCAGCAAGAAATTTCTCGATTACGAAACTCGATATTCACCCGTCGAGAAGAGTTGTCTAGCTTTAGTATGGTGTGGAACCCGGGAACCGCGTTCGGGCGGGACCCAACTCGGCGTCTTGCTTAAGGGCGGATTTTAAAGTTAAAAAAGATTAAGTTGGAAAAACCTTTAAGAACTGTTATGGAGTCGCCACCTAATTATCGCGGAAATTAGGAACCTGCTACCATGTTCTAAGTTAAAAACATGTCCTAGATTTTGGAGCACGCCGACACCGCTAGATCTAAGGCTTGTGAAACCAGATTGGATTCGGGGTGAGGGTACTTTAAAAAAAGAGTTAATTCAAATAATGATTTATGAAAACCTTTTAGAAAAGCCTATGTAGAAATAGCCTCTACTGACCTAGAACAATCCATGTAAGATGATATTTGAGCTAATGTTATCGCTACGTACAAGTGCGATAAGTTTGTAAAAGAATGCAGATGCAGATGCAAAAAGATTGATTAAAACCCTCAGTTTAGCATGTTTAACTTGTTAACGAATACGGTTCAGTTAAAGGTCGAATTCATTGTTTAAGTTGATTTTAATGCAAAATAAGAAGGTGCAAGATGCATGCAAATAAAATAAAGTTCAATTGTCCATTGGTTTATTTTATAAGGTCGATTCTTATGCGACTTTGGCGTGTCATCGGATATGGAGTGTACTCAAGTAAATAGAACACTTGGATTGCAAGCGCTACTGGGTGCCAAAGCCGGGGCGCTAAAGTGTAGACCCCTTTGTTAGTCCATAGAAAATAAGAAAAAGCTTTGATCCAAGTGGATCGGTACCTACCTTGTCCTGACGCTTAAGATCTGGGCAGAGCTTCGCTTCTTAAACTTGAAAGGAGGATGAATTCAACACGGGATGGTGTGTTGAACTCAAGGATTTGAGTGCTTGAGGCTTTTGTGAAAGAGGATTTGTGTGTTGTGAATTGTGTGTGAAATTGTGATCTGAAAGTATGATTTGAGGTCGAGGTATAGGGCTGTATATATACTAAAAACCTCGGAGAAATTAGGAAATCGGGGATAAAAACAGGCCTAGGAACCGCATAGCCTTATGCGGTTGCCTGGGAAAACCGCATAGGCTTATGCGGTTTCCCCCCCAAACCGCATAAGCTTATGCGGTTCGAGGGTGTGGTTTTTGTGTAGTTTCCTAGTTTCGGTTGAATTGTATCTTTGAAAGATTTCGAGATAATCTCAAACGTGAAGCTCAAGAAAACCCCTAGGATATTTCTGAGATATTTTGTGATGCTTAGGGCTTTGGAGTGCGGGCCAAAGGCTGGGTTTGGGCTCGGTTTCGGGCCCGAGACCCGGAAAAATGAAAAGGGTGTATTTGCATAGTTTTTGTGAAATAAGGTAAGACGTGAAGCCGTATTTTGTGTAAGAGGGGGCTAAATAGCGGTTTTAGCTACTGGGCCTAAATTTAGGAATTTAGGAATGCTGAATTAGACCTTGTTAATGTAAAAGGACTAATTGTAGTGCAAATGCGAAGCTCATGCCAAATGAAGTAGGGCAAGGACCTAGCTAGACTCCAAATGGACAAAATGAACGTTATTTAAGTGTGATGTGAAGCGACCTAAATCATTTTAACATTTCAAACGACTCAAAAATGAATTCGACATTAGTTAGAACCGTTTAAGTCAGCGTCAAACATGCGTAATAAAAGTCCGTGATACATCACAGGGTTTTGTTTGGGAGGGTACGGATATGGGTATCCACAGAGCCCCCAGTTTGACTGAGCTCGGACTAGAGCGCTAGTCAAACTCCTCGACCATATCCGGACCACTACAGTCTCGATATAGTCAGCGGAACGAAGCATGTGTCCATGGGTGAGACGAGGACTTCGAACCGGGCTAAGCGGGGAGGGGCATGCGCATTTTAAGGACTTGGCGGTCCGTGCATGCTATAAGGGCCTGCCGGCCTGCCGGATGTCTTCGTCGTGCTTGTTGTACTGTCGTTGTTGGTGTCTTTGTATATGCTTGGTATCATCGGATGCCTGGTGCTGGTGCTTGTAATGTCTTCGTATTGCATGTGTACTTTGTAAGATGTTTGGGTATGCGTGAGGTGTATAATTGAGCAGGGGTGCTTATGTAGGTGTAGGTATAGTTCTCGTGAAAGAGCGTCCGTGTAATGCTTGTGCTTGAACTCGCCGAGGAGCGTCTTTGTAGAGTGAAATGCTTGGAGTTAGGTGTATATTGCAGAGTGCTTGTGCTTGGGCTCGCCGAGGAGTGTCCATGTAGTCGTAGTTGCATATGATTGTCTTCCGTTGAGGAGAAAATATGATGTAATGCTCGTAAAGAGCGTTCGTGCTTCTGCTTCTGTACCGTACATTAAATGCTTAATATACGCGTATGGCGGACTGTAGGTGACGCCTTGACCCAAGCACAGGACGTACTTGGAGTTGCATTAGAGCCAAGGATGAATTAGGAATCGAAAAGTACGCGTAAAACGAGAAAAAACCGAGAAAAACCACAGGCAGAAACCGCATAGCCTTATGCGGTTCATGGGACAAACCGCATAAGCTTATGCGGTTTCCCCCGTTGGCTGTAGGGGCTATATAAGGCACGAGAGAGGCCGTGAGTGAAGTTCATAATTCATTTACGGTTTCTTGCTAAAAAAAACGTCATTTTTCGATTTCTCAAACGTTTTTGCTCATTTTTCTTGCGTTGCCTTGCTATGGAACGAGGTAATGCTCCATTTTAACTTGCTTTTACGTTATTTGTCGTTGTATTTAGCTAGTTTTGCCTTGAAATGTTGAAAAGACGGGTTTTGAATGAAAACCCGAGTTTTGCTTGAAATTTGCCGTTTGAATGCTTGAAATTGACGTCATTGTGTTGCATTATGCCATGCGAACGTGTATGTGTGAATTGATTGTGATTTGGACCGTCTTTGTGTGAAAAACGTCCAAATTAGGTTTCGGGCCCGAAAACGAACCCGGATTTTCCGACCCGGAATTTCAATTAAACTTCGGTGTAGGATGCCCATAGCGAGTATGGCATGCCTATAGCGTTAGTTTTGCGAAAAAGTCGAGTTAAGGCTTTCAAATCGCCGTCTTAAGTCGTAATTATACGGAGTAATTAAGGCGAATTAGGGGTTTTTGATCGGAGCGACCAAAATGCAATTGCTTGTAATGGGTTGTTGTTGGGGACCATTATGGCGCATAGAAACCATAAAGTTGTGATTTTGAAATGTAGAGAACGGTTTTCGGCTTAATTGTGAATTAGGCCTAAAAATGCTCTGTGAAGTGTATGGCGTAATGTGTTAAGGAATGCATATGTATTATGTGTGTATTATTTGTGTGTATTTGTGTATGTGTATGCCAAGTTGTGTGCTTGCATGTATTATAGCTGTATGTATTGGTTGTGTTTGGTTGCAGGGGAAGATTCTAGTCGTGTTACGAGGTCGAAATCCCGTAGGAGTGCTAGCTCGAGGACCGAGGGAGCCTCTAGCTCGAGTGGTTTGAGGCGTACACGTAGCGAGAGGGAAGTCGACCCTCGCGACTTGTCCACGAGACGTGGGCAGTCACGAGGTAGGGGTCGTGGGAGGCATGTCCCTGCGCCTGATCTTGGGGAGGAGGAGGCGGATGCGTTTGCTCAGGAGTTTGTGGACGAGCTGGAGGCTGAGATGGATGTTGCTGAGGAGGCTGTGGAGGTTGCGCCTAGAGCGAGTAGCTCTAGGCCGCGAAAATCACGCGAGCAGGCGTTCGCTAAGTTTGGGATGGCCATAACCTTCTACTTGCCGGAGAGACACGTTTCCTATCGGCGGCGATGGGTTGTCGAGAAAGGTCCGATGAGGACTTTCGGGCGTGTCGTCCGTAATGTGTGTTTTGAGGAGAAGCTTGCGGAGCGCGAGCTTGGGTGCTGCGTAGTGCTTTTGGCCCGTTGGTCGGCCATTGGAGGGAGATTGCAAGGAAGAAGCAGACGGCGAACCTGATGCTGATCAGGGCCTTCCTAGACAGGTATTGGGATGGCCATAACCTTCTACTTGCCCCGGAGAGACACGTTTCCTATCGAGCGACGATGGGTTGGCAGAAAGGTCCGATGAGGACTTTCTCGGGCGTGTCGTCCGTAATGTGTGTTTTTGAGGAGAAGCTTGCGCCGGGAGCGCAGGCTTGGGTGCTGCGTAGTGCTTTTGGCCCGTTGGTCGGCCATTGGAGGGAGATTGCAAGGAAGAAGCAGACGGCGAACCTGATGCTGATCAGGGCCTTCCTAGACAGGTATTGGGACACCACGACGACGTTCCATATGCCCGGCTTTGAGGCCGGCATTACCTTGTCTGAGTATGCGGTCATAACGGGGCTGCCGTTCGGGGACCGTGACATGAGCTTTGAGTTTGCGCCGTCCGTTGTGGACGAGGTTGTGACTGATGCGATCGGCGGTGGTTTGGAGGTGATTTGTGAGGGTGCTCCACCTTATACTTTCAAGACGAGCTATATCTTGGAGTACTTTGAGGGGAAGACCGAGTATGGCCCCTCGGAGTGGAGTGACGAGCAGAATGCTCGTATGTGGTTGTGGTGGTTTGTCGCTGCGGTACTTGGCGATAAAAGCGGCGAGCGTCGACATCGGTCCTTATGCATCTCTGGATTGGAATGCAATTGGGACGTTCGGCCAGGTAGCCGATCTTTGGGTTTGTGCATTCGTTCTGCATGGATGCCGTGAGACCATGGTCATGGATCGAGGGTCGAGACCGCCCTTAGTCTCGCTGGGTTCTTGATGGAGTGCGTGTTAATTCGCTTTTTGTTTGGTGCATTCTTTGTTTGTTTTCGTTGCCTTTGTCTTTGTCGTCTTTGCCTTTGTAACGTGTTTTTGTTTCTTGAGTGTGCAGTCATGGATTCTTAGCCATTTTCCTTTTCTGCTCCCCCCGCATGCTGTGAGGATCGTGAAGGAGTACCGTGATGCGTGCTTGGGGCACGCGTCTGCAGCCGTCTTTGCGTTTAACTGGTCGTATGACGAGGTTCGGGATCATCTGAACCGGATGCGGTTTGATGAGGTTTGTGCTTGAACCATTTTAGATAAAGTGTACTTAAAATGATTGTATTTGTATTTGTATTTGTATTTGTATTTATGAGTGTTTGTCTTGTAGTTCGTGCCGTTCCCGTGGGGCCAGTACAGGGATATTCCTGAGGGTATTGGAGCTAGGTTTGCGGTGCGAGAGACCCAGCGCTTGTACCTGGCGACGCCGTATGGGCCGGTTTGGTACCTTGGGAGCGTTGGTCTTTCGAGCAGTGGTGACTCGGTGGTGCTGAGATCCGCCGAGTGTCCTGTTTGGCGAGGGTTTCGCTTTCGGATCGGGTGGCGTTATGCGGGGAAGGAGAGTCGGTGAGTCTTCGTCTCCGGGAAGACTATGGCGATTCTTTGAGTCTCGGCTTGCTTGCGGGCCGATTGAGGTATGCTTGCTTCTTTTGAGGGTGCGTAAGGTAATTTTTGCGAAAAATTTCCCTGACGTGTGCGTTTTGAACTTGTTTTGTAGAAGTTTGATCCCGAGATGGCGGAACAGCCTGGTGACTTCCCTACCACCGTTGAGTACGACGAGTCGGGTGTGCGTCGTACTTTCACTTTGCCGACGTACTTGCCGGTGACCAGCGACGGGCATGGGCGGTTTGGGCCAGGCAGGGTGAAGAAGGTATGTATCTTTGTTGTATATGTGAGTGAGCCCCCAGTTTGATCGAGGTATGAAATATAGCGATGATCAAACTAGTGAGATGCGTGTTTTTGTGTTACCCCCTCGAGTTTAGCTTAATTTGAGTGAAATTAAGGCAAAGTGGGGACGAGCGCTGTTAATTTGAAAATCCCCCCCTAAGTTTGACTTGATTTGAGTGAAATTAAGGCAAAATGGAGAGAAATGTGAAGTGTTTTTGTGTTGTGTATCACAGGTGGCTAAGGAGGCGCATAAGAAGCTATGGCGGATAGCCAACAGGTGGAGGATGGCTTGGGCAGAGCAGGCCGCTCAGTTGTGTCAGAGCCGGGCTGAGACGGCTCAGATTCGGCGTGAGTTTGACGAGTATCGTCGTCGTCATCCCGAGTGAATTTGTGTAATAGAGATTGTATGAACCTTTATGTACATGCCGTTGTAGCTTGAACTTTGAACTTGTTGTAGCTTGAACTTGATTGTCGTCGATAAACCTGTTTGGTAGGCTTGTTTGAAAAATGATATGATTCCCGAGTGGGATGCATTTGATGTTTGATTTTAGATTGTGAAAATGTTTTTGTGAAAAGTTCATTTTAAATGTTGAAATGAGCTTGCATGAATGTCGAAAATGTTTGTGTTTTGACTCGTGGTATGAATCGTATATGCTAAAGTGAAGTGTAATGCTGGTGCATGGGGAACGACGAGGGAATGTCGTAGCCTAGTGTAGGTTGTAGTGTTTTAGGAAAGACGAAATTAGGAAACGTTGAGAAAAACCAGCCCCGGAAACCGCATAGGCTTATGAGGTTCGTGGGCTAAACCGCATAAGCTTATGCGGTTTGGGTTGCAAACCGCATAGACCCATGCGGTTTGCTGGTCTGTCTGGTAGCGCTGTATTTCCATATTTCGGACAATGTTTTCCTATATAAGGAGAGGGGGTGCGTGCCATAATCTTCACTCACAAACACTTCTCTTCTTTTCTTTTGCTTTAGATTTTTGCTCTCATAAATATATTAGGTATATTTATAAAAGTTTTTTGTATTCAAGAAAATGGTGGAGCATTTTGATGCTCTTTTGAAGAGGTGGACTTCTTCGTTAAGCTCGGCAATGAAGAAGGCGGTGTATGATGATGGTGCGGGTGTTTTTATTGGCTTTCGCCAAATAAAAGTCGATCTAGACTTCCTTGATACGTGCTTAGATTATTGGGATCCTAGTTTGCACGTGTTTAGGTTTCCCGGGGGAGAAGTGTGTCCTTTAGTTGAGGAGTTCTCGGCCATTGCGGGGTGGTCGAAACGGACTACTCTTGTGGTTGTAAGGAGTGAGCTTTGTTACAACGGGATGTTGCGAAACTTCCTTGGGATGACGAATGCTCATGCTGCAGGTTTGTTTGAGGGAGGCAAGGTAAACATGCTTCTCTTGTGTCAGCGATACATGAATAAAGCTGATACTAGTATTTCGGACCGCTCCAGGCGGAGGGCCCTTGCTTTTTGTTTGGTTCCTGCGTATGGTTTTGCGCGGTCCATGCCGATGGAGTGTTCGGAACGCGAGGTATGCTCGTGTTGTCGAAGAGATGGAAAGGGGATATGATCCTTGGCGTTGATCTTAGCGGAGACCATCTCGGGTTTAGACGACCGGGTTGTGCTAATCGCCCGAGCTCGCATGGGGGTTGCGCTAGGATTCTCAACGTTTGGCTCATGGAGAGGCTAAGTGTGTATAAAGCTCTTCCCCTTGGAAGTGTTTTCAAGGCTGCGGCCACGACGTCCCGAAAGATGGAGTGGGCTGACCTTCGGGAGTGTTCGCTAAACTACTACCGGTGGTTTGTCAAAGAGAGCTCCATTCGTTGGTACGTGTCTTGGTGGGGTATTACGGTGATTCTGGCCGATGCATTGCGAATGCTTCTCGTGGGTTGATGTTGTGTGGGTTTGAACGAGGAGTGTGGATTCATCCTCTTCGCTTGAAGAGGCAAATCGCGCTTGCTCAGACCATACCTGAGCAGGATACTCAGGTTGGAGGGGTTGTTGTGCTAAACAACCAAATGATTGATGCTTGGATCCGAGGATGGTCGGACCGTGTTACTTGGGCTGTTCCGGAGCATATAGAGTCTAGTCGTGTTACGGACTTCTATACACGGTGGTATCGTTCCAATGATCCTCAGGAGCGGGAGAATCAAAGGAGGAGGGAAAAGAATGGGCCAAGGCCCTCCTTGGCGTATGAGGTGGTGCGCGAAAGGAGGGACTATGGTGATCTTTATGTTGTTAGTGCAGATGCTTCTTCTTCGAGACCGGCGCGGGAGAGGCTTGGACCGAAGGTGACCGTTAGAGATCGTCTAGGGTCAAGGATCGAGGAGCCCCTAGTCGAGCAGGACGAGGATCCGATCGAGCCCCCAGGTTTTGAGAGATCTACTCCTGTCCTTAGGTCGAAAGTTGTGGCGGAGCGGCCCCTTGAAGATGAAGAGGCTGATCCGAAGCGTCAGAAGATGACTTGAGTAGTTTGCTTTGTTTTGTTTAGAAAAATTTCCTTTATTTAAAAACATGTTTTAGATTCAAATAAGGGCTAAGGAGGCTTGTTCCTAGCTCATTTCTAAATTGCGAAAAATTCTAAATAAAGTAATAAGATAGAATTAATCTGCTTTTGCCTTGTCTCGTTGCTTTCTTTTGTTTGTTTTGAAATGTTCTCAACCTTTTTAGGCTTTGAACATTCATACGTTGTCTTAAAATCCTCGACCTTTTTAAGCTTTGGATTTGTTTGTTTGACTTGTTCCGTCTTTAAGTCCTCGACCTTTTTAAGCTTTGGACTTGGATTTTTGTTTGACTCGTGTTGACTGTGCTCTTGACCTTTTTAAGCTTTGAGCGTGTCTTTTTGTGAGTGCAACGCCCCTGACCTTTTTAAGCTTTGGGCACGCGTGCTAAAAAGTTCGGTTGTGCTTTTGATAAGCTGCCTACGTATCTGCTTTTTAAATACAGAATCAAACCGGCGTAGTTCGTGTGATTCGGTTGAGCCTTTTGCAAAGCTGCCTACGTATCCACGGTGCGTGGAATCAAACCGAGCGTAGTTCACTCATGCGAGAGTGAATTTTGTTTTTGAAATACATTGCAAAAGTGTTTGTGTTTTAGGGGTAGTATTTCTTGAGTTGATCAAGATTTGTTGGTAATCGGAAGTCCTGACCGTCAAGGTCAGTTAGTTTCACGGCTCCTCCGGGAAGGATTTCCTTGACCAAGTACGGTCCGGCCCAATTGGGTTTGAATTTCCCTCTTGGGTCGACTGGTAATGGTGCTCGGACTGATTTGAGTACTAGGTCACCCACTTTGATGTTTCGTGGCTTGACCCGTTTGTTGTAGGCGCGTTGTAGGCGGGATTGATACATTCGGACTGTACTTAGTGAATGTAACCGTCTTTCGTCTAAGAGGATGAGTTGTTCGTATCGTTCGCGTGCCCATTTGGCTTCAGGAATGTCTGCTTCCATGAGGATTCGAAGGGATTGCATCTCGATTTCTACGGGTTGAACGGCTTCCATCCCGTAGGTTAGGAAATAGGGTGTCATGCCTGTGGGTGTGCGGATGGTTGTGCGGTATCCCCATAATGCAAATGGGATTTTGTTGGGCCAGTCGTGGCAGGTGTCGATCATCTTTTTGAGGATTGATACGACGGTTTTATTTGCTGCCTCGACCGCGCCGTTAGTTTGTGGTCGGTAGGGTGATGACTTGTGTCGTTGTATCTTGTATTTGAGGAGGAGCGGTTCCACCTCTCCTTGGAAGTGTGTGCCTTGGTCACTTATGAATTCGTGGGGTATGCCGTAGCGACAAATGATGTTGTTTTGTATGAATTTCGCAACTTCTTTTGTGCCTAGCGTACGGTATGATGCGGCTTCGACCCATTTGGTGAAATAGTCGATGGCCACGAGGATGAAGCAGTGTCCTCCCCGCTCCCACGGGTTGTACTTTGCCAATGACGTCAATCCCCCATGTGGAGAAAGGCCATGGCGAGGTTAAACTGTATAGTGGTGAAGGAGGGATGTGTTGTACGTTTGCAAAGATTTGGCAATTATGGCAATGTTTGACATATTTTGCGCAGTCGGCTTCCATGGTTGTCCAGTACCATCCTAGCCTTATGATTTGTTTGCTCATGGCTCGTATGCGTTCATGTGTGGTCCGTGACTCGCCATCGTGTACTTGGGACATGATCTCGTGTCCCTTTTTGTGATCGACGCACAAGAGTAGTGTGCCTTGGGGTGTCTTTTGAGTAGTTTACCCATTTCCATCACTTAATTGTGATGATAACAGCGAGGGCGCGCTTGGCTCGTTTGTCAATGTTTGGTGGGTATTCACCGTTTGTTTTGTAGTTGATGATTGCTTGGTACCAAGGATCGGTTTGCTCTTCCTCGGTTTCAATGTCACAGATGTAGGCGGGTTCATTCCGTCGTTCCACGACAATGGGGAGCGTTTCCATTCCCGGGGGTATGTTGATTAGTGACGCGAGTTTGGATAACGCGTCGGCGAATTGGTTTTCTTCGCGTGGGAGGTGTATGAATTCTACGTGATAGAATTCGTTTATGAGCTCTTGTATTTTGTTTTGGTATAGTGCTAGGTTTTCATTAAGTATCTTCCATGCTCCGGATACTTGGTTGATTATGAGGGAGGAGTCCCCATAGACTCTTATGTTGCGGGCGTTGAGTACAAGCGCTGCTTGGAGACCGTGCAAGCATGCTTCGTATTCTGCGGCGTTGTTTGTTACGTCGAAATCTAGCTTGATTGATAAGGGTGTGTGTTCGCCATTTGGGGATATGAGAAGTATTCCTACTCCACATCCTCGATAGTTGGAGGAGCCATCGAAGTATAACTCCCATTGTTCTTGGTTGATGTTGTAAATCCCATCGTCTGGAAGGGATGTTGTGTCGATGATTGGTTGTTCGTTGATTGCATTTTCGGCTAGGAAATCGGAGACTGCTCGTCCCTTGATTGCTTTGAGGGGTACGTACTTAAGATCGAATTCGGCTAGGAGCAATGTCCATCTGGCCATTCGTCCGTTAAGCACAGGTTTCTCGAAAAGGTACTTTACGGGGTCCATTTTGGAATAGACCCTTGTCTGGTGTGCTAGCATATAGTGACGGAGTTTCTTGGATGACCATACTAAAGCTAGACAACTCTTCTCGACGGGTGAATATCGAGTTTAGAATCGAGAAATTTCTTCTTGATGTAATAGATTGCATGTTTTTCGCCGTTTATTTCTTGGCGAGCATGGCGCCCATGGCGGTAGATGTGGTTGTAAGGTATAAGGATAGCGGTAGATCCGCTTGGGGTGGTCGTAGAACTGGTGGGTTAGTTAGCAATTCCTTGACCTTGTCAAATGCTTTTTGACATTCTTCGTCCCATTCAACGTGGTCGGTTTTCTTGAGTTTCTTGAAAACTGGTTCACATATCATGGTGAGTTTGCTAATGAAGCGAGATGTATTGGATTTGGCCCAAGAAACTTGAATTTCGTCGAGGTTCTCCGGGGTCGGATCTCAAGGATTGCTTTGACTTTCGAGGGGTCGACCTCGATGCCTCTTTGGCTCACTACATGTCCTAGTAGTTTACCGGATTTAACTCCAAAAGTACATTTTTGGGGGTTGAGGCGCATTTTGTATTGTCGTAGGCGAGTGAAGAACTTGCGGAGGTTAGTGATGTGACCACTTCTCTCCTTTGACTTCACGATCATATCGTCGACGTAGACTTCGACTTCTTTGTGCATCATGTCGTGTAAAAGGGTTGTAGCGGTGCGTTGGTATGTTGCGCCAGCGTTGATTAGGCCGAAGGGCATGACTGTGTAGCAGTATGTCCCCCACGGTGTAATGAAGGCCGTCTTTGCCATGTCTTCGAGTGACATTTTGATTTCATTGTAGCCTGCGTAGCCATCCATGAAGGATAGGAGGGCGTGGTCGGCGGTGTTGTCGACTAGGACGTCCACATGGGGTAATGGAAAGTCATCTTTGGGACTAGCTTTGTTCAAGTCGCGAAAGTCAACGCATACTCGAATTTTGCCATTCTTTTTCAGGACTGGGACCATGTTTGAGACCCATTCAGGGTACTCGATGACTTGGATGAAACCGGCTTGTAGTTGTTTTTCGATTTCTTCCTTGACCAATAGTGACCATTCGGGACGTAGTCTTCTTAGCTTTTGTTTGATGGGTTCAGAATCGGTTTAATGGGGATGCGGTGTTCGGCGATGCTTCGTTCGATTCCGGGCATGTCTTTGTATGACCAAGCGAATACGTCCTTGAATTCGCTCAGGAGTTGTGTGAAAAGGGTGCGTTCGTGTTCGTCTAGTGAGGCTCCCAGTTGTAGTTCCCTTGGTTCTTCGGGGGTTCCCACGTTTATGGTTATGGTTTCCTCGATGATAGGGTCTTGTGTTTTTGGGTGCACAATGTTTGCAATGTATTTGTTTAATGATTGATTTGTTTGTTCATTTTCGCATGAGTTAGTGTCTTTTGTATTTTGTGTGTTGTTTGTTGCTTGTTGATTTTTGTTTGTTTGTATTTTGTTATTTGTTTTAGCTTGAGACAAGGCGTAAGCAAATTTATTCATTTCATTATTTTGAAGAGAATTATTCGACAAATCAGAAAATTGCTTGGAGCTAGCCTCCGTAAAGAGAAAATCTAAACTAAAGTTAGAGTCTAGGATAGATGGGTCGACAGATGACCCGACACTAAGAGCATTAGAATCTAAAAGAATTTCTTCTTCTTCTTCATCGTCCTTACGTTTGGGCTGAGCCGCTTGAGCTGCTTGAGTTGCTTGAGTTGCTTGAGTTGCTTGAGTTGTGATGTAAATTGCGTCGTTGCTGGAGGAAGGTGTGGTTTTCCTCCAAGGTTTCTTGATCCTTCCTTGATCGATAAGATCTTGGATGGCGTGTTTGAGTTTGAGACAACTCTCAGTGCTATGCCCCATCCCCCGGTGGTATGCACAGAAGGCGTTGGGATCCCATGATTTCGATTTCTTCTTCATGGGTGGCTCGCTAATAGGTCTGATGGGTGTGAGGTAGTCCTTTTCGATTAGTTTTTGTAATGCCACAGCGTAGGGCATATAGAGTTTGTCAAAGTTCCTTGCGGAGCCATGCGAGTTGTGTATTCTTCGTCCTTTAAGGGTGCGTCCTCGAAGGGTACTTCGGTAGGTGGGATCCTCATAGCTAGATGTGAGATCCTTTTCGATGCGAGTGCCAATTTCGTTGAGATGTTCGAAGTTCTGAGCGTGGCAAAAGTGAAAGTAGTATCGCCAGGCAGGTCGTAAGCTGAAGAGGAAGGTGGATATGAGTTGATCTTCGTGTGGGTGATCGGGCACTCGGGAAAGTAGTTTCCTCCATCGGATGAGATGTTTGACGAAGCCTTCGTTATCCTTTTGATGAAGAGCTTCGAGGGCATCAAGAGAGGCTGGGTTAGCTAGTTCTTTCTCGATGCGTCGTTCCAAACTTTCGACTGCGGTTCGATGCAAAGCTTTTAGGTGATTGATGTCTTTTGCAAGTTGATTGATGTGACTCATCACCTCGTCAGTGGGTAGCCAGTATTCATCGTCTTCGTCATCGGACGATGGCTGCATTAACTTGGTCGCTTGAGGGTGTGATTAGGTAGGAACAATCTAGTATAGGGATTGACCCCACGAAGATTGCATGGTTTCCAAGCGGGTTTCGTTGTTTGAAGGCTTGGTGGGTTGAGATGGTTTCTTTGAGCTTTCCTTGATCGATCGGATCTTGGATAGCGTTCTTGAGCTGGAACAGCTTCGGTGTCATGCCCCTTGCCTCGGTGGTATGCACAGAAGGCATTGGGGTTCCAAGATTTAGGCTTCTTTTCTTCGGGCGGCTCGCTAGTAGGCCCGATCGGTTGTAGGTAGTTTTTCTCAACCAACCTTTGAAATGCCTTGGAGTAAGACATAAAGAGGGGGTCGAAGTTTCTCTTGGCCTTAGGAGGCGGCGAGAAGGTAGTTGCGAAAGCGTCAAGGGTGTCATCATCAAGGTTACCGACAGACGATTTTAAATGCGTTCTTGACCGCGCGGGAGGACTTAGAGGAGCTCCCCTGATATGCATGGCCGGTGTATTTAGCCATGGTGCCAGTCCTAAGGTCATCTTCGATTTGAGTGCCGACCTTAGTTAGTTCTTTGAAGTTCTGAATGTTGCTGTACCTCATGTAAAATTGATACACGGGTCGCAGGTTATTTATGAACTTCGGTACGAGCTCGTCCTCGCGGGGACGGTTGGGGATTTGTGCGCTCAGCTTCTTCCAACGAGTAAGATAGTCGGTAAAGCCTTCATTGTCCTTTTGAGATAGGACTTCTAAGGTGCGAATTGAGACTTGAGTGTCTTCATTGTCTCGATACTGTCGGTCGAACTCGACTGTGAGTTCTTCAAAGGTGGGGACCCGTTGTGGGTCGAGTGAGTAGAACCATGTCTTGGGCACTGCTGCTAGAGAGTGCGGGAAGAGAGTTAGCCAATGCTTAGCGTCGACCCCTTTGATGGCCATTTGGGACTTGAAAGCTCGGATGTGGATGATCGGGCTCTCATGTCCTTGGAAGACAGGAAGGTCACTAAGGGCGAGCTTGTTAGGGAGCTCGTCCTTGATGCTAGTAGGCACGTTTTCATTCTCCTTGTGGATGGAGTAGGTGCTCGAGACGTAGAGCCTTTCCTCCATGGCTTGGAGTTTCTTGGCGTGCCTATCGGCCTCTTCCTTGATCTTGGCTTCCATCGTTCGCCGATTGGTGTGGGTGGTCAAAAGTCTCTCAAGGTCACGGTCGACTTTGTGACTTAGTCACGGTCGCGGTAACTTCGTCATTGCCGGCCATTTTACGGGTGTAGGTTCGTTTCTTGTATGGGATTACTAGGCGGTTCTTAGTACGACGAGTATCCAGCTGAGGCCTGCATTTCACTTTGCATATTAGCGACACGACTCGACCCACTAGACTCACATTCATTCTAGGCATTCATTTTAGCTCATTTCGTTGTTTTGAAAGACCTTTTAAGCTTGAAAAAGGAGATTTTCGAAAAGGTTTTGCTAAGGGAAGCTTTTGAGGCGAGGATGCGTGCGCACATCTCGTCTCGATGTTAAAAGATTTTGTTTTGCATCCGTCGAACTGATATCGGTGATTTGCCGAGGTGAGCTCGAGTCGGATGTGTAAAAAGAGAAGGATTCGGCTCGCGCAAGTCGAGTCGAGGATGTTAAAACAGAGTCTAGGCCGTGTGACCTAGAGGATCGAAATCCACGAGCTCGGGTTTTAGTCCTTGCTCGGGTTTTTGCTTGTTAGTGAAAAAGGAAATTTTGAAAAGGTTTATTTCAAAAATTCGCGAGAGTTTTGTTTGAAAAGTGTTAGTTTGTTAGATGTTAGGTTCGTTTATCTTTGAAAAGTTTAAGCGAGTTTTCGAAGATATGAATGCAAATGCTTGTTTTGAAAAAGACCATGGAGTGCATAGCCTCGAACTTGTACGTATGACTCAAAAAGGGTGAAAAATGAGTCACGGCACACCTCCAACTAACTCGAGCACGCTTTGGCAGATACTTAACCCCTTCATTTCCTTCTGGCAGGCGATAGGTTTTCTGAAGGGAGCACTGGGGCGGTCGAGATAGCCGTTTACGGCAAGCCGTGGAGAGGCGAGAGGAAAGCTAGTCCGGCATGTGCTTTATCGAGTGGACAAGCCTGCATGTGGGAACCACCTCTCGAGGGTGCAAAGGGTGCCTAGATTCCAAAAGGAATGGACTCTAAACGAATGTGCATGGCTCAAATATGTTTACAAGGATTGTTCAAGGCTTTCAAGTTTCACCTCTTTATTTTTAAAAAGAAAAAGCTAGTTTTAAGTTTTTTAAAAATAAGATGTCCCCAGCGGAGTCGCCAAACTGTGGAACCCGGGAACCGCGTTCGGGCGGGACCCAACTCGGCGTCTTGCTTAAGGGCGGATTTTAAAGTTAAAAAAGATTAAGTTGGAAAAACCTTTAAGAACTGTTATGGAGTCGCCACCTAATTATCGCGGAAATTAGGAACTTGCTACCATGTTCTAAGTTAAAAACATGTCCTAGATTTTGGAGCACGCCGACACCCCTAGATCTAAGGCTTGTGAAACCAGATTGGATTCGGGGTGAGGGTACTTTAGAAAAAGAGTTAATTCAAATAATGATTTATGAAAACCTTTTAGAAAAGCCTATGTAGAAATAGCCTCTACTGACCTAGAACAATCCATGTAAGATGATATTTGAGCTAATGTTATCGCTACGTACAAGTGCGATAAGTTTGTAAAAGAATGCAGATGCAGATGCAAAAAGATTGATTAAAACCATCACTTTAGCATGTGTAACTTGTTAACGAATACAGTTGATTAAAGGTCGAATTCATTGTTTAAGTTGATTTTAATGCAAAATAAGAAGGTGCAAGATGCATGCAAATAAAATAAAGTTCAATTGTCCATTGGTTTATTTTATAAGGTCGGTTGCTTATGCGACTTTGGCGTGTCATCGGATATGGAGTGTACCCGAAGTAAATAGAACACTTGGATTGCAAGCGCGCTGGGTGCCAAAGCCGGGGGGGGGGGGGGGGGCGCTAAAGTGTAGACCCCTTTGTTAGTCCATAGAAAATAAGAAAAAGCTTCAGATCTGGGCAGAGCTTCGCTTCTTGAACTTGAAAGGAGGATGAATTCAACACGGGATGGTGTGTTGAACTCAAGGATTTGAGTGCTTGAGGCTTTTGTGAAAGAGGATTTGTGTGTTGTGAATTGTGTGTGAAATTGTGATCTGAAAGTATGATTTGAGGTCGAGATATAGGGCTGTATATATACTAAAAACCTCGGAGAAATTAGGAAATCGGGGATAAAAACAGGCCTAGGAACCGCATAGCCTTATGCGGTTGCCTGGGAAAACCGCATAGGCTTATGCGGTTTCCCCCCCCAAACCGCATAAGCTTATGCGGTTCGAGGATGTGGTTTTTGTGTAGTTTCCTAGTTTCGGTTGAATTGTATCTTTGAAAGATTTCGAGATAATCTCAAACGTGAAGCTCAAGAAAACCCCTAGGATATTTCTGAGATATTTTGTGATGCTTAGGGCTTTGGAGTGCGGGCCAAAGGTGGGTTTAGGCTTCGGTTTGCAGAGACCAGAAAAATGAAAAGGGTGTATTTGCATAGTTTTTGTGAAATAAGGTAAGACGTGAAGCCGTATTTTGTGTAAGAGGGGGCTAAATAACGGTTTTAGCTACCGGGCCTAAATTTAGGAATTTAGGAATGCTGAATTAGACCTTGTTAATGTAAAAGGGCTAATTGTAGTGCAAATGCGAAGCTCATGCCAAATGAAGCAGGGCAAGGACCTAGCTAGACTCCAAATGGACAAAATGAACGTTATTTAAGTGTGATGTGAAGCGACCTAAATCATTTTAACATTTCAAACGACTCAAAAATGAATTCAACATTAGTTAGAACCGTTTAAGTCAGCGTCAAACATGCGTAATAAAAGTCTGTGATACATCACAGGGTTTTGTTTGGGAGGGTACGGATATGGGTATCCACATACGGTCATCCAAAAAACTCCGTCACTATATGCTAGCACACCAGACGAAGGTCTATTCCAAAATGGACCCAGTAAAGTACCTTTTCGAGAAACCTGTGCTTAACGGACGAATGGCCAGATGGACATTGCTCTGGCCGACCCGATCTTAAGTGCACGTACCCTCAAAGCAATCAAGGGACGAGCAGTCTCCGATTTCCTAGCCGAAAATGCAATCAACGAACAACCAATCATCGACACAACATCCCTTCCAGACGATGGGATTTACAACATCAACCAAGAACAATGGGAGTTATACTTCGATGGCTCCTCCAACTATCGAGGATGTGGAGTAGGAATACTTCTCATATCCCCAAATGGCGAACACACACCCTTATCCATCAAACTGGATTTTGACGTTACAAACAACGCCGCAGAATACGAAGCATGCTTGCACGGTCTCCAAACAGCGCTTGTACTCAACGCCCGCAATATAAGAGTCTATGGGGACTCCTCCCTCATAATCAACCAAGTATCCGGAGCATGGAAGATACTTAATGAAAACCTAGCACTATACCAAAACAAAATACAAGAGCTCATAAACGAATTCTATCACGTAGAATTCATACACCTCCCACGCGAATAAAACCAATTCACCGACGCGTTATCCAAACTCGCGTCACTAATCAACATACCCCCGGGAATGGAAATGCTCCCCATTGTCGTGGAACGACGGAATGAACCCGCCTAAATCTGTGACATTGAAACCGAGGAAGAGCAAACCGATCCTTGGTACCAAGCAATCATCAACTACAAAACAAACGGTGAATACCCACCAAACATTGACAAACGAGCCAAGCGCGCCCTACGCCTGTTATCATCACAATTCGTGATGGAAATGGGCAAACTACTCAAAAAGACACCCCAAGGCACACTACTCTTGTGCGTCGATCACAAAAAGGGACACGAGATCATGTCCCAAGTACACGATGGCGAGTGCGGACCACACATGAACGCACGAGCCATGTGCAAACAAATCATAAGGCTAGGATGGTACTGGACAACCATGGAAGCCGACTGCGCAAAATATGTCAAACATTGCCATAATTGCCAAATCTTTGCAAACGTACAACACATCCCTCCTTCACCACTATACAGTTTAACCTCGCCATGGCCTTTCTCCACATGGGGGATTGACGTCATTGGCAAAGTACAACCCGTGGGAGCAGGAGGACACTGCTTCATCCTCGTGGCCATCGACTATTTCACCAAATGGGTCGAAGCCGCATCATACCGTACGCTAGGCACAAAAGAAGTTGCGAAATTCATACAAAACAACATCATTTGTCGATACGGCATACCCCACGAACTCATAAGTGACCAAGGCACACACTTCCAAGGAGAGGTGGAACCGCTCCTCCTCAAATACAAGATACAACGACACAAGTCATCACCCTACCGACCACAATTTAACGGCGGTAGCGAGGCAAAGAAAATAAAACCGTCGTATCAATCCTCAAAAGATGATCGACACCGCCACGATCGCCCAACAAAATCCCATTTGCATTATGGGGATACCGCACAACCATCCGCACACCCACAGGCATGACACCCTATTTCCTAACCTACGGGATGGAAGCCGTTCAACCCGTAGAAATCGAGATGCAATCCCTTCGAATCCACATGGAAGCAGACATTCCTGAAGCCAAATGGGCACGCGAACGATACGAACAACTCATCCTGTTAGAAGAAAGACGGTTACATTCATTAAGTACAGTCCGAATGTATCAATCTCGCCTACAACGCGCCTACAACAAACGGGTCAAGCCACAAAACATCAAAGTGGGTGACCTAGTACTCAAATCAGTCCGAGCACCATTACCAGTCGACCCAAGAGGGAAATTCAAACCCAATTGGGCCGGACCGTACTTGGTCAAGGAAATCCTTCCCGGAGGAGCCGTGAAACTAACTGACCTTGACGGTCAGGACTTCCGATTACCAACAAATCTTGATCAACTCAAGAAATACTACCCCTAAAACACAAACACTTTTGCAATGTATTTCAAAAACAAAATTCACTCTCGCATGAGTGAACTACGCTCTGTTTGATTGCACGCACCGTGGATACGTAGGCAGCTTTACAAAGGGCTCAACCGAATCACACGAACTACGCCGGTTTGATTCTGTATTTAAAAAGCAGATACGTAGGCAGCTTATCAAAAGCACAACCGAACTTTTTAGCACGCATGCCCAAAGCTTAAAAAGGTCAAGCGCGTTGCACTCACAAAAAGACACGCTCAAAGCTTAAAAAAGTCGAGAGCACAGTCAACACAAAACAAAGATCCGAGTCCAAAGCTTAAAAAGGTCGAGTACTTAAAGACGGAACAAGTCAAACAAACAAATCCAAAGCTTAAAAAGGTCGAGGATTTTAAGACAAAGTATGAACGTTCAAAGCTTAAAAGGGTCGAGAACATTTAAAATAAGCAAAAGAAAGCAACGAGACAAGGCAAAAGCAGATTAATTCTATCTTATTATTCTATTTAGAATTTTTCGTAATTTAGAAATGAGCTAGGAACAAGCCTCCTTAGCCCTTTATTTGAATCTAAAAACATGTATTTAAATAAAGGAAATTTTCAAACAAAACAAAGCAAACTACTCAAGTCATCTTCTGACGCTTCGGATTAGCCTCTTCATCTTCAAGGGGCCGCTCCGCCACAATCTTCGAACTCAGCACAGGGACAGATCTCTCAAAACCTGGGGGCTCGATCGGATCCTCGTCCTGCTCGACTGGGGGCTCCTCGATCCTTGACTCCTAGACGATCCACTAATCTGGCCACCTTCGGCCCAAGCCTCTTCCGCTACGGTCTCAAGAAGAAGCATCTGCACTAGCCGCACAAAGATCACCATAGTCCCTCCTTTCGCGCACCACCTCATACGCCAAGGAGGGCCTCGCCCATTCTTTCCCTCCTCCTTTGATTCTCCGTTCTCGAGGATCATTGAACGATACCATCTGTGTATAGAAGTCGGTAACACGACTAGACTCTATATGCTCGAACGACCAAGTAACACGGTCCGACCATCCTCGGATCCAAGCATCAATCATTTGGTTGTTTAGCACAACAACCCTCCAACCTCGAGTATCCCGCCGGGTATGGTCCGAGCAAGCCCGACCGCCTCTTGGCCGAAGAGGATGAATCCACACTCCTCGCTCAAACCCACACAACATCAACCCACGAGAAGCATTCGCAACAGATGGCGCCGTAACCGCCGTAATACCCCACCAAGACACGTACCAACGAATGGAGCTCTCTTTGACAAACCCCCGATAGTAGATTAGCGAACGCTCCCGAAGGTCACCCACTCCATCTTTCGCGACGCCGTGGCGCAGCCTTTGAAAACACTTCCAAAGGGAAGAGCTTTATACACACTTAGCCTCTCCATGAGCCAAACGTTGAGAATCCTAGCGCGAACCTGTGACGAGCTCGCACGATTAGCACAACTGGCCGCCTAAACCCGATATGGTCTCCGCTAAGATCAACGCAGAAGGATCATATCCCCTCTCCATCTCTTCGACAACACGAGCATACCTCGCGTTCAACACTCCATCCGCATGGACCCCGCAAAGCATACCGATGAACCAAACAAAAGCAAGGGCCCTCCGCTCGAACGGTCAGAAATACTAGTATCGACTTTATTCATGTATCGCCGACACAAGAGAAGCATGTTTACCTTGCCTCCCTCAAACAAACCTCGCAAAGCATGAGCATTCGTCATCCCAAGGAAGTTTCGCAACATCCGGGTTGTAACAAAGCTCACTCCTTACAACCCCAGGAGTAGTACGTCACGACCACCCCGCAATGGCCGAGAACTCCTCCACTAAAGGACACACCTCTCCCCCGGGAAACCTAAACACGTGCAAACTAGGATCCCAATAATCTAAGCACACATCAAGGAAGTCTAGATCGACTTTCATTTGGCGAAAGCCAATAAAAACACCCGCACCATCATCATACACCGCCTTCTTCATTGCCGAGCTTAGTGAAGAAGTCCACCTCTTCAGAAGAGCATCAAAATGCTCCACCATTTTCTTGAATACAAAAAACTTTTATAAATATACCTAATATATTTATGAGAGCAAAAATCTAAAGCAAAAGAAAAGAAGAGAAGTGCTTGTGAGTGAAGATTATGGCACGCACCCCCTCTCCTTATATAGGAAAACAATGTCCGAAATATGGAAATACAGCGCTACCAGACAGACCAGAAAACCGCATGGCTCTATGCGGTTTGCAACCCAAACCGCATAAGCTTATGCGGTTTAGCCAACGAACCGCATAAACCTATGCGGTTTCAGGGGCCGGTTTTTCTCAACTTTTCCTAATTTCGTCTTTCCTAAAACACTACAATCTACACCACCCTACGACATCTTCTTGTTACTCCCCACGCCGCAACATTACACTTCACATTAGCATATACGATTCGTACCACGAGTCAAAACACAAACATTTTCAACATTCATGCAAGCTCATTTCGCATTTAAAATGAACTTTTCACAAAAACATTTTCACAATCTAAAATCAACATCAATACATCCCACTCGGGAATCATATCATTTTTCAAACAAGCCTACCAAACAGGTTTATCGACGACAATCAAGTTCAAACAAGTTCAAAGTTCAAGCCACAACGGCATGTACATAAAGGTTCATACAATCTTTATTACAATATTTCACTCGGGATGACGACGACGATACTCGTCAAACTCACGCCGAATCTGAGCCGTCTCAGCCCGACTACGACCTGGAGCGACTGCTCGGCCAAGCCATCCTCCACCTGTTGGCTATCCGCCATAGCTTCTTATGCGCCTCCTTAGCCACCTGTGATACACAACACAAAAACACTTCACATTTCTCTCCATTTTGCCTTAATTTCACTCAAATCAAGTCAAAATTAGGGGGGGAAATTTTAAATTAACAGCGCTCATCCCCACTTTGCCTTAATTTCACTCAAATTAAGCCAAACTCGAGGGGGTAACACAAAAACACGCATCTTACTAGTTTGATCATCGCTATACTTCATACCTCGATCAAACTGGGGGCTCACTCACATATACAACATAGATACATACCTTCTTCACCCCCGCTCGCCCAAATTGCCCATGCCCGGTGATCGCTGGTCACCTGAAGTACGTGACAAAGTGAAAGTACGACGACACCCGACTCGTCAGACTTTCAATCGGTGGTAGGGAAGTCAGATTTGCCCGCCATCTTCGGATCAAATTCCTACAAAACAATTTCAAAACGCACACGTCAGGGAAATTTTTCGCAAAAATTACCTTACGCACCCTCAAAAGAAGCAAGCATACCTCAATCGGCCCACACGCAAGCCGAGACGCAGCAAACTGGCCATAGTCTTCCCCAGGACAGAGAAGACTCACCGACTCTCCTTCCCCGTATAACGCCACCCGATCCTGAGCAGAAACCCCTCGCTCAAACAGACCGCTTACGGCGGATCTCAGTGCACCACCTGAGCCGGGTCATCCCGCTGAAAGACCAAACGCCTCTCAAGGTACCAAACCGGCCCATCTGGCGTCGCCGCTGCAAAGGCCGGGGTCTCAAGACCGCAAAACCTAGCTCCAATGCCCTCAGGAATATCCTCAGATCGGCCCCACTGAAGCGGCACGAACTACAAACAAAGACAAGACAAATACTCATAAATACAAATACAATACAATCATTTTAAGTACACTCTATTTAAAATGGTTCAAGCACAAACCTCATCAAACCGCATCCTGCTCGTGACGATCCGAACCTCGCCATACGACCAGGTTAAACGCAAAGACGGCCAGACGTGCCCCAAGCACGCATCACGGGTACTCCTTCACGATCCTCACAGCATGCGGGGGGAGCAGAAAAGGAAAATGGCTAAGGATCCATGACTGCACACTCAAGAAACAAAAACACGTTACAAAGGCAAAGACGACAAAGACAAAGACAACAAAAACAAACAACAATGCACCCGAAACAAAGACAGAATTAACACGTACCTCCATCAAGAACCCAGGCGAGACTAAGGACAGTCTCGACCCTCGATCCATGACCCGCGGTCTCACGGCATCCATTTAAAAACGAATGCACAAACCCAAAGACGGCGTCACCCAGTCGAACGTCGCAATTGCATTCCAATCCAGGAGATGCATAAGGACCGATGTCGACGCCGCCGCTTTATCGCCGGCAAGTACCGACGAACCACCACGACCCACATACGAGCATTCTCGTCATTACCCACTCAGGGGCCATACTCGGTCTTCCTCAAAGTACTCCAAGATATAGCTCGTCTTGAAAGTATAAGGTGGAGCACCCTCACAAATCACCTCCAAACCACCGCCAATCGTGATCGGGCCACAACCTCGTCCACAACGGACGGCGCAAACTCAAAGCTCATGTCACGATCCCCGAACGGCAACCCCGTCATGACTGCATACTCAGACAAGGTAATGCCGGCCTCGGAGCCGGGCATATGGAACGTCGTCGTGGTGTCCCAATACTGTCTAGGAAGGCCACGATCGGCGATCGAGGTTCGCACCGCTTCTTCCTTGCAATCTCCTCCAATGGCCGAGCGGCCAAAAGCACTACTGGCGCACCCAAGCTCGCGCTCCCGGCAAGCTTCTCCTCAAAAACACACATTACGGACGACACGCCGAGAAAGTCCTCATCGGACCTTTACGCCAACCCATCGCCGCCGATAGGAAAGCGTGTCTCTCCGGGGCAAGTAGAAGGTTATGGCCATCCCGACCTTTTAGCAAACGCCTGCTCGCACGCGTGATTTTCGCGGCCTAGAGCTACTCGCTCTAGGTGCAACCTCCTCGACCTCCTCAAAGAACATCCATCTCGGCCTCGGCTCGTCCACAAACTCCTGAGCAAACGCATCCGCCTCCTCCTCCTCAAGATCAGGCACAGGGACATGCCTCCCACGACCCCTACCTCGTGACTGCCCACGTCTCGTGGACAAATCACGAGGGTCGGCTTCCCTCTCGCTACGTGCACGCCTCAAACCACTCGAACTAGAGGCTCCCTCGGTCCTCGAGCTAGCACTCCTACGGGATTTCGATCTCGTAACACGACTAGAATCTTCCCCTGCAACCAAACACAACCAATACATACAGCTATAATACATGCAAGCATACAACTTGGCATACACATACACAAATACACACAAATAATACACACATAATACATACACATCCTTTAAACACATTACGCCATACACTTCACAGAGCATTTTTAGGCCTAATTCACAATTAAGCCGAAAACCGTTCTCTACACTTCAAAATCACAACTTTATGATTTCTACGCGCCATAATAGCCCCCAACAATAACCCATTACAAGCAATTGCATTTTGGTCGCTCCGATCAAAAACCCCCAATTCGCCTTAATTACTCCGTATAACTACGACTTAAGACGGCGATTTGAAAGCCTTAACTCGACTTTTTCGCAAAACTAACGCTATAGGCATGCTATACTCGCTATGGGCATCCTACATCGAAGTTTAATTGAAATTCCGGGTCGGAAAATCCGGGTTCGTTTTCGGGCCCGAAACCTAATTTGGACGTTTTTCACACAAAGACGGTCCAAATCACAATCAATTCACACATACACGTTCGCATGGCATAATGCAACACAATGACGACAATTTCAAGCATTCAAACGGCAAATCTCAAGCAAAACTCGGGTTTTCATTCAAAACCCGTCTTTTCAACATTTCAAGGCAAAACTAGCTAATTACAACAACAAATAACGTAAAAGCAAGCTAAAATGGGGCAATACCTCGTTCCATAGCAAGACAACGCAACGAAAATGAGCAAAATCGGTTGAGAAATCGAAAAATGGTGTTTTTAGAGTTGAAAAACCGAAAATGAAATGATAAGCTCACTCACGGTTTGCTCGAGCTTTATATAGCTCTCACAGCCAAAGGGTGAAACCGCATAGCCTTATGCGGTTCAACACCCAAACCGCATAAGGTTATGCGGTTTGGTCCCTTGGCTTTTTCCCGGTTTTTCTCGTTTTACGCCTACTTTTCGATTCCTAATTCATCCTAGCCCTAATACAACTCCAAGTACGTCCCGTGCTTGGATCAAGGCGTCACCTACAGTCCGCCATACGCGTATATTAAACATTTAATGTACGGTACAGAAGTAGAAGCACGAACGCTCTTTACGAGCATTACATCATTTTCTCCTCAACGGAAGGCAATCATATGCAACTACGACTACATAGACACTCCTCCGCGAGTCCAAGCACAAGCACTCTGCAATATACACCTAACTCCAAGCATTTCACTCTACATAGACGCTCCTCAGCGAGTTCAGGCACAAGCATTACACGGACGCTCTTTCACGAGACCTACACCTACACCTACATAAACACCCCTGCTCAATTATACACCTCACGCATACCCAAACATCTTACAAAGTACACATGCAATACGAAGACATTACAAGCACCAGCACTAGGCATCCGACGATACCAAGCACACGCAAAGGCACCAACAAACGACAACAAGCATGACGAAGACATCCAGCAGGCCGGCAGGCCCTTATAGCATGCATGGACCGCCAAGTCCTTAAAATGCGCACGCCCCTCCCCGTTTAGCCCGGTTCGAAGTCCTCGTCTCACCCATGGACACATGCTTCGTTCCGCTGACCGTATCGAGACTGTAATGGTCCGGATATGGTCGTGGAGTTTGACTAGCGCTCTAGTCCGAGCTCAGTCAAACTGGGGGCTCTGTGGATACCCATATCCGTACCCTCCCGCACAAAACCCTGTGATGTATCACGGACTTTTATTACGCATGTTTAACGTTGACTTAAACGGTTCTAACTAATGTCGAATTCATTTTGAGTCGTTTTAAATGTTAAAATGATTTAGGTCGCTTCACATCGCTCTAAATAAACGTTCATTTTGTCCATTTGGAGTCTAGCTAGGTCCTTGTCCTGCTTCATTTGGCATGAGCTTCGCATTTGCACTACAATTGGTCCTTTTACATTAACAAGGTCTAATTCAAAGATTCCTAAATTTAGGCCCTAGAGCTAAAACCGCTTATTTAGCCCTCTTACACAAAATACGCTTTCACGTCTTATCTTATTTCACAAAACTATGCAAATACACCCTTTTCATTTTTCGGGTCTCGTCTCAAACCGAAGCCCAAACCCAGCCTTTGGCCCGCACTCCAAAGCCCTAAGCATCACAAAATATCTCAGAAATATCCTAGGGGTTTTCTTGAGCTTCGCGTTTGAGATTACCTCGAAATCTTTCAAAGATACAATTCAACCGAAACTAGGAAACTACACAAAAACCACACCCTCGAACCGCATAAGCTTATGCGGTTTGGGGGGGAAACCGCATAAGCCTATGCGGTTTTCCCAGGCAACCGCATAAGGCTATGCGGTTCCTAGGCCTGTTTTTATCCCCGATTTCCTAATTTCTCCGAGGTTTTTAGTATATATACAGCCCTATACCTCGACCTCAAATCATACTTTCAGATCACAATTTCACACACAATTCACAACACACAAATCCTCTTTCACAAAAGCCTCAAGCACTCAAATCCTTGAGTTCAACACACCATCCCGTGTTGAATTCATCCTCCTTTTCAAGTTCAAGAAGCGAAGCTCTGCTCAGATCTGAAGCGTCAGGACAAGGTAGGTACCGATCCACTTGGATCAAAGCTTTTTCTTATTTTCTATGGACTAACAAAGGGGTCTACACTTTAGCGCCCCCCCCCCCCCCCCCCCGGCTTTGGCACCCAGCGCGCTTGCAATCCAAGTGTTCTACTTACTTCGGGTACACTCCATATCCGATGACACGCCAAAGTCACATAAGCAACCGACCTTATAAAATAAACCAATGGACAATTGAATTTTATTTTATTTGCATGCATCTTGCACCTTCTTATTTTGCATTAAAATCAACTTAAACAATGAATTCGACCTTTAAGCGAGCAGTATTCGTTAACAAGTTAAACATGCTAAACTGAGGGTTTTAATCAATCTTTTTGCATCAGCGTCTGCATTCTTTTACAAACTTATCGCACTTGTACGTAGCGATAACATTAGCTCAAATATCATCTTACAAGGATTGTTCTAGGTCAGTAGAGGCTATTTTTACATAGGCTTTTCTAAAAGGTTTTCATAAATCATTATTTGAATTAACTCTTTTTCTAAAGTACCCTCACCCCGAATCCAATCTGGTTTCACAAGCCTTAGATCTAGGGGTGTCGGCGTGCTCCAAAATCTAGGACATGTTTTTAACTTAGAACATGGTAGCAGGTTCCTATTTTCCGCGATAAATAGGTGGCGACTCCATAACAGTTCTTAAAGGTTTTTCCAACTTAATCTTTTTTAACTTTAAAATCCGCCCTTAAGCAAGACGCCGAGTTGGGTCCCCCGAACGCGGTTCCCGGGTTCCACAGTATCCACAGTGCGTGGAATCAAACCGAGCGTAGTTCACCCATGCAAGAGTGAGTTTTGTTTTTGAAATACATTGCAAAAGTGTTTGTGTTTTAGGGGTAGTATTTCTTGAGCTGATCAAGATTTGTTGGTGTCTAAGTCCTGACCGTCAAGGTCAGTTAGTTTCACGGCTCCTCCGGGAAGGATTTCCTTGACCAAGTACGGTCCGGCCCAATTGGGTTTGAATTTCCCTCTTGGGTCGACTGGTAATGGTGCTCGGACTGATTTGAGTCCTAGGTCACCCACTTTGATGTTTCGTGGCTTGACCCGTTTGTTGTAGGCGCGTTGTAGGCGAGATTGATACATTCGGACTGTACTTAGTGAATGTAACCGTCTTTCGTCTAAGAGGATGAGTTGTTCGTATCGTTCGCGGGCCCATTCGGCCTCAGGAATGTCTGCTTCCATGAGAATTCGAAGGGATTGCATTTCGATTTCTACGGGTTGAACAGCCTCCATCCCGTAGGTTAGGAAATAGGGTGTCATGCCTGTGGGTATGCGGATGGTTGTGCGGTATCCCCATAATGCAAATGGGATTTTGTTGGGCCAGTCGTGGCTGGTGTCGATCATCTTTTTGAGGATTGATACGACGGTTTTGTTTGCTGCCTCGACCGCGCCGTTGGTTTGCGGTCGGTAGGGTGATGATTTGTGTCGTTGTATCTTGTATTTGAGGAGAAGTGGTTCGACCTCTCCTTGGAAGTGTGTGCCTTGGTCGCTGATGAATTCGTGGGGTATGCCGTAGCGACAAATGATGTTGTTTTGTATGAATTTCGCAACTTCTTTTGTGCCTAGTGTACTGTATGATGCGGCTTCGACCCATTTGGTGAAATAGTCGATGGCCACGAGGATGAAGCAGTGTCCTCCTGCTCCCACGGGTTGTACTTTGCCAATGACGTCAATCCCCCATGTGGAGAAAGGCCATGGCGAGGTTAAACTGTATAGTGGTGAAGGAGGTATGTGTTGTACGTTTGCAAAGATTTGGCAATTATGGCAATGTTTGACATATTTGTGTGATCGGCTTCCATGGTTGTCCAGTACCATCCTAGCCTTATGATTTGTTTGCACATGGCTCGTGCGTTCATGTGTGGTCCGCACTCGCCATCGTGTACTTGGGACATAATCTCGTGTCCCTTTTTGTGATCGACACACAAGAGTAGGGTACCGTGAGGCGTCTTTTTGAGTAGTTTGCCCATTTCCATCACTTAATTGTGATGATAACAGCGTAGAAGCGCTTGGCTCGTTTGTCAATGTTTGGTGGGTATTCACCGTTTGTTTTGTAGTTGATGATTGCTTGGTACCAAGGGTCAGTTTGTTCTTCCTCGGTTTCAATGTCACAGATGTAGGCGGGTTCATTCCGTCGTTCCACGACAATGGGGAGCGTTTCCATTCCCGGGGGTATGTTGATTAGTGACGCGAGTTTGGATAACGCGTCGGCGAATTGGTTTTCTTCGCGTGGGAGGTGTATGAATTCTACGTGATAGAATTCGTTTATGAGCTCTTGTATTTTCTTTTGGTACAACGCTAGGTTTTCGTTAAGTATTTTCCCTGCTCCGGATACTTGGTTGATTATGAGGGAGGAGTCCCCATAGACTCTTATATTGCGGGCGTTGATTACAAGCGCTGCTTGGAGACCGTGCAAGCACGATTCGTATTCTGCGGCGTTGTTTGTAACGCCAAAGTCTAGCTTGATTGATAAGGGTGTGTGTTCGCCATTCGGGGATATGAGAAGTATTCCTACTCCACATCCTCGATAGTTGGAGGAGCCATCGAAGTATAACTCCCATTGTTCTTGGTTGATGTTGTAGATCCCATCGTCTGGAAGGGATGTTGTGTCGATGATCGGTTGTTCGTTGATTGCATTTTCGGCTAGGAAATCGGAGACTGCTCGTCCCTTGATTGCTTTGAGGGGTACGTACTTAAGATCGAATTCGGCTAGGAGCAATGTCCATCTGGCCATTCGTCCGTTAAGCACAGGTTTCTCGAAGAGGTACTTTACGGGATCCATTGTGGAATAGACCCTTGTTTGGTGTGCTAGCATATAGTGACGGAGTTTCTTGGATGACCACACTAAAGCTAGGCAACTTTTCTCGACGGGTGAATATCGAGTTTCGTAATCGAGAAATTTCTTGCTGATGTAATAGATTGCATGTTCTTCGCCGTTTATTTCTTGAGCGAGCATGGCGCCCATGGCGGTAGATGTTGTTGTAAGGTATAAGGATAGCGGTAGATCCGCTTGGGGTGGTCGTAGAACTGGTGGGTTAGTTAGCAATTCCTTGACCTTGTCAAATGCTTTTTGACATTATTCGTCCCATTCAACGTGATCGGTTTTCTTGAGTTTCTTGAAAACCGGTTCACATATCATGGTGAGTTTGCTAATGAAGCGCGAGATATATTTGATTTGGCCCAAGAAACTTCGAATTTCGTCGAGGTTCTCCGGGGGTCGCATTTCAAGGATTGCTTTGACTTTCGAGGGGTCGACCTCGATGCCTCTTTGGCTCACTACATGTCCTAGTATTTTACCGGATTTAACTCCAAAAGTACATTTTTGGGGATTCAGGCGCATTTTGTATTGTCGTAGGCGAGTGAAGAACTTGCGGAGGTTAGTGATGTGACCACTTCTCTCTTTTGACTTCACGATCATATCGTCGACGTAGACTTCGACTTCTTTGTGCATCATGTAGTGTAAAAGGGTTGTAGCGGTGCGTTGGTATGTTGCGCCAGCATTGATTAGGCCGAAAGGCATGACCGCGGTAAAGAAGATGTGCCCCACTTGTAATGAAGGCCGTCTTTGCCATGTCTTCGAGTGACATTTTGATTTCATTGTAGTTCGCGTAGCCAGTCCATGAAGGATAGGAGGCGTGATCGGCGGTGTTGTCGACTAGGACGTCCACATGGGGTAATGGAAAGTCATCTTTGGGACTAGCTTTGTTCAAGTCGCGAAAGTCAACGCATACTCGAATTTTGCCATTCTTTTTCAGGACTGGGACCATGTTTGAGACCCATTCAGGATACTCGATGACTTGGATGAAACCGGCTTGTAGTTGTTTTTCGATTTCTTCCTTGACCATAAGTGACCATTCGGGACGTAGTCTTCTTAGCTTTTGCTTGATGGGTTTGTAACCGGGTTTAATGGGGATGCGGTGTTCGGCGATGCTTCGTTCGATGCCGGGCATGTCTTTGTATGACCAAGCGAATACGTCCTTGAATTCGCTTAGGAGTTGTGTGAAAAGGGTGCGTTCGTGTTCGTCTAGTGAGGCCCCTAGTTGTAGTTCCCTTGGTTCTTCGGGGGTTCCCACGTTTATGGTTATGGTTTCCTCGATGATTGGGTCTTGTGATTTGGGAGAGACAAGGTTTGCAATGTATTTGTTTAATGATTGATTTGTTTGTTCATTTTCGCATGAGTTAGTGTCTTTTGTATTTTGTGTGTTGTTTGTTGCTTGTTGATTTTTGTTTGTTTGTATTTTGTTGTTTGTTTTAGCTTGAGACAAGACGTAAGCAAATTTATTTATTTCATTATTTTGAAGAGAATTGTTCGACAATTCAGAAAATTGCTTGGAGCTAGCCTCCGTAAAGAGAAAATCTAAACTAAAGCTAGAGTCTAGGATAGATGGGTCGACAGATGACCCGACACTAAGAGCATTAGAATTTAAAAGAATTTCTTCTTCTTCTTCATCGTCTTCTGTGCCGCTGGAGGTGCTTGCGTTGCTTGAGTTGCCTGAGTTGCTTGAGTTGCTTGAGTTCGAATCACTCTCGTCCTTGTCTTTGAGATTAGTGACATGGTCGAAGAGTGGTCCTTCACCGGTGATAAGCTGGAAGTGGTGACCTTGCGCATCGGTCCATTTCAGCGTCTTATACCATCCGTTGAGGGTTTTGTCTGCGGCGTCGGCTATGAGTAAGTTAGGATCGAAGTGACGGTCTCGCATGATCGTGGAGACAATCTCTTCGTTTTTGGTGCTCGGTGAGGCCTTGAGTGTGTTGGGCTCGGCCTCACTAGAGAAACAAGCTTCGGATGAATGGATGATGTCTCGAAGGGAAGTATTCCCGTCGACCGTTCCTCCGGGGGTGAAATATGCGTTCAGGTCGAGGATGTAAGGTCGCAGGGTGACCTTGTGGGTTGACTTTCGTCTTTGGATTTCCTTAACCATCTTCTCCTGGTCGCCGTTTTTGGGCTTATAGCCTAAACCCATGGTGAGCCAAAGGCTGTTGTTGTTTTTTGTTCTGAAAGGTTTGTAGGTTTTGATTGGTGTACGTGTGATAGCGCCGACTTCGAAGTCGAAACCACATAAGTCTTCTGCGGGTTCAGCCACAATTTCGGCAGAATTGGGCTCTTTTGGTGTATCGAAAAGGGCTCGGAAGTTTGAGGCATTCAAGGTTATGATCTCCTCGTTGAGAGGGATCTTAACCTTTTGATGTAGAGTAGAAGTTACGGCCTTGGTGGAGTGAATCCACGGTCGTCCCAGGAGTATGTTATAGGAAGGGGTCATGTCGATGACTTGAAACTCGACTTTTCTTTCTATGGGACCACTGCGTACGTGAAGAGAAATGGTTCCTTTCACGTGACGTCGGGTTCCGTCGAAAGCTTTGACTAAAATCCATACTCGGGGTGAAGTCTTTATCGGATAGGCCGAGGCGATGTGCGGTGGCCAATGGTAGAACATTGACTGCAGATCCGTTGTCAACGAGGGACACGGGCAAAGTTTTCTTCATACACTCTACGCTAATGTATAGAGCGAGGTTGTGGTTCGGTCCGAATGCGGGGAGATCATCATTTGAGAAGGTGATAGCCCCTGGTAACCAATCCCTTGTGACATGGCTGACCATTTGATCTGGAGAGATCTCAGCGTCTGCGCATGCTATTTGTAGAGCGCGAATGAATGCATTCCTACGTTCCGCTGAGTCCCGTAGAAGGGCCCAGATGGACACATCGGCTTTTGTGCGAATGAGTTGCTTCTGAAGCACCTCATTCGTGTTAGGTGGTGGAATTATTGTAGAGGTGGAAGGTGTATTTGTAGAGGGGTTATCCTCTTGGGCTATGGCCTTGCCTTTCTCGGCCGCAGTTGCTTTTCTGGCATGTTCATCTGTGAAAATATTTTGATAAGGACGACGAGAGCGTGTGAGATGTGAAACCTCGTCTTGGTCTTCCTTCTCGGGCTGCTTGCCCTTTTCTTTTTGATCTTTGTTTTCGGACTGCTTGCCCTTCTTTTTCTTCCCCTTCTTATTCTGTTTGTTTTTATTCGAGGAAGGAGTAGCCGAGAGTTGAGCTACCGTTTTGTTAGTGGGTGGCCACTCTTCGTCTTCGTCATCACTGAACCAAACTCCATTGATTTGGTTGTTGGTGGGTGTGACCAAGTAGGAGCAATCTATGACGGGTGCTGGTCCGAGGAAGATTGCAGGGCTGTCATAAGTTGTGGGGTTGCTTTGGGCTCCGATGCCGATTTAAATGAGTTCTTCGAAATTCTCGGCATCGCCGTAATCAAAGTGTCTTTGCCACTCGGGTCGTAAGCTACCGAGAAATGTGTACATGAGCTCATTCTCGTGTGGAGGGTTTGGGACCTGGGCAAGTAGTCCCCTCCAACGGGCGAGGTATTGAGTGAAATCTTCCTCGTCCCCTTGGAGTTGAGTGACAAGGGTATGGAGGGAGACATGCTTGTCGGCCTTGGAGCGCTGTTCTAAGCGTGCAACTTCAAGTTGATGCAAGGCCTTCAAGTTGTCAATGTCTTTGGTGAGCTGATTAACACGGTCACGGAGAGTTCTCAGTCTATTGAGGTTAGCCATCTTTGAGGAGCGTTTGAAGGAAGGGGTGATGATGCGATTCATGGTGAGTATTCAGCTGAGGCCTGCATTTCACTTTGCATATTAGCGACACGACTCGACCCACTAGACTCACATTCATTCTAGCCATTCATTTTAGCTCATTTCGTTGTTTTGAAAGACCTTTTAAGCTTGAAAAAGGAGATTTTCGAAAAGGTTTTGCTAAGGGAAGCTTTTGAGGCGAGGATGCGTGCGCACATCTCGTCTCGATGTTAAAAGATTTTGTTTTGCATCCGTCGAACTGATATCGGTGATTTGCCGAGGTGAGTTCGAGTCGGATGTGTAAAAAGAGAAGGATTCGGCTCGCGCAAGTCGAGTCGAGGATGTTAAAACGGAGTCTAGGCCGTGTGACCTAGAGGATCGAAATCCACGAGCTCGGGTTTTAGTCCTTGCTCGGGTTTTTGCTTGTTAGTGAAAAAGAAAATTTTGAAAAAGTTTATTTCAAAAATTCGCGAGAGTTCTGTTTGAAAAGTGTTAGTTTGTTAGATGTTAGGTTCATTTATCTTTGAAACGCTTTGGCGAAGTTTTCAAGATATGAATGCAAGTGCTTGTTTTGAAAAAGACCATGGAGTGCATAGCCTCGAACTCAGACGTATGATTCAAAAAGGGTGAAAAATGAGTCACGGGTACACCTCCAACTACCTCGAGTACGCCTCAGATACTTAACCCCTTCATTTCCTTACGCCGGGCGATAGGTTTTCAAGGGAGCACTGGGCTGGGCCGAGATAGCCGCTACGGCAAGCCGTGGAGGGGTGAGAGGAAAGCTAGTCCGGCATGTGCTTTATCGAGTGGACAAGCCTGCATGTGGGAACCACCTCTCGAGGGTGCAAAGGGTGCCTAGATTCCAAAAGGAATGGACTCTAAACGAATGTGCATAGCTCAAATATGTATACTTGGATTGTTCAGGGTTTTCAAGTTTCACCTCTTTATTTTTAAAAAGAAAAAGCTAGTTTTAAGTTTTAAAAATAAGATATCCCCAAATGAGTCGCCAAATTGTGGAACCTGGAACCGCCGAGGGACCCAACTCTGCCTTGCTTAAGGGCGGATTTTAAAGTTAAAAAGATTAAGTTAGAAAAACCTTAAAAGCAAGTTATGGAGTCGCCACCTAATTATCGCGGAAATTAGGAACCTGCTACCATGTTCTAAGTTAAAAACATGTCCTAGATTTTGGAGCACGCCGACACCCCTAGATCTAAGGCTTGTGAAACCAGATTGGATTCGGGGTGAGGGTACTTTAGAAAAAGAGTTAATTCAAATAATGATTTATGAAAACCTTTTAGAAAAGCCTATGTAGAAATAGCCTCTACTGACCTAGACACTACTACAAATCTGAGCAAAAACAACGGAGCAAAAACAACACAAATTAGCCTTTCCGTTGTTTATAATATTATAAACAACGCAATTAAAATTTCCGTTGTAAAAATTATAGGCGCCAAATCAAACTCATCACTAAAAACAACGAAAAAATCATTAAAAACAACGGGAGGGCTATTAATAACGGTTTTTATTAAAGTGTGTTGTTTTTAGTTAGACTTTAAATAACGGTTTCGTAATAATAAAACCGTTATATTTAATTAAAATTAAAAAAAACGGTTATTTGCTATAAACCGTTTTTAATGTTAATTAAATAAAACGGTTTTTAAAGATAAAAACCGTTTTTTTTGGTTTTAATTAAAAAAAACGGTTTCTTCACTTCGTGCAAATTCATTCGTGCATCTCTTCATCTCCTGACCTCTTATACATCTTTGCCTTCTTCTTCATTCATTCACATCGTTCATTCACTTCAGTCATTCACATTGATTCTTTCAATTCACATTGATTCATTCATCATCAATCTTATTCATCATCATCACGCACATCATCATATCATTCATCAACATCACGCTCCGTCACCGTCGATCTCCATCTCCGGTGTACCTTCGCGGCTATCCTCTTCGATTTTCTTTATTACTCTTCGTCTTAGCCTCGATTCCTCTATTTTCAGATCCAATTCATCGATCTTAACCTTCTTATTCGAGTATTGAAGGTATTGTTTGTATTTAAAACCATTAAATTCTGCTATGTTTCGATTTTGACCTAAAAATTGGGCCTTTTTGATTTTAAGTCTTTTACCACCATTTCAGTCACCGTCTCTCACCTCCTCTCACCGCCGACCACCACGCCTCACCGTGACTACCACGCTTTGCACCATCACCACCGCCTTTATGTCGTTCTTCCCTACTCCTTCGAGTAAAAGTTATTTTTCTTCATCGACATGCCATCGACCTTACCTTGTAAGTGACTTTTCTTCTCACTCTTTCTATCTCAAACCCTAATTTCTCCTTCGCAAACCATCCATTCTATCTGTTTATTGTTTTGGACTGAATTCTATAGGTTATTTTGGGGAATTAGGGTTTTCAGATTTGGAAGAAACGATTTGGCGACTTTTTAGATTTGTATGTTGCATATAACCCTAGATTTTGTCTCAGAAAGCATCGATTTATCAAATTTCTATGTACATCAGATTTGTTTGATTTCATTTTCGTCATTCTCTTTAGTGCAATTTAATTTCATGTCATTCCTTCATCTGCGTCGACTTTATGTAATTTGACTTCAAGAACTCTGATTTGATGATTGAATTTGTTGTTTATTTGATTTTTTTAAAGGAATCGAATACTCTTAAAGATGCATTTTGAGGTTCACACTTTCAGACTCTCACAAACTGCACTCATTGTAAGTCAACTGATCTAAGTTTTGTTATTCATTTGCTTGAGAATGTAGTGATTTAGTAAATCTGCCCATGCAACTGTCTCACACGAAACTAACTGTATGACTTTAAATCATCATATTTAAAGTAAAACATTGTCTTGTTATGTGAAAATCGTTGATCATAGTACTGTAATGATGTCTGAACTTTGGCAGTTAAGTACGATCTGCAGCGCTGTATACCGAAACTATCTTGAGACGATTGCTGCCAACTACTCTGCATTGTTTATATCTCTCAGATGACGAGTTGTTTGCTAGATTTTTCTGAAGTCTCTTGTGTTTGTTTAGAGGGTCATGGTAGATGTAATGTAAAACCGTGTCAAGCGCACCATAAGCAGCATTTAAATGGACGGTCTGTATTCATCATTGCGCAGAACACAAAGGGAATTTTGTCGTTCTCAGATGATAGCTTTGTTGGTGTAGTAACATCGAATCTCATGGGTTCGAGATATTATGTCTGGGATCAGGTTCGAATAACTTGAAACGACTTTGTTTCTTCAGTGAACTTTCTCTTGAAATTGGAACTAACGACACTGTTTTACATTGTCACAGGGTCGCTCCCCAAGGAGGAAGGTCGATAAAGAGTCGAAACTAATTCAGGCTGTTGTCGAGTAAGTAACTTCGAAGTGAATTACATATAGATTTCGACTTCAAGAGAAAAATTCATCATGCTCAGCAACTGACAGTCGATTATAATATAATTTGCTGTAGATTTACTCCGACAATACGTACTTGGACTGGAAGTTATAGAAGCATTAGAGCATGGATCCCGAAGAAGCAACCGCCGTTACAGACGAAGGGATCGACAGATACAACACATGAAGGGATTACCCTTAGAGTGTGACCGAAATCAAGTTCAACTATTACTTTCGAAGGTTCCTTGTTATAACAAGGTGAGTTTAGCTATCATTTTTCGTGAAAAGGCTTACATGTGTAAGCTATTTTTATTGACGGATATTGTAATTTTCAGAACACAAAGCAATACAAACTCGACTTCAGAGAAAAGGTAAAAGCTGGACTTAAAATTCAAAGCTCGGTGAAGAACTTTCAGCTCACTATGGAGGTAAACATTCCGTTTCTCTCGATACCTGCATATGAATGCCTTGTTTTATGTTGGAGATCTTGAGTATCTAACTTGAGTGATCTTCATGTTTGTATTTACATGGCCTTTTAATTACGTTTTTATCATATGTTTTAAATGTTTATACAAACTAGTGCTCTGTACTCTTTTCTGTTTAAATTATGTACTTTTGTGAAAGTCGTCTGGTGATATTGTGTGTTTGCTTAGGTTGCCCGTCATATGCTGTAGTTTAAGTGCTTGACGTCTAAACGCGTCTCTTGGTTTGATTTTTGGTCATCATTTCGTTAACTGTCTTCTTCTGATGTTATACTATTTTCTCCGTCTTCTGTAGGATCCAGATCGTGCCTGTTATGGTCCTAAGCATGTAGAAGTTGCCCATGAGCTATCCAAACACTGCTAGAAATCCACCTGGAACATCTATACGGCGCAAGAAATCGACGAGGAACGAGATATGCGGGGATAATTTATATAAATTGTATAAATTGTATCTAGAAATTTTTGATAATTTATATAAATTGTATTTAGATAATTTATATAAATTGTATTTTGATAATTTATGAAATTTTTGATAATTTATATGTAATTATAGCAATTTTGTAATTTTATTTTTTTTTTAAAAAAAATTGAATTTTTTACAACGGTTTTTTTAAAAAAACCGTTTCTTTTAATAGTTATTATTTATAACGGTTTTTAAAAAAAACCGTTGTTTTTAATAATTAAAAACAACGGTTTTTTTAAAAAAAAACCGTTTTTTTTTATTAAAAACAACGGTTTTTTTAAAAAACCGTTGTTTTTAATTATTAAAAACAACGGTTTTTTTAAAAAAACCGTTTTTTTTAATTATTAAAAACAACGGTTTTTTTAAAAAACCGTTGTTTTTAATAAAATCCGCCAAATTTTTATAAAATGATATTTTTGATATAAAAAACGGTTTCGTATATTTTTTTTGCGTTGTTTTTGATTATAAACAACGGCCCTGGAAACAACGGTTGGATTTTTTATATAAAACGGGTTTCTTGCGTTTTTTTTGCTTAATTTTCGGGTAGTGAGAACAATCCTTGTAAGATGATATTTGAGCTAATGTTATCGCTACGTACAAGTGCGATAAGTTTGTAAAAGAATGCAGATGCAGATGCAAAAAGATTGATTAAAACCCTCAGTTTAGCATGTTTAACTTGTTAACGAAAACGGTTCAGTTAAAGGTCGAATTCATTGTTTAAGTTGATTTAATGCAAAATAAGAAGGTGCAAGATGCATGCAAATAAAATAAAGTTCAATTGTCCATTGGTTTATTTTATAAGGTCGGTTGCTTATGCGACTTTGGCGTGTCATCGGATATGGAGTGTACCCGAAGTGAGTAGAACACTTGGATTGCAAGCGCGCTGGGTGCCAAAGCCGGGGGGGCGCTAAAGTGTAGACCCCTTTGTTAGTCCATAGAAAATAAGAAAAAGCTTTGATCCAAGTGGATCGGTACCTACCTTGTCCTGACGCTTCAGATCTGGGCAGAGCTTCGCTTCTTGAACTTGAAAAGGAGGATGAATTCAACACGGGATGGTGTGTTGAACTCAAAGATTTGAGTGCTTGAGGCTTTGTGAGTGTGAAAGGGTGTAAGATGAGAATTTGTGGTGTAAAAGATGTATTCTGGTTGTGAATTGTTGTTATGAGGTCGGAGTATAGGGGTGTATATATACTAAAAACCTCGGAGAAATTAGGAAATTCGGGGATAAAAACAGGCCTAGGAACCGCATAGCCTTATGCGGTTGCCAGGGAAAACCGCATTGGCTTATGCGGTTGCCTCCCCAAACCGCATAAGCTTATGCGGTTCGAGGGTGTGGTTTTTGTGTAGTTTCCTAGTTTCGGTTGAATTGTATCTTTGAAAGATTACGTGATAATCTCAAACGTGTGGTTCAAGAAAACCCCTAGGATATTTCTGAGATATTTTGTGGTGCTTAGGGCTTTGGAGTGCGGGCCAAAGGCTGGGTTTCAGGCTCGATTTCAGAGACCGGAGAAAAATGACAAGGGTGTGTTTGCATAGTTTTTGTGAAATAAGGTAAGACGTGAAGCCGTATTTTGTGTAAGCGGGGGCTAAATAGCGGTTTTAGCTACCGGGCCTAAATTTAAGAATTTAGGAATGCTGAATTAGACCTTGTTAATGTAAAAGGACTAATTGTAGTGCAAATGCGAAGCTCATGCCAAATGAAGCAGGACAAGGACCTAGCTAGACTCCAAATGGACAAAATGAGCGTTTATTTAAAGCGATGTGAAGCGACCTTAAACATTTTAACATTTCAAACGACTCAAAAATGAATTCGACATTAGTTAGAACCGTTTAAGTCAACGTTAAAGCATGCGTAATAAAAGTCCGTGATACATCACAGGGTTTTGTTTGGGAGGGTACGGATATGGGTATCCACAGTGTCCGTATCGGTGTCAATGCTTCCTAGGTTTTTAGTGCAATTGTCAATAAGAGTTGATATTTAGTGTTGATATTTACCAAGTCAAATATTACACTTAATCGATTACAATTACCAACCTAAAGAGTTTGTCTATTGTTATTGTTATATGATATTGGTAACTATATTAGATAATAAAATTAAAAGTTTCAATATGAAAGATATATGAAAAGGTGTCATTATGGATGATATTTAATAGTCTTTTTGAATTTTTATTTTTATTTAAAGTTGTGTGTTTATTATGGTGACATGTGGCTTAATAAAAGGTGACTTTTTAGCAAATGGTGAGATGTGGTTGTTTGATGGATAAACTAGTTCCGTGTCCCGTGAGATTCACGGAATCGTTATATATTTTACATTTTTAATTTTTAATTTTGTAAATTAGTTAGTATGTTCATATACTAAAAAGTGATGTAACGGAAACAATGAGCTATTTTGTTTATAGAAAATAGTTTTTGTTTTTAGTGTTGTCGTTATTATACCTAATCCAGGCCATCAACTGTTACAAATGTGTTACGAAGGTTTGGTGTTTGTCTATCATTGTTGTAAAATAATGATGACTATAATATACGAGTACGATGAGTTATAAGATCTTTTAATTATAAATATATTTATTCATTACTTAACCTCAAATTCTTTGTACTCGAGTTTTGAATTCATGTGTTATCATCGATCTTTTAATATTCAACTTTATTTTGTCTTTGTTTATAACACATTTAAACTTATATATAACATTCAAAATATTTATCTTCTTAAATCTTTATACGGTAATAAACGTGTGTTGTATAAAATGTATAAAATTTTTATTATATTTTGTAATGGTGTAACTTAGATCATTGATAAATAATGAATCGATGAATTTAATTATAATTATGGTTGTTATTAATCACTATAAATTGTGGTCATTAATTATGCAAAAGAAAATTAACCAATTAGAAATAGCTTAGGTGGCGGAATAAGGAGCAAGAAAAGAGTACATGGCGATCATCTAACACATCAAACAACTCTAAGTTTACAAGTTTGCTTTTTAATATATATATATAGATGTAATTGTTCAACTTGCTTTTTAATTATATAGATCTAACACATCAAACAACTCTAAGTTTACAAGTTTGCTTTTTAATATATATATATAGATGTAATTGTTCAACTTGCTTTTTAATTAGATAGATAGATAGATAGATAGATAGATAGATAGATCGATAGATAGATCGATCGATAGATAGATCGATCGATAGATAGATCGATCGATAGATAGATCGATCGATCGATAGATAGATCGATAGATAGATCGATAGATCGATAGATAGATCGATAGATCGATCGATCGATCGATAGATAGATCGATCGATCGATAGATAGATCGATAGATAGATCGATAGATCGATAGATAGATAGATCGATCGATAGATAGATCGATCGATCGATAGATAGATATAGATAGATAGGTAGATAGATATAGATAGATAGATAGATAGATAGATAGATAGATAGATAGATAGATAGATAGATAGATAGATAGATAGATAGATAGATAGATAGATAGATAGATAGAGATAGATAGATAGATAGATAGATAGATAGATAGATAGATAGATAGATAGATAGATAGATAGATAGATAGATAGATAGATAGATAGATAGATAGATAGATAGATAGATAGATAGATAGATAGATAGATAGATAGATAGATAGATAGATAGATAGATAGATAGATAGATAGATAGATAGATAGATAGAGGGCTGAGCAAAAATATACGATACGGTTTTAATATACGAATACGATACGGTTTTTAAAATACGGAATTTCGTGTGGAAGTAGTTTCGTATATACGGTTGAAACCGTATCGTATTCGTGTTTGGATTTTCAAAATTCGTATATACGGTTTCCGACCCGGTTTTTAAAAAAAAAAAAAAAATAAATAAATAAATAAATAAATACAACGCAGCAGGGCAGATTACCTAGGTCAAAAAAAAAAACCCTTCCTTCTCTCATTCCAAAAAAACCCTAAAGTAAAGCTTTCCTTCTCTGTTCTCTCTAGCCACCAAAAAATCAAAAAACCAGATCTAAAAAAACTTCAATTTTCTTCTTCCTTTTTTAGATTTACTGATTATTTTCTATCAACTCTCCATTATTTATCAAGCACTTATCACTTTATCAGTTATCAAGGATTCAAGGTAAACGTTTTTATTTTTTTTCTGTTTTATTTAGATGTTTTTTTGTTCTTTTATAACGATTTATGTATTTGTATATATAGATTTTTAGTTTTTTCGAATTTTTAGCATGTTTGTAGAATACTAGAATGTTAGTGTCGATATTTTTTCGATTTAAATTTCAAAGTTTTATTGTTTGTTCTTACATTGATTTCCAGTTTTTTTTTTTATATTATTATTATTATTTTTTTTTTTAATATTGTAAATATTTTGATAATATATGTGGTTTATGTTAATTTGTGTAATGATTGTATCAATCTATTATGGAAATGGTAATATTAAAAAAAAAAAAAAAGAAAAAAAGTGGAAACTTTCGTGTTAATTTGGTAACTAGTGAAGTAGTGTTTGATTGTTTGGTGTACCGTGTAATCGTGTATGTAATGTTGAATTGTTGATGTGCTTAATCATATGCAGGGAGTAATTAGATAGTACGTAATGTTGAATTGTTGATGTGCTGAATTGTTTATTAATAATTAATCAACAAGACTTCTGTTGTTGACTGATAATTTTTGACATTCTGGTTATTGGTTTTTTTTTTTGTCATTTTAAGTTGTATTGAATTGTCTTGTTTGACTATTGGTTATATTGAATTGTTGTTGTTGTTTTTTTTGTAGATGTCTTCAAGTTTCAATGACAATAGTCAAAGAGTGGTAGATTTAGATGATGACATTAGTGAAGCCAATGACGAGGAAGTGTCTAAAAAGAAGATGAAAACCAATTCGAAAGAGGCAACTAGTCATAAAAGAACGAGGCCACCAAAAAATCCCAATGTAAGTTCTTGGAATCCCGGACAACGTTTCAATAGAACTAGGAAAAACAGTTCTCCTCATTGGGACCATTTTTTGCAAGGTGATGAAATTGATACGGCTAAGTGTCTATATTGTGGTACAGTGGTCTCTTGCAAAACTAGAAATGGGACCGGTGTGTTAGCAAGTCATGTTGACCGATGTAAGAGTTTGCCATCTAACATTGATAAGAAACAAAAGATTCTTAGTTTTGAGAATACCACTGTTGTTAATGATGATGGTTCAACTGAAACTGTTAGTCTTCCATCGGTTTGGGGTTTTAACTATGAACGAACTCGACGATCACTTGCTAAAATGCTAATTGTGGATGAGGTGCCTTTCATATTTGTTGAAAAAGAAGGCTTTCGGGGTTTTTGTAAAGAAATGAATCCTCAATTTAATATTCCTTCGCGATTTACTGTAGCTCGAGATTGTTATAAGCTTTTCATTGAGGAGAGAAAGAAATTGCATACTTTTTTTGGGAAATTGTCTTCTAGGGTTTGCTTAACCACTGATTGTTGGACTTCCGGTCAAAATTTGGGTTATATGTGTTTAACTGTTCATTTTATTGATGGTGATTGGAATTTGCATAAAAAAATTGTCAATTTTTGTCAAATTTCTGGTCATACCGGAAAGATCATTGGTAAAAGTGTTGAAAAGTGTTTGTCGGAATGGAATTTGAAAAATGTCTTAACACTTACGGTAGATAATGCGAGTTCGAATGATGTTGCCGTTGATTACTTGAGAAGAAAGTTTAATAATTCTGAGTGTGATGTTATGGAAGGAAAGTATTTGCATATGAGATGTGCTGCTCATATCTTGAATTTAGTGGTTCGAGATGGTTTAAAAGATCTTGCTAAATCCATTGTTAAAATTCGCACTTTAGTCAAATATGTGAGGTCGTCTCCAGCTAGAATGCAAAAGTTTGAGACTTGTGTTGTGGAAGAGAAGTTAAGTAGTAAGAGTCTTGTGTGTTTGGATGTCGAAACTAGATGGAATTCTACTTACTTGATGCTTGAGGCTGCTTTGAAGTTTAAAAAGGCTTTTGGTTGTTTGGTTGTTAAAGACTCCGTGCTTCAAAATGAGATGAGAAAGGTTGGTGATTACCTTACCTCCGATGAGTGGAAGGAAGTGTCTTATCTTTTGCCTTTTTTGAAAATTTTTTATGATGCCACCTTGAAAATGTCCGCCTCTCGTTATGTGACTAGTAACTCTATGTGGAGGTGATATTTGGAGTTGGTGAGGTTCTTTCCCAACATCTTCTCCATGAGGATGAAGGCATTAGAAATATGGCATTTAAAATGAAGGCTAAGTATGACAAATATTGGGGTAAAGTTGATAACCTAAACTTGCTCTTGTTTGTGTCTCTTGTTCTTGATCCTCGATGGAAGATGATTTACGTTGATTTGTTGGTGAAAGGGGCATATGGTGTTGAAAGAGGTAGTGTTTTAACTACGAATATTAGATTTTTGATGACTAGTCTTTATGAGTTTTATGCTTCTTCTACGCCTCAACCAAAAGAAGTTCCTTCTTCTAGTTCAACTTCTACCGCCTCCATGAGTGTGCAACCAAAACGTAAAATTGATGAGGATTGTGATATGTTTAATTTTGGTGCACTTTTGGGTAAGAAGTTTGAAATGGAGATGGGAGGTGGAGAGGAGAATAAAACGGAATTAGAGAAGTTTTTATTTTAAACGAATTATATATGTTGTAATTTATGTTGTTTTATTATATATATGTATATATATGAATATGATCTTTTTCATTAATTATGTTATTCCAAAATTTACATAGTATTAATAATGTAATTAGATTTTAGGTAAATATTTAAATATATGGGAAATTTAAACATAGTATTACTAATATATGTGTATTATATATTTAAATATAATTTTAGGTAAAAATTTAAATATATATGTATTATATATATATATATATATTAATAATGTAAGGAAAAGGATCATATAATATTATATACTTAGCTACCTAGAATTTATAGGTTTATTTATGGTAACAAAATAAATTAGGCTACTAATAAGCTATTAATTTAATTATATTTAGTATTAGAATTAGAATTAGTTTTAAAAATAAAATACCCTCAAATAAAACGGTTTTTTTTACTATAAACCGTTTTATTTATGAATTATTTAAAACGGTTTTTTGAAAAAACCATTTTTTTTGGGTTTTTTTATTTTATTTTAAACGAATTATTATATATATACTTAAATTAGATGCAAATAAATAGTAGTGTTAGATTAATTAGGAAATATGAAGTATTTTAAACTTACAAAACCTTTAAAAATATTTTAAATATAGTGATTTCTAATATTGTGATTTCTAATATAGTGATTTTAAAAACAAAGAATTAAAGAATATTATGAGTATAGTTATTTAAAACGAATTAGTATTGAATTAGTATTGGATTATATTATTATGTTTAAAAACAAAGTATTTTAAACATATATATAGCTTTTAAGGTAAATAAATTAGGATACATAAATATTATGAGTATAGTTATTTAAAACGAACTAGTATTGAATTATTTCGTTTTTTTTTTGGTTTTTAATTAAAAAAACGGTTTATAGTTATAATGTTATTTATAAGTTCACATTAAAAACAACAAATAAATATAGGAACCATTTTTTTTGGTTTTTAATTAAAAAAAACGGTTTTTATCTTTAAAAACCGTTTTTTATAGTTAACAAATACAACGGTTTTAAGCAAATAACCGTTTTTTTTAATACGAATTAAATATAACGCTTTTTTAATTACGTAACCGTTATTTAAAGTCTAACTAAAAACAACACATTTTAATAAAAACCGTTATTAATATCCCTTCCGTTGTTTTTAATTATTTTTTCGTTGTTTTTAGTGATGAGTTTGATTTGGCGCCTATACTTTTTACAACGGAAATTTTAATTGCGTTGTTTATAATATTATAAACAACGGAAAGGCTAATATGTGTTGTTTTTGCTCCGTTGTTTTTGCTCAGATTTGTAGTAGTGCTAGGGAAAATAGAGAACCATCTTTTAATATCTTGCAATGGTGGAAAGATAACCAAAGAAGATATCCTATACTTGCTAAGATGGCAAAAGATGTGCTTGCTATTCCCGTTTCTACGGTGGCTTCGGAATCCGCTTTTAGTACGGGAGGTCGGGTTCTTGATTCATTTCGTACTTCTTTATCTCCAAGAATGGTTGAGGCTCTTATATGTGCTCAAGATTGGCTCCGAACTTCCCACACTCCACACATAATTGAGGAAAATTTATTAGAAATGCAAAAAATTGAAGAAGGTATAAAGTATAAACTCATCTAAATTTTTATTAATGATCTTTTATTAATTTATTATTACAATTTTTGTTGCTATGTTAATGACTTAATGTATATATGTAATTTTAACAAATGTTTTTTTTTTAAATATATTGTAGGAATGGAAGACTTGATTTTGGAGCAACCTACAATTGTGATTGATGAAGTGGATGCTTGAAGTTGAAGGCTTTTATTTGTTACTTTGATTATCGATATTTGATTAATTTTGCTTTGTTTTTGAAGACGGTAATTTGTTATTTGGACTTTGGAGGACTTTATTTTTATTTGAAAGACTTTATATTTTGTATTTTAGAAGACATTGGACATTTTGGATTTTCGGACATTGTTTCGTAGTCGTTAATTTTAAATTAAAAATTGTGTCATTTGTGTGCGTAATTATTAATAATTTTAGAATTGAAAATTCAGATTCGTATATACTGAAATTCAGATCACGAAAAATTCGTATATACTGAAAACGTGATATACGGTTTTAAACCAGATCGTATTCAGATCGGAAAAATTCGGATTTTAAACCGTATATACCTTAAAACCAGATCGTATTCAGATCTAATCTGCACTGGTACTCTATCTAGATAGATAGATAGATAGATAGATAGATAGATAGATAGATCGATAGATAGATCGATCGATAGATAGATCGATAGATCGATAGATCGATAGATCGATAGATCGATAGATCGATAGATAGATAGATCGATAGATAGATAGATCGATCGATAGATAGATCGATCGATAGATAGATCGATCGATAGATAGATCGATCGATAGATAGATCGATAGATAGATCTATCGATCGATAGATAGATAGATAGATAGATAGATAGATAGATAGATAGATAGATAGATAGATAGATAGATAGATAGATAGATAGATAGATAGATAGATAGATAGATAGATAGATAGATAGATAGATAGATAGATAGATAGATAGATAGATAGATAGATAGATAGATAGATAGATAGATAGATAGATCGATAGATAGATCGATCGATAGATAGATCGATCGATAGATAGATCGATCGATCGATAGATAGATCGATAGATAGATCGATAGATAGATCGATAGATCGATAGATAGATAGATAGATAGATAGATCGATAGATAGATAGATAGATAGATAGATAGATCGATCGATCGATCCTGTAGGACAAAACCTTGACAAAGGAAATAGAGTATAGCTTGGTACATCCAGTATTGCAACGTTGTTCCTCTTAATGATAGAGGAATCTTAGCTTATAAATCTTTGGTGAATAGATATGTTAGGTTGTTGCGTTGTAAAAATAATAGGGAAATATATACTTAATTAAATAAACTTTTGAAATACAAAAATTACGTGAGTTTAATAGGAAATCATATGATGAATAATTTATCATATCGCTCAATAAGCTGAGTTATGTGTTGAAAACATGTCATATAATTAAAAGAATAGTTAGAAGAATAGAGAATTAAGAGAGAAAAAGTTTTTTATGAATTCTATATTTCATGCGAAATGACCTCGTCGTCTAACATAGAGGTCAACATGGGTCGGGGAACAGGCCCGCAATTCTTAAGGACCTCACTTAGTCGGCAATATTTGTATCTGAATTTAAACTGATAATTTTATTTGACTTGAAATAACTTTAATCAAAAAAACATAGCTATCATTGTTATCTTTTCGTTTCGTTGGTTTTTAATTTTGAAGAGCACAATTATTTTATACTTTATCCGGTAAACAAATACGGGGTACTTCGTAAATGAATTAGCGAGAGTATAAGTTGTAGGGCCTCATTTTTTTCTCTCGCACAGGGCCCCCAAAACGTTTAAGATGCCCTGTTAGAGCGTAGGTACAAAGGTCATCTAAGTTAAAAGAGGTAGAGAAAAAATTATTTCCTAATACTACCTTCATTCAAATTTCCATGACACTTTTCTTTTGTAGACACTATTCACAATTAAACATTTAATTTCAATTATCTCCCGATTCGTAAGTGGAAGTATATTCATATGAGATCTTGTTTGATTCGTCTTAGTCTTTACGAATACATAATAAATATCTAACTTTCATATTTTTTGCAAAAACATAATTACCGATATTTAACGCATGTTAACAAATGTGAAAAAACAAATTGATTGTGTGAAGTTAAATAGAAGGACTATGGAGAATCTTTGTTTACTTACTCGTATTACATTTACAACGATTTATGTGTGTTTAATATCCCTTATTTTTAAGTTACAATTACGAAGGTTCTGACGTTAGTGAGGATACCGGATCGGGATCCCTTCTCGACGCCCCGCTCGCGCCCGCCCTCGAAAATGTGTCATGGGGCGGAATGCACGGCGCGGGAAAATAATGTGAAAGAGCGGCGCCAGAAAAAGCGCTCTCATGTCTAGCTCGATTTGCTATGGGGGATGTCATTGCGTAATTTGTTTAAAGCATTTTAAAGAAATATTGAAAAATCATTTAAAAGCCGCATTCGGAGTCGCCACCAAATTATGAGGGAATTTGGACCCGTTAAACTGCTCTTGGACTCAAGACGCGAATCTCGTAGGAGTTCAAGGTGCGTCGATACCTATCCGTCTAAGGCAATTGTGAAACCAGAGCGGGTTCGGGGTGAGGTACTCTCCAAAAGTTTGTCAAAATGTTTTATGAAAAACTGTAATTGAAAAGCCTACGTAAAAGTAGCCATTACTAGCTTGAAAACAGTGTATAATTCGATGTTTGAGCAAATGCAGACCGCTACGTACAAGTGCGATATGTGACTCGATAAATATGCGTAAAAGCAAATGTATACGTCAAAGCTATGACGGGTTGCTATAGGAAATGTGTACAAAACGATAATTCATTGTTTGAATAATCATTTAAATACTATTTTCCGACTCATGTGTATGTAAAAGTTTGTTTAAAACCCTCAGTTTTGCATGCTTTAAGACTAATGAAGACAGTACAAGTTTTGTCGAAATCATGTTTAGTCGTTTAATGCGTAAATGAGAATTTGCATAATGTAAAGTGGTGTCCGTTTGTTCATTGTTAATTGTGTCGTTGCTTATGCGATATTGGCGAGGTTTAAGACGGATCAGAAGTCCGAATCGCTACAACCGTATTGCGAATACGGGTTCGCAATGCCAATACCGGGTCGGGTCAGGAACCCGTATGAGTCGAGTGTAAGTGAGGAGTAGATAGAGAAGAGAGTGATGATAATTCATGCTTTGAAATGAACGAATAAGGGGTGTATTTATAGGGATTTCGAGCCGCCATGCGAATCAGCAAAAATCGCCAGCTAATCGGCGATTTAGTGAAAATCGCCGATTGATCGGCGATTTAAGGAAAATCGCCGCTTAATCGGCGATTTTTCAGAAATCGCCGCTTAATGGCGATTTTTGCTGGCTTTGTGACGTGTTTTGGCTTGCGTATGCGCCACGCACGTGTGTATGGGTGTGTGCCGAGGTCGCGGTGCTTTGTCGTGGGTAACGTTGGGTTTCGTGTTTCGTGTCTCGTGTTTCGTGTTTCGTGTTTCGTGTTTCGTGTTTCGTGTTTTTTCGAGTCTCGGGCCGAAAAACGTTTATGTCTTGTATTGAATTGTTTTTGTGAATTGTGTTTAGACGTGAGCTCGGCTTGAGCGTCTTACGCCTCGGGAGGCGAGCTCGGGTGCTTTTGTGGGCTTTTTCGGGTCTCGGGCCGAAAAGTGCTTTTGTCTTGTATTGAGTTGTTTTTGTGAAATGTGTTTAGACGTGAGCTCGGCTTGAGCGTCTTACGCCTCGGGAGGCGTGCTCGGGTGCTTTTGTGGGCTTTTTCGGGTCTCGGGCCGAAAAGTGCTTTTGTCTTGTATTGAGTTGTTTTTGTGAAATGTGTTTAGACGTGAGCTCGGCTTGAGCGTCTGACGCCTCGGGAGGCATGCTCGGGTGTTCTTTCGGGCTTTTCTTGTGTGGAAAAAGGCTTGTTTTTGTGTTGGGTCGGCTTAAATAAGATGACTAAACAAATACTCATTTTACACGACATGCAAATAAATCATTTATGCGTTAAACGACTTGAAATGTTTTCGACAAAATGTACCGTTTTGACATTACGTTAAAAACATGCTTTTTGTGAAAAGTCCATTTCATCACAGGGTTTGTATTTGGGGGGTACGGATACGGGTATCTACAGTTAGTTAAATTTGACATAAATCAAAACGCACTACAATATTGTTGCATTGCCTTATCCAAGAATAATGGATAAGCTTATAAGGTTTAGAGTGGTATAGTGGTTAGAACTTTAATAAATGCCCGCAAGGGTGTGGTCTAGTGATTAAAACATGAGTGAAATTCTCATAGGTCTCAAGTTCAATTCTCTCCAAGAGCAATCTTGTGGGGATTGTTAGAAATTTGAGGCTACGCCTAATCAGATCACGAGTCTGTCACCCTGGTAAAAAGGGTGGCTAATAATAAGGCGAGTTTAGTAGTGGTTTACACGTCGATTTTAGGTGTGGTTCCGGCGTTTAGATGAGTGAATTAGGAGTATTTTGATGAAATTTGGAGTTGTGATGATCGAATGGGTATTTGTGCCTTTTGAATATTTTGTTTATTTAAGTGGGTTCTCGGTGATTTTGAAGTGTGTGCCAAGCTCGAGAATTGGAGAACGAGGAAGCGGGATGAAGCACAAATGAAGAAGGAAAGTATGAAGAGTTGAAGAAATGATGCGCTACCAGCACAAGAAATGGCGCCACTGGCACCTAATTAAGAGCTATCATTGTCGTGCTAATGCGCTACTAGGGCAAATCTGTGCGCTATTGGCGCCCCTCTTTTGTCAGCCCTGCCGAGTTATTGCGCTACTAGCGCATACTCCTGTGCCACGGGCGCATGCTAATCCGGATTTTGGAAATTTTACTTTGTTTTATTTTTAATTTACTTTTTAGGAAATATTTTAAGGAAGATTTAGGTTTTAATTATGACTACTTTATTATGACTGCTACTTATCATCTATCATTATTATTATCTTTAGACCTAGTTCTAGTTTTTATTCAAATTTTTGAAGAATTCAAGATTGAAACTTTTTGGAGATTTTGTAACCGTCGGTGATGAGTAACTAATTATCTATTCTCAATTCAAGCAACTAAACGGTTTGATTTTAATTGTGAGTTTGAAAGTTCTTTACTTTATTATTGGTTATTGATTATTGCTTGGTTATAATTATTATTTGCGAGATAGATTTTGATTTCTAGGTGCGCAACTAGTCGTCTTATTAATCGCATAATCGTTAGTTTCGTTAATTGAACTGGGTTGTTGATTAACTTAACGCTAGTAACAACTAGGTTTAATTGTTGAACGAGATACGTTAATATTTATTCCTAGAAGCAATTTTCATAATATCTAAAGTACAACTGGATTGTATGTGCTATTTATTCCTTATCGATTCTCTTGTCGTTAAAGCTGCTAATTGGTTAAATCTTTAACTGGATTTTGAGATTGTCTTTTGGTTAGGATTAGTTAAAGAACGGGATACGTTTTAATTAACTAAACATAAGGAGAATTGGAATTTTATGATTCACGATAAGGTAGTCAAAAATACAAGTTTGAACCGGATAACTGTGATCAATTGTCTTTAAACCGTGGATGTTTGATTGAGTTGAGACCTTTCTTATTATTTGAGTTCATCTTATTTATTTTATTTGTCTTTTCATTAGTCTTTTAAGTAGTTTTAGTAGATTTCAATTAAAACCCCCCCAATCTTAGTTACAACGGTCTTTAATTACACTTTACACGATTATAGTTAGTCATATTCTCTGTGGGTTCGACCCTTCCTTCCACTTTGCTATTTAGTAATAGGAATTAAGTGATATAAATTATTAATTTGCGGCATACGACATTAAGCCCGTGAAATTTTGGCGCCGTTGCCGGAGATTAGGCGTTAATCGTGTTTCTAGTGTATTGTATATAGTCTTTTGTTTTTAGTTTTTATTTTTGATTTTAAGTTCTTTTAATATAGATTAGATGGCTAGTAAATATTTCCCCCAATATGAGCATGAATTATTTTATAAATATTTTAATAGGCTCCATGAGTACGTTATTCGTTGTCGTCATCCTTATCAAACTTGGGAGTTTTGTCATGTGATTTTTAACGGTTTGAATGAGAAAACTACATGACTGAAGGGAGGTTCCTTTATGAGATGAGCTATGACGAGAAGTGGACTTTTTCCTTTACTTTTCTCACGATACTGAACAATGGGAGTTGTACAATTCATCTCGTAGGAGACCTCAACCAAGACCTGTTGAAACTTTGAACACCCCTAGTGAATCATCTATGTCCACGGAAGACATGATTAGAGCTTTAGCAAGTACCCAGTTGGCCTTTCAAACTAGTGTGGTTCAAATCCAACTAGAGACTAAGGCTAGTAAAGATAACCTTGAGAGTCGGGCTGCACAATTAGGGGAAGCTATAGCTAGACTTGAGGCGCGAGATGATCATGTTATTAATTTTGATGAATCTGAATTGGAGTATGAGCTTGAATTTGATACTCCCCCTCCCGTTAAACCTGAGGTTAGCGATTCTCATAAGATTTCTGATGATGATAACGATGACGGTTTTTGGGATGATGATGAGGAGGATGAGGATTGTGATTCAAGTGTTTGTGCTCCCTCTCCCGATTTGAGTGATAATGTGATTCTACAGGACTCATCGAGTGTGATTGTAGAGGATGTGAGAGAGGAAGAAGAGTTTGAGGAGATAGTGGAAAAGGAAGAGCAAATTGAGCCAATTGACGTGCTCGTATCAACTGATATACCAATCCTAAATCCATTATGGGATTCACTAGAGCTGATACCTAAGGTTCCTTTCCAGTCATTGTTTAGTCAACATGTTTCTTCTACATGTGATTCATCTTATATAGAGCCATATTGTGACATAGAGCCTACTTTTAGGAGCCCAGAGAAATATTTGTAATGTGCTTATACTTTGTTTGATCATGCATGCTTTAATTTGATATTTATCTGTTATTATCACTTTTACGGTGTGTTTGCTAGCATGTTTGATAGGTTACTACGGGCATTGAGTTGTTCCGCTCTTGACTTGACACTTTGGTAAAAGATGGAGTATGAAAAAGGCGTAGAGCAAACGACGTTAAACAAAAGCGCTATCGGGGAGGCAACCCTTGATTTATTGTTTTAGTTTGCGTTTTATTTAACTTTATAGGTGCTCGTGACGGTTTGTTACATGTTTCAGAACATTTGCGCGTACGAAGTGGAACCGACACAAAGTCCTCATTTCTTTTTTATTAAAAAAAAAAGAAAAAAAAACGTGACTTCAAGATGCATTTTGAGTGAAAAGAAACAGTGAATGCCGTGGAAAAGCGTTGGTGACGCTAATAAGCATCTGTGGCGCATAACTGATCCCCAAAACAAGCCTGAATGTCGTAGCTATGCGCTAGTAGCACACTAATAGCTCTAGTAGCACGCCTCACCTCCCTAAGTTTCTCACTCTATTTCCTTAAACCCACCATCCCCTAAAACTACATCACCAAATCACGACACAAACTACCACCGTACCCTTATCCCATCACCGTCCACCTTCTACCTTCCACCAACCCCACGACTTACTCCTATCGTGTCCCCACCACCACGCCGCCCCTTCCCCCTTACCTGCCACCACGACCAGCCACCGTCAGCCTCATCTCTCCTACTCGTGCAGTTTCAACAAACCCTAATTTGGGGAATTTGGGGGTTTCCGATTTCTCATCGATTACGGCGGTGGTTCGACATTGTTGGAAGCTCAGGTACACAAGTTGATTCTTATCAAAGCAATTACACTACTAGTTGTGAAAATTCGTGGAATCCGTCCTGACGAATTTCAGTCCGTTTCCAACGAGCTTTGGTTCGATTTTTGGTGGTAAATTTCGGTCTCTTTCACTTCAAATAGCCTCTCGCCGCTCAATTTCAATATTCATTCGTGTGTCGGACTTGGGGGCACTGTTTGTTGTTGCTGTTGTTGACGTGTTTTTGAGATGATTTTGGACTGATTTTTTTCTTGGGGTGCGTTTTTGTCTGCCATACATCGTCATTGTTGTTGACGATTTTCTTAATCGAGGGTTTTGGGATTAGTGAGGTACTAGTTTGCATGCCCGGCCCCTGATAGGGCTTAGTCGCACTCACCTAATCAAAAAATAAACCTGACAAACCTAAGGGTAGCTAGGGTAAGTCGGGGTCAAAATCCACAGGGAGATGGTTGCTAATGTAGGCTACTTATGGGTCGATTCTAGTCTTGGTCGGTTCGAGTATTGGATGGTTCTATAGCTAGAGCGTAAAATAAGGATTAACTTATATAGAGAAAGTCTAGGAAGTCGGGTTAGGCAATGGGTAAGTCAAGGTCAAGGATGATGATCGGGTTGAGTAGGTAGTCGCACATGCTAAGGATATAGCTTGTCCTCTCGGTCTTAAGCTTCCTCTAGGTCTCAAAAGCGGGCTCTCGCAACTTACAATTGAGGGTCCTAATAATTGTCTCGCGCCTCTCCTCGAACTAGGCTTTCGATCTGAAGTTCGGGGGTGCTAAAAGTTTGCTAAAACGTGATCAAGGATTCAACAAACACATTCAAGCAGAGACAATCAAAGCAAACGCAAAAACCTAACTCAAATGATCACCAAATACAACCAAAACCAACACTCATGCTTCGCCCTTCTCCCTAGTTGAAAGGACTACTCAAACATGATAAAAACGATAATCAAAGCAAGGGGAAAGGATGAAAACATGAACACAAACAATAAGAAATGAAATTGAAATACCAAAGAGAGGATGATGAACAAGAGCAACAAATACCAAATAGACGATTCAACAACGCAATCCAAGTCGAGAAATGAAAGTACAAGATATAAAATTAATCTAACCCTAAGTTTTGGAGAGAATGAAGTTCTAAGAGTCCTAGAAATGCTGTAAAAATTTCAGACGAAAATATAATGTTTAACCCCTTCAAATAGACGAAACAATTCAAGCACACGAGAAGCCTGCTCGCCCTGGGTCCGGACAGCCATCCCGACCTGGACAAGGCTAAAACAGGTCCCTAAGCTACGGGACACTCATCCCGTGATGTTCAGCTTTGATCCACTTTTGGCCCTTTCTTGTACTTAGCTTATTTTTGCTTTTTTGTCGTCCCAAGGCTTAGGGACGAGGCTCATGAGTAGGGATGAGTCTTAGGATGATAATGCAAGCTTCAAATCCCGTCCCAAGGGGTAGGGACGCGTTCCAAAATGAGTACATGAGCTTCAAACTCCGTGCCAAGGTCCCGGGACACCTTCATTTGTTGAAACGAGGCTCGTGCGCAACCGAAACGCAACGAAATCAACTCGAATCACTTCAAAACTTCACGAAACTTTCCGAAACTTCTCGACCAGCCTCCTATACTCCAAATAAGCGCGTGTACCTACAAAATGGACACAAAAACGCAGCAGAGCCAAAACGGAGAGAAATAGGAGCCGAAATGCATATAAAAGTACGAGAATCGCAAAGAATCGCAATGAACAGGGGGCTATAAGTACGTATAAATATGACACATCAAACTCCCCCAAACCGAACCGTTGCTTGTCCTCAAGCAACAAAGCATGATAGAAAATAGAGGACAAAGCGAGATAGGAAGACTTCCCTGAACAACACCAAACCGCAAGCAGCTTTAGCAAATGGCAATCAATCCCGAAACAGCATGGGATGTATGGAAATAGCTAGCTAACGGATGAGAATTACAAGACGGCGCAGAATGAATAGCATGGCTTAGACTTAGGCTCTCTAGCAATCAAATCACGGACCTCTCGCGGTTTCCACTCTAGCACAAATGATGAACAAGGTGATATATGTGATGACACTCACCTACTCGACTAGTGGAAGCACGCCTGCAATCTAATGTGGACCAAATCTCGCATTCCCGTACACAAATAATGTCACAAAACGAAACAAACATGAGGGCTTACATAGGATATGAGGTGTGTAAAGGCCAAAGAGAGGATAAGGGTGATAAGGTGGAACAAATGATTATGGAATCGTGGAGCTAAGCCACTAGAAACCGCTCATACTACTCAAGTGCTCGTCCAACCAAAACGGAACCCAACTCTCATGAAAAATGGACCGAAAACAGCATATCGGTCTCCTTTACACATCATCACAACAAGACAACAAATTTCAAGTGCTCACTCATGCAACAACAACAACAACTCTAATTTTTTTGCGCACACACTTTTCTTTCTTTTGATTCTTGTATTTTTGTGTGTTGTGTTTGAATTTTTCAGATTTTTGTGTTTTTTTCTTGAGCAAAGAGCACACTCACAAGTTGCGGAAAACCTCATCAAAGGTCGGGGAAACAACAATCCCGACTCAAATATTCACCAACTCTCCAAGCAAACGACATCAGCAAGCCGTAGCAAAATAATGATCACAACCCAACGAACGAGCACAAGAGTAAGCAAAAGCGGTCACTAGCAAGGCTAGGGTAGGCTATTTGGCAATGTAGCTAGCAAACTCATGTGGGTAAAGGTATTAGGATCATATATGAGAGGATAAAACAATGTAAGAACAAGGTGAATAATATGAAATCAACTAAAGCCTCATATGCAAAACATGTGACAAAATCGTGGGAAACACGGGATAGCGGCCACACTTATGCGCGTTAATGTTATGTATCCCACTAGGAGAACTACTCACAATCAAAGCATGGGGACCGGGATAGATGAACCGGCCTCTGGAGGCTAAAAACCTCACAATAAAAGTAGCTATAGTCCGTGAATGATAAAGCCAACAAAGTAAAAGCACGCCATCATCTGCAAGCGTCAAAACATCCCCGAAAGCGCTAAACCATCAATATAAAACATGCCAAAGCTCAAAGCAAACAAGGGAAGGGATGTCGGGAAAGAATAAGGTAAAAACAAGCTCGCAAACAACGATCGGGATACGTATTTTTGGTATTTTTTTGAGAAATTTTCTGATTTTTTTGTGATTTTTTGAATTTTTTTTTTTTAAAAAATGAAAAACGAAAAAGAAAATGCGAAAAAAAGTGAAAAGCAAAGCGGAAAAGCGAAGCGTTCCTCCCCCCAAACCAAACGACACATTGTCCCCAATGTGTCCTAAAGCACATCAACACGGGGACCTTAAAATAAGGGAGAAAAACGACACTAGTGAAAAGAAAATCGTACTTACAATATTTACAAGAGAAGCACCCCCCCAAACCAGCATCAAAATGGGGGCGCAGCAGTCGGTACTAGAAGTACCACCAAACACGGGCCGCTTCAGACACGAACCCGCCACCATCACCAACTTCATCCAATCGGCGATCATCAATTGATTGGCTTGCAGCAAAGCCAACCATTATTGCGACCAAAGCTCGTAGTAGCCGATCAAAAACCTGCTCATGTGCTAAACAAAAGCAAATGTAGCACCAAAATGAAATACATTTATATAAAATTGCGGCTATTGATCGACTCAACAAATAAATGAGTCTACAAAAATTGTTCTGGAGCACTTTGGTAACAATTACAATACATCCGCTCGCAACAGAGGGACTTAAAAACTCGTCAAAGCCATTAAAAGAGGACTCCTTTGTGACATCGAAAATGTGAACCTCGGAATCAAAAGAGTTTTCCCCGCGACTCGTCTCGTCCGTGGGAATGGAAGCCTTATCTTCATCTGCGTACAGTAGAGCTTCTAATTCATCCACTTCAGCGCTCCACGACTTTGAGTCACCTGCGTCATTCTCAATACACGGTAAGACCGCCACAGGATCCTCGGACAAGGATCCAATGGAAACAGACTCAATAGACGCATCAACAAGGGGACAAGTCAGTTCAGGAGTATCGTTCACAATCACCTCAAGCGGATTAGACATTTCACAATCATGCACAGGCTCATAACCATCGTCATCAAACAAATTATCATCGTACAAGGATGCATGTGAGCTAGGTAAAGCACAAGTTTGAGACGAATAGGTATAATCACAAGGAGCGGGGGAACATTCATAAGACTCATAATCATCTTTCATTTCCTCAATTAATTTCTTAAACGTAACAAGGACGTCTTGGAAGTCAGCCTTAATCTCGGATAAAAGGGCTTCACGTGTGATATCCCAAAAGAGGTCCCAAATTGCAAAGTTGGGCATGTAGGAAATTTGACCATTGCTCACGTAGTGAATAAAGTTGTGAGACTCATAGTTCATACCCGAGCTAATAATATAAACTTTTTCCCAATCACAACAATATAAGCCAAACGAACCAATATAACTATTAAATCGAACAATGTACTTATGAAATGGTTCGCCATCGTATTGCGGGAAATCAAAGATTATCATGTCATGGGGAAGAAAGAAAGTGACCTATGGAAAAACAAAATACTAGAAACAAGTAACAAACAAAAAACAATGCCGTCTCCCCGGCAACGGCGCCAAAATTTGATAGGGCTTAGTCGCACTCACCTAATCAAAAAATAAACCTGACAAAACTAAGGGTAGCTAGGGTAAGTCGGGGTCGAAATCCACAGGGAGATGGTTGCTAATGTAGGCTACTTATGGGTCGATTCTAGTCTTGGTCGGTTCGAGTATTGGATGGTTCTATAGCTAGAGCGTAAAACAAGGATTAACTTATATGGAGAAAGTCTAGGAAGTCGGGTTAGGCAATGGGTAAGTCAAGGTCAAGGATGATGATCGGGTTGAGTAGGTAGTCGCACATGCTAAGGATATAGCTCGTCCTCTCGGTCTTAAGCTTCCTCTAGGTCTCAAAAGCGGGCTCTCGCAACTTACAATTGAGGGTCCTAATGATTGTCTCACGCCTCTCCTCGAACTAGGCTTTCGATCTGAAGTTCGGGGGTGCTAAAAGTTTGCTAAAACGTGATCAAGGATTCAACAAACACATTCAAGCAGAGACAATCAAAGCAAACGCAAAAACCTAACTCAAATGATCACCAAATACAACCAAAACCAACACCCATGCTTCGCCCTTCTCCCTAGTTGAAAGGACTACTCAAACATGATAAAAACGATAATCAAAGCAAGGGGAAAGGATGAAAACATGAACACAAACAATAAGAAATGAAATTGAAAGCAAAGGAGAGAAGAAATATAATACCAAAATCAGAAAATACCAAAGAGAGGATGATGAACAAGAGCAACAAATACCAAATAGACGATTCAACAACGCAATCCAAGTCGGGAAATGAAAGTACAAGATATAAAATTAATCTAACCCTAAGTTTTGGAGAGAATGAAGTTCTAAGAGTCCTAGAAATGCTGTAAAAATTTCAGACGAAAATATAATGTTTAACCCCTTCAAATAGACGAAACAATTCAAGCACACGAGAAGTCGGAAGCCGTCCCTGGGGTCCGGGACAGCCATCCCGACCGGGACAAGGCTAAAACAGGTCCCTAAGCTACGGGACACTCATCCCGTGATGTTCAGCTTTGATCCACTTTTGGCCCTTTCTTGTACTTTGCTTATTTTTGCTTTTTTGTCGTCCCAAGGCTTAGGGACGAGGCTCATGAGTAGGGACGAGTCTTAGGATGATAATGCAAGCTTCAAATCCCGTCACAAGGGGTAGGGACGAGTTCCAAAATGAGTACATGAGCTTCAAACTCCGTGCCAAGGTCCCGGGACACCTTCATTTGTTGAAACGAGGCTCGTGCGCAACCGAAACGCAACGAAATCAACTCGAATCACTTCAAAACTTCACGAAACTTTCCGAAACTTCTCGACCAGCCTTCTATACTCCAAATAAGCGCGTGTACCTACAAAATGGACACAAAAACGCAGCAGAGCCAAAACGGAGAGAAATAGGAGCCGAAATGCATATAAAAGTACGAGAATCGCAAAGAATCGCAATGAACATGGGGCTATAAGTACGTATAAATATGACACATCAGCCCCGCTCGGGCTAACTATATTTACATTAAAAATTTAATTTTATATAAATTTGCATTATATTAAATACTTTGAAATCATAATTAAGTATAATTATTAATCATACTTCAATTAATATAAAATTATTCTCAATGCATACATTATCAATGTATACTTTCATGAAAAATATTATTTTGATATAAAATTAATGATATTAAATCTATGAGTTTTCTTGGTGTTTTATTTCAAATATAAACTAACAAATACTAAATTTTTCCTAATGTAAGTCATAATATTTTTTAGGTAAGTTTTTATTTAAATATCATAGAGAATTAGTTGTTTTAAATAACATTAAGAATTAACTACTAAATTTTCCTAATATAACCTAACTAATTTAATTTTCATTACAAAGTATATTATTTTCAAAAATTTATTTATTTTATTTTTCACACCTTCCAAATATAATGTATCTATTTTTTCCAATTTTAATTTGGAAATATAGAGTGTTTGTTACAATATTTGATTATATATTTTTAAGGATATTTGATTATATTTAAGGTAAGTTTTCTTTTTTTAAATGCTTTACCAATAAAAAACTTATTTTAGAATCCTAATAATATTAAAATATCCAATCATATTAAGCTTAATAAGTTTTATTTTATATTAATATAATAACTTAGATTATATATATTAATATAATAATTTTTTTATCAACCAATTATATATATTAGTTTTCGTGCCCGGCCCCGTCCGTGCCATCTATCATTATCTTCTAAAAAAAATTGTGTAAACTATAATTTAAGTTTATTTGTCTAATTTATATTTTCACCGATTAGGATAAAATTTTATATGGTAATTAATATATGGAGTAATAATTTTTTTAAAATGTACTTGTAAATACTAAGTCCATAAAAAAATTCAAATGTATTACACTATTTTTATTTTATTGAATAAATGGTTCATTTGACTTATGATTTATGAAGATTACCTATCAAATATAATAAAGATCTATTCCTAACTCTCTCAGTTACTATTATTAATTTCTTTATTCTAATTATTATAATAAATTTCACTGTTTTGAAAATTTTGGAATATGATTAAATTTTGACAATAAATTAAAAGATAAAATTCACTATGAATCAAATATTATAAGGATTATTCTATGATACACAATACTTGTTTTGCTTTTGTTTTTTCTATATATTTTAAATTTACACTTATATTGTTTTTTTTTTTTTTTTTTTTTTACTATTTTCCTTAACTTATTTATTAAATCAAACATATTTAAGGCAATTTATATGGTATTTAATATAATAAATTTTCTTATAGGTGAATAGTAAATCTATAAAAAATTCAAAACTACTCCTGAATTTGTATTATTTTTGGAAAACGGGGTCATGTGAATTATAACTAATTAAGGGTGACCTACCAAATCATAAAAAAATATAATCCCTAGTGCCACAGTTACTACTATTGATTTCATTATTCTCGTTATTATTATTAATTTTACTATTATCGATATTACTACTTATAATTACTACTATTATAGTGTTACCACTATTAATTTCACTACTCATACAATTGTTATACTTGTAACAATAACACTATACTCCAATTATAGTTTAGTAATCATATACCGCATCTTTTGAAAACATTAAAAAGTAAAATTAACATATATCTTATATAATAACAACATGATAATTATATTATTACTTTAAATTCTATGATTTACTTGTTCAAAAAGAATCTATGATTTACCATATTTGTCTTTCGTTTATTTGCTCTTTATATTTTATAATACTTACTTAATACTATTTTTTTCCTTAACTTATTTATTAAATCGATAATTATTTTACTTCTAAAAATTCTAAGAATTACCATATTTCTTTTGTTTTTTTTTTTTCCTTTAAAAATATAATTTACCTATATTTTCCTCCCTTAACTTATACGGAGTATATTAAATCCAATATATTTAAGGCAAAAAATATGTATTCTTCAATTTTGGTATCCTAATATTTTAAGCATTCAAATTGTAGATTTAGTATTATATTTTAAATTACATATGTTAATTATACTACACCATTTTTATTATTTTTTGGTTAATTACATATATTCTCTTTTTTGTCACATTAAAATGGGGTAGTAAAAAAATTGAAATTTTGTTATTAAACCAAACTTTACCCTATCATTATACTAAACCATGTTTTTTTTTGGTTATTTTCATAATTAGCAGATGTTCTCATACAAAGTTGAAACGAACAATCAAATCAGAACTTAATATGATTAAACTAACTACTGTAAAATATTATACATTAAACATTACAAATATTATTTACAACCACATCTAATAATTTGATTTGAAAATAAGATAATCGATAGATATTGTACATACCTTTAACCTTTCAGGTTTACATATTCATTATATTTGCTATTGATTTGCAATCAAGCTTCTTCAATAAGAACTTCAAATTTTAAACGTAAAATATAATTCTACAACATAAAAGAAAAAAGGATCAGCCTGAATTTAATCAAGGTATGTTTAAGTATCAAACAGGGTACTTAAGAAATAAAACTATTCAAATTTAAACACTCTTATCAAATACACAGTAAAAAATAGATTTAACACAAATTATAATCATAATTAAACATAATAAACTAAAACTATTTTACATAGTACCTAAGAAGATATAGCTAAAGTTTTTGATGTAAATTAAATATTAAATATATATATACTAAAAGTATGGGATGAAAATTTACCTAAAAATTTTCTAATGTATCCTAATTAAATAAGGTAATTATGTGTCATATAATTGTTTATATTCAAATTATTTTTTTTGGAAAGTTCTAATATTGTAAAGATTTCAATTGTAGTTTTAGTATTATATTTTAAAATACATATGTTAATATTTTTTCATCTAAAATTCTAGCAATAGTAGAATTATAAATTATAAATAATACTGATATTAATTTTGTTTAGACCAATTATATTGCGACAAATGTCGACCATAGAGGCCATGGTTTCTGCTTTATTTATATATATATATATATTAGATTGTGAGTCTGTTACACTCGAGATTATACATGTGACTTTGTTAACCTTTAATATATCCTCATATGATGTTGGAGTGTCATCCCGTCTTGCTTAGTACCGATTATTGCAAATACTTCGAGTTTCAGTGGCATCGGGATTGAATACATTCTGTGTTATGGTGCTGTTGGTTGTCATTGCTGAAAGTAGAACGTTATGTTGAGTTCTGTTGGTTTTGCTCCGAGATTGTGACCCCTTTTTCGTTGTTGATGGTGACTTCAAGTGAGGGCGTTTGTTGTTGCGCGCTCGAGCTTGTGAGTGACGAGGATTGTAAGAGAAACAATGTCGGTTATGTGAATTTACTCCCATATAATGTGTCCCAATTCATCACATTGAGGACAATGTGCCGATTAAGTGTGGGGGAGTGAATCATTGTGATGTGTATATTTTTTTTTTTGTATTGTCTATTTGTTTCAATTCAAAAAAAAAAAAAAAAGAGCAAAAAACAAAAATACAAGGAAAAAAAAGTGAATCCCGGCTAGGTGAAAACCCGAAAGGGCGCCTAGGCAAAATTGGGATATGTGGCCGAGGGCGGAGTGAAACCCACAAGGGTGGGCGCTTCGAGTAAAAGGAAGAAACGAGTTGCGTGCCACGAGAGTAGAAGTGAGGAAAAAACGATGAAAGCTAGAGTGAAACCCGCAAGGGCGGGCACTCTAGGCAAAATGAGAGATTTAAGAAAAAAATGTGTTACTACTTCCAATTTTACCGGCGTGGCGACATAAAAAGGGTGACAAAGAAGGACGGAAGGGTAGGCTAGAGGCTACGGTGAGGCGTAATCGCGGTGCACGAAGTTGCAGGCACCTCTCTTGCGATTGGGTTCTGTGTGTTTCTACGGAGTAGAGGAGGCTAGGGTGTTCACTAGTGTGGGTTGTGGAGTTATTTGGTTTACATCTCATCGCCATTGGAGACATTAGTAGCACTAGTGAACTTGACTAGGATAGAGAAATAAGGGGCGTAGCTAGTTTTGTCATTGTGTTTACACGTTATGTCGTTGGGTCGATGGGTATATAATTCCTAAATTTCGAGAGTTGTTGTGCTTGAGAATGTGAGTTGAGTGTGCGAGTGGCTATCGCTAAGCCACTAGAGGGAGTTAGAAGAATTACACGAGGTTTGCTTTGTTTGATCCACCATACTTGTGAACTAGTGTTGTTTCGATTTGTAAAGTGTCTTTTGAGTTTACTCGAGGACGAGTAAAGGTTCAAGTGTGGGGCAATTTGATAAGGCGAGTTTAATAGTGGTTTACACGTCGATTTTAGGTGTGGTTCCGGCGTTTAGATGAGTGAATTAGGAGTATTTTGATGAAATTTGGAGTTGTGATGATCGAATGGGTATTTGTGCCTTTTGAATATTTTGTTTATTTCAGTGGGTTCTCGGTGATTTTGAAGTGTGTGCCAAGCTCGAGAATTGGAGAACGAGGAAGCAGGATGAAGCACAAATGAAGAAGGAAAGTATGAAGAGTTGAAGAAATGATGCGCTACCAGCGCAAGAAATGGCGCCACTGGTGCCTAAAGAGCTATCATTGTCGTGCTAATGCGCTACTAGCGCAAATCTGTGCGCTACTGGCGCCCCTCTTTTGTCAGCCCTGCCGAGTTATTGCGCTACTAGCGCATACTCCTGCACCACTGGCGCATGCTAATCCGGATTTTGGAAATTTTACTTTGTTATATTTTTAATTTACTTTTTAGGAAATATTTTAAGGAAGATTTAGGTTTTAATTATGACTGCTACTTATCATCTATCATTATTATTATCTTTAGACCTAGTTCTAGTTTTTATTCAAATTTTTGGAGAATTCAAGATTGAAACTTTTTATAGCGTAAGTACATCTTGCTCTTGTCACTCATTGATTCAAAAGTTACGAAGGCCACTAGAAGAATATGGCGACGTTGATACAGTTGGTGATGATGCTCGTGCACAAATTTTCGTACTCCACGTACCTGCTTTTGCTACCGGATGCAATTCTAATTATGTAATAGTTGTAATGGTTATATATGATCTTGTATGTGTTTTATGTTGTATTTGTATCGTAATTGTAATGCCTGATTTTAATTGTCAGGAACAGTTATCGTAATGCAAATACTTCTACTCTTGCCAAAAAAAAAAAAAAAAAAAGATTGAAACTTTTTGGAGATTTTGTAACCGTTAGTGATGAGTAGCTAATTCTCTATTCTCAATTCAAGCAACTAAACGGTTTGATTTTAATTGTGAGTTTGAAAGTTCTTTACTTTATTCTTGGTTATTGATTATTGCTTGGTTATAATTATTATTTGCGAGATTGATTTTAATTTCTAGGTGTGCAACTAGTCGTCTTATTAATCGCATAATCGTTAGTTTCGTTAATTGAACTGGATTGTTGATTAACTTAACGCTAGTAACAACTAGGTTTAATTGTTGAACGGGATACGTTAATATTTATTCCTAGAAGCAATTTTCATAATATCTAAAGTACAACTGGATCGTATGTGCTATTTATTCCTTATCGATTCTCTTGTCGTTAAAGCTGCTAATTGATTAAATCTTTAACTGGATTGTGAGATTGTCTTTTGGTTAGGGTTAGTTGAAGAACGAGATACGTTTTAATTAACTAAACATAAGGAGAATTGGAATTTTATGATTCACGATAAGCTATTCAAGAATACAAGTTTGAACCGGATAACTGTGATCAATTGTCTTTAAACCGTGGATGTTTGCTTGAGTTGAGACATTTCTTATTATTTGAGTTCATCTTATTTCTTTTATTTTTTTTTTCATTAGTCTTTTTTTAGTAGTTTTAGTAGATTTCAATTAACCACCCCCCCCCCCAAACCAAATCTTAGTTACAACGGTCTTTAATTACACTTTACACGATTATAGTTAGTCATATTCTCTGTGGGTTCGACCATTACTTCCACTTTACTATTTGTTTAGTAATAGGAATTAAGTGATATAAATTATTAATTTGCGGCATACGACATTAAGCCCGTCAGCTAACCTGGCGTGTATGGTTTGCAGGCTATCATACACGCTCGGGGAGTTTACCTAGTGCGCTCAAATGTAGCGGCTGCGAGTTTCCCGTGTTATCCAAAAGCAAAAAAAAATGGATAAGCTTGATGACAAAGTTAGGGAGCACAAACTTGACATAACAAAATTGACAAGTAGTCCACTCCAAACCAAAGTAATACCAACCACCACCTACAAAATATACGGCGGTCATTTAAACCCCCATATAACAATTTCATTTCTCTAATCCACAACTAATTTTCTGCGGCTAAACTCCACTTTGCCTTTCAAACTCGACACGTGGCACACATTTCTGCTTTGGCCTCCGCATTTCCCACCAAAACCCGTCCTCCTTATATATATCCATCAAGTTTTTTCCATCCAAAATCAATTTTTTTTTTTTTTAAATACTTACTCCCTCCATTCTTTCCATTTGGCCCCCTTGCTTTTTTTCACCATTTTTAAGAAAAAGTGGAAAAAGTGGGTGATAAGACGGAGTTAGTAGTGGTTTACATGGTGATTTTAGGTGTGGTTGAGGTGCTTAGATTAATGATTTAGGACCATTTTGACGTATTTGGAGTTTTGATGATCGATTGGATATATATGCTCTTTTGTATGCTTTGACAACGTTAGTGTGTTCTCAATGGTTATAAAATATGTGCCGAGCTCGAGACGAAGAAACCAAAGCAAGAATGAAGCAAGGGAAGATTGAGAAGAAGTGTTGAAAAACCAAGAAATGGTGCGCTACTAGCGCAGAAATGGCGCCACTGGCGCACAAGAAGATCCCTCTGCCGTGCTAATGCGCTACTAGCGCAGATCTGTGCGCCACTGGCGCACCTCTCTTGTAAAACCTGTCGTGTTAATGCGCTACTAGCGCGTATTTTGCGCCACTGGCGCATGTCTGCTTTACTCTACTACGTGTTTATGCGCTACTAGCGCATACTCCTGCGCCACTGGCGCATGCTAATCCGGATTTTGAAAAATCTTAATTGTTTTATTTTTAATTTACTTTTTAGGAAATATATTTTTAGGATATTCTTAGGGTTTAATTAGTGGCTTGTACGTTATTTTTCAGCATCATTATCTCTCTCATTAGTTTTACATTAGTTTCTCAAGTAGTTTTCTCTCAAAAACTTGTGATTTCTCTCTCGATTATGTGTAACTAAATCTCAAATTCTTGATTCAAAACGATTGAAGCGTCGGTAATTCAACCGTGAGATTATCAATCTCTTGACTTTTTCGTGAGTATTATTTAATTCCCTTATTATTATTGTTGATTAACCCTAATTTTGATTAGTGCGTACGACTAATTAGGATTGTTGTTAATTTATCTGCTAGAATTGATTATTAGCTCCGTTTGCTTTATTAATCTTTTCGCGATAGCAATTGTGTTCAATTTATCGTACTCAGTTTGTCGTGAGTTGACCATAAAAGGGATTGAATTTGTAACTCGAGTATTAACTGCGTTGTTAGTATTAGTTACCTTTATTGTTTCTCGTTCTATATCTTCTTTTGATTTGAACTTGTTTCGCGTGACTCGAGTTAATCATAGAAAGGGTAATTAGGGCATCATTTTTGACCTAATTGCTAAGTTAAGAGAGAAATTGATAGTTAGTGTAATTGAACTACATTGATTATCGCAATAAAGTGCTCAAGTGAAGTCAATTGATTATTTTCTGTGATCGGCTACATTATCGTTCGTGGATTTCTGTTTGAGTCAAGATCCTTCTCATACTTATTTTTCTCTCATCTTTTTATTATTGTTTTTACTTTAATTAGCAACTTTAGATCTTACTAAACCAAAACACCCCCCAAATCTGTTACTGTTATCTGCTTTTCCTATATTATTGCATTATTTACACTTCACTCTATTTCAGTTAGTCTTTTTTCCTGTGGATCGACCCTTACTTCCATTTTACTACGTGTTTAGTATATAGGATTTAAGTGATTAATTATTTTAATTTGCGGCATACGACTTTTAGCCCGTCAGTGGAGTAGGGTGAAGAAAAAGTAGAATAGTTTAATTATAAAAAATTGGATGTGAGTGAGAAAAAGTATGTATGTGTGAGAAAAAGTAGGGTATGTAAGAGAAATTATTACTAAAAAGAGAAATGGAGCTAATTGGGAAAAAATTTCCGAAAAGGGTATATGGGCCTAATTGGAAAGAATGGAGGGAGTACATTTTTAGTTTATAATTATGGAGGCATCAGTGGTGGGTAATTGTGTGAAGGATATTGTGAGGAGTGATGAAAATGTGAAGGTGTTAGGGTTTTGTAAAGTGAATAATAATAATAATAATATAGGGAAGATTGCAAAAAGTAAGGTTTGTTTTGGTGGATTTAGATTGAGTATTAAACCCCTTCATTCTGCTGATTTTGTTGGTTATTCTTCTGTCCACAAAGTTTCTTCTCATGCCTCAACTACTAGCCTAAAATCAGTAAGCTCTTCTTACTTTATATTTGTCGAATGCGTACAACGGTTTCATTTTAGAATTTGGGCAAATTTAAGGTGTGTCAGACAAGATCTTGCATGATTATATTCTCATTGCTTTTACTTGTAAGAAATTTTAACGATTTCGTAGTTGAATAAATAGCGTTATTATTCATGTTGCAGCCTGTAAACTGAGATTTGTTATTGTGTTACAATGCTGCCAACTTTTATTACGGAGTACATTGGTACAATGCAAGTCGTTATTGCTTGAAACACATCAATATAGTCGGTTTACGTTGATTTTGTCATCCTCCTTATTTTCTGTTTTTTCTTCTTCCTTTCACTCCGAAATAGTTGGGTCTGTATTTAATTCTCTATGTCATTACTTGGCTATCAAATACCCTTTTGTAGCATGTAACACATCATTCAGATGCTGTAATGTTTACTAACTATACATCACTAATCTGTGTCGTCAGGCTGATGGCAGTAGGCTATATGTCGGCCTACCGGAGGACATTGTTTCCAAGTGCAGCAAGGTGAATCACGAAAAAGCAGTTACAACTGGTTTGAAAGCACTGAAACTAATGGGCGTTCACGGTGTTGAGCTTCCTGTTTGGTGGGGCATCGTTGACAAAGACGGTATTGGAAAATACGACTGGTCTGGTTACCTTGCTGTCACGGAGTTAGTTCGAAATATGGGATTAAAGCTGCATGTATCGCTCTGCTTTCATGCGTCTCGTCAGCAAAAGATATCGCTCCCAGACTGGGTTTCGCAGATTGGCGAAACTGAACCCAGTATATATTTCACTGATCGATCAGGGAGTCTCTGTAAAGACTGCTTATCCTTAGCTATTGATGAAGTGCCTATTTTGAATGGTAAATCACCTGTCGAAATCTACCGGGAGTTCTCCGAGAGCTTCAAATCAGTGTTCTCATCCTTCATGGGATCCACCATTACGGTAATTATGAGAAACTACATTGTTGGTTATTTTTTAATTAGTTTCACCGCTGTTAATGGAAGGTTTATGAGAAAAGGGGAGGTGGTTTTTCTTATTTCATATGCAAGTTGAATCAGAGTGAAATGAAGGTGTTCGTTTTCTGCTTTCCGAAGTTAAAATCTTTCTAATGTAGGAAAGATTTGGAAGTTGGAACAAATACAATCTAGCTTCATTCCCTCACCTCACCTTCTCCTCCATCCCATCCTCTCTCTTGTGCTCCTAATTTGACCTAACAAAACTGGCTAGGCCTCAATTGTTTGACCCAATACCAAAATGGAGGAAACGAGCTTAACCCGCGAACAGAATGGATACCACTCTATTACTTGAACTGAATGTTTTTTATTACGTGCTACAGTTTTTCCACAAAACAGTTGATAATAAACAACCCAAAAATGACCCGGCCCACCCGACTTGACCCAAATTATGCTTAACTCAAAACTGACTGGCCCAAATTGATTCGAGGTGGTTGACCCGTTTGCCAGGTTTTCTTGTGATGTATGCAGATGATACGCCTTCATGTTCTGAAATTTAATCCACAATACGGTCTTATTTTAGCTTTTGTGTTCTGAAATTTATTTTGCTATTTTTCTCTTGTCAGGGCATCACAGTTGGTCTTGGACCTGAGGGTGAGCTACGTTACCCGTCATGTCATTACACAGCTACACCTACCGATCAGACAGGGGTTGGAGAATTTCAATGCTACGATAAGTACGCTGAACTAGAGGGACATCCTCTGTGGGGACTTGGAGGGCCTCATGACGTTCCTGCTCACAACGAGCCTCCGTCTGTGAACACCTTCTTTAAGAACAATGGTGGATCTTGGGATTCATCTTATGGCGACTTCTTCCTGTCGTGGTATTCGAGCCAACTTCTTGCTCACGGAACCCGTATGCTTTCCCTTGCATCGTCCGTGTTCAGTGACATTCCGGCGACTATTTCTGGGAAGTTGCCGCTGGTGCATTCTTGGTATCAGACACGATCACACCCTTCTGAACTGACTGCTGGATTTTACAACACGGATAAAAGAGATGGGTATGACGCTGTGGTGGAGATGTTTGCCAAGCATTCATGCCACGTCATATTGCCAGGAATGGAGTTGTCGGCTGAGAACAGAGCAAATGGGTCCAGTCCCAGGTCGTTGCTCGCGCAAATCAAGGGCTCTTGTGGGCAGCATGGTGTGGGTGTTAATGGCCAGAACTCATTGGTTTCAGGACCAAGGGAGTTTGATGAAATACGAAGAAATCTGTCAAATGACGATGATGTTGCTGTTGATTTATTCATGTATCAAAGGATGGGAGCTGCGTTTTTCTCGCCAAAACATTTCCCTTTGTTCTCAGCATTTGTTCGTGCGCAGAACCAGTCGGATTTGGATGTCGATGATTTGCCAGATAATGTAAGCGTAGAATGTGTAGGAGCGAATTCAGAAGCCAGGGTTAATCGTCAAGTACAAACAGCGTAAACTAGCCTGTTTTAGAAGGGAATCATGTACTCAATAGATTATGTATTCCATGTGGTCGACGTAAATAGTATTGTTAATTGTGTCAAGTAAAGAACGTGTAATGAGAAGTACTCCGTATATAAAATATCCACAAATAGAACATGTCTTAAACAAACACAATGAATAACATTTGTTCTCCCTTTTTCTCTCAACATTCTAAAAGCCTAAACATCTTTTACACCAAAAGTCCACCTATCACTTTTAAAAAGTCCCAATATGTTTTGTTTTCTTTTTGATGGTAAAAAGACAACAAAAGCACGCTAGCATGTTATTTCAGCTGCCCCACACTCCCACCTGAAGTCAATTAACACTTCATGTCCTACTAATGCTCATACAAATGGCCATACTTAGTGTAATAATTAAATGTGATTATACTTTTTTGTATATATTTCTTTTAATTATAGTTATTGATTACTCGCTTCCATTTTGTATGTTCTTCTCACTTTCTTTTTGGTCTCATTTTATTTGTTCTTCCCCTTTTCTTTTTGGTCTACATCTAATGGTTTCTATATTTTATAGTCCCACATTTTTATTCTACTTCTAATCTTCACCCTACAATTTTACATCCTTAGAGCACCCACAACCAAGGGTCTCCCTTATTTTCTTTAAATACTCCCTCTCCTCTTATATTTCTTACACGTTATCTTCTCTATCTTCCACATCGTTTTCCACTAACTAAAACTTTCCTTATAAATTTTTACCATATTTTTCCTACAACCAAAAGTTTTCCCCTTCTCCTATCTTTTTCACTTTGACCCCACATTTTATACCAAGAGTTAAACGTGGGGCCCACTTGTAACAAAAAAAAAAACAAAAAGTGGCACAAAGACCGTAGAAGGGTGCACCCAATTTTTTGGGTTTTCCCTTTCCTTAAGTTTCCCCTCCTTAATTTTTGCAACCATGAGACAAAACTTTTAGAGGAGAGAGGTAGTATAAGGGAGCAAAAATCTCATGGTTGTACATGCTCTTACTCCCTCTATTTCAATGAATAAGCCACATAGGGAATTGAAAAGTTAAGGGTAATATTGATTGTTTGGTTGAGTGAGGTCTATTTTAAAGAATAAAGTGTGTGATATTTTGGTAAAATGAATATATTGGTAGGAGTAAAAGTGTTATTTTGATGTATAAAGTTGTCTAAAATAGTAATGAGGCTAAATGAGTGAAATTTCTGAAAAAATGAAAGTGAGGCTAATTGAGTGAAATAAAGGAAGTATTTTTTACCCAAAAATCTTATGGGAAGAACCTACCAAATGAGAGGGAGTACTCCCTTCATTTCATCATCAAATTTCTATTTAATTATTTTATTTCTCATAAACATCAGAAAATCATGGTGAAATGGAGGGAATAATATGGAGTATTTATGTATATACTATTATTTGTAGAAATGTGAAATATAGAGATATGATGAACATCAAAAATGATGAGTATGTCTTGTGAAAGACTATATTTCACTATGCTAGTCAAAGACGAGTCTCTAATGCGTATTTTGTCAACATACGGTAATTATGACCATTACTCTCTCCATTCTTCTCAATTAACTAAAATACCAGAACTTTTATACCTTACAATAGTAGTCACATTTTATTTTAGGCGAAATTGCAAATAACTACCTTTTAAAACCACTTTTTTTCAAATAACTACCTTTTATAATTTTTTTTTTCAAATCACTACCTTAAAACGTATTTTTGTTTTCAAATCAATACCAGTTCCCCGGAAATCTCATTTAACTCAAAAAAATAAGGATGAAAAGTGCTGAAAAGTGAAAGAATCATTGTTTGATTGAATAATATGAGAGAAAAAATTATAAACAATGAAAGAAATTTTAGGTAAAGAGGTAAAGAGGATGAAATGAAGAGGTTAAGTTAAATAGAGGAAGAAAGGTTAGATTAGGGTAGAAGGGTAGAATGGGTATTTGACATGAGTGTTTCAAATAAAAGGCAACAAAAATTTTCAAAGTGGTCGGAATTTGATAAAATATAACGTTTTCCTAACCCAGATTGATTTGAAAACAAAAATACGTTTTAAGGTAGTGATTTGAAATTTTTTTTATAAAAGGTAGTTATTTGAAAAAAAGTGGTTTTAAAAGGTAGTTATTTGCAATTTCGCCTTATGCAAAGTGAAAGACTTTTTTATTTATTTTAAGGACTAAATAAAATAATGACAATTTAATTACAAAATATAAGTCAGACATGTACGACCATCAATAAAAATCATTACCCCACTATTCCCGCTCATCTTCTTCCCACAACCTGTTTTCTCATCACTCTCCTCTGTCTTTACACTACAACTTTATTCATTTTTCCCGCATTAAAAACAATGTGTGCTGAAGCAGTGGCGGAGTGAGAGAGAGGGGGCGTCTCGTAAAATTCTTTTTAAAAAAATTGCTGAAAGTCGTCGGTCCAAAGTTGGGTTAGTTTTGAGGTCATAAGACATGGGGTATGATCAGCTTGTGTCCATGGTGACAAATTACTTAAACACGACCACAACCTCGCATCACAGCAATGTAGTGTCGATGAATTTGTTCGTTGCACTTTTATGTGCTTTTATTGTTATCGGTCATCTTTTGGAAGAATATCGTTGGATCAACGAGTCTATTACTGCTCTGATCATCGTAAGATCACTATCTTCTTCTTAAATCGTGACTACTTTTATCAATAATACATTAGTGATCATAGTTTATATATACACAAAGCACAATACGCGTTAGACTGTCCAACATAAGACGTATGTAGTATTTGCTTATTTGCTTTATCGATTGTTTGGTTCGAAAATTTAAAAACGACGATTGTACGTATGCACAGGGTTTATGTACAGGAGTGGTGATACTACTAACATCAGGAGGGAAGAGTTCTCGAATATTAGTGTTCAGTGAAGATCTTTTCTTTATTTATCTTTTGCCTCCTATCATTTTCAACGCCGGGTTAGTCCTTTTCAACTTCTAATTATTCTTTTTTAAGATTTATATTTGTATAATTCACCATTTCACTTGAATGATACAAAATCGAGTAAATCTTCTAACCAACGGTACGCTACAATCTAAAAGATTCAAGGGTTACAATAAGCGTAAGGTTATGATCACTAAACGCGCGTAGTACATCTTCTTTTCGTTAAATTCTGATTTCGCTTACATTATTACATATATACGTTATTCCACATGTCGTGCTCAATTTCACCTAAACTTTTTTTCTCGCTTAATTCACGTTAACGTGTCATTATCCTTGATTATCCTCAGGTTTCAAGTGAAGAAGAAACAGTTTTTCCGGAACTTCATTACAATCATATTGTTTGGTGCAATTGGCACACTAATCTCTTTTGCTGTAATATCATTTGGTACGGCATATAACATTTTCAATACTTAAAAACTTACTTCGTTATCGAAATACTGTATAAATTTTGCTATGTCATTATGCATTCTAATCTTTCGGTGTTGTGTGACTCAGGTGCTATGCATATATTCGAGAAATTGAACATCGGTTCTCTCAGATTGGTCGACTATTTTGGTAACACCACGCTCCAAAATGATTAAATTTTCTCTTTCGTGAAAAGGCCAGCCACACGGACAGTTTTAAACAATAGTGTTGCGGGTTTTAAACCTTTCAGATTAAATATGAACACATTCATACCCTTCTTATTCCACGTCTTCTAATCGTTTTTCGACTATCTTTACCTTCAGCAATCGGGGCAATCTTTTCCGCAACAGATTCAGTCTGCACATTGCAGGTATTAAACCAGGAAGAAACACCTTTGCTCTATAGCATGGTTTTCGGGGAAGGTGTAGTCAACGATGCAACATCAGTCGTGTTATTCAACGCGATCCAGAACTTTGATCTGTCTCACATTAGTTCAACCGTCTGTTGGCAATTTGTTGGCAACTTCTTTTATTTGTTCGTCACTAGCACCATGCTTGGAGTTTTTGTAAGAATTTCCCCCTGTTTACCAGGTTTCAGATGCTACGGAAAATGTAATGTCGACGTGATCTTTAACTTTTTTTGACGTTCTGCAGGCTGGATTGTTCAGCGCTTACATAATCAAGACACTCTATTTTGGCAGGTAGGAAGTATTCCTGCTTAGTATTCAGTACTCCACGCGTTTAATGAGCAAGTCTTGGGGAATACGGCTTTACAACAATAAATTGGAAGAGTTAAATAAACAAAACGAATTAATTACGTAGTTAAAACATAAACGAAAAGGGGGCCTTACATTATTTATAGTGATAAACCATCTTTTCTGATTCTGCGCTGATTCTGCGCGTATTGATTTTGTTTGGCCAAAAAGCCATTCCTTACAACACCGTCTTACATCTCGTTTCTCTGAATTCAGGCACTCTACTGATCGTGAGGTCGCTCTTATGATGTTGATGGCGTATTTCTCATATATGCTGGCTGAAGTAAGCCCTTAAGAATTGTCATTTACTGGATGAATAGCCCTCTAGCAACCAATTATATACTCCCTGCACTTCGTTTCTCATAGTCGAGAACCGCATGACTAGTCTTTTGAGCTGACACAGTTAACCTTGTGTCGCAGTTATTTGACCTAAGTGCGATTCTCACAGTATTCTTTTGCGGAATAGTTATGTCACACTATACATGGCATAATGTGACCGAGAGCTCAAGAGTGACAACCAAGTACGTAATCTCGACAGCAATACTCTTTCTCTCAAAATTCCCTTATCTGAACAAATTCTGAGACATTTTTTTTTTCCAGACACGCTTTTGCAACACTCTCATTTGTTGCGGAAATATTTATCTTCCTTTATGTTGGCATGGATGCCTTGGACATTGAGAAGTGGCGGGTTATCAGTGACAGGTAAGTTTATCGACAAATTCACACTTCTCTATTCAAAAGCTTCGGAATTGTCATCCATGTCCTTCCATATATTTCCCTGCAGTCCCGGAACATCACTCAGCGTGAGCTCGCTGCTATTGGCGCTCGTTCTGTTAGGCCGCGCAGCATTTGTCTTCCCGTTGTCGTTTTTATCCAACTTAACCAAAAAATCCGCCAGAGACAAAATCAATATTAAACAACAGGTACACTTTTCTACCTTCATTTCCGAGTATATTACCATCTACAAGTTTAACTTTCTTTGCATGTGTTCACGGTTCCTGCTCTTTCAGGTAACAGTTTGGTGGGCTGGTCTCATGCGAGGCGCTGTTTCCATGGCACTAGCTTATAACCAGGTATTCTAGTAGATTCCATGCTTCTGAAAAACAGCTGTGACACCAAATCGTAAAAATACTTACGCCTCATTTGTTTATCATCTCATTTTTTTCCCCTCTGCATTTCTTTACAGTTCACAAAATCAGGACACACGCAATTGCACGGGAATGCAATGATGATCACCAGTACCATCACCGTCGTTCTCTTCAGCACAGTGGTACGATATTCACAAAGTTTCATATCATCTGATGTTCGGTACTCTGTTCAACCATGTCAAAAACTGTTGTGGTGTTGAACTTGTGCAGGTGTTTGGAATGATGACGAAACCCTTAATACAGCTGCTGCTTCCCACAGCAAATCACATTGTTGATCAGTTCGACCCAGCATATCCAATGTTATCAGTGCCACTACTGGGTTACGGGAATGATTCGGATGCTGCCCTAAGTAGTCAGATACTAGGCACCCCTACCAGTTTCCGAATGTGTTTAGCTACGCCTTCTCACACGGTCCATCATTTCTGGCGAAAGTTTGATGATGCCTTCATGAGACCTGTTTTCGGCGGCAGGGGATTCGTTCCCTTTGTTCCAGGCTCACCAACTGAAGAAATTCCACATCAATGGAAATGAACAAAGGATACCAAGGCATGATACCGAAGTCTGACCTCAATAGACGGAGAAATTTGGTCAAATCTTTTTAGTCTTGCATTGCATGGGCAATGGTTCATGACTGCACCTCTGGCAGGCAGAAACGAGAATTTCATAGCGTTTCAACGCGTTGCGACAGAGTTAGCCGAAGATTCTTACAGCTCCTAGTTCATTCGGGTGTTGGCATACATGATCAACTCCGGTCATCCTCTCGGTGTAGGATGATACATTCAGAGTCGGATCACAGCCCATGTAGGGCTTTTGGGTTTATGATCATACATGTATTATTTGATGACGGAAACATCCGCCTTTGCTGATGATTGTAGGCACATGACTTGTACTCTTACTACATGGCCCATATGAGCAATGCATCAAATGAAAGCCTAGACTGGGCAAGCTTTTGAGATTGATCTGATATCATAACAAATGAAAAAAGAGAGCCACGGAAATTTGACTAAAAAAGAGTCAATTCTTGAAAAATATACCAATATAATGTGTAAAATTCGGTATAATACAACAAAACTTTTGCAACTCGGGACGTACTTTTCTCTTTGAGAATGGCACAGAAAACCAAAATTTGCATTTTCGCCAAACAGGTAAACCAAAAAATTTCAAAGAATTTACTTAACGTATTTATAGCCTATAAAATCCCACGACTCACTAATATTTCCCATATACCCCCCAACTGTAAGCCACTTCCGAGAACAGTAAAGTACAATTAACTTCTGCAAGACTATTGCATAAGGTACCCCAGAGTCAAGCAAATAAGTGCCACCATACATACATACAGCAGAGGAAATCCCATATGAATCGTCTTTCCTCGTACTCTCCTCTTCGTCAATGCCTGCAAATGAAAATAGCGTCCAACAATCAGAACACTGTTGATGGAGGTAAGACATTGACGAGGTTATATGATACAAAAGTTATCTTATAATACTATCCATTATGAAAATAGCATCATTTCAGGCTTAAATATTTATACTTTCATCGATCTTATTCAAGTATTAGTGTCAGCATAGTTGACCAAGAAATGAAAAAGTCTGAGGAAAGTAGTTGTTAAGAAAGGAACTCACTAGTTCTCGTTTGACCATGTCCTTCTCTTGAAAGGCTTTCGTCTTCTCGTCTGTTAACTTCACAGCAGTTTGCTCAGCCTGCAAAAGAAGTTCAATTATCTCCTAATCTATGTTAGGAGCAGAAACAGAAAAGGGTAATGATTCACAGTTTAAATCAGCTAACTGTCGTAAATTCAGATGAAGGAAACCTCGGCTAGCTTTGTTTCCATAACATCCAGTTTTGACCTGTATTCCTCCAGCTCTTTGTTTAGCAAGTCTTCCATCTCAGACTTTAGTGTTGCTCTCACCCCCGCATTCTTAAATTCTCTGTCATCAATAGATTCAAGATCTAGTGTACGCTCAGGCAATATTGTCTCTGATACTCTGTTCGATTTCAACTCCTCCATAGGCTTTGTAATCTTACCATCTTCTGCTTCCGACGCTAGCTAGCATAATCAACAGAAATATTTTAAGCAGTCAGAACTCAAGAAGTACTATTTTTAATTTTTTTTAAAAATGGTCAATTTTTGTTTGCTCATATACTGACACTGATTCAGAATTAAATCATTTGTTTCAGCACGATTTTTGAAAAGAGGATACGTAAGTTGTGGGGCTCACCTTTTGTTACCTTATATAAGAATTTTGTGAGTAGAGTTTAATCAAAATAGAAACATTAGAAATGAATTAATCATCCAAATAATAAAATCAAGTTAATTCACTGAATTAGATGGAGTAATAACATGAAAAACAAAATGTGATTGTGTAGGATCACTCATATAAACCGAATTTTGTGTTTCTTCGATCACATAAAATCATTATTGTGTAGGAAGTTTGGTTTTTCTTTATTAACTAGGTATTTCGACAAATTTTTAATGTACCTTCTGTGATGGGGGAAAATTTTCAACACCGGTGGGGACTTTATCTTTTTGACATGTATCATTTGACGAATCTTGATTTGTGACTCCATTAACAGGCACAAGCACTGGGGACTGAGAGTACATAAGGATCACGCGCATTTTCTTCTCCTCCGTGCGTCTTCCAGAGACTTTAGAGAACTGCCAAAAAAAAATCCATAAATAAGCTGTTCCGCAATGTCAAAAACTTTTCAAGGATGAAATTATACCATTTCAGATGTGAGGTCGTCTTCTACTGTTTCACTTGGAACAACAGTGCTTTGAACTAGGAACTTGTCCTTACACTGCAAGTCAAGCGAACCGGCACGCTGTACTTGCATAGTAACTGCATTTGACGACGACATTAAAAATTAGTCACTGCAAACTTTGGCTTTGAATAACATTTTTCGTTCTAAGGATTGTTGCAATGAAAAGACAGGAAAGGGGAAAAAAACCACAGAAATATAAGAAAGAAAAATAAATCGCAAGCATAACAATAAAAAAATAAAAAAAAATAAAAATAAAAAAAGGAAATCAGTAAATTCAAATCGAGTAGACAGTATCTACAGAAATGAAGACAATAATTTTTTAGGAGTATATACTTAAAGGCCTCATTTTATTTTAGCATATGAGGTGATATCACCTCTAACCTAAGAGTTCGTATGAACTTTGTAGAGCTTATCGTGAAGTTCAAAGACATCTAAGTGAAGGTCTAAAACTTCCTAGTCAAACAATTGAAGTGTAACAAAAATTTTCATGCACTTAAGTTTGATGAACTCGAAAACTACAATTAGTCTCTATTAAAACGGTTAATCTGTTTTCAACTAAAAGTGGGGCAATTAATATGGTGTTATAACGGAAGAAAGATGAACAAAGAAAATGAACGGAGACAAATAACTCACATATTTATGTGGTTCACTATGACTCTATGAACGTGAACAGAGAATTTGTGAGAAAACTAAGCACCACTATTTTATCCTACTTATTGTCCACCGTCAACATACGGCCTAGATTCAAATATATAAAGAGTGCTCATACTAGGTAGCGGGATTTATGGACCAATTTACAACGCCACATCCAGAGAAAGATTTCACTTGAAAAACAATATATAAACCTTAAACTAAGAACCTAGTAACCTGAAGTTGAATACCGTATAACAATAATCCATATCTATGTCACAATTGACAATAACGAACCAAAATGTGAGCGGATTTGATCAGGCAATTACATGTATCCAATCTAGAAACGGAAATGCTCACAATCAATGTCGTAGATCAGGTTATGTAGTAATATTAACCACTGTTGCTGCCACCACTACAGCTAGTTTCACTGCCAAAAGTCACTTAATATTGAAGCATACCAGGGCACAGTGACAGGCTGACATCCCGTATTGCCACTCATCAATTGATCGATATAATTACATTAACCCCATTACAACAAAGTCAGTATAAACTACACACACCATATGGGTTTGAGAATCATAATCGCTTAACCGTCTGATGTCTTTAATCGCAGTTCGACAAACAGCCAAAGTATAACTATCCCTTAGATTTCAAAGTATACGATGGGGAGAATCAAATTCCTTCAGTTTTCAAAAAACATTCAGCATCCCCAGCAAAAATGTTTGTTGAAGGAAATCACTATCCTCCTCTTCTAGTGTCTCCTTCCATAATTACTCGGTCCGTACACTTACACTTCCTTCTGTTGGAGGTAATTGAGAGGAAGAAAAAAAGATATTTCATAACCCTCCAATTTAAATGTTAATGCTTAAGAGCGATTTCAGGCTAAGATGATGTTAACCTAGAGGAAAATATCGATCCAACCAATTCCAACGTACTAAAGGACGAACCTAATCATCAGAAGCAGATTGGCATAACTAGGGTGTTAAGGTAAGTTAGATAGTGACTGCTATTTGTTGGAAGCCTACTAACATTATACTTGTAGATTGAGGTTTATTCGATGAATAGCTAGATAGCACTATGATCGAAAGCATGAAACTCCGTAGCAATCATTCCACGTGTTTAAAGTTTAAATAGCCTTTATGTCTTCTTATTACCCAAAAACATTATACTGACAACCAAACAACTTAAAAATACCCGCTTTCTGCTATTCAACTTCTAATCAATATTCTTGACATAGCCAACCAACTTATTCTCATAAGGCAAAACAAAAGCATACTAAGTCAACCCCCATACTTCTTACATTATCTAATACGGCTATCTCAGGTTCTGCAATTCGATGAAAGAATAAGAACCTGTAAAATCACATGTTCCATTTGGCTCGATGATCCCAACATTAGGCCGCACGCAATATTTCTTGGGAGACGTAGTTTTCACCTGCCATCACATGATTCAAAATAGCGAATAAAGAAAATGCCACACAAAAAAGAAAAGATAACATCATAAATTTCTTTTATGTTTGCAATATCTCTTCTTTATTCCAAAAGTGTATTTTAAATTGATCTGGAAACTGGAAAGCATGTATCAGAGTGACAAGAGAAGAAATGAGATACTACTGTAGGCGTATCAAATATTTTAGGTATATACTCATCGTAATACAAGAGACGATTGTCCTACCTTGAAAGCAAGAAACTGATCTGTTTTATTGATGAGTTGAATTGAGCAGGAACTCTGTTTCTTCGCTTCAACTGGATGGGAAGATCGTGTGTATTAGTCATACCTCCAAAGAATCTAGACACAAAAGGACTTCTAACAACAGCTCTAATTACCAACCATTGCATTTAACAGACTAAAGAGGTTAAACACGGACTTTTTTTAATTTTTCTTTAACTTGATGAAACAAATTAAACTTTTCCATTTAGCGAGACATTATAAACTGTTGAATGTAAAAAACTAGTGGTGAATGGTGATGAAAATATTAAATCTCCATGCGCATATATAAAATCATACAATGAAGCACAACATCAAATCCAAAACACTGTAAAAAGTTGCAGCATAACGACACGTAGGCTGAACATACAAACAAAAGCACCTGACAACTACAGCGTAAATGAATTCCTAATGTTTTCTCCTTTACCCTGACAAAACAAGGGCATACATCAATGCATTGGAAGGCATTTGGCGGCCTACGGCCACCACCCGTGTTAGATAGAGAAGCTAACAAGAACGACAACAAGTCAAAACAACTGATACAGAGTACTTCATGACAAAAAGGAGCATAGCCATTTTAATGACCTAAAATGAACATTGCTTTGGATGACTAATACAGTGTACTTCATGACAAAATGGAGCATAGCCATTTTAGTGAGGCATATAAGATAGACAAGCTCACTACTGGGTCAAAATTTCACTTTCTACAGGACAACTGATAAGCGGTGATTCCAAGGCGTGGCTCACAAGCAACAAGGCTGCCATCGTCAACATGTGCACAAATCTAGAGACATCATAATTGATACAATAACACTAGAGCTTCCAGAGGTCATCTAGAGCAAAGTGAATGTTAGCACCGCAATCTCATTTCATCAAAATTTAAGGAATCTAAACACGGTTTCCATAGGCCATAGCTTCATTATAAGAAGTCAGCTGCGGAACCCAATATTCTTGATTTCAAACATAGAACATGCGTATCTCCTTGAATCAAAAAGATCAAGATTTACCCTCACAAACAGCCAAGTCACATAGGCCAAAAAGATACAATGCAATACACACCATGATAACAGGCTAACAAACATATTAAGTCACACATGCAATAATATAACTTCCAGAATTAAGCATACCAGTGAAACGAAGTTCACGAGGCTGAACCTCCAATAACTCTGAACTCATTGATCCCTTGTCAGCATAACCACAACCACACCCACCTAGAACACAGCCATGAAAATACACAAAATAAATCAAGTATTCATTATAGACATGTAAATATACAAACATGAACAAAGTGACGAGGACTACATAGACTTCCACCATTGGCAGCTTAGTTTTAAAAGGCGCGAGCCACACCAAATCAAAGATGACCAGTTGCAATGCAAAAGAGCAAGTCTTTTGTACACAAGGCGCCGTACATTTGGAAACAATCTTGCATCCTTCGAGTTAAATTTCAGGCAACAACACCCATTGCCAAAACCCAAAGGAGTAAAAGCAAGTATGATATGCCAAGACAAGCAACATAATGAAGCATCTAGACGAATTAAATTTGGGAATTGCATCGTAGTGTAGCTTGCTAACCGTGCGCCTTTCTAGAAGGCGCGCCTAAATTGCCTCGTAATGTTTTGTCTAGTGCCTCATTCAAGGCACACCTTAAGCGCATTTGAGGTGCGCTTTTCTAAATAAATGCAAGATTACCCATTTGATAACAACACACATAGACTTCATTAAGTGATCCTTTATAACAAAAAGAAACAGAAAAAAACCAACGACTTCAAAAAGTTATGATTTGTTGGTATGCAAAACCCATGAAAGTATTAACCCAAAAACAAAATACCCTTTTATATCCATCTACATGAACACTATTAATTAAGTGATAAAAGTCAATAATACATTAACCCAAAAAACAACACAGATGATAAAATATCAGTGGATGAAACTACGTGAAGATATGGATGAAATTCATCAACCTAATTGATTAATTAATTAATTAATTATTCATGGCAATGAATATCAGGAAGAAGTAATATATATGAAGAAATACAATTAAAAAAAAAAAAAAAAAAAAAGGGAAACTCACGTAGGATGATTAATGGGAGCGATGATATAGTGCAGCCAGAATTAAAAAATGAAAGAAGAAAAATAAAAGAGAGAAAAGAGGTGATGATCGTCGTATGTTCAACGAGAGAGAGAGAAAGAAACAAGAGTTATGTAAAGGGATTACATTACATATAATTTACATTACATTACGATTACGGTCGTGGAGATGCAGTCATTGCACCGTTCAATGTGGCCCGTCTCCAACACATTCAATATTCAATATACTCCATCCTCCGTTTCGATCATTTGTATAACTTTCATTTTCAATTTTTTTTTTTATATTTTTAGTTTCATACAACTAAAAATTTATAAAAATTTTGTATTCATAATGTGCTCGATAAGATAATTGATAAGAGCGAAGAACAATTCTTGCCCTATGTAGGTTTTTGTTAGAGTATATATATAATCGATCTTGGGCCTTCAACCATCAGTTTAAGCTTTTGGTTGAGTTGGTTCCTAACGTGGTATCAGAGCCTTGTGACAAAAGGTCACGGGTTCGAATCTCACCACCCCTCACTTAATTTCAAAGTGCGTGAGGGGGCGTGTTAGAGTATATATAATCGATCTTAGACCTCCAACCATCAGTTAAGTTGGTTTCTGACAGATTTTTATCTTTCAAGTTAATTTATAAAGAAATGTTTGAGATGTTATAGTAAAATTTACTTATGATTGTACAATGTATTATCTTATTTTTGTATTATTTTTTCCATCTTTACTTTTTCCGTAGTGATTTGAAATTTTTGATTACTTAATAGTGTATGTCATATAATTTCCTTTTTTGATGCGTTTATCAATAATACTACGGAGTAATTCATATTGGAGTCGTCTAACACTAAGAATGTTAGACGGACTCTTCAATCTAGGAGTGAATAAAATCTAGGAAATAAATATACCCATGAGTTAGTGTACATTATATTCCCTATATGTCATAGAAAAACTAAAAATTGCCATTAATAATATCCTATTCCCTATATTTATGTGGAGAAACTAAACAGTCATTGCAGTTTCCTTTTTCAATTGACCGATATAATTCTTCCTCTTTCTCCCTCTTTTCAGTTTCCCTTCTCTTTCCATTTTCATTTCTTCTTCTTTCAAATTCACTTCTTTCTCACTGTAAACTTTCTTTTGCATTATCGTCCTCCACCGATTTCATTTCCTCTTTAATTTTATATTTGTACTCGTCATGAAGAGGAAAGCAAAAGTGGTTGAGGTCTCTGAAGAACCTGTCGAGAGAGGTATTTTTCTTTTATTTTTTTTTTCTTTTTTTTTTTTTATTTTTTTTTATTTTTTTGTTGCATGTGGTTAGACCTGTCAAACGGGTCGGGCGGGCGGGTTTCGGGTTCGGGTAACTATTATACGGGTAACATACGGGTCGGTGTATTTCGGGTTCGGGTAGTATACATGTCGGGTGTACACGGGTTCCAGGTCGGGATAGGGTCAAAATACGGGTTAATCAACGTATTTTTTTTCGTTTTTTGGTATAACAGTTTAATTTTCACTAAAAAAAACTACTCTCTTCATTTATAGTCAAACTTTACATGATGTCAAAACACAAATATTAAGATTAGTAAAAGTTGTCCCTTGTAACTATACTTCATTAATCATTAGTGGGTGAATTACTAATGTGAAGACTTTGGGTGGTACACTGGTACTGATACGTCATACGTATTTCACTATTTCCCTCCCAAATTTAGAATTTGGAATCACTTATTTCTCCCCAAATTTATTCCTTGATTTTACATCCCACCAAATAAAAAAATTTAAACTTTTCAGCTTTCATCCAAATGCATTATTTACACTTAAAAATATATCATTTTCTTTTTCTCATTTTTCTCATTTATTCTCCACATAATTCATAATGTCAAATGTAACTAACAAACACTATTAAAATGATTGATTCTATAATTATTGAATAATAAAGCTTATAATTTAAGTGAAAATTTTCAATTGTGAAAAATTTATTAGGTGTGAAATGTTTAAAATTAATTTGTACGGAGTAGTAGAAATTTTACATGTAAATTGAAACCGATAAAGACATTTTATATATAGGAACGTAAGTTTTGTGACTCAACGGGTTAACTCGCTACGGGTCGGGTTTTGACCCATTGTTTTCGGGTCATTTCGGGTTCGGGTAGATTTTGGGTTCGGGTCGTAAAAGGCAGGTTTACTTCGGGTCATTTACAGGTCGGTTTCGGGCGGTTTATCGGGTCGGGTCAGATGTTGACAGCTCTACATGTGGTATATACGGTTGGTAAATAAGAATGTTCAACTTTGAATGTATAGGAAAGTGAAAGTGAAGAAGCAATTGAATCTGAAGAAGGTGATAGTGAAAATGATGAAAATGGTGATGAAGACAATGATGCCGATGAGGACGAAGAGAATGATGAAAATGGGAATGAAGAGAATGCGGAGGAGAATGGGGATGAGGCGACGGAAAAGAAAAGGAAGTCGTGGTATGTGATTACTGCCGTCGTTTAATTTGGTGACCTAATATTGCTAATTTGTGACCTAATTTCGTGAATTTGGGGGGTAATTTACTGCAGTCTGATTATTCTAATTTTGTGACCTAATTTGGCTAATGTGTGATTTCAATTTGTGTATTGGTGACCTTATGTGCTATAGGCATGTAGGCTTGTTCGTTAAATGTTAATTATGTAAGTTCGCTAATTTGTGACCTTAATTAGACGATTTGTAAAGTGGTTAACATCGTTGGTGTTGTATAAGTTTCTGTGACGTAAATAGGCTAACTTGTGATGTAAATTCGCGGACTATTAACCTTAATTATTTCGGTGATGTGCTTTAATTTTGGGACCAAAATTAGAGTATTTTAGAGGTGGATTAATACTTTCGTGTTTTTAAAATATTGGTGAAACGAGTTATTTTTCGTATATGTTATTCTTCGTTGTTATTGTGTTCCTAAATAACATTACAATAACGTTATATGTAGCCACCAGTTGCACATTTGTTGTCACTTTCTGTGTAAAAGTGTTACTGAACTATGCTTAGGATTCTGAAACTGATTTTTTGGTAACCTAAATTGGCTAATTTGTCACCACAAATGGTGCTTTTGTGACCTTATTCTTATAGTGCTGATTTTCTTTAATTTATGTAACCTAAATTGGCTAATTTGTGACCACAATTGGTGGTTTTGTGACCTTATTCTTGTAGTGGATCATTAGCAGCTATTAATTAGTTTGAATTTTGTTAATTCTGGTGACTAATAGTTGATTTTTGGTTGCTTTTCTAATTGTATTAGGAAATAGCGATATACGTTGATGATTAGTATTTGATAACAATGTTATTTTTTTGATGACTAATAGTTGAATTGTGGTCGCTATTTATTTATTTGTAGTCACGTTTTGTTAATTTATGGTCACTTTTATCAGAAGTGTAAGTGAAATACTATAATATGGTTATCTTTGGCATTGCTATGTAAAATTATTGACAGTATTTGCTATATTCTGGTCACTTTTTATTTAATTTTGGTTACTACTCCGTATATGTTAATTGTTGTTACAATTCGTTAATTCCTGGTCACTCTTGCAAATTTATGGTCTATATTTGTTAATTACATAAACCGCCTTTTAATTGTATTTCTTTGTGCTTTCTTGTAGGGCAAGCATAACTGTTGAGGCTTATTGTTTCCCGCGTGGACTTTTTTACCTTATTGATAAACTTACTCTAAACAAAAAGAAAGCGTGGAGGAGATTGGTTTTGAGGGATTGTTGAAGCTAAAGACCAAAAATCATTATAATGTTATGGTCCCATTCCTATTGGAATCATATCACAACAAAAGTCAAATGTTTTCCATTGATTCGATGAGTAATTGTATTAGGAAATAGCGGATTATCAATACTATTCTGTAAGTCGCCTACAAAGATAAAGGAAAACATAAAATTGTTAGACACATTATCAATACTATTCTGTAGTGGCACGATAGATTGAAAGTTTGTTGTAGGGACACCATTAGCTTATATATAGTGACTATTTGGTCAAACATATATATACACCGTTTCGAATGCTAAATCACAATTTTACTGACACAAAATTAAAACACAAAAAATGATAAACTTCAAATAAAATTTGACTCTAATGTAATACTCCCTCCATTCAATTCCATTCAGGGCATGATGTCATGGCACATTTGCCAACGCACGTTTTGTAAATTCGATATCTTTAGTTGTACATGATAAAAAATTATAAATTTTTGATATACTTATTGTATTTACGAAGACGAATTAAACAAGATCACACATGACTATATTTTCATTTATATATTTTACATAATTTCAAATATTCCTCAAACTTTCAAATAGTGCCAAATAGTGTAATGCCATGAATGGAATTGAATGGAGGGAGTATTGTTTTATATAATCAATAAATTATTTACAAAACATTAAAAAAAATAATAATCTTAATAACAAAATCAGATTGAAACCATACCTTCACTACAACATTCAACCTCTACATAATCACTTGCAAATTGATATTACAAATGATTAATTGGTGACTACATTTAGCTAGAAAGTGATGATATATGGTTAATATGTAACGTCTAATAAGAAATTTTGTACTAGGCTCGTCATCATCTTCAAGTAATGGTAATTCGTCTATGGGGTCATGGACACATTCTGGTTCATCATCAACAAGGGGAGGCTAATTTAAATCGAAATTCATTTTTGTAGATATTATGATTATGTGAAGATTATGTGGAGGAAGAAGAAACATTTCTTTATAGTTGGTGGTGGGTAAGGATGGGAATAATCATCAGCAATATTGAAGAAGGAGTTGATAGAATTAAAGAAAAAAAAAACTTAGATTCTCCTCCCATAAGTAGTTGAATTAATGAAAATTATAATTATTGTGTAATTGTTTTGTACGAGGTCCACAAGGATTGAGGATGAGTTGATTCAATCTAGGCCGTCTAACACTAACAAATTTGTTAGACGGTCCTATTTAAGTCTTATTGATCGTGGTAAAATACGTCTTTTAAAAACTTCTTATACAACTTATTTATTATTCGTCGTTGCTAGTTGAACTTTTTAAATAACATATCCGTGCAATTTGCACGGACATAACACTAGTAGGGGATTAAAGAAATGCAAGAAGAAAGATGTCTTCAAAGGAAACCGTTAAATTATACTCCGTACTCCATTAAACTGATCTCGTTATTAGAATCTAACAAACTCATCTAAGAAAGACAACTAAATACTCTTCAAAGTACACAAAATGTCACGAAAGCTGCTAAAACAGTCATCATCAGCTCCATAACCAAAGGACAATTTTGACATGCTGCTGAAGAATAAGACGGCAATAACGACGACGACAATGCAGACGGAGCAAAGGCGGGATCATTAAGTGCATCAGGATTTGGTGGGCTTAAACTTGCGGGTATTGTGGGCATCGATGACTCAGTCGGAGGAAGAACAGCGTCCCCTGCTGGTGTCGGGAAAAGCGGGTTTGTTTCCGGTGACAGTCCCGGGGAAATGTCTGGTGAAAATGCGGGTGATACAGGATCATTAAGTGCATCAGGATTTGGTGGGCTTGAACTTGCGGGTATTGTGGGCATCGACGACTCAGTCGGAGGAAGAACAGCGTCCCCTGCTGGTGTCGGGAAAAGCGGGTTTGTTTCAGGTGACAGTCCCGGGGAAATGTCTGGTGAAAATGCGGGTGATACGGAGATAGATGAAGACGCAACAGATTGTAAAGGAAGTGTCATAAGTGCCATGAACACTATAAATGACGCAAAATGCCAAAATGTGGACATAATTTTATAACCTTTGAAATTGATATGATATGATGGATAAATATATGGGCGTAAAATACTTACAGATCATATGATATTAAATAACAATGATTTATATGGTATTTAAAGAGGTAGAGGTGACTCAGGTGAGGTTATAATTGAGGATTAGGTAAGAAAAATGTTGGGAGAAGGTGAAAAGTTGTGTGCTACATTTTGGACTTTAGCTGTGACTTCTGCTTGCTTTTACAGCTTAATAAGTCTTACCGTAACTCACGGAGTTCTTTGATATTTTTTTTTTTTTTACAAATAAAAAGACGAGTACGATAAAGAAAACGAATGTTAATATGAAAACCAACTCAACTTGATCAGGAGACTCACTTTCAGACATTGGCACCGAAGTCGGTAATATCTCTTGCAGACTGTGACATGGTGACATGTGACTGTAAGCCTGTTTTGCTAGCTGACATTGACAACGGAGATCATCGGCATGAAATTTCCTGAACAAACGTCACAGAATTTTCAATCTCAACAAGAGTAAGAAAGACACTTTTCTATGGAGTTACAGATATAGAAGTATATGTTCTCGATATCATTTAATCCAACAATAAGAAACGGTAGTATACTAGATACAATCTTTCAAGTCCTCAACAATATTGATCTCAATGACAAACTGTAGTACTTCAATGGCAGCGTGGAAGTCGATCTAGTTCAGAGACAACAAGAGGGGCAACACCAGCTAACGCTGGAATATTTGATCTCTGAATCTCCGACACAATTGATTTGATTTTGGGTATTTCAGAGATGGCCATCGACAAAATCATAGCATGTGAAAAATACTGCCTGCACGAATAACCAAGAGAATGAAGCATTCTTAGGACTAATAACTGTGAATTCTTCTGAAGCGAGCTCTCGATGATGGAGCTGACTTTTCGAAGGTTTGTAAGAAAACCTGTTGTGCCTTCCCTAGGAGCCATTTTCAGAAGCAAAACAATACATTCAGAAGCTATATCAGCAACGTCGGTTTCTCGAGACATACACAGTTCCAACAGCACGCCAACGTTGGCACCAAAGTCAGCAATATCTCTCACGCATTGTTGCTGGTCAATAAGGGTATTCGACTCTCCGAAGCTATTTGACAAAAGATCTGGTTCTTTTGAATAGGAGACACCGTTCCTATTATATACCGACCTTAGAAGAAAAGCCCTGCACAAACCAAGGGTTGGCTCCACAAAATCTCCCATTTCCCGGGCATTCACAAATTCCAGAAGATTACCGATTTTCCGGACAACTTTTAATTGAGACAATGTTTTAGTTTCCAGTTCCGGAGCAGATGCCAGAGCTAAACAAAGCTTTACGTTGTTCACGTTTACACTAGCTAGGTCCCCAAGGAGGAATGTAAAGCACTGTTGGACAGCTCCGATATGCAGGATGTCAGAAACTTTAATGTAGTTGAACTCAACTAGCATTAGGAGCAGCTTTTGTGCATATATTGGGATAGGATCCTCATCTTCGACAAACAAGTGATACAGAGGGAGGAAATGCATTTTAGATATGGATTTCAATTCCTCTATTTGCTGCGCATCACTTAATGGCTCGTCCAGGAATACAACCATGACATCAAACAATATTTTTAAGCACAGAAATCTGGCATCACCGTCCTTGTTGCCCTTATATATCATACACAAGCGTGAGAGGATTTCACGGATAAAAACGTTAGGCCATTCAAGCACAAGTGACTGCTCTTCTACAATAGATTCGAGAACACGGAGGAGTGTTATCTGAAAGTCATCCCTTCCCTGTCACAGTTGGACACATCACAAGCGTTAAAGAGCAGTGTTAAATGTTTAGCTGAAAAGACTATACGATTAAAGCATTTTGGAGACAAGAAGTCTTGAAGAATTCCATTTACAAGTTAGAGAAATCTAACACATTGTAACATGATATTAAAGTAATGCGTTCACAAAAGTGTGTTTTCATGAAAACTAATAATAGCATTAAAATCATGGTCAACGAACGTATCATCCAAGAGGCCGCATGAACTTAGATGGTAAGTCTTTTAAAACGAAAGGAGTACAAAGAACTAAACAATTTTGCATGATTACAGAAGCAAATGTTTAACAGCAGAATTTACGCCACATACAATATAGGTGATTAAAATGCTGCAGCATTGGACGTTGGTAAGGCAAAATACAAGACAATAAGATACTGTTTAACTGATTATAGTGCTTAACAGATTGTAGGTAATCTGAATAACGTTCAACAAGGCAAAAAAATCAAAACTGGCAGACAAGAGAGCAGTACTGTGATAACGAAATGACTGATTGTAATCGCTTACCTGAAACGGGGATTCCACGAGTTTGACCAAGTTTGCCAACTGCTGCAGGACCTGATAGCTAACAACTTTGTGTTTGAACGACGTACATCCGAGAAGGTGGAGAACTACAGGAAACAAGTGCATGTTGGTTTTCGGAGTTGTACGACTACTTAAAGCAGCACCGTGACCATGTCGTCGACCTCCCATAATTTGATTGATGTCATTTGTGATCGTCTCTAGCAAGCCAGGCACAATATGCGCCACGATATTCACAAATGCATCAAAACACTGCTGCAAATAGCTGTTCTTTTCTTTTGTTAGTCGGTCCACTGTGGAGAGAAATTTTGCATTGCAGAAAAAATGAGGCAACCATCTCCGACCATTTTTACAAAGCAAAGCAGCAAAAACAAGAGCTTTTCCTCGTAAAACTTCACTTCCTTGCTCAATAAGACTCACGAGGCTTGGGACCAGATTTTTGTCCTCCACCAGAGGCATTAGGTAGCGACCAATATTTGTGAACATATGACTACCAAGCATGGCCATATTCAAGAGATTTAGACTGATCTGTTGCTCACGTGGACTTCCTTTAACAAGAGCTGCTGCAGTGTCCTTGAGCGACAGCTTTTCGATAACAGATTGAATACTAGACGGATTGAACCGAACCAATCGCACTAAACAAGACCCGGCAGTTAGCCTTACACTTTCTTGTTTTCCCACAGCTCTAAAAATATAGCAAAGATTGCTGATAATGTCGTGGCTGGTGAAACGAGCTACCCATTGCGATCCTAGGCTACAGATATTCTCAATGGTCCTTAGAGCGTAAAGTTGTGTTATATCGTCCTCCCCTTTACGTAGAAGTGATACGACTAGTGACACCAATGCATTCGAAACCTGTTCAACATTATATATGTATATGCCTTGTCATCATCAGATGCCAAAAAAAGAATAAATATATGTTGAGAACATTAACAGGGACCAAAACTATCAGATATACAACGATAATTACCTGCCACCCATTAGTAGATCGATTGTCCTTCAGTTGAACTTCTGGAGCACTGTTATCTCTAGGTTGTTCACTTTGTGTCGATATGTAGAACAACAGCTCGCCTAAAGCAGCCATGGAGTATCTCCTTACCTTTTCTTGTCTATCTCGAAGGCTATCAGTTAGTGAGTTTAATATTCCAGAATTAGCCAAATCGTCATGGATGTAAGTAGAATGCCGAATCAGCAAGCCGATCAGCATAACCAATTGGATCCGCAGAGCTGAAGCTTTGGATTGTCGAAGCATTTTGATGAGAACTAGCATTATAGGCCCATTTGTAATCATGCTTGCGACCTCAGCATTATTGCTTAGTGTTTCAAGGTACAAGATTACATTTTGCTTCTCTCCAATGTTACCATTTCCAGTTAGACTGGTCACAATTACACTGTTGAATGCATCAAGTTGATCTTTGGACATCTTCTCAAATTCAGACGCAGGCAAGGCCTCAAAGGGAAGATGAGCAATTGCTTCATATGCTTTATCGGCCTTTCTGCTGGGCATAACAGGTCTGACCGAAAGATCAGATGGATGCCAAAACACATCGGAAGGATCAATTGAAGATTTTGAAGATTCAGATTCCATGGCAGACTCCAAAGCTGCTTTACTCCTCGGATTTTTAGCTAGGGGGCTAGCGGTGGGTGGGATCGCTGAAACGATATCTTCTGAGCAAGGTTCCTCGATTGTTCGAGCTTCCCTCCCTATGTTAGGAGTACCAGGGTGGCTCTCAGATTCTTCTTCAATGTTGCCCATAGTCCCATCGGCTGTTGTGCTATTCTCTTCAGGAGTCGAAGATATGGTATCAGATGCATCAGGATCATCTTGCGCCTCGTCTTCATTGTTCTCGTTAAAATCCAGTTCCATGTCGGTATTTTCTATATTGATCTCAGCATCATTCTGCACAATATTAGTTGAAGGTCTGCGGTAGTTTTCCTTGTCATTCTCCTTTAACAGATTTGTTTTAGCAATTCTTGAAAGTCTTAGAAGATTCACGCCTCTTGTACTTGGAGGGTTCGCCTGCTTGTCACCTGCTGCTCTTGCCGACATCTTCGGTTGGATTTTGCGACCGCTGGCTGCACCTTTTACTGGTGTAACGAGACCTCTAGACCCCGAATTATTGTTCTCGTCTTGTTTAGCATGTCCTTTGATTTCTTTCTCACGAGATCGTGGAGGAGTCTTGCTATTGAGTTTCCTGTCACCATTTCTTTCAGAGAGACATGACCGAGTTGAAATTCCTATCATGTCGTCAAATGCTGGCTGTTGGGGTAAAGAAATGGGTGTAAATTTAGTTCTCCAAAATGCATGTCCACAAACCTCAGACCACTGTATTCTTTCAGCTGGGTCTTTCGTCAACAATGAATTTATTAAATCGACAAAAGAACGGCTTGGGTTTCCCGGAAGAGGCGGAGTTGGATCTGAGAGAATGGATTTGGCTAGATGGGTAAATTCTCTTCCGAGAAATGGAGGCTTTCCAGCGTAACACTCATATAAGACACAACCGAGTGCCCACAAATCAGATGCAAAAGAATGGACTCCTCCATCTTGGAAAAGCTCTGGTGCCATATAAAACGGTGTTCCACGCTTTGACTGTGGTAACTGAACCAATCATCCACAACAACAAAAACAGGCCATATTAAAAGATAAAAGAAGTATTCAAAGATTTGCCGTATGCCACCCAAACAATACTTATGAGATGAGAACGAACCGACGATGATGGGGTTTTGGTCAAATCACTCAATTTTCTCGCTAATCCGAAATCGCAGAGCTGCATGACAAACTGATTAGAGTGGCCTGTACACATTATCAAATAAAAATATAGCGATGAAGATAGAATACTAAGGTACCTTGGTGCGTCCATTCTCATCCAAAAGGATGTTGGAAGGTTTCAAGTCACAGTAGATAATCCCTTTAGAATGTAAGAACCTACAGTCATAGAAATAACAGTTAATGATCAACAGACTTCATACGACATCTAGTAATATAACAGAAAGCAATCATAAATCAGAGCAACACGAGAAAACATCATCCTTACAGCAGTGCTTTGACAATGTCGTAGGCAAGATCATGGATTGAGTCTTCTGGTAGTTGTACATCCTGAAACCACCGCACCAAAACAATTGATAAAGTAAGACTTAGTTCAGAGCACATCGAAAGTAGAGCATAAATGCATGACTTAACCGTATGTAAAAACTAGACTATATACATAACATTCTCAAGATTGACTCTGCCAAGCCTCCTGCAGTACGGATCATATTAGCAGGGTAAACACGCAGAGCTTTATTAAGCAAGACACTCAATACTACAAGATGTCAGAACACAAATTTCAATTGCCAGCTGCGACAACTAACTCAGTCTTTGATGTGCGAAATTCCACGTTCCTCAATAGAAGCATACTCTGAGAAACAGGCCTAACTAAATATTACCCCCTTCATTCAAATATATCTTCCTAATCACTATTTTGAGAAGATTTCAGAAATGGTGTTCGACTAAGAGAAAAGTATTGGAAATCCTTTATTTTTATTTTATTTTTATTTTTTTTTTGCCAGAAGGAAATCCTTTGTTAATCTTACTATAAATAGTTAATCTGGAAAAAATCAAGCGGCAAATCAAGTGATACAAGTTAAGCGGCTAACAAAGTTTAAGAAAAGATCTCATTATCATCACCGATATTGTCATTGGGAGACGATATAGAAGGAAAGCTCGTATTAGGAACTATCATGGGTGAAAACAGAAACACAACCTGCCTCAATAAGCTCATAAGGTCTCCTCCAACGCAATATTCCAGTACCAGCCATAAATGTGCTGAAGTCTCGTACCTGTTAACATTTGTAGGATTCATCAATACGAACAACAAAACACTACTTGTGTTGTACCTTCTGTGATTAGACAAGTCAAAATAACGCAAAGATAGACTCGCTTGCAACAACCATCATTAGTCGTGGCTCACCATGCATAAAACTTGAGCACATTTGGGTGATCTAGAGCATGAAGTATCCTGACCTGCAATCAGTTACGGAAAAATTGTATATATTACAGCCATTTTGTAAAGAATTTCAAAATGCCGTGCTATTGATTCACCTATTAATCAACTGCACTAACTATGAGTGAATTGGGATCCTCGGATTTAATTTTAGTATTTGAAATATTGCATTTCAATTCAACATTCAAATCCAAAATGTATGGGCAACTCTTGGAATCGGCAACCCTTGTAAAGTGAATTAAGTGATTTTCAAAATTTATGCTTCAAAAAAATTCATTGAAAGTGTGAAAATTATGAAAACTGGAATCTCAAATGCCTACTACTCCGTATATTGTTAGAGTTTCATATTTTGAACTATGATGAAATTGAAGAGGAATTGAGTTGATTCCATTTTAAACCCTAATGTTTCTCAAACTCCCGAATTGAGTCAATTCCGGAAATCAAATCCAAATATCCAAACCCAAATCCAAGTTCCCAAACATACCATTAGTGATTTCATTTAATTAACACCAATTCTATATACGGCGTAATTGTTTGAATGACCCTCATTTCCCAAAATATCAACACTATTGTGATAAACTTTTTAGTGAAATTGATGAAGTGCATCACTTTTTAGTAATTGCTTTTGACACAAAGATCAATTCGATGTACGGGAGTATTTTAATTAATTGATTTAGTCAGTTCAATGTAAACAGCAGTAAGCAAAAAAAACAAAAAAATCAATCGATACAAAATGTAGCAGAAACTAAAATAGTTAAACGAAACGGAAATGCAAGAGACAGAAAAGAAAGAAGGAAAGAATACTTCTTGAAGAATCTTGTTCTTATGAGACTTATCAACGCTCTTAAGCGCGAAATACTCGATCGTCTTCTTCTTCCTTCCTTTGTACACAGCCTAGTTTACCCCCCACATCCAAATCCAAATATCAACACCAAATCAAATAAATATCACTAACGAGACGAAAAGTTCGAAATAAAATAATACCGAGTATTTGCCGGAGCCGATTTTCTCGTAAACGTGGTACTGATCCATTAGAGTAGAAGGAAGGGGTTTGAGAGAGTGAAGTCGGAAAACAGATAGTGAGACTGAATGAGAGAGAAGAGAGAAGAGAGAAGAGAGAAGAGAGAAGAGAGAGAGTGTGAAATTTGAAAAACAAAGTTGAATAACGGTGTGATTTTGGGACTCCCTACAACGACTATACTCTATAGGACCACTATCTGTCGTGATTTTGAGTTTGGGGTTCTGCCATGAGCGGGAATATCAACCAAATCATTTTTAAGTTTTTGTTGGGTCTTGTTCCATTGTATTCAATTCTTACTCAGTTATACTTATTAGAGTAATTCTCCTGAAAGACCGTACTAATAATAAGTTATTGTAAGTCACAAGCACAAAAATCAAGAAAAGAAAAAAAATAAAGTAAAAATATAAATAACTACCTTTTGTGTGAGAGGACTTACAATAAACTTATTGTAAGTTCCGTCTTACACAAGAATTAGTCTACTTATTATTGACAATTATAAAAAAAAAAAAAAAAAGAAATTATCGACAACATTGAAATGATAATTATTAAAAAAAAATTGTACAATTAACGATAATTATAAAAAATAAATTATTAAACAACATTGAAATGTAGATTATAAACATATACCGATACATTATCGTCACCTAAAAAATTATTAAACAACATTGAAGGGTAGATTAAAAAAATTTGTACAATTAACGAAATTCATTAAAAAAATTAGTAAACAACATTGAAATGTATATTATAAACATATACCGATAAATTTGTACAATTAACGACTCGAGTTTCATTAAATCACTCGAATGAACATTATTCACCAACGATTTGTTCGGACACAACATTAACGATAATTATTAACAAAAAAAATAAACAACATTGAAATGTAGATTTTAAACATAGACCGATATATTATTGTCACCTAAATCGTTCCCATCATTCCCCTCATAGTCACCGTAATTAAATTCATCGTCCCCGATAGTCGACATTTTTTCCGAGAATTTTTTAGTTAAAAATAAACAGTTAATCAAGGCTAAACTAACAAAAAAAAACAAGCAAAATCATTAACAAACTAAGAAGGGCAAAGTTGGAAGTTTGTACAATTTTTGCGGCGGTATCTAACATTAAGTGCGGCGGTATATTTTCACTCATCTCCAATCTTTTTTTTTTTCTACCATTTCAAGTGTAGCTTCCATTTTTGCCCCGATTTACAAGTATTTTCTTCCGTATCCTCCACTTTTTTTCAGGTATTTTATTTTGTTTTTTTTAGACGAATCATATTTAAATTAATGATCCTGATTGTTTAATTTCATTCTTAATTTATGTAAAGATGGTTTGTATTGAGTCCTACAAATATTAACTATTTCTAGGTATTCATCTGAAAATTTTTTTTATGTTTTTTTCTCTGTATTGTTTTGAATAAAAATGAAAAATTGACCCTAAAGTGATTGAACTTGCATTTTTCTGGTGTAGAAGATAGTTTAGGTTTTAGGTATTCATCTTAAATTTTTAATTTTTTTCTCTCTGTATTTTTCTGGAAAAAATGAAAATTCCGCCCTAATATCGTTTCGTTCTATTTTTTTGTTAATTACGAATCATTCTTAATTGTTGTAGAAGATAGCTTAATTTCGTTCTTAATTTATGTAGAAGATAGTTTAGGCTCAAGGTATTCATCTGATACTTTTTTTCTCCTCTCAGTATTGTTCTGAAAAAATGAGAATTCGGCCCTAAATGCTTTAAGTAGGTGTATGATGCAAATTGGTTACTATTAATTCCCCTCCACATACTTCTCCTGTTAAGCGCGGTGTCGTGAGCACATCGTCATATGAGGTCACCCCACAATATGTCTCATTGTTAGCCGGACTGTACACTTCTCCCGCAGTCAACAAAGCTGTAAGAAAGTTTCGCCCATCTCAGCACTCTCATGGCTCTGGAAATGTAGAAGTCTGTGCCACGGAGATCTATCGCAACTCATTCGGAGTTTGGACCAATGAATTCATTGGGAAATTTTTTAAGCAGGGAACCGTTGACGCACATCTTAAGACGTTTTCAAAACAGTGCTTGTAACTCCTGTTTTTGGCCAACTAATGGCAGTACTTCTTCATTTTGAACTTTGATCAAAATCTATGAAACTTTGATCTTTATTAATAAAACTTTAACGCAGTTTGACAAAACTTTAATGCAGTTAATATTTTTTTATAAAGTCTTACTACGCTGAGACGTAGAACTTTAACTACTATCTATAAAACTTTAACGCAATTTGACGAAACTTTAATGCAGTTTCTTGAAAAAGTGATAGAGTTTCATCAAAACATTGTAAAGTTCTCTGCACCAAAAGTCTCAACCATATTTACTGTCCTGCATGAACTTAATTCTAAAACGCTATGTTAAGACGTTTTCAAAAAAGTGCTTGAAACTATACAAACTAATTGGTGAGTAAAAATTTACAATTTGAAATAAGTTAACTTCAAAAGTTGTGTTATAATTTTACACAAGTTTAATCCGGAGTAATGTTTCATTTAACTATAACTAAACAATAACCATTTTGGGAAAAACTATAATGCAAAACAATAAAACTTCAACATTACAATTACTCTTGACCAATTTCAAAATCAACTTATTAAATTCAGAAATACCAATCATCCCCAAATACAATAAAACATAATTTCAAGACCAATTACAACATAAATATGGATTAACTAATTTGAGACGAACCAATATCTACGTAACACAAGTCCTCAGCTTCTTCTACTTGCACTGCAGCTCTTTCGACAAAGGAGTTAGGGCAATTCCTTTTATCATGGTTTGCCAGTTGTTTACAATTTTTTCACATGCGCTTCGCTTTACTTGCTGCTGCAGCCGCTTTACTCTTTGTCGACAACAAATTCTACAAATTCATTAACTATAAAATTTGTTTGCGTTCACATAACAAATTGAATTAAAAAAATAAAAATAAAATAATTCTACACATTCATTAATTATAAAATATCCAACAACATCACTGGAAATTTAAAACTGCAACCGCAAATCACAAAACTTTAACACAAATTTTTAAAACTTTAACTAATACTTTGTAACTGCAACCGCAAATTATGAAACTTTGAAACAAATTTTTAAAACTTTAACTTTTTACGAAACTTTAACATTAATTCCATAAGAAAATGTGGATTAAACATTTCAAATTTATATTTATTTGATTAAAGATTCTTGCTTTTGACATAGAAAATTGAAAAAATAAACGTTTTTCGTCAAAAATGGAAATTAAAACAAATTCTGACATGAATTATACACTTACCATTATCAATTTGCAATATTTATCAATCTACCATGTTTACCACCTTCATCTTTAAACTCTCCATCTTCATCTCCATGTCCATGTCCATCTTCATCTTCATCACTAGATTCTATTAAACTAAATCTATACAAAATTAAAGGAAAACAACATGTTCCACCATAAAAAAAAAAAAAAGTGACAGAAATTAAATAAAAAAGACAATAAAAAAATGAACCATCATATCTCAGAACAATCTGGTCATTTTCCATATTATAGTTCTTCTTCAATACTAGTAAAGTGATAGAATTATATAAAAAATCAATGAAGAAGAATAGATAATGGGGAAATGCAATATTTTCGTTACAGAATGGTAGGCTAATGAATGTGAACAGTCAATATTGGGATGTTGAAGAATAATTTTTTGGTTATGGAATGGAAGGATGATGAATGTGAACATTCAATGAGCCCTAATTACATGCATTAAAAAAGGAAATATTCCCTCCAAATCAATTACTCGGTATTTTTTTTTAGTTTTTTTAAATTACTTATTGATTAATTTACAAGTTCCCCTAATTACTACATAACAAATCTACACCATTGATTTCCTCCTCATCCAACGGTATACATTAAGCCTCGCGGTCTCGCTCATATTTGCTGCCTCGATATAACTTTACTATATATATATATATATATATATATATATATATATATATATATATATATATATATATATATATATATAGGGGTGGGATCCCATGAGACCCACCAACTCAATGAGACCCATGAGACCCCTCTTACATCCGTCAGATTACATGAAGATCTAGGGCTGGAAACAAAACATGACCACACACCAAAACCACGTGCAAACAAAACCACGCCATTCCCTTCTCTTTCTTCTTCCATGTTTCATCAATTTCCCCTGCAAAATAACCAAACAAAAACCTAAAAATTGAAAATCAAACATTAAATGTCAATTATTTATACAGGCGTTACAAATCAAAGTCGAAAAAACATCAATTCGTCATGGAAATTTGTGATTCAAGCGTAATTTTTGTTGGGTAAGATAATTTTCAGTAATTTTCGAAAATTTTCAGTAATTTTCAGAAATTCTTTGTCTTCATTTTATGTGCAATCAAGGTGTCGAATTAAACAAACCCATAGTTTGTTATTTTCAGTAATTTAGAGTTACCTCTATCGAAAATTGATGAATTTATGCACTTATTGTTTTTTAATTTTTATTTTCATGTAGATTGTCGAATGTAATTGCAAGTTTGAATGAAGAAATTACACCCATTGTACATGAAGAAATTAACACCATTGCAACTGAAGAATTAATGCAGATAGACGATGTCAATACATTTGTACCAACACATTCAGGTACATAATACTTACTCTGTAGATACATTTAATTCACTAACAGATACAATTATGGCTTAGTATGTAAGATACATAATCAATACTTATTAGATACAGAATCTATACTCTATAGATACATTTAATTAACCAACAGATACAATTTTGGCTTATTATGTAAGATACAGAATGAGTATTCTGTAGATACAGAATCAATACTCTGTAGATACATTTAATTAACCAACAGATACAATTTTGGCTTATGTGGGTTCTAAAAGAAAAGGGTTTTGAATTAGTACCTGACAAGTATATGTTGCCTAGGTGGAGTAAGTTAGCAACTTGTCGCCCATTATTCAACATTGAAGGTAGCTTGCTTACTAATTGTGCATCATTTGTTGCAAACAAAATCAAGATAAATGAATTATGGTCAGAAATGTTTAGTTGTGTATCTTTTGTTGAGAACGACGAAGGGTATATGGATGCATTGATTCAATCGCTTCATGACTTTAAGACAAACAAACATGCACAGATGGTGAAAAACAAAGTGAAAGATAAAAAGTCTGAACTTGAGATGTCAATTGGAACAAGCATACCAAATGAGGTGACTTTCTTACCTCCAAAACAATAAAAAAACAAAGGTTCCGGACAAAAATTATTATCGGAAAAGGAAAAAGCAATACAAGAACACAAGAAAGCACCTAGGAAATGCAGTGCTTGTGGATAAATTGGATATCATGACAGTAGATACAATACTAGTGTGTAGCAGATACATTATGACTGAGAAGTAGGTACACTGTTTTTTCATCAGTTGCAATAGTATGTGTTTTTTAATCAGATACATTAACCGGTTTGTCACAGACTTACAGTTATGGCTGCTAGGATGGAGCTCGAAAAGGTTGAAGTCAAGAGTGACGCACGGGGTGTTATAAATGCTGTGAGGAAGAGCAAGCACGGATAATCGATGTTCTTTGGATATTTGTTTTTTTTTTTTTTTTTTTTTGGTAAAAAAAGAAAAGATGTTCTTTGGATATTTGTGTATTTAACATTATTTGTAACTCAACTAGTTTGGTCTTTTCATCTCATGTTAAACGCGAATTGTAGCAAATTGTAGCAGATACATTATCAATACTGTGTTGGGGACGAGATTGTAGAAGATACATTATCTCTATGTAGCAGATACATTATAAATATGTAGTAGATACACTGTTTTTTAATCAAAGATTATGTTTTCGTCAATATGTTAATTAGATAGGCACCTTTTTTTAAATAATACATGTCTTGTGTCTTGTATTATTCTTTTAATAATATGTGTCTTGTGTGAAAGATTATGTTTTTGTCAACAAGTTTATATAACTCTTTTAAAAAAAAATGTAGTAAATACATAATTATTATAGCAAAAAAACAGTGTATCTGCTACATAGTGATAATGTATCTGCTATATAGTGATAATGTATCTGGTATACACTGTTTTTAAATTTAGGTTGAAATCAAGAGTGATGCACGGCGTGTTATAAATGTTGTGAGCAAGCACGGATAGTCGATGTTCTTTGGATCTTTGTGTATTTAACATTATTTGTAACTCAACTAGTTTGGTCTTTTCGTCTCATGTTAAACGCAGATTGTAGCAGATACATTATCAGTATTGTGTTAATAAGATAGGTACCTTTTTTTAAATAATACATGTCTTGTGTCTTGTATTATTCTTTTAATCATATGTGTCTTGTGTGAAACATTATGTTTTTGTCAACAACTTTATATAACTCTTTAAAAAAAATGTAACAAATACATAGTTCCCTAGTTATTATAGCCAAAAAATAGTGTATCTACTACATAGTGATAATGTATCTGCTATATAGTGATAATGTATACATTATACAATCGCTTTTAGATTAATTATTATTATAGCAAAAAAACAGTGTATCTGCTACATAGTGATAATGTATCTGCTGTATAGTGATAATGTATTTGTTAAAACCAAAATAGCCTTTGGAAAGTAATACTAGTACACAATCTTGTCCCCAACATAAGCTACTGCAACTGATTAAAAACAGTGTATCTGCTACATGATGATAATGTATCTGCTACATAGTTATAATGTATCTACTACATAGTGATAATAGGACATCCCCCTATGTTTTGACATTAAAATATCCATACAACTAATGAAAAAATTTCACCATGAAACAATGCATTTCCCAAACAATAGAAAACTTCCATCAACAAAATTCCTTCATGGACTAAACTTCATGGACTGATATTGGTTATCAGCTGGTTGACCTGAGGCTTGACCGGTACCATGCTCAATCTGAATTCCTCTATCACTCAGACCAAGGGAAAATGTAATCACATAAATATATACACAATTATGAAACTATAGGTCCATTTTTCACATGAAAACAATGAAGCACAAATATAACTTCTAGTTCATCTCATTAATTGGTAAACAAAATCTGACTCACAACAACAAGTGTCATCAATAAAATTAATTTACACCACTAAAACAAATCCTCCCAACAACCCTTTAAATCTCACCCATCGAGTCTAAACCTTAATATTTGTGATAGTAACACAACAAACAATTCTACTGAATGTGACGAGACACACAAATTTATGTATTTTGAATGATAGATCAATTTAAGCAATAGATACACTTATCAAAACCTAGAGATACATCATTTTTGGCAATAGGTACACTTAATAACAAAAGAACCGACAAGAAGATTAGGGTGCACGAAATTTCTAATTCAAAATCAAATAATGACACCATGCATCAAAAAATTGCCGAGACAATTCCACTCTCTTCAGCAATAGATTTAAAAATAAAAGATTAATTAATTTAAAAATTGAATTCTAATCAAACTTGATACTACATCAGTGTTCTTCAATTTTTTTCCTTGATTTCTCGATTTTGCATGAATTTTCACCAATTCTTTTGGTTGTCATCTCTAAGAAAAATAGCAAAAACACATGCAAAGATTGTAACAACTATATTAGACATAAAATCGAATAAAAATTACAACGAAATAACGAAGGTAATTGAAAAATAACAACTAAAAATGAAAAACAAACAATAAACCCCTAAAATCGAATCAAATTGACATAAAAATTAAAAAAAAAGTTCACTGGAAAATTGAAATTCATACCTGATTTTACAAAAAAAAAAACGACGGTAGATATTAATTGGAGAAGAACGAAATTGAAATTAAAGTTGTCGAAGTAAAGAAATTGAGGAAAATTAGGGATAATTAATAGATGTATGAACTTTACGATTTACAATATAATTGAAGCAAATTAAAAAAAAAAAAAAAAAGTTGCAAAACAGGAAAACAAAATAAACTGTATGAATCAATCAACAAAATTAAAAAGTACAAGTACTAAACGAAGAAGAGAAAGTTAAATTTAAACGAAATCATATGAATCAACAAAATTGAAGACGAGAAACCCAAAATAAACTAATTAATACAAGAAAATCGAAAAAAAAAAAATCAATACCATACCTGATTTCATGTGAAACAAAGAGAGATTTGATAATTGAAGAAGAACTGGAAAAATTTGACAAAGAAAATTAAGAATTGATGGCCAAATTAATGAGAGATTAAAAGAGGGAAAATATGGTTGAGAAGTGTTTGTACGTAAGGGTTTAGTGGGGAGTGTCAGGTGTCAGGTTAAAAAGGGTAAATCTGACCGTCAAAATCACATAAGATCTAATGGTATTAAAGGGGGTCTCACGGGTCTCATTGAGTTGAGGGGTCTCACAGGATCCCATATCTATATATATATATATATAGAAACAAGATCAATTAAGTTGACAAATATTGGTACGCTCACTACGCTGGCGAAACTGTTATTAATATTTTGTGAAACTGTTGTTCTTTGTAAATGAAACTGTATTTCACAAAATTTTGTGAAACTGTTGTCCTTTATAAATTTACAGTTTCATTTACAAAGAACAACAGTTTCACAAAATATTAACAACAGTTTCGCCAGCGTAGTGAGCGTACCAATATTTGTCAACTTAATTGAACTTGACTCTATATATATATATATATATATATATATATATATAGGATTCCATGAGACCCCCTCATTCAATGAGACCCGTGAGACCCCTCCTTACTGCCGTTAGATCTAATCTAAATTTGATGGTCAGGTTTATTCTTTAATTTCTAAACTTGGCAGCCTGACACTCCCCCACTAAAAATCCTTCCCTTACAAACACTTTCCAGCTTATCTATATCCCTTTTATCATCTCGTTATTTCTGCCTCAATTCACAATTTTCTTTTTAATTTTTTTTTCTTCTTCAATTAGCAAATCTCTTTTTATTTCACACTATCTCAGGTATGATATTGAGAATTGTTTTTTGATTTTATTCTATTTGTTTGTTTAGTTTGGATTTTTCTCATCTTCAATTTTGTTGATTCATACGATTTTGTTTAAATTTGACTTTCTCTTCTTTGCTTGATACTTGTGATTTTGTATTATATTGTTTCATACGATTTAATTTTTTTTTCTAGTTTTTGTAATTTTTTTTTTTTAATTTTCTTCAATTTATAGTGGATTATGTAATTAATAGATCTATTGATTAATTTTTGACATGATTCTTGCCTTAGTGGATGATAATTGTGGAATAATGATGAACACGTGGTTGGTCTCTGGTGTTTATTTATCTAGTGTATTTTTTTTTTGTTAGTTTTTGGTTATATAGTATGATTTTTAGAATTTGAAAGAGTACTGGTTTTTGTTGCAAATTGAACTTTTTTGTTGGGAAAAAAAAATAAAGGTAATATTCACTTTAGCATTTTCTTTATCTACATTATTATATTTGAATGATTTTTTTTATTGATTTGTTATGCAGCACCTTGGGTAAAAGGTCTTTGGATGTTGACAAATTTTGAAGAAAGTTTTATTAACGAAGAAATATTGTACTTGTCTACCCAATTTCATTTTGTTGTAAATTTGTGTTGAAAGTCCAAAGAGGTTGGAAGTAAAATTTCTAAATGAATAATATAGGTGAAGGTTGCATTGTGAGAACATGTTTTGTGGTCATATTGACCTTTCATTTATTTGTTTGGATTGCACTGATTTTCACCATAAACGGTTTACGTTGCCTTTTTATGTATCATTTTTTTCTACTATTACACATACCTTTGCAAAAGATAACAAAGAAATAAGCATGCAATGTTTTTGTTTTTGTTACTCAAAAACTGTATCAATGCTTTAAAGCAGTGTATCTATTTCTTAAGTAAAATGTATCTGTTGTTCATAGAAAATGTATCTGTTGTTCAAAGAAAATGTATCCAGTATATTAAAATAATGTTTCCATTACTCAAATAAGTGTATCTAAACCTCTAAAATAATGTATCTATTTCTCAATGAAAATGTATCCTGGTTTTAAAAAAAACATGTTAATTTCTCAAAGACATTGTATCAAATACTTTAAAATATTGTATCTTTAACTCAATAAAAATGTAACCAAGCTGTAACAACGATGTATCTGTTTCAGAAATAAAATGATTAAAAACAGTGTTTCTATTTATCAACGGAAATGTATAACATGCTAAATACAGTTTATATATTGCTTAACAAAGTTTTTCTAGATACATGAAAAAACGAAGCAAACAAACATCATTTTTCTATTAATTATCTTCAATAGTATCTTTAATCTTTTCATCATCTGAAAAAAAAGGCAAATAAAATTATATTTGCTTTTAAAGATAATCACCACACACAATATAATGAAGTATCGATATACTAAAATTTTGTATCTAATGTATAATAATAGTGTACCCAATGTGTTATAAAAGTGTACATATTGTAAGTATGATTTTAAAAACAGTGTATCTATTCTCAATCTAAATGTATCTGTTGTTTATTAAAAATGTATCTGTTGTCCAAAGAAAATGTATCAAGTGTATTAAAACGATGTGTTTATGACTCAAAGAAAGTGTATCTAACACTCTAAAGTAATGTATTTATTTATGAGTGAAAATGTATTCTAAACTTAAAAAACATGTTTAAATTTGAAAACCATGCATCAAATACTTTAAAATAGTATATCTATATTTCAATAAAAGTGTATCCAAGGTTTAACAATGATTATCTATCTTTAATATTTTCATTGTAATCTCAAGAAAAAAACAGTGTATCTATATCTAAATGTAAATGTATCCATTTTTCGTAGAAAATATATCTGTTGTTCAAAGAATATGTATCCATGTTTCATTACTCAAAGAAAGTGTATCTAATGCTTTATAATAATGTATGTATTTCTCTGTGAAAATGTATCAAGGTCTTAGATAACATTTTTTATTTTTAAAGACATTGTATGAAATACACTGTATCCAATATTTTATAACATTGTGTCTATTTCGTGTGATGATGTGGCTATTATTCAAAGAAAACATATTTAGCTATAAATAAAATGTATCTTATGCGTTGCAAAAATGTTTCCTATTATGTAAAGAATGTATCTATCTAACGCTCTAAAACAATGTACCTATTTTTCAGTGAAAATGTATTCCAGTCTTAGAAATATGTTAATGTCTCAAATCCACTATATACAATATTTTTAAATAGTGTATCTATTTCTCAATAAAACTGTATTCAATGCATAACAACAATGTAACTATTCCTCAAATTAAAGGTATCCAATTCTTATAAACATTCAATCTATTTCTCAAACTACAACGAACGATTAAAAACACTGTATCTATTTCACAACAGAAATGTATCTCGTACTCAAAGACAATGTATCTATTGCTTAACGGAAATTTTCTTGATACATTAAAAAACTAAGCATACTAATATAGTATTTCTGTTTTGTTTAAAATTGTCTTCATTTCTGTCTTCAACCTTTTCATCATGACCTAAAATAAAGAAATTAAATTATTACTTTCAAAGATAATTACAACACATAATGTACCCAAATATTACAACATTGTATTGAAACATTACAAAAGTGTATCTAACACATATTGATAGCGTATTTAATGTGTTATAAATTATATGCATTTTAAGTATTATTTTTTAAAATTTCATTTTAATTTACTCATACAATTATAACTTTTCTAGGCAGCCCCTATAGTCTGATGAAAGTTGAGGGGTACATGAAAACTTAAATCAAACCACATAAACTATATCTACATCACAATTACAACATAAATCACAAAAATTTATACCTGATTCTTTAGATGTGGAATATTATATAGAAACAAGTTCAAACGAGACACCTAAATATTGCGAGACACAAACGAGACACAGCATTTTAGCCTTTTTGGTGAAACTTTAACATAGTTTCATGAAACTTCAAAAATTGTGAAACTTTAATGTCTTAAAGTTTCACAATTTTGTTAAAGTTTCACAATTTTTGATGTTTCATAAAACTATGTTAAAGTTTCACAAAAAAGGCTAAAATGCTGTGTCTCGTTTGTGTCTCGCAATATTTGCTGTCTTGATATAACTTTACTATATATATATATATATATATATATATAGAAATGGGTTATATTAAGTCCCATAGTATTAGTTAAGTTCTTAAGTCCCATTTTCCACCGTAAGATCAAAGTAAATCAACGTCTCACATTCCTCCACAATTAAGCAGCCTATTTAATGTAAAACTTTAAAAAAAATATAAAATAAAATAAAATTACAATTCCCTAAGTGTTGTCGACTTCCCAAGATAAACAACTTTTTATTTTTTATTTTCATTTCAACTCCCAAGCAAGTCAACTTCATCTCCTCAATTCCTCTTCATCCCTCTAATATTTTCATTTGTTCATCTCAATTTCGTTAACAAGGTGGTCTTTTTCAATTTGTATATATCATCTTCAAATTTCAGTAAGTGTGCTCCATTTTCTAATTTTTGTAATTTCGTTTTTAATTTTTTTTTATTTGAATTCATTTGTAATTTTTCTTTTTTGTTATTTCAATTTTTTTATTCAATTTTGAAGTATGTTATTGTCCTTAATTTTGAACCAAGTATTTAGTTTGATAGAAATTGTTTTTTGTTGTCTGCATGTATTTGTTTTCATATGTTGAAATTTATGAACTCCCCAATCTCAATCATTCTGCCATTGTTAATCTAGCTTACTTTTTTTTATACATATATATATGTTTTATAATTTCTGTGTTTGTCAATGTGCAGATTGGTAATCTACGACGACAACCCCTTCGTGAGTCGCCTTCCGCCGCCAAGAATCACGCTGCCGCCCCAAATACCGTCCACCGCACCACCATCACCGACGTACCTAACCACCACAAGGTTAGTATTTTTTTTTTCAGATCTGAGTGTTTTATATCTTATTTTAAATTTGAATTTTTTGGTATGATAATCTCAGATCTAAGACTCATTTATTAAAAATCTTACCTAACCACCACAAGGTTAGTATTTTTTTTTTTCAGATCTGAGTGTTTTCATATCTTATTTTAAATTTGAATTTTTTGGAATGATAATCTCAGATCTAAGACTCATTTATTAAAAATCTTACTTGAAATGTTTTTTTTCTTTTAAATCTTACATTAATTTATTTTTTTTCAGATTGAATTTTTGGCGACGGTGGTGGTAGGTGGTGAGAGCGGTGGAGGCGGAGGGTAGGTGAGGTTGATGGCGGCAGTGGGTGGATGGACCGTACCCAAGTCATGGAGTCAAATTCATTTGTTACGACAATTAAAGTTACACTCGTAGAGGACAGAAGTTTCATTTGTAATAAATAGTAGTTACGTTCGTAATATACTAAAGTTTCACTCATAAAATACTAACAGTATATAATAACCTATGAGGTTGGACAAATTAAAATTTTATTGTACAAATTTACCTCAAAGAACAAATACATACACCCGCCAAGGCCTAAAGTTACGTTTGTAAAAGGTTAAAGTTACACCCGTAATAGACAACAGTTACACTTTTAAATCACTAAAATTAAATAAAATTAGAAGTTACATTCATAAAAAGTTTTAAATTCCATAAATGTGTTATAAAATTACATTATGTCAAATTTAATTATTAAAAAATCCATTTACAAAATTAATGGTAACAATTACACTCGTAAAACAGTAAAATTACATTTACAAAAGTCGAAAATTGCTTGAATACACATAATAATACATAATTTCAAAAAAAAAAAAAAAAAAAAAAAAAAAAAAAACTGTAGGCTAAATCTCCATAATAATACACAATTAAACAAATTGACATTAATTGTTTTTAGTAAATTGCCCCACCTTGAAAGCACGCATTCATTGTCCCCTAATTTCTTTTTTTTTTTTTTTTTTTTTTTTTTTTTTAAAATTCTGATGGGTAATAATTGTAGGCTAAATCTCAGCCATCCATTCACTCTCAATCCAATGGATGAAAAATGGACTTAGGGACTCAACTTTATTTAGGGACTCATTATAACTCTTCACTATATATATATATATATATATAGAATTAGGATCATGTACATCCTTAGTAAAAAAAATACATCCTACATCCTGCTACAGCCTGAAAAAATAACACTGAATATAACTAAAAGTATCACTTAATATAACTAAAAGTATCACTCCTGAGACCTAAAAGTATCACAACAAGTATCACTAAATATAACTAAAAGTACCACTCCCGAGAGCTAAAAGTATCACAAAAAAAAAAATAACTAAAAGTATTACTCCTGAGACCTAAAAGTATCACTAAATATAACTAAAAGTATCACTCCCGAGAGCTAAAAGTATCACAAAAAAAAAAAAACACTCATTTTATATAGTAGTAGATCTGAGATGACATTTCGGACCTAGTGGGACACTTTTTTTTTTTTTTTGCTCGATTAATCTCAGCCCTCCATTGCATTGATCTAACGGCTTAGATTAGGATGTAGGATGTAGGATGTATATATATATAAGGATGTACCGGATCCTATCTCTCTCTATATATATAGAACTAGGATCATGTAAATCCTATCCATATTTGTAAATCCTACATCCAAATCTAAGCCGTGAGATCATGTAGATCTAATGGCTCAAATTAATTATTGCTAAATAAACAAATTAATACGTAAACATACCCTCCCCAAACTTATCCCCTTCATTATGTTCTTTTTGTTTTTTTCTCCACCTTCTCTCTAACTCAATTTGAGATCAAATTCAATTTTTTCAATGTCAATTTCAGTCGATAACAAATTCAATTTTAATTTCCAATTGAACAATTCATCGTTTAATTCAAATTCAACCGAAATCCATATATTGAATTCATCGTCAAATTATGCATCGATTTGAGCCATTGAATTCATCTCAATTTCGAATTCTGTTGAATTCTCGTCATTGTTCATCATCATTGTTCAATTTTATGTTTGTCATCATCGTTCATCGTCATCTCAGGTTTTTTGCGTTCATTGTCATCATTATCGACATTGACATCATCATCGTCATCGTCCATCATCATGTCAATTTTATGTGGTGGAACTACTTTGTTCAATTAAGTTAATATTGTGTTCATGTGTGTTGCACATTAGGTGTTTGATGAAATGTCTCAATGAAGTGTTTGTAATTATTTTAAATAGAAGTATCACAAATTTACACTGGAAGTATCACATTATTACCCAAGAAGTATCATGATGCTGTTGAATTTATTATGATTTTGATTTTACAATGTTTCATTACTCAATATATGAATTTAAGGTAAGAAGTATCAAATGTTAATATAAAAAGTATCAAACTGTTATATAAGAAGTATTACATAATGAAAGTAGATATTGATAAGTAAGTATAAAATATCATACTGTTTAATATAAAGTGTCACAATATTATGTTAAAAGTAACTCAACATTATGTGGAAATATCACTTTATTTTATATTATGTCACAATATTTTGTTAAAAGTATCACTAATTTACACTAAAAGTTTCACAGTGTTACACTAAAAGTATCACGATGCTGTAAATCCATAGCAAAATATTTATGTCTTACATCCTACAAAAAGTATCTCTTACGATAACTAAAAGTATCACTATTTAGAACTAAAAGTATCAAAACAAATCATAGTAACTGTATAACTAAAAGTATCACTGAGTATAATTAAAAGTATCAATCAGTTGCTGAGTAGGCCGCGCGCTTTTTTTTTTTTGGCTCAATCTTGGCCCTCCATTCCTTTGATCTAAGGGCTTAGATTAGGATGTAGGATTTACAAAGATGTTAGGATGTACCGGATCCTAACTCTATATATATATATATATATATATATATAGAGGTATATATATATAGAGTTAGTTTATAATGAGTCCCTTATATATTTTGAGTCCGTGAGTCCCATTTTAAGCCCTTAGATCACAAAAATGGAGGGCTGAGATTAAATCTCAGGGAAAAAAAAGTGCAGGCAGGTCAGGCCATCAGTCGGCCAACATGATTCACGTTTTTAACGTAGTTTCAAACTTCAATGATTTCATTTTTATTCGTTACAATTTCGTTTTTTCAGTACAGTAGTTTCGATTTTTTTATGTAGGACTCACGGACTCAAATTTTTTGAGGGACTTAGTTTAACCTAATTCTATATATATATAGAGGTATATATATATATATATATATATATATAGAGTAAAGTTCTAGCGAGACACCTAAATATCAGCGAGGCGGAGAGGCACGATCTCAACCATTAGATGGAGGAAATGGAGGGCTGAGATTAAATCTCAGCAGAAGGAGCGTCCCGGCCGGTCCAGACCGGCAGCCGGCCGGCCGGCCGGCCGGCCGTAGAACTATAACAAAATTTGTTAAAGTTTCACAGTTTAGTGTTATAGTTTCGCAGTTTACTGTTAAAGTTCTAATCTGCCGTGCTGGTCTCACTTAAAGTAGGGTGTCTCGTTTGAACTTAATTCTATATATATATATATATATATATATATATATATATATATATAGGAATAAGATCAAATAAGAACAGACCTTTAGGTAAGAACGGTAAGAACATTCAAAATACATGATATATACACATAATGTACATTTTAAATTTATCATTTATATTAGTAATGAAAATTATGTGACACGAAATTTAAATTTATATTGTATAATCTCTTTATATTGTAGATATATGACAAAATTTTAAGGTACATTTATGCTATACCAAAAGTACATTTTATTTTTAAACTTCGAATATACGTATAAATTTTGAATATATCTCATTATTTTGAAAAGTACATAACATATATTAACATATATTTATAATGTACCTTAGGAAATGTACTTTTTGTGTGTTAATTAAATGTACCTTACGTGTAATTATTATGTACTTTGACTGTTCTTACCGTTCTTACCAAAGCTAGTGTTCTTACCGGATCTTAACCCTATATATATATAGAGAGATAGGATCCGGTACATCCTTATATATATATACATCCTACATCCTAATCTAAGCCGTTAGATCAATGCAATGGAGGGCTGAGATTAATTCGAAAAAAAAAAAAAAAACAAAAGTGTCAGTAGGTCGGCCATGTCACATCAGTAGTAAGTATAAAAAGTGTGTTTTTTTTTTTTTGATACTTTTAGCTCTCGGGAGTGATACTTTTAGTTATATTTAGTGATACTTTTAGTTATACTTTTAGGTCTCAGGAGTGATACTTTTAGTTATTTTTTTTTTTGTGATACTTTTAGCTCTCGGGAGTGATACTTTTAGTTATATTTAGTGATACTTGTTGTGATACTTTTAGGTCTCAGGAATGATACTTTTAGTTATATTAAGTGATACTTTTAGTTATATTCAGTGTTATTTTTTCAGGCTGTAGCAGGATGTAGGATGTATCTTTTTATTAAGGATGTACGTGATCCTATTTCTATATATATATATATATATATATATATATATATATATATATATATATATATATATCTCTATATATATATATATAGAGGTATATATATATATATATATATATATATATATATATATATATATATAGTAGTATTATATATATATATATATATATATAGAGGTATATATATATATATATATATATATATATATATATATATATATATATATATAGATTTAGGATCCCTTACGAACTCCTTATTCGATACGAACCCTACGAACTAAACATACACCCTCAGATCAGATTATAGTCAAATCCAAGGGCTCAAATTAAAAGCCCCAAATTTCACCACCCCCATTACATAACCCTAATAATTAAAACAAAACAAACAATACTCTGACCATCACCAACATATGCTCCAACTCCGGCCACAAACTCCGGCCATAAACTCCGACCATCTTACGCCGGCCACCTGACGCCGTCACATGGATAGGGTCGTCAGAGTCAGTGAAGGGAGGCCAACACCGAGCTCGAGGTCGAGGTGAAGCATAGGAGGGAGAACCAACACCGACGTGGGTGGCTCCGGTGAGCTCGGCGGTTCAACGGTGGTGACGACGAAAATTGAACTCCGGTGCTGAGGACATGTTGGTGCTGATGACAGTTATGGAGCAAATTTAAAATGGATGGAGCAAAGACGTCGATTTCCGACACCACCACCGACGATTCCCCTTGTCACCGTTGAATATCACCGTCATTAATGGAGAACATCCTTAGCGCCTAATGGGGTGTTACCACCGTCAAATCATCTTCTACGTCGGAAGTCACCAGATACTCCACTGTTTACAGCGAACTTCAGAAGAGTTGTATCGATCACTCTCTCCCTCTGCCACGTGTCCTCGTCGGAAACTTCTCCGTCGTCAACGGACCTAAAACCTTCTTCTTTGGAAATCCTGGTATGAGTCTTCCTTCCTCTTTGAATGTCAATGTTGTTTATGCTCGTGTTCTTCTCTCTTAGATTTGTCACTGATTTTTAGCATTTTTAACAGATGATTTGCTGAAATGTTGATTTTCTTTTGATTGATAATGTGCGTTAAGTGTTCTCGAAAGTTGTACGAGTGATTGAATTTGAATCTTTGTAATCTTCATTCGATCTGTTGTTTTTTGCTTTAGTTGTTGTTTAAATGCAGTTAATCTTGTAATATCTTAGTAGAAATGTTGATTTTCATTTGATTGATTAATGATGATAAACTGCATATAGTTTAAGAATGTTGAGTGTTGTGGAAAGGTTTATTTTCTCTCTTTTTCCCCTAATTTGGTTGCCTCACCGGAATCCGCCTGAGTTGATTGCCTCCGTCGGTCGAAATATGTCGGTGAAGACAGATTGATATGGTGGTGGTCCTGTGGTGGTTGGTACACCACCGGCGGATCTGGTGGTGGTCCTGTGGTGGTGTCAGATTGATAGGGAGGCTGTAGGCGTTTGGGTGGTGCAGGTCTAGTTTGCAGTGGTTGTAGGGCTAGTGATTGATTAGTGGTGTGGTGTTAGTTGGCGGCGTACTATCGAGCTTATCCAAGTTTAATGCAATGTCTGTACGGTGGTGATTAGGATGGTCAGCCGTGGACGGGAGTAGTCAGATCGTCCATTTATACCTCAGATACATCAAATAGCACTCTGGATACATCGATTTCTATCCCAGATACACAAACTGATTTAGTGAATTTGGCGGGAGACATCGTGTTGATTATATGACTCTGTGGCTGATGTTGTTCGTGATGTTTAGCGCAGTGAACGTGGTTATGATGTGCATTATGGCTTGCGAGATAAATACGCGAAGTTCATATAAACTATACGTGAAGCTTGACTAACATACATGTGGCAGGCGCCACCCTTTGTCGAAATAGAAGACAACAATGCACATGTGATTAGTCGTCTGTCTGGACTAACCTGAAATCTTCATAAACACTAGGTGCAGCTGCATCTTTATAGCGTATAGCCATTTCATTTTCGGAAAAAATGGTATCCGACAAAAACAATAACAATAGTGAAGGTTACTAGCTCAATGGTAGAGCGATGTGCAATACTGCGCAAATGTGTGGGTTCGAATCCCACGTAGCCTAATGTTTGTTTTTATAATTAAGACATTAGAGATATTTCTCGTGTTTGTTCCCCTCTAAGTCTATAAACAAGTTCGCTTAATTAAAAAGCGATGTGCAATATTGCACATAGATGTGGGTTCAAATCCCACAAAGCTTATTTGAGTTTTTATATTAGCTCATAGCCAATATAGGAGTCAAACTCATTCATGTAACTGTGAAAAAGCTGTAACTAGAGGGAAAATTCATGTAACTAGAGGAAAAATTCGTGTAACTAGAGGGGAAATTACTGTAACTAGGGGGAAATTACTGTAACTATGGGTAAAAATAGTGTAACTAGAGGGACAATTCATGTAACTAGAGGGAAAATTCGTGTAACTAGAGGGGAAATTACTGTAACTATTGGTAAAAATAGTGTAACTAGAGGGAAAATTCATGTAACTAGAGGGAAAATTCATAATAAGTGTAACCACAAAGGGAAAAACAATGTAACTATGGGCGAAAACAATTAATGTAACTAGAAGGAAAAACAATGTACGTCATCATCACCTTACTCATTCTCTTCTCTTCTCTTCTCTTCTCTAGAGGGGAAATTCATGTAACTATAGGGGAAATTCATGTAACTAGAGGGGAAATTCATGTAACTAGAGGGGAAATTACTGTAACTAGAGGGGAAATTCATGTAACTATAGGGGAAATTCATGTAACTAGAGGGGAAATTACTGTAACTAGAGGGGAAATTCATGTAACTAGAGTGGAAATTCATGTAACTAGAGCGGAAATTCATGTAACTAGAACAAAATAAAGTGTAACTAGAAAATGTGATGCTTATTTCAACATACTACAAAATAAGTAGAAAGTGTAACTAGAACAAAATAATTGTAACTAGAGGGGAAATTCATGTAACTAGAGAAAGTGCATCAGAACTAGAGGGAAATTCATGTAACTATAGGGGAAATTCATGTAACTAGAGGGGAAATTACTGTAACTAGAGGGGAAATTCATGTAACTAGAGGGGAAATTACTGTAACTAGAGTGGAAATTCATGTAACTATAGGGGAAATTCATGTAACTAGAGTGGAAATTCATGTAACTAGAACAAAATAAAGTGTAACTTGAAAATGTGATGCTTATTTTAAAATACTACAAAATAAGTAGAAAGTGTAACTAGAACAAAATAATTGTAACTAGAGGGGAAATTCATGTAACTAGAGGTGAAATTACTTTAACTAGAGGGAAAATTCATGTAACTAGAGGGGAAATTAAGTCTGCTGTTACGACATATGCGCAAGTACATGACGATTACATGGTGTCTGAATCTTGACTCCTCAACGCTTGCAGACATGCATACTAGTGATACTACCATCAAATATACTTATATATATTGGATATGCCGAATACGTGCTGGGATACGCAAAAAGTATGATCAGATACACAAACTATGTCAATGCATTCTCTGAGCATTTAAAGTGTATTAAGCTGAACATGTTTGTAGCATATAACTTTACATTATCGCCAGTCATAGCTACGATTCTGTATGTTTCTAGATCAAACTTTAAAAATTTAGCTTACTAAAATATTTGATACATATGAACTATAACCAGTCATAGAATAACAACTAATGTCAGCACTCGAGCGAAGATGTTAAATGACTCCTCATACTTGGTCGGAGTGACCACTCCCACCAGAACGATGCTTCTGCGACTTAATCATCATTTTGTTCATAAAGGAAGTTCGATAACCACCGTCATAATGAAAAGCTCCAGGAGCACTCTGGGGTGCACCGCCAAAGCCGACAGCATAAACACCCGACGCAGGACCTTCAGGTATAAGCCCTCCCTCCTGATTCGTACCTAGCCCACGAGTGGAAAGCATGGTACACCAGCTCACGGGTGCAATTTCACTAGGGTCACCTAAGGAAACCGACACCTACTAAAAATGCCATACATCTTCGAATAAAAGTTCTCTAAACCAATAAATGTCAGGTCACCGTCACCTCCTGTTAGAAGATCCATGTCGATTGTATGTGGATCTCTCCTCCGAAACAGGCTCAAGCCTGAAACGACCAAGAAACCAATTAGAAAATATCAATTGTCAGCTTGAGCCTCAGTTAACAAGGCTCCTCTTCCAACATGCAACAGATGATAGTGCACAACAGCTGATAGTAACAACAGCAGGCAACAAGAAGTAGGAGCAGACAGCCACGCGCAGGAGCGGACAACATCGTATAGCAGACGACAATGCACAACAAAGAAACACGATAGTCTACTCCAACGGACAAACGCGCACGATAAACAACAACATGCACCAATTAGAAGGTCCATACACAGATCATAGACCCCCACGTCTAAAAGCGTATCACTGTAACCAAGCTTCAAAAAGTCCATTAGAATATGGAACTTTAATCCCGAGACAGTGTGGTTACCACCAGTCCTTCCAAATTCCAATTGAATCAATACCTTATCGAATCACGAATATAGAGCAACACGACTACTATCTGAAATTCATACCCAAATTTGTGTTTCAGAGATACAACTTCATGTATTTTACATGATATACAGTGAACTACTCGCTTTGTTACCCATCGTCATTCTTTCCTTTGTCCGATCTACACAAAGAACAATGACACAAAAGAAACATAGTATAACATCAACACAGATGAAAAAGCAACTATACTTGTAATTTGCATACACAAAAATGAGCTCTAGATACGTTAAATTGTAATCAGGACACATTTTTTCCTCTCAAATGTTTAACGTAACTGACAATATAAATAATGTATCCACTTATGAAGTTAATGTACCTAGAATCCCACATAGTTGTAATTTGGATACACAAAAATGAGCTCTAGATAGGTTAAATTGTAATTCAGACACATTTTTTCCTCTCAAATGTTTAATGTAACTGACAATATAAATGATGTATCTACTTATGAAGTTAACGTACCTAGAACCCCACATAGTTGTAATTTGGATACACAAAAATGAGCTCTAGATACGTTAAATTGTAATCCAGACACATTTTTTCCTCTCAAATGTTTAATGTAAACGACAATATAAATAATGTATCTACTTATGAAGTTAATGTACCTAGAATCCCACATAGTTGTAATTTGGATACACAAAAATGAGCTCTAGATACGTTAAATTGTAATCTAGACACATTTTTTCCTCTCAAATGTTTAATGTAACCGACAATATAAATAATGTATCTACTTATGAAGTTAATGTACCTAGAATCCCACATAGTTGTAATTTGGATACACAAAATTGAGCTCTAGATACGTTAAATTGTAATCTAGACACATTTTTTCCTCTCAAATGTTTGTAACCGAAAAATGTACGCACGTGATTAAATGAATGAAATGGACAGAGTATCGGCAACATGTCGGTCTACCATTTGCGTCACCCATGTACTTTCAGCTTACGATCGACCTTACCGAGTATCATCCCCTTTGTGTCACCCATGTATGCTCAAATTTCAAACACCAAAGAACAGGGGGATAAACTAAGCATTCATTTTAACAACTGAGGTGCGATGGAATCGAAGTTAGTATACAAAATTGAAAACAAATTGTGGTAAAAATCAAATTGGTCACTAAGTTAAATGGTTCCCTAGAGGTGAACTAGACTAACGATTTACAACTTTAAGATAATAGATACACTAAATTGCACTTGGATACATTAAATTGTAATGCGGATACAATTTTTACTCAAATACAAAAAGAGTAATTAATGATGTACATTACCAATCACGGCAAGGCAGCATATTGGTGGTTAGTGAACGACTCCGGCGAGGTAAGAGTGGCGGTATCATCTCTGACGGCCCGGTTTGATGAAATTTGGAGGTGACAAAGCTCAAGGGTGAACTCAGGTGAGTGGTTCTAGGGTTTGAGCTCAGGTGGTATTAGTGATCTTTGCGATTTCAGACAATAAAAGAGAGAGAAATAGTGAGTGATAAGGATGGAAAAAGAGATTAAGAGGAACAAAGATGAAGGGTTTCTGGTGGAGGTCGAGGCGGTCTCAGTGAGAGATTTCAGATCCGAAACGATGTTGAGTGAGGGTGAGAGAGGAGAGGGCCAGCAGAGATGAATCCTTGTGGTTGTGTTGCAACTTAGAATACGGTGGTTTCATGGGAACTCCGGTGACGAGTGGCCACGACACCCTTAACTCCGGCGGTTTCAGGTGGCCGTTGTGGTGAATCGATGGTGGTGGAGGTGGTGATATGTATTGTTTAGTGATTTGGGGATAAAGGGATTTGAAGTCAGAGGACTGTTTACTGATTTAGGGTTGTGGGTAAATTGAGGGGAGGTGTTCGTAAGGTTCGTAATGAATAGTAGTTCGCACCGGATCCCACCTCTATATATATATATATATATATATATATATATATATATATATATATATATATATATATATATATATATATATATATATATAGTGGTAGGTTATATAGAGTCCACAAATAGAATAGAGTCCTAGAGTCCTAATCTAAACCATTAGATTGTGAAGATCAACGGCTGAGATTAAATCTCAAAAAAGGTGTGGGACAGTAGGTCAGGCCAATGTGGAGTCCAACCGTAGGCAAAATCAACAATTTCATTTTTTTCGTTGGAATTTCATTTTTTGTGGTTGGAATTTCATTTTTTTCGATCGCCGAAATTTGGACTCTAGGACTCTAATTTTTTTGTGGACTCTAATGATCCTATTTCTATATATATATATATAGAGGTATATATATATATATATAGAGTTAGGATCCGGTACATCCTAACATCTTTGTACATCCTACATCCTAATCTAAGCCCTTAGATCAAAGGAATGGAGGGCCAAGATTGAGCCAAAAAAAAAAAAAAAAAAAAAAAAAGCGCGCGGCCTAACTATTAGTTATAAAGTTACTATGATTTGTTTTGATACTTTTAGTTCTAAATAGTGATACTTTCAGTTATCGTAAGTGATACTTTTTGTAGGATGTAAGACATAAATATTTTGCTATAGATTTACAGCATCGTGATACTTTTAGTGTAACAGTGTGAAACTTTTAGTGTAAATTAGTGATACTTTTAACATAATATTGTGACATAATATAAAATGAAGTGATACTTCCACATAATGTTTTGTTACTTTTAACATAATATTGTGATACTTCTTATATTAACATTTGATACTTCTTACAATAAATTCATATATATATATTGAGTAATGAAACATTGTAGAATTAAAATAATAATGAATTCAACAGCATCGTGATACTTCTTGTGTAATAATATGATACTTTCAGTTTAAATTAGTGATACTTCTATTTAAAAAAATAATATTACAAGCAACTCATTGAGACATTTCATCAAACACTTAGTGTACAACACACAAGAACACAATAATAACTTAATTGAACATAGTAGTTCCACCACATCAAAGTGAGATGACGATGAACGATCACGATCACGATGAACATCAAATTGAACGATGGCGATAATGATGGCGTTGAGCATAAAAGCTTGATTGATGATGAAGATGAATGATGATGAAAAACATTCAATTGGACGATGCCGATATGAAAATTAGACATAAATCGATGCATAAATTGATCGAGGAGAATTATTTTTTTATTTAGCACCATTAAATGTAGAAATTGGTAGATGAGAATTGAAAGACAAAAAAAAAAAAAAAAAAAAAAAAAAAAGAAATGAAAAAAAAAAGGAAAAATATGAAACAAAAAAAAAATAAATCCCCCCTCATAAAGAAAAAAAAATTAAATAAAAATATATCCCCCCACATAAAGATAAAAACAAATAAAAAAAATAAATCCCCCCTCATAAAGGGGAAAAAAAAACAAAAAAAATAAATTCACCCTCATAAAAAAAAAATTAAATAAATAAGTCTCCCCTCACATTAAAAAAAAAAAAAATAATAAATAAAAAATAAAAAAATCTCCCCTCACCAAAAAAAACTATAAATCGAGCCATTGGATCATGAGAGATCCTAGAGAAATTTGAGATTTGGATGTAGGATGTATAATTGTTGGGAGGATGTATAAGATCCTATTTCTATATATATATATATATATATATATATATATAGTGAAAGGTTATAGAGAGTCCACCTTTTGAGTAGAGTCCTAGAGTCTAATTATGAGCCATTGGATTAGAGTTGGATGGAGGGCTGAGATTTGATCTCATTAATTAAAAAAAAAAAGAAACAAAATAAATATTGCAGCCAATTAGAAAATTAGCCTGCTTTTCCTGTTTCCTATGTTGTACGACATTGATCAAACCCAAAAAAACCATCCACCTGCCAAACTGAATTCTCTGCTTCTTCTTCTTCTTTCAATCGTTTTCCAGGTATTTTATTCTTCTTCTTTTATTGTGTTGCCATCATCTTCTTCCATTCTCTTTCAGATTTTTTTTTTTTAATTTGTATTTTTTATACCATTAGAAATTTGTATTTCAACAGTAATTTTTTTTGGGGCAGATAATTTAGGGGCGGATGAGAAAAATCCTCATTCAATTGATGTGAATTTTGGGGCGGATGATTTAGGGAACCCCAAAAAAAGCCATCCAGTTCCCTTTCAATTAATTGTTATTAAAGGTACGTTATTCTCTGCACTTCTTCATCCTCTTTTTATTCTTTTTTTCTTTTCTGGTTTTTCATGTTCTTCTTCTTCTTTATTTTTTAAGCTTTTTTATTTCTAATACTTTTACAGAAATTAAAAATTAAACCAATAAAAACGCTAATTAAAACGAAGCGAAAAAAAGGAATTTGCTTGTTCTTTTGTAAATTTTCAATTTTTTTGGTAGTTCGATTATGGGTGATATTGTAGCAGTGAATGTTGATGATGGTATTTCAATTAATTTTATTATTTCATCTTTTTTTTTTGTAGAGTAATGTTCTAAGGTGGTAGACTAATAATTAATACTTTGAATGTGTAAGGTAGATTTTCATAAATTTTTTTATAATTTTAGATTGTGTTTATAATTCTGTTTCTGAAATTGGAATTTCAGATTATGTGTTTATAATTATTTTTTTTTTTGTTTTTGGAAGTTTAGTTTTTGTGTTTATAATTCTGTTTTTCCTGTTTTTTAATATTGGAAACTGATTGTGTTTATAATTCTGTTTTTTCATATTGGAATTTCACATTATATGCCTATGATTCTTTTTTTTTTTTTGAAAATCTTGCAAGTTTTTCTGGCAATGTGAATAAATAAAGGAGCATTGTGTGAGAATGTTGAAAAGGACTTCAAGCCTTATGTTGGACAGGAATTTGTAAGTGTCAAAGAAGCAGCAACGTTTTACAAGATATACGGAATAGGTTCGGGCTTTGGTACGCGTAAATATACGGCAAAGTATTGGAGAGACAAGACGTTCAAGTCGAAGCTGATAGTCTGTAATAGGGTTGTTGCTTATTATGCGCAGAAGAAGCCTCCTGAAGAAGATGAGAGTGTAGAGACAGTTTGAAGGAGAACCAATGTCCTTAATGTTGGTTGTCAAGCGAGAATACTGTTGTTCTGCAAAAACGGAAAAAATAGTCAACCAGTTTATTGAAGAGCATAACCATGAGCTTCTTTCAATTCAAGATAGGGAATTGAAGGAGCTTGCGTCAAATTTGACTGATTATCACAAATTTTTTATTGTCTCGAATATAAGGGTTAGCAATTTAAAATTCTTTGTATTTTTGTTAGAATGCTTTTTTTGTCTACTGGAATTTCGAAATTTCGGCTTGGTATTTTTTTGGGTATAAATTTTTTATTGTCTCGAATACTAATTTGTACAGCAGATTTTGGAATTCTAATAATGTTGGCTAAAATTTCTTTTATTGTTCTTGAAATTTCATTTAATTTTATATTTTATCTCAAGCTTTACAAATGCTATAAAACTACTTCATACTTGTTCAATTGTAATCAATCAGTAGTAATGGTTAATTTACAATCTTGTTTTGATTAAGAAGAAGTAGAAGCTATGTCAAAGACACAAGGGGTAGTTAGATTCTTCATAACAGAACCAAATTACACTTACAGGAAAAAAAAGAATTCTAACAACATAATATGAAATTCTAAGAGTAAAAAAAAGAATTACAAACACAACCATTTGGTTGAAATTTCGTATATGTATGTTAAAGCTCTATATGTATTTCAGATTAGATATTTGAAATATCTTATAATGTTAGAATTGTAACATAAGTGAAATTTTAAAAAACTCTTTTATAATCTCATTAAGATGTGATAAAATTCTGAATTACGCAAAATATCATAAGATATATATAACTTGAAATTTGTCATTGGAAACCAAAGTACAAGTAGAACAAAAAAAAGCTGCTGTTCAATGTTATAGAGTTGAATGAAATCCAAGATAGAAAAGCAAAGTACAAAACGGAACTAAATGAACAGTTCAATGAGCAGTAGACATTCGCACTTCGAGTTTTGACAAACTTGGAGACGTTTTCAAGTAGACATTCGCGCTTCGAGTTGCAGTCGGCTAGTAGAAGGGCTGCAGCTAATTGGCAAACAAGGTAACACCGATGTTTCTTTAACACCATGTTAGGGTCGTCAATGCCACTTGCCGATGGTCCTGCACAACATCACGAACGTCACGAACAACAGCAGTAGTAGTATCTTGATAGACAGGAGCCCTTGCCGATGTTGACTTCATTCGCATCGCAACATCAACAACCTCATCAACGTATAGATGAAGTGCAAGATTCTCGAAAAAAGCTTGAGTTGATTGAGAAGAAGTAGAAGCTATGTCAAAGGCACGAGGGGTAGTTTGATTCTTCATCCTTGTAGCAGCATCAGTATACCACGAATGAAAAGCAATCGCGTTACGTTGCATATAGAGATATAATTGATGAACCGCCTACAAATTTAACATAACAGAACCAAATTACACTTACAAGAAAAAAAAGAATTCTAACTACATAATATGAAATTCTAATAGTAAAAAAAAGAATTACAAACACAACCAGTTTGTAATGGTAACCAACAAAAATTTTTATAAACAGAAAAGCAAAAATTCGATTTTAGGAGCAGAAATATAAGAAGAAGCATGAAAATCTATACAAAAAAATATGACAATCAGTTCCTATAAAAAAGAATTCTAAGACTTTAATATAGAAATGTTAGAGGGAAAAAAAGAAGTCCTAGAAGAAGACATCTGCAAAGGCGTTTGATTCAGTACAATTAGCAAATAAGAAACGATACACCAATATCACAGAAACAGAAGATGGCGTCAAATTTAAATCACTAACAACAGAGTGTTCTATATATACGGTGAAAATATATTTCAATTGAAATTTTTGAAATACCAACAGCAGAAAAGAGAATATCAATCAATTTTTAGGGTTTCCAAAATTTTTAGTGAAAATCAACAGAAAAAAAAAAAAAGAAATATACCAATTTCTGTATCAAATCAATTTTTAGGGTTTCCAAAAAAAATAAAAAAAAAAGAAATATACCAATTTTTAGGGTTTCCAAAATTTTTAGTGAATATCAATCAATTTTTAGGGTTTCCAAAATTTTTAGTGAAAATCAACAGAAAAAAAAACACTTCAAAACACAAACATATAAAAAATCGAAATGAAACTCACCTTTAATCGAGTTGAATGAAAGTGTTGAATGGGCGAAATAATTGCGAAGAAGACGAAAGTGTTGAATGAAGAATCCGTCTGAAAAATCGAGTTGCAATGATGATGATGAATTGAAAAGATGAATTGAATCCGTCTGAAGAAGATGAAGTTGAAGGCGACGAAATGATGATGATGAATTGAAAAGATGAATTGAATCAGAGAATAAAATTGAAGAGTCAATGAAGAGAGAGAGACAAATTTTTTGAATAATTTTTGATAATGTGTTTTTTGGGGGACTAATTAACGCCCTTTCTCCAAAGTTTTCTGTTTTTTTTTTTTGTTTTTTTTTCTCCTTTTCTCGTTTTCTGTTTTTTTTTTCTTTTTTTTTTTTTTTTTTTTTTGAGTGGGACAATGCATTTATTACAGAATAAATCTAAGCCCTTGATCTAATTTGATCCAAGGGCTCACATGAGAACTCTAGGACTCTAACACTAACCTAGGACTCTAAATAACCTATTTCTATATATATATATATATATATATATAGAGAGAGAGATAGGTTATATAGAGTCCACAAATAGAATAGAGTTCTAGAGTCCTAATCTAAGCCATTAGATTGTGATGATCAACGGCTGGATTAAATCTCAAAAAAGGTGTGGGACTAGGTCAGGCAAGATTCTGGCCAACCTAGTAAGCAAAATCAACAATTTCATTTTTTTCGTTGGAATTTCATTTTTTGTGGTTGGAATTTCATTTTTTTCGATGGCCGAATTTTGGACTCTAGGACTCTAATTTTTTTGTGGACTCTAATGATCCTATTTCTATATATATATATATATATATATATATATATATATATATATATATATATATATATAGAGTTAAGTTATATAGATTACTAAGGTGAGGGAGAGTACTAAAGTACCATTTTAGACCATTGGATGAGTAGGAAATCAAGGGCTTAGATTGAAAGACTATTAATTACTGAAAAAAAAATAAAAAAATAGAAAAACAAAATCAAAAAGATGCTGTATTATAACGAGGGAAATGTTCCCTAGGTTTACATTCTCAATAAGATTAATTACCCTATTTTCAATTTCTCCCAAAAATAATCCAGGAGAAACTTTTCTCACCTATTGCTCTTCTCCTAAGAATAATTTTTCATCTATTCCATTTTTTTCAAATCGTCAACCAAAATTTTTCTTATTCTCCAAAGAAAATCTGCAATAGGGCGTTGTAAAATTTCAAAAATTAAAGTCTTTTTTTTGTGATAAAGATGGAGGAATTACAAATTGTCAATTATGGTGATGGTAAGTGGTTTTTCAATGGTGGAGTGAGAGTTTTTTCTGCAAATGAAACCTGCAATTGTGGATTTAAAATTTCCAAAATTAAAGTCTGGTTTTTGTACTACAGATTAAGGAGATGAAAATCATGAATTGTGATGATGATGATGATGATGATGATGATGATGATGATGATGATGATGATGGTAAGTTCTTATCTAATTGTGGAGTGTATTTTATTTAATTGATTTATATCCATATATTTTTTGAACATCATCTGTTAATAATTTTTCATCTATATAAACTGTTGAATATTTTAATTTTTCATCTAAATTTACCTGTTGAATATTTTTATGATGATGATGATGATGATGATGGTAAGCCCATCTTGTTATTATAAATCATACTACTTTGGCTGAACTGTTGAATATTTTAAATTTACCTGTTGAAATTCTTATAAACAAGCTTGTTATTTCAAATGTAATTATTTTGATTTGATGTAGATATTGGTCATGTATTGAATATATTTAATTTTCCAGTTAAAATTCTTAGTAATGGTGTTGAGATTACAAATTTTACTTTCTAATATTACTTCAAGAATTGAATATTCTAAATTCACTTGAAATTCTTTGAAATGTTTTTGATATTTCGAGTGTACATTTTGTTATTTCAAATTGTTATTCCTGAAATGAGAAATCATATATGTATTGCTGAACTGTTTAGTATTTCTTACATTTCAGCTAAAATTCTTTATAAACAGGTTGGTATTTCAAATATATTTCCTACGATTTTTTTTGTTGATTTTGTAATTCTCATTTACGTATTCTGTATTGACAGAATAGGTTCGGGAGAGTCCTAAGTATATATACTTAGGACTCTCCCGAACCTATTTCAAATAATACGGTTAAAATTTCAAATTATATTGATAAATATTTGAGATTAAATTCAAGCTCAGGCGTTGTTATTCTTTTTAACATAGTTGAAATTTCAAATATTGCAGCTAAAATTTCAAAATTTATTTGTAATTAATTGATCTTGACATTTAACCTTCAAGTGTTTACAGGGACATAAGATGACAAATGCATTTGTACACTTTGTGAACATAAAGGAATCCTGGGCTACATATTATATGGATATGTACTAGGATATGTACTAGTCATGAGGCTGATGAAATACCAAGTAGTTATGTTGCACAACAATGGATGAAAGAGTTGATGTGTAACATTGCTGAAAGCTATGCCGATGGCGGCGGTGAAATTTAATTAGTTATGGTGTAATTTAGAATTCAGCATTTTGTAAACTTAATAGTTTTCAAAAATTGGTGTAATCAGATTTCAATTGTGAGATTGTTGTATATGGTCTTAATTATTTGAGGGTCATTATAACCTATGTATTGCTATTCTTTTTATAACGGTTGCAATTTCAGTTAGTTTACTTAAAGTTTCATATTTCATAAGTAATTATATAAGGGTCATTGTAGTCTAAGCATTTGTATTCTTTTTAAAACGCTTGAAATTTCAGTCAATTCAGTTGTAGTTTCAAATTTTATAAGTAGTAATTTGAGGTTCATTATAACCTAGCTGTTGGTATTCTTTTTTCAATAGTTGAAATTTCAGTTAAATCACTTAAAGTTTTAAAATTATTTGAGGGTCATTATAATTATTTTGTCATTTTAGATATTACTTTGTGAGTTGGTCTTCATTATTTGAGGGTCATTGTAACCTATGTATTGGTATTCTTTTTAGAGAAAATTGTTCATTACACCCTTATAAAAATCACTTTTTGTAAATTACACCCTTGTATAATTTTTTTTGAAACTTACATACAAAATTTTACTTTTCTTCTAAAATTGCTCCAAAATGAAATTTTAATAGTATTTTAATGTTCCTTTTTTACGATTATTTGCTTATATTTGAATAATTAAATCAATATTAATCAACGGCTTGTGTAATAAAATAATTTAATCGATACAAAAGAGTGTTTTAGTTCATCGAAAACCTCATTTTGGGGTAATTTTAGAAGAAAAGTGAAATACTGTATGTAAGTTTCAAAAAAAATTATACAAGGGTGTAATTTACAAAAAGTGATTTTTATAAGGGTGTAATGAACAATTTTCTCTTCTTTTTATAACTGTTGCAATTTCAGTTAGTTCACCTAAAGTTTCATATTTCATAAGTAATTATGTGAGGGTCATTGCAGTCCAAGTATTTGTATTCTTTTTTAAACGGTTGAAATTTCAATCAATTCAGCTAAAGTTTTAAAATTTATAAGTAATAATTTGAGGTTCTTTATAACCTAGCTGTTGATATTCTTTTTTTAATCGTTGAAATTTTAGTTAAACAACTTAAAATTATAAATTTTGTTGATAATTATTTGATCCAAACATTAACCCTTTAATTCTAAGAGAATTTGTAACATTAAGTTTTTGTAATCTAATAACAAACTGAATAACAAATACATATATTTCAAATGTTTGGATACGATTTTAACATCCCAAAATGTAATTTCAACGTATGTTTTTACAACTCCAACCATCTGTCTTCCATTTGCACGGAATTTTGTTATCATGTGGCTTTTCTCTGCACCGTCGACTGTTGCTCCTTCGATTTATAATGTTATTCCCTATTGCATACACCAAACACCAAAAAGAAATATCAATATACTAAGATTTATAAATTTAATAAAATTATTAAAATAAAAGAAAAAGTGAAAATAAGAATGAACACACATAAAAATTTAAAACCCAGTTCCTTAAAAATGACCAAAAGTAGTTAAACAAATAATTAAAATAATCAGATCTGAGAAACTGAGCCACAAAAAACGAAAATTGATATAGTCAAATTTATAATTTATTATTTTTTGAGCCCGTTGCAACAGTAATATTTTTGTGAAATATCCACATCTTTACCCAAAAATATCCACCACCGCCCCAAGATTCACCGTGCAACTAAACATCGTTGACCACTACCATCACAGTGTCGCCACCATGGACCACCACCGTCAACCATCATAATCATTGTCACCGGCACCTTTAGCCACCACACCCATCGGCATCACACCGTTAACCACCACAACTTCGGTCACCACGCCGCCGCTCCTTGACCATCGTATCAGAACTCACCGTCGCCAACACTGTCGACTTCCGATAACTAGTTAAAATCTTCGAGATACACGTCGTCATCTCTGATTTACACGTCGTCTACAGCGTAATCGCCGTAATCTCCAACATACACATCGAGGACACCGATGTACATTTCAGAGTATCCAATATATATTGTGTTATCTCAGATTACTCGCCGGAGTCACCGAAGTATACACCGGGATCTTTGAGTTACTCGCCTGAGAAAAACATGGATTGAACTGTTATAACCTTCCTGTAACAAAATCTACTCTTCCTCCATCAACTTTGTTTAATTTAGCTTTACCATTAATTTTCTTCTAATTAGATTTTTTAGTTAATTTGTCAAGCAGACTTACAGTTTTTAGAGTTTTGGATTATAATACATCAATTTTTTTTTAATACTTTGTATACTGTAATTAGAAATTTCATCTACATTAAAAAAATATTTCATAAACCACTAATTTTATAAGGTGCACCATTATTACCTTTAGATTCATTACAGAGTTAATCAGATACACTACCAAGTTAACTTTTAAATACATTTAAATATGTTGTAGGTTCATCATAATAATTAATAGATACATTACAAAGTTCAATAGGTGCACTGAAATGTTGAATAGGTGCTAATATAAGGCAACTTAAAAATAATTTAAGTTTCACATGTTAAATTTAAAGATATTTATTTATCATTTTATGGTTTATATTAAATTCTCTACTATGCGTCCATATACGTCACACAACACTATCATCTCAACGCTTCTTCATCGTTAATACTAATATGTACCGCCAAATTACATACACAAGAGTTTATATAAAGTAACAAACTTACAAAATCAATTAGATACAAAAATAAAATTAATAGATACATTATATTATATTCTAGATACATTAAACATGAATCACCGCTAAAACCTCTTTATCAATCACCACCATCAAATTAATAGATACATTATATTATATTCTAGATACAACACTATCATCTCAATGCTTCTTCATCGTTAATACTAATATGTACCGCCAAATTACATACACAAGAGTTTATATAAAGTAACAAACTTACAAAATCAATTAGATACAAAAATAAAATTAATAGATACATTATAATATATTCTAGATACATTAAACATGAATCACCACTAAAACCTCTTTATCAATCATCACCATCAAATTATTGTTTATAATAAACAATTGTGTGAATTTAAAAATTTTAGTCACCTATTATTAAAAATCAGCCATAACTTTTATAATATGGATTATATTATGTATAAATGTAATATTAATATTAATTTCTATGAAAATAAAATCCTATATGCAACTTATATGTAGTTCGTAGTATCTAATTTACAAAGTCGACCAGATACATTATAAAATATGACAGGTACATTAAGTTATATCCTAGATACATTAAATTATATGACAAGTACCACCAAAAATTTTATACCATTCACCACCACTAGATAGACTACTATAAACTTACAGTGTGATAATTAATTAAGATGACAAGAAGAATTGGTTTGGTAATTAGAGATTGACACCCATATCATGGATTATTAGTCAATAAAATGAGTCCAATCCCAAATTCGTAAAATTAAAAATAATTCCTAAATTCGACCTTTCTTCATATATTACTTTGAGAATGAATAAAAGATTAATCAAGATGAAGGTGACACCCATGACGGTAGAAGCAGACGAGATTCGGGACGCCGATGAGTTTTGGGTGGTCTAGACATCGGAGGACGGTGAAATTCAATCCGCCGGCAAGTTTCTTGGGCGTCCACATCAAAGACCGACGATATTGGTGTTGTCGTTGATCTTTTGGCGGTTTCCTCGGCAGATGCAACAAGCTTCTTGTCGAACGATAAGTTTATGGAGGGCTTGACGGCGGAGACAAAGAGATTTGAGTGCCGCTAATGAGTTTCTTGTGCATTGTTGACGGTGAAGTCGGTGAGTTTCGTTACACCGAGGTGTTTATGGTGGTGTTTCCGGTAATTTCAGGTGGTTATGGTCGTTAATAGTGATGAATGGTAACACTTGGTGGTGGTGAAGAACGATTGGTTGTAGCTGGTGGTTTTATTGGTAGTCATATGTAATAGTGGTGAAGAGCAGCAGGATATATGTTTGAATGAAAAACTTTAACAAGATCTTGAACACAGATTGTATTGTCATCCTACGGTTATTATTAGTTCTCACAGTTCTCACCGAGTTAGAGGTTCTCACATGATCCTAAATCTATATATATATATATATATATATATATATATATATATATATATATATAGAGAGTAAGGTCCTTTCAAGTCAGAGGTATATGGGAGAGTCATTAAGTCGTAATTCTAGCCCTTGGATTCAATTTAATCAATGGCCAAGATCTACTCAACATTAATTACAATTCAGAAAAGAAAAAAAAAAAGGAAAAATAAAACCTAAAAAAAAAAAAAAAAAAATTAAAAGGATCACATCCTCCCACGCTATTCCCCTTTCCCCAAATATAATTTTTATTTTCAGTTTTTAAAATTCACCCTTCAATTCACTCTCTGCCATTTCATCTCCCTCCATTGTCTTCTTCCATTTTCTCATCTTTTTTCATTTTCTAATCTTTTTGGTGTTAAGTTCTTATCCATATTTCCGCCTTCGTTGTGATTTCAGGTAACTAATTTAATTCGTCTTTGTGTTCATCCTCGTTTTTCCTTTTGTCTCTTCAATAGCTGTAATTTTTCTCAGATATTCTTCTATTTCAATTATTCATCTTCTCCATTGTATTTTCTGATTTTTTTTTTTGTATTATTCATCCATATCAGATTTCTCTATCTTTACCTCTTCCTTGATTTGATTTTCTTCTACCAATGTTCAATGAAAGACTCCATCTTTATTGGTAAGTTGATTTTTTTATTTAAGTTATTTTAAAATTATAGATTTAAGTGTATTAATTTTCGTTTTATGTTAGACTTTATACACGAAGATATTACCAACCAATACTTAAAATTTTGAATTTTTAATAGTTCAGAAAAATATTACCATTGCGATGAGCTCGAAAAAATAATAAATTTAGGCTTTTGTTTCGCCTAAATCGGAGTTCAAACGAAGATTTTACGGAGTCTTTTATAAACCTTTTCGTGTAATTTGTGGATAGTTAAAATCAATTTGTAGAACATTGAAATTCGTTTTTTTTCCGTTGAAATCTTCTATTTTATTGATATTATATGTGGCCAGTTAAAAGATTCAGATTTCAGTTTTTATTAAGTTTGAAACTTGATTTTTTATTATCTAGCATTCCCGTCAACACAAGGTGTTACGTGTATTTGTTATTCAGATTTTGTCGATTTTGTCTTGTCTTTTGTTCATTTATGTTGTCTTCTCTATATATTGTTTTTTTTTTCACTTCTTTGCTGTTTATTTTATTTATCACACACTTTGTTTTTGTATTCACAGATGTATTCGAGTAATGTCGATGTCGATGATGTTGAGAAACCCGAAGATTCTGGGTATATTGTCATATGTCGGACTCGAAAGGTTGTTAATTTGATCGGGGGTTTTAATCAATATCAATCAAACAATGGTGTCCCTTATTGAGGATTACGACGAAGATTGTTAAAGGGAACCTTAACTCGAAAAGTATAAACGTTATTTCGTTGGCCAATTTGTAGCGACGCTTCTACTTTGTTAATTTAATACTTACATTTGTATTTCTATATCAAGACTCTTGTGCTAATTTTGTCGGATTCCTATTGTGTTGATTAATGATTATCTATTGACTCGAAAGTCGAAAAACATCAACGTTTTCGTTGGTCAATTTGTAGTGGCGCTTCTACTTTGTTAATTTAACATTTACATTTGTATTTCTATATGAAGACTCTTGTGCTAATTGTTTTGGACTCTTCTGATCAATGATTATAATTATCTATTACGAAACATATCATAAACAAAAAGAAGATTATAACGGACAAAAAACGAATTCCAAGGTTAAAAAAATTGATTTTAACAACCCACATATAACACAAATAAAAAAGATTTTAGCAGAGAAAAAACGATTTTTAATGAACCAAAAGAGATTTTAAGGACGAAAAAAAAAATTGTAACAACTTACTACCCACATGAGTTTGATATTTTATTGGGTTATTGTTAAGCTCAAATCGATAACAGTAAAATTTAAATTTTTAAGTATTTTATATGAGATTTCAAGGAAAAAAAAATATCATTAATAATGTTGTATCAAACCGTTAACAAGGTTATATCAAATCTCAAGAATTTTGAAACTTTGAGTTACTTATTTGAGATTTCAAGGGAAAAAAAAATATCATTAACAATGTTATATATCAAACTCGTACAAGTACAACTACAAATGATTTAAATAAACATATTAAATTCACAAAATGCTTAATTAAATAATATTACACAAGAACTACACTTCACCGCCTCTGTCACCATAGCCGTTAGTTGATTCAATTGATATCGAAGCGCTTTCTACATATGGGATTGAGCAATTTCTTTTGTCATGTTGTGCCATTTGTTTACGATTATTGCACAACTTTTTTTGGCTTACTTGAAAGTGCAATAGTTACGGTCTAACTTGATAACATGTTTTTCTCACTTTACAATCAAGCAACTTTTCCGCTTTGAAGAAAAGCAATCGTTTCATATGTTTATGTCGACGCCTTCATCATCTCCACTTGCCTTTCATCCGCATTTTATAGTTGCCTTACATCCGCACTTTACAGCTGCATTTTAACAACTCACAAGTATCATAAATAAGAAAGAAGATTCTAACGGAGAAAAAACGAATTTCAATGTTCTAAAAATTGTTTTTAACAACCCACAAATATCATAATTTAAAAAGAAGATTGTAAAAGAGAAAAAACGAATTTCAATGTTGTAATAATTGATTTTAACAAGCCACAAATATCATAAGTAAAAAGGTAGATTCTAACGGAGAACAAACGAATTTCAATGTTCTAATAAGTGATTTAAACTACCCACAAATATCATAAATAAAAAAAAAAAGATTCTAACGGAGAAAAAACGAATTTCAATGTTCTAATAATTGATTTTAACTAGCGACAAATATCATAAGTAAAAAAGAAGATTCTAACGGAGAAAAAACGAATTATAATGTTCTAATAATTAATTTTAACTATCCGAAAATATCATAAATAAAAAAGACAATTCTGCCAAATTTTGACCTTCAATGGAACCTCAATAAAAAATAAATAAATAAACATTAATCAATATGAACAACGATAAAAACATCATTGTTGCCTAAAAACATACCACAAATCTGAAACTTTAATGAAATGTATCCACCGTCGTCTACTTCATTTATTCATCTCCGAAAAACTTCCACCATCAACGACATCTTACACATACACAAAAAACAAAAAATTATATAAACACTATTACCATCATTAAAATTCATTATTTGTAATTTGTTCATCATCAAAACAAAAATAAAAAAATCCCAACTTTGTAATTTGTTCAATTTTTGATGAATTTTTTAAAAATTCTTTGTAATATTGAAAATTAAACAGTAGATAAAACAAATTCTTAGAAAAGAAGGGAGAAAAAAGTTGTTTATGGTGTACAATGAAAATTATGATTTATAATTCTAAAATAATTGAAAAAAAAAAAAAAAAAAAAAAAAGTGAAATTTGGAATCAACTTACCAAAGATGGAGACTTCAATAGAACAATCGATGCAAATTTTAAAACCCAAAAAAATAAATCACAGAGATTCGAAATAAAATATTGGGAGAAAATATGGAATACATGGGAGTTATTTGCAGAGAAAAGGAAAGAAGAAGAAGAGACATGAATGAAGTGAGAAAGAGAGAGAAAGAAATAAATCTCTCTTAGAAAATACAACCTGCCAACATTTACATCGTACAACTACACCAAAATTATTCATTGGTTCCTTTTGTTTTTTATTTTTTATTTTCTTAATAATTAATCTTTAAATCTCAACCATCCATCTAGGGCTGATCCAATGGTCAAGATTCCGACTCAATGACTCTCCCTAACCCTATGACTTGATAGAACTCTTCTCTATATAGAGTATATATATATATATATATATATATATATAGAGTCAAGTTCAGCTAAGTCATGAAATATTAGTAAGTCAAGTAAGTCAGGTATGCTATTAGTACCATTTTCTAAAACTGTAACTCTTTGTAGATGTAATTGTATTTGTAACATTTTACAGTTTCATTTACAAGTATTACGATTCTGATTACATTTACAAAGAACTCATAGCTTTAAAGAAATGGTACTAATAGCTACACTGACTTACTGCATTTACCAATATTTATGACTTAAATGATCTTCCTCATATATATATATATATATATATATATATATATATATATATATATATATATATATATATATATATATATTCACCCTTAATTATATATTTCAGACCCCCATGGAACAATAGTTGTTTGTTGGTAAGTTATTTGTGTTCATTTTTATGTTTGTCATACAAATTTTATAATTTTCCAGGTTTGACAACCATTCTGTTGTCCAAGTTATTACTGATGGTATTCAAGCCTACTTTGATGGGCCGTACACGTGTTGAAAAAAAATCATCAGACCTTGCAAAAGATCAATGGTGGAGATTTTTTAGAGTAATTATTTTATCAATGTGAGGGTAAAAATTTTCGTACTTATGAAAATTAGGTTGGTCTAGTGCCTTAATCTTTATCGAATACATGACAAATTTAAATGGTCGCCACAACACTCATCTGCTGTGAAGATCGAGTTCAAGAAAAAAGCTGGTCTTCGTCTTAAGGATATGATCATAAGACTATTTTTTGGTTGTCTACAGATATGAGACAATCGCTAAAGACGGTAAGGTCTACTCCTGAGTTTAAGAAAAGATCTAGACAATATCTGCACAACCGAATGGGCGCACCTAATGCTGGCACAAAACATTCCCAGGGATCGATATCGACTATGCAAATCGCAAAGAAAATGGTAAGTGACTTGTTTGTAGCTTAGAATTTTTATCCTTTAATTAATTCATCCAAAAATCAAATTTTGAAATTTAAAATATAGATGAAAGAGACGGGAGTATTACCTACAACATCGGAACTGTTTCTCAAAACACATCAGAGACCGGACAAGTCATTTTGTGATCCCCGAGCTGAGAAATTAAATGTAAGATTATTTTTGTAATTTGTACGTAAGCGTTTTGAATTACTCTCAGTCTTTGAAATTATGTTGTCTTAATGTGAGATTTTAAAATTTGATGGATTGTAATTATATGTTGGTTGCGATTTATAATATAGATGGATTTTGAGGATCTTGTAGCCGGAACCCACGCAAACAATGACATCTCCATATCAGCTAAAAATGACTTATTCGTAAAGGCTTTTCCCTTATACAATTCTTAACAATAACCGAAGTTAGTAGCTTCACCACCAACGGCTTGACACCCGCACGAATCTAGTAAAGACCATCCTGCAACTCACCGACTCCAATCGACGTTTTCAAATAATGGTCCTGAATAAGACAAGTACGCTTAGAAAATTCAAAAATAAAGTCATTATCGGAAGTAAGTTGTGAGACAAAGATCAAGTTGCAGTTCAGACTCGGAACGAACAAAACATGACGTAGAGTAAGAAATTGATTAATGTAAACCGTGCCCATAACCGTCGATTCGACCTGCTGACCATTAGGAAGACCAACAGGACGAGCAGGGATTATACAACGATCCCCAAGATATAACAAATTACCGGTAACGTGGTTAGAGGCTCTGTGTCAATAATCCAATTATTCATACCGTTTAAATGATCGGAAGTGAGAACAGAGTGGGATGGGACACCTGAAGTCCAACGTTCGTGTGAACCACGGATGCCCTACCACAAGAGGAAGCCATGGTCTCTTGGGCCGAAAAACTCTCTCCGACAAATTGGCCTGGGAACTCTGACACGGTTGTGCACCATTTGCTTGTAATAGGGTACACATAACTAGGCTCCTCCACTAGTGCCCCAACAACTTTGATATTATTGTTGGTAAGTAAATCCCCATAAAAATGGGATTTAGCAGAGAAATGGTGTCCCACAAATTGGAGACCAAATTCATCGTGGTCTCCCACAAAGTTGTTAATTGGTTTTGATTTGAGATTTGTGAGTTTGTTGTACTCGGCCATGGTTGCCGACTATTAAGCTTCCTTTTTTTTTTTTAATGGTGTACTAGTGAGGATAAGAATTAAACCTGCTCGATACCATGTTAAGGATTGTATAAGGGAAAAGCCTGTGTTATTAATTAGAGTAGGATTATTAATATAGCATACAATAATATAGAGTATTGGGCTAAGCCCATAATAAGATTATACCGTCTAATTGTTATTGCTGATTTGCTACTAACATTTTATTGGTTGCAAATGTAGGGTTGCAAATTAGCAACTAATATTCATTTTGATCGCAAAATAGAAACTACAAACTTTGGTCGTTAAGTTGCTACCAAAATATTATTGGTCGCGAATGTGCGGTCGCAAAATACTGACTAAAATAACATGTAGTCGCAACTTAGAATCTACATAATTATGGTTTCTAATTAGCTACCAACAAATATTCGTTGCAAATTAGCAACTAAACTCTTATTTGGTTTCAAATTACCAACTAATTTAGTTAGTTGGTAATTAGCAACTAATTCTACTTTTAGGTTGCTAAATTGAGACCAAAATTGTTAGTCACTAATTAGCAACTAATTTTATTTTGCAACTGAGCTTTCTGAGACTACGAAAAATAAGTCGCTAATTGGTTGTAAAATATGTCTTTAGCAACCAAATAATAGCTTTTAGCGACCAAATCAATTGGTTGCAAATCCCATTTTTCTTTGTAGTACGCGGGAAACAATCTCTCCATAAATACATGGCAATCGTGTGACTTTAAGCCGAACAACTTCCTTCGTCTAAGTTCACACACCTATCTATATTAGATGCGTAACCGTCGGGAAACTTTAGGTCTAGTACCCATTTACACTAAACTTTCTTTTTTTTCCTTAGACAATACAAAAGGCGCAATAAGCATTTTATCATTCTTTCCTTTATCAAGATGTAACTTTCGACGCTTGCAATGGTCTGCCAAATCTCTTCTACTTTTCTAAGTATCTTTGGTTCTACCTTTTACTTCCATTATTGTATGTATAAGTTGATCGAAAACATTCTTTTCGATATGCATAACGTCCAAATTGTGACGAATAAGAAGCTTTTTCCAATAAGGTAGTTCCCAAAAATACTTTGTTTTCTCCAATTATGATCTCTCCTGATCTCACATATTCGATCACACTCGGTTGTTTTTGGCAACCTTGACACATGTTCCCAAATCTGATCTCTAGTTAGCCTTGGTGGAGGTATAGAGTCATCCAATCTATTTTTGGTGAACCCGCTTTTGTTTTTTCGAAATACATGATTTTCAGGTAAGAATTGTCGAGGGCAGTCAAACGAGCTATGTTTACGACCATGTTTGAGATAAAAAGACTTTGTTTTATTCATGCTATAAATGCAGGCGAATCTTCCCGCCGTACTGCATCCCGACAGCATTGCATATGCCGGAAAATCACTAATTGTCCAAATAAGTGCCGCTTTCATTATGAAATTGTTCTTCTTTGAAATATCATAAGTAACCGCTCCGACATTCCACAAAATGCTTCAATTATTTAATTAGTGGTTGCAAATATACATCAAACACACTTAGAAACATTGTTTGCCTCTTCATGCAAAGTGAGGGTGGTAAGTTGTACGGTGTCAAGATTACTGGCCAACACGAATAATTTTTGCCGAACTTTCCAAAAGGGCAGAATCCATCAGTGCATAATCCGAGATAGATATTTCGCGGTTCGGCTGCGAATTCAGGATATGTAGTATCAAATGATTTCTATGCCTCACCATCACGTGGATGGACCATTACCCCATTGCTGCCCAAATTCTCTTTGTACCATCTCATGTCAGCAGCTGTGTTTTTAGTAGCATATAGTCTTTGCAATCTTGCTGTGAAAGGAAAGTATATCATAAATTTATCAGAAACTAGCTTCCTATTTGCGTTTCTCGGTTTATAACGACATTTATTGCAAACGAAACAATACTCTAGATGTACATTTTCCTCCCAAAACAGCATACACCCCTTGCGACATACATCGATTTTTTTCGTGTGGGAGTTCAAGTCCCTCAACTAATTTTCTTGTGGCATAAAATGTTTCGGTCTTAATATTATCCTCAGGGCACATATCCTTCATTAACGATGCATATCCATCTACCGCACGATGAGGAACATTAAATTCACACTTTCAACTTGTCATCCTTGCAGCCATTGACAAGAGAGACATCTTACACCCGTCGTACAAAGGTTTCTCAGCTGATTTTATCATATAAAAAAAACCCCTAGCTTGAAGGTTAGGTTCCTCTTCGATTTCTCATAAGCCTTCCTCGGTGAACACTTCAATACCAGGAACAAACCCATCCAAAACCATGTCTCGATAAGGATTTTCATCATTTGTAGTTGTACTTGTTGTACTCATTATTTGAGGGTTGGCATATGTTTCACCATGACAAGACCAACAATTGTAGTTTTCACGAAACCCACTCTTGTACAAGTGTAATTTAACCAAATCGACATCCATATATTGCTTATTCCAACAAATGCTACAGGGGCATTTTAATAATGGATATTGTTCAAAGCTTTTTTGCTCACAAGCATATTTTATAAATTCACCCACCCCATTAACAAACTCTACTTTTAGATAACCATCTTCATCTAGTCGGTCGTACATCCAACCACGATCAATCGTCATAGAACATACAATATTCCAAAGTGAAATTAAAAACAAATATAATGAATATCAAATGTGAGAAAATAAGTACTCTATATAATAGTGTCGACCAACTACAATTTTCAAACAAACTAGTTCTTCACATACACCAACATAATTTATCTCACTCAGGATAACGACATTAATTACGATCAATTTATTTGAGATGGTATAACATTAAGGTATTACAAAATTAGTTTTTATGAGTAATTGAATTTTTAATTTGTTTAACTTAATTTATCTAACACTAACAAATTAAATCCTAAATCAAACTCAGTTATTTAACCATGAGACAAGAATGATAACTGTGGGTACCGGGGTTTAAGGGGACCACTCGACGTCTTGCTTAAGGGCGTTAAAAGTTGAAAAAGATTAAGTTGAAAAAACCTTTTAAAACCGCTTCGGAGTCGCCACTAAATTATGAGGCAAAATTTAGAACCCGCCTTCGTGTCTTTAGCTCTAAGACACGTCTTAGATTTCAAGGCACGTCGACACCTATTCGTCTAAGGTTATTGTGAAACCAGATTCGGATTCGGGTGAGGGTACTTTTCTAAATATTGATTCAATTAATGTTTTATGAAAAACCTTTTGGAAAAGCCTATTTAAAAATAGCCTCTACTGACTTGAGAACAATGCAAATGATGTGTGAGCTAAAGTAATTCGCTACATACAAGTGCGATTTAAGTTGTAAAAGATGTATGAATGCAAATGCAAAATAAAGATTGTTTAAAACCCTCAGTTAAGCATGCTTAAACTTGTTAACGAAAACGGTTACGCTAGTGTCGAATTCATTGTTAAGTTGATTTAATGCAAGATGAGGATTTGCTAGATGCATAAACTTAAAATAAAGTCCATTGGTTTATTTTAAGGGGGGTCAGTTTCTATACGACTTTGGAAAGTTGTTACGAATATGGTGTGTATTCGAGGTGCATGGCCGCCTTATGGAACATATCATAAGGAATAAGATCATCCCATTCTCTCTAATCCTCTCTTAATCTCTCTTAATCTTTCTTCTTCTCAACACGTTATCAGCACGAGTCTCATAATATTTTCCTTACATCCTCTTATTTAACGGGTTATCTTTTTGTCATTATAATCTTGTCATCTTAATCCTTACGATATTCCTCTTTTTACTCTTTTTTCGGTATTACTCGGTATTTGGTACGTAATACATGTTGTCTTATTGTCCTGTGAATCTTAGTGTTTTCGTATTAGCCGTAATAATTCGTTATGTTTGAGATGTTACTTGGTGCCGTCGTTGTGTATTACTATATGCTATTGACAATGCATGTACTATGCATGTACTACTATATTCTATTAATATGTATATAAAACTACAATAAAATAATGCATGTACCATGATTATCCGTCCACTCATAATGAATGAAGTTGTCTCATTGCTTTCTATGTGCCGACTAATTATTTTGCTCCCTTTGTTAATATTTATATTGATTAGTCCATATTTTACCTATATTTTATATATGATCTCCCTGACATTTTGTACATATTTCCGGCATTTTCGCTATGTTTTATATTATTATTCCTCCTAGTTCGGTTTACTACGAATATTTTATATTTCTTGCAGGACGGAGAAATTTATGCCAAAAATGCCGACGCGAAATAAAAACGAGCTCGAGACAAGTCAAGTTGCAACACAAAGCCGAGAATTATTAAAGAATAAAGAATTGGGTCGTGATTAAAAATAAAATAGGAAGCCCAATCTGTAAATAAGCCTAAATAAAAATAAAACAAACTTACTGTATCTGGATCATCTAATTTTTACGTTCTTTTATTTTCTTTAGTTTAGGTTTTAGAAAAAGTTTTTTTACTGCTTCAATCTCCATTTCAATACATTGTTCAACCTTTTATTTCAATTAAAAGTTAAGTTTCTTATTCCTTTAAAAAAAAAAAAAAATAAATAATTTTTTTTTTTTTTTTTTACTCTCTTGTTTTCTCAACTTCAGCATGTTCATCTTTTTCATTGCAATCAAAAGTTAAGTTTCTTCTTCCTTTACTCTTTATTTATCTTTATAATGTATCTTAATTTAATTATTGTTGTTATTGTCAATTTTATGATTGAGTAGAATTTTATTCTAGGGTTTGGTTGAACTTATATGGATTTGTTGTTGAATTGACTCCGATTTATTGAATTTCTTGTTGGGTTGTGCGCTATTATTGATTTTGTTGATTGTGGTCTATATGATTAATTATTTGTTTGAGATCGCGTACGAGAGTCGGGTCTTAACTTGTAAGTTTTCGTGTGAACCCAAGTCGGGATTGTGTACGAGAGTCAAATTCCGTCTTTAGAATCGCGTGCGAGAGTCGGGTCTTAACTTGTAAGTTTTCGTGTGAACCCAAGTCGGGATTGTGTACGAGAGTCAAATTCTGTCTTTAGAGAACCCCAATAAACAATTCGATAAGTCGTTAACGGAGTTAGTGCGTCGACTACTTTATATGGGTTATGATACCTTCGCCCTAGTGTCGCTTATTTTTGTCTTCTTATTCACGTCTTTATTCAGTTTAAGTTTATGTTTATGCTTACTAGATTAGATAAATATTTTGATTATGATTTGCGTAGATAACTTGTAATCCGAGATAACACTAATACTTAATCCCTGACCTCCCTGAGACCGACTCGTAAGTGCTACAACTGACCCGTACGCTTGCGGTAATTTATAACTCATCAAATATATATATATATATATATATAGAAACAAGTTCAAACGAGACACCTAAATATTGCGAGACACAAACGAGACACAGTATTTTAGCCTTTTTGGTGAAACTTTAACATAGGTTCATGAAACTTCAAAAATTGTGAAACTTTAATGTCTTAAAGTTTCACAATTTTGTTAAAGTTTCACAATTTTTGAAGTTTCATAAAACTATGTTAAAGTTTCACAAAAAAGGCTAAAATGCTGTGTCTCGTTTGTGTCTCGCAATATTTGCTGTCTTGATATAACTTTATATATATATATATATATATATAGAGATAAGATCTTTCAAGCCCTAAGTTTTGAGAAAGTCATTGAGTCCAGACATCCGCTTTGAGATTTTAACACAAAAATTTGAGATTTTAACACAAAAATTTAGAACTGCAAAATTCCAGAATATTTGAGATTTTAACAATGTTAAAATCTCAAATATTCTGGATTTTGATTCCAAATTTTTGTGTTAAAATCTCAAATTTTTGTGTTAAAATCTCAAAGCGGATTCAGGACTCAATGACTTTCTCTAATAAGTTGGGCTTAAAAGATCTTATCCCTATATATATATATATATATATATATATATATATATATATAGAAATAGATTCAAGAAAGTACTATAAATTTTGGAAGTACTGAAAGTACTGAGTTCGAAATACCAACGGAAATATTTGAAATACTAACATGAAAGTTTGAAATATCAAGTATTTGAAATAACAAGGGGGTTGTCCTAGGTCCTGCACTCAAATTCTGGCCTAGACCTACTGACAACCCCCTTGGTATTTCAAATACTTGATATTTCAAACTTTCATGTTAGTATTTCAAATATTTCCGTTGGTATTTCGAATTTTTGGTATTTCGAACTCAGTACTTTCAGTACTTTCCCTATTTAGTGGATTTCATATAACTTACCTCTATATATATATATATATATATAGAGGGAAGATCCGGTGAGTCCACCTAAATATTTGAGTCCATGAGTCCAGTTACAATATCACTGGTTTTAAGGAAGAATATCACAACATATAGGAAACAATATCACGAAAAAAAACAAGAAAAATAAAGGGTTGAAAAAATTTGTGCGGCCTGGCATAGTGTGTGATATTGTTAGTTATAGTATGTGATATTGTTAGTTATAGTATGTGTACAGTTGTAAAAAATCTCAGATTTTTGTGATATTGTTAGTTATAGTATGTGATATTGTTAGTTATAGTGTGTGATATTGTAATCTGGACTCACAGACTCAAAAAGATAAGTGGACTCACGTGATCCTAATTCTATATATATATATATATATATATATATATATATATATAAAGCAGAAACCATGGTCTCTATGGTCGACATTTGTCACAATATAATTGGTCTAAAAAATTAATATTAGTATTATTTATAATTCTACTATTGATAGGATTTTAGATGAAAAAATATTAACATATGTAACTTAAAATATAAAACTACAATTGAAATTTTTACTATATTAGAACTTTCCAAAAAAAATTAATTGAAGATGTTTTTAATTGAGAAGAAAAATAATAATTTCAAAATAAACAATTATATGACACATAATTACCTTATTTAATTTTTAGGTAAGTCTCCATCCCTTTTTGTATATATATACATCAAAAACTTTAGTTAGATCTTTTTAAGTACGTACTTTGTTAAATAGTTTTACTTTATTATGTTTTAATTATGATTACAATTTGTGTTAAATTTGTTTTTTACAGTGTATTTGATAAGAGTGTTTAAAATTTGAATATTTTTATTTCTTAATTACTATGTTTGATACTTAAACATAGCTTGATTAAATTACTGTTGATTTTTTTTTTTCTTTGTATGTTGTAGATTTATATTTTTACGTTCAAGATTTGAAGTTTTTTATTGAACAAACTTGATTATAACCCAATAGAAAAACTAATGAATATGTAACATGAAAGGTAAAAATATGTAACATGAAAGGTAAAAGTGATGTACAATATCTATCGATTATCTTATTTTTAAATCAAGTAATTAGATATGGTTGTACAATAATATTTGTAATGCTTAATGCGTAATCTTTTAGTTAGTTTAATAGTAATAAGTTTTGATTTGATTGTTCATCTCAATTTTGTATGAGAACATTTGCAAATTAAGAAAAAAAGAAAAACCAAAAAAAACTATGTTTAGTATAATGATAGGGTAAAGTTTGATTTAATGACAAAATTCCAATTTCTTTATTACCCCATTTTAACGTAAAAAAAAAAAAAAAAAAAAGAGAATATATGTAATTAACCAAAAAAAACAAAAAAAAAAAGAAAAAAAGAAAAAAGAAGAAGATGGTGTAGTATAATTAACATATGTAATCTAAAATATAATAATAAATCTACAATTGGAATCCTTAAAATTGTAGGATACCAAAATTGAAGAATACATATTTTGCCTTAAATATATTGGATTAAATATTCAAGTTAAAGGAAAAAAATATAAGTAAGTTATATTTTAAAATATTAAAAAAAAAAATGAAAGATCAAAAGAAATATGGTAATTCATAAAATTTTAAAAAGTCAAATAATTGTTGATTTAATAAATAAGTTAAGGGAATAAAAAATAGTATTAGGTAAGTATTATAAAAATTAACAAATAAACAAAAACAAATATGATAAATCATAGATTTTAGAAAATTATCATATTAAATACGATAAAAGCCGAAAAGAACATGACTTTAGTATTTATATTTTAGAAGTCATATTAAATATCATAGAAAATTAAATCATAATTGGTAAATATATAAACTAGAAAAAATATATAAAAATTACATTTTATACTTATTTTTAAATCTTAATAATAATGATAGATGGCCCGGAGGGGACGGGCACGCCAACTAGTCATATATAAAACTACAATAAAATATTACATTCATGTCTCATTGCTTTTTTTTTTTTTTTTCCTTCATCACATGTACTGAGTAATGATTATGCCGCCTAATTATTCAGCTCCCTTTTGTTTTTTTAATGTCCGTATATTCCTTGCATGGCCTACTCCGTTGTTTACGTCTTGTATGTGTAACAATCTGTCTATACGGCTGTTAGTGACTACTTAGCTCTTCTGTACAATTCAGTTTGTGTCAAACATGTATCATAATTATTGTATGATGGTATAATTATAATATCTTATGATTTATCATGTCCTCTGCTTGTATACATGCTTCTATATATTGTCTATATATTTGTATTAATTGTCATCTTATAGTACTCATTATTTTGATACATATAATATTTGCATATCCTTTTTTTTTCTTTCCATGTCTAAATTAATAACATAATAATGATTCACTTTGACCTAATAAATCTCTTATATTGATTTATTTCTTTTACAATTACTATTACTTTGCCTTATAATATTTATTTATAGTTATGTTTTGTTTGGCCATATATTTGCTATAATTATATAATTTAATTATATAATTTTTGGGTAGTAACAATGTTTGCTTTACTTATTTTGATTAAGTATTATATCCTCATAAGCCTAATTTATAAAAATTGTTTTTATATAGTTAATCATGTCGAATCTTGCAAAACTCGAATTTGTGGCCTTGGATGTTGAAGGAAAAAAATTTTATGACATGGATGGTTGATGTGGAAATGCACTTGGAAGGTAATGGGCTTGCCGACACTATTAAAGAGGGCAATACGGCATCTGCCCAAAATAAGGCCAAAGCCATGATCTTCCTCCGTCATCATTAGGGATGGCAACGGGTCGGGTATCCGGCCCGGATCCGCTAGACCCGACCCGATGGGTCGGATTTGGGCCTTAATTTTTTGGACCCGGTGGATCCGGGTCGGATATGGATATTCTAAATATGGATTCGGGTCGGGTCCGAGTCTCAAAAATTGGACCCAGACCCGACCCGTGGACCCGGTAAAAAAATTAAAAACAATTTAGCCTCTAGGCCCTTTAGTGCTGCTGCAATGCTACACTAAAAAAATTTAAAAACAATTAAAAACTAAAGACTCATACCCTAAAAACTAAACAAAAACTACTACTATTGTAGCTACACTCACAAAAAAAAAAAACCAAAATCTACTACTGCATGCGGCTCTTCCTTCTTCTGCGTGTTAGTCACTGCTCCTTCTTCGTGCTCTTCTTCCTCTGCTCGTTCTTCTTCTTCACTTCTTCTCAATTTATTTAAAACATTATGGACTTGTGGAGTATGAAAATTATGTTGGATTTTTATTATGTAGCACTTATTTATTTTCGTTATATTTGTTTTTTGTCGTCTTCATAAAAAAAATTAGTTTTGTAAAAAAAAAAAAAAAAAAAAAAACGTGTAGGACCTGATGAGTCGGTTTTAGTAGGTGTTTATTCGGAGTATTTAAGTGAATAATATCGAGTTTTGAGCGATTTTGAGTACTTTAATGATGAAATGTCGAATTCCATCTCGAGTCGTTTATTGTCGATTTTTAATGCAAGAAATGTTGATCTCGATTATGAAGTCTTCAATAAGTCTTCAATAAGGTTCAAGGCCCAAGAACGAGGCACAAAAGAGGCCCAAGAAAGAAGTCAAGGAAAGTCAAAGCGAAAAGAGTGAAGAAAATTAAAGAAACTTACACCAGCTATGGGCGCGACCCACGCCCAAATGGTGTGACCCACGCCCATAGGCGCGACCATGACCACCATCGGCGTGACCCGCGCCATTCACCTCTGTTTTCACGCGTAGCCGCTTTTGCTTATTTCGAAGTAGACTTTATTCTCTCATATATAAGGCTTATCTAGGGTTTTAGGAGAACATTATTACACATTATCACATATCATAAAACATCTTTAGACATCTTTTTATCATCTACAAACTTTTAAACATTAGAATTTTTAGATCTAAGATTGGGTTTTCATGATAATGGAAGGCTAATTCTTCCTAAACTTAGTGTAATTCTTCAAGCTTTTAACCTTCCATTGTAAGACAATTCTCTACTATTTTAATCCTTGTTTAATATGAATCTCTTTGACTTTATTGATGTATTTGCATGAATTTTTCTCTTAGTTTGATCACCTTTGTTTGAATTTATGCAAATTAATGTCTTTCTTTATCAATAGTGGATATTATTATTGATGTTGATTTTTGAGGCAAACTTTCTCCACATTGAAATGGATGTTATGGAAATGTTGAGAAAGTGGGAGATTCATATGTGATTAAGTGCTAAATGCTTGTTTTAGTGCTAATTATCTTTGCCTCTTTCCCAAGTTTTGATCTTTAATGTGTTTCTTTGGATTAAAGTTGTGTGCTTTGCATGATTTGTCCATTGATTCTGGTAGTTTATGCATGGATGTTATCATAAATTGCTAATATTTGGGAAAGTTCTAATCTTTGATTAGTTTTGGTTGAGTAAACAAGGTTATTAATTGTGAGAATTGTTGAACTTTGGTTGGTTGAAAATGAGATTAATTATGCCAAGTTGCCCCCTTTAATTGTTGAAATCATCTTTTACTTGCTTTTACTTTTGAATTTGTCTAAATTTTCCACTTGATTAGTGTTAGTCTTTGCTTGATAACAAAACCTTTAAAAACCCCCCTTTTTATTTACTTTATTAGTGACATTAGAAATACACATAGCCTAATTAATAAGTCCTTCCCTTGGGTTCGACCCTGTTCTTACCACTCGACTACGTGTTTTGTGTGAACCGAGGAAGGCATTAGGCTTTCTTATTTTCATCTTTGTTAGTTGTTTAGTTTCCTAGTTTCCCTAGTTTGTTTCTCTTTTGCATAGTTGTTTGTGTAGTTATTTATGGCTATCATCCTTTAGTAGAGTATTTATTGTTACTTTTATTGCTAGTGTAGTAGTTTTTATTGCTCTTGGTAACCCAAACTTGAGTCTCACTCAAGTGTTGGGTAGTATATTACTTGTTTAGTGTTGTTTCTATTTTGTAGGTTGTTTCATTGTGCATGTACCCAACTAGGTCATCTCGACCTCCCCTTGCACCTATTGACTTAGAGATCGAAAAGACGCTACAAGATCTTCGTCGAGTCATTGGTGAACCTTCTACGCCCGAAGATATCGTCTTCGAGTTGGATCACGAGGGAGAAATCGTAGACGACATCGAAGGTTTCCATAACATATTTGCCGTACCCGACGAACCTCAACCCTTAAACATGGCGGGACCACCCGACAATCGCACGTTGAAGCAATTAACCGCACCCGATCTCACTCAACAACCCCTATGCATCACTTTTCCGGAACATGAAGACGGTCATAACTATGCCTTGAAATCGGGCATCATACATCACCTACCCGTATTCTATGGTAGAGCCGGTGATGATCCTAACCGAGATCTTGCGGAGTTCCACGTGGTTTGTAGTACGATGATGCCGGAGGGAGTAGACGAAGAGGACCTCAAACTCCGGGCTTTTCCATTTTCACTCAACGACTCCGCTCGGGATTGGCTCTATTATCTCCCGTCTAACTCGATTACGACATGGCAAACAATGAAACAAATCTTCCTCGCCAAATACTTCCCCGCGTCCCAATCTTCTTTGCTCAAAAAGCAAATCTCTAACATTGAGCAACTAGAGGGAGAAACGCTTTACGAGTATTGGGAACGTTTCAAAAGGATGTGCGCAAGTTGTCCCTACCATGGGTACACCCAACAAGACTTGATTCTATACTTCCATGGGGGGTTACTTCCCGAGGAGGCTAAGATGGTTAATGCGGCGAGTGGGGGAGCCTTAGTGAACAAGACCATTGAAGCGGCTACAAATATAATTGAGGAGTTAGCGGCGAGCTCTCGTCATTTTCGAACCAAGTCTAAACCAAGGGGAGTGCACATGGTTCGTGAACAACCAAGTCAAGATTCGGAACTCAAGAGTCAAGTAACTTCAATCACCGCCATGGTTAAGGAACTCATGCAAGGTAAGGAAGTCGACAAGGCAATGGAGTGTGGTATATGTGGTTCGCAAACTCACTTGACTTCCTCTTGTTCTATGGCGATGGAGGATAGCCCGATGGAAGTTAATGCAATTGGAACCTTTGGAAATAGACCCCCTCGCCAAAACTACGATCCTCACTCGTACACCTTCAACCCGGGATGGAGGGACCACCCTAATTTCCGATGGAGCAATCAAGAGGCACCACCTCAACAAAGACAATGGGGTCAAAATCAACCCTGTCTCCGGCAAGCACCACCACAAATGGGTGGTGCCTTTAAACAACCTTTCCAAGCGAATGCTAATCCTCAAAAGCAAGTCAATTCTAACCCGATTCAAACTCAAACTTCGGCTCCCTCACCTTCTATGTCCACGGAGGATATGATACGAGGTCTCGCCACCAACATGTCGAGCTTGCACACTTTGGTGACCCAAAACCAAATGGAAACGAAGAATAGCATCATTGCTCTTAATACTCAAATGGGTCAACTAGCGACGGTGGTGAATCGTTTGGAAGCGAAGGAGTCGGGTAAACTACCTTCTCAACCCGTGCAAAATCCCAATTGTAGCGCGGTCTCCTTGAGAAATGGGAGAGAGTTGGTTGAGCTCCCTAAAGCCAAGGCAAAGCAAAAGAATTCTCCACCATTGGTCATTGAAGATGTAGAGGATGAGATCGAGCTTGTGGTTGAAGAAGGAGAATCGTCATTGCCACCAAAGCATGTGGACGATATGGGTTCACCAAGTGTTATCAAGGATGATCCACCCACACCTTTCCCTCACGCACTCAAGGATACGAGGACGATCGACAAGACTTCTAACATTTACGAAACCTTTCGCAAATGTGAGGTAAACATTCCCCTCCTTGACTTGCTTAATAGTGTCCCTAAGTATGCTAAGTTTCTTAAAGAGTTGTGCACTATTAGGAGAAACAATAAGACTAAGAGTGCAAAGAAATTCAAGGTAAGTGAACATGTCTCGGCTATGTTTAAAAAGAATTGCCAAAGAAATGTGGAGATCCGGGCATGTTCACCATACCTTGTAAGATTGGTGACATGAGTTTCACTAGAGCTATGCTTGATCTTGGTGCGTCTATTAATGTGATGCCTTTGTCTTTGTATGAGTCTTTTTACTTGTGCCCTATAATTCCCACCGAAGTTGTCATTCAACTTGCGGACCGATCTAGTGTCCGACCTAGAGGCCTAGTGGAGGATGTCTTAGTTAAGGTAGACGAGTTAGTGTTTCCCGCCGATTTTTATGTCCTAGACATGGAAGTCGACCAATGTGCCACTCCTTTGCTTCTTGGGAGACCTTTTATGAAGACGTCTAAAACAAAATTTGATGTGTCAAATGGATGTCTTACTATGGAGTTTGAGGGTAAATTGCTAAAATACAACATTTATGAGGCTATGAGATATCCCACCGAGCCCCACTCCCTTTGTTTTCTTGATATTATCGAGCCTCTTGTGCAAAGTGTGTTTAATTGGTGTGGAAATGATGTATTAAATGTTGCTATAACCAATGGTATGCTTGGAGAAGATTTGGGTTTTGCTTTGTCATGTGATTTTAAGGAAGTTTTTGAAGATTTAGAGGCGTTGCCGATCTTTGAAACTCGTTCATCGAAGCGAATTGGAGATGAAAAAACAGAGTGGGTGCAAGCCACGCCCAAGAGCTTGACTCACGCCCAAAACAAAAAAATTTCCAGCCCTGAAAATGCTCCCAGGCGTGACCTGCGCCTGTCAGGCGTGACCCGCACCCATGTGAGCGTGAGCAGCGCCCAAGGGCGTGACACGAGCCTTGTTTCACCTACGCTTTCCTACTCCTTCTCGAAGCCTCTTGACTTGGAATTTCCTAAAGAGAAGCTTCTTCCCTCCATTGTTAAAGCTCCTAAAGTGGATTTGAAGCCTCTTCCCGACTACCTCAAGTATGCTTTTCTTGGGAACGAGGAGACGTTACCGGTAATTATCTCGAACAAGCTTACAACAGAGCAAGAGAATGCTTTAGTGAATGTTCTAAAAGAGCATAAGGAGGCGATAGGATGGACTATAGCCGACATCAAAGGCCTTAGTCCAAGCTTGTGCATGCATCGTATATCGTTAGAAGAAGGTGCCAAGCCCGTACGACAACCTCAAAGAAGGCTAAACCCACCCATGATGGAAGTTGTGAAGAACGAGATTCTCAAGCTTCTTCAAGTCGGAATGATCTATCCAATCTCGGATAGTACTTGGGTGAACCCTACTCAAGTCGTGCCTAAGAAATCGGGTGTGACCGTGGTCGAAAATCAACAAGGCGAGTTGGTTCCTACGAGAGTTCAAAACGGATGGCGAGTATGTATCGATTACCGAAGGTTAAATGTCGTAACTCGAAAGGATCACTTTCCGCTACCGTTCATTGACCAAATGCTCGAGCGACTCTCCGGTAAGCCTTATTACTCATTCCTTGATGGTTATTCCGGTTATTTTCAAGTTGCTATTTCACCCGAAGACCAATCTAAGACCACTTTTACATGCCCCTTTGGTACATTTGCATATCGTCGAATGCCTTTTGGCTTATGCAATGCTCCGACAACTTTCCAACGATGTATGGTTAGTATTTTTTCGGAATACGTTGAGAAATTCATTGAAGTGTTCATGGACGATTTCACGGTCCATGGCGATTCGTTTGAAAGTTGCCTAAGCAATCTACCTCTTGTACTAAAGAGATGTGTCGACACTAACCTTGTTTTGAATTCCGAAAAATGTTACTTTATGGTAGAACAAGGTATAGTGTTGGGTCATGTGGTTTCTAGACGTGGTCTAGAGGTCGATAAGGCAAAGATTGACACGATTCAATCTTTGCCTTATCCCACTAATGTGCGTGGAGTGCATTCTTTCTTAGGTCATGCGGGATTTTATCGAAGATTTATCAAGGATTTCTCCAAGATCGCCTCTCCAATGTGCAAGCTTTTGCAAAAAGAGTGTGAATTTGTCTTCGATGAAGCGTGCAAGGAAGCGTTTGATGAGCTAAAGGTGAGATTGGTGACGGCACCCATTATTCGAGCTCCAAATTGGGATCTTCCATTTGAGATAATGTGTGATGCAAGCGACTATGCTTTGGGTGCAATCCTTGGGCAAAGAGATGGGAAAGCACCTTACGTCATCCAATACGCCTCGATTATGTTGAACGAAGCTCAAAAGAACTACACAACCACCGAGAAGGAGTTCTTAGCCGTCGTTTTTGCCCTTGAGAAGTTTAGGTCCTACTTGCTTGGAACCAAAGTGATCGTGCATACGGATCATGCGGCAATTCGTTACTTAGTCTCGAAGAAAGAATCCAAGCCAAGGCTAATTCGATGGGTACTCCTCTTAAGCGAATTCGACATCGAGATCAAGGACAAGCGAGGTGCATCCAACGTGGTTGCGGACCATTTGAGTAGGATAGTGCGAGAAGATGACAAGAGTGATGATCACGAACTTATAAGGGGTTCTTTTCCCGATGAAAGTCTTCTCTCGGTGAAGTCTTTTGAACCTTGGTATGCTCACATCGTCAATTATTTGGTTCTACATAAACTTCCACCCGGGTTTTCCTCCGCTCAAAAAGACAAGTTAAGAAGCGATTCTAAGTACTACTTGTGGGATGAACCCTACCTTTGGAAGTTTTGTCCGGACCAAATTGTGAGAAGATGTGTGCCCGATGATGAAATAGCCTCAATCCTTCGCTTTTGCCCTGAATACGCGTGTGGTGGTCATTTTGGAGGTAAAAGAACGGCGAGGAAGGTGCTTGAGAGCGGTTTCTATTGGCCAAGTTTATTTCGAGACGCCCACGGGTTTGTTCAAGCATGTGATAGGTGTCAAAGAGTCGGGAATGTGACGAGGAGAGGTGAGATGCCCCAACAACCCATGATTTATTGTGAGATATTCGATGTTTGGGGCATAGATTTCATGGGTCTATTTCCTAACTCTAACGGTTTCATCTACATTCTTCTTGCGGTCAACTACGTGTCAAAGTGGGTCGAAGCTAAGCCTACTAGGACCGATGATGCCAAGGTAGTGAGTGAATTCATTAAATCCAACATCTTCTCAAGGTTTGGATTTCCTAAGGCGTTAATTAGTGATCGAGGGACGCATTTTTGTAACAAGGCGATTGGAGTTTTGCTCAAGAAATATGGAGTAATTCATAAGGTTTCCACGGCGTACCATCCACAAACCAATGGGCAAGCGGAGGTCTCTAACCGTGAGATAAAATCAATTCTTGAGAAGACGGTTAACCCGGAACGCAAGGATTAGAGCAATAGACTCGATGATGCTCTTTGGGCCTACCGAACGGCCTATAAAACGCCCATTGGTATGTCTCCATATCGCTTGATTTTCGGAAAACCATGTCATTTACCCGTGGAGATTGAACACAAGGCCTATTGGGCCATCAAATCTTTCAATTTAAACATCGATGAAGCGGGTTTGCATAGAAAACTCCAACTCCAAGAGCTTGAGGAAATTCGAAATGAGGCTTATGAGAATGCTTCGATCTACAAGTCAAAGACTCAAGCTAGTCAAAGACTCAAGCTTGGCATGACAATACGATCTCTCGAAGGACATTCAAAGTGGGTCAAAAAGTGTTGGTTTACCAAAACCGAATTCGACTTTTTCCGGGAAAATTGAGGTCGAAATGGTTTGGTCCATTTGAGGTTGTCAAGGTCTACTCACATGGAGCTTTGGATGTCAAGAGTTCGGAAACCGGAAAAATTTTCAAGGTCAATGGTCATCGAGTTAAGGAGTATCGTGAAGGATTCAAAGCGGAGGGGGTCGAGTCAATTGATCTAGCCGACCCAATTTATGAAGATTAACCACAATCCCGCCTTGTCGAGCCATCGACGTTAAATAAACGGCAACACTTTGTAAATATTTCTTATCCTCTTGCGTTTTAATTATTCTCATTGTATTCTAGTTAGTTTTATTGCATTTTTAGTTAACTTAGTGCATTCTTGCAATTAATTTCATATATTAGCTTAGAATAATTTTAATTAGGTCACATAATTAGTTAGTATAGGTTTTTGTAACAACCTGGTTTTTTTGTGACTTTAATTAAACTAAGGCGGAATATTAATTAAGTCTATTTATTATAAAACCAGCTGTCATCGTAATACAACTCATTATACATAATAAGAGTCATAGATAAAAACAGAGTTTAATCGATTACATCCTCACAAAATATAAAATAAGGCCTTCAATCCCCTTGTATAGATCAACAGTCAAGTCTCGGGGTACCTGTTGATTCCCGTATTAGCTTTTTCAGCCCCGCACATTCTAAGCAACACATATATACATACAGCAATGTGTGGATACCCATATCCGTACCCTCCCAAACAAAAACCCTGTGATGTAACACGGACTTTTATTACGCATGCTTTAACGTTGACTTATACAGTTCTAACTAATGTCGAATTCATTCTGAGTCGTTTTAAATGTTAAAATGTTTAGGTCGCATCACATCACACTTAAATAACGTTCATTTTGTCCATTTGGAGTCTAGCTAGGTCCTCGTCCTGCTTCATTTGGCATGAGCTTCGCATTTGCACTACAATTGGCCCTTTTACATTAACAAGGTCTAATTCAGCATTCCCAGATTCCTAAATTTAGGGGTAGAGCTAAAACCGCTATTTAGCACCCTCTCACACAAAATACAGCTTCACGTCTTAGCTTATTTCGCAAATCTATGCAAATACACCCTTCTTCATTTTTCCGGGTCTCGGGCCCAAAACCGAGCCCAAACCCAAGCCTTTGGCCCGCACTCCAAAGCCCTGCACATCATAAAATATCTCAGAAATATCTCAGCTCTTTTCTTGGCGCACACGCACGAAATTATACTGTATCTTTCAAAGATTTTATGCAACCAAACTTGAAAGAAATTCTAAAACGAGCCATCATACCGCATGACCTTATGCGGTTTGGTGAGGCAACCGCATAAGGCTATGCGGTTTGCCCTAGCAACCGCATAAGGCTATGCGGTTTCCAGGCCTGGTTTTATACCCCAGTTTCCTAATTTCTCCGAGGTTTTTAGTATATATAGAGCCCTATACTTCGACCTCAAATCATACTTTCACATCACAATTTCACACAATTCACAACACACAAATCCTCCTTCACAAAAAGCCTCACGCACTCAAATCCTTGAGTTCAACACACCATCCCGTGTTGAATTCACCCTCCTTTCAAGTTCAAGAAGCTACTGCCAGATCTTAAGCGACAAGACAAGGTAGGTACCGATCCACTTGGATCAAAGCTTTTTCTTATTTTCTATGGACTAACAAAGGGGTCTACACTCTAGCGCCCCCCCCGGCTTTGGCACCCGAGCGCGCTTGCCTTCCAAGTGTTCTTATTACTTCGGGTACACTCCATATCCGATGACACGCCAAAGTCGCATAAGCAACCGACCTTATAAAATAAACCAATGGACAATTGAACTTTATTTTATTTGCATGCATCTTGCACCTTTCTGTCTTGCATTAAAATCAACTTAAACAATGAATTCGACCTATAACTGAACCGTATTCGTTAACAAGTTAAACATGCTAAACTGAGGGTTTTAATCAATCTTTTTGCATCTGCATCTGCATTCTTTTACAACCTTATCGCACTTGTACGTAGCGATAACATTGGCTCAAATATCATCTTACAAGGATTGTCCTAGGTCAGTAGAGGCTATTTTTACATAGGCTTTTCTAAAAGGTTTTCATAAATCATTATTTGAATTAACTCTTTTTCTAAAGTACCCTCACCCCGAATCCAATCTGGTTTCACAAGCCTTAGATCTAGGGGTGTCGGCGTGCTCCAAAATCTAAGAACATGTTTTTAGCTTAGAACATGGTAGCAGGTTCCTATTTTCCGCGATAAATAGGTGGCGACTCCATAACAGTTCTTAAAGGTTTTTCCAACTTAATCTTTTTTAACTTTAAAATCCGCCCTCAAGCAAGACGCCGAGTTGGGTCCGATCCCGGGTTCCACAGTTTGGCGACTCCGCTGGGGAGATCTTATTTTTAAAACTAAAAACTAGCTTTTTCTTTTTAAAAATAAAGAGGTGAAACTTGAAAGCCTTGAACAATCCTTGTATACATATTTGAGCTATGCACATTCGTTTAGAGTCCATTCCTTTTGGAATCTAGGCACCCTTTACACCCTTGAGAGGTGGTTCCAACACGCAGGCTTGTCCACTCGATAAAGCACGTGCAGGACTAACTTTCCTCTCTCCCCTCCACGGCTTGCCGTAAACGATTATCTCGACCGCCCGGTTCTCCTTCAGAAACCTATCGCCTCAAAGGAAATGAAGGGGTTAAGTATCTGCCAAAGCGTACTCGAGGTAGTTGGAGGTGTACCCGACTGACTCATTTTTCACCCTTTTTGAGTCATACGTACAAGTTCGAGGCCATGCACTCCATGGTCTTTTTCAAAACGAGCATATGCATTCATATCTTCGAAAACTCGCTTAAAACGTTTCAAAGATAAATGAACCTAACACCTAACACCTTTTCAAACAAAACTATCGCGAATTTTTGAAACAAGCTTTTTCAAAACTTCCCTTTTTCACTAACAAGCAAAAACCCGAGCAAGGATTAAAACCCGAGCTCGTGGATTTCAATCCCCTAGGTCATACGGCCTAGGTTCTACATTTAACATCCTCGGTTCGACTTGCTAATCACTCTCGAGCCGAATCCTTCTTCTTTTACACATCCGACTAGAGCTCACCTCGGTAAATCACCGATACCAGTTTGACGGGTGCAAAGCAAAACGTTTTAACATCGAGACGAGACGCGCGCACGCATCCTCGCCTCAAAAGCTTCCTCTAGCAAAACCTTTTTCGAAAATCTCCTCTTTTTCAAACTTAAAAGGTCTTTCTAAACAAAGAAATGAGCTAAAATGAATGCCTAAAATGAATGTGAGTCTAGTGGGTCGAGTCGTGTCACTAATGCAAAGTGAAATGCAGGCCTCAGCTGATTACTCACCATGAATCGCATCATCACCCCTTCCTTCAAACGCTCCTCAAAGATGGCTAACCTCAACAAGCTGAAAACCCTCCGTCACCGCATTGATCAGCTCACCAAAAACATTGACAACTTGAAGGCCTTGCACCAATTCGAAGTTGCACGCTTGGAACAACGCTCCAAGGCCGACAAGCATGTCTCCCTCCACACTCTTGTCACCCAACTCCAAAGGGACGAGGAAGATTTTACCCAATATCTCGTCCGTTGGAGAGGATTACTTGCTCGGGTTCCGAATCCTCCGCACGAAGACGAACTCATGTACACATTTCTCGGTAGCCTACGACCCGAGTGGCGAAAACATTTTGATTACGGCGACGCCGAGAATTTCGAAGAACTCATTGAAATTGCCCTCGGAGCCCAAAGCAACCCCACAATCTATGACAACCCGGCAATCTTCCTCGGATCAGCACCCGTCATGGATTGCTCCTACTTGGTCACACCCACCAACAACCAAATCAATGGGGTCTGGTTCAGTGATGACGAAGACGAAGAGTGGCCACCCACTAACAAAACGGTAGCTCAACTTTCGACTACTCCTTCCTCGAATAAAAACAAGAGCAACAAGAAGGGAAAGAAAAAGAAGGGCAAGCAGCCCGAAAGTAAAGATCAAAAAGAAAAGGGCGAGCAGTCCGAAAGTAAAGATCAAGAAGAAAAGGGCAAGCAGCCCGAGAAGGAAAACCAAGACGAGGTTTCACACCTCACACGCTCTGGTCGTCCTTATCAAAATATTTTCACAGATGAACATGCCAGAAAAGCAACTGCGGCCGAGAAAGGCAAGGCCGTAGTCCAGGAAGACGCTCCTTCCACAAGCACACCCTCTACATCCACAGCAATCCCACCACCAAACACGAGTGAGGTGCTTCAAAAGCAACTCACTCGCACAAAAGCCGATGTTTCAATCTGGGCCCTTTTACGAGACTCAGCTGAACATAGGAACGCATTCATCCGCGCTCTACAAATAGCATGCGCAGACGCTGAGATCTCCCCAGATCAAATGGTCAGCCATGTCACTAGGGATCGTTACCGGGCCGCCACCTTCTCAAACGATGATCTCCCCGCATTTGGATCAAACCACAACCTCGCCCTATACATCAGCGTTGAATGTATGAAGAAAACTTTGCCCGTGTCCCTTGTTGATAACGGCTCTGCAGTCAATGTTTTACCATTGGCCACTGCACACCGTCTCCGCCTATCCGACAAAGACTTCACCCCAAGCATGGACGGAGTCAAAGCTTTCGACGGAACCCGACGTCATGTGAAAGGAACCATTTCTCTTCACATACGCACTGGTCCCATAGAAAGAAAAGTCGAGTTTCAAGTCATCGACATGACCCCTTCCTATAACATACTCCTGGGACGACCATGGATTCACTCCACCAAGGCCGTAACTTCTACTCTACATCAAAAGGTTAAGATCCCTCTCAACGAGGAAGTCATAACCTTGAATGCCTCAAACTTCCGAGCCCTTTTCGATACACCAAAAGAGCCCACCGCCAAATTGTGGTCGAACAGAAGACTTATGTGGTTTCGACTTGGTTGGCGCCATCACGCTGCATACACCAATCAAAACCTACAAACCCTTCAAAACAACAAACAACAATAGCCTTTGGCTCACCATGGGCCTAGGCTACAAACCCAAGGACGGTGACCAAGAGCGAATGGTCAAAGAAGTCCAAAAACGAAAGTCAACCCACAAGGTTACCCTACGACCTTACATCCTTGACTTAGACGCATATTTCACCCCAGGAGGAAAAGTCGACGGAAATACCTCCCTTCGAGACCTCATCCACACACCCGAAGCCTGCTACTCTAGTGAGGTCGAGCATAATGCACCTCGGACCTCACCGGGCATCAGAAATGAAGAGATCGTCGCCACTATCATGCGTAATCGACGTTTCGACCCTAACCAACTGATAGCCGACGCCACTGATAAAACCCTTAATGGATGGTATAAAACGCTGAAATGGACCGATGCACAAGGCCACCATTTTCAGCTTATCACCGGCGAAGGACCGCTTTTCGACCACATCACCAACCTCAAAAACAAAGAGGCAAGCACCTCAAACAACTCAAGCACCTCAAACAACTCAAGCACCCCAAGCAACTCAAGCACCCCAAGCAACTCAAGCACCCCAAGCAACTCAAGCACCGCAAGCAACTCAAGCAGCTCAAGCAGCTCCTCAAACAGCGAAGACGAAGAAGAAGAAGAAGAAATTCTTTTAACTTCTAATGCTCTAAGTGTCGGGTCATCTGTCGACCCATCTATCCTAGACTCTAGCTTTAGTTTAGACTTTCTTTTTACGGAGGCTAACTCCAAGCTATTTTCTGAATTGTCGAATAATTCTTCTCAAAATAATGAAATGAATAAATTTGCTTACGCCTTGTCTCAAGCTAAAACAAACAACAAAGCACAAACACCTAACAATCAACAAACAACAAACAAATCAAAAGGCACTAACTCATGCGATAAAAATGAACAATCTCTAAACAAATACATTGCAAACATTGTTTCTCCCAAAACACAAGACCCTATCATCGAGGAAACCATAACCATAAATGTGGGAACCCCCGAAGAACCAAGGGAATTACAACTAGGAGCCTCACTAGATGAACACGAGCGCACCCAATTTACACAACTCCTAAGCGAATTCAAGGACGTATTCGCTTGGTCATACAAAGACATGCCGAGATCGAGCGAAGCATCGCCGAGCACCGCATCCCCATCAAACCCTAAGCATAAACCCATCAAGCAAAAGCTAAGAAGACTACGTCCCGAATGGTCCCTTATGGTCAAGGAAGAAATCGAGAAGCAACTTCTGGCGGTTTCATCCAAGTCACCGGATATCCTGAATGGGTCTCGAACATGGTCCCAGTCCTGAAAAAGAATGGCAAAATTCGAGTATGCGTTGACTTTCGTGACTTGAACAAAGCTAGTCCCAAAGATGACTTTCCATTACCCAATGTGGACGTCCTAGTCGACAACACCGCCGATCACGCTCTCCTATCCTTCATGGACGGCTACGCAGGCTACAATCAAATCAAAATGTCACTTGAAGACATGGCAAAGACGGCCTTCATTACAAGTGGGGACATCTTTGCATACGCTTATGCCCTTCGGCCTAATCAATCTTTGGCGCTACATACCAACGCACCGCTACAACCCTTTTACACGACATGATGCACAAAGAAGTCGGTTTACGTCGACGATATGATCGTGAAAATCAAAGGAGAGAAGTGGTCACATCACTAACCTCCGCAAGTTCTTCATTCGCCTACAACAATACAAAATGCGCCAACCCCCAAAATGTACTTTCTGAGTTAAATCAGGTAAACTACTAGGACACGTAGTGAGCCAAAGAGGCATCGAGGTCGACCCTCGAAAGTCAAAGCAATCCTCGAAATGCAACCCCAGAAGAACCTCGACGAGATTCAAGTTTCTTAGGCCAAATCCAATACATCTCACGCTTCATCAAAGAACTCACCATGATATGTGAACCGGTTTTCCAAGAAGCTCAAGAAACCGACCACGTTGAATGGGACGAGGAATGTCAAAAAGCATTTGACAAGGTCAAAGAATTGCTAACTAACCCGCGGCTCTGCGACCACCCCAAGAAGGTTTACCCTTATCCTTATACCTTACAACAACACCCACCGCCATGGGCGCCATGCTCGCTCAAGAAGTCAACGGCGAAGAACGCGCGATCTACTACATAAGCAAGAAGTTTCGACACGAAACTTCGATACTCACCCGTCGAGAAGAGTTGCCTAGCCTTAGTATGGTCATCCAAAAACTCCGTCACTATATGCTAGCACATCAAACAAGGGTATATTCCACAATGGACCTCAGAAATACCTCTTCGAGAAACCTGTACCTAACGGACGAATGGCCAGATGGACATTGCTCCTAGCCGAATTCGACCTTAAGTACGTACCCCTCAAAGCAATCAAGGGACGAGCAGTCTCCGATTTCCTAGCCGAAAACGCAATCACCGAGCAACCAATCATAGACACCACATCCCTTCCGCATTTACTCGGATTTACAACATCAACCAAGAACAATGGGAGTTATACTTCGATGGCTCCTCCAACTACCGAGGATGTGGAGTAGGAATACTTCTCATATCCCCAAATGGCGAACACACACCCTTATCCATTAAACTGGACTTCGACGTAACAAACAATGCAGCAGAATACGAAGCATGCTTGCACGGTCTCCAAGCAGCGCTTGTACTCAACGCCCGCAATATAAGAGTCTATGGGGACTCCTCCCTCATAATCAACCAAGTATCCGGAGCATGGAAGATACTTAACGAAAACCTAGCATTATACCAAAACAAAATACAAGAGCTCATAAACGAATTCTACCACGTAGAATTCATACACCTCCCACGCGAAGAAAACCAATTCGCCGACGCGTTATCCAAACTCGCGTCACTAATCAACATACCCCCGGGAATGGAAACGCTCCCCATTGTCGTGGAACGACGGAATGAACCCGCATACATCTGTGACATCGAAACCGAGGAAGAACAAACCGACCCTTGGTACCAAGCAATCATCAACTACAAAACAAACGGCGAATACCCGCCAAACACCGACAAACGGGCCAAGCGCGCCCTACGCCTGTTATCATCACAATTCGTGCTGGAAATGGGCAAACTACTCAAAAAGACACCCCAAGGCACACTACTCCTATGTGTCGATCACAAAAAGGGACACGATATTATGTCCCAAGTACACGATGGCGAGTGCGGACCACACATGAACGCACGAGCCATGTGCAAACAAATCATAAGGCTAGGATGGTACTGGACAACCATGGAAGCCGACTGCGCAAAATATGTCAAACATTGCCATAATTGCCAAATCTTCGCAAACGTACAACACATACCTCCCTCACCACTATACAGTTTAACCTCGCCATGGCCCTTCTCCACATGGGGCATCGGCGTCATCGGCAAAGTACAACCCGTAGGAGCAGGAGGACACTGCTTCATCCTCGTGGCCATCGACTATTTCACCAAATGGGTTGAAGCCGCATCGTACCGCAAGCTAGGCACAAAAGAAGTCGCAAAATTCATACAAAACAACATCATTTGTCGCTATGGCATACCACACGAGTTCATTAGTGACCAAGGCACGCACTTTCAAGGAGAAGTCGAGCCACTTCTTCTCAAATACAAGATACAACGACACAAGTCATCACCCTATCGATCATGAAACCAACCAGCCAGCTGAGGCAAAGAAACAAAACCGTCGTATCAATCCTTAAAAGATGATCGACACCGCCACGATCGGCCCCACAAAATCCCATTTGCATTATGGGGATATCGCACCACAATCCGCACCCACAGGCATGACACCCTATTTCCTAACCTACGGAATGGAAGCCGTTCAACCCGTAGAAATCGAAATGCAATCCCTTCGAATCCTCATGGAAGCAGACATTCCTGAAGCCGAATGGGCACGCGAACGCTACGAACAACTCATTCTTCTAGACGAAAGACGACTACATTCACTAAAAATGCGGTCCGAATGTATCAATCTCGCCTACAACGCGCCTACAACAAACGGGTCAAACCACGAAACATTAAAGTGGGTGACCTAGTACTCAAATCCGTCCGAGCACCATTACCAGTCGACCCAAGGGGGAAATTCAAACCCAATTGGGCCGGACCGTACTTGGTCAAGGAAATCCTTCCCGGAGGAGCCGTGAAACTAACTGACCTTGACGGTCAAGACTTCCGACTGCCAACAAATCTTGATCAACTCAAGAAATACTACCCTTAAACAAATTTGCAATGTACTTCACAAAAAGGACAAAACTCGCTCTCGCACGAGTGAACTACGCTCGGTTTGATTCCACGCACTGTGGATACGTAGGCAGCTTTGCAAAGAGCTCAACCGAATCACACGAACTACGCCGGTTTGATTCTGTATTCAAAACGCAGATACGTAGGCAGCTTGTCAAAAGCACAACCGAACTTTTTCTAGCACGCATGCCCAAAGCTTAAAAAGGTCGAGGGTTTTGCACTCACAAAATGACACGCTCAAAGCTTAAAAAGGTCGAGAGCACAGTCAACACAAAACAAAACACGAATCCAAGTCCAAAGCTTAAAAAGGTCGAGGACTTAAAGACGGAACAAGTCAAACAAACGAATCCAAAGCTTAAAAAGGTCGAGGATTTAAGACAAAACAAAACGCAAAAGTCCAAAGCTTAAAAAGGTCGAGGATTTGAGACAAAATACAAGTGTTCGAAGCTTAAAAAGGTCGAGAACATTTCAAAACAAAACAAAGAAAGCAACGAGACAAGGCAAAAGCAAATAAATTCTATTTTATTACTTTATTTAGAATTTTCCGCAATTTAGAAAGGAGCTAGGAACAAGCCTCCTTAGCCCTTTATTCAAATCTAAAACATGTATTTAAATAAAGGAATCTTTCTAAACTAAACACAACAAACTAATCAAGTCTTTTTCCGACGCTTCGGGTTGACCTCTTCATCTTCAAGAGGCCGATCCGCCACAACTTTCGACCTAAGGACGGGAGTAGATCTCTCAAAACCTGGGGGCTCGATCGGATCCTCATCCTGCTCAACTGGGGGCTCCTCGATCCTCGGCCCTAGCGATCTCTATCGGTCACCTTCGCTCCAAGCCTTTCCCGCGCCGGTCTCGAAGAAGAAACACCTGCACCAACAGTACAAAGATCACCATAGTCCCTCCTTTCGCGCACCGCCTCATACGCCAAGGAGGGCCTTGGCCCATTCTTTTCCCTCCTCCTTTGATTCTCACGTTCCTTAGGATCATTGGAACGGTACCACCGTGTATAGAAGTCCGTAACACGGCTAGACTCTATATGCTCCTAAGACAAATTGGGTAACACGATCCGACCACCCTCGGATCCAAGCATCAATCATCTGGTTGTTTAGGACAACAACCCCTCCAACCTGCGTATCCTGATCCGGAATAGTCTTGCACAAGACCGATTTGCCTCTTGCCGAAGAGGATGAATCCATACACCCCGTTCAAACCCGCACACCATCAACCCGGGAGCCGCGTCCGCCACCGACGGTGCCGTTACCTCCGTAATGCCCCACCACGAAACATACCAACGAATGCTGCTCTCCTTCACAAACCACCGGTAGTAGTTTAGCGAACGCTCCCGAGGGTTAGCCCAATCCATCTTCCGAGACGTCGTCCTCGCGCCTTGAAGACACCTCGAGGAAGAGCTCTATACACACTCGGCCTCTCCATGAGCCAAGCGTTGAGAATCCTAGCGCAACCCTGTGCGAGCTCAGACGATTAGCATAGCGGTCGTCTAAGCCCAAAGATAGTCTCCGCTAGGATCAACGCGAAGGATCATGTCCTCGCTTCCATCTCTTCGACAACACGAGCATACCTCGCGTTCCCGAACACACCATCCGGCATGGACCCGCAAAGCATAACGATGAACCAAACAAAAGCAAGGGCCCTCCGCCAGAACGGTCAGAAATACTAGTATCGGCCTTATTCATATATCGTTGACACAAGAGAAGCATGTTTACCTTGCCTCCTCAAACAAACTCGCAAAGATGAGCGTTTGTCATCCCAAGGAAGTTTCGCAACATCCCGGTTGTAACAAAGCTCACTCCTAACGACCACAGAGTAGTCCGTTTCGACCATCCAAAGAATGGCCGAGAACTCCTCCATCAAAGGGCACACCTCTCCCCCGGGAAACCTAAAAACATGCAAGCTAGGATCCCAATAATCCAAGCACGAATCAAGGAAGTCTACATCGACTTTCATTTGACGAAAGCCAATAAAAACACCCGCACCGTCATCATACACCGCCTTCTTCATCCCCGAACTCAAGGAAGACGTCCACCTCTTCAAAAGAGCATCAAAATGCTCCTCCATTTTCTTGAACAAAAAAAACTTTTATAAATATACCCGATATATTTGTGAAAGCAAAAACCTAAAACAAAGAAGAGAAGTGATTATGAATGAAGATTATGGCACACACCCCCTCTCCTTATATAGGAAAACAATATCCGAAATATGGAAATCTGGCTAATGACCAGTTAACAACAAACCGCATGGCTCTATGCGGTTTGCACACCAAACCGCATAAGCCTATGCGGTTTCCCCTTGCAACCGCATAAGCCTATGCGGTTTCAGGGGCTGGTTTTTCTCAAAATTTTCCTAATTTCGTCTTTCCTAAAACACTACAACCTACTTTGGGCTACGACATTCTCTCGTTGTTCCCCATACATCAACATCACGCTTCACTTTAGCAATTCCGATTCTTACCACGAGTCAACGCATAACATTTTTCGCATTCACACGAGCTCATTTCGCATTTAAAATGAACTTTTTGCAAAACATTTTCACAATCTAAAATGAACATCAACGCATCCCACTCGGGAATCATATCATTTCTTCAACCAAGCCCACCAAACAGGTTTACCGACGAAGTTCAAGCTACAACAACAAAGTTCAAAGTTCAAGCTACAACGACATGTACATGAAGATTCATACAACACAAATTCACTCGGGGTGACGGCGCCGATACTCGTCGAACTCACGCCGAATCTGAGCTGCCTCACTTTCGGCTCGACACAATCAAGGGCTGCACCCCAAGCCATCCTCCACTGCTGTTGGCTATACGCCATAGCTTCTTATCGCCTCCTTAGCCACTGTGAAACACAACACAAACAGTTCACACTTTTCTCCATTTTGCCTTAATTTCACTCAAATTAAGTCAAACTTAGGAAATTTCAAAACAACGCATGATCCACCCCACTTTACCTTAATTTCACCCAAATTAAACCAGGTGGAGGGATAACACAAAAAACGACTCTCACAAGTTTGATCATCGATACACTTCATACCTCGATCAAACTGGGGGCTTATACACATACATACAATCACACAAGTACATACCTTCTTCACCTTGCTCGTCCAATTTGTCCATGCGCGTCGATGAGTCACCGGCAAAATACGTCGGCAGAACAAAGGTACGACGGACGCCTCGAGTCATCATACTCGATAGTAGTAGGAAGTCATCGCCGCTCTGCCATCTCGGGATCAAACTCTGCAAAATAAATACAAACGCACCGCCACGTCGAGGAAATTTTTCGCAAAAATTACCCTACGCACCCCCAAACACCGAAGCACACATACCTCAATCGGCCCACAAGCAAGCCGAGACTCAGCAAAATGGGCATAGTCTTCCCCAGGACAGAGGAGGCTCACTGACTCTCCCTCTCCATACAACGCCACACGATCCCGGCGAAAACCCTCGCTCAAACAGGACCCTCGGCGGATCTCAGCACCACCGAGCCGCCACCCCGCTCGAAAGACCAAACGCTCTCCAAGGTACCAAACCGATCCATACGGCGTCGCTATGTATAGGCGCTGAGTCTCTCGCACTGCAAACCGAGCCCCAATGCCCTCAGGAATATCCCTGTACTGGCCCCACGGGAATGGCACGAACTACAAACGAAGACAAGACGAACACGCTCACAAATACAGATACGATACAATCATTTTAAGTACACCCTATTTAAAATGGTTCAAGCACAAACCTCATCAAATCGCATTCGGTTCAGACGATCCCTAACATCATCATACGACCAATTAAATGCGACGGTTACGCGTACCCAGTGCGTCTGGCGGGTACTCCTCACGATCCGCTGACGTGGGGGGCGAGAGAAAAGGAAAGTGGCTAAGAATCCACATTGCGCACACAAGAGACAAAAGCGTGTTACAAGGACAAAAGACAACAAAATGAACAACAATGCACCTAAGACGAAAACGAAATCAATCCGCACCTCCATCAAGAAGCCAGGCGCGACTAAGGACAGTCGCGACCCTCGGTCCATGACCCGCGATCTCACAGCATCCATGCAGAAACGAATGCACAAGCCCAAAGCGGCGTCACCTACCAAACGTCCCAATTGCATTCCAATCCAGGAGATGCATAAGGACCGATGTCGATGCCCGCCACCCTTGTCGCCAAGTACACGGCCACAAACCACCACAACCACATACGAGCATTACGCTCGTCGGCTCGCTCAGGGGCCATACTCGGTCTTCCTCAAAGTACTCCAAGATATAGCTCGTCTTGAAGGTATAGAAGCGCGCCTCACAAATCACCTCCAAACCACCGCCAACCGGCGGTCACAACCTCGCCCACAACGGACGGCGCAAACTCAAAATCCATGTCGCGATCCCCAAACGGCAGCCGGGTATGACCGCGTGCTCGGACAAGGTAATGCCGGCCAAAGCCGGGCATATGGAACGTCGTCGTGGTGTCCCAATACTGTCCATGAAGGCCACGATCAACATCGGGTTCGCCGTCTGGCTTCCTCGCAATCTCCTCCAATGGCCAACCAACGGCCAAAAGCACTACGCAACACCCAAGCTTGCGCCCTCGGCGCAAGCCTCTCCTCAAAGCACACATTGCGGACGAGACGCGAGAAAGTCCTCATCGGGCCCTTATCCCAACCCATCGCCGCCGATAGAAACATGTCTCTCCGGAGCAGCGAAGGTTGTGGCCATCCCAACCCTTCGCGAAAGCCCTGCTCAGCGCGTGACTTTCGCGGCCTAGAGCTACTCGCCCTAGCGCAACCTCCTCAACCTCCTCCTCAAGAACCTCCATCTCGGCACCATTCATCCACCAGCTCTTGAGCAAGCTCGTCCTCAGGATCACGCACAGGAACATTTCTCCCACGGCCCCTACCCCGTGACTGACCACGACTCGTGGGCAGATCACGAGGTCGACTTCCTCTCACTACGTGTGCGCCTCGAGCTACTCGAGGCTAGAGGCTCCTCGATCCTCGAGCTAGCACTCTTACGAGACCTCGATCTCGTAACGCGACTGGAACCTTCTCCTGCAACCAAACACAACCAACACATACAGCTATAATACATACACATACACAAATACACACAAATAATATGCAGATAATACATATACATTCCTTTAACACATTGCACTATACGCCCTACAGAGCATTTTTAGGCCTAATTCGTAATTAAGCCAAAAACCGTTCTCTACATTTCAAAATCACAACTTTATGGTTTCTACGCGCCATAATAGTCCCCAACAGCAACCCATTACAAGCAATTGCATTTTGGTCACTCCGATCAAAAACCCCCAATTCGCCTTAATTACTCCGTATAACTACGACTTAAGACGGCGATTTGAAAGCCCTAACTCGACTTTTTCGCAAAACTAACGCTATAGGCATGCTATACTCGCTATGGGCATCCTACACCGAAGTTTAATTGAAATTCCGGGTCGGAAAATCCGGGTTCGTTTTCGGGCCCGAAACCTAATTTGGACGTTTTTCACACAAAAACGGTCTAAATCACAATCAATTCACACATACACGTTCACATGGCATAATGCAACACAATGACGTCAATTTCAAGCATTCAAACGGCAAATTTCAAGCAAAACACGGGTTTTCATTCAAAACCCGTCTTTTCAACATTTCAAGGCAAAACTAGCTAATTACAACGACAAATAACGTAAAAGCAAGTTAAAATGGAGCAATACCTCGTTCCATAGCAAGGCAACGCAAGAAAAACGAGCAAAAACGGTTGAGAAATCGAAAAATGGTGTTTTTTAGAGCAAGAAACCGAAATGAGTATAATGAGCAAAGTCACGGCCTCACTCGTGCCTTATATAGCCCCAGCTGCCAACAGGGGAAACCGCATAAGCTTATGCGGTTTGTCCCCTGAACCGCATAAGCTTATGCGGTTTGGCCCCTTGGTTTTTCTCGGGTTTTTCCTCGTTTTACGCCTACTTTTCGATTCCTAATTCATTCTAGCCCCTATGCAACTCCAAGTACGTCCCGTGCTTGGGTCAAGGCATCACTCACAACCCGCCATACGCGTATATTAAGCATTTAATATACGGTACAGAAGCAGAAGCACGAACGCTCTTCACGAGCACTGCATCATTTTCTCCACCACGGAAGGCAACCATATGCAACTACAACCACATAGACACTCCTCGGCGAGCCGAAGCACAAGCACTCCGCAATATACACCTAACTCCAAGCATTTCACTCTACATAGACGCTCCTCGGCGAGTTCAAGCACAAGCATTACAGGCGGCTCTTTCACGAGACCTACACTAGCACTTATCCAAACATCTTACAAGCATATGCACCCTGCACTTTAGCCCCCACGCATTGCAGTACATGCGCTCTTTCACGAGACCATACGAAGACGCTACAAGCAGCAGCACTATACGACGACATCAACATCAGCAAAGGCATTAACAAAGAAGAACACGGCGAAGACACTGCAGGCGGCAGTTCTTATAGCATGCACGGACCGCCAAGTCCTTAAAATGCGCACGCCCCTCCTCGCATAGCCCTGCTCAAGTCCTCGTCTCACCCATGGACACATACTGCCGTTCGTTGATCATATCGAGACTATAATGGTGGGATATGGTCGAAGGAGTATGACTAGCGCTCTAGTCCGAGCTCAGTCAAACTGGGGGCTCTGTGGATACCCATATCCGTACCCTCCCAAACAAAAACCCTGTGATGTAACACGGACTTTTATTACGCATGCTTTAACGTTGACTTATACAGTTCTAACTAATGTCGAATTCATTCTGAGTCGTTTTAAATGTTAAAATGTTTAGGTCGCATCACATCACACTTAAATAACGTTCATTTTGTCCATTTGGAGTCTAGCTAGGTCCTCGTCCTGCTTCATTTGGCATGAGCTTCGCATTTGCACTACAATTGGCCCTTTTACATTAACAAGGTCTAATTCAGCATTCCCAGATTCCTAAATTTAGGCCCGGTAGCTAAAACCGCTATTTAGCACCCTCTCACACAAAATACAGCTTCACGTCTTAGCTTATTTCGCAAATCTATGCAAATACACCCTTCTTCATTTTTCCGGGTCTCGGGCCCAAAACCGAGCCCAAACCCAAGCCTTTGGCCCGCACTCCAAAGCCCTGCACATCATAAAATATCTCAGAAATATCTCAGCTCTTTTCTTGGCGCACACGCACGAAATTATACTGTATCTTTCAAAGATTTTATGCAACCGAAACTTGGAAAGCAGCCCTAAAACCAAGCCATCAAACCGCATGACCTTATGCGGTTTGGTGAGGCAACCGCATAAGGCTATGCGGTTTGCCCTAGCAACCGCATAAGGCTATGCGGTTTCCAGGCCTGGTTTTATACCCCAGTTTCCTAATTTCTCCGAGGTTTTTAGTATATATAGAGCCCTATACTTCGACCTCAAATCATACTTTCACATCACAATTTCACACAATTCACAACACACAAATCCTCCTTCACAAAAAGCCTCACGCACTCAAATCCTTGAGTTCAACACACCATCCCGTGTTGAATTCACCCTCCTTTCAAGTTCAAGAAGCGAAGCTCTGCCCAGATCTGAAGCGTCAAGACAAGGTAGGTACCGATCCACTTGGATCAAAGCTTTTTCTTATTTTCTATGGACTAACAAAGGGGTCTACACTCTAGCGCCCCCCCCGGCTTTGGCACCCGAGCGCGCTTGCCTTCCAAGTGTTCTTATTACTTCGGGTACACTCCATATCCGATGACACGCCAAAGTCGCATAAGCAACCGACCTTATAAAATAAACCAATGGACAATTGAACTTTATTTTATTTGCATGCATCTTGCACATTTCTGTCTTGCATTAAAATCAACTTAAACAATGAATTCGACCTATAACTGAACCGTATTCGTTAACAAGTTAAACATGCTAAACTGAGGGTTTTAATCAATCTTTTTGCATCTGCATCTGCATTCTTTTACAACCTTATCGCACTTGTACGTAGCGATAACATTGGCTCAAATATCATCTTACAAGGATTGTCCTAGGTCAGTAGAGGCTATTTTTACATAGGCTTTTCTAAAAGGTTTTCATAAATCATTATTTGAATTAACTCTTTTTCTAAAGTACCCTCACCCCGAATCCAATCTGGTTTCACAAGCCTTAGATCTAGGGGTGTCGGCGTGCTCCAAAATCTAAGAACATGTTTTTAGCTTAGAACATGGTAGCAGGTTCCTATTTTCCGCGATAAATAGGTGGCGACTCCATAACAGTTCTTAAAGGTTTTTCCAACTTAATCTTTTTTAACTTTAAAATCCGCCCTCAAGCAAGACGCCGAGTTGGGTCCGATCCCGGGTTCCACACAATGCAGTTCATAAAGCATAACATAAAACAGTTCATTTAACATGGCAATTAAATCATCAGATCATCTCAATTCATAAACAGGTAGGCAATCATCATCACTTCATTCATATTCGGGGTAGTCGACCCTTTTCAATTATTCATATAGTAACATAACTCGCGAGTCTTGACTACAGAGCGGCTTGTGTACTCTCATAGCAAATCACCCATATGATTCTCTATCGAAGTGCACTAGTTACTCAGACTCGTACATCAGATCAAACACTAAGTAGCGTACGTGATAACTACCTAATATCCAATACAACATGGATAATCTATCATACGTTGTCCTATGAGCCACAACAAGTTAGGATGGAAGCATGCAAAACCCTACAAAAGCAAGGCCTGCGCAATAGCGTGTCGGGTACATCAACGGACTTTAATGCTAAAGATATATACCAATAGGTAAGAAGGACGATTCAATCCCTTATCTAATGTATGCATACACCTCTATTTAGAGTCGACATAAACCTCGCTATTCGGGAGAGTATGCTTTCCTAAATAAAACGATTAATACCTATCGACAAGGTCCCCGGATGGGATGGTCATCTTCCGTTACCTCGTATGGACCGCAGGTCGCCACATTTATGCCCATTCAAGGGATGTAAACGCCGCTTGCCTAAAGACTATGAGAGTCATTAGGTCGCCTCAGTCAGCACTGAGAGTGAAAGAGTCCCCATACGCGGCTACCTTTCTAACGATGGCACAATAGATTCGCAACATGACAGACACCCGAGTATTTAACAATTACTTTATTTGACATTTTCTCATTCTTTTATTTCATAAGTGACAGTTCATATTAATCCATAACGTCGAACTTGTATAATGAAATTTTAGTTCTAACAGTTCTTCAGATAAACGGAAGCACATAGAAAACTTAAATATTTATTTTGAGTCCGTTCGTAAATTTTAAATATTTTTACTATTCATTATTTTACTATTCACCATGGTTACTATTCATCATTTTACTATTCATCATTTTACTATTCATCGTATTTTTATACGTATTCGTATTCTCGTATTTCGTATTTCTACGTATTTTTATTCGTATTCGTATTCTTATACCTTGTACGTATTTTTATACTTAAGATATTTTATTTGATTAAGTTAAGTGATTTAGTTAATGTAACTAGATTTTCTAATTATTTAGGTCCTTTTTAATTTCATATACTTAGCTTTCCTTAGAAAAATTTAGATATTTTCTTAAGTGTCAAATTTATATTTGTATTCCTTAAGTATAATTCTAGTTTCAAAGTTGTTAAGTTCATTTCGTATTTAGTGATTTGAAATATTATTTTAAAAGTAAAACTCGGTTAAATTTAGTCATATACTTAGCTAAATTTCTTTAACGGTTTCTATTTTTTAGCGAGGTTGTCGTAGTTCATTTTAAATAGTCCGTATGTCCAAATCCAATTTAAACAAAGGTAGTAACACTCGAATTTGTTCATTTTAATATATGTAACATTATTTTTAATCGGTTTCGTCGATTCTTTTTATTAACGATTCATTTTGCAAATAAATTTAATCCTATTAACTATTCTAATTTAATGACTTAGTGACAAATTCATTTTGATCAAAATAGACCATTTTAAATAGCAAAAGCCGTGGCCTTTATTTATTTGTAGCTATTTATTTTCTTTTCGTCTTTATTTAATATTTCATTAACTTAACTAATTAAATTACTTTAGTGATAAAAATAAAAAGTGACAAAGTTTATTTTAAGTCCAAAATTTACCCTAAACCGTGGCCCTCTTGTACTTAAGCATTTTATTTTTGTTTTCTAATTTTATCGGTTTTCGACCTAAAGTTTTTATATACTAATTATTTAGATTACACTAAAGTGATTTAACTAGTTTACGATTTTCACTAAATATTTTTATTACATTTATGAATAGTGATTTGTGACACTTTATATTTCTAACTTTTATATTTTAAAGATTTAACTTATTTAACTTATATATTTAGTATTGTAATTATTTACTAGTGACCTAAAACAACAATTTAATAAAACTTATAAAAATCATAAATCAAAACTAGCTAAAAATGAAGTACACTTATGAATTTTTCAAGAACACTTATGGTTTTCTAAAGAACACTAATTATTCAATTTTTCATTTTATCACTTAAATTTCTCAAATTTTTCTAGTAAGTCTATTTAACCTAAACTAATACAACATGTTAATTACAAAAATTGAAACTAAAAATTGGTCCAAAATTTGGAGGAAAACCGTGGGTATGTATATATGTTCACAATTTTTATTTTTGATTTTTATACTTCTAGTTCAATAACTATTTTCCTTTATATCATATGTGTATTTAACATAAGTGGAAATCATACAACACATTTAACAAATAGAATCATATTATTTCAAGTACACACAAATTAATATCAAATAAAATGCAAAGACATGAACATCATCATATAAGCAATATTTTTAGTACCCATTTATTATAGTCTTTTGAACATATGATTAACAAAAATTAAAACGAAAAATTAGACAAAAAATATAAGGGAAGCCGTGGGTTATTCATGGTGAGCACATACTTTTATTTTTCGATTTTTGTCTCCTAATTTAACATGTGATGCTAGGTGATCATAAACACAGTAAATATAACACATAACATTTATAGCATGCGATTTACAAAATTTAAACTAGTGTGCGGGGACACCTTAAATTAGATGGTTATCGTCGAGGATCTAAAATAAATTTTAGATCGAATTTTTTTTCTTCACCCAAAAACACCCATGATCTTCACCCATAATACCCATGAAAGTAGTCTCCAAAACCCATCTATGAACTATGAACACTTAGGAATTATTAAGAGAATATTATAGGTTTTTATTTAATTGGTTTTTTTGGAGAAAAAGAAAGAAAACAAAGGGAGCAAAAGAGAAGGAAACCTACGGCCATCTTGAGAGCCAAAGAGTTGATTTTGCTCTTATGCAACTTGTGATGTAAGTTGTAAAATGTGTAGGTGTTAAGTAAAATGTAAATAAGTAAAGTTTAATTAAAAAAATCAATTAGGAGACATAAAAATCAAGTTGGCTTACTAGAGTCAAAAATACTATTTGTGTTAGTAATTGTCCCCTTCAATGTTTTAAAATGTTTTTCACGAAATTAATCAGTTTTAAAAAGTCGGGCGTCAAAAGCGATAAAAGTTAAAGTGTGCGCGTTTGACGATTTTTCGAAATATCTCTACTTTAAAATCTTAAGACTAAAATATTTTATTTACTATTGAAGAAAATATTTAAAAGTTAAGAAACGTCGATAAAATTTTAAAAGTTAAGACGGCGAAAATAGAAGAATAGAAGGCTTCGAGAAATGAATTTTGACCTTTGAATGAAAACAGAAAAATGATTTTAGTTCGGTCTGTCTAATTGTTATGAAAACTGTATCATTAAATCCGTCTCGAAAAGTTAGGTGGTTTAGGCTTTTGTTTCGTTAAATTCCGAGTCCGTATGACCACTTTTCGGACCTCGAAAGTTAGACCCCAATTACTTATACGGGTTACATTAAATCAATAAGGGAATTAGTTTGTTATATAATGTTGAATGTAAATTAATGAAATGATGACTTAAAATAGGTGTGTAAGAGAAATACAACTTGTGTAAGTCATGGAGATGGAAGAGGATAAACTTGGACTAAAATGGTCCAAGTTAAGTCGGCTACTTTAAAGAAAATCGGGCTCGATTTTCGTTTTCGAAATTTTCGATTTGCGCGCACGCGAAAAGTCTCGAAATAAAAGATATATGATCCTAAAATAGTGTTTTGAAATAAAATCGAAAATAAAAATAAAAATAATTTTCGAAAAGGTACTAAAACAAAAATTTAGTCTTAAGTCTTCGAAATTTTGAATAAAAATTTACTAGGTCGAAATATTTATTTTTTTCGTTGAATGTTGTAGATTTAAATAATTATAATCAATCGTCAAAACGTTTATCAGTTTAGATTAGGTGTAACTTAGAATTTCGAGATTAAGTGAAAAAGTTAGTTAAATAGAATTTGAATAGTAATTAGTTATTAATATAATATGATTTATAAATAATAATCAAAATGATTAAATATTTGATGTGTAAGTTTGCCTCTCCAAAAATGGAAGAGGATAATATTGATTTGTCATCACTTTTGATCTGAAACTTTTGTCGTTGATTTGAAGTTCAAAGCCGAGAAAAATATAAGGGTCCATTTTTATTCGAAAATCAAAAGTGTTTGAAATTAAATTTTATGAATAAAAGGTTTTACTTTTATTTTTATGAATAGTAAACATGACTTGACCATTTTGAAATTTGAAAGACGATATAAGTTTTGTGTTGATTTTTATAAAATTTTGAATTGTGTTTCTTTTTGAATTCTGAATATAATACAACATACTTTATTTTTCAAAAATTTTATATTTGGACTTAGGAAATTTAGTATTATTTGGCGAAAAAATTTCAGACGCATTTTTATTATAAGGAAAAAGGATGAATTTAATTTAAGGAATTAAATTCTTTTATAATATTGTGTTATGAAAACACGGGGTGTTACAGTTTTAGTTCATTTTATTTCATAGCATTATAGTTTACAAAGAATTTGATTAGTTCGCATAATTAGTTAAGTGAATTTCGATCTTAGAGCATTTTATTTTTCACATATTAGTTTTGAATAGTTTCGCTTAATTTAGATTTTAGCGTGTCTCATTTTATTGCATAATTAGTTAGTTTAGTAATTTAAAATACCCGTAGAGTCATATTTTTGCGTTTTTGGTTTGTTTTTATGTGTGTAGGTTTTAAACCGGCCCCGTCTTTGAAGAAATTAGGAGTGTAAAAAAAAAAAAAACAAAGCAGTCGAAATCACGAGCAATACTAAGAAGCGTGGGCAACGCCCAAAAACGAAAACAGCACCAGAAACCAGTAAGTAGCAGCAGCTCCAGAGCGTGACCCGCGCTCCCGGGCGTGACCAACGCTCAAAACAATCTGAAATTTTTTTGTGTACTGTCAATAACGTACAAAGCAACAAAACACACCCTCATTATTTCTTAAAAATTTCAACACTCTTTTTCTTCTTCCTCGCCTCTAAAAACACACTAAAACTCCATTAAAACCTTCTTCCCAGCTCAAAATTCTTCCCTCATTGTTCTTCGAGTAAATTGACAATTACAGCCATGGTTTATTGCCAACTTGAAACTTACATCCACATTGTTTTCGACTTTGTAACTACTACCACTATGCTTGGTTCGGTTAATGGTTACTACCATATTTAATCCGAACCTAAAAAAATCACTTGAAAAGACGAAAATACCCTTAATTTCACCTCCCCTTATTTTAATTCGACTTTCTTCTTTATTGTTACTCTTATTTTAACCTAAGTTTACTTTGAGTTACATTATTTACATTCAACACAAAATTACAGAAATTATTTACATCTACCACGAATTTCTTCATGAATTAGTTGTCGACAACTTGTGGATATTGTTTATATCTCGAGAAGGTACGTTAATTTCATGCGTTTTTGATGCATGTTTGTTGTTATTTTTTTTCGCCCCAAAATTGAAATATACGGTGTTGTATTACCAAATTTTCGGTATTAATTAGTTGTTTATATAGCTTAATTTACATCCTCAATATCATCATCTTCAATACCCACAAGTTGTCGACAACTAATTCATGAAGAAATTCGTGATGGATGTAAATAATTTTAGTAATTTTGTGTTGAATGTAAATAATGTAACTCAAAGTAAACCTAGGATAAAATAAGAGTAACAATAAAGAAGAAAGTCGAATTAAAATAAGGGGAGGTTAAAGTAAGGGTATTTTCGTCTTCTCAAATAGATTTTTTTAGGTTCGGATTAAATATGGTAGTAACGATTAACCGAACCAAACATAGTGGTAGTAGTTACAAAGTCGAAAACAATGTGGATGTAAGTTTCAAGTTGGCAATAAACCATGGCTGTAATTGTCAATTTACTCTTGTTCTTACAAGTTCATTTCCTCATCATAATACCAATTTACTCTTTATTAAACAACAAAATCATCAAAGACTCACTCTAAATCACTCATCAAAATTCAAACCCTAATTATTTCGAATTTGATATCCAAGCTTTAAGGGGTCGATTTTTGGTGTTTGCAAGCTTCATTTGGGTATTACTATATCAACATTATGATCCAAACCAACTTATCAAAGATCTAAGGGAGGTATAATCATCAAACCTTTTCTTTGAATTTTTAGTCACCCTAATTTCGATTCTACTTGAATAATTTTGGGTCAAATTTGATTAGTATACATCTTTGAGCATTGTCATTGAGTTGTTGTTTAGTTTTGGTGGAGTATTGTTGCCAAAAAAATTGGTGTTTGGTTGAATTTTTGTTATGCACACCAAGTGTTTGTCAAAAAGCCTCAAAGAACTTCCAATTCAAGCTTTTGTGTGGTTTGTATTAATAAGGAAAGGTGAAACTTCTGCCTCGGGCTCACACTCCTAGCTACTTGATACGGGTTCCCTCCTCTATAATGAAGACATTGTGAAAATTAAGTGTGGGGGAGGGAATAGTCGATAGTTTGTATTTAGTATGTATTTTTTGTTATCATATTTTGTTTAATATGAAAAAAAAAAAAAAAAATCCCCGATAAGTTGAAAACCCAAAAGGGCGGCTTATGCAAAATTTGGGGGGCCTCACTTTTGCGAGCCTTAGTACGCAACCATTAGCAAGAAAATTGAGGTCAAAAGAGCCTAAAAAGGGCCATATTTACCCCCTAAGTATGAGGCTAATACTAATATCCCGTACTATGGGCTAAAGTTTGTGATATGTTGTCTCGTTGTGGCGTTGGCGGCATAAGAAGCGGAGAAAAAGAAGGGTGGAAGGGTAAGTTAGAGTGCATCGAGGCCATTGGAGTCTTGGGGATTGATTGTTGCATTAGTATGGCGCTTGGTGCACAAGGTGTTTGGAGGATTATATGGCGATTTTTGGTGTCTTGAGGCTACCTACTTTGTTTGGTGATGTTGTGATGCCATAATAAGCCTAAGGTGTTAATGTTGGAGAAACGAGAGATGTATCGATTTAGTCTTGGTCTGGGAATGAGTCGAGGGAGAAAGTAGTGAGGGCTTGGAGTTGGTGGAACATAATGTGAGGAGGCGAGGAAGAAATAAGAAGGGCGAAGAGAGGTTAGGTACATCTTAGATGAGGAAGTTTATAAGGAGGGAGATGTGTGAGGGAAGAGATATGTTTGTTGGATTTTATTTGAAAGATCGAGCTAGCTCCACGCTCTTCTATGGATGATAAGGGCTAAGTCGTATCGCCTATATCAAAATAAACCTAACAAGCAACTAACAATAGCAAGCGGCAAGCAGGATCGTATCCACAGAGAAACGGTGTAGTTCACAGTTAAGTCGGTCAAAGCAGGTCAATCTCGAGGTGTGAAAAAGGTGTTTGATTAAGCTATAAACTAAAGCAGAAAGTAAAGCAGATGGATAGAAATATATAAGAGGAAAGATTAGGGCATCGGGTTCAATGTGACAACGATTCAGGAACTCAAATTTATAAGAAGGAAGCGATAAACTGTGCAAATGACTAGGTTTGTAAAACGCTCTCTCGAGTCAATTTTAGCCTTAAGCAAATTTAGCGGGCTCTCGCTACTTACTAAATTTAACTTATCAATCTCGCGTAAGTCTAGTTTTAACTCGGCTTTCGATCTTAAATTAAAACTTACTCAGGTTCAATTAAACTCAGACAGGTCGTTGATCAGGCGAACTAATCCTAATTCAATTGACATAAAACGCGTAGAAAGAAATCAAATGCACAGATTATTCAACCAATTTAATCCTAAAACATGTTCCTGGACCAAATATCACAAATCCCCCTAAACCCTAATAAGGAGATTAGCTACTCATAATTAAAGGCAAAGCAAAATAGCATAAAGAAGACATAGCAAAGAATGAATAAAAGCAATTGAAATAAACTTGAAAACTTACGAATGCAAGTGATTCTGATTGAATTAATCTTGAAACTAAACCTAAAAGCTAAGAGTTTTGAGAGAGAAATAAAACTTAACAGTAAACTAAACTAGGAAAAATAAAGCATAAAAACTGTAATCTCGACCTAAAGAGTATATTTATAGTCTCCCAATTATTAAATCTCGAATTAAAAACAAAACCGACGAAACAAGCACATGGTAGTGGCCGTGCATTGCGGCTGACCTAATGGCACGACCAACTAAGTTGGGCCGGCTCTCTTCTTCTTGATCTCTTAACTTAGCCCAACATGCTTTGGGCCTTATAACTCGTTTGGCCTTTTTGACTTTGGCCTTATTTAGCTTGTTTGGCCTTATTTATCCTTGGTCTTGGTTCGTGTTCCCGAGCTCCTGCGCGTGCTCGAGGTTGATCTTTTCGGCTCAGTTCTCGAAATGCTCCAATCGTCCCGGGTTTTGGCTCAAAACCACCAAAACCTGCAAAATGTAAATGAAATGCAGCAGTAACGAGAAATATAGCATATAGCTTATAAAATCATAATAAATACGACTAAATGCAAGCTGAATGCGACTGAACCGGGGGCATAAAATGAATATAAATAGAGTGTATCAAACTCCCCCAAACCAAACCTTTGCTTGTCCTCAAGCAAACAGCGTCGGAGAAAATCAAAGTGACACGAACTAATCACGCTAGTATCTCAAAGTGGACGACCTATGCACATAAACAATACAACCAAAGCCTATTTCACCGAAAATAGAGCACAAGTCTCAACCGTTCACACCACATAATACCACTAGCCTCTAACGCTTTCGCAAAAGTAAAACTGACGACATTTCAATTCAAGCAAGGCCAACCGTACAAACCACTTTCCATCATCCAATCTTTCCAAAACATTTCCTTTTTCTCTTCTTTTTCTTATCTTTTCTGTATTCTGTTTTCTTTTCTCGCAAATGTGGAGCATCCCTCGTATGTAGTACCGTTTAGCTTGACGTTCACTCGGTAAAAATCGCGCTCGGGTACACATATTTCCTTAAGGGTTACATTATTGCTCATACTCTCGGTCGCAACCAAATTCATGGCCACTGTGGTTACTCAAGTCAATGAGTCCCCTCCGAGAGCATCGAAGCATTGCTCCAACATATAAAAGATCATTCCACGCAAACCACAAACCAACATACCAACATTCCACAAACCAATTGCCAAGCTCGAATGTCAAAGTCGAAAGTAAACAAGCGAAAAGCAGAAAGAATTAAGCAAATACAAGTGGGCTAGTGTTAAGGCTCGCAATCTAGTAACAGGAAATAAACCAATCGTGCAAGCTAAGGCGATAGAAAGTCGACTCGGAGATACTAAAGATCAAAGTTAATGCACTAATCCATTCTCCAAACTAGGCAAAGCAGGACAAAGCGGATCAAAAAGACTCGTATTTTTGTAATTTTTTGAAGTTTTTCAATTTTTTTGGGTTTTCAAAATAAATGCACACGAAATGAAAATGCAAATGAACTAATGAACGCGAAAGTGTTGCCCTCCCCCAAACCAAATCACACATTGTCCTCAATGTGGAAAATAGCACAACCACAAAAGCAGAGGAGGACATAAATCATAAGAGGGAAGGAAAGTAAAACGAGAAAACGAGGGAAAATGGGGTAAAGAGTGCTCACAATGTAGAGTAGGAGCTCCCCCAAACCGAAGTGAAGCGTGGAGTGGGGCTTAGAATCCCCGTATGTGCGTCCAATTCAGTCCAACGTCGAAGTACTTCGGCATAGCATGCAAGAATACGCAAAACAGAAGAGCAGACCAAGGGGGCCGGTCCAGACCGGCAGCCGGCCGGCCGGCTGGCACCCCAATTTTCGATTTTTTTGCGTTTTTTCCTCTGTTTCAAATTTCACGACGGCCTGGCCGTGATGGTAGGCCGGCTAAGGGCCTTCCTCGTGAGCTTTTTCAACATAACAAGGACTTAAAAGTCCATGAATACCTGCGCGTTAAAAATCATAAAGTAATACCCTCGTCCTCGCGCGCTCAATAAAATCCAAAAGTCATAAAACAAGCAAACCAAAAGTACAAATGCTAATTGAGAATACAACGTCATCGGGTTGCCTCCCGGAAGCGCTGGTTTATAGTCCCGCACGACTCTTCACAGCTTCAGAAAATCAAGTATAAGTAGGCCAAGGTCGTTGGCCATTCGCAACAGCTTCACTCGGCGAAATCTCAGTTGTTCGCCATAACACTCCTCCAGCTCGAGGCAATGCAGCATAAACCATCAGCGTAGGGCCTCGATCACGAAATGGCTCAACCAGTAGGCCCTCTATCACCATCACCCGGCGTCGTAGACGCCGGTCTCAGCGACTTTCTCTCCCAAAACCATCCTTGGTATTGCGAAGAACACGCAACAAGAGAAGAGACATGCAAAACCTCCAATGTGTCTCCGGTGAGTGTGAGACAGGTACAGAGTCAATAGAACAAAGCGACTCGAGACGCATAGGGACCGCGGGGTGTCGAGAATGGGTAGCGTGAGCTTCTCACCCCCACCTTAAAGGCTATCGTCTCGCTACTCACGCCAATAATCGCACGGCGGTGTGCGGAAGGGTCTCCCAAAATGATAGGAATACGGGCATCCTCGGGCATATCTAAAACTACGAAGTCGACAGGGATAAAGAACTGCCCAACCTGTAAAGGGACGTCGTGTAAGATTCCTAAGGGACGCTTAACTGAGCGGTCAGCCATTTGCAAGGTGATGCTAGTGGGTTCTAAAGCTGACAAGCTCATCTTTTGGTAGAGGGAGTAGGGGAGGACACTGACACTCGCTCCTAGGTCGCATAAAGCATTACGAACCACAAATCTACCTATAGAGCATGGAATAGAGAATGTCCCAGGGTCGCTAAGCTTAGGAGGCTGACTACCCTGCAGCCTAGTACTAGCTTCCCCCACAAATGCCACGGTCGACAAGTCATCTAACGTACGCTTACGAGCTAAAACATCTTTCAAAAATTTAGCATACGCAGGTATTTGAGTAACGAGGTCAATAAAAGGGACGTTTACCTGAAGCGCTCTAATGACGTCCACGAACTTTTTGAACTTTGCCTCGGGCTCTGCACCTCGTTGACGACCAGGAAATGGCAGTTTAATCTGAACTGGGGGCGTTGGAGCAGCATCAAAAGTAACACCCGAATCAATCTTTCCCGCAAAGAATAGTCCAGGTTGGCTGACGACCGGCCGGCCGACCTACCGGGACCTCTTTTCTCTCGGATCAGCCACGTTTTCATCATCCTCCTCCCCCAAGTGCTTAGAGCCATCATAGAACGTACCGCTCCTCAAAGTTATAGCACATGCGGTATCATGGGGAGGGTTACCTTGGGGCGGCAGGGTGCCGTTGACGCCAGAGCATGGCGCTTGAGCCACTTGGTTCTCTAGATTCTTAATCGCCGCGTCTTTAGCTTGCGATCCTTTTGCATTTCTTTGCATCATGATCTCTTGCGACTTGGCCATCTGCGGCATCATGGCCTTGATTCACTCACACCGAATCAACAACGGGAGCGAGGTTGAAATTTGGTTGGACATATGGGGGTCTTTGGTAGTTTGGAGGGGTTTGTTGGAAATTTTTATGTGGGGAATGTAAGGTTGATTTTGTGGTGGTTGGGTGGTTGGGTTTAGGACATTACAGTTACTGGTAAGACAAGAGTGATCGATCGTAACCAGGTTGGTTTTGGTAGGGCAAGTTTTGGTTGTAGTTTTGATACGCAAAAACCTGCTCTTGGGGCGCAGCATACCCCGTAGTATAACCCATATCGTGCCCTGTGACAGCATTCACATGAGCACTGGAGGAACCACCACTTGTCATCATAGAAATTTGCGCAGTCAGCGCAGCCACCTGACTCGTCAGCGCACTAATACTTCCCTTCTCACGGTCGTCATGCGCGGACCGTGAATTCCCTCGCGGCTTACCAAACTGTGCGGAGTGAACCGCCATATCCTCAATTAACCCCCAAGCCTTGTCGTCGTCGACGTTATTAGCAAAACGTCCCTCAGCAGCAGAATCCAAGATAGCACAGCTCTCAGCATATAAACCGTTATAAAAGGTCATAATCACGAGCCAATCGTTCAGTCCATGATGAGGACAGTCCCGAATCAGCTTCTTATACCTCTCCCACGCTTCAGCAAAAGTCTCATCGTATGATTGCTTGAAGCCCTGAATCTGACTCCTCATCTGATTAGTGCGCTCTGGAGGATAAAATTTTGAATAGAACGCGAGAGCCAAACTCCTCCAATCTGTAATACCGGCGTCCTCCTTGTTTAGATCAGTAATCCACTCGCGGGCTCGATCTTTTAACGAAAAAGGGAACAGCATTTCCCTTATTTGATCCTGCGTAATCCCGGCCTGCTTAATAGTCGAACAATAGTCCGTAAACACCTGCATATGTCGACCAGGATCCTCCGTAGGATAGCCTCCGAACTGATTCCGCTCCACCAAAGTAAGAAAGGCGGGGCGAATCTCAAAGTTGCCCGTAAGAGTAGCGGGCATAGTGAATCCATTCGGTATGGACTCCGTCTTTGGAACCGAGTGACTAGCTAGTTTAGGCATAGTCACTAGCTGATGAAAAACCGGAGTAACTGGAGGTGTGTCCTCTTCGTAGGACGATCGCGTTGCACTTGACTCCGCTTGCGACGCTTCCTTAAGTTCACGTTCGTAGGTCTCAGCGATCTCTTTAAAGAAATTACGCGTACGGTGTAAGGTACGCTCAGGTTCAGGATCAAAAGGGACTAAACCTGTAGGTGACCTGCGCATAAATAACTCGAGAAAACGGTGAGAACGGTCTCAAGGAACTAGGTTCCTTGAGACTAAGAGAGAAAAACCTGTGACAACTAACAATAACTAAAACTAGCAAAGCCGTTTCCCCGGCAACGGCGCCAAAATTGATAAGGGCTAAGTCGTATCGCCTATATCAAAATAAACCTAACAAGCAACTAACAATAGCAAGCGGCAAGCAGGATCGTATCCACAGAGAAACGGTGTAGTTCACAGTTAAGTCGGTCAAAGCAGGTCAATCTCGAGGTGTGAAAAAGGTGTTTGATTAAGCTATAAACTAAAGCAGAAAGTAAAGCAGATGGATAGAAATATATAAGAGGAAAGATTAGGGCATCGGGTTCAATGTGACAACGATTCAGGAACTCAAATTTATAAGAAGGAAGCGATAAACTGTGCAAATGACTAGGTTTGTAAAACGCTCTCTCGAGTCAATTTTAGCCTTAAGCAAATTTAGCGGGCTCTCGCTACTTACTAAATTTAACTTATCAATCTCGCGTAAGTCTAGTTTTAACTCGGCTTTCGATCTTAAATTAAAACTTACTCAGGTTCAATTAAACTCAGTCAGTCGTTGATCAAAGTAACTAATCCTAATTCAATTGACATAAAACGCGTAGAAAGAAATCAAATGCACAGATTATTCAACCAATTTAATCCTAAAACATGTTCCTGGACCAAATATCACAAATCCCCCTAAACCCTAATAAGGAGATTAGCTACTCATAATTAAAGGCAAAGCAAAATAGCATAAAGAAGACATAGCAAAGAATGAATAAAAGCAATTGAAATAAACTTGAAAACTTACGGAGTACCGACGGTTACAGTTGAATTAATCTTGAAACTAAACCTAAAAGCTAAGAGTTTTGAGAGAGAAATAAAACTTAACAGTAAACTAAACTAGGAAAAATAAAGCATAAAAACTGTAATCTCGACCTAAAGAGTATATTTATAGTCTCCCAATTATTAAATCTCGAATTAAAAACAAAACCGACGAAACAAGCACATGGGCCGGCCGGCCGGCTGCCGGCCTGACCCAACCGGCCTGACCAACTAAGTTGGGCCGGCTCTCTTCTTCTTGATCTCTTAACTTAGCCCAACATGCTTTGGGCCTTATAACTCGTTTGGCCTTTTTGACTTTGGCCTTATTTAGCTTGTTTGGCCTTATTTATCCTTGGTCTTGGTTCGTGTTCCCGAGCTCCTGCGCGTGCTCGAGGTTGATCTTTTCGGCTCAGTTCTCGAAATGCTCCAATCGTCCCGGGTTTTGGCTCAAAACCACCAAAACCTGAAAAATGTAAATGAAATGCAGCAGTAACGAGAAATATAGCATATAGCTTATAAAATCATAATAAATACGACTAAATGCAAGCTGAATGCGACTGAACCGGGGGCATAAAATGAATATAAATAGAGTGTATCAATGGACCTTGAGGAGATTGATTGTTTAAAGTCTCGGATTTTACTCGGGACGAGTAAAGGTTCAAGTGTGGGGGAGTTTGATGAGTCGGTTTTAGTAGGTGTTTATTCGGAGTATTTAAGTTAATAATATCGAGTTTGGAGCGATTTTGAGTACTTTAATGATGAAATGTCGAATTCCATCTCGAGTCGTTTATTGTCGATTTTTAATGCAAGAAATGTTGATCTCGATTATAAAGTCTTCAATAAGGTTCAAGGCCCAAGAATGAGGCACAAAAGAGGCCCAAGAAAGAAGTTGTTGGGGGTCGAATATCCGATTACGCTTGTGACAGCTAGACGACAAACAATAGGCCCAAGAGGCCCAAAAGCCCAATAAGCTCTATAAATAGCCCCTAGGGGGAAAAGGTAAAGGGGTTGGTTTTTTATTCACTCTCCCCACTCTCTCTCTCTCTCTCTCTCCACCCTCTTTACTCTTTTATTTACCACATAAACACCATATTTTTATATTTCGGTACTGACTTGGGCGTCGGAGGCTCCGCCGGGGGCAAGCCCCTCGGGCCCGGAGTTCACCCTGCAGGACGCACATGGAGCGGGCCCAGACCCTAGAGGCCACCCATGACGTGATCCTCAAGGCCTCGAGTTTACACCCGAAACAATTGGCGCCGTCTGTGGGGAAGACATACAACACCCATTGATAAACCACGTTAACCAACCATTATTCCAGACAATATTGAGTAAGGGAGGATGACAGTAAGTGCATACAAACTCATCTAGATGAGAAAAGCAAGGCCAGAATGGCCGACAAACACATTTATAATAATAATATAATAATAGTACAATAATAATAATACAATATTTTAATCGTGAAAAGAGGAAGAGCAAAGGACCTTCCCTGGGTATTCAACACAAAAAGTTCCATGAAAGTCAAGAAACTCCATTTTTAATTACCCTGAGCATTTATTATTATTTATTAAAGACAAATAAAACACTACACTTGCATGAATACCCAAACAAATAAAACACTACACTGGGCATTTATTATTTTTTATCACCTCCAGCCCACCGAGACATAAAAAATTCAATGTTGGGCTTTGTACCTAAAGTAAGGAAAAACCCAGGAAATGAAGACAAGAAGAAGAAAGAAAAATAGAAGCAGAGGCATCATCTTTAAAATTAAAAAAAAAAAAAAAAAAAAAAAAAACGTGAAATATCCAACTGAAGAAGGAGGCAAGGTCCCAGCCACTTAGTCTCGACCACCCGGATTCCGGCCGCAGCCCCGGCCACAACCACCGTGAAGTGGTCGGTCCCGGCCACCGCGCACGCTCCCGTGACGAAAGATAAAGCGGTCCCTGGATAATGCTGATTTCGTCCCGTCGCGGCCGTGTTCGTCTGAGCCGCCACCTGGACGGGTAGATCACCAACCGCCATTATCCCACGGCCCTGATGTCACCCTACCGGGACACAGCCTGCCAGATTTTCTTGACCGCCGCATCGAGGCCGAGACCTACGGCCGCTAATTTTGACCGGGACCACGTCCAAACCCATGGCCATGCTCAAATAACACCGAGACTGTGAACCTAGGCCGTGGGTACCACGTGACCGCTGTGAAGTACCGCCATGGCAAGCACCGTGAGGACCGCCGGGTCCCAGCCTCGGTAGAACTCAGCCACGAGAAGAAAAGGACGCCCGGGACAGATGAATAGACACCCGGGAGGCCGCCTGAGACCTTTCATGGAGCCGTAGCCGTCGCCAGGCTGTCCCGCCCAAGGACTACCATCTCGGCCCCCGACCTCTCGGAGTCTCGGCCACCACCGTCTCGGCCAGAACCATCTCGGGCCGGCCACCACCGCCGCCGCCGCCGGGGGCATCTCGGCCACCTGTCTCGGCCAGAACTATCCCAGTCCCGGCCCCACATGGTCCACGGCCGCCCTCCGAGAACCTGACTACCGGGTCAAAAGCTTCCGGCCTCCGGGAGCCTACCTGCCCAAGGGAAGTGTTAGACCAACTTGCAAGGCCCAAAATATGTGCAAGTTTGCCATCCACGACCATCCTCCAATGGCCGTTTGAGATCGTCTTTAGCGCCGAAGCTGTCTGAGACCCTCTACAAGGCCGTGACCGCGAACCTGGGCCGTGAACCCAAGTTGTTAACCCCGGCCATCGACCAACTCTCAGCCATAACAACGTCCTTTCCCGGCCACCGGGACCGCGTACAACCACCGAGACCGACTACACCTCTACCGGGAACACCCACCACTGCCGTGACTTTCTGTCACCACCGGGAACGTGTCATTCTCCCGGGACATCCACCGAAACCGTTTGGTAACCCACCGGGAACGCCTCGCCACCGGGAACGGCTGGCCATCGTATGGCTTCCGAGGAAACCCATTAAAAGATAAGTCTCTTTTTCTTATTTAATTAAAATATTTATTTTCAAGAGAGGGCCCAACATATATTTCTACTCCATATTTAATAGTCATTTTCGGGACTTGGCCCAAGGATCATTTTGACAAAAATTGAGCTGGAAGGTCTTAGTATCATTTTCCCATTTGTTTAGGCCACTTTAAAGACAATACATTTTCACTTTTTCAATTGCATATATGATTGATTTATGGGAATAATAATTAAGAAGAGTAGCTGAGAAGTTAGTCATCACGTGGCATTAGCATGTAACTTTAATTCAATAATTTCCATTAGATGGGCCACCCTCATGGTAACATTTTCCTATTGGGCCGTGTGGCCACCTAAAATTCTAAGAGCATATACAACCGAGTTAGGCGACATCAAGTTAATAATCTCACAAAATTAACTTCTCGAGTATGATTATTTTTAGCAATTCACTAAGCATATTTGATTTACTGATCGAAATATTATCGTTTGAAAATTTTCAGGAGTAATGGAGAAAAAGCGGTGATAAAGAAATACGAGCTACCCCTCTATGATGAGCGATACCTAGCTAACTTTTAATCACCCGAAACTCCACAAAAACTCCACAAAAATCGACTTATACTCAAAAGTCCGTACAAAAAGTCGTCCAAGTTCCAAAAATGGAACTTACAAATATTTACAAAAAACCAAGCTACAAAACCAAGCTTGCAAAATAAGCCCAAAATACGCCTCACGAGCCAAAAATCAAACCTTACGGGTCACAAAAACAGTCGACAAAAAAGAGCTACAAAAGAGCTGGAATTTTGGAGTAATTATTATGCTCATCCCTTGTTTAGACGGCGCGTCACACAAGAGATGGACAGGGGGCAAGGAGGGGGGACTCCCCCGAGAGCCCGAGTAATCATATATTTTGATTCAAAAGGTGGAATTTTTTGAAAAATTTACTAACATTTTGCAGGAAGGAACGCATAGAAGACCGGAGAAGGATAAGACCTCCCAGGCACCCGCCTGGTAGGCTCCCACCTGCACAATGCTCATCCGTGGTCGTCGGGCCCGGATGAGGGTGCCTTTATGCAAAAGAGCCGGGATGTCTATGATGGCCCACGTGCCAAGGCTGCTCTCACCGCAGTGACTGATGCCGGCCCTCGTTGCTGATGAGGCTAAAGTCGTCACGCCTAATCAAAATAAACCTAGACAAACTACTAACAGAAGCTAGTGGTAAGCAGGGTCGAATCCACAGGGAGAAGGAGTAGTCAAAAGGATGCTCACCATTCAGGCTCTGGTCTCAAAGGGTGTGAAAGAGGGTGTTTAAGAGTGAACTAAACTAGGACAACAAATGAAAGAGTAATGAAAGTGTGTGAGAAGAGAGATTAGGGCATCGGGGTCATGTGACATCGATTCAGGAACCAACTAAAAAGGGATTATCAATCAATTGAAGTCATGCAAGTGATTAGGTTTGGGAAAACGCTCTCTCGAGTCAATTTTAACCTTAAGCAAATTTAGCGGGCTCTCGCTACGTACTAAATGTTGGAGTATGTGTCCTCCACAATAGTGCAATTACTTAATAAATCTCAATTAAGGAATACATGGGGATAATCCTGTATTATTGTCAATTGATTAACGTAAATCAATAACGGTTGGCTGACTAGAGTTTGACGTTATTGTCGTGAGAACGGCGGTTATCAATTGATCCCTTTAAGTCACACCTATAGGAACGTACTCCAAATATTTAAGCTAATTAATTGTATGAGATACGATTATATTAGTGACTTGATAATTTGACTAACGGTTAGTCAGTGTATTGATTTAGAGAGAAATCGAGTTGTGAACTCGGACGTTTGAATTTTATATCGATAAAATAATTAGAGGAGACGAGAATTAGTGATTAAGTGTTAATTCACTAATTGTGTATATTTTACTAATGAGATTAGTAAAAGTACATTTTTAATATATGTGCAAAGTACATGTATATTAAGGAAGAGTTTAATTAATTTATACTTTATCATATTAGATGATTTAAGTGATAAATTATATGTATTTGTAAGACAAATATTAAGAAAACAAATTGGACCCATTAGCCCCATTTTGGACGTCCAAACGCAAGGGAGAAGGGCTTCCATTTTGTCTTATTAGTTTTGTTTTCTTGCTTTTACTTTTGCATGCAAAAACATAATGATGGTAATGCATGTGTTTTCTCTAATCAAGAGAGAAACTCTTCCTCTCTTCTCCTCACTTGGACCGGCCAAATAGAGTGTCATGCACACTTCTATTTTGCTCATTTTTCTCTTTAAATACATGTGATAAAGTGAGAGTAATTTATTCATGCATTGTCTTACTTATCTCACTAAACATAAAACCTCTCTAAATATTACTTTGATTACTAAGAGTTAGTAATAATATTATCACATATTATCAATCAATACTAAGTTATTTTCTAGATCAAAATACTTAGTATTTTTGGAGTACTTCTTGGGTGTATCTCAAAGGAGGTTTCCTTGTTTGGAAACTCGGTTTTGGAGGATCATCCTAAGCTCATATTCAACAAACAAAACTAGAAAGAAGTTCTAGTTTTGTGCCCTATTTTCCTTTAAGAGAAAGGTATAAATTTCTAATCTTGTTAACAATGTAAATTTGTACTACATAGATCTTGCTAAATCAAATTAGAGTAATTTGATTTACACTAATACTTGATTAGTGAATGGGATCCGATCCCTACAAGTGGTATCAGAGACAAGGCTTGTAGTTACAAATTTATTTTGTTGTTTTTGGAGTTTTATATATTTATTGAGAATAAATATGATAAAATCCGAAAATAGTGTTAAAAATGGTTTTAACACGAGATTTTTATTTCATGCAAATTTTCTGGTCTCATGAAGTTATTGGTCAAATTTCGTAATTTTTGAAATTTGTTTGCTAATTAAAATGATTTTTATACAAAACCGAGTCAAAAAGTGTGTTTTTGGCTAAAATAATTACTATAAATAGTTATAGTTGGAATCAGGTCACGAAATTTTTACACAGTGATATTTCATATTTATACATTCTGCATGTAAATTTTCAAAGTCAGATTTTGAGTTTTGAATATTTATTCTTATTTTTGTTTAAAATCGGTATGATATGCATTTTATGTCCAAAAATATAGTAAACGTTGTTTTCTGGACATGAAATTTATACCAATATTTTTACACATTATGAGGATGCTCTCGTATAAATTTGGGATTTTTCCTCACTGTTTTAGACGTTTTCTTGATTTTATGAGATAAAATCAAAGAAATCGTATGTTATTTATTATAAAATAATTCGTAAATATTTTCTGACCAAACTTTTCAATTCTGATATTTTGGTAGTGTTCCAGAATATACAAATTTTTGTCAAAATAAAAATGATTTTATTTTATTTTATTTTGATTTTATAAAGCTTTATTCATAAATAGTTATGATTAAAGTACTTCTAATTAGCAAATGACCATGTTTATGAACTAAAATCACCATAAATTAGTATAAACTAATGTTAGGTGTTCTAAAATCAGTTTAGAAGTTTTAGTTCAAGCTTAAAAGGTGTTTTAAGCATTATTGATTAATATAAGATTAATCGATTAAAAATGAGATCGGTTTGAAACGATTAAATGCGATTATTGTTTAAGGCGATTTTGGCATGTTTTTATTTATAAGCTTTACATTATGCATGTTTGGATGAATGTTTATTATTGAATGAATGTTTGTTCATACTAGTATGGCCATAGTTTGTTATATTTTTACCGATATTGCCCGTAATGAAAGGGAATATCGTGTGGTTTGTAATTAAATGCGATCTCGTATCGCCGGTTTATAATTTTTAATAGTTTATTTCATTTAAAAATGTATAATAGGATTGCTATGTATTCATTTGTAATTCATTCTTGTAACTATTTGTAAAATCGAAGACCGGCGATGGAGATCGACATGGAGCCTTAAAAGAGTTCTAAAGCTTGCAAGGAGGAGCTTGGATCAAGTCCATATGAAGAGGGACCAAAGGAGTTGGTTTCCAATTTGTAACTCCTTGTATTTTAATTACTTTAGGTGGCCATACTAGGTTTATGTTTGTTTGTTGCTTGTGTGTTTGCTTATTTTCCGCTCACATGCCAAAATCGCCATGCATGCCACGATATCCCACTATGATTGTCGATTTAAGTCACGATCCCTAAATTAGTTCACTTATAAAGAATTTTATGACTAAAATTGACAAGATCACCCACATTATTTATCAAAATGAATTGAGATTAAGCCTTTCCAAATGTAGCAACTATGAACCCCATGTTCGTGAGGACCTCCGCGACATGGAACCTTGTTACCATGGGTAAGTAGTGGGAGGAAGTACCGTGCTAATTTGGTTTGGACTCAACCGAATAAGAGTTATTTGGGGCTAATCGATGCATTTTAAAGAAAATCATCAACCAAGCATTCTAGTGTAGAATTAGTCAAGTGTTGACTTATCGTTTTTATATAAAAGGAAACATGAGATGTCTAATTTTATATGAAAAACGAGTCTTGGAATCATTTATATAATTTCGTGGGAGATCATTATATAAATGGACATTTGTTTTAAAACCGTTTTAGCAAATGTTATAAATGAACAATGAATGCTTACATATTTCCTCATATTTGTTGTAGAATCGTTTATTTCAAATCGCAATGGCATCATCATCATCAACTCCCGCGCCCATTTTGGGCAAAGATTCATGGTTGCGAACCGTGATGGATAAGTGTATCCTTAAGGATGACGGTAGCAACTTTGTCGAATGGGATTCGACAATGAGGGGCGCCGCTACATTCGACAATGTGCTCAAACACCTTACCGAACCACACCCTGCCGAACCCACATCTCGATCCGGGGCGGCACGAGCCACCTATGATGAGTATGTGAAAGTGGACAATGACGTGAAAAACGTCTTGATTTGGTCCATGGCACCCGCTCCCAAACTCCGATTTGTCACACAAAAGAGTGCATATGAGATATTCACTCGAGTGACAACCATGTTCTCCAAAGCACCGAAAATTAGGCTTTATGAAGCCGCGGTGCGGTTTTTCGATGCAAAGCTTGAGAGGAACCAAAAAGTTGGTCCTCATGTGCTCAAAATGATTGAGTACATAGACACTCTTGAGCGTCAAGAGTGTTCTATACCCAAGGCTCTTGCGATCAACCGCATTCTTCATTCTCTTCCTAACAAGTTTGCTCACTTTCGAGTAAACTATAACATGAACAACATGGATAAGAGTTACCATGAACTTCATGCACTCTTGGTCCATGCCGAGAGGGATATGGAAGTGAATGAGGTGGAGAGGAAAGATGTTCTCTCCATGAAAATGAAGAACATGTCTCTTGGAGTTAAGAAGGGGAAGGTGGCTAAGAAAACGCCATCCGTCAAAGGCAAGGGTAAGGGCAAGGCTATTGTGGAAGGTGTTCCACATAGGCCTAAGCCCAAGATCAACAAGGGTAAACCTCTCAATGACACTTGCAAATATTGCAATGAAGTGGGTCATTGGAAGCGCAATTGTCCCAAGTACAAGAAGGACTTGAAAGATGGATGTGCGACATCCAAAGGTATTCTTCCTTCTAATCTCTATATGATAGACATCAATCATGCTTGCATTTCTACATGGGTATTGGATACCGGATGTGGATCTCACCTTTGTAATCATTTGCAGGGGATGAGAAACGTGCGAGCTCTAGCCAAGGGTGATGTAGATCTCCGCATGGGCAATGGAGCTAGAGTAGCGGCCGTTTCCGTGGGAACTTTTGTACTCGCTCTTGCTAGTGGATTAGAGTTGCTTTTGAATAACTGTTATTTTGTACCAACTCTAACGAAAAACATTATCTCCGTCTCCGTTTTAGATGCGGAAGGCTTTTCTTTTATGATTAAGAACAACCGTTGTACTTTTTCATTTAATGAAGTAGTTTATGGTGAAGCTATTTCAATTGGAGGTATTTATGTTTTAAATGATGTCAATGATGTTTATCATGTTGAGAACAAGAGGCTCAAATCAAATGAATCAAACAAATCCTACCTTTGGCATTGTCGTTTAGGTCACATAAACGAAAGACGCATAAAGAGACTTGTTGAGACCAAGGTTCTCAAACCATTTGATTGCGAATCATATGGTACATGCGAATCTTGCCTCTTAGGCAAGATGACTCGTCAACCCTTTAGCGGTAAAGGGACACGAGCAAGTGAGGTTTTAGGACTCATACATACCAATGTGTGTGGTCCATTAAACATCACCGCTAGAGGAGGATATCATTACTTCATTACTTTTACCGATGACTTAAGTAGATATGGTTATGTCTACTTAATAAGGCATAAAAGTGATGCTTTTGAAAAATTTAAAGAATTTCAAAATGAGGTTGAGAACCAATTAAACAAAAGGATAAAAGCACTACGATCGGATCGTGGTGGCGAATATCTAAGTAATGAGTTTGATTCACATCTAAAGAATTGTGGTATAATATCACAATGGACTCCTCCGGGCACACCACAATTGAATGGTGTTGCAGAAAGGAGAAACCGAACTTTGCTAGACATGGTTCGGTCTATGATGAGTCAAACTGAGCTTCCTGGATCCTTTTGGGGCTTTGCATTGTTATCTGCTGTTTTCTCACTAAATCGAAGTCCGACTAAAGCGGCCAATAAGACTCCATATGAGATATGGACGGGAACGGTTCCCAATTTGTCATTCATGAGAATTTGGGGATGTGAAGCATTCGTCAAGAATAAAACTGACGATAAACTTGCTCCAAGGTCTGACAAATGTCTATTTGTAGGTTATCCTAAGGAAACCTGTGGTTATTACTTCTACAACCCTCACGAGAACAAAGTGTTTGTGGCTCGTGATGCTGTTTTTCTAGAAAATGAATTTATTTCTAAGAAATAGAGTGGGAGAAAATTTGAACTTGATGAAGTTCAAGAGCCACAAACCGACGCAGAAGATGAGGAAACCATTCCCTGCCTTCTCTCACACGATTATAGTCCCTAGGAGGTCGGGAAGAGTTAGCCAACAACCTCGACTGCTACCTCGGTAACATCGAGGAGGAGGGTGATTTGTTGTTATTCAAAGCAACGAACCCTCAACCTACAAGGCGCTATTGGTAGCTAACTCAACAATGGCTTGAGGCCATGAAATCCGAAATGGATTCTATGTACGAGAACCAAGTTTGGGACTTGGTAGATTTACGAAGGAGTGAGACCCGCCCGGTGTAAATGGATATTCAAAATCAAACTCGGCATAGATAAATATATTGATGTTTACAAAGCTAGATTGGTGGCAAAGAGCTTTTCACAAGTCCAAGGTATTCATTATGATGAAACCTTTGCACCGGTTGCTATGCTTCGATCCATGAGGATAATCTTAGCGGTTGCCGCATTTCATGACTATGAAATATGGCAAATGGATGTAAAAACCGCCTTCTTGAATGGGATTCTAGAAGATGAAGTGTTTATGACACAACCTGAAGGTTTTATAGATACATCCAACCCTAAGAAAGTATGCAAGCTTAAAAGATCCATTTATGGTCTTAAGCAAGCATCGAGGAGTTGGAATCACAGATTCGATCATGTTATCAAACAACATGGATTCGCTCGAAGTGCCGAGGAACCTTGTTTGTACATGAAGTTTAGTGGGAGCAAGGTAACTTTCCTTGTTTTGTATGTGGATGACATACTATTGATTGGAAATGATATTCCAACTCTGAACTCGGTAAAGGTGGAATTGGGAAACCATTTCCAAATGAAGGACTTGGGAGAGGCACAACGCATCTTGGGTATTCAGATCTATAGAGATAGATCCAAAAGGATACTAGCATTGAGTCAAGAAACTTATATCGATAAGATTCTTGACAGGTTCAATATGAAAGACTCCAAGAGAGGCTTTCTTCCGATGAGTGTTGGAATAACATTGAAGAAATCTCAATGTCCTACGACTCCTGTGGAAATTGAACGCATGAAATTGATCCCTTATGCTTCCGCTGTAGGATCAATCATGTATGCTATGATGTGCACTCGTCCCGATGTCGCTTTCGCTTTGAGCATGACGAGCCGGTATCAAGCTAATCCCGGTGAGAGTCACTGGATAGCTGTAAAGAACATCCTTAAGTACTTGAGAAGAACTAAGGATTCGTTTCTTGTGTTTGGAGAAGAACTTGAGCTACGTGTAAAGGGTTACACGGATGCAAGTTTCCAAACCGATGGGGATGATCTAAAATCCCAATCCGGCTATGTCTTTATGTTGAATGGAGGAGCTGTTTGTTGGAAGAGCTTCAAACAGAGTGTCACTGCGGATTCTACAACGGAAGCTGAATATTTGGCGGCATCTAAAGCTGCTAAAGAAGCTGTGTGGATTCGGCAATTCTTGGATGGACTAAGAGTAGTCCCTAGTGCCGTAGATCCTGTCACTGTTTATTGTGATAACAGTGGGGCTATTTTCCAAGTAAAAGAGCCCAAGTCTAGTAACAAGTCTAGACACGTTTTGAGGAAATACCACGTTATTAGAGATAATGTGGAGAGGAAGGAAATAGATATTTGTAAGGTTGGGACAGACGATAACATCGCTGATCCTTTAACCAAGCCTCTTTCGAGGGCTAAGCATGACGCGCACACCGCCTCCATGGGGTTGCGGCGTATGCCAGATTTCCTTTAGTTTTGTAATATGTAATTGAACGATGTATCTTATTACATATATGAAAATAACATTCATTGTTTTTATCATAAGTCATTTTGAATGCATACTTTGTTTATCCGAATATTTGTGTGACAACTTTGAACGTATTCAAGTGAACGGTATAAACTAAGTATTTGGTCCCTAGTCTCTCACATGAGGTGACGTCTCGGAGAGACTAGATTGCAAGTCGATCGATGGTGGGTTCAACACCATAGGGTCATATGAGATGACTGATCGTTTGCATAGACAGACTGTGAAAACACTCTATCGGGCAGTGACGCTTATAGAATTCCTTTTCAATGAGATTGAAACCTGGTCGTGGTGGGAATTTCTATAGTATTCCTTTGAGTCGATTCTTTGACTGAAACCGATTATGCAGCCTGCGGTTCCGAGTGACTTTCATTTTTGTCCTAAGCCATGCCGTGAAAGGGGTTATAAGGGCATCTTTGGGGTCATGGTGATCTGCATTATACAGTACAATCGAGTGGAAGGGAAATGTCCACCCTCGTCAGGGTAAAACATCTTTGGGCCACTCGAGGAGTAGTCGCTGAAAATGCGTGGCCACGCTCGGTAAGAATCTACGGTAGATTCCCCGGTCAGACAGCTACTCTCCTCATCGAGGAAACCACTCACGATATATATCTCAGGATGCAAGTACGACCTGTAAGACACCTTGCATCGAGTGGGAGATGTGAAACGGACATGAGAATTGGTAATGCACAACTTGTCTCGGACAAGTGGGAGATTGTTGGAGTATGTGTCCTCCACAATAGTGCAATTACTTAATAAATCTCAATTAAGGAATACATGGGGATAATCCTGTATTAGTGTCAATTGATTAACGTAAATCAATAACGGTTGGCTGACTAGAGTTTGACGTTATTGTCGTGAGAACGGCGGTAATCAATTGATCCCTTTAAGTCACACCTATAGGAACGCATCTAAATATTTAAGCTAATTAATTGTATGAGATACGATTATATTAGTGACTTGATAATTTGACTAACGGTTAGTCAGTGTATTGATTTAGAGAGAAATCGAGTTGTGAACTCGGACGTTTGAATTTTATATCGATAAAATAATTAGAGGAGACGAGAATTAGTGATTAAGTGTTAATTCACTAATTGTGTATATATTTTACTAATGAGATTAGTAAAAGTACATTTTTAATATATGTGCAAAGTACATGTATATTAAGGAAGAGTTTAATTAATTTATACTTTATCATATTAGATGATTTAAGTGATAAATTATATGTATTTGTGGGACAAATATTAAGAAAACAAATTGGACCCATTAGCCCCATTTTGGACGTCCAAATGCAAGGGAGAAGGGCTTCCATTTTGTCTTATTAGTTTTGTTTTCTTGCTTTTACTTTTGCATGCAAAAACATAATGATGGTAATGCATGTGTTTTCTCTAATCAAGAGAGAAACTCTTCCTCTCTTCTCCTCACTTGGACCGGCCAAATAGAGTGTCATGCACACTTCTATTTTGCTCATTTTTCTCTTTAAATACATGTGATAAAGTGAGAGTAATTTATTCATGCATTGTCTTACTTATCTCACTAAACATAAAACCTCTCTAAATATTACTTTGATTACTAAGAGTTAGTAATAATATTATCACATATTATCAATCAATACTAAGTTATTTTCTAGATCAAAATACTTAGTATTTTTGGAGTACTTCTTGGGTGTATCTCAAAGGAGGTTTCCTTGTTTGGAAACTCGGTTTTGGAGGATCATCCTAAGCTTATATTCAACAAACAAAACTAGAAAGGAGTTCTAGTTTTGTGCCCTATTTTCCTTTAAGAGAAAGGTATAAATTTCTAATCTTGTTAACAATGTAAATTTGTACTACATAGATCTTGCTAAATCAAATTAGAGTAATTTGATTTACACTAATACTTGATTAGTGAATGGGATCCGATCCCTACACTAAATTCAACTTATCAATTACGCGTGAGTCTAGTTTCAATTAGGCTTTCGATCTTAAACTGAAACAACCTAAATTCAATTCAATAAAGGCGTCCCTAAATTCAATTGATTATAAAACGCGCAGGAAGAAATCAACTTGTACAAATTCAATCGATAAAAGCAATTAAAACATATTCCGAATCAATATCACAATCACCCTAAACCCTAATTGAGAATTAGCTAGACATGGAAAGGGGAAAAACAAAGCAATTGCAATAACAAGACATGATGAAATAAATAAGAACGATTGAAATTAAACCTGGAGTAATTCAAGAATTACAATTGAAAGATCGAATCTTGCAAGGAAACTTTAATCTAAACTAAGAGTTTTTGAGAGTTTTAAAGGAGACAAAACTATTTTCTATTCTAAAGCAGTAAAATAAATGAAAAGCATAACTAGCAAACCCTAACTCGAGCCTATTTATAGGCCTTTGAAAAATCCGGAGAAAAGAGCAAGTGAACCGAGCGGTTCGGGCGAACCGTCGGTTACGGGGTGAACCGATCGATTCTCGTAAACCGCAATGCGGTTCTAAGGTTCTCGTAAATTGGCGGCAACTTTGGCTCATAAAGCGAGTGCGGTTCTAGGGGTAAACCGATCGGTTCTCGTAAAACCGTGCGGTTCTAAGCATGTCGGCAACTTCCAACGAGTTTTGGCCTTGATTCATGTATCCACGAACCTATAGGTTTGCTCTGAACCTGTAGGTTTGACGTCCCAAATTGTCGTATTGACTCCGAATCAACTCTCGGACTTCGTCTTGACGTCACGATACTCGATAATGCTCCACTAACCTCAGGTTTTAGCTCAGGACCGCCAAAACCTGCAGAATACACACGAGGAACAACAGTATCGCAATATAAAGCATATAGCTACTAAAACAATAATGAAATCGAGCGAATGTGAGCTAAATGCAACTATATCGGGGGCATAAAAGCTATATAAATAACATGTATCAAACTCCCCCAAACCAAACCTTTGCTTGTCCTCAAGCAAACAAATCGGAGACAATCAAAGTATCCAAATTAATCACGCCGGCATCTCAAAGTTGACGACCCATACACATGAACTTACAACCATAGTCTATTTCACCGAAAATAGAGCACAAGTCTCAACCATTCACATCAACATCGTACTACTATCTTCTCACGCTTTCGCAAAAATAAAGCTAATGATAATTGGATTCAAGCAAGGCCAACCGTGCATACCACTTCCATTTCACCTTTCTTACCACATCATTTCATTTTTTTCTTTTCTTTTCTTTCCTCTTTTTTTCCTTTTTCGCGCAATGTGGAGCATCCCTCGTATGTTATACCGTTTAGCTTGACGTTCACTCGGTAAAAATCGAGTTCGGGTACACATATTTCCTTAAGGGTTACATCATTGCTCATACTCTCGGTCACAGCCAAATTCATGGCCATTGTGGTTACTCAACTCAATGAGTCCCCTCCGAAAGCATCGAAGCATTGCTCCAACATTATTAGCATCTATCCATACCATTCCACAAGCCATTTTCCAAACATTCCACAAACCAATGCCTCGCAAGAATACCAATATCGAAAGTAAAAGAACGAAAAGCGATAAGAATTAAGCAAATGAGTGAAATTTGGCGTTTGAGGCTCGCAATCTATTTCTAGGAAACAAACATATAGTGCAAGCTACGACGATAGATTTTCAACTCGGAGATGCCAAAGATCAAAATAAGGACACTAATCAAATCTCCGAACTAGACAATTCAAATCAAAATAAGCTTGGAATTTTCAAAAAATTTTAATTTTTATGGGTTTTTTTCTAAACTAATGCACACAAACAAGAAAAATGCAAGAGACACGAACAAGAAAAATGCAAACGACAAGCGCGAAAGAGCTTTCCTCCCCCAAACCAGAATCACACATTGTCCTCAATGTGGAAAGCAGCACAACCACAAGCATAGAAGGACAAACAAAAAACGGGAGTAGGAAAATTAAAGCGAGAAACGAGGGAAAAGGAGTAAAGAAAGCTCACATTATCAAGTCGGAGCTCCCCCAAACCGAAGCGAAGCATGGAGTGCGGCTTATGATCCACGAATATGCGTCCATTCCAGTCCAGCTATGAAGTACTTTGAGTAGCATGCCAGGAGGTGAGGTTAATCAAGAGGGGGGGTCGGCCAAGGCCTTCTTCGAGGCCGGTCTCAAAAATACTAAGGACAAGAGTCCATAAGTACCTGCATGCTACATCAATAATAAATCCCTCATCCTCACGCGCTCAACAAAAGTCTACAATGTCATCAAAAGCAAACAAACCAAAGTAAAGTACAACAAATTACAAAATGTCATCGGGTTGCCTCCCGGATAGCGCTGGTTTATAATGGTCCCGCACGACCGTCGTCAAAGCTCAAATCACGTCCAATTAGGCCAAGGTTGTTGGCCACTAGCAACACTTTCACTTGGCGAAATAGCATCTGTTCGCCATAAAACTCGACCACCTCGAGGAAGAGCAGCATAGTCCATCACGCAGGGGACTCCATCGCGAAATGGCTTGCCATAACAACTTCGTGCGCCACGCACTGCGGTCCTTGGGTCTCCACCTCCATCGGTAGGAGCATAGACATCCGCCTTTATGACCTTCCGTTCCCCCAAACCAGGATCGTAGCCAACCTGCGTGAGCTCTGCACAAGGAAAAACAGAAGAAACAACCTCCAAAGTGTCTCCAGTAGAGTGAGACGGAGGGGCAAGGTCAATCGCAGCAACAGACGCAGGCTGCATAGGGGAGCGAGGAAAACTAGACTTAGTGTAGGTCAACTTCTCACCTCCCACCGAGAACGTCAAGGTTTTAGTCCCAACATCTATGACTGCACCAGCAGTGTGCAGAAAAGGTCGACCCAAAATGATAGGAATGTGTGGGTCCTCAGGGATATCTAAGACAACAAAGTCAACGGGGATATAAAATTGCCCTACCTTAACCGGACGCCCTGCAGGATACCTGGGGTCTCTGAGCAGTGCGATGCGCCATCTGCAACGTCATGGAGGTAACTCCTAACTTGGTCATATTCAATTTCTTGCAGATGGAGTAGGGAATGATACTCACACTGGCCCCAAGGTCACACAAGGTATTTTGCACAACATACTTCCCTATAGAACAAGGGATAGAAAAAGTCCCGGGGTCACTCAGCTTAGGAGGTAAACTACCCTGCAAAAGAGCACTCCCCTCCCCCACGAAAGACACGGTCTCGGTCTCATTAATGGTGCGCTTCCTAGCTAGGACCTCCTTAAGAAACTTGACATAAGCAGGAACCTGTTTAACCAAATCGATAAAAGGGATATTAACCTGCAATGTCCTAAGGATTTCAAAGAACTTACTGAATTGAGGGTCCATGTTAGCCGGACGTACACGACCCGGAAAGGGAAGCTTGATTTGAATCTCCGGCGCCTTGTCCTTAGCAGCAGAATCACACGGTTTGACCGTGTTGTCGGCCCCACTCTTCTCCACCTCTTCCGGATGCTTCGGGCCATCGTAAATTGTACCACTACGCAGCGTAATAGCACATGCTGTATCGTGAGGAGGGTTAGGAGGATTACCTTGGGGTGGTAGAGTACCCTGTTGACGCGAGGCTTGCGAAGCGGCGAGCTGCGCCACTTGATTCTCTAGCATTTTGATCGCCGCATCCTTGGCTTGCTCATTTCTTACGCATTTGTTGCATCATGGTCTCCTGATTCTTGGCCATTTGTAACATCATGGCCTTCATCTCGCCAAAGGATCGACTCCTGCAGGTTGGGGTGGAGTGTAGGGTGGTTTTGGTAGTTGGGTGGAGGTGGTTGGTAGTTTTGTGAGGGGGATGTAGGGTTGGTTTTGTGGAGGTGGGGAGTCGGGTTTAGCACAGTTTGGTTCACGATAAGATAAGCGAGCGATAAATGGCAGGGTTGGTTTTGGTAAGGCAAGTTACGTGAGTAGGATCGTAAGCATGAACTTGCTCATGGGGTGCGGCAGATACCAGTAGAATAAAAACCAACATCGTGCCTCGCAATATCATTTACATGAGCACCAGAAGAACCAACATCGTGCAATCGGGTCAATTTTCGCGGTCGCAAAGAAGTCGACTATGGACCGCACTCATGCTCTCCTTATCACGGTCTTGGTGAGCCGACCGTGAATTACCCGCGGCTTCCCAAATTGAGACGAATGGATAGCCATCTCCTCAATCAAGCCCCACGCCTTATCATCGTCGGCGTTATTAGCAAAACGCCCTCCTGCAGCGAGAATCAAGGATGGCCCGGCTCTCGCGTATAACCCATTATAGAATGTCATGATCACCAACCAATCGTTCAACCCGTGGTGAGGACAATCGCGGATAAGCTTCTTGTATCGCTTCCCAAACTTTGAAAGATTCATCAAACGTTTGCTTGAAGCCTTGAATTTGACTTCTCATTTGGTTGAAATGCGCTCGGGAGGGTAGAACTTGGAGTAAAAAGCAAGGGCTAACCCGCTCCAATCAGTGATGCCAGCCGCCTCCTTGTCGAGGTCCGTGATCCATTCACGGGCTCGATCCTTCAACGAAAAAGGGAATAGCATTTCCCTTATCCTGGTTCTGGGTGATCGACCGCTTGATCGTCGAGCGATGGTCGGTAAACACTTGCATATGCCGACCAGGATCCTCGGTGGGATAACCACCAAATTGAGTCCGCTTCCACCAAACTTAGAAAGCGGGCGAATCTCAAAGTTGCCACTGTAATGTAGCGGGCATCGTGAATCCATTAGGAATGGATTAGGCTTAGCACCGAGTGACTAGAAAGTTTAGGCATAGTCACGAGCGGTGGAGATAATGAAGTGCAGGAGGTGAGTCCTCTTCGTAGGGGCGATTTATTTGCACTAGACTCAGAACGCGACGCTTCCTCGATGTCAAGATCAACTATTTGAATCGCTTGCTTACGTAGCCTATGTAGCGCTCGTTCAGGTTCGGGCTCAAAGGGAACTAGAGTCCGTGGTGACCTGCGCATAAACAAAACTACACAAAGCGATGAGAAACGGTCTCAAGGAACTAGGTTCCTTGAGACAAGAGAGAAAAAACCTAGCTAACTAAAAAGCAAAACTAAAACTAGCTACCGTCTCCCCGGCAACGGCGCCAAAATTGATGAGGCTAAAGTCGTCACGCCTAATCAAAATAAACCTAGACAAACTACTAATGAAGCTAGTGGTAGCGGTCGAATCCACGAGGAGAAGGAGTAGTCAAAAGGATGCTCAGCTATCTAGGTCGGTCTCAAAGGGTGTGAAAGAGGGTGTTTAAGAGTGAACTAAACTAGGACAACAAATGAAAGAGTAATGAAAGTGTGTGAGAAGAGAGATTAGGGCATCGGGGTCATGTGACATCGATTCAGGAACCAACTAAAAAGGGATTATCAATCAATTGAAGTCATGCAAGTGATTAGGTTTGGGAAAACGCTCTCTCGAGTCAATTTTAACCTTAAGCAAATTTAGCGGGCTCTCGCTACGTACTAAATTCAACTTATCAATTACGCGTGAGTCTAGTTTCAATTAGGCTTTCGATCTTAAACTGAAACAACCTAAATTCAATTCAATAAAGGCGTCCCTAAATTCAATTGATTATAAAACGCGCAGGAAGAAATCAACTTGTACAAATTCAATCGATAAAAGCAATTAAAACATATTCCGAATCAATATCACAATCACCCTAAACCCTAATTGAGAATTAGCTAGACATGGAAAGGGGAAGAACAAAGCAATTGCAATAACAAGACCTGATGAAATAAATAAGAACGATTGAAATTAAACCTGGAGTAATTCAAGAATTACAATTGAAAGATCGAATCTTGCAAGGAAACTTTAATCTAAACTAAGAGTTTTTGAGAGTTTTAAAGGAGACAAAACTATTTTCTATTCTAAAGCAGTAAAATAAATGAAAAGCATAACTAGCAAGCCCTAACTCGAGCCTATTTATAGGCCTTTGAAAAATCCGGAGAAAAGAGCAAGTGAACCGAGCGGTTCGGGCCAGAACCGATCGGTTCTGGGGGGTGAACCGATCGGTTCTCGTAAAACCGTGCGGTTCTAAGGTTCTCAGAAATTGGCAGCAACTTTGGCTCATAAAACCGTGCGGTTCTAGGGGGTAAACCGATCGGTTCTCGTAAAACCGTGCGGTTCTAAGTATGTCAGCAAATTCCAACGAGTTTTGGCCTTGATTCATGTATCCTGAACCTATAGGTTTGACGTCCCAAATTGTCGTATTGACTCCGAATCAACTCTCGGACTTCGTCTTGACGTCACGATACTCGATAATGCTCCACTAACCTCAGGTTTTAGCTCAGGACCGCCAAAACCTGCAGAATACACACGAGGAACAACAGTATCGCAATATAAAGCATATAGCTACTAAAACAATAATGAAATCGAGCGAATGTGAGCTAAATGCAACTATATCGGGGGCATAAAAGCTATATAAATAACATGTATCAGTTGCCGGTGGCGGCTGCGGACCTCCCATGCACTGATCTCATCCGTGGTCCTCGTACCCGGGTGAGGGTGCCTTAGCCTACGTATGGTCGAACATCACGCAAGGAGAGTCCATGGCCCGGGGCCTGGGCGGCTCCCGCGCCCTGCGTATGGCCCCATGCACAATGCTCATCCGTGGTCGTCGGGCCCGGATGAGGGTGCCCTTATGCAAAAGAGCCGGGATGTCTATGATGGCCCACGTGCCTAGGCTGCTCTCACCGCAGTGACTGATGCCGGCCCTCATTGCCGGTGGCGGCTGCGGACCTCCCACGCACTGATCTCATCCCTGGTCCTCGTATCCGGGTGAGGGTGCCTTGTACCTACGTACGGAGCACCATCGCGCACGGAGAGTCCACGGCCCGGGGCCTGGGCGGCTCCAGCGCCCTGCGTATGGTACCTTGCCTACGTACGGAGCACCATCGCGCACGGAGAGTCCACGGCCCGGGGCCTGGGCGGCTCCAGCGCCCTGCGTATGGCACATTACCCACGTACGGAACACCATCTGCGTACGGAGAGTCCATGGCCCGGGGCCTGGGCGGCTCCTGCACCCTACGTGCGGCACACTACCTGCGTACGGAGAGTCCACGGCCCGGGGCCTGGACGGCTCCTGCGTCTTTTACACTACCTGCGTACGGAGAGTCCACGGCCCGGGGCCTGGACGGCTCCTGCGTCTTTTACACTACCTGCGTATGGAGAGTCCACGGCCCGGGGCCTGGGCGGCTCCTGCGTCCTTTATACTACCATCAGAAGAAACCACTAACGGCCCTCGCGCCTAGGTGGCTTGCTCTGGATAAGACCATACTACGGCCCTCGTGCCTAGGTGGCTCCAATCGTACAAATAGTCCATGACTACGTGCCGGGACAGCTCCTTTATTCCAGTGACGCAGTTTACTCTGCGTCACCCTAGGCCGTGCCACGTGACCTTGTCCCGCGGCCAACCTCCTTATTCCCGTGATGCAGTTTACTCTGCGTCACCCTATGCCGCGCCACGTGACCTTGTCCCGCGGCCAACCTCCTTATTCCCGTGATGCAGTTTAATCTGCGTCACCCTAGGCCGCGCCACGTGACCTCGTCCCGCGGCCGACCTCCTTATTCCCGTGACGCAGTTAATCCCGTGTCACCCAGCCGCCGCTGCTGACTATCGCCGCGCCCGGCCCTCCTTATTCCGTGGCGATTCACTCTACGTCACCTTAGGCCGCGCCGCGTGACCGTCCCCGCGGCGCTAGCCCTTTTATTCCGTTGATGTTGCATACTCAACGTCACCCCCTAGCCACGCCGCGAAACTCCGATCGCGCCGTGAGACTTTCGCCAGATGCATCGCCGCCAGATCAGACAGTGACGGACCGGGTGAGACATCCTCGCCTAAACCCGGAGGATCGACGGTCCTCGGGGTACATGGGATGCTCCCGGTTCACGACCCCTCCGGCCCGAAGTAGCCAGACCCGGGAGACGCCACCCCCAATAACTATCGTGTAGCTTTCGATGCCTGATTTATATTTGGTCTGTCGCAGCTAGACAACTACTTTGAACGCGGTACTTCTTCCGCTAGAGATTCGTTTGACGTGATCTTCCACACATGTATTGCCCAAGGTTAACAGTTTCGCGCACTTTATTCGACGCCAACATCCGACACCGAATCCGCATGACGGCATACGAATCCGGTGGGGGCAATTGTTGGGGGTCGAATATCCGATTACGCTTGTGACAGCTAGACGACAAACAATAGGCCCAAGAGGCCCAAAAGCCCAATAAGCTCTATAAATAGCCCCTAGGGGGAAAAGGTAAAGGGGTTGGTTTTTTATTCACTCTCCCCACTCTCTCTCTCTCTCTCTCTCTCTCTCTACCCTCTTTACTCTTTTATTTACCACATAAACACCATATTTTTATATTTCGGTACTGACTTGGGCGTCGGAGGCTCCGCCGGGGGCAAGCCCCTCGGGCCCGGAGTTCACCCTGCAGGTCGCACATGGAGCGGGCCCAGACCCTAGAGGCCACCCATGACGTCATCCTCAAGGCCCCGAGTTTACACCCGAAACAGAAGTCAAGGAAAGTCAAAGCGAAAAGAGTGAAGAAAATTAAAGAAACTTACAGCAGCTATGGGCGCGACCCACGCCCAAATGGTGTGACCCACGCCCATAGGCGCGACCCGCGCCCACCACTGGCGTGACCCGCGCCCGCTACCTGCCCTGTTTTCACGCGTAGCCGCTTTTGCTTATTTCGAAGTAGACTTTATTCTCTCATATATAAGGCTTATCTAGGGTTTTAGGAGAACATTATTGCACATTATCACATATCATAAAACATCTTTAGACATCTTTTTATCATCTACAAACTTTTAAACATTAGAATTTTTAGATCTAAGATTGGGTTTTCATGATAATGGAAGGCTAATTCTTCCTAAACTTGGTGTAATTCTTCAAGCTTTTAACCTTCCATTGTAAGACAATTCTCTACTATTTTAATCCTTATTTAATATGAATCTCTTTGACTTTATTGATGTATTTGCATGAATTTCTCTCTTAGTTTGATCACCTTTGTTTGAATTTATGCAAATTAATGTCTTTCTTTATCAATAGTGGATATTATTATTGATGTTGATTTTTGAGGCAAACTTTCTCCACATTGAAATGGATGTTATGGAAATGTTGAGAAAGTGGGAGATTCATATGTGATTAAGTGCTAAATGCTTGTTTTAGTGCTAATTATCTTTGCCTCTTTCCCAAGTTTTGATCTTTAATGTGTTTCTTTGGATTAAAGTTGTGTGCTTTGCATGATTTGTCCATTGATTATGGTAGTTTATGTATGGATGTTATCATAAATTGCTAATATTTGGGAAAATTTTAATCTTTGATTAGTTTTGGTTGAGTAAACAAGGTTATTATTTGTGAGAATTGTTGAACTTTGGTTGGTTGAAAGTGAGATTAATTATGCCAAGTTGCCCCCTTTAATTGTTGAAATCATCTTTTACTTGCTTTTACTTTTGAATTTGTCTAAATTTTCCACTTGATTAGTGTTAGTCTTTGCTTGATAACAAAACCTTTAAAAACCCCCCTTTTTATTTACTTTATTAGTGACATTAGAAATACACATAGCCTAATTAATAAGTCCTTCCTTTGGGTTCGACCCTATTCTTACCACTCGACTACGTGTTTTGTGTGAACCGAATAGGCTTTATAAATTGTTAATTTGACCCCTTTTAGAACGACATAAAAGGGCGCGTTAGGACCCGTATCCAGACCCGGATCCGGGTAGACCCGGCGGGTCTGGATCTGGATCTCAATTTATTGGACCCGGTGGATCCGGGCATGATCTGGGTCTAATAATATTAATGCGGGTCCGAATCCGAGTCCACTCAGACCCGGCCCGGATCCGGCCCATTGTCATCCCTAGTCATCATATTTATGAGGATCTCAAAATGGATTTTTTGACTGTAAAAGATCCTTTGAGTCTATGGAATCAACTAAAGGAAAGGCATGACCATTATAAAAATGTTACCCTCCCTAATGCTAGACATAATTGGATCCATCTGAGATTGCAAGATTATAAATCTGTAAGTGAATATAATTTAGCCATGTTCAGAATCACTTCACAATTGGCTTTATGTGGAGAAAAAATATCTGACGCGGATATGTTGGAAAAAGACATACCAAACCTTTCATGGTTCACAATTGCTCCTGTCGCAACAATATCGTCAGAGGGGTTTTAAAAAATATTATGAACTTATTTCTTGTTTATTAGTGGCTGAACAAAATAATAAAATCTTGCTAAAAAAACCACCAGTCCCGTCCTACTGATACTGATCTATTCCCGGAAGCGAATGCGACAAAATATGATAAAAATATAAGTCACGCCGGAGTTCGTGACCAAGGACGTGGACGGGGACAGGCTTATCCCCGCGTAAACCATCGAGGTGGTAAAGGTGGAAAATTCAAACGTTATAATGCTCATCATAAGCAAGAACGTAAAGATGGTCCTAGGGAAGGCCCGCGAGGTGGCCCGCGAGGTGGTTCGCGAGGTGGTTCGCGAGACATGGGAACCATGTGTCACCGTTGTGGTGATAAAGGCCATTGGGCTCCGGTCTGTCGCGCACCTAGTCATATTGTGGATCGCTATCAGCAGTCCCTTCGTGGTAACTAAGGGAGGAAAGTAGAGGCACATTTCACTGCTGAAGGTGAAATCGAGACAAATTTTGCTGCCGGAGATCAGCCACTTAATTATGGGGAATATTTGGATGCCTCAGATTTCTTTGCAGATCCTGACGGACGGATTGATCACTTAATTGGCGATGAAAATGTGCAACCACCAAATTAAATTATTATTATTGTTATAGTTTAATAATAGACATTTTATAATTTTGAATTTTTGTTAATTTTAATTTGCTAATAATTGTCTTTGGACATAGGAACATTGTTATATTTGTTTGATTTTGGTATTTTGAGGCATGTATGTTTGATTCGAATTAATAATTATCACTTTAATTAGCATGCATCTTATTTTATACAATTTGTTTTTGAAGATTATGGATGCTACACATGGAGATGTATGCCTTGCGGATAGTGCTACTACGCACACAATCCTTAAAGATAAAAAAATATTTCGCATGCTTAAAGAGCATAAGGCAAATGTACGTACTATTGCGGGTAGTATGAATTTAATTGAAGGCTCTGGTAGAGCTAATGTTTTATTGTCTCATGGAACAAATATTGAAATTAATGAGGCTTTATATTCTCCACGGTCTCAAAGAAATTTATTGAGCTTTAACGATATCCGCCGGAATGGATATCATATTGAGACCGCAAACGAAAGAGGAACGGAGTACCTCTACATTACTTGTTCACGGTTGAACAATAAACGAATATTGGAGATATTGACGGCATTGTCTTCTGGTTTGACCGATTTGGACATCCCGGATCGTTGATGATGGGAAAAATCATTGAGAATTCATGTGGACATTCATTGAAGAACCAAAGTATTCTTCAGTCCAATGATTTTGTATGTGTTGCTTGCTCACAAGGCAAATTAATCATTAGACCTTCACCGTCTAAAATAGGGAATGAATCCCTTACATTTCTGGAAAGAATACATGGTGATTTCTGTGGACCTATACATCCACATGGTGGACCATTGCGGTATTTTATGGTCTTAATTGATGCGTCAACAAGATGGTCACATGTATCACTATTATCGACTCGCAACTTGGCGTTTGCGAGTGTTTCGGGTGTAAACTCGGGGTCTTGAGATGACGTCATGGGTGGCCTCCAGGGTCTCGGCCCGCTCCATGCGTGCCCTGCAAGGTGAACTCCGGGCCCGAGGGGTTTGCCCCCGGCGGAGCCTCCGACGCCCAAGTCAGTACCGAAATCATATCAAAAAGTGTTTAATGTGGAAAATATAAATATAGAGGGAGAGTAGAGAGAGAGAGAGTGGGGAGGAAAATATAAGACCAACCCCTTTACCTTTGCCCCCTAGGGGCTATTTATAGAGTTTTTGGGCTTTTGGGCCTTATGGGCCTTTTGGGCCTCTTGGGCCTTTTATTTGTGGTGTAAACTGTTGTGAGCGTAATCGGATATTCGACCCCCAACAATTGCCCCCACCGGATTCGCATGTCATCGTGCGGATTCGGTGTCGGACGTCGGCGTCGAATAGAGTGCGCGAAATCGTTGACCTTGGGCAATACAAGTGAAAAAGATCTTACTAAACGGGTCCTTGGCGGTAGTAGTACCGCGTGAAAGTGGTTGTCTAGTCGTGGCATACCAAATATAGAACAGGCATCGAAAGCTACGCGATAGTTATTGGGGGTGGCGTCTCCCGGGTCTGGCTACCTCGGGCCGGAGGGGTCGTGAGCCGGGAGAATCCCATGTACCCAGGGGACCGTCAGTCCCTCCCGGGTCTGGGGCATAGATGTCTCGCCGGCCCGCATCAGACGGTCTGGCTCAAGCAGCAAGGCGAAGCGAGTTTCTGGCGCGATCGGAGTTTCGCGGCGTGGCTAGGGGGTGACGTTGAGTACGCAACATCAACGGAATATAAGGCTAGCGCCGCGGATGATCACAGTAGCGGCCTAAGGTGGCGTAGAGTGAATCGCGTCACGGGAATAAGGAGGTTGGCCGCGGGACAAGGTCGCGTGGCGCGCCCTAAGGTGACACAGAGAAAACTGCCTCTCTGGAATAAGGGAGCTGTCCCGGCACGTAGCCATGGTTTATTTGTACGACCGGAGCCGCCTAGGCACGAAGGCCGTAGTATGGTCTTATCCGAGTAAGCCACCCAGCGCGAGGGCCGTTAGTGGTCTCTTCCGATGGTGGTGTAAGGACGCAGAGCCGCTGCCCCGGCCGTGAGCTCTCTGTACGCGGGTAGTATAAAAGGCGCAGGAGCCGCCCAGGCCCCGGGCCATGGACTCTCCATACGCGGGTAGTTCAAGGCCATACGTAGGGCGCGAGCCGTCCAGGCCCCGGGCCATGGACTCTCAAGGCGCGGTGTTAACGTAGGCAACCCGTCTTCGCGAGGTCTTACCCATGGGAGGTCCGCACCGCCACCGGCCACAAGGTCGCAGATCGACATCGCGGTGAGAGCGGCCTGAGGCGTGGGCCATCATAGACATCCCGCTCTTTTGCATAAAGGCACCTCATCCGGCCCGACGACCACAGATGAGCATTGCGAGGCCATACGTAGGGCGCGGCCGTCCAGGCCCCGCCATGGACTCTCAAGGCGCGATGTTCTTCCGTAGACGCGGCAACCGTCGCGGAGGTCTTACCCATGGGAGGTCCGCGGCCGCCACCGCCACAAGGTCAGATCGACATCGCGGTGAGAGCGGTAGCACGTGGGCCATCATAGACATCCGGCTCTTTTGCATAAAGGCACCCTCATCCGGGCAAGCGACCACAGATGAGCATTGTGCGAGGCCATACGTAGAAGCGTGGCCGTCCAGGCCCCGAGCCATGGACTCTCAGCGCGATGTTCACCGTCACGTAAAGCGGGTTCTGCGGAAGTCTTACCCATGGGAGGTCCGGCGCCACCGGCTACATAAGGCCGACATCGGACAACTGCGGTGAGCGGCTGAGCACGTGGGCCATCATAGACATCCCGGCTCTTTTGCATAAAGGCACCCTCATCCGGGCCCGACGACCACGGATGAGCATTGTGCAAGGCCATACGTAGGGCGCGAGCCGTCCAGGCCCCGGGCCATGGACTCTCAAGGCGCGATGTTCTTCCGTACGTAGGCAACGGGTTGCCTGGGAGGTCTTACCCTTCTCCGGTCTTTTTTGCATTCATTCCTGCAAAAGGTTAGTAAATTTTTCAAAAATTCCTATTTTTGAATCAGACTATCGTGATTCGGTAGGCCTGGGTAGTCCCCTCTCGCTCTCTGGCCAGCTTTTGTGTGATACAAATCTAAACAAATGCTAGGCAAAAATCTACCAAAAAATACAAGGAAAAGCTCGCGGTGTCAACAATCCTGATCACTCGCTTTACAAATATGAATATGGCGGTTTTTGAGTATAAGTGATTCTTGCGAAGCTTTCGTGGAGTCTTGGGTGATTAAAAGTTGGCTAGGCCTCGCGGAGGTGTAGCGCATAATTCTTTATCACTGTCTTTACTCCATTACTCCTGAAAATAATTCGATATAACAAAGTCAATTAGTACCTCGTATTGAATATATTTAATTGTATATAATGCGTATGCAAAAGCCCGAATACTAGCCAAGTTAAATCATATACTCGATATACATACGGAATATACAAAGTGAAGCGTATAGGCCATTAACATTATATATTGGCCCAACATTAATTCAACCCTAATAGGTGGGGCCTCACATGTGCCATGAGTCCTCTCAAAAAGGAAAACCAATAAGTATAAACATTATGCTCCGTAGAAATTAATTTTGAAATGTGAATTTGACCAAATTTTGGAGAATCAAAAACAAGTGGGCTCAAGGCCCTACCACTTGCAGACTTTGTTTATGTCTATTTGTTTCTTTATTATTTTTATCACTTTATTAAAACTAGTTCTACCTAATATAAGTCTCCCTTGGCCGAAAGAAAGATTTTAGTCAAAACAGAAAGAAAAGTGGCTTATCTCGATAGGGTCCCGGCTGATGAGATCTCGAACAGGTCCACGGGTCTCCGGTCCCGTCCAAACTTCCCGGGTCTCCGGTCCCGTCCAAACTTCCCGAGTAGGGTCCACGGGTCTCCGGTGGGAATGGTAACTGGGAGAGAAGTGAGGTGAGACGGTCGCGGCCGAGTCATGGCTGGCCGGGACCAAGGTGATCGGAACCATGGTCGGGACTGTGGTGCTTGGGGGCCAGCAAATGTTCACGGTCCTTGTCGAGTGAGGTTGAAATATAGCAGCGGGGTGGCCACGCGGACTCGGCAGTCAACGGTGCAGTCACGGTCAGGAAGGGCTGTCCCGCTGGATGAAATGTTGAGGCCGAGGCCGGGACTGAATTTTACCGTGGCCGGGACCGTATTTTTGGCCGCGTGGTTGTGGCCGGGTGAGCTTTTTCTGCTCCCGGGTGCTTTTTCCTTCTTCTAGTTTTCACTTGCTCTTGGGCGCTTTGTTTTTCGTCATAAATACCCCAAATTATTATAATTATTGCTATAGTATTATTATTAATTATATTATTGTTATTATTGCACTAAGCCATCATCGTGAAAGTATGCCGACTCGAAGACCGGCGAGGTGCTTTGACGGGTCAACTTCGCGATGCCTGGAGAACCTTGGCCTCGCCGTGATTGGCCCGAGACTGGGGCGGGCTTGTCCGGGACCAAGGTGAGCGGAACCGTGACGACTTGGTAGTTGCCGTGGCTGGTGGGTGGGCCGTAGCTGTCCCGGGTGGACGTACAGTGGTGGTTGGGAGAGTCGAAAAAGCGTGGCCGGGACCGTGTACTCGGGCAATCTCCCGGGAATCCTTTCTTCTTCTTGTCTTCATTTCCTTTTATTATTATTAATATCATGATTATTAGTATATTATGTTATTATATTATTACTTCATATTATTATTATTACTTCATATTATATTATACAATATTTAATTTGTTTCCTTGTTTTCTCTCCTGCATTAAAGAATAGTAGTTTTGCTTTTGGTATTACTCTCACTATTATATTACTTTATTATTATGTGTGTTGTGTTGCACTGTTGCTTGTGCATCGTTTCTTCCCTTGGATTGGTACTTGTTCATCATTATACGGATTAATGCTTGCTCCTTCCAATTTTTCTCCTCACACTTTGAATAGCTTGCTCCACCCTGACGGATTTAATTTCAACTAGTCATGTGTGAGCATGTCAGCTAGTCATGAAAAAGTTGGGAAATTAAATCACTTGACTTTGTCAACAATAGATATCATTGAACTCAAATTTGTCACCCCAAAAGGTGAAGTATGCGTTACTTATTTATTTTATATAAAATAAATAAGTTCAAAAAGTAGACTTATCTTTATTTTAAAGGGGAGCTCAACGGTGGCTTGAAAGCGAGCCTTCTCGGCAGCCGGGAGTTAAATGTGATTTCCGCGGCGGTCGCCTATGACCTTAGACACGGTGACGCCGGATGAATACAGCTGCGGCATCGGGTGGCCTATGTCTAGGTGGCTCGAGCTAGGAAGTGGGCCCCGGGACTGATGACGCGACAGTGGCGGCCTTCTAATGGCAGCCGTGCTTCCGTGAGGGTTTTAGTGACAGCTCAAGGTCGGAGACGTGGCCAAAGGTTGATGGTGGCCACTAGCAGGTGGTACCGGCCAAGGCACGGGGTTGAGGCCGGGACCGGGCCTACTCCATGGTGGCCGAGAGAACTGAAAAAATGTGGCCGGGGCCGCGGATAGTCTTCCCGGGAGCTTTTCTTCTTCTTTTCTTCATTTTTTCGTGGTCCATTTTCGCTTTTTGTTGAGTTTTTATTACACTCGAACATTAAAAGTAGTACTCCGTAGCTTCTTTCTCCGCTTTTGCTCTTCTTACCTTGGTCGCGGTGGCCGGCTCCTGGGCGGCTCCATTTATGTGCCCCTCTCTTGTTTATTTGTTTTTGGTCACTTTTCGTACCTCCTTTCTCCATGTATGGCTGAAACTTATTATTATTATTATTATTATTATTACTATTATTATTATTATTACTATTTATTACTTCAAGTAGTTAGATGCCTTTGTCTTCACATTTTATCTCTTCGTGCTGCCAAACTTTTCTTTTGTCTTCAAGGGCTTCATCACTATTGTTATTATTATTAATATATTCAACAAATTAAGGGGGTGGGACCAAAATGTGTAGGATTTTTGTCTTGAACACAAGGTGAATTTGCTTGACTCTATTTTGGTATGCCGTGAATGATCCACAAGGGTAAGTACGCGGTCGATTTATGTGGGTCTCGTGGGTGTGAATTATCTATCCCCACAGACGGCGCCAATTGTTTCGGGTGTAAACTCGGGGTCTTGAGATGACGTCATGGGTGGCCTCCAGGGTCTCGGCCCGCTCCATGCGTGCCCTGCAAGGTGAACTCCGGGCCCGAGGGGTTTGCCACGTGAGCCTCCGACGCCAGTCGATCTGAAATCATATCAAAAAGTGTTTAATGTGGAAAATATAAATATAGAGGGAGAGTAGAGAGAGAGAGAGTGGGGAGGAAAATATAAGACCAACCCCTTTACCTTTGCCCCCTAGGGGCTATTTATAGAGTTTTTGGGCTTTTGGGCCTTATGGGCCTTTTGGGCCTCTTGGGCCTTTTATTTGTGGTGTAAACTGTTGTGAGCGTAATCGGATATTCGACCCCCAACAGCGAGGTTATTGGCTCAATTGATAAGGTTATGTGTTCACATGTGGTGATACTCCTATATCATGGCGCTCGGTGAAGCAAACTATAACGGCCACCTCCTCAAATCACGCAGAGTTATTGGCGATTCATGAAGCCAGTAGAGAATGTGTATGGTTAAGATCTGTTATCCATCATATTGAGGGATCTTGCGATTTATCTCAGAATAATGAAACACCGACTATCTTACATGAAGACAATACCGCTTGCATTGCTCCGTTGAAGATAGGATTCATTAAAGGTGATAGAACGAAGCACATCTTGCCGAAATTCTTTTTCACTCATGATCTACAGAAGGATGGTGTTATTAGTGTACAACAAATTCATTCTAGTGAGAATTTGGCAGATTTGTTCACAAAGGCGCTTCCGAGTAAGACATTTGAGAAGTTAGTGAGCCAACTTGGTTTACGTCGTCTCAAGGATATCAAGCCATGTTTTGATCAGGGGGAGTAACATACGCGTTGCACTCTTTTTCCCTTAGCCATGGTTTTGTCCTACTGGGTTTTCCAGGCAAGGTTTTTAATGAGGCAACACTTAAAGCGTATTTCGGAGATTTCTTGTATTTTTCCTTTATTAGAGTTTTGTCCTATTAGATTTTATCTAGTAAATTTTTAACGAGTTAATTCTATCCGATAATTAGACATCTAAGGGGGAGTGTTATGATATGGATGTCGTAGGACCAACCCATTGTATTATTGTATGTAATTAGGGTTTTGAGGAAACCTAATTCTCCCATGTACTATGGAACATATCATACGGAATAAGATCATCCCATTATTTCTAATCATCTAATCTCTCTTAATCTTTTTTATTCTCTACAAAAAAAAACAATTATTATCCATACATAACTTGATATTCGATTATACAAAAATGACACTGAGCCCAAAATAATCCGATTCAACTAGACACATAATCAAAAACCTAAAATCAATTATTTCTTCAAAAAAAAAAAAAAAAAAAACCTAAAATCAATTCGGTTCTAATCTGAATCCAACCGAGATGATCCATTTGTCGGGTCTACTTGAATGGTTTAAATAGATAGATAAACAAAAACAAAAGGGCCTTGAATTGAATAGAATTGAGGAGAGGAAAAGAGAAAAAGATGGGGAGACACAGAAGCAGAAGCAGGAGCTACAGCCCTAGACGGCGAAGCAGAAGCCGTACGCCGCCGCACAACAGACGAAAGCACTTCGACGAACCCCGTCATCGCCGCCGCACTGACCGCCGTTCTCCACCTCCTTCCGGTCTCCTCGTTCGCAACGTTCCCCTCGATACACGGTTATTCCTTCTTCTCTTTCATTTTTCCTTTTAACTTCTGTCTTTTCAAAAAACAAATTCTTCTCCCACTTTTACTCCGTATGATTTTACGTCCAACAGAAGAAAGAAAAAGAAAAAAAGCATATTGAAATGTCACGAGACCGTCTCAAGTGAGACTTTGTGTAACTCTAGGGTTCTAAACTAGTAAACTAGTGTGCTTATTGAATTTGTTTCGGGTTAATTTTTTGTATGGAGTCTCTCTTAAACACAAATTCTCAAATGAAACCGGTGAGTTTGTAAGCGTGCAACTGCCAATGCTCATTGTGACTGTTATTGAGTAAAGATGTTAGAAAAGGCCACAAGGGTAATAATAAGCGGGTTACATCTTATACACAATCAACCCCGTCTTACCGATGTAAAATTATTACTCAATGTTGAGTAAAATTATTTTGGCTTTTGTGTTTGTCGTTTAAATCTTGAGTTATGCTAAGGGAAGGATGGTGCTTTTTCAAAATTAACACCTGATTCTCGTCTAAAACAATAGGAATTTGGTCTAAATATTCGTACAAATGTGATGTATGAGCTGTTGTTGATGGCTTTACAAACATCTATCTCTCAATACTAACTGAAATAATTACCATCAACCACAAAAAGTAACATGATTATTTTTCTAGTTTGATGACATGCGCCGGATTGAACAACCGTTACCTTGAAAAATTGTGTTAGAATTGCTTTCAGGATGTCAACTACTACTCACTCCGTTCCATTCATTTTGTTCACGTTTCGTTTTTTATCCATTCCATGATAATTTGCTCCTTTCTATTTAAAATAAATAAATAAATTCCGTGCTATATTTCCTGGTACTATATCATACTCCCTCCATTCAAATTCATTTGCCTCATGATGTCATGTTGCGTTTGTCGAGACGGTTTTTGTAACGATAATATCTAAAGTTACACATTATAGAAAAATATATAAATTTGATATAAATATTGTATTTAAGAAGACGAATAAAACAAGATCACACATGACTATATTTTTATTTATAGATCGCTCATAATTTTAAAGATTCTCTAAACCCTGAATAGTGTCAAAAAGTGAAATGGGACAATTGAACTTGAATGGAGGGAGTATTAATTAATGTACTCCTATTACATTGATACCCCATTAGAAAGGAAACCGCAAGCGTAATGTGGTATCTCCACATGCAAATGCTTTATCAAGGTTAAGTAATAATAACATTGTCATTAGTAATATGGGATGATGGGAGCACATGAATTTATTAATAAACGTGCCATGGTTCTAATTAATGGTGGATATCTTTTGATACATTGCTGAAAAAGCAGCTATGTAGACATGTTGTTGGACTGCCAAAAGAATTTTATTTAGTGACATTATCTATAATAGCTGAATGACTGCATGGTTGTGGTTAATTTTGTGGGTTTACTTTCCTTTTTACCTATGTACATTGGCTGTTTTGATAATGCTACCTTCACTTCTCCTTTTTATTCTGAAACATGAATATATGACATCTGATATAATTTGGCGATTAGTGTGAATGATGAAGTACTACTGTACTCTATTTTCTATGGAATAGAAACTTCCATCCATTTGAACTTCAGTGACAGAGTTTTCATATTCAAAACACCGTCTTTCTGGAAGTTTTTTATCTACGTAAGTTGTTGACGTACATTGTATAGTTCATAGTTTTATGCAGTGGTAATATATTTTTTTTATCTCACTTTATTTAAATCGTTCCTTATGAATGACAGTAAATATTAATCATTGGCCCTTTTGACATTTTATAGGCCAGAAGAGCTGAGGACTCCTTTTGAGAAATTTGGTCCAGTGAAGGATGTTTATCTACCAAGAGACTACTACTCAGGGTAAGCATATTTACTTTAGTGCAATCACTTCGGAGGTTGAATTACCATCATTGGTTCTATACATGATTCATTGTTTCTATCCTGTTCTTTCACTTTTATTTGTTGATATAGCTCGGTTCATATTGATGTCCTAGGTGTAGATGTATGTGCAGACATGTAACACTTATAACTGCTATTTACTATGAGTATATATGTATGGAGTATGATTTACAGTTTAGTCACACGTGATCTTTTGTTGCTAGCTATTGTGTCAAATGTTTTATTACACTGTAAACTAATACTCGTACAGCTTTGCAAATAATGATTGCATCCACATCAAAACAAATAATGTACCCAAGTGAAATCAATTGAATGGCACCAAAGGATTGTTGAAAGCTTCCCACTGTTACTCCTACAATCGTATAATATATTCACCCTGGCTCTAAAATCATTTAGGAATTCTGTTCTTTAAATGCAATGATCAGCCACAACAATAATGTACTAATGTGGAAGTCATTAGAGCTCTAAAACTGTTGACAACAAAAATAATTTAGAAAAGGCGATACAGATTTCAGAACTGTTAAAGAGGCAGTTGAGTTGGTTGGAGGAGGATCAACGGCGACATTAAAGAACACCAACAGTGTGCATGAAGGTCGAAAGATGTGAAAGGGGTTGTTATGAATCTTATGATAAAGATGGTTAATACTTTTACTCATCTATTGCGATGTGGTGTGCAATATTTTCCAGGTGGCATGATGTCAATACTTGCTTATCTAAGTTACTGGTACTAACATTTCATGTAAGCCAAATGTTATTCTTGGGCATAAGGTGTAACTCTTATCTCTTGTTTCCTAGTTTTGATGTGTGAACATTGAACTAGCAATATTAAATCACATGTTTCAACTCGAATGGATTTAATGACCATAATTGGGTAAATGAAACTAAATCTGAGTCTCACTTGGATTTTCTATTCCCAGTCTATTCTTATGTAAAAATGTAACTTATTGAATGGCAAATCATAATTTTATTCAAATTATTGAATTATCTAACTTAAATTTTTGGCTGGATTGTTGGTGGAATTAATCCTGAAGTTTTTTTTATGTATCTCTCACATTAATTGCATATAATTACTGCTGCTACGCATTGAAATTGACCTGTAACCAAAATTCAATTGTATACACAAATGTCTGACAGTAAGTTTTTTTTTAGTTTGCCTAATGCCATGTATTTTGACATATAAACATATTAATAGTATTTTCTTTCTACTACTTTTTCCGCGGAACAACTATTATGTTTTTGGTACATTTGTATGTATGTGTATCTTACAGTCGTCTATTCTATTATTACACATTTTCAAATTTGATCCTCTGAAGCTGTGCATTTCGAGATATATTGCTTCCTAGACTATGTCAGGAATGTTGGATCCTATAATTAGGCGCTTCACTAGATATGTCTGTTTTCACCTTTTCCCCTGATTTGCTGTTAGTTGTCTGCTTGTTTGAGTGGTGAACATGATATTGAACTTTTTCTTGTTACTTGATTCTGGAATCAGCATTTGAAGGTTGATCTTGATCATTACAATTCGATATTATGTGAAATAGCCCAATAATGCTGTTGTGGTTACTTTCAAAACCTTTATCTATTGGTTGCATGCGGGTGTTGCCTCTGAGGCTCTGATATTTTTAGTGAGTCCATTACCTTTCATTGCGTATCTATGTGTATGAATACGACTGCTGAAAATATTTCTGTCCCATATGATATTTCTATACCTTTGGACTGTGTGCTTAAATTTTCCAAAGTTGCCTAAAAGGATCTAATGCAGTGCTCCGGTTAGTAAAATGTCAGCTACAAAAATAAGTGTTTATTATATCAATATAGTTGGGAGTCAGTTAACATCAACCACTAAAGCCATTACTAGAATGAGTTAAAAAAATGAATGGTAGAAAGATAAATACAAGAGAGGGAAAGACAAGGAACAAGTGCACCAAAGGAGAACACATGACCAAGTAAAAGCTAATGTAATGGATTGAGGCGAAGCGAGACAAACCAGAAGAAGTAGAAGACCAGATAAAAAGAAAAATAGAGATGGCAAGTAAATGTGAATTTTTATTTTGTATCTCATCAAGGGAACCACCATCTTGAGTTATTGCTTCCTGTGAAAAAATTGAAAGAAATTTATCGAGGAGCAGAAACTCTTACAATGACAACTTAAAAGTATAAGCTCAAAAAATATATCATTTGGTAGATTGATTGCTTGGAATGCTTTTGGTACTTAGTAATATGATTTTTTTTTTTTTTTTTTTTCACATCTTTACTTGCTTGCTGTTTTAATTGCTATCATACCATGTATTATTTCAGGGAGCCTCGAGGCTTTGGTTTTGTAAAATTTCGTTATCCTGAAGATGCTGCTAAAGCAAAGGATAAGCTTAATTATAGCCTCATTGGTGGACGTGAGATTCACATTGTATATGCTGAGGAAAATCGTAAGACTCCACGCGAAATGCGGAAGACTGGGCCTACAAGGTGCCATTACTTTATATTTGCCAGTATTTTCAGTGCCATTGATCCTTTGCCTCTAGGGATGAGTATTATTGTTCATTATTCTTTGATAACATGTATTCCGCTGTTGCTAATTTTTTGACCCATGAACCTTATATGTAGTGGCAGATATGAAGGTAGAAGGAGAAGTCCTGCAAGGTCACCAAGGCGGAGAAGTAATTGTTCATTTGGAATTTGTCAAATATTCTAAAATCTTCTATTAAGATATGACGGTCCATTTGTGTGGGTGTCAATTATTGAAACATTTTCTGTTGCCTGATTCTGCAGCCTATTCAAGGTCCCCTGAGACAAAAAGACGCTACTCAAGGTGTGTAAAATTGTACCTTTTATATTGGTCCTGATAAGTCTACCTCTATCTAATTACTATTATACCAGTATTCATGCCTTGTTTCTCAATCTATATGGATCCATTTTTGTTTAGTTTGGCTACTCTTGTGCTGTGTATATTCATTTCTGTCTAGGTTAATAGGTTTGTAAGTGTGAGAAAAGATGCTCAGTACACTTTTTTTTTTTTTTTTCTCGATCAGTTAGTTACCTTGCTCCGCATTTTCTTAATGGTAAATGCCTCTTATTGCTTCAGTTAATAAAATAAAATAGATTGATGTCAATTATTTTTTGTTAGATGAAAGACTTAGAAGAGTTGCAAACTTTATTACGTTGAATAGCCTTATTTACTTGCTAGGTACATTTTGCAAAATTTAACTTTGATGACTTCTTGCCATAGGTTGATCAGGTTATATTCACGTTGCAATGAAAATGACTTACCATGCACACAGTAATTTTTTTATTTATAGCTCAAAAAGTAGACTGTCTATAAAAAATAGAAGAGTTTTAGCCAAAACAGAGATCTTCTACTCTTTTGCACTGCTTCTTCAACTATTTTCTATGTTACTTCAATACGGCGACTCGGTGTTGTATGACTAGTGTCGGATACGTATCTGAGTATCAGATACTTTGAACTCAAATTTTGGATATGGTCTACTCCGTATCTTGACCAGTAAATAGGATATGAATAAGACTAAACATATTGCAAAAAATTAATAGCTCTCTTATTATTTCAACTTCCTAAGTGATAAAAACATTTTCTTCGTCCCCTTCTATAGATCATTATAAACCATGACCCCACTGCATGTAAGTTATGCAATTCTAGAACTTAGGTGGCTTACTACAGCGTTGTAATGAACATCCTAATACCATATCTGCAATGGAAGTATCGGATACGTATCCCGCGTCGTATTGGTTACCGTATTCGATACAGGAAACGCCACCCAACAGAAGTATTGAAGTAACACAGTATATTTGTGAAAGTTTAGCTGCATGGATGTCTTAATGTTATCTGCACAGCTAAATTCAGCTCATTAGAGCAAGCCATTTACTCCCTGAAGTGAACCCACAACACTTTTCCAGTTTTCCACAACACTTGACCATTAAGCTGCTGTAAACTTAGTTCAGGCCTATAAAGCAGTTATTTCTGCTTGTCATGCTCAAATTTGTGCTATTTTCCTGTAAGTTTGTGGCTTTCTGTTTTAACTTCAAAGGATGAGGAATGAGATTGGTTTTAAGAGTTTGTGAGCGCTATCCTTTGTGCATGCATTATGATCTATGATTTACTTAAGCAATTAGGTTTGATGAAGCTGGATTTTCCTGCTGTTTTTGATGTAAAATGGCTTCTTGTTAACTGTGTAAGGGTGTACAGAGTTAGTTTTCTGTTATTTATAAACTTCAAATTAATATGACGTCATCTCTGTGAGGTGTTTCTGAATGAACCAGTGTGAAAATTGATTTCGGCTTCACTATTAAAAGAAGCGTCAATAGTTGAGCCAAGAGCCGGAGAAAATCGATTATGGGTTTGGCTCATTAGAAATGGATACATAACTTGAAATTAGTACATGTTTATAATGAAGGTATGCAATGGGTATGTTTCGTTGTAGTAAAATTCTGCTTTTTTTTTTTTTTTTTTTAAATTTTATCTTGATTGTAAAGTTGATGTCCTTTCATTACTTGACCCTTTGCCCCCTCTAAATCATTGGCCACTGCTCATAGGAGCCCTGTCTTTCCTTTGATATCTGTAATTGGTAGCTGTTCACCTATCAAGTAATGTAGCATTTAGTATTGTGAATTTGTTACAGAGGTGGGTGGATCACTAAGTCTGATATTTGTCTTGTCTCATGGGAATTTTTGCATTTCTTGTGTTGCTTTTCGGTACTATCCAGTTAAGAAAGAATATAAAGCTTGTAGTTGGCTGAAAGAAAGAAATCATCTTCAGAGACGGATATCAACTCTAAAGATTTACCAGTAAGAGATATGATGAGATTGTTCAAGAAAAGATAGTATGACGTTTTAGAAAGTTGCACAAACAGAGCTATTTCATACTGGATGCTGATGAACCAGTACCTCAAATAATGATTTATCCCTATATGGATAGATGTGTCGTATTTTGTTCAGAAAAAGGTGCAGGTAAAGATCCTGTTTCTTTCACGTGATAATATGTTGACAAAATGGTCTCCATATGTGTGTTTTTCTAACTTCTTTTGTAGATGCCTATTGTGTACTATTTTATAGTAGCAGAACAAGTTGGTGATTGGGCTTTGTTAAGTAAAAACGAAGTAATTTACGAGCTTTCTATTTTTTCTTGTCATGTCTTTTTACTAGTAGTTTTGGTTCAGGTCTGTTTCCCGGTCACCCTCTCGCCGCAGTGCTAGGTCACCTAAGCCAGGGAGGGATTCTCCTTCAGATGAAAGGGAATTCAAAAGACGCTTGAGATCCCGAAGCCCTAGGGATACAACACCCCGTGATGGGAAGCGTCACAAATCATTGGAGAGGTCACCTAGTCCCAGCACTCCAGAGAAAATGTCCCCTCATCATGAAGACTACGAGTCATCTAGGAGGTCATCTAAAAGAACTGTTAGTCCACGCAGGGAGACTTCTCTCCATGATAGGAAGGAGTCGAGGTCATCTAAAAGATCTGTTAGTCCACGCAGGGAATCTCGATTTGGTGATAATAGTCCTGATGAAAGGGAACACCGAAGAGTTACCAGATCGCCAAGCCCCAAGGAAATGTCCCCTCATGTTGAGGACTACCATTCTTCTAGGAAGAGTGCTTTGGATGTTTCTTTCGTAAATGGGAACAGTAAAAGGTCATCTAGAAGATCTGTTAGTCCACAAGATGAATCTTTTGATGATGGAGATCTGAATTCAAAACACAACTTCAACCCTTCGAGGGAAATCTCGCCTCATAATGAGGAATGATATCAGTTTCTTTTGAGCTCCTTAATTTAGTGGTAAATTCTGTGTCCCAGTCTCTAGTGTTTTCATATTGGATTAAGTCTATTACTTTACTCATTGTCTGCTTTGGTCAATATGCTAACCTCCTAATTTTTATTTACTCGAACCTCGCCTCTCATTTCTTAACTTAGACTTCTTGTTTGTTTTGCTATGACTTCAAAAGATCAGGTTATTAATAACTCCAGAAGTGTCGATCTCATCCCAAATTTTTAAGAATGGAGTGTTGGGGTTGATAATTGGTTTCGTTTGATGAAAATGCTTCTAGAGTTTGGTGAAAATTGTGCTATAGTTTGGTAAATTTTGTTTTGAGTTTGATGAATATTTAGTTTGATTAGTGTAGTGTGCTGTTTAATGATTATGATAATTGTGATTAATATGGTGTTATATTTTGTTGAATTTATTTGAATATGGAAAAGCTTGGTTTAATAAAAATGGTTCTTCATATTACTGGGTTCGTCGTGTGTTTTATGTGGTGAACATATTGCCGATTTCATTTATATGTTTTCAAGTTTGATTGACATATTGCATTGTTCCAATAGTTTTGATGAACATATTGTTGATTTCATTTATATGTTTTCAAGTTTGATTGATATGTTTGCATTGTTCCAATAGTTTGGGAAATTTTGGTACTTTGAATTTTAAGTGCGTTTGTTTGATTTTGGTGAATATGGTTGTCGGTTTTTGGTGGACTTGACACCTGTTTGTCCGAAATACATACCAAGAGGATTTTGCGGTTGTAATTTAAATCCCACAAGAGGCTAGCAAAATGGTTTATGTGTTATGTGCTTCGTTTGTTCTTTGGCCTTTGCATTCCTTCACGAGTTTGTGTCGTATTTTTCCTGCTTGAACAGTCCATGTACTCCGTATTTCTTTTCAAGTGATTCATTATCATTCAACTTGACGACAAATTAACTTTCGGCTTTTCTTTGGCAGCAGCATGTATTTTCGGAGGCTCGTAACGGTTGGGATATTGCGTGAAAGTACACACTTTCGTCTTTTGAGTTTGTACCATATGGAAGTTCGTTCATTAGTTTTATCGCTCTGTAATCTCTTTTCCTTAGCCTTTTCTCGTGGTACAAATTGGCGCTTCTAAACAGAAATTTCAGCTATTTTGTCTTGAGAGATGTGACGAAAATTATTAACTTGTCAAACAATTTAGTGGAAAACTTTCTTTCTTTTTCGGGTTATGAATTATGTTATCGGAATTAGGATTCAATCGCACCATTTTACGATTTTATAGTCAAAAAAGATTGACGGATTTCAAGTTTACGATCATATTCATGGTTGTAAAATTTGCATTTTTTTAGGATCAATTGCTAAACACCACCTTTAAAAACTTGTTCCGTCATACACTACCTTTTAAAAAAAAAAATGCCAATTACCACTTTTAAAATAAAAAAAGAAAAAATTGTCGACTATGATCTTTTGGCTGAGTTGACTAAATTTTGACGTTGACTTGTCGGAAATCGTGTTTTCTCTTCATTTTTTTTTCTTCATACTACTCTCAAACTCAAATTTAATCTCTCAAATTTTATAATACACCCCCTCAAACCAAGAATTTTACCCTAGAAACCTAGAAATTCATCCCAAAATTACATGCTCCGATAACCAAAATATGGAATTTAGTTGACTTAAGTCAAACTTAGGTCAAAAGGTGGTGTTTGACAAAATAAAATTTAGGATTTCTATTATTGTTTATTCAAGTTTTGAGTGAGTTGAATATTCACGTTCATATGATGATATAAATTTCAGGAATAATTGCTAATTTTTACCTTTTCTAAACACTATTTTAAAACTTCCACATTTTCAATTTTTTTTTATTTTATAATTATTTCTTTTAAACATTTCTTTGAAAACTACTACAAAAAATTCATTTTTACCATAATAAACGTCACTAATTCAATTCTTGTGTAAGTCGGGACTTACAATAAATTATTGTAAATCCGTCTCAGTTGTACCCTATAAACGTTTGTTTTGACTCGTGAAAACATTGAATTCTTTATATTTTTTTTACATTTTGATTTTCAATAGATGATAACCTGTCATAAAATATACTCCCTCCCATTTACAATGTTCTTCCCATTTATATTTTGGGTAGAAATTAAGAAAGGGAAGATCAAAGTTGTAGAATTTTAGTAAAAGAAATATGTGGGTCTAAAAAATATAATAACCATTAGATTTTTAGACCAAAATAAAAATGAGAAGAACAAATGAAATTATTAAATTCCACGGGCCTGGGCCACACCCGAGAGTATGAGAGAGTCCGATCATAAGGTCTAGGAGGTTTCATCCTAAAACCAATTGGCAATAGGAGGAGTAGCCCCTAACCTTATAAACAAGACCAACTGTCATCTCATAACCGATGTGGGACGCAATGTGGGAATTTATATTAGGCTGGATCCATCTCCAACACGCCCCCTCACATGCGAGCCCACTTTCAAACCAGATTGGGGGGCACTTGCCTCTCTTCCAGCTGCACAACGCAAACTGGGGGGGAAATTTTGTCCTCTCCCAGCTGCACAAAGGCCCAGTTTAACTAGAGTCCCAGGTCACACAACCATGGGCTCTGATACCATATTAAATTCCACGGACCTGGGCCACACCCGAGAGTATGAGAGAGTCCGATCATAAGGTCTAGGAGGTTTCATCCTAAAACCAATTGGCAATAGGAGGAGTAGCCCCTAACCTCATAAACAAGACCAACTCTCATCTCATAACCGATGTGGGACGCAATGTGGGAATTTATATTAGGCTGGATCCATCTCCAACATGATTCCGAAAAGGAAAGCGGGAAGATCATTCAAAATGAGAGGGAGTAATCAAAAACAATTCTTTTAGGTTCACAAAAAATTGCATTATGGGTGAGTTTATGAAGAATGTTTAGAAAAGGGGAGTTTTTAGAGAAAAAAATTACAAGTGGAAGTTTTCAAAATCGTATCTGTACAAGGTTTAAATTATCAAATCACCCTAAATGTTATCGATTACTCCGTATTAATATTTTCGAAGTAAGTAATTGTAAATGGCTGTTTGTTAAACTCACTCAGATGCTGTCAAAATGTCAAATAGATTTGTTACCGTCGACAAGAACAAGTACAACCATGCGTAATAAAGTACGGTTTTTTCCAATAAAAACGAATTAAGCGGGGAAAAAATAAAACAAATGAAAGCGAGAAAAGAAGACTAAATTTACAATGTGCGAGCATAATGTAAGTGAGTGTAATTGTGGGGAAAGGTTACTAAAATTTAAAGAACAATTTATTTTCTTCACGACAAAAAGACTAAATTACACTATTCGCCTACAATGCGACTGCCGGCGGCCAAGGTTACTCGGATTTTCAAGTCCGCCGTAAGCAATTTATTTTGATTTCGGCACACGGAGAACCTCGTCTCCTTTCTTCTTCAGCCACAAGGTTGAGCGTGTTTTCTTTACATGAGACGTAAAAAGACGATGCCTACAATAGAATATCAAAAAAACATTTTAACGCATTAACAAGATGATTAATATTTTTTAGTAATGATATGTGTACTTTTAGTTGAAACTAAATAAATTTTTTTGAAGCTTAAATTCCGATAAAGCTAACAAAATCATGCAAAAATAACATTCCCTCTATTTTTCTACATTCTTCGGACAAAATTATCCTCACATAATTGAGCGTCAGATACGACATCTAATATATAATGCGTCCTTTTAACTCAAAAAGAACTGTGTCCAACATTTTGACATGCAATTTGCGTGACATTTAACCGAGTCTCAGCAATAGCTTCTAATGCACAATGGTTGAATTAATCTCCAATTTCTACGTAACCCGAGACAAACCTGAACCTACATCTCAAGAGAAAGAGAATCATAGTTCAACGGAGCTGACCTGTCATATTCCAGTCTCTGAGTTATTATCCCGTTGAGAAGCAGTTCGGAGCTGTAAACGGCTATTCCTGCAAACAATTATGTCACCCGTGAGATCTCAAACCCTGTTTCCGAAGTTAACAGCATATCATAAAAAGCTAAAACCATCAGAGACGGTAAGTGCTAACCTTTTTCCACCAAAGGCACACATATTTCGAAATCTTCTTCACACGATAAAATGAGCAGGTCATCCAGAAGCTTAATATTGTTCGATGTAGATCTGCACAACCTCTCCACCGCCTGGGAAAAGAGCATCCGTGAGGATAAATCGTCTAAGAAAACTAAGACAAGACAATTAGACGCAGAAAAGTGAAATCCAAGAACTGTTGCGATATTATTTCTTTTGGCAATATTTGATCAAGGTAATCATTCCCTCTTCTGTATTCACTGATCTTTTCCACTCCATAACACTCTAGTAACTGGCAATACAGTTTGTCGATCTCACCACTGTTAGACACAAAGCTCAGAAACCTACGTCACCGACTGAAGTCTGTTACCCTGCAAAGAATCAGTCCTACACTCCTAACCATGGATAAGTGGAACATCAACCGACTTAATCCTGAGGTAGGCCAACATTAAATGAGGAGAACTATTTGAGGAAAACTATTTTTTTTTTTTTTGTTCATTTACTTCAAACATTAGTACAAACATGATTCGATCCAACCATTTTTCAACAATCAAACACTAGGACTTGCTACAACATACAGCACAGTACTAATCAAGAACATGAATCTTCAATTTCCAGATCTAACCTTCACACCCCATATGACACATACACAAATTTGAAAGCAGAAAATCAAAACCCCGGTTGTCAAGAATCAACAAAACGCAGGATACAATCCCAGGGAGTCTACAAGCAACATGACAAACAATGTTACGAGGTACTAAGATCATAGTGTTCTCATCAGTACTGAAAGGCACGAGGTGTGCCAAGGAAACAAAGGCCCAAGGCGATGAGGTGCAGTGAGTCGGTGGTGCACTGAGTGAAGCAAACATACCTGCCTGTTTTCAAGTTAAATATATTGATATATTTCTAAGAATTTAAACAGGGTCAACATATAAGGATAATGAAAAAGAGAAGGGAATTTTGGTTACGCTTCACACAGCCTCAACTTAAGATCGCCAATGAGAAGGGAGAGCTGACATGCAAGGATAATGAAAAAGGCGGAAAAGGGAATGAAGTGTCATTATAAACATAGAAAAAGGTAGAAGAAAGATCCATCCATCCATCCATTTATTTATTCTACAAAGGATTTTATTATATAACTAGACTTAATTTGCAATGATTCTACATTTTACATCTTGCAAACACTTTCCTATATAGTTTGTTTTATTACTCAAAGATTGTTTTTGCTATCACATACAGAGCATATTTTTCAATATCAATACCAACTTTTAACACAATTATCTAACCTACTTTGTATACAGAGACTTGCTCAATGAAAAAGCCGGATATAATGCACAATGAAAAAGGCGGACATAATGCTCAATGAAAAAGCCGGACATAATGCTCAATGAAAAAGCCGGATACAACTTCCAAGGCACTATTACGTTATTTCTGATTATATAATGCTCAATGAAAAAGCCGTATCTTTGGCCACACAATGAACATTCAAAATCTTAGCCCTACTTTGCACATATATTTGTGACTTCATCTATGGTTAAGGACTTAAGGTATTGCAGAGAATGTTATGCATGTGGTGTATAAATTTGTGAAAAAAGTGGTTATACGGGGCGTATCTTAATTTCTATTCATAATGCTTTGTCGATACAACCGTCATTAACAGCAATCTGACACATTACATAGCCTATATTTTGATATCAATACTCATTAACGATAACGCGGCCGATAACACATTTAAAATCATGATAGCAATACAATCATAAATGCTAATATAAGAGAATGTAGAAGAATGATTCGGAGTACAGGCACAAGAAGAAGATTCAAGGTGTATGATATAGCGTGAATAACTGAAAAGGTTTCCAGAGCTAACTCCACTGGGTTTAGATAGAACAAAAGAAAATACAAGAAAGAAAACATGCCCAAGCTATGTTTATAGAGCTCTATACACTAATAAATTCAAAAAAAGGGCACCACATAAATAATATACCTGACCATGTACAGCTTTAACAAGGCTTGAAATTATGTCTTTGCTAGGTTTTATATTTGGGGTGAGTAGAACTCTTCTGCCCTGCATGCAACAAGAAAATACGTAAGCAACAAAGATTAAGCAGTAAAGATAATCCAGAGTTGAATTGACGCTGAACTTGCCTCCAGAATAGGTTGACGACTTGCACGGGCCAATGAAATTGGCATGCTGAAACCCAATTCCTTTTCCTTCTTAGTATCACGAAGGATGTAATTTTTTTCGTCAATGAAAGAATTAGCTTGTCCACAGCTTTCAAGCCACAGGTGTGTTACAATAAATTTGGCATTGGCAATAGCCTCCAGCATATTTCTTGTGCGTGTGAACACATCTGCAACAAAATGTGTTGCCTCCAAAATCGAAGATGCTTCATAGAAACCCAAACGAGATAGAATCTGAGATAACAGCTGTCTTAGGTTAAAATGAAAAGAAAGCAAAAAAAAAAAAAACATAATTCAGCCGATGTAGCTACAATAGGATGATCCAAAAGAAACGCTAACCTTCTTCTGTTGCCTAACCGTATCTTCACCCAAGTGCTGGCTGAACAAAACTCGGACATTGTTCACATCTCTTCTCTGCCTAAGCACTCGAAAAGGAGAACCGTAATGTTCCTCACTATCAATTAATTGATAGAATTCTCTCTTGAGAAATAGGCTCTTCTTGCAAGATGGGGTATGGTAGTCGTCTCCTTTGCAAATTGGTGATACTGCATGTTCAGGCGTTTTCAGGTTATTCGGGGTGATATCTGCTGGAGAAGATGACTTCTGCTTCTTTCTACATGATCCACCCAAAGCTATGTCAGCCAGTGTCTCATTGTTTGGAGGAGAGCATGCAACCCTCTTCACTGAAGATGAGTTTACAGCCTTTTCGGTTGATTGAATTGCACTGGAGTAGTGGCCTTTTTCATCTTTAAGACATTGTGCAGATTGAACTACGCGTTTTGACCTTGTACGCCTTGCAATTGAACCAAACGCAATTTCGCATGCCCCATAACCTGCGCTTTCTTTGTGCTTCGAACCATCAGGCATGCACCTGTCTCCCGTAATGGCCAGATTCACAGTCTCCACACCAGCATTGAGATTCAAAGAAGCTGTATCACTTCGAGTCTTACGCTTTTTTATATGGGCTCCGTCTATGCTCTGCCTTCCCTCTCGGGAATCACCCAAATAATCATTAGCACCAATGAGCTGAGTATTCTTCTGACCTGACAGTAATGTCTCCTCTTTTCTTGAACTATGTCTTTTTGGTGCCACCGAAGTATGAATGTGTAATTCTCCTACAAGATGATTTTCTGAAGCAGCACCATCAACATTCAGTAGTTCTCTGTCTAATGATTGCTTGTTATGATCACAAGATGTATGCTTCACACTAGACCTAGTCCGTTTTGCTCTTGGCTTCACCAAATCAACTTTATGCTCTGTAGTAACATGTTGTGGGCGAGACCTTGAAACAATGTTATGCTCAGACTCTTCGACTGACTTGCGCAAGGATCTAGTAACAGCTCCGGAATTGGACGTGCATGGTCTTTTCTGAGCATCACTCCGCTTCTTAGAGATATTTTTTGTTTCTCCTCTTACATCCCTATCAAATATATTATTCAGTCCCTCATTTGTCCTGCTACTTATATTTTGCAAAAGAGGAGACACAGTGGCAAGTGCTTCCATAGCTTCAGCAGCCATCTGTGTGTCAATACCCACATCTACTAACTCGGCTAATTCAGCATTAGATGGTGCATCTGAAATTGGTTGATTAGAGGCATCTAAACACGATCGTTGATCAATGCAATTCTCATTGTCTTTTTCTGAGTCAATCTCATCAAACTTACCATCTTTTTTGCCCTTCATAAACTTGGAATCAGAATGTCGAACTCCCTTGACTGAGACATTTTGCTGCTGCTCATCACTGCTCTGTGCAGGAAGTTGACTTACTTTTGGTTCCAAACGCCTAGAAGTTTTAGTCTTACTGCAGGAGTTCCGGGCTACCTGACGGTTTCCAAACAACAATTCTCTCTTCTTAATGAAAAATTCACCACCTCCTTCATCCTCCACTTTATCATCCCATTCATATACTGAAGCAGATGCTACTTTACTTCTACTGTTAGAAAACCGAGCGACACTATTTGCACCTTTTTTCAATGAACCAGGAGTCGCTGTGTCACATGCAGCATTTTTACGAATTGAATCTTCACCTGGCTCGAAGAGATTTACCTTCAGGAATCTGTCAACAAATTCAAGTGCATTGGCTTGTGATAGTTCGCCAGGCTCTTGTGAATCAACATAGCTTAGTCCAGCTAAGTCATTATCACAACCCGCCTGCTGTGAGAGTTCCGCCATTCCATGGTCAAAGTCTTCATTACCTTCTGAGACATCCTCCTCTATAAACAGTTTCCGAGCCAAAGTCCTAGCGACATCACTTTTCTGGCCATGGACTAAGCCATTCTCATTGTGTTTTGTTATATCGTCTTGCACACCAGTACATATATCATTGTTGACAGAATGACATTTAGAAGATTCACTGTTAAAAATGGTTGCACAAGATTCATTCCCAGCATTCTTTGAGGCCATTTTACGAGCAGCAAGACCAGAAGCCCTTAAAGACGCGGTACGGACAGAAGCGAATCCTCTTTTGAACGAATCTGAGAAGACACTCGAAAGAGGGGCGAAAAAGAGGGGAGAGATAAGAGTTAGTAAGTAGTGTTGGTAGACAAATACAAATATGGGGCAAAATGATGCACATAAAATCGACTTGAGATATGTACTATTATACCATCAACGACGTTAAATATTATCTTGAAAGAAGTCCGCAAGGGATACTAAACATCCATTAAATGACATTCATTTGTTACGACCTTGTAGTATGAGTCGGTACATCACATGCCTAAAATAGTCTAGAATGTCTTCTAAAATAAAAAGAAAACGACCACAGCTCTAATCACGTCTAGTAAGAGCATTCGCCTGACAATCCCTTTCAATCATCAATGCCCTCAAACTGTCTTAAAGTGCATCCTGATTCCTGCATACCATATGCAATAACTTGGGTCTTTGCTTGTCTCACCTTTATTTTCTCAAGCATTGCCACATTCCAAAAAAAAAAAAAAAAAAATGATCCCCATCCTAAATCCGAGCCACCACACAAATCCCAACACTCATCCCTTCCCTGCGTGTTTTCTTTGCCTATCGCCTTCCTTACTCACATCTGACCACTCAGCCTTATCTTCACCCGCAACCGGAGTACTAGATATCAGTCACATTTCAAGGAATGGTAGTATCGTACTTGAATTTGTGAAGAGTCCCTTAATATGATTCCCACATGTAAGTCTCACATCGGTTGTAGAGATGAGAAATATGCACCTTATAAAGCCTAAGGGCTACTCCTCCTATTACCAATTGGTTTTAGGATGGAACCCCTTGGGCCTATGAGGTGGGCTTTCTCTCTACCACTTATGGGTGTGGCCCGGGCCCATCTCTAGTTTCACATAATTGCTCGACACAAATCTAGTCATGGCTATTGCGGTCTTGCGGACATAAATTTTTTTGGAATATTTTTTTAATACAAATAAAGCTTAGTAAAAATAAAACAATATGTACCTTATATTATTTTTTAATCAAAACTAACTACCTATTAAACATACCATGATAATAAGAAAATTACTACCTTAAGTAACTTTTGACCGAAAAATGGAATAACCAGTTTAATAGAGCATATTTCAACCAAGGGTAATATTTTTCTACACTTTGCCCTTGTATTTCATGATCTTCATCACATAATACCTCCATTAATCTAACATTCACTGTTATTTTCTTCTTTCCAGTGCAATTGTTCACCATCCTTTCTTCCTCTTTCCAGCTCTCTTTTCATCACCAAGGTGATTTTCCCCTTACCAACAACAATACATTAGCACTCCTTTCTCTCCCATCTTGCCAAGCTATACACACTAGTACACAATCTCCCCACGAGAGCCACGTTAGACATTGCGTAACCATAGAAACTCAAACCGCCTAACACCTTTGACCAATAAAGCTTTCTCAAAGCAACCCCATGTATTATTTTGCTCCCTCGCTTATTATCCCATCTATTTAAGCAACCACTTTACAAGGCTTTAAATACAGCCACTGCATAGATTTTAATACGCAGTTGCCACCTAAATCACGAAACCAAAACATTCAATGTCGAGTGTCGACACATTGTTTTGCCTAAGTTTCTCTTCAATAACCGTGCACATCACCTTCTTCAACCTACCCAGCACAATCAGTAAGCCTAGATAATTCTCTATATCCACCATCCTTGGTTGCCCACCAAGAATACTTATAATAGGATTTATATTTTGTAGCTAGTACCCTTTCACATTGAACTATTCAAAATGTGGCCAACTAACCAAAATAAGCTATACAATTTAAACACTCTATGTCCATTCTTTAATCTGTTTCTTTTTCTAGTTATAGTATGGATCATGAGGTACATTTGCTATAAGAATATAACTAAAATCTGACAGCTCCTGGCACAAGATGAAATTTGCTTATAGCTTGTCAAAAACTAAACTGCATTTCCAGTGAAGAATGAACTCATTGTGTCATATTTTTTGTTTTTTTTGGTCAAAAAGGCACTAGGCCATTACAACGGGGGGAGGGTGGTTTTGAACCTGAGACCTACCGGTACTGAGCTCAGTCCTAAGTCCTAAGTCCTAACCACGAAGCTATGACATCCTCGGTTATATCATCGATCAATTTGAGAGGAGGGATTTTTATCATTTCCGTCTCAAATATACTATTAAGTATATATCTTCAAGAGTTGAAGATAAAAACTCACAAATTCACTGCCAAACCGGCTACACCACTGAAATTAATATACCGATTGAAAGCAAAAGTCAAGCTTCTAAAGGTGTACGAGATACACCTATGGATGTTGTGAAAAGTAGAAGTTGGATGTAGCTGGAAGTAAATTGGACCATGCCCACCATGGGTACTAAGAAAGGAAGATAAAAAAAGGCATCTAAAAAAAATACGGAACCTACATCAAACCTGAGGGCAAGGTAAAGATTTTATTTTTTTTTGGGTTGAGGCCGTTCTATGCTATCAAAAAATAAGGAAGAAAAAAGAAAAAGAAAAAAAAAAAAAAAGATGCCAACTTGACATCACTTGCATTATATTGTAGAGCCAGTCAGCCAGGAATATGCGAAACCACATAGAATACGTGATGGAGTACTTGGAAGTTCCAAAATACTGATCTGTAATCAGCTCATGATATTGTGCAATTTACTTTATTATAGAATACTAGAAAGTGGGCCAAGATATCCAAATTCCAAACCACAAAAAAGTGCCCTTTCAACCTCAAACAACACATTTCAAACATAACATCACCTAGATGAATTAGAACACTAACAGTAATTATGATTGTACTCATCAATGCAACACAAAAGGACCACAATTCACTTAAAATGGCCAATGTAGATTGAGGGTAGACTAACCAGAACGACGTGTAACATCAACCGAAGGTGGTGATTCTGCCCTTGCTTCACCATTAACATCATGACGATGCGAATTTAAGTTCTCACCACCATTTGGTTGTTTTTCAATTGTATCCGGTATCAGAATGTCATTTAATTCCATTGTATCATCCAAAACTTGAGTTTGAGCAGCAGCTAACCCGTCACTCTCGCACTCAGTCTCACTATCGGATACAACAAGCAGCTGAGTGTCACAGGAAAAATCATCAAACTCGTCCATTACTTGAGTTTCACCAGCAAGATCCATTATTTGTGTTTCCTCATAAAAATCAACACGCTGAGTATTTTCATTATTGTAATCAATAACATCATCGTCATCACCATAATCCACTACTTGGGTATCAAAAAAGTCGTCTTTTTGAATTGCATCATCCACAGGAGTGTTATCACTAAACAATTTACCATCCTTGCATTCCCCTGATAAATTCGGAAGAAATCATAAACTTTCATTAGCAACCAATTTCATCTAAATAAAATCAAATCGGGCTAACAGTAAAAATTATTCAATAAGATAAAAATTTACGCCAAACAGAAATTAAAGACTACTAAACAGCGGAAAAAAAACACACTTTAACCTTCTAAGATATCGCCAAACAGAAATTTGCACAACTTATCATCTAACTTTAAAATAATTAGCGCAAACAAACCCCCTTAAATCATTCCAAAAATAGAAAGATAAACAAATGATTAAAAAAATGCATTACACATTTAACCTTCTAAGATATCGCGGGTTTCCATTGTTTCCAAATTTTTCATTATCGGGCTTAAAAGAATGGAAAATCGGAACTTTGATCAAAGAACTACACAGATTTCATAGTACGAACACGAAAATCAACATTCCAGACAAATCGAGACCGTCTTGCGTATCATTTATCTATTTAATTAGCACAAATTCTTAAATGAGACGGTTTCTCTCACATGAAAGATGATATCACTAGTGACCAACTACATGAAACTGTAAACAATCGTTCACAAAACTTGCGCGTAATGATAAAGTGCATAACTTGGAAGAATTAAATAAAAAAAGAAAAAAAAAAAAGAAAAAAAGTGAGGAGATTTACCAGAAGAAGAAGGGGAATCACAAGGGTTAACAGCAACTCTATGGGTACTAAGCGACCGCATGTTGGTTAAACAAATTAGGGGGAAAAAAAGTAAAGTTTGATTAAAATTAGGGTTTCAAAAATCCAGAAAATGCATTGAAAAAGGGGGGGAATTACAGAGATGTGACAGAAATTGGAGGGTGAATCAGAGAGTGAGTGGAGAACTGGGGGGGAAAGCTTGGACGCTTGTGTGTGTGCTCGGCGGTTAAACGGGTTTGAGTAGTCTTATGCCCGTGTAAATTGTACCGTATGTTGTTTATAAAGTTTAAGTAAAAACGTATGAATAATGAAGTCATTGTACAATACTTTTAATAAATGATAATTTTCAAACTCTCTTTAGTTGTGACTCTTAAAATAGTCACATAAAGTTGACGGTTTTATACTAAAGCAAATAAAATTGTATACTAACCAAATAAGACTGTTTTATAGTAAAGAAAATGAAACGATTTTATACTAAACCAGATAATTAAGTTACTTACGATTTGTTGTTACATAACGACATCAATTCACTACTACTCCGTATATGTTAAACAACATGTCTGTGCTAAGTAGAAACGTGAATAATAACTGAATTTTATAAGAAATTTTTAAAAGGTGTTTTTTAAAACGATCAATATGAATTAATGTCATTGAAGATCATCTAAAAAAAGAAATTATATGACAAAAAACAATAAGTTATCGAGTAAGTTTTAAACCTCTGCAATTCGCCTTAAAATGTCAATTTACAAATTGCACGAGTAATAAATTTGATAGCAATATGCACAGGTAAGATTTAAATCCGTGCAATTTGTACAGGTATGTTTGATGTGTCGTATTTGTATATATGCTTTATGCCTCCGTGTCACTAGCGATTTATGTTTCATTTGGCGCTTTTATTAGCTTTATACTGTCCTTTTCCTCCGCGTTTCTCTGGTTCGCTTGTTGGCTTTGTTTTGTAGGACATCACCTTATTTTGGAGGATGGGCGCAAGCCAGGATGATGCTATGAATTCCCGGGATCGCTATGTGACGTGTTGAGTTGATTTCTACTAGTCGAGGTTGAGCACGAGCCAATAAATGACATTTTGAAGTCATCCCGGGACCTAGGGACGAAGTAAGAAGCTTAAATCCTCACTCTAGACCACGCCCCTAGCCTTAGGGACGAGCCATGTATGCCTTGTCCCTAGCCATAGGGACGACATTGGAAGAAGTTGGAGCAAGAACAAAACAAGTGAAAATTGGGCCGTACACATCGCGAGCTTGTCCCGGATGCCAGGGAGATTGTCCCGGTCGGGACCACTATCCCGGACCCTAGGGACAAGTTTAGACTCTTCGACTACTTGATTTTGCTAGTGTATTTCACTTGGGGATGATCATATTTTTCGCCTATGCTTTTTCATACTTACAAAAATAGACTTAGACAAAACCAAATTACATTGCTATTGGATTTTGCTCTTTGATTTTGGTGGTAATTTCAATTCCCCACTCAAGAATCATTCTTTGAATTCATCTTTATTATCTTTGTTCTAGTCATCATTCCACTTCTAGTTTTGATCATTGTTGGTATATTATTTCTTCTCCTCTTAATTTCAATTTCTATTTTATATTGTTTGTGATCATGAATTTTTATTTTTGCAGAGTGTTATTTGTTGTTTTTATCATGAGTGAGTAGTTCCTTTCTCTAGGGAAAAAGGTGAATCATGGGATTGTATTCTGGTTGTTGTTAATGTATGTATGTTTGAGTTTGGTTTTCATGCTTGTTTCGATTGTCTTGCTATGAGTGTTGTTTGTTGATCACCGGCCATGTTTGACAAGCTTTCTGCATCCTTGAACTTAAGATCGAAAGCCTAGTTCAGGAAGAGGCATTAGGCAATTCAACAGGAACCTTGTTAATAAGTTGTGAGAGCCCGCTAGCGAAACCCGAGGGAGACTTAAGACCGAGAGGACGAGTCACCGCCTTAACAAGCAAAATTCCAACTCATTCCGTTAATCAACCCATAACCGAGCATGCCCATGACGAACCCGAATCCCTAAACCTTTTTCCCATAGTTAAAACCCGTTTACTTCTCGTTCTAGCCATAGAAACCAACCAAACCTCGAACCGACTAGTCTAGAATCACCCCATAGGTAACCTACAATTGCAACCATCTCCCAGTGGAATTCGACCCCGACTTACCCTATCTACCTTTAGAGTTTGTCAGGTATTTTTGATTGAGCTATACGACTAAATCTTATCAAATTTTGGCGCCGTTACCGGGGAGACGGCTTTGTTTTTTGTTAGTTACTTGATTCTAGATTTTTACTCTTGTCTCAGGGAACCTCAGTTCCTTGAGGCCGCTTCTCATAGTTTCTTTTAGTCTTTGTTTTATGCCCAGGAAGTCGCGTACGTCTCAAGCAAATAAGGACATTTCCTTTGATCCCGAACCGGAGCGTTGATCAGTGCTATTTATATACGTTATATGCCCTCGGTTCAGTCGCATTTAGCTTGCATTTATTCGTATTCATTGTGATTCTATGAGCTATTCGTTATATTTCTCGATACTGCTGCCTTTCATTTACATTTTGCAGGTTTTGGTGGTTTTGAGCCAAAACCCGAGACAATTGGAGCGAATACGAGATTTGAGACGACCGGACCAAGCTCGAGCTCGCGCAGAAGCTCGGGATACAAAACAAGGACCAAAAGACAAGAAGCTATGAGGAGAATAATGGCCCAAGAAGTGAGTTTGGGCCCAAGATGAAGAAGAAGAGCGTTGGCCCAGCTGAGCCTGGCCGGCCGGTCTGGTGGACCGGCAGCCGGCCGGCCGGCCTTGGTGCTCTACTCGTCGGATTTTATTTTAATTCATGTTTAATTATTTTGGAAACTTATATATAAGCCTTAGGACGTGAAGTTGAGGGGCATCTTAGTTTTATGCTTAATTTTACATTGTTCTTTTAGGTTTTAGTTACTGCTTAGTTTATTTTCTCCCTTTTACATACATTCAAAACTCCAGTTTTATTTAGTTAGTTTCAAGATTGATTTCCTGTGTAATCGTCGGTACTCCGTAAAACTCCAGGTTTATTTCAATTACTTTTATTCATTCAATTGCTATGTCTTATTATTATTATTGTTATTGTTTTGCCCTAATTATGAGTAGCTAATTCTTTATTAGGGTTTGAGGGGAATTTGTGCCCTTGATTCAGGAACATGTTTTTAGATTAAACTGGTTGAATAAATTGTGCAATTGAATTTCTTTCTACGCGTTTTATGCCAATTGAATTAGGATTATTTCGCCTGATCAACGATTTGTCTGAGTTTAATTGAACCTGAGTAAGTTTTAATTTAAGATCGAAAGCCGAGTTAAAACTAGACTTACGCGAGATTGATAAGTTGAATTTAGTAAGTTGCGAGAGCCCGCTAAATTTGCTTAAGGTTAATATTGACTCGAGAGAGCGTATTCCAAACCTAATCATTTGCACAGTTTATCGCTTCCTTCTTATGAACTTGAGTTCCTGAATCATTGTCATAATGAACCCGAAGCCCTAATCCTTCTCTTTATTGATTTCTACTTATTTTTACCTTTTGCTTTAGCTTATAGTTCAACCAAACCCCTTTTGACACCCTAGAGTTAGACCTGTTTTACTCCGACTTTAGCTTATAACTGCGCTGTTTCTCTGTGGATACGATCCTGCTTACCGCTAGCTTCTGTTAGTTGTTTGATTAGGTTTATTTTGATTAAGGCGTGACGATTTAGCCTTGTCAAGCGTACATTTATTAGGCGAAAGAACTTGCTAAAGGACCTTGAAGCTCAATCTACCGAGGAAGCTCACGTTGAACCCGATCCTAAACCTTACACAATGGTGAAGCTTTCCGATCACTCTAAGCCTATCGCGGCTCAAATTCCTACCGGCAATGCTATGACGGAGATTGCGGCCAATGATTTTGAGATCAAGCCGACCTTTCTAAGCTTGATCGAGCGTAGTCAATTTGGGGGAAGTCTTAGTGAGGATCCTAACCTCCATATTCAAAACTTTTGCGACTACTGCTCCACGATTAAGCAAACCAGAGTCACACAAGATCAAATTCGAGAGATGCTATTCTCGTTTTCACTCCGGGATAAGGCAAAGTTGTGGTTGAATTCATTGAACCGCGTTGCTCTAGGGGCTATCGATTGGAATGCTCTTGCATTGACTTTCTATTAAAAATACTTCCCACCTGAAAAGAAGGCCATGCTAAGGAGTCAAATTACGAAACTTCCGACAACGAGGAGATGAGTCTCTTTTTGAGGCGTGGGAGAAATACAAAGAATTACAACGTCAATGCCTGCATCAAGGTCTAGATAAGTGGTTTATCGTCATGCAATTCTACAATGGGTTGTATAGTGAATCTCGCCAAGTACTAGTCTCCGCTGCTAATGGACGGTTTGATAATATTGATGTCGAAGTTGCTCTTGACACTATCAAGTCCATGGCTATACACAATGCTCAATACGGGAATCCTAGGAGTGCGCCACTGAAATCCGGTAAGCACGATGTCGATGCTATGACTATGCTTACAGTGCAGCTACGATGAACCAAAAGATTGATCAACTCCAAGCGGGTAACTTCTCACAAGCTCGAGGACATACGGTCGCCGCTATGCATTCTTCATTTGACCCGCCATATGATTCGTGTGGGATGACCGGACATACTTCCATGGAATGTCGAGGTACTCAAGTTCGTGTTAATGCTTTTCAATCATACCCTCAAAACAACTCCTACTCCAATTTTTATAATGAAGGCTACAAGAACCATCTGAATCTCTCATATAAAAGCACCAATGTTCTAAATCCACCACAAAACAACCCTCCACAAAATTTTGTTCCATACAATAATCCACCGAACTTTAATCGCCCGTCTTTTCAAGCACAAGTTGCTCCTCCACCACCCATAGATCCTATGGCCAAGATGAGAGTCATGATGCTCCAAATACAAAAGAATCAGGAGACGATGATAGCTAAGTTGGAGAAAGAAGCTCAAGCAAAGGATGCCACCATCCAATCACTTATTGCTCATAACAAGATGATCGATTCTCAACTAGCTCAGTTGGCGTCTTCGAGCCAATCCCGACCGCCCGGAGCACTCCCGTCTCAACCAAGGCCGCCTCATAAGTCCGTAAACGCCATTAATATTCGGAGCGGTACTCGATATGACGCACCATTGATGCCTAATATCGACCCACCTCCCGCGAAGGTGGTTAGTGAGCGAGGTAGAACCTAACTTGGCTTCTAATGATTTATCTGTTTAGAATGATGATGTTTCAGGGGCTAAGGGCAAGGAGAAGGCTAAGAAGTGTGGTGCGCAAGCGGAGCAAGCTAAAGACAAGCCGGTGGTGTGGATACCTGTATCCGCACCTCCCACCAAAAACCCAGTGATGTATCCATGGACTTTTACATGCATGCTTTTACGTTGACTTAAACGGTACTAACTGTGTCGAGTTCGAGTTGAGTCGTTTTAAAATGCAAAATGAGGTCACTAGTGTCATCACGCTTAATAAATGTCTTTTGGTTCACTTAGAGTCTAGCTTGTCTCGAGTCTAGATCCAAATCGGCATGCGCGCACCCTTTTTACAATACACAATGCAATTGGCCCTTTTACATTAATAAGACCCAATTCAACTCTCCTAAATTCCTAAATTTAGGCCCGGTAGCTAAAACCGCTATTTAGCATCCACAAACACAAAATACGGCCTCGCGGGCCTTCTCATTACAAAATATACAAGAAAATGCACCCAACTTATAGTTTCGGGTCCCGGGCCCAAACCGGGCCCAAACGCATTCTTGGCCCGCTTCCCAAGGCCCAAGAATTCACCCACAAAGCCTTTAGACTGATTATACTCAGCCTTCTTGAGGCTAAAGCAAAGGATATTGCCGAATATTTTCTAAGATACGTCAAACCGGATTAAGAAAATACGAAGATAGGAAACTTTGCCCGTCTGCCAAACCGCATGAAGCCATGCGATTCCCTTTCCAAATCGCCTTAGGTCTTGCGATTTACCTTCCAAATCGCATGATCTCTTGCGATTCCCTCAGCTGGCGAAATCTCCTGTTTTCCTAATTCTCTACGGCAATTCTACTATAAATACACCCCTTCGCACGACCCTAATTCAGAAGTTTTCCACACAAGGAAAACACAACTTCTCAAGCATGGTTTCACACCATTAAGCACCCACACATGGGTTTTACACACACACACACACAAATACATCCACAAAAGCCTCACGCACACACACTTGAATTTTTCACACATCTCGTGTTGAATTCTCCCATTTAGAAGCAAAGTGCTGCCGGATTTCTAGCTTGAGACAGGTAGTTCTTAATCCTGACTTGGATTAAGGTTCTTTCTTTACTTCTTTAGACTAACAAAGGGTCTACATTCTAGTACCCACCCGACTTTGGTACGCAAGTCTGCTTTACATAAGGCGGCCATGCACCTCGAATACACACCCTATTCGTAACACCTTTCCAAAGTCGTATAAGCAACTGACCCCCTCTAAAATAAACCAATAAATGGACTTTATTTTAAGTTTATGCACTAACAAATCCTCATCTTGCATTAAATCAACTTAATAATGAATTCGACACTAGCATAACTGTTTTCGTTAACAAGTTTAAGCATGCTTAACTGAGGGTTTTAAACAATCTTTTGCATATGCATTCATACATCTTTTACAACTTAAATCGCACTTGTACGTAGCGAATTACTTAAGCTCACACATCTTTTGCATTGTTCTCAAGTCAGTAGAGGCTATTTTTAAATAGGCTTTTCCAAAAGGTTTTTCATAAAACATTAATTGAATCATTCTTTAGAAAAGTACCCTCACCCGAATCCGAATCTGGTTTCACGATAACTTTAGACGGATAGGTGTCGACGTGCCTTGAAATCCAAGACGTGTCTTAGAGCTAAAGACACGAAGGCGGGTTCTAAATTTCCCTCATAATTTAGTGGCGACTCCAAAGTAGTTTTAAAAGGTTTTTCCAACTTAATCTTTTTCAATTTTTAACGCCCTTAAGCAAGACGTCGAGTGGTTCCCTTAAACCCCGGTACCCACAATTAGCGACTCCGCTGGGGAAAGTTTTATTTTTAAAATTAAAACTAGCATACTCTTTTAAAAATAAAAGGTGAGACTCGAAAACTTTAGTACAATCCTTATATGTGAGCTAAGCATATTCATTAGAGTCGAATCCTGTGGATTCAAAAGCAAAAACAACATCGAGAGGTAGTTCCAAACGCATGCGTCGTCCATTCGATGAAGCACGTTCTGGACTAACTTTACTCTCACCCCTCCACGGCTTGCCGTAGTGAACTAGTTTGACCGCCCCAAGGCTTCCTTCGTACCCCATACGTTTTAACGTGAGGGCGGAGGGCTCAAAGCACCTGCCAAAGCGTACTCAAATTAGTTGGAGGCGTACGAGACTGACCAAACGGCCAAGAGTCATACGTACAAATACGAGGCTATACACTATAGCCTTTTTCCGAAATTCATGTGCATTGCATATCTTCGAAAAATCGCTCAAAAATTTTCAAGATATAAATGAACCTAACAGACTAACAAGCTAACATGTTTTTCGAACAAACCTCTCGCGGATTTTTAAAATAAACATTTTTCAAAATTCCTTTTGCAAAACAAGCAAAAACTTGAGCAAGGTACAAAACCCGAGCTCGTGGATTTCTCTCGTGGATTTTGAAATAAACATTTTTCAAAATTTCCCTTTTACAAAACAAGTAAAAATCCGAGCAAGGTTCAAAACCCGAGCTCGTGGGCTTTTCTTCTTGGGTCACACGACCCAATCCTGTTTTCAACATCCTCGACTCGATTTGCAAACCGCTCTCGAGTCGAACCCTTTTTCACACATCCAAACTCGAGCCTTTAACGACACACTGTTAACATGGGCTCGACGGATACAGAATAAAAACATTTTAACATCGAGACGAAATGTGCGCACGCATTTCCCGTCTCAAAAAGCATCCTAGCAAAATGCTTCTTTTTCCAAATCATCCAAACAAAACCCTTTTGACAAGGTAGCACCGCCCTCGCATTTTTGAAATAAACTCCTTTCAAAAAAATTTAGCATCTACAAAAACACCGCTTTTGCATTTTTAAAATTAATCGCTTTTCAAAACTTTCCTTTTACAAAGCAAGCGAAATCCGAGCATGGCCTAGCCAAGCTCGTGGATTTACTCGTTGGATCACCCAATCCAACCTTTCTTCACAAAAAGTGAGGACACACAAACCCGTCCTCACCTATTTTTAACATCCTCGACTCGACTAGCTTGACGTCATCTTGAGTCAACTCCTCTTCTTCACCCAAAGCCAAGCTCTTAACAACACGTTATCACGAGCTTCATGGATGCAAAGCAAAATCACTTTAACATCGAGGCAAAATGCGCGCACACGCGTTATCACCTCAAAATCTTTTCAAAAACTCATCCTTTTTTTACAAAAGCATAGCAACAACGATTTTCGTCGATTTTTGAAGTAGAACACTTTCCGAAAATCTCACGTCGAACCCAATAGCCTTGCACTATTTCGGTTTGACCCCTAAGCCTCCCTTTCAACTGTCCGGGAATAATCGCTACATTCCCTAGGCATTTGAAAACCTAAATGGATTAAATAATCCACGGTTATCCTAACCCATTTACCGCATGCTTTTGCACAAAGCACAACTTAAGAATTACAACACATTCTTGGTGGGCCTTTCGAAGCAAACCTGCGGCCCACGGCTTTTTCAAGCTTTTCAAAACAAACACTTCTTTTTCAAAACTCGTTAGGCCAAACGACTCACTGTCAAGCCGCCCCAATAAGTAGCATTCTTCACAAAGCTCAAGAATGGCTAAGCCCAATCTTGTGGAGTTAAGCATTGGATTGAATGGCCCACAACCATCTCAACTCAATTCTCCTTTGACAAAATTCATGTGGGCGTACAAACTCGTCCTCATCGCATTTTGACATCTTCGACTCAACTAGCACATCGCTATTTCGAGTCATTCACCGCAATCCAACAATAAGCTCACAACAACACAACGTTAACACGAGCCTATTGGATTTGGTCACAAAACATCATTCACATCGAGCATGAAACGTTTTAAAACATTTCTAGCTCGAAATCCTTCCTAAACATCTTTGTCAACACACTACAAACGATTTTCACGGCATTCTCACCACATTTTGAAATAACATTTTCCAAAAGCTTTTCTCCAAACCAATTGATCCATACTCATATTGGTTTAACTCAAACAAACACTCTTTTTCAAAAAGTCCAAGAATGATCACTACATTATCCTTGCGACTTTGAGAGATAAATGGGCAACATGGCTCGTAGTCATCATAGCCCATTTATCGCAAAACTCACTCCAAACCCGGGAACATGCAAACTCAATCCCGTGAGCTTTCGTGGTTGAACCAAGCGACCTGAAGTCACTTCGATTCAACTCCTCCTTAAGCAAATGCATAAAAACAAGCATAACTATTTCCATCGCATTTTCAAGCATCCTAGATTTTGGGTAGCCTACCCCTATTTCAAATCGACTTCTGTTTTCCGTTGCAATCCAATAATAAGCCCACAAGGACGCACCGTTAAGACGGGCTTATCGGATTCAATCGCAAAACATCTTTCACATCGAGCCGAAATGTGTCAACGCATTATAGCTCAAAAAGCCCTCTCGCTTTTTACCAAAAACAAGCAAGCATTTTCAAAGACAAAATCGAGTCAAAGTATGCGTTAATCGAGTCTCGACACTAAGGGCATGCATCAACGTGCACCCACGACACGCGCGTCACAAAGCAACCGACAAGGCGTCCACTCAAGCACCACCGACGATCTCGCGGATCTCATCAAGCAACTCGAGTCTTTTCAATATGGGTCGAGTTTTTAAGTATCGAGTCAATCTCCGTCAGTCTAGAACAATCGAGTCTTCGACGTACGACATTTTAACAATTTGATTAAAGAACAAGTTTGCCTACAATACAGCTTCCTTTTACTCACATTTCCTATACAAAAACATTTTGCACCAACATACATTGCATCCTAGGAGTAACTATCCGAAGGAGGTCTAGGCCGGGTACAAAGGTCCAAGACAACATCAACACAAGCCACAAAAACAAGAAGACTTTCGACGACTAAACACATAAGGTCCGGTAGTCAGCTTGTCGTATACTACTCCGCTGCTTTTGGAGGAGGATCCATTATTTTGGAGCTCCACAGTGATCATGAATTTGATCGCGATCAAAAGTACGAGTATTCCTGGATCACCCTCCGCATACTCGATCGCGTGCCTAATAAGCAAACGACCTTGTCAAAGGAGTCCGGCGTGATAGACATACGATCACATGCAACCTTCCCACCACAAGGTCTAGCAAAGTCGAAACTCAAGCCCAAGCCACAAAGGGCGTGACATATTCTCAAACACAAACGAGAAAACAAAAGCAAGGAAAAAGCAAAAGCAAGCCAAAAAAAAAAAAAAAAAAAAAGAAGGGTAAAGACAAAAAAAAAAAAAGCAAAGCAAAAGGCAAAAATAAAGTCTCAAAGCTTTTAAGCAAGGGACAAAACAAAATGCAAAAAAAAGTCCAAAAGCCCTCTAGTAAGTGGCTAAACAAGCAAAATGTAAGAAGCATCAAAGCCCACAAACAAGTGGCCAAGTCTTTGAACTTCCAAATCGAAGACTCAACAGAAGCAACAAACAAGCGGCCAAGATCAACTAAGGAGAACCTACCCTTAGGATGCAATGTATCGAGGTCAAACACATAAACACACTTCATGGACCGGTGAGTCCTTAAACACGCACCCTTCTACAAAACACACCTCGCGGATCGGCAGGTCCTTAAACATGCATCTTTTACAAATACATTCTATGGGCCGGCATGCCCTTAAACGTGCACCTTTACATAAACACACTTCATGGACCGGCGGGTCCTTAAACACGCATCTTTCTACAAAACACACCTCGCGGACCGGCAGGTCCTTAAACGTGCACATTTTACAAACACATTCTATGGGCCGGCATGCCCTTAAACGTGCACCTTTACACTCTCTTTACAAAAGAAAAAACACTTCACGGACCGACATGTCCCTAAACGTGCACCTTCTTACAAAAACAAACACACTTGGCGGACCGCATGTCCTTAAACATGCGCATTCGAACTACGCTAGGTTTGATTCCACAAACGTGGATACGTAGGCCGCTCACCCGAGCTCAACCAAGCCTCTATAAAATCTCACAAAATATTCCTATGTCTAAAGCTTCCCCAAAGCCAAGGACGTCCTCACATCAAAATCCACAAAAATCAAAGGCAAACTATTTCTTTATCGAGGCGTTAAAACGACTACGTCGAGACAAAGTTGTGCTAGACCTAGGAGTAGTACTCTGCTTTTCGTCTAACATTGTTTTGCAGCTGCAGGAACAACAACGTATCATCGAAGACGCTCATTCGCGGCCAAGCCGGGGGCTTTATCAACGCACGTGTCACGGTCACTTACATCCCTATCATTGTCGAGTCTCGAGTCACGCATATGATTCACCTTCGTCTTTGAAACACTTCAAACACTCGTTTTCTTAACAAGATTTTGACTCATTTTCAAAGCTTTTCAGTTTTCAAAACTTCTAAAGCATCCGCACATGCACGAGAAAGCACGTCCTCCAAACATCTTGCCCACATTCAAAAAAAAGCATCTTTCAAAATCAACTCAACGCTCGAGTTAATGCACCACAAGAAGCATTTTTCAAAGATTAACTCAACATCGAGTTATGCACTTTGAAAAGAATTCGTCAAAATTTAACTCAATGCCCGAATTATTGCATTTTGGACAAAATCACGCTCTTTGAAACATCTTTTTCTCCTCGCACATTTCTTTTTGCAAAACTGCTTTCTCCATTTCCAAAAAGCACGAGAGCCATTTTTAAAAACCATATTTTCTCGAGTACTAACTACGCAGGTACGAGGCGGTAGACGAAGCGAACACCAAGTACGACACAAGCGAGCATTCACAATGCTCAAAATGCAGTCAAGCACATGGAGTACGTCCGACGACACTGGATATACTCTACCCCAAAATGTCTAACCACACAAAACGCACTCTATCCATCGACATTGGATACAGCTTATCCAACAACACTAGATACACCACACTCTACGGAACTAGTTACACCTAATCCAACAGTTCTAGACACAATCTATCCGAAGACATTGGATACACCTTATCTGACGGTACTAGATACACTGTACCCAAGCAAAACAACAAATGAACAACCATCGTTCACCCTTTACAACAACAACCATTCACGGTGGAAATAACCCATCTCTTTGCACCAAACCTCAAGACTGAGGGCTTATCTACGATTTTCCAATATCTACAGATAGCACATGCACCTCCTTAGACTCTAGGAAGCACCGATACCTCTAAAATATGCCGTACCCGTGTCCGATACATATCTGTGGAACCCGGGAACCGCGTCGAGGGACCCAACTCGGCGTCTTGCTTAAGGGCGGATTTTAAAGTTAAAAAGATTAAGTTGGAAAAAAACTTTAAGAACTGTTATGGAGTCGCCACCTAATTATCGCGGAAATTAGGAACCTGCTACCATGTTCTAAGTTAAAAACATGTCCTAGATTTTGGAGCACGCCGACACCCCTAGATCTAAGGCTTGTGAAACCAGATTGGATTCGGGGTGAGGGTACTTTAAAAAAAGAGTTAATTCAAATAATGATTTATGAAATCCTTTTAGAAAAGCCTATGTAAAAATAGCCTCTGCTGACCTAGAACAATCCTTGTAAGATGATAATTGAGCTAATGTTATCGCTACGTACAAGTGCGATAAGTTTGTAAAAGAATGCAGATGCAGATGCAAAAAGATTGATTAAAACCCTCAGTTTAGCATGTTTAACTTGTTAACGAAAGCAGTTGATTAAAGGTCGAATTCATTGTTTAAGTTGATTTTAATGCAAAATAAGAAGGTGCAAGATGCATGCAAATAAAATAAAGTTCAATTGTCCATTGGTTTATTTTATAAGGTCGGTTGCTTATGCGACTTTGGCGTGTCATCGGATATGGAGTGTACCCGAAGTAAATAGAACACTTGGAGTGCAAGCGTATTTGGGTGCCAAAGGGGAGGGGGTGGGGGCGCTAAATTGTAGACCCCTTTGTTAGTCCATAGAAAATAAGAAAAAGCTTTGATCCAAGTGGATCGGTACCTACCTTGTCCTGGCGCTTCAGATCTGGGCAGAGCTTCGATTCTTGAATTTAAAAGGAGGATGAATCCAACACGGGATGGTGTGTTGAACTCAAGGATTTGAGTGCGTGAGGCTTTTGTGAGTGTTTTGTGGTGTATGATGTGAAAGCTGGTTGTAAGTTGTGAAGAAAAGATGTATTGTGGTTATCAATTCTGTTGAAAAGATGTATTCTGGTTGTGAAATTGTCTTTCGAGGTCAGGTATAGGGGTGTATATATACTAAAAACCTCGGAGAAATTAGGAAACCCGGGGATAAAAGCAAGCCAGGAAACCGCATAGGCTTATGCGGTTGCCAGGGCAAACCGCATAGGCTTATGCGGTTGCCCATCCAAACCGCATAAGCTTATGCGGTTTGAAGGTGTGGTTTTTAGTGTAGTTTCCTAGTTCCGGTTTGATAAAATCTTAGAAAGATTACGGGATAATCCTTGCTTGCTCGTCAAGAAAACCCCTAGGATATTTCTAAGATATTTGTGGTGTTCAGGGCTTTGGAGTGCGGGCCAAAGGCTGGGCTTGGGCTCGGTTTTGGGCCCGTGACCCGGAAAAATGAAAAGGGTGTATTTGCATGGTTTTTGTGAAATAAGGTGAGACGTGAGGTTGTATTTTGTGTAAGAGGAGGCTAAAGGGAAGATCTAGCCACCGGGCCTAAATTTAGGAATTTAGGAATGCTGAATTAGACCTTGTTAATGTAAAAGGGCTAATTGTAGTGCAAATGCGACGCTTATGCCAGATGAAGCAGGACAAGGACCTAGCTAGACTCCAAATGGACAAAATGAACGTTTATTTAAGTGTGATGTGAAGCGATCTAAATCATTTTAACATTTCAAACGACTCAAAATGAATTCGACATTAATTAGAACCGTTTAAGTCAACGTTAAAGCATGCGTAATAAAAGTCCGTGATACATCACAGGGTTTTGTGTGGGAGGGTACGGATATGGGTATCCACAGTATCGGATACCGATACTCCTCCGATACTTCCCGATACTCCTCCGAGTAGAACAAAAGACTTTGTACTTTTTCTAAATTTATTTTGCCTTTGTAAGACAAGTTATTTATCAGTTTGACGAATTTATGGTCTTTTAATTGGCCAAATTTATATGTTTGTTGTTAAGAGTTACAAAATCTTTTTTTTTTTCATATATATTTATTTTTATTTTGCCGTATCGCGTAGCCTAAAATTTTAGGCGTAGTATCGCGTGTTCGATCACGTATCCGTATCGGTGTCCGTATCGATGTCAGATCGGTGCTTCCTAGCTTAGACTAGGAAGCCACACATTCCTATCCATAAGCATTATGGTCGACTCTTGCACCATGAGTGCGATATACATCCCACACTTACAACAAGGACTGGGGGCTAGCACTCCAATTTAGGATCATACTCCTACACAAAGTACAACAAAATAGATGTCCTTCACAAACGTCCTAAAACTCTACAAACCGAAGCAAAAGCCCTACCTTGATAGGCCCGCAAACTAGACATCCTCAAACGAACGTCAGTTAACATCCACGTAGCGCCAATGGCCGAAATGCTCTTAAACGTGCAAAGACGACTTTTAACAAGACAGCTCGTGATCCACGCAGGATAACACCAAACAACCCTCAAAACAATAACACCCCGAAAGCAAAAGCGAGTCAAATTTACAATTCGACTTAGCTCAAGCACCCCGCGGGCTGGAATGCCCTTAAACGTGCAAATACCGAACTACGCTGGTCTGATTCCATACACCGTGGATACGTAGGCAGCTTTGCAAAAGGCACGACCGACACCCCACACAAAAACGTCATTTCATGCAAGGACGAAAGCAAAATTTTCAGTTTGACTTAGTTTTTACACTAAAACTCAGCCTAACTAAGGGGGGGAAAATTAAAAGCACAGTCATAATCTTGACTTTATTTTTACACTAAAAATGGTCCTACTACAAAGGTGCAATCGAACGCAAATCACATTTTGACTCAGTTTCATACCAAACTTAGTCAAACTCGAAGGGGTAATACAAAAACTTTTTCACTCAAGCAGCTGCATCACTAAGTTTGACCATCGTTACACATTCTGACTCGGTCAAACTGGTGGCTCAAACCCGTACACCCCTCAAGATCAACGAAAAATGGGGGAATTTTTCGCTCAATCGTTTTCACAAAACGAGACAACATGAGCAAACAACACATACATCCAAACCGGATATTATGCACGCGAGCAAGCGTTTAAACATAAGCACCGAAGCATAAGAGCACCTAGCACTCGAACATGAGTTCAAGCACCCGAGCATGGGTTCACGCATCAGGCACCAAAGCGTAGCACATCCAAGCACTCTAGCATGAGTTCAAAACATAATGCAAAAGCACTAGCACCGTCACAACCTAGCGCGACGCAAGAATGACGAAGATTTTGATGAAAACCCCACGAGAATCGATGTTTTAGAGTTAGAAAACCTTATGAGTTTCCTTTCTCGTTTGTTTTCAGCTACTTAAACCTCGGCTGGGCCTCGAAACCACATAGGTCAAAGCGGTTTTTCGTGCCTCTATTTTCACGTAATCTTCTTCGCTTTTAGGCCTATTCATGGATTCCTAATTCATGATTGGCCCAAAACGCATTTCTTCTTATGCACATGCGTTTAATGGTTAAGGCGTCACCTACAGTCCGCTGCAAGCACTAGCACATGCAATCGTGTCACGGTTAAGGCGTTGCCTAAAGCGCGTCACGTACGTGTATCGACATTCAATATACGGCAAAAATACAGGAGCATACGAGACACTCTTTCCTTTTCACGAAAAGTCTGTGATACATCACAGGGTTTTGTGTGGGAGGGTACGGATATGGGTATCCACAGAGCCCCCAGTTTGACTGAGCTCGGACTAGAGCGCTAGTCAAACTCCACGACCATATCCGGACCATTACAGTCTCGATCTGATCGGCGAGCGAAGCATGTGTCCATGGGTGAGGCGAGGACTTGAGCAGAGTGAGCGGGAGGGGCGTGCACATTTTAAGGACTTGGCGGTCCGTGCATGCTATAAGGGCCTGCCGGCCTGCTGAATGTCTTCGTCGTGCTTGTTGTACTGTCGTTGTTGGTGCCTTTGTATATGCTTGGTATCGTCGGATGCCTGGTGCTGCTGCTTGTAATGTCTTCGTATTGCATGTGTTGAAAGGGGCTAAAGTGCAGGGGTGCATGTGCTTGTAAGATGTTTGGGTATGCGTGAGGTGTATAATTGAGTAGGGGTGCTCATGTAGATGTAGGTCTCGTGAAAGAGCGTCCGTGTAATGCTTGAACTCGCCGAGGAGTGTCTATGTAGAGTGAAATGCTTGGAGTTAGGTGTATATTGCAGAGTGCTTGTGCTTGGGCTCGCCGAGGAGTGTCTATGTAGTCGTAGTTGCATATGATTGCCTTCCGTTGAGGAGAAAATGATGTAATGCTCGTGAAGAGCGTTAGGTATGCTTACATGCCGTACATTAAATGCTTAATATACGCGTATGGCGGACTGTAGGTGACCCCTTAACCCAAGCACGGGACGTACTTGGAGTTGTATTAGGGCCAAGATGAATTTGGAATTCAAAAGTAGGCGTAAAACGAGAAAAATCGAGGAAAAACCAGGGGACCAAACCGCATAACCTTATGTGGTTTGGGTGTTGAACCGCATAAGGCTATGCGGTTTCACCCTTTGGCTGAGAGTGCTATATAAAGCACGGAAATGTCGTGAGTGTGCCATTATACTCATTTACGGTTTCTTACTCTAAAATACACCAAGTTTCGATTTCTCAACCGTTTTTGCTTGTTTTCGTTGCGTTGCCTTGCTATGGAACCAGGTAATGCTCCATTTTAACTTGCTTTTACGTTATTTGTTGTTGTAATTAGCTAGTTTTGCCTTGAAATGTTGAAAAGACGGGTTTTGAATGAAAACTCGAGTTTTGCTTGAAATTTGCCGTTTGGATGCTTGAAATTGACGTCATTGTGTTGCATTATGCCATGTGAACGTGTATGTGTGAATTGATTGTGATTTGGAGCGTCTTTGTGTGAAAAACGTCCAAATTAGGTTTCCGACCCGAAAACGAACCCGGATTTTCCGACCCGGAATTTCAATTAAACTTCGGTGTAGGATGTCCATAGCGTGTATAGCATGCCTATAGCGTTAGTTTTGCGAAAATGCCGAGTTAAGGCTTTCAAATCGCCGTCTTAAGTCGTAGTTATACGGAGTAATTAAGGCGAATTGGGGGTTTTTGATCGGGATGACCAAAATACAATTGCTTGTAATGGGTTGTTGTTGGGGACTATTATGGCGCATAGAAACCATAAAGTTGTAATTTTGAGGTGTAGAGAACGGTTTTCGGCTTAATCGTGAATTAGGCCTAAAAATGCTCTGTAGGGCGTATAGTGCAATGTGTTAAGGGATGTATATGTATTATGTGTGTATTATTTGTGTGTATTTGTGTATGTGTATGCCAAGTTGTATGCTTGCATGTATTATAGCTGTATGTATTGGTTGTGTTTGGTTGCAGGAGAAGATTCTGGTCGTGTTACGAGATCAAGATCCTGAGGAGGAGGAGGCGGATGCGCTTGCTTTAGTTGACGAGATAGAGGCTGGGATGGATGTCGAGGAGGAGGCTGAGGAGGCTGCGCCTAGAGCGAGTAGCTCTAGGCCGCGAAAATCACGCGTGAACAGGGCCTTCGCCAAGGGTTGGGATGGCCATAACCTTCTACTTGCTCCGGAGAGACACGTTTCCTATCGAGCGACGATGGGTTGGCCGAAGGGATCGATGAGGACCTTCTCGGGCGTCTCATCCGTGATGTGTGCTTTTGAGGAGAAGCTTCCGCCGAGAGCGCAAGCTTGGGTGCTGCGTAGTGCTTTTGGCCCGTTGGTCGGCCATTGGAGAGAGATTGCAAGGAAGAAGCAGACGGCGAACCTGATGTTGATCAGGGCCTTCTTAGACAGTGCATCGGGACACCACGACGACGTTCCATATGCGGCTTTGAGGCGGCATTACCTTGTCTGAGTATGCGGTCATAACTGGCCGCTGCTCGGACCGTGACATGAGCCGAAGTTTGCGCCGTCCGTTATGGATGAGGTTGTGGATCGCTGCGATTAGCGGTGGTTTGGAGGTGATTTGTGAGGTGCTCCACCTTACATTTTCAAGACGAGCTACATCTTGGAGTACTTTGAGGAAGACCGAGCATGGCCCCTGGAAGGGAGCCGACGAGCGTAATGCTCGTATGTGGGTCGTGGTGGTTTGTCGCCGTACTTCGGCGATAAGGGTGAGCGGGCGTCGACGTCGGTCCTTATGCATCTCCTGGATTGGAGTGCAATTGGGACGTTTGACTGGGTGACGCCGTCTCTGGGTTTGTGCATTCATTTCTATATGGATGCCGTGAGACCGCGGGTCATGGATCGAGGGTCGAGAATGTCCTTAGTCTCGCCTGGATTCTTGATGGAGGTACGTGTTGATTTTGTTTTTGTTTTAGATGCATTGTTATTCGACTTTGTTGTCTTGTAATGTGTTTTTGTATGTGCAGTCGTGGATCTTCAGTCACTTTCCTTTTCTCACGCTTCGTGCACGCCGTGGATTTATTCCGGGTATATCCGGCGGTGCGTACTTGGGGTACGTGCAACCGTGCGGCTTTTGACTGGTCGTATGACGAGGTTCGGGTGCTTCTGAACCAGATGCAGGTTGATCAGGTTTGTGCTTGGACCATCTTAAATAGCGTGTACTTAAAATGATTGTATTTATGAGTGTTTGTTTTTGTTTTTGTAGTTCGTGCCGTTCCCGTGGGGCCAGTATGCGGGCATTCCTGAAGGCATCGGGGCGCGATTGCGATAGTCACGAGAGACCAGCGTCAGATTTGGCGACGCCGTATGGACCGGTTTGGTACCTTGGGGAGCGTTTGGTCTTTCAGGCGGTGGCGACCCGGTGGTGCTAGGGACCCGCCGAGGGTCTGTTTGGCGAGGGTTTCCGCCAGGATCGGATGGCGTTATGCGGGAAGGAGAGTCGGTGAGTCTTCTACGTCTGGGGAAGACTATGGCGGTTGCTTGATCTCGGCTTGCTTGTGGGCCGATTGAGGTATGCTTGCTTCGTTTGAGGGTGCGTAAGGTAATTTTTGCGAAAAATTTTCCTGACGTGTGCGTTTTGAACTTGTTTTGTAGGAATTTGATCCCGAGATGGCGGAGCAGCCTGGTGACTTTCCTACCACCGTTGAGTACGACGAGTCGGGTGTGCGTCGTACCTTCACTTTGCCGTCGTACTTGCCGGTGACCACTGACGCGGGCATGGATAGCTGGACGGGTAGGGTGAAGAAGGTATGTATCTTTGTCGTTGTATATGTGAGTGAGCCCCCAGTTTGATCGAGGTATGAAACATGGCGATGATCAAACTAGTGAGATGCGTGTTTTTGTGTTACCCCCTCGAGTTTGACTTAATTTGAGTGAAATTAAGGCAAAGTGGGGTTGACTGCTTTTGTTTTGAAATTTTCCCCCCGAAGTTTGACTTAATTTGAGTGAAATTAAGGCAAAATGGAGAGAATGTGCTTTGTTTTTTGAAATTTCCCCCTAAGTTTGGCTTAATTTGAGTGAGATTAAGGCAAAATGGAGAAAAATGTGAAATGTTTTTGTGTTGTGTATCACAGGTGGCTAAGGAGGCTCATAAGAAGCTATGGCGGATAGCCAACAGGTGGAGGGTGGCTTGGGCTGAGCAGTCGCTTTCGGTTGTGTCGAGCCGGGTGAGGCAGCGCGGTCAGCGAGTTCGCAGTATCGTCGTCGTCATCCTGAGTGAGTGAACTTGTGTAATAAAGATTGTATGAACCTTTGTTTACATATCGTTGTAGCTTGAACTTCGAACTTGATTATTGTAGTTGTGAACCTGTTCGGTAAGCTTGTTTGAAAAATGAAATGATTCCCGAGTGGGATGCATTGATGTTGATTTTAGATTGTGAAAATGCGTGTGCAAAAAGTTCATTTTAAATGCGAAATGAGCTTGCATGAATGTCGAAAATGTTTGTGTTGACTCGTGGTGTGAATCGTATATGCTAAAGTGAAGTGTAATGTTGCTGCATGGGGAACAACAAGAGAATGTCGTAGGGTAGTGTAGATTGTGGTGTTTTAGGAAAGACGAAATTAGGAAAGTGGCGAAAAAACCCGCCCCTTGAACGGCATAGCCTTATGCGGTTGAGGGGTCAAACCGCATAGGCTTATGCGGTTTGGGGTGCAAACCGCATAGGGCTATGCGGTTTGGCGGCGTATTTAGTAATCTTGAGTTTCCATATTCCGTGATATGTTTTGTATATAAGGAGGGGGGGTGCGTGCTATAATCCTCATTCACAATTACTTCTTTTCTTTTCTTTTAGTACAAGTTTTTGCTCTCATAAATATATTAGGTATATTTATAAAAGTTTTTTGTATTCAAGAAAATGGTGGAGCATTTTGATGCTCTTTTGAAGAGGTGGACTTCCTCACTAAGTCCGGCGATGAAGAAGGCGGTGTATGACGATGGTGTGGGTGTTTTTATTGGCTTTCGCCAAATGAAAGTCGATCTTGACTTCCTGGATGCGTGCTTAGATTATTGGGATCCTAGCTTGCATGTGTTTAGGTTTCCCGGGGGAGAGGTGTGTCCTTTGGTGGAGGAGTTTGCGGCCCTTGCTGGGTGGTCGAAACGGACTACTCCTGTGGTTGTAAGGAGGGAGCTTTGTTACAACGGGGTGTTGCGAAACTTCCTTGGGATGACAAACGCTCATGCTGCAGGTTTGTTTGAGGGAGGCAAGGTAAACATGCTTCTCTTGTGTCAACGATACATGAATAAGGTTGATACTAGTATTTCGGACCGTTCTAGGCGGAGGGCCCTTGCTTTTTGTTTGGTTCATCGGTATGCTTTGCGGGTCCATGCGGATGGAGTGTTGAAACGCGAGGTATGCTCATGTTGTCGAAGAGATGGAAAGGGGATATGATCCTTCGCTTTGATCTAGCGGAGACCATATCGGGCTTAGACGACCGCCAGTGCTAATCGTCTGAGCTCGTCACAGGGTCGCGCTTAGATTCTCAACATTTGGCTCATGGAGAGGCTAAGTGTGTATAAAGCTCTCCCCCTTGGTGGTGTCTTCAAGGCTGCGGCGACAACGTCGCGAAAGATGGAATGGGCTGACCTTCGGGAGCGTTCGCTAAACTACTACCGGGGGTTCGTGAAGGAGAGCTCCATTCGTTGGTATGTGTCTTGGTGGGGTATTACGGCGATTACGGCGCCGTCTGTTGCGAATGCGGCTCGTGGGTTGATGTTGTGCGGGTTTGAACGAGGGGTGTGGATTCATCCTCTGCGCTTGAAGAGGCAAATCGGGCTTGCTCAGACCATACCCGAGCAGGATACTCAGGCTGGAGGGATTGTTGTGCTAAACAACCAAATGATTGATGCTTGGATCCGAGGATGGTCGGACCGTGTTACTTGGGCTGTTCCGGAGCATATAGAGTCTAGTCGTGTTACGGACTTCTATACACGATGGTACCGTTCCAATGATCCTCAGGAACAGGAGAATCAAAGGAGGAGGGAAAAGAATGGGCCAAGGCCCTCCTTGGCGTATGAGGTCTTGTGAAAGGAGAGACTATGGTGATCTTTGTCTTTGTTAGTGTGTATGCTTCTACTTGAGACCGTGCGGAAAGGCTTGGACCGAAGGTGATCATTAAAGATCGCCTAGGGCCAGGGGATCGAGGAGCCCAGTCGGCGGGACGAGGATCCGATCGAGCCCCTGTGTTTGAGAGATCTATTCCCGTTCTTAGTTCGAAAATTGTGGCAGATCGGCCCCTTGAAGATGAAGAGGCTAATCCGAAGCGTCAGAAGATGACTTGAGTAGTTTGCTTTGTTTTGTTTAGAAATTTTCCTTTATTTAAATACATGTTTTAGATTTGAATAAAGGGCTAAGGAGGCTTGTTCCTAGCTTATTTCTAAATCGCGAAAAATTCTAAATAAAGTAATAAAATAGAATTAATTTGCTTTTGCCTTGTCTCGTTGCTTTCTTTTGTTTGTTTTTAAATGTTCTCGACCTTTTTAAGCTTCGAACATTCGTACTTTGCCTTAAAATCCTCGACCTTTTTAAGCTTTGGATTTGTTTGTTTGATTTGTTTTGTCCTTAAGTCCTCGACCTTTTTAAGCTTTGGACTTGGATTTTTGTTTTGTTTTGTGTTGACTGTGCTCTCGACCTGTTTAAGCTTTGAGCGTGTCTTTTTGTGAGTGCGACGCCCTTGACCTTTTTAAGCTTTAGGCTTGCGTGTTAGGAAGTTCGGTTGTGCTTTTGACAAGCTGCCTACGTATCCGCGTTTCACGGAATCAAACCGGCGTAGTTCGTGTGATTCGGTTGAGCTCTTTGCAAAGCTGCCTACGTATCCACAGTGCGTGGAATCAAACCGAGCGTAGTTCACCCATGCGAGAGTGAGTTTTGTTTTGAAATGCATTGCAAAATTATTTGTGTTTTAGGGGTAGTATTTCTTGAGTTGATCAAGATTTGTTGGTAATCGGAAGTCTTGGCCGTCGAGGTCAGTTAACTTCACGGCTCCTCCTGGGAGGATTTCCTTGACCAAGTACGGTCCGGCCCAATTGGGTTTGAATTTTCCTCTTGGGTCGACTGGTAATGGTGCTCGGACTGATTTGAGTACTAGGTCACCCACTTTGATGTTTCGTGGCTTGACCCGTTTGTTGTAGGCGCGTTGTAAGCGAGATTGGTACATTCGGACTGTACTTAGTGAATGTAACCGTCTTTCGTCTAAAAGGATGAGTTGCTCGTATCGTTCGCGTGCCCATTCGCCTTCAGGAATGTCTGCTTCCATGAGGATTCGAAGGGATTGCATCTCGATTTCTACAGGTTGAACGGCTTCCATCCCGTAGGTTAGGAAATAGGGTGTCATGCCTGTGGGTGTGCGGATGGTTGTGCGGTATCCCCATAATGCAAATGGGATTTTGTTGGGCCAGTCGTGACAGGTGTCGATCATCTTTTTGAGGATTGATACGACGGTTTTGTTTGCTGCCTCGACCGCGCCGTTAGTTTGTGGTCGGTAGGGTGATGATTTATGTCGTTGTATCTTGTATTTGAGGAGGAGTGGTTCGACCTCTCCTTGGAAATGTGTGCCTTGGTCGCTTATGAACTCGTGGGGTATGCCGTAGCGACAAATGATGTTGTTTTGTATGAATTTTCAACCTCTTTTGTGCCTAGCGTACGGTATGATGCGGCTTCGACCCATTTGGTGAAATAGTCGATGGCCACGAGGATGAAGCAGTGTCCTCCTGCTCCTACGGGTTGAACTTTGCCGATGACGTCAATTCCCCAGGTTGAGAAAGGCCATGGCGAGGTCAAACTGTATAGTGGTGAAGGAGGGATGTGTTGTACGCTTGCAAAAATTTGACAATTATGGCAATGTTTGACATACTTTGCGCAGTCGGCTTCCATGGTTGTCCAGTACCATCCTAGCCTTATGATTTGTTTGCACATGGCTCGCGCGTTCATGTGTGGTCCGCACTCGCCATCGTGTACTTGGGACATGATTTCGTGTCCCTTTTTGTGGTCGACGCACAAGAGTAGTGTGCCTTGGGGCGTCTTTTTGAGTAGTTTGCCCATTTCCATTACGAATTGTGATGATAATAGGCGTAGGGCTCGCTTGGCCCGTTTGTCGATGTTTGGTGAGTATTCACCGTTTGTTTTGTAGTTGATGATTGCTTGGTACCAAGGGTCGGTTTGCTCTTCCTCGGTTTCAATGTCACAGATGAAGGCGGGTTCATTCCGTCGTTCCACGACAATGGGTAGCGTTGCCATTCCCGGGGGTATGTTTATTAGTGACGCGAGTTTGGATAACGCGTCGGCGAATTGGTTTTCTTCGCGAGGAAGGTGTATGAATTCTACGTGATAGAATTCGTTTATGAGCTCTTGTATTTTGTTTTGGTATAGTGCTAGGTTTTCATTAAGTATCTTCCATGCTCCGGATACTTGGTTGATTATGAGGGAGGAGTCCCCATAGACTCTTATGTTGCGGGCGTTGAGTACAAGCGCCGCTGAGACCGCAAGCACGCTTCGTATTCCGCGGCGTTGTTTGTTACGTCAAAATCCAGTTTGATGGATAAGGGGGTGTGTTCGCCATTCGGGGATATGAGAAGTATTCCTACTCCACATCCTCGATAGTTGGAGGAGCCGTCGAAGTATAACTCCCATTGTTCTTGGTTGATGTTGTAAATCCCATCGTCTGGAAGGGATGTTGTGTCGATGATTGGTTGTTCGTTGATTGCGTTTCGGCTAGAAATCGGAGGCGCCGTCCCTTGATTGCTTTGAGGGCACGTACTTAAGGTCGGTCGGCTAGGAGCAATGTCCATCTGGCCATTCGTCCGTTAAGCAGAGTTTCTCGAAAAGGTACTTTACGGGGTCCATTTTTGAGTAGACCTTCGTTTGGTGTGCTAGCATATAGTGACGGAGTTTTTTGGATGACCATACCAATCTTTGGGCCAATTTCTTCTCGACGGGTGAATATCGAGTTCAGAATCGAGAAATTTCTTGCTAATGTAGTAGATTGCGTGTTCTTCGCCGTTTATCTCTTGAGCGAGCATGGCGCCCATGGCGGTAGGGGTTGTTGTAAGGTATAAGGATAGTGGTAAATCCTTTTGGGGTGGTCGTAGAACTGGTGGGTTAGTTAGCAATTCCTTGACCTTGTCAAATGCTTTTTGACATTCTTCGTCCCATTCAACGTGGTCGGTTTTCTTGAGTTTCTTGAAAACTGGTTCACATATCATGGTGAGTTTGCTAATGAAGCGCGAGATGTATTGGATTTGGCCCAAGAAACTTCGAATTTCGTCGAGGTTCTTCGGGGGTTGCATTTCTAGAATTGCTTTGACTTTCGAGGGGTCGACCTCGATGCCTCTTTGGCTCACTACTTGTCCTAGTAGTTTACCGGATTTAACTCCAAAAGTACAGTTTTGGGGATTGAGGCACATTTTGTATTGTCGTAGGCGAGTGAAGAACTTGCGGAGGTTAGTGATATGACCACTCCTCTCTTTTGACTTCACGATCATATCGTCGACGTAAACTTCGACTTCTTTGTGCATCATGTCGTGTAAAAGGGTTGTAGCGGTGCGTTGGTATGTTGCGCCGGCATTGATTAGGCCGAAAGGCATGACCGTGTAGCAGTATGTGCCCCACGGTGTAATGAAGGCCGTCTTTGCCATGTCTTCGAGTGACATTTTGATTTGGTTGTAGCCTGCGTAGCCGTCCATGAAGGATAGGAGGGCGTGATCGGCGGTGTTGTCGACTAGGACGTCCACATGGGGTAATGGAAAGTCATCTTTGGGACTAGCTTTGTTCAAGTCGCGAAAGTCAACGCATACTCGAATTTTGCCATTCTTTTTCAAGACTGGGACCATGTTTGAGACCCATTTAGGATATTCGATGACTTGGATGAAACCGGCTTGTAGTTGTTTTTCGATTTCTTCCTTGACCATAAGGGACCATTCGGGACGTAGTCTTCTCAGCTTTTGCTTGATGGGTTTATGCAGGGTTTAATGGGGATGCGGTGCTCGGCGATGCTTCGTTCGATTCCGGGCATGTCTTTGTATGACCAAGCGAATACGTCCTTGAATTCGCTCAGAAGTTGCGTGAATTGGGCGCGCTCGTCTTTGTCTAGTGAGGCACCTAGTTGTAGTTCCCTTGGTTCTTCGGGGGTTCCCACGTTTATGGTTATGGTTTCCTCGATGATAGGGTCTTGTGTTTTGGGAGAGACAAGGTTTGCAATGTATTTGTTTAATGATTGATTTGTTTGTTCATTTTCGCATGAGTTAGTGTCTTTTGTATTTTGTGTTTTGTTTGTTGCTTGTTGATTTTTGTTTGTTTGTATTTTGTTATTTGTTTTAGCTTGAGACAAGACATAAGCAAATTTATTCATTTCATTATTTTGAAGAGAATTATTAGACCAATCAGAAAATTGCTTGGAGCTAGCCTCCGTAAAAAGGAAATCTAAACTAAAGCTAGAGTCTAGGATAGATGGGTCGACAGATGACCCGACACTAAGAGCATTAGAATCTAGAAGAATTTCTTCTTCTTCTTCATCGTCTTCTGTGCCGCTGGAGCTGCTTGAGCTGCTTGAGTTGCTTGAGTTGCTTGAGTTGTGATGTAGATTGCGTCGTTGCTGGAGGAAAGCGTGGTTTTCCTTCGAGGTTTCTTGATTCTTCCTTGATCGATGAGATCTTGGATGGCATGTTTGAGTTTGAGACAACTCTCGGTGCTATGCCCCATGCCCCGGTGGTATGCACAGAAGGCGTTGGGGTCCCATGACTTTGATTTCTTTCTCATGGGTGGCTCGTTAATAGGTCCGATGGGTGTAAGGTAGTCTTTTTCGACTAGTTTTTGTAATGCCACAGCGTAGGGCATATAGAGTTTGTCAAAGTTCCTTGCAGAGCCATGCGAGTTGTGTATTTTTCGTCCTTTAAGAGTGCGTTTTTGAAGAGTATCTCGGTAGGCGGGATCCTCGTAGCTAGATGTGAGATCCTTTTCGATGCGAGTGTCAATTTCGATGAGATGTTCGAAGTTCTGAGCGTGGCAGAAGTGAAAGTAGTATCGCCAGGCGGGTCGTAAGCTGAAGAGGAAAGTGGATATGAGTTCGTCTTCGTGTGGGTGATCCGGCACTCGGGAAAGTAGTTTCCTCCACTGTGTAAGATGTTTGACGAAGCCTTCGTTGTCTGATGTGTCGTATATTTATGTACTTATAGCCCCCTGTCGCTTGCGTTTCTTTGCGATTCTTGTGCTTTTGATTGCGTTTCAGCTCCTATTTCTCTCCGATTTGGCACTGCTGCGTTTTTGTGTCCATTTTGCAGGTACAAGCGCATATTTGGAGTTTAGGATGTTTGTTGGGAGGTTTCGTGAAGTTTCGTAAAGTTTCGTGAAGTTTGGAGGTGATTCGAGTTGGTTTCGTCGCATTTCGCTTGCGTACGAGCCTCGTTTCACTAATTGAAGGTGTCCCGGGACCTTGGGACGGGATTTGAAACTCATATGATCATCCTAAGCCTTGTCCCTACCCCTTGGGACGACATAGGCCTCGTCCCTATGCCTTGGGACGAGAAGAAAGCAAAGAAAAACTAAGGAAGAAAAGGGACCAAAAGAGCATGTAGCCTGAACTCAACGGGACCAAGCCCATCCCGGTCGGGATGACCCTGGCCCGGTCGGGCGGACCATGGGCCCGGGAGGGCGGACTGTGAGACTCTTCGTTGGCTTTAAATACTTGATCAGTTTGGAGGAGCAAATCATCTCTTTTTCGTCTGAAATTTTTAGAGCACTTCATAGACACTTAGAACTACTTTCCATCAAAAATTTAGGTCTTGAATAATTTTCCTTCTTGTATTTCAATTCCCATCTCGGTAATCGCTAGTTTGATCATCTATTTCGGTTTTGTTGCTTGAATTCATCCTTTTGCTATTGGATTTTCTGATTGGTATTGCTAATTCCTACTCTCCTTTGTTGTTCATTTCATTATATATTCTTCTTAATCATGTTTTCATTATTCTCCCTTGCTTTGATCGTCGTTATTATCATGTGTGAGTAGTTTATTCATCTAGGGAGAAGGGTGAAGTATGGGTTTTGGTTTTGGTTGTATTTGGTGATCATTAGAGTTAGGTTTTTGCTCTTGCTTTGATTGTCTTTGCTTGAATGTGTTTGTTGAATCCTTGATCACGTTTTAGCAAACCTTTAGCACCCTTGAACTTAAGATCGAGAGACTAGTTCTTGGAGAGGCGCGAGACAATCATTAGGACCCTCAATTGTAAGTAGCGAGAGCCCGCTTTTGAGACCTAGAGGTAGCTTAAGACCGAGAGGACGAGCTAAATCCTTAGCAAGTGCGATTACCTACTCTACCCGATCATCATCCTTAGCCTAGACTTACCCTTGCCTAGCCCGACTTCCTAGACTTCTTCCCTTATCGTTAAACCCTTTATCCTTTTTCTCTAGCTCTAGTAACCAACCAATCACTTGAACCGAGATTAGAATCATCCAAAATAACCAACATAAGCGACCTTCTCCCTGTGGATTCGACCCGACTTACCCTTGCTACCCGTTAGAGTTTGTTCGGTTTATTTTTGATTAGGTGACGCGACTAAGCCTATCAAATTTTGGCGCCGTTGCCGGGGAGACGGCTTTGTTTTTTGTTGTTATTTGGTTCTTTTCTCACTTGTTACTCTTGTCTCAAGGAACCTCGCTTCCTTGAGGCCGCTACTTATCATTGCCTCTAGTGCTTGTGTATGCCCAGGAACACTCGTACGTCTCAAAAAGGCTTGGCATTTCAGTTTGATCCGGAACCGGAGCGTACATTTTTGAGGCGCAAGAACTTACTTAAAGACTTGGAAGCTATTTCCCCTTCCACTTCAACCTCAAAGGAAGCTCAAGTTGAACCCGAACCTAAAAAGATGGTGAAGCTTTCCGATCACTCGAGGCCGACCGCGGCTCAAGTTCCAAGGGGCAATGCTATGCCAACCATAGCGGCGAATAACTTTGAGGTCAAACCCGCATTTATAAATTTGATCGAGCGAAGTCAATTTGGAGGGAGTCCCGGTGAGGACCCTAATCTACACATTCAAAATTTCTGCGATTATTGCTCAACAATAAAGCAGACGGGTGTCACTCAAGACCAAATCCGGGAGATGCTCTTCCCGTTTTCCCTCTGAGACAAGGCAAAGTTGTGGTTGAATTCCTTAAATCGTGTTGCGCTTGCTATTGTGGATTGGAACTCTCTTGTGCTCGCGTTCTATCAAAAGTACTTTCCTCCGGAGAAGACCGCAATGTTGAGGAGCCAAATCACTAGTTTCCGACAACGAGGAGATGAATCCTTGTTTGATGCGTGGGAGCGTTATAAGGACTTACAACGTCAATGCCCTCATCATGGCATGGACAAGTGGTTTATAGTGATGCAATTCTATAATGGTCTATACAATGAATCACGTCAAGTGCTAGACTCCGCCGCTAATGGGAGGTTCGATAACATCGATGTGGAGGAGGCCATTGAAACGATCGAGGCCATGGCTATCCACAATGCGCAATATGGTAGCTCACGGAATGTTCCTCGAGTCGGTGGTAAGAATGATGGAGACATGGTAGCCATGCTTTCGGCTAAGATCGACGCTATGACCGCTATGATGATGGGTCAAATGCAAGCGGGTAGTAGTTCTTCAAACGCGGGTGGACAATCGGTAGCGGCAATGCAAACCTCTCATGATGCGCCTTGCAATACATGTGGCGTTTCCGGTCACACTTCTCATGAGTGCCGAGGTATGTATACTCCCGTTCTTGCTTTTCAATCTCAACCACATTCACAAAATAACCCCTACTCCAATTACTACAATGAGGGATACAAAAACCACCCGAACTTGAGCTACAAAAGCAACAATGTTTTGAATCCTCCGCAACAACAACCACACTACAACACTCCTCAAAATTTCAGCCCTCAATACAACAACCAACGACCTTATAACCCTCCGGGCTTCAATCGCCCTAATTTTCAACAACCAAATGCCCCACCACCCGTCCAAGCCGCTCCGGTTCCCGATCCCATGAGTGAAATGCGTGCCATGATGATGCAAATGGCAAAAACACAAGAAACGATGATGGCTCAAATGCAAAAGAGCGATCAAGCTAAGGACGCCGCCATCAAGATGCTTGAAACGCAAATGGCTCAACTTGCTTCCTCGAGTTCTCAACGGAAGCCGGGTGCTCTACCATCGCAAGGCACTCAACCGCAACAACATGAATCGATAAATGCCATTTCCTTGCGAAGCGGTACAAGCTACGATGGTCCTCCAATGCCCACGGTGGTAAGTGAGGTAGACCCTTCTCTTGTCCCTAATGATTTTAGTGTGCCTAGTGATGATGTTGCTGGTACAAAGAGCATGAATGGAGCCAAGGGAGGAGGGCAGGCCGAGAATGATGGTGTTAAGCATGATAGGGCAGCCGTGGGGCCCCTAGGAGGTCAGGCCGTGAGTGGTGAGGATGGTGGTACAGCCGTGGGTGAGCCCAAGAAGCAAGAGGCCGAGAAGAGCGAAACCAAGGAGACGCAGCAAGCGCAGAGCAAGCCTGTTGAGCCGCCAATTCAGATCAAATTGCCATTCCCGAGCCGAGTGGTAAAATCAAAGCTTGACTCACAGTTTGGTAAGTTTATGGAAGTCGTGAAGGACTTGAAGGACTTGAAGGTAACCGTCCCTTATGCTAAATTCTTGAAAGACATACTTACTCGCAAGAGATCGTTTAGCGAGGTTGAGACTGTCGCTTTTACTGCTGAATGCAGCGCGCTTTTGCAAAACCAGTCTCCTCCTAAGCTAAAGGATCCAGGTAGTTTCTCCATACCTTGCACGATTGGTACTGTTTCTATTTCTAACGCTCTTTGCGATTTAGGTGCAAGTGTAAGTGTCCTGCCTTACTCCGTATGCGAGAAACTCAACATGGGACCCTTGAAAGTAACGAACATCACGCTCCAAATGGCGGATCGTTCTGTTAAACGCCCTTTGGGTGTTCTAGAGGACGTTCCTGTCAAAGTCGGTAAATTTTTCATCCCTGTCGACTTTGTTGTTCTTGATATGGTCGAAGACTCCCAAATTCCTATCATTTTCGGTCGGCCTTTCTTGCACACTGCGGGTGCAATCATAGACGTCAAGAACGGTAAATTGACGTTGGATATCGGAGGTGATAAAGTTACTTTTAATCTTTCAAATGCTTTAAAACGCCCAATGTTGGAGGAGCATGTCTTTGCTGTCGATGTTCTTGATGATTGTATAGACGAGTACTTACCTCAGGTCCTCGAGAGGGACCCTCTTGAGACCGTACTCTATTGTGACATGCTTGCAGGAGGCTTAGGGAGGACGGATGCGGGTAGAAGTGTACTCAAAGACGATATGCGTGGCGCTGGATGTATTGATGGCCGAGCTGCTGATTTTGGCCGAGCTGAAGGAGGAGTAGATGATGATGATGGATATGATGATGAGGACGATGGTAGCGGGATCGTTTATGACGAGACCCACGGTTGGTGGTACTTCCCGTACCGTGCTGCGCCCCCCGTTTGAAGCTGGTTTGGGGGGACCTTTTTTCATTGTAAATATCATGTATGTACTTTGTTTTCCTTGAGACTTTTTACTCGTTTTATCCCCCTTATTTTATGGTTCCCGCGTTGATGTGCTTTAGGACACATTGGGGACAATGTGTTGTTCGGTTTGGGGGGAGGAACGCTTTGCTTTCCGCTTTGCTTTATTTTTGCGTTTTTCTTTTGCGTTTTTCTTTTTCGTTTTTCTTTTTCAAAAAATCCAAAAATCCCAAAAATTCAAAAAATCCATAAAAATCAGAAAATTTCTCAAAAAATACCAAAAATACGTATCCCGATCGTTGTTTGCGAGCTTGTTTTGACCTTGTTCTTTCCCGACATCCCTTCCCTTGTTTGCTTTGAGCTTTGGCATGTTTCTTATTGTTTGGATTAGCGCTTTCGGGGATGTTTAGACGCGTTTGTAGATGATAGCATGTGCTTTTGCCTGTTGGCTTTATCATTCACGGACTATAGCTACTTATATTGTGAGGTTTTTAGCCTCCTGCGGCCGGTTCATCTATCCCGGTCCCCGTGCTTATTTTGAGAGTAGTTCTCCTCGTGGGGTGCGTAATATCAACACGCATAAGTGTGGCCCCTATCCCGTGTTTCCCACGATTTTGTCACTTGTTTATGCATATGAGGCTTTAGTTGATTTCTTATTATTCACCTTGATTTTACATTGCTTATATCCTCTCATTTTTTATCCTAATACCCCTTATACACATGAGTTTGCTAACTACATTGCCAAATAGCCTACCCTAGCCTTGCTAGTTACCGCTTTGCTTACTCTTGTGCTTGTCCTACGGGTTGTGATCGTTGCTGCGACTTGCTGATGTCGTGTGCTTGTTGAGAGTGTTGGTGAATATGAGTCGGGATTGCTGTTTCCCCGACCTTTTATGAGGTATTTTCCGCAACTATGTGAGTGTGCTTCTTTTGCTCAAGAAAAATCAATCAAAAAATCAGAAAAATCAAACACAACACAAAGAAATACAAAAAGAAAGAAATATGAGTGCACAAAAATGCGAAAGTTGTTGTTGTTTTATATGAGTGAGCACTTGAAATTTGTTGCTATGTTGCGTTGATGTGTAAAGGAGACCGATATGCTGTTTTCGGTCCGTTTTTCATGAGAGTTGGGTTCCGTTTTGGTTGGATGAGCACTTGAGTAGTACGAGTGGTTTCTAGTGGCTTAGCTCCACGATTCCATGACTAATTGATCCACCTTGTCACCCTTTACCTCTCTATGGCCTTTACACCCTCATTTCCTATGTAAGCCCTCATGTTTGCTTCGTTTTTGTGACATTATGCGTGTACGGGAATGCGAGATTTGGTCCACATTCGATTGCGGGCGTGCTTCCACCAGTTGAGTAGGTGAGTGTCACTATATACTTCGCCTTGTTCATCATTTGAGTAGAGTGAAAACCGCGAGAGGTCTGTGATTTGATTGCTAGAGAGCCCTTGTTTAAGCCATGCTATTCATTCTGCGCCGTCTTGTAATTCTCATCCGTTAGCTTGCTATTTCCATACGTCCCATGCTGTTTCGGGATTGATTGCCATTTGCTCATGCTGCTTGCGGTTTGGTGTTTGTTAGGGAAGTTTCCTTTTGCTCGCTTTGTCCTCTATTTTCTGTTATGCTTGGTTTCTTGAGGACAAGCAACGGTTCGGTTTGGGGGAGTTTGATGTGTCGTATATTTATGTACTTATAGCCCCCTGTCGCTTGCGTTTCTTTGCGATTCTTGTGCTTTTGATTGCGTTTCAGCTCCTATTTCTCTCCGATTTGGCACTGCTGCGTTTTTGTGTCCATTTTGCAGGTACAAGCGCATATTTGGAGTTTAGGATGTTTGTTGGGAGGTTTCGTGAAGTTTCGTAAAGTTTCGTGAAGTTTGGAGGTGATTCGAGTTGGTTTCGTCGCATTTCGCTTGCGTACGAGCCTCGTTTCACTAATTGAAGGTGTCCCGGGACCTTGGGACGGGATTTGAAACTCATATGATCATCCTAAGCCTTGTCCCTACCCCTTGGGACGACATAGGCCCCGTCCATATGCCTTGGGACGAGAAGAAAGCAAAGAAAAACTAAGGAAGAAAAGGGTCCAAAAGAGCATGTAGCCTGAACTCAACGGGACCAAGCCCATCCCGGTCGGGATGACCCTGGCCCGGTCGGGCGGACCATGGGTCCGGGAGGGCGGACTGTGAGACTCTTCGTTGGCTTTAAATACTTGATCAGTTTGGAGGAGCAAATCATCTCTTTTTCGTCTGAAATTTTTAGAGCACTTCATAGACACTTAGAACTACTTTCCATCAAAAATTTAGGTCTTGAATAATTTTCCTTCTTGTATTTCAATTCCCATCTCGGTAATCGCTAGTTTGATCATCTATTTCGGTTTTGTTGCTTGAATTCATCCTTTTGCTATTGGATTTTCTGATTGGTATTGCTAATTCCTACTCTCCTTTGTTGTTCATTTCATTATATATTCTTCTTAATCATGTTTTCATTATTCTCCCTTGCTTTGATCGTCGTTATTATCATGTGTGAGTAGTTTATTCATCTAGGGAGAAGGGTGAAGTATGGGTTTTGGTTTTGGTTGTATTTGGTGATCATTAGAGTTAGGTTTTTGCTCTTGCTTTGATTGTCTTTGCTTGAATGTGTTTGTTGAATCCTTGATCACGTTTTAGCAAACCTTTAGCACCCTTGAACTTAAGATCGAGAGACTAGTTCTTGGAGAGGCGCGAGACAATCATTAGGACCCTCAATTGTAAGTAGCGAGAGCCCGCTTTTGAGACCTAGAGGTAGCTTAAGACCGAGAGGACGAGCTAAATCCTTAGCAAGTGCGATTACCTACTCTACCCGATCATCATCCTTAGCCTAGACTTACCCTTGCCTAGCCCGACTTCCTAGACTTCTTCCCTTATCGTTAAACCCTTTATCCTTTTTCTCTAGCTCTAGTAACCAACCAATCACTTGAACCGAGATTAGAATCACCCAAAATAACCAACATAAGCGACCTTCTCCCTGTGGATTCGACCCGACTTACCCTTGCTACCCGTTAGAGTTTGTTCGGTTTATTTTTGATTAGGTGACGCGACTAAGCCTATCATTGTCCTTCTGACGAAAAGCTTCGAGGGTGTCGAGCGAGACTGGGTTGCTAAGTTCTTTTTGGACGCGACGTTCCAAACGCTCGACTGCGGTGCGATGTAGAGCCTTTAGGTGGTTGATGTCTTTTGCAAGTTGATTGATGTGGCCTATCACTTCGTCAGTGGGTAGCCAGTATTCGTCGTCTTCATTATCACTAGACCAAACGGCATTGATTTGGTCGTCTGAGGGTGTGATGAGGTAAGAGCAGTCTAGTATAGGGACTGACCCCACGAAGATTGCATGATTGCCTAGTGGGTTTTCGTTGTTTGAAGGCTTGGTGGGTTGAGATGGTTTGCTAAGCTTTCCTTGATCAATCAGATCTTGGATAGCGTTCTTGAGCCTAAAGCAATTCTCGGTGTCATGCCCCTTGCCTCGGTGGTATGCACAGAAGGCATTGGGGTTCCAAGATTTAGGCTTCTTGTCTTGAGCGGCTCGCTAGTAGGCCCGATTGGTTCTGAGTAGTTTTTCTCGACCAACCTTTGAAATGCCTTGGAGTAAGACATAAAGAGAGGGTCGAAGTTTCTCTTGGCCTTAGGAGGCGGTGAGAAGGTAGTTGCAAAGGCGTCGAGGGTGTCGTCATCAAGGTTACCGACGGCGGCGATTTTAAATCGTTCTTGACCGCGCGGGAGGACTTAGAGGAGCTCCCCTGATAAGCATGGCCGGTGTATTTAGCCATGGTGCCAGTCCTAAGGTCATCTTCGATTTAGGTGCCGACCTTAGTTAGTTCCTTGAAGTTCTGAATGTTGCTGAACCTCATGGAGAATTGGTACACGGTCGCGAGTTATTTATGAACTTGATGCGAGTTCGTCCTCGCGGACGGTTGGGGATTTGAGCGCCGCCTTCTTCCAACGAGTAAGATAGTCGGTGAAGCCTTCATTGTCCTTTTGAGATAGGACTTCTAAGGTGCGAATTGAGACTTGAGTGTCTTCATTGTCTCGGTACTGTCGGTCGAACTCGACTGTGAGTTCTTCAAAAGTGGGGACCCGTTGTGGGTCGAGTGAGTAGAACCATGTCTTCGGCACTGCCGCAAGGGAGTGCGGGAAGAGAGTGAGCCAATGCTTGGAATCGACCCCTTTGATGGCCATTTGGGATTTGAAAGCTCGGATGTGAATGATCGGGCTCTCATGTCCTTGGAAAATAGGAAGATCACTAAGGGCGAGCTTGTTTGGGAGCTCGTCCTTAATGCTAGTAGGTACGTTCTCATTCTCCTTGTGAATAGCCTCTCCTCCATGGCTTGGAGTTTCTTAGCGTGCCTATCGGCTTCCTCCTTGATCTTGAGTTCCATTCGTTCCACCTCGACGGTATGGTGGGTCAAAAGGCCCTCAAGGTCAGCGGTCAGCTTTGCGACTTGGTCACGGAGTGCGTTGACTTCTTCATTGTTGCCGGCTATTTTGCGGGTGTAGGTTCGTTTCTTATAAGGGATTATTACACGTTGTTTAGTGCGTCGAGTATCCAGCTGAGGCCTGCATTTCACTTCGTATGTTAGGGACACGACTCGACCCACTAGACTCACATTCATTTTTAAGCATTCATTTTAGCTCATTTCTTTGTTTAGAAAGACCTTTTATGTTTTGAAAAGAGGAGATTTTCGAAAAGGTTTTAGCTAAAGGAAGCTTTTGAGACGAGGATGTGTGCGCACATCTCGCCTCGATGTTAAAAGATTTTGTTTTGCACCCGTCGAACTAGTATCGGCGATTTGCCGAGGTGAGCTCGAGTCGGATGTGTAAAAGAAGAAGGATTCGGCTCGAGCAAGTCGAGTCGAGGATGTTAAAAGTGGAGTCTAGGCCGTATGACCTAGAAGATTGAATTCCACGAGCTTGGGTTCTAATCCTTGCTCGGGTTTTTGCTTGTTAGTGAAAAAGGAAATTTTGAGAAAGTTTGTTCCAAAAATTCGCGATAGTTTTGTTTGAAAAGTGTTAGTTTGTTAGATGTTAGGTTCGTTTATCTTTGAAACGTTTAAACGAGTTTTCGAAGATATGAATGCAAATGCTCGTTTTGAAAAAGACCATGGAGTGCATAGCCTCGAACTTGTACGTATGACTCAAAAGGGGTGAAAATGAGTCAGTCGGGTACACCTCCAACTACCTCGAGTACGCTTTGGCAGATACTTAACCCCTTCATTTCCTTACGCCGGCGATAGGTTTCTGAAGGGAGAACCTGGGCGGTCGAGATAGCCAGTTCGGCAAGCCGTGGAGGGGCGAGAGGAAAGCTAGTCCGGCATGTGCTTTATCGAGTGGACAAGCCTGCATGTGGGAACCACCTCTCGAGGGTGCAAAGGGTGCCTAGATTCCAAAAGGAATGGACTCTAAACGAATGTGCATAGCTCAAATATGTATACTTGGATTGTTCAAGGCTTTCAAGTTTCACCTCTTTATTTTTAAAAAGAAAAAGCTAGTTTTAAGTTTTAAAAATAAAATCTCCCAAATGAGTCGCCAAACTGTGGAACAGGGAACCGTCGAGGACCCAACTCTGCGTCTTGCTTAAGGGCGGATTTTAAAGTTAAAAAGATTAAGTTGGAAAAACCTTTAAGAACTGTTATGGAGTCGCCACCTAATTATCGCGAAATTAGAACCTCGCTACCATGTTCTAAGTTAAAAACATGTCCTAAATTTTGGAGCACGCCGACACCCCTAGATCTAAGGCTTGTGAAACCAGATTGGATTCGGGGTGAGGGTACTTTAGAAAAAGAGTTAATTCAAATAATGATTTATGAAAACCTTTTAGAAAAGCCTATGTAAAAATAGCCTCTACTGACCTAGAACAATCCTTGTAAGATGATAATTGAGCTAATGTTATCGCTACGTACAAGTGCGATAAGTTTGTAAAAGAATGCAGATGCAGATGCAAAAAGATTGATTAAAACCCTCAGTTTAGCATGTTTAACTTGTTAACGAAAACGGTTCAGTTAAAGGTCGAATTCATTGTTTAAGTTGATTTTAATGCAAAATAAGAAGGTGCAAGATGCATGCAAATAAAATAAAGTTCAATTGTCCATTGGTTTATTTTATAAGGTCGGTTGCTTATGCGACTTTGGCGTGTCATCGGATATGGAGTGTACCCGAAGTAAATAGAACACTTGGAGTGCAAGCGCACTGGGTGCCAAAGCCGGGGGAGGGGGGGGGGGGGGGCGCGCTAAAGTGTAGACCCCTTTGTTAGTCCATAGAAAATAAGAAAAAGCTTTGATCTAAGTGGATCGGTACCTACCTTGTCCTGGCGCTTCAGATCTGGGCAGAGCTTCGATTCTTGAACTTAAAAGGAGGATGAATCCAACACGGGATGGTGTGTTGAACTCAAGGATTTGAGTGCGTGAGGCTTTTGTGTTTGTTTTGTGGTGTATGATGTGAAAGCTGGTTGTAAGTTGTGAAGAAAAGATGTATTGTGGTTATCAATTCTGTTGAAAAGATGTATTCTGGTTGTGAAATTGTCTTTCGAGGTCAGGTATAGGGGTGTATATATACTAAAAACCTCGGAGAAATTAGGAAACCCGGGGATAAAAACAAGCCAGGAAACCGCATAGCCTTATGCGGTTGCCAGGGCAAACCGCATAGGCTTATGCGGTTGCCCATCCAAACTGCATAAGCTTATGCGGTTTGAAGATGTGGTTTTTAGTGTAGTTTCCTAGTTCCGGTTTGATAAAATCTTAGAAAGATTACGGGATAATCCTTGCTTGCTCGTCAAGAAAACCCCTAGGATATTTCTGAGATATTTGTGGTGTTCAGGGCTTTGGAGTGCGGGCCAAAGGCTGGGCTTGGGCTCGGTTTTGGGCCCGAGACCCGAAAAAATAAAAAGGGTGTATTTGCATGGTTTTTGTGAAATAAGGTAAGACGTGAGGTTGTATTTTGTGTAAGAGGAGGCTAAAGGGAAGATCTAGCCACCGGGCCTAAATTTAGGAATGCTGAATTAGACCTTGTTAATGTAAAAGGGCTAATTGTAGTGCAAATGTAAAGCTTATGCCAGATGAAGCAGGACAAGGACCTAGCTAGACTCTAAATGGACAAAATGAACGTTTATTTAAGTGTGATGTGAAGCGATCTAAATCATTTTAACATTTCAAACGACTCAAAATGAATTCGACATTAATTAGAACCGTTTAAGTCAACGTTAAAGCATGCGTAATAAAAGTCCGTGATACATCACAGGGTTTTGTGTGGGAGGGTACGGATATGGGTATCCACAGTATCGGATACCGATACTCCTCCGATACTTCCCGATACTCCTCCGAGTAGAACAAAAGACTTTGTACTTTTTCTAAATTTATTTTGCCTTTGTAAGACAAGTTATTTATCAGTTTGACGAATTTATGGTCTTTTAATTGGCCAAATTTATATGTTTGTTGTTAAGAGTTACAAAATCTTTTTTTTTTTCATATATATTTATTTTTATTTTGCCGTATCGCGTAGCCTAAAATTTTAGGCGGCCGTATCGCGTGTTCGATACGTATCCGTATCGGGTGTCCGTATCGGTATCGGTGCTTCCTAGCTTAGACTAGGAAGCCACACATTCCTATCCCGCAAGCATTATGGTCGACTCATGCACCATGAGTGCGATATACATCCCACACTTACAACAAGGACTGGGGGCTAGCACTCCAATTTAGGATCATACTCCTACACAAAGTACAACAAAATAGATGTCCTTCACAAACGTCCTAAAACTCTACAAACCGAAGCAAAAGCCCTACCTTGATAGGCCCGCAAACTAGACATCCTCAAACGAACGTCAGTTAACATCCACGTAGCGCTCAGCGGGCCGAAATGCTCTTAAACGTGCAAAGACGACTTTTAACAAGACAGCTCGTGATCCACGCAGGATAACACCAAACAACCCTCAAAACAATAACACCCCAAAAGCAAAAGCGAGTCAAATTTACAATTCGACTTAGCTCAAGCACCCCGCGGGCTGGAATGCCCTTAAACGTGCAAATACCGAACTACGCTGGTCTGATTCCATACACCGTGGATACGTAGGCAGCTTTGCAAAAGGCACGACCGACACCCCACACAAAAACGTCATTTCATGCAAGGACGAAAGCAAAATTTTCAGTTTGACTTAGTTTTTACACTAAAACTCAGCCTAACTAAGGGGGGAAAATTAAAAGCACAGTCATAATCTTGACTTTATTTTTACACTAAAAATGGTCCTACTACAAAGGTGCAATCGAACGCAAATCACATTTTGACTCAGTTTCATACCAAACTTAGTCAAACTCGAAGGGGTAATACAAAAACTTTTTCACTCAAGCAGCTGCATCACTAAGTTTGACCATCGTTACACATTCTGACTCGGTCAAACTGGTGGCTCAAACCCGTACACCTCTCAAGATCAACGAAAAATGGGGGAATTTTTCGCTCAATTGTTTTCACAAAACGAGACAACATGAGCAAACAACACATACATCCAAACCGGATATTATGCACGCGAGCAAGCGTTTAAACATAAGCACCGAAGCATAAGAGCACCTAGCACTCGAACATGAGTTCAAGCACCCGAGCATGGGTTCACGCATCAGGCACCAAAGCGTAGCACATCCAAGCACTCTAGCATGAGTTCAAAACATAATGCAAAAGCACTAGCACCGTCACAACCTAGCGCGACGCAAGAATGACGAAGATTTTGATGAAAACCCCACGAGAATCGATGTTTTAGAGTTAGAAAACCTTATGAGTTTCCTTTCTCGTTTGTTTTCAGCTACTTAAACCTCGGCTGGGCCTCGAAACCACATAGGTCAAAGCGGTTTTTCGTGCCTCTATTTTCACGTAATCTTCTTCGCTTTTAGGCCTATTCATGGATTCCTAATTCATGATTGGCCCAAAACGCATTTCTTCTTATGCACATGCGCTTAATGGTTAAGGCGTCACCTACAGTCCGCCGCAAGCACTAGCACATGCAATCGTGTCACGGTTAAGGCGTTGCCTAAAGCGCGTCACGCACGTGTATCGACATTCAATATACGGCAAAAATACAGGAGCATACGAGACACTCTTTCCTTTTCACGAAATCTCCCCACGTAGTTCAAAGCATATACATGTGCACGCCACATTTTACATCCCCTGTGGATCACAAGACATTCTTGGCAAGTAACATTTAAACACACTCCCCGGCGGATCGTCCTCAAAAGACTTACATCCCCAGCAGAACTTTCCCACATATTATTCCCAGTGGGTCATACAAAAACACATATGTATAATCATCCTAAACGGATCATCCTTCGACCTCCCCCAGCAGAGTATGAACACAACGCATCTACATATGCATATGCATACACATGCACTCCTTAGCGAGCCTAAGCATTATACAACTACAAACGCAAACACCTTTGCAATTACACATAAGCATTATACACAAGCATGAACACCTTCCCCTGGACGATCACTCCCAGCGGGCATACACCTGCGCTCTTTACGAGACCAAGCACCCGCGCTCTTCACGAGACCAAGCACCCGCGCTCTTCACGAGACCAAGCATCTGCGCTCTTTCACGAGACCAAGCACAAAGCACAAGAACGAAGCACAAGCACCTGCGCTCCTCGGCGAGACCAAACAACAACACTAGCAACAACACAGCACGCAAAGGCATTCAGCAGGCAGGCATGCCCTTACAGTATGCACGGACCGTCATGTCCTTAAACATGTTTGTTCCGCCCCGGATAAGCCCGGTTCGGAGTCCTCGTCTCAACCATGGACACACGCTCCACTCCGCTGATGGTATCGAGACTGTAACGGTTCGGATATTGTCGTGTAGTTTGACTTTCACTTTAGTCCAAGTTCGGTCAAACTGAGGGGCTCTGTGGATACCCGTATCCCAGTGATGTAACCATGGACTTTTACATGCATGCTTTTACGTTGACTTAAACCGTACTAACTGTGTCGAGTTCGAGTTGCGTCGTTTTAAAATGCAAAATGAGGTCACTAGTGTCATCACGCTTAATTAATTTCTTTTGGTTCACTTAGAGTCTAGCTTGTCTCGAGTCTAGATCCAAATCGGCATGCGCGCACCCTTTTACAATACACAATGCAATTGGCCCTTTTACATTAATAAGGCCCAATTCAACTCTCCTAAATTCCTAAATTTAGGCCCGGTAGCTAAAACCGCTATTTAGCATCCACAAACACAAAATACGGCCTCGCGGGCCTTCTCATTACAAAATATACAAGCAAATGCACCCAACTTACATTTTCGGGTCCCGGGCCCAAACCGAACCCAAACGCATTCTTGGCCCGCTTCCCAAGGCCCAAGAATTCACCCACAAAGCCTTTAGACTGATTATACTCAGCCTTCTTGAGGCTAAAGCAAAGGATATTGCCGAATATTTTCTAAGATACGTCAAACCTGATTAAAGAAATACGAAGATAGAAAACTTTGCCCGCCTGCCAAACCGCATGAAGCCATGCGATTCCCTTTCCAAATCGCCTTAGGTCTTGCGATTTAACTTCCAAATCGCATGATCTCTTGCGATTCCCTCAGCTGGCGAAATCTCTTGTTTTCCTAATTCTCTACGGCAATTCTACTATAAATACACCCCTTTGCACGACCCTAATTCAGAAGTTTTCCACACAAGGAAAACACAACTTCTCAAGCATGGTTTCACACCATTAAGCACCCACACATGGGTTTTACACACACACACACACACAAATACATCCACAAAAGCCTCACGCACACACACTTGAATTCTTCACACATCTCGTGTTGAATTCTCCCATTTAGAAGCGAAGTGTTGCCGGATTTCTACCTTGAGACAGGTAGTTCTTAATCCTAACTTGGATTAAGGTTCTTTCTTTACTTCTTTAGACTAACAAAGGGTCTACATTCTAGTACCCACCCGACTTTGGTACGCAAGTCTGCTTTACATAAGGCGGCCATGCACCTCGAATACACACCCTATTCGTAACACCTTTCCAAAGTCGCATAAGCAACTTACCCCCTTTAAAATAAACCAATAAATGGACTTTATTTTAAGTTTATGCACTAGCAAATCCTCATCTTGCATTAAATCAACTTAATAATGAATTCGACACTAGCATAACCGTTTTCGTTAACAAGTTTAAGCATGCTTAACTGAGGGTTTTAAACAATCTTTTGCATATGTATTCATACATCTTTTACAACTTAAATCGCACTTGTACGTAGCGAATTACTTAAGCTCACACATCTTTTGCATTGTTCTCAAGTCAGTAGAGGCTATTTTTAAATAGGCTTTTCCAAAAGGTTTTTCATAAAACATTAATTGAATCATTCTTTAGAAAAGTACTCTCACCCGAATCCGAATCTGGTTTCACGATAACCTTAGACGGATAGGTGTCGACGTGCCTTGAAATCTAAGACGTGTCTTAGAGCTAAAGACATGAAGGCGGGTTCTAAATTTCCCTCATAATTTAGTGGCGACTCCAAAGTAGTTTTAAAAGGTTTTTTCAACTTAATCTTTTTTAACTTTTAACGCCCTTAAGCAAGACGTCGAGTGGTTCCCTTAAACCCTGGTATCCACTGGTGGAACCGCCGATAGAGATCAAATTGCCTTTCCCAAGTCGAGTGGTCAAGTCTAAGCTCGATAGTCAATTCGTTAAGTTCATGGAAGTGGTGAAAAATATTTCTGGTAACTATTCCCTTTATTGAGTTAATCACTCAAGTTCCCGCTTATGCTAAGTTCATGAAGGATATCCTCACTAGGAAGCGGTCTTTCAATGAGGTGGAGACCGTAGCTTTCACGAAACAATGTAGTGCGCTTTTGCAAAACAAGTCTCCACCTAAATTGAAAGACCCCGGTAGTTTCTCAATTTCGTGTACCATTGGCACCGTTTCTATTGATAATGCTTTGTGTGATTTAGGTGCTAGTGTGAGCGTTATGCTGTCCTCAGTTTGCGAGAAACTTAACATAAGAATTTTAAAGTGTACAAAAATCACACTCCAAATGTGGGACCGTTCTGAGAACTTCCCAGGAGGTCACCCATCCCAAGACTGCTCTCCATCAAGCACGCTTAACTGAAGATTTCATGATCTCAAGATGAGCCACCAGAAAAGAAGATGCATCTTGTTGATATGAGTAGTACTTACAATCCTTTTAAGCACTATGTCACTTGAGCCAACACATGAACATCTTCAATGGGGTACCCGGCCCGAATAACCTCGGACAACACCGGGTATTACACCTACACCTACACACACACCTTCGGCTATGTGGTGGGTACTTTCACCCGTAAATAGATTTCTAGGGATGATCCTGGTGTTTCGCCGTGTACTCTTTGGCTCATCTATTCGCGGAGGCGGTCCTGTGTAATCTTTAGTCACCTTCGGCGGATCCTGTTGTGTCCCCCTCATCTGCTTGAGGAAGGCATTCATCATTTTCTTATCTTCAGGCGTAATAGGCGTGAGGAGTTCTTCTTCGAATGGGGTGCCCCCATCGGCCCCCCTTGATGTTCCTCTTCGACGACTGGTCTCTTGGAATTTTGTCCTTGGTCTGCCATGTTTTTTGTGTGCTTTTAGTAACCTTTCCCTAGAGACGGCGCCAATTGTTTCGGGCTACAAATACTGAGAATATATTCCTAACTCGAATCAATGTTCCTTGTAGAAGCTTTGTTTATTCGTGGGGTGATATGTCGTTCTCTCTCGACCAGAAGTCCTGCGAAATGAACAAACCTAGCCTCAGGGGTGTCCGAGGAAAGGCCCTCCGATGCCTAAGTTAGCGCAAATATAAATGTACTAGCATAATACCCGTGCATAAATGCACGAGATGTATAAAAAAATTAATAGTTAATTGAAGAAAATGATAATTGAATTAAATATTAAATTGAAATAAGAATACTTTGTAGTAATAGTATAAACACAAGCTAAATAAACTTGTATTTTCAAACCCAAAATACAACCAATTGTATTTTACCCGACCGCGTATTTACTTAACATGTAACCCGCTTATATGACTTGTTTAATAGGTGCTGAATTAATCTTTGACCGTTTGGATCCAGGTTCATTAAAATTTGTTAAGTATTATGAAAATATTTAAATCATTCGACCCAAAATTATCTTCTATTTAACCCGTTTAATAGGTTTGAAAGTGTCAATTTTGATTTTTCTTAATCAACTATCAAAATTTAGATGATAGAAACGTTGAAAATTGTAAAAAAAAAAAAATCAGATTAATGGAAACTCTGATTTTTTTAATACAAATATAGCAATAAATTTATTTTAATATATATAAAAAATTTATTTAAATATATATCATAATGTGGTGAAAACCGATCAACATATCGCAATGCATTGTCTTAAAATCCATTATTTATTATAATAATAAGGTAAAACGTGTTTAAATTAGTATATTGAAAATACATTAAATAAAAATGGATGGTTTAAGAGAAAAAAGATTACTTTGTAATACATAGGACATATTGACTTACTTATATGACATAATTTCAAAAAGAAAATAAAATAAAATAAAAGGAATAAAATTATGTGAAAGTTGAAGGAAAAATTGGAGGGGAAATTGTGAAATATGAATTTTCTTTTATATAATTAAATAATTAATATAGATAGATAGAAAATAGTCGAATATTTTGTGCATAATCAGATTTGCTCTTTATTAATATAAAACCCAAACATTGGTAACACATAGAATAATGTAGTTGAAAAGCCCGATGAAATCCTTAACAGTTAACATAATAATAAAGTAACTAGTTATGCGACCCGTAATTCTTACGGGTATTTGTTATTGTTCCTGGCTTCTATATCTTATTTACAATATTTTGTTCTTGGCTTCTATATCTTATTTACAAGAAATTTTATTTATTATTAAGAATATTTATCTTTTATCTTATATCACATAAATTAAACAAAATAAAAAGGAAGACGAATGTTGACATTATAGTATTTTATTCGCTAAAATCAAGAGTTCAGCAATTGTGTACTTAAGCGATAACAATGTTATCTCTAACTCCTCATATTTCGCAAATTTTAATCATTCATTTTAGTACAAATATAAGGAGGTTATAAAGCTATATAAAAAGATGAAACAATTTTCCTTAGTAAACTTATTCGAAGTATAATACATTTTTAATTTTTTTTAACAATAAGATTTATGCATGAATTCAATTATTTGAAACTATATATGTATGAATATTTTTTTCATCTTTTTAATTTTATCATATTTACACTTAACATTTTAAATTTTATCCCCTTTTTACCTTAAAATTTGAAAGTAGATTTTCAATTTTAAATTCACTATTTTTTTTCTTCCCCTTACATCTGCCTTTTATTTGTTTCATCCTTTATTTCATAATTATTTACGGAGTAACAGTTTTGTAAGAACTCCATATTTTGAACTTTTCATGATTTTTTATTCGCTGAACTTAATACATATTTCAATATTAAAATTAAGTAAGCATGTTAGTTTTGTTATTGTGTAAATAAGTCAACAAAGTTTTGTGAATTTTTTTATTCTAATTGCTAAAAATATTAATTCTAGTGTTTTTAAATTTAAATATATTATAAATTGTTTTTTATTTCTAGAAATAAAAACAATGTACATGAATTATAAATTAGATTTTTATTATAAATTGAAAATTTTATAATGTCAAATGAAAAATAAAAAATAAAAAATAAACTATAAATGCATGAATTAAACATGAGATCATTTATTACGAAACACATGGCTTAATAAGAGACCAAATTAGCTTATGTGTCATTCATTTAGCATCAAAAAAATCATTAACTTACCATCAACTTGCTTTTTATTAGATATATAGATATAGATGTCTTGGAGTAGTTGATAAGCTTAATCCTTTTAACAATGCAACAACCACAGGACACGTGTCATCCTGTGGTTGATAGTTGATTTTTCAAAGTGGACCCCTCCTTTATCTCCCCCTCTTTTAATTCTTTTAGTTTGAAAGAATCCCAAAAATGGTACGAGTATAGTATTTTTTTCACCCAACTAAAAAAAATCCAATTTTTCTGTTGAATTAGAACAATTAATTAATGTTCACACAAAATTAATCGATAAAGGAAAGAAAATTTAAGAAAAAACCAATTAAATTAAACTCATACTAAATAAAAATACAGAAATTACATTTCAAAAAAAAAAAAAAAAATACTTCAGTGTCATGATGAACAAGATCTGACTTCAATAAATTGTTGACGTCATTGATTCGATAAGAACAAACTTAGTTTCCTTGATTTCTAAAGTAAGGGAACTATGCATTTGTTTATTTTTCATTAAGAAAGGATAGAGAAAAGGTTGGTGGAACGGCTGTTGCAAATAAAGCTCAAGAATAATTAAGGGCAATTTTTAACAATTACGGAGTAAGGTTTATGGAGTAGGGAGTATGCATTAAGCATTTAAGCCCATGAGATGTGTGCATGTGTGGGTTTTTAAGTTTACAAAAACTGTATTTGTTGTTTTAATTTTTCAATTTTATTTTATTTGAGAGTTGTGAAATATTATAGGTATCATGGGAGACCGACTCATACAAGAGACTCTGTGAGTATTAAAAAAAAAAAGTATACTTACTTTTGTTAATTGTTACTACCATTCATTAAAGACGTTTTACAATTTTTATGGTGAGATCGTCTAAAATGAGATTTTAATTCATATATACGTAAAAAAAAATATATTTAAAAATCGAAAATTATTGTGTTAATTTGTCCTATATAATAATAATATTATCAATTACTCAAAATTGAAGCTACTATTTTTGATCGATTACTCCAATTTTTTTAAGCTGATTTTTTTTAATGCTTTTGGATCCTCTGATATAAAATGGTTCTATAAAAAATTCTCAATTATAAATACAAAATATTAAATCATACAATGTAACTAACTACTCCCTTTTTTTTTCATATCTTCTCATTTGATGACAAATTTATAAGAATTAAACAACTATCAAGCCGTTCAGAACAGGTAATAATCAATCAAACCAAAAGTGGGTAATTCATTTTGGAAATTTTAGGAATTATACCTTATGTTGAATATAATTAAAAAAATTACCGTATGTTTTTACAGGGTTTACATCTATTCAATAAAAGGCAAGTAATCAAAATATGATACTTAAAATAAAAATGAAGAATAATTTTAAACATGTGATTTTATAATTTGAACGAATCTCACAAGAAAGCGTATTGCTTGGCTTAGAAGGGTTTATAGATCTAACATATTAGATGTTTTCGCTTTATATTAGATGACGCTTTAATGTAGTTGGTAAACAAGATTTTTTTTCTATTTATTTTTTCACTTTATATTTACTAGATAAATCATATTAGATCAAATGAACATCATCTTAAAACTCTATTAAAGTAGTGTTTTTTACCCAAAATATATAACTTTGTTGTAAAAATCATCAAAATAAAAAACGACGACTTTCACAATTATATTTAAATCAACTTAATGTAGATTATTAAAACGACTAATTGACTAAAGATGAGAAAACTTAATCGAATATTAGATGTTTTCGCTTTATATTCACTAAACTTATGATATTAGATCAAATGAAGATAAAGCCCATCTTAAAATTCTATTAAAGGCATGACTTAAAAAAAAAAAAAAAAAAAAAAAAAACTTTCGACTAAAAATTATCAAAAAAAAAAAACCGAGTACATACTTGAAAAATAAATTAAACAATAAGTCTTTTGCAATTTGCAAGGGCATAAAATCATACATTAAAAAAATGTTTTTTTTTTTTTTTGCAATTTGTACGGGCATAAAATCACACGAGTATAAAATTGTTATTTGTCATTTATTAATGATAATTTGCACCAGCATAAAATTGTTATATGTACGGGCATAAAATTGTTATTTGTCATGTACGGAGTAATAATAATAATTTGCACAGACATAAAATTGTTATCAGTACGGGCATAAAATTGTTATTTGTCATACAATAATGATAATTTGCACGGTCATAAAATTGTTATTTGTACGGGCATAAAATTGTTATATGTCGTAAAATAATGATAATTTGCAGGGGTATAAAATTGTTATCTATACGAACGGAAAATTGTTAATTGTCATACAATAATAATAATTTGCACGGACATAAAATTGTTATCTGTACGCGTACGGGTATAAAAATTTTATTTGTCATATAATAAAGATATTTTCTACGGGTATAAAATTTTTATTTATCATATAATTTCGTTATTTAGGTGTTTTTGAATGACACTAATTCATACTGGTCATTTCAAAAGACTACTTAAAAGGGTATGAAGATTATGATTTGCGATAATAAAAATTAGGTCTTAAATAGTTAACAATAACGTAGTTTATAAAAGAGTTTTTAGAAATTATAGTAAGTTTATCATATTATTGTTGTATTCTTTTCTTTTTATCTTAACGTTTTCTACAATGCTTTGAATTTTTCAATTAATTATGGTTGTTTGTCATATAATTTCGTTCTTTTAAGTGTTTTTCAATTAATGCATATACACTTTGATTTTTTTTTAAAAACCGCCTTTATTAAACCTATCATATAACGACTTTATTATTCAAATGTTTTTACTTGAATTTCACAAAGAACATACCTGTGCAATTTACACGGGCATAACGACCTGTTTATCAAAAAAAAAAATCGAGTACTGACACCTTTTAAATCCGTGCAATTTTTATAAAATCGAGTACTAACACCATTATATAAATGGGCCGGGTTTGGGCTGAGATGATAACGACCTGTTTATCATTGACACGGACACGAACGCGACACAACCTGATTTGTTTGTCAGGCGGCTCAGGCCTAATTAACAATGATAATGTGGCTAACCTTCTTATTCGTAGGTTAATAAAGCAGAGAATAATGTGGCTAACCTTCTTGTTGATAAACTCAAAATGTCAATCAAACGATAAGGTATAATCTGTATTCAACGGAATTTCTTAACTCTGTTAAATGTTCTGAGATTTCCAATCACGAACTAAAGCTTAAAGTAGCTGCTATAGTGATACTTCTTCGCAACATTTACCAATCTCGCGGTTTATTTAATGGCACTCAACTTATAGTGACTGACTTGGGATCACGGGTGATTCGAGCAACGGTTGTATCTGGTAGTCATAAGGGCGATAAAGTGCATATCCCACGTATTACATTAACTCCATCGAATTCCAGTAGGTTTCCTGTACAGTTTGACATAAGACAGTTCCCGTTAGCGGTGTGCTTTGCAATGACAATTAATAAGAGCCAAGGGTAATCCCTCGCCCATGTCGGTCTTTATCTTCCAAAACCGGTGTTTACTCATGGTCAACTTTATGTGGCTGTTTCAAAAGTCACCACTAAAAAAGGATTAAAGATTATGATATGTGATAGCGAAAAACAAGTTTCAAATAGAACAAATAACATAGTTTATATAGTCTTTCAAAAATTATACGGAGTAGTATAATGTACCATATTACTTACGTATAATTTCTTTTTATCTTAATTTTTAATTTCTCTCTCTTATTTTTGTTTGTCATATAATATTGCGATTTTAGATGTTTCTCAGTAATATATAAATATACATTAATATTTTACGTTTCATTAACCCTATTATACAACGACACCATTAGTTCAATTTTTTTTTACTTAAATTTTAAAAGTAGCATGCCCGCGCAACTTGCACGGGCATAACACTAGTGAAATAGATTAATATGTGCGGAACCCGGGAATCGACGAGGGACCCAACTCGGCGTCTTGCATAAGGGCGCTTTAAGTTTAAAAGACTAATTTAGAAAAACCTTTAAAACTGTTTTGGAGTCGCCACCTAATTATCGCGGAAATTAGGAACCTGCTATCATGTCCTAAGCCTAAAGACATGTCCTAGATTTTGGAGCACGCCGACACCCCTAGATCTAAGGTTTGTGAAACCGTAATGGATTCTAAAGTGAGGTACTTTAGAAAAAGAGTAATTCTATTAATGATTTATGAAAACCTTTTAGAAAAGCCTATGTAAAAATAGCCTCTACTGACCTAGAACAATCCATGGAAAGTGATATTTGAGCTAATGTTATCGCTACGTACAAGTGCGAAAAAGTTTGTAAAAGAATGCAGATGCAGATGCAAAAAGATTGATTAAAACCCTCAGTTTAGCATGTTTAACTTGTTAACGAAAACGGTTCAGTTAAAGGTCGAATTCACTGTTTAAGTTGATTTAATGCAAAATAAGAAGGTGCAAGATGCATGCAAATAAAATAAAGTTCAATTGTCCATTGGTTTATTTTAAAAGGGTCGGTTGCTTATGCGACTTTGGCGTGTCATCGGATATGGAGTGTACCCGAAGTAAAAAGAACACTTGGAATGCTAGCGCCGTGCCAAAGCCGGGGCTAAAGTGTAGTCCCCTTTGTTAGTCCATAGAAAATAAGAAAAAGCTTTGATCCAAGTGGATCGGTACCTACCTGGTCCTGGCGCTTCAGATCTGGGCAGAGCGTCGCTTTTTGAACTTAAAAGGAGGATGAATTCAACACGGGATGGTGTGTTGAACTCAAGGATTTGAGTGCTTGAGGCTTTGAGAGAGTTTTGAATTGTGTATGCTGTAAATTCTGGCGGTAAATTGTGTGTTCTGAGGTCGGGTATAGGGGTGTATATATACTAAAAACCTCGGAGAAATTAGGAAATCTCGAGATAAAACCAGGCTTAGAAACCGCATAGCACTATGCGGTTTGTAGGGTAAACCGCATAGGCTTATGCGGTTTGGCCCCTAAACCGCATAAGGCTATGCGGTTTGAGGGGGTGGTTCTAGGCTGGCTTTCCTAGTTCCGGTTTGATTATATCTCTAAAAGATACAGTATAATCTCGAACTTGCACGTCAAGAAAACACCTGGGATATTTCTGAGATATTTTATGATGTTCAGGGCTTTGGAGTGCGGGCCAAAGGTGGGTTTGGGCTCGGTTTTGGGCCCGAGACCCGAAAATGTGAAAAAGGTGTATTTTGTAGCATTTTGTGAAATAAGGTAACCCGTGAGGCTATATTTTGTGTAAGAGGGGGCTAAATGGGGGATCTAGCCACCGAGCCTAAATTTAGGAATTTAGGAATGCTGAATTAGATAGACCTTGTTAATGTAAAAGGGCTAATTGTAGTGCAAATGCGAAGCTCATGCCAAATGAAGCAGGACGTGGACCAAGCTAGACCCTAAATGGACAAAATGAACATTTATTTAAGTGCGATGTGAAGCGACCTAAATCATTTTAACATTTCAAAACGACTCAAAATGAATTCGACATAGTTAGAACTGTTTAAGTCAACGTTAAAACATGCGTAGTAAAAGTCCATGTTACATCACAGGGTTTTGTTTGGGAGGGTACGGATATGGGTATCCACAGAGCCCCCAGTTTGACTGAGCTCGGACTAGAGCGTTAGTCAAACTCCACGACCATATCCGGACCATTACAGTCTCGATATAGTTAGCGGAACGAAGCATGTGTCCATGGGTGAGACGAGGACTCCGAACCGGGCTATGCGGGGAGGGGCGAACATGTTTATGGACATGACGGTCCGTGCATATTGTAAGGGCCTGCCGGCCTGTGTGTGCCGTTGCTAGTGCTAGTTGCTGATGCTGTTGCGCAGTGTTGCCGCGTAGTGTTGTTGCTGTTTGTGCTATTGTTGTTGTTGTGTTACCGTTGCTGTTGTTGTTACTGTTGCTTGGCCTCGCCGAGGAGTGCTTTGTGCTTGTGCTTGGTCTCGTGGAAGAGTGCAGATGTTTCATCTCGTAAAGAGTGCAAGTGCTTCGTCTTGTAAAGAGTGCAGGAGTATGTTGGTTGGGAATTATGTGCTTGTGTATAGTGGTTATAGTTGTATAGTGCCGATGCAGATGCTTTGTGTTTACGTTCCGCTGGGGAAGTGGAAGGATGATCCGTTCAGGATGCTTTGTAGGTTTGCCTAAGGGTAATTCGCTAGGGGGGTGCTAGTCTGCCGGGGAAGAATGTATATGTATGGTCTCGCCGAGGAGCGTAGGTGCATTTGTAGTTGTGTGTTTAGTGTAGTTGTTCGTGTAGAATGTTTGTGTTTGGACTCGTTGGGGAGTGTATGTGTGAATGTGTTGGTTTTCCGCTTGGGAATATGATGTTTAGAAGGGACTCGCGAGGAGTGTACGTGTTAATTGCTTTGAGATTTGTTGTGGGGTGTTGATGCATTAAGGACTCCTTTAGGGATACCTGTACAAGTGTGTGGATTTCATGGGGAGGAAGTAACACTCCGTAGGGATGTGTAAAAGAGGTGAGGACTAGTGAAGAGTGTTCGTGCTTCTGCTTCTGTACCGTGTATTAAGTGCTTAGTACACGAGTATGGCGGACTGTAGGTGACGCCTTAACCAAGGCATAGCTGGATGTGCTAGCGCATGTGGCGGACTTTAGGTGACGCCTTAACCATGAAAGCTTGCGCGTACGAAAAAATACTTAGGCTTGACGAGCCCAATATGGAGAGACAACGTGGAACACAACACGCCTCAGAAATTGCCTTGTTGACTAGTGATTCTTCCGGGGAATCTCTTATCAATTGGCAACTTCAAGCGCGAACTCATTCACACATGTCGCGGCTTCAAATCCGGAATAATTCGAATTCTGCGACTGTCTTTCGAAATCTTCATTTTCGCCTGCTTTGACCATGAGACGTGGTATCTGGTGATTCGTTTGGATTCACGTGATACTCATCTCTCGCGGACTTGGGGTGTAGGTGCTTGAGTGGCTTGATGTACGTTCGGGTGTTCGTTGTTTGATGCACACATTAAAGTGTTATGCTTTTAGTGTGCATGCTCTTGTTTGTAGCGGTTCTGGAGGTGTCGCTAAACCGGAGGTGTGTGTGTTTATGGCAAGGGTGTCTTCAAAAATGCGAAAAATTATCCCATTTTTCGTTGTAAAGGTTTGATTCTTGATAGGAAGCGTCAGCCCCCAATTGTCTTGGTCATGGCGCCGGTGTATGTGAGCCCCCAGTTTGACTGAGTTATAATGCATAACAATAGTCAAACTATGTAAAAGGCTATGGGTTGCATTAGGATAAGGGTGTTTTTGGATTACCCCCTCGAGTTTGACTAGGTTTGGTATGAAAACTAAGTCAAAGTGTTGTGGATGATGTACTTAGAGAAGGAGTTTTTGGGTTACTCCCTCGAGTTTGACTAAGTTTTGAATGAAAACTGAGTCAAAGTGGAGTGCAGGATGTGAATTAGGAGGAGGAGTTTTTGGATTACCCCCTCAAGTTTGACTTAGTTTTGGATGAAAACTGAGTCAAAGTGTAATGGAATGTGCATTGGAAGGAGGAGTTTTTGGTTTATCCCCTCGAGTTTGACTTAGTTTTGGATGAAAACTGAGTCAAAGTGAAGAGTATGGTGTTTGGTTCTGAACTTTCTCCCGTAGTTTGGCTTAATCTGATTGAAATTAAGGCAAAATGGAGAAAAATGTAATCATTCCGTTGTGTGTTGCAGGTTGCCGAGGATGTGCACAAGAAGCTGTGGAGGACAGCTAACAGGTGGAGGATGCCGTGGGCGGAGCAGGCGGCCCAGCTGTGTCGGAATCGTGCTGGTTCGGGTTCAGCGTGACTTTGACGAGTACCGTCGTCTACATCCTTAGTTGTCCTGGTGATCTTGTGTAATAAGGATTGTGTGAACCCATCATTACATGACCGTTTGTTGTAGCTTGGCTTGAGCTTTGTGTCGTCTTTCGCTTCCGTGCTGTATTGTGCTTCCGTGGACCTGCGTAGTTAGTAGGCTTGGATTTGAAAGTGAAATGATTCCCGATTGGGATGTTTAGATTAAAATGTTTTTGTTGAAAAAATCATTTTTGTGAAAGATTCATTTTAGTTGTCGAAGTGAGCTTTAAAAATGAACGCTTGAAATGTCGGTTGTAAGGCTTCATGCAAGATGAAAGAGTGTTTGACGTTGTGAGCTTGAGCTAGAGTTGTGAAGACCATGGAGGGTCACTTGGGTGTGAAGGTTGAAAAGCCCCCAGTTGTCGAGGATGAGAATTCGGTGGAATCTCATGACAACACGGAGTGGGATGTAGTGCGTGATTCGGTTGTGCTTTGCATAAGCTGCCTACGTATCCACGAATGTGGAATCAAACCGGCGTAGTTCGATAGTGCTTTCGCTCAAAATGTGTTAACTCGAGTGAGTTAAATTCGAAAAATGCTTTTTCTCAAAGTGTGTTAACTCGAGTGGTGAGTTAAAGATTTGAGATACATTTTCGAAAGATACATTTTGTTTGTGCGAAAGTGTGTGTTTGGAAAAGTGAAGTGCAAAAGTGCTTTTATATTAACTCGAGTGTTGAGTTAATATCGAAAGGTGATTAGCTATTTGGAGGACGCATTGCCTCGTGTATGTTTGAAAAAGCGTGTCGCCCCGCGAGAGCGTTTTTAAAACTGAGAAGTTTTGAAAGAAGCGGTTTAAATGTCGCTAAATTGTTTAATTGGAGAATTGACTCGATATGTGAGTCAATGTTTATGGGATGCTTAAAATGCCGAAAAGTTTGCAAGACAAAGACGAATCGTATGCGTGACTCGAGACTCGACGGTTGCATGGATGTCACATTCGGGAGCACGTGCGTTGTTGGAGCCCCCAGTGGTGATTTCTTGCCTGCGGTGGGATGCTGTTGTACCTGCAAAATAGAGTTAGACTAAAAAGCAGATCACTACTCCTAGGTCTAGGACGACTTTGCCTCGACGCATTCGTTTTAGACGCTTCGATAAAGAAACAGTTTGCCTCCGATTTTGTGGATTTATGTGGACACGTCCTTAGCATGGAAAGCTTTGGACGTAAGAATGTTTTGTAGGCTTTTTGGAAAAGGTTGGTTGACCTCGGGAGAGCGGCCTACGTATCCGTGTGTACGGAATCAAACTTAGCGTAGTTTCGAAGAGCACGTTTAAGGGCATGCCGGCCCGAAGGTTGTATTTTTGTGGAAAGGTACGTGTTTAAGGACCCGCCGGTCCATGGGGTGTATTTTGTAAAAATGTGCGTGTTTAAGGACCCACCGGTCCATGAAGTGTGTTATGTGTTTAACCTCGATACATTGCATCTTAAGGGTGGGTTCTCCTCAGTCGATCTAGGCTGCTTGTTGCTTCTGTCGAGTCTTCAATTTGGAATTTCAAAGACTTGGCCACTTGTTTCTGGGCTTCGGTGCTTCTTGCCCTTGGGGCTTCGGCCCCTCGCTTATTGATTTCTAAGCTTTTTGACTTTTAAGCCTTTTGACTTCTAAGCTTTTTGCTTAATTGTTTTACCCCTTGATTCGGAGCTTTGAGACCTTTGCTTTTTGGTGACTTTGGTTTTTGATCTTTGCTCCTTGTATTCCCGCTTGATTTGAGAATATCTCACTGTAGGATTATATCGGTATATAGTCCTTTAAAATCACAGGATTATAATGAAAATTTTATAAGATTTATAGTCATAAAATGAAATTGCATAACATAGTATAAAGGTATAAAAATTAACCTTTTAATCCTTTGAATTTGGCCTAAGAACAATACCAAAATTATGGTATCTCCTAATTGAAACACCCAAGATGTTATGAGAAATACCCTTTGAGATTTGCTAGAAAATTAGGGAAGAGAACAATTTCTTTTCTCTCAAGTTTTAGTGTTGTGTGCTATGAGAATAATGAAATTAGGTTTTATGAGATTAGGAGAGTGATTAGGTTAAGTAGAGAGGAAGTAAACTCCTCTCCCCTTAAAACCCTTACACGTCCAAAGCAAGGAGAGAAGTGGACTTTTCCACTTCTAAATTTAAAAGCCCAATCTAATTAAAGGTTTAACCCATTTAATTAGTTTTCTTTAGCTTTTAATGTATAATGTAATTATAATATCCAAATATTATAATTAATCATAAATATCCGTATATTTATAATTTGCTAATTTATTATAACTGTTTAAAATTAATTAGCCTGCATTATACGCAATAATTAAATATAAACTTTTATATTCAATTTCCGAATTACAGCTAATTCCTCTCATCTAATATTATTTAATCATTATTAAACAATATTCATTATCACATTTGACTAACCTCTTAGTCATATTTGACTAACCTTTTAGTCAACAACACTGACTAACCTTACTTTTAGTCATTAAATAAGGCATCGATATGATTATTTTCTCAAATAATCACATCTCTCAAACACATCCTTTAGGTGTGACTCTTAGGGACCAGTTGATCACCGCCATCTGTATGACAATAACGTCAAACTTATCTAGCAAGCCAACCGTGATCGATAAACGTTAATCAACTGATTAAATACAAAATGTACCCTGTGTACCTTAAGAGATTTATTTATGTTATTGCACTAACTGTGGAGGACACTAGCTGCAACAATCTCCCACTTGTCCGTACAAGTGTATGTGCGATAACCGATTCTCATATCCATAATAAATTTCTCCCACTCAATGTAAACCAATTTGCAAAGTCCGTATTTACAAAGGTCGTAGTTCACAAGTGATCAGTATCAAGAGTGGTTTCTCCGACTAGAGAGTAACTTAACTGATAAACGAATCATTATTCGAGCATGGCCATGCATTTTCAGTTACAGCTCCTCGAGTGGCCCTGAGAAAAAGTATTATAACTCGATAGAAGTTGGATATTTTCCTCAACTCGAATCCTGCAGATGTAAGCGCAGCATGAAATGACCCAGTGAAAATCTACTTAGCCTCCTGTTACGGTCGACCGTGAGAAAGAAACCAAAGTCACCCAAAATCTGCCTTAATCTCAAGGGACAGTCGATAGTCAAAAAAATCGACTCTAGGAACACTATGGATGTCCTATCCACGACCCAGCACCTAATGTTCTGAAACATTTAGGACTCCATGTAGTCGTCACAAAAATTGTCCTGCGCGATTTCAGTAAACCCGCATCTGTGATCGATCAGTCAACAGTTTGACTTATGGCTCGTTGAACCCACCATCAATCGACGTCACAAAATAATCGCCTGAGTTATCAGCTCGTGTAGGCGATCACGGACCAAAACAAGATATAAAGCAATTCATTTCACTTTGAGTTGTTCAACGTTGTCTGCACAACCCTCATGAAAAACAATATATAAAACAAAACGATGATTTTATTAGTAGGTTTATGAAAACGATACACGTGTCTAATCCATACAAACAACTAATACAACTTAGGAACACGCTTAATTCCCATGAAAATAACGTGCCCTTCATGCTTATCATGTCTCAACGGTTTAGTGAGAGGATCTGCTACGTTATCATCCGTAGCAATCTTGTCAATCACTATCTCCTTCTGCTCCACGTCATCTCGGATCATGTGAGCCTTTCTTTGCACGTGCCGAGACTTGTTGCTGGACTTCGGCTCCTTCGCTTGGAAGATGGCACCACTATTATCGCAATAGATGGTGATCGGGTCATTCGAAGTAGGAACTACAGTTAGTCCTTGTAAGAACTGACGCATTCATATAGCTTCCTTCGCGACCTACGAGCGACATAGTACTCGGACTCGATCGTGGAATCGCTATAATCGCTTGTTTGGAGCTTTTCCGGTGACCAGCGCGCCATTTAGAGTAAAACGAATCCAGATTGAGACTTTGAGTCATCTCGATCCGCTTGGAAACTAGCATCCACAGAATAGGTGCGCAAGCATAGCTCAGTGTCTCCTCCATAAGTCAATACCCAATCTTTAGTCCTCCGTAGGTACTTAAGAATGTTCTTTACAGCTATCCAGTGTGCTTCACCTGGATTGCCTTGGTATCGGCTCGTCATACTCAATGCATATGCCACGTCCGAACGTGTGCATATCATGGCATACATGATCAATCTTATAGCCGAGGCATATGGATTCCGACTCATGCGCTCGACCTCTTCCGATGTCTTTGGTGCTTGAGCTTTACTCAATTGCACCCCAGAGATCATTGGAAGGTTCCCCTTCTTGGAGTTGGTCATGCTGAACCTCTCAAGAATCTTATCAATATAAGACTCCTGACTGAGAGATAACATCCGTCGTGATCTATCTCTATAGATACGGAGCCCCAAAATTCGTTGTGTCTCACCCAGATATTTGATCTGGAAATGGTTCTTTAACCAAACTTTTACCGAAGTTAAGAGAGGTATGTCATTCCCAATCAAGAGTATGTCATCGACATACAGTATTAGGAAGACAATCTTGCTCCCACTCGACTTGATATATAGACATGGTTCCTCGACCGATTGAGTGAATCCATTCTCCTTTATCACTTGGTCGAAGCGATGATTCCAACTCCGAGAAGCTTGCTTAAGTCCATAGATGGAACGCTTAAGCTTTCAAACCTTCTTAGGATTTTCAGGATCTGTGTAACCTTCGGGTTGTACCATGTACAACTCCTCCTCCAAATAACCGTTTAAGAAGGCGGTTTTCACGTCCATCTGCCAAATTTCATAGTCATGAAAGGCGGCAATCGCTAAGACAATCCGAATGGAACGAAGCATGACTACGGGTGCAAAGATCTCATCATAGTGCAACCCTTGCACTTGAGTGAAACCCTTTGCCACTAGTCGTGCCTTGTATATATCTGGTTGTCCTTCTACAGATCGCTTTATCTTGTAAAGCCATTTGCACTGAAGAGGCCTAGCCTTATCAGGTAAGTCAACCAGATCCCAAACATTGTTCTCGTACATAGAGTCCATCTCGGATTGCATGGCTTCTTGCCATAACTATGAGTCAGAACATGTCATGGCACCTTTATAGGTTACGGGTTCGTTACTCTCAAGGAGTAAAACGTCGTCTCTCCCATTCTCCTCAACCATACCGATGTATCGATCTGGAGGAATGGAGAGTCTACCCGACCTTCTGGGTTCCAAGGGAATATTAACCGCAGCAGACGAAGAAGGAACAGTTTCCTCCATTGGTTGCTCGGTTGTTGGTTCAGGAATCTCCGACAGATCGAAGGTTCTATTACTTCTCTTGTCTTTGAGAAACTCTTTCTCTAGGAACTTCGCACTAGCCGCAACAAAAACTCGGTGTTCGGTAGGCGAATAGAAGTAATGACCAAACATTCCTTTTGGATAACCAATAAGGTATGTCTTGACCGATCGCGGGCCGAGCTTATCCTCGTGTCTCCACTTGACATAAGCCTCGCACCCCCAAACCCGAATAAAGGACAAGTTAGGGACCGTTCCCTTCCATAACTCGTATGGAGTCTTGTCAACAGCTTTAGACGGACTTCGGTTAAGTATAAGAGCGGCTGACAAAAGAGCATAGCCCCATAATGAGTCAGGTACAACCGTGTGACTCATCATGGATCGAACCATATCAAGTAATGTTCGATTCCTGCGTTCGGATACACCATTCAGTTGTGGTGTTTCGGGTGGAGTTAACTGTAGTACTATCCCGCGGTCTTTCAGGTGTTGATCAAACTCAGTTGAAAGATATTCGCCACCACGATCTGAACGTAGTGCTTTTATCTTTCTATCCAGTTGGTTCTCAACCTTATTCTGGAATTCCTTGAACTTGTCAAAGGACTCACTTTTATGCTTCATTAAGTAGACATGTCCATATCTACTCAAATCGTCCGTGAAAGTGATAAAATACCTATAGCCATATCTAGCGTCGATTGACATAGGTCCACCTACATCAGTATGTATGAGTCCTAATAGGTCAGCAACGCGCATTCCAACACCTTTGAAGGAAATTCGAGACATTTTGCCTATAAGACATGATTCACATGTGCCAAAAGTTTCATAGACAAATGGGGCGATTGTCCCATTATCAATGAGCTTTTTCACGCGTTTCTCATTTATGTGTCCCATACGGCAATGCCATAGATAGGTTTGATCTTTGTCACCAACCTTTGCTTTCTTGTTACTCACATGCATAATATCTGTGGTTTGATCTAAAACATAAATTCCGTTCATGGAAACTGCTTTACCATAAATCATTTCGTTCAAAGAGAAAATACAGCTATTATTCTTTATTAAAAACGAAAATCCGTCTTTATCAAGTATGGATACAGAAATAATGTTTTTAGATAAACTAGGTACATAGTAACAGTTATTCAGAAATAACTCAAATCCGCTCGGGAGTTGGATTACATATGTTCCCACTGAAATGGAAGCAACTCTTGCTCCATTCCCCACTAGCAGGTCTACATCACCTCTTCCCAGAGTTTTGATGTTTCTTAGGCCCTGCAAATGATTGCACGGATGAGAACCACAACCAGTATCAAGTACCCAAGTTCCGAAACTTGCATGGTTAATCTCAATCATATGAATAACAGAAGACATACCAACAGGAGCGACGCGGCCTGCTTTTATGTCCTCAGCATACACGGGACAGTTCCGCCTCCAATGCCCAGACTTGTGGCAATGGTGGCACTCCATGCTTTGCTTAGCTTTTGCCTTGCCTTGTGAGCTACCGCTAGTCTCACCAGGCCCACTCTTTGCAATCACTGTCTTCTTAAATTTCGGCTTTCCTACAGTTAGGTTAGCCGGAGCCATACCCTTACCCTTGTGCTTATTGCCTATCATGAGAACATCTTGTTTCATGCTCCCACTCAACTTCAGATCACTCTCCGTCTGTACGAGGAGTGAGTGAAGCTCATGCAGACTTTTCTGCATGTCATTCATGTAATAGTTTGCCCTGAAGAGGGCATACCCATCATGAAGGGAGTGGAGCACTCGATCAATGATGATCTTCTCATCGATCTTGCAACCAAGCTCCTCCAGTTTCTCAACGTTCTCGATCATGTCGAGAAGGTGTGGACCAACCGGTTGGCCCTTCTGGAGTTTCGCTTCAAAGAAGCGAGTGGTATACTCGTAACTCTTGATTCTCGGTGCTTTCGAAAACTCTTTAGTTAGGGTGGTGAAAATCTTGTTTGCACCTTGTGTTATGAACCGTCTTTGCAAATTTGATTCCATTGAATAGATGAGTACGTTCTGTATCGCACCCGCCTCCATCATGAAATCACTATAAACATAGACTTCATCTGCTCCTGCATCGGGAGCTGGTTTAGTCGGTAGTGGCTCAGTCAAGTACTTGAGCTTCCCGTCAGCGATGGCGGCATTCCGTAATGCGGCCTCCCAATCAGAAAAATTGGACCCATCATTCTTCAGTCGAGTTGACTGATTCATGTTGCCCATAAAAATTCTAAGCCATGATTCGCGAGCTAGTGTGGCACTTGGCATTGGTTCGTCAGTACGTACAGCCATTTGTTTTAGCAGTTATATCTTTATATAACGAATTCGAAACTGTGAAAAGAAAGAAGAAGAGAGAAGATAAGAAAACATCGTTTTTAAGGGTTTAAGTCAAAAACAATAACGTTTTAATGCAATGACTCGTGCACTCATATAATCGACCTCCCTCGAGAATTATATAAGTGATCCCAAGACTCAATTTCTTTAAATTGATAAGCCAACCTCTTGGCTAATTCTACTGTTAGAATTTTTGGTCGATAGATTTCAGTAAATCCAATCTATTAGTCCATCATAACTACGAGATATTACTCGAACTATAATGTTGAGGTAAAATAGGTCAACACGTACTACTTACCCAACGTAGAAGGGGTCATGTGGAGAGTAAGGTCCTACATGCCTACCGACGAAGAAGGGGCTCATAGCAGCTTTTCCTATAAAGACTAATCTCAATTTTAAATAGAGGAAGGTCCCATCATCTCATTTTAATTCATTTTAAGTGAACAAATAACTAGCATTACGTGAATGATTAATTTGAGGTGATAGCCCTAAACGAGTGACATCCGTATGTCCATGATATAAAATGCAACTACATGATCCATATTCATGCATATTAGGTGGTTTGGTTTAGTTTAGGCGGAATATGATGCTTCTATCTAACGCGTGAATGCAATGAAAAACGGTAAAAGAAAACGCAAAAATGAAAAATACCTAGTGTGGCCTATCCCTATGAAAATAAAGACAAAGTACAAATTGGAATCCATCCATGGACCCTAAAGCTTGTCTTCAATCTTCATCTTGGGCTTCAAGTGGGAGTTGGGCATCTCCATCTTGAATCTTCATCTTGAATCTTCTCAAAATACATTTTGAATTACAAAATAAACCTATTTACATTCTAATTCAAAATATGCCAAAAATAATAAAATTACAAGATGGGAGATTCGAGATCTCAAAAATACAACCAACGATTGTGTTTCCTTCATTACGAAAACACAATCTTCTAAGGCCACACTAGTAAATTACAACCATTTGTACATAATTAATGCGTAAAATTAAACCATTCAAAACATACATTCACAAAATATAAAGCATCAACTAAACAATATAAAAACCAATGCATACTATTGATTAAAATATCTAAACCACCTCTTTTAAATGATTATAATTATGCAACAATTCCTTAATTGTTCATAAAATCTAATCAAAACATAATCCAAAATTTATATTATCAGTATAACATAAATTAGGTCACAAAATATTTTAAACTTCTTTAAAATATTTGGTATCAAATATTATGAACCTTTTCATAATAACATAATATTCATTATCTTTATAACAAATAGGGGTTTTCCCAAATTGCACTCGCATCTATTAGGTTTTCCCAACCTGCATTCTCTACGTATATCGTATTCCCAACTGTACCCCTGAGTTTTTTAATTACTCCCAACCGTAACTAATTATGCTTAAGCCGTTAAATATCACCGTTAATTGCCAATTAGGATGCGTAATTTGCCTACGTGGAGCGCCTAATTTGCCTACGTGGATGGATTAGTTGTAAATTAGAAGTTGAGTCAATTTATTAACCGTCATTTCTTTCTTTTGATTCAATTTTTTTTAAAACCCTTTGAAACCCTTTGAAACCCTTTCACCTTTTTTCATCTGTTCTCTTCATCTCCTTCCTTTTGCTATTGAACTTTTGCAGTTTATCGTCGTTGCAACATCTTCATCGTTGAACTTTTGTAGTCTTTTCTTCCTCTGCTCAATTTCAGGTATGATTTTGGGTAAATTAAAGAAACTCAGGGGTACAGTTGGGAGTAATTAAAAAACTCAGGGGTACAGTTGGGAATACGATATACGCAGGGGTACAGTTGGGAAAACCCAATAGTACAGGGGTACAGCTGGGAAAAACCCTAACAAATATTACCAAAAATTTATAATTTCCAAAAGAATGAAATATTTTCAGCAAAATAACAAAAATCCGAATTTTTTTTTTTTATTAGAAACACACGGCCTTACTAAAAAAAAATAAAAAAAATTACCAAAAATAAACTTTTAATTCGGCCAACAAAGATACAACGAATTAAACAGTTTTAATTCGATTATGCTAATAATAAGATCGATATTAACTCAATTTTAATCCGTATTAAACATTGATTTAAGAGATTCAAATTAACCTTTTAATTTAAACATCTTAAACTGATAGATCTAATGATTAACAAACAAATATGTTCATTAACATACAAAAATTTGGTCCTTTTATGTTTTAATTCAATCGGTATTAAATCAAAACTTATTCAAAATCATATGTAATAGTTTTAATATCTTAAAACATTGATAATTATGAATCAGATGGACCAAAAACAAGCCAAGAATTAATCAAAACTCACGGCACACATCCAAAACCATTCGGCCAAAATTGAAAATTTGGTTTAAAATTATACAAAATCGATTTTTTATGAAAACCGTATAAAAATTCATTAGCCCTGAGTCTCTGATACAACTTGTAGGATTATATCGGTATATAGTCCTTTAAAATTACAGGATTATAATGAAAATTTTATAAGATTTATAGTCATAAAATGAAATTGCATAACATAGTATAAAGGTATAAGAATTAACCTTTTAATCCTTTGAATTTGGCCTAAGAACAATACCAAAATTATGGTATCTCCTAATTGAAACACCCAAGATGTTATGAGAAATACCCTTTGAGATTTGCTAGAAAATTAGAGAAGAGAACAATTTCTTTTCTCTCAAGTTTTAGTGTTGTATGCTATGAGAAAAATGAAATTAGGTTTTATGAGATTAGGAGAGTGATTAGCTTAAGTAGAGAGGAAGTAAACTCCCCTCCCCTTAAAACCCTCACACGTCCAAAGCAAGGAGAGAAGTGGACTTTTCCACTTCTAAATTTAAAAGCCCAATCTAATTAAAGGTTTAACCCATTTTATTAGTTTTCTTTAGCTTTTAATGTATAATGTAATTATAATATCCATATATTATAATTAATCATAAATATCCGTATATTTATAATTTGCTAATTTATTATAACTGTTTAAAATTAATTAGCCTGCATTATACGCAATAATTAAATATAACCTTTTATATTCAATTTCCGAATTACAGCTAATTCCTCTCATCTAATATTATTTAATCATTATTAAACAATATTCATTATCACATTTGACTAACCTCTTAGTCATATTTGACTAACCTTTTAGTCAACAACACTGACTAACCTTTTAGTCATTAAATAAGGCATCGATATGATTATTTTCTCAAATAATCACATCTCTCAAACACATCCTTTAGCTGTGACTCTTAGGGACCAGTTGATCACCACCATCTTTATGACAATAACGTCAAACTTATCTAGCAAGCCAACCGTTATCGATAAACGTTAATCAACTGATTAAATACAAAATGTACCCTGTGTACCTTAAGAGATTTATCTATGTTATTGCACTAACTGTGGAGGACACTAGCTCCAACACTCACGCCCTGTGTGGCTTGGGCTTGAGTTCGGAGCTTGCTAAACTCTGCGGCTCGGTGGTCGCTTGTGATCGTGTGTCTATCACGCCGGGCTCCTTTGCCAAGTTCGTTTGCTTATTAGGCACGCGATCGAATACGCGGAGGGCGATCCAGGAATACTCGTACTTCAGGTCGCGATCAAATTCATGATCACTGTGGAGCTCGAAATTAATGGATCCTCCTCCAAAAGCAGCGGAGTAGTAGACCACAAGCAGACTAGTGAACCTTAGGTGTTTAGTCGTCGAGAGCCTTCTTTGTGTTTGTGTCTTTGATTTAGTTGTTGACTTGGACCTTCGTACCCGGCCTCTCCTTAGGATAGTTGTTCCTGGGATGCAATGTATGTCGGTGTAGAATGAATTCTAATACATATTAAAACTAAATCAACTTAAGAGCACAACTTATCACAACTGACCACAATCTTCCATTTGTCTATATTTTCACCATATTAAGCCACATGTCACAATTTAAAAAAAAATGAAAAATATAAAATAATGACTATCTTTTATTACACCTTTTTAGTTTCACTTTTTAAATAACATATCATCATGATTAATAACATATTATAAATTTAAAATTTCTTTTACTTATTAAATTTAAAATAACTTTATAGAATATAGGATTAATTAAATAAAACCTCCTTTTATAACATTTTTTTTTTCAAAATAACTCCCTTACATGTTATGTTTATATCATAACCTCTTTTAAGACATTTTTGTTTCTAAATCACCCCCAACATCGAAATGTGCTACTTAAAAATGAAATATTCATACCCTTAAATAAGAATTTCTCAAAAGGTGTCGACATATTTTAGACATTGATGGTTGTAATTTAAAAAGGACGTACCCTATAATGTATTTAATTGCAGTTTTTAAGTAAGAAAATTCGACATTGGGGGTGATTTTGAAACAAAAGTGTCTTAAAAGGGTTTATGTTATAAAAATAACATATTTATTTTGAAAAAAAATGTTATAAAAGGGGGTTATATTTAATTTACCCTAGAATATACGGAGTACCATGATAAACAACATTTTATAAATTCGAGCGATTGATGTACTCTTTTTGAAATACGAAAAATCAACATATATATAACTCTATTGATGTTTGTCATTAACTGCATTAATTTCCTTTTCCATATCATTTAGCATCCAATCCAATAATCATATAACGTTTCTGATCAAGTCATTGTTTAAAATTTACAGAGGCCATTCTATAATCAATTCTTCCTAAAGAGATAAGCTATATGAATCTTTATTGAACTTAAATGTTTTTTTATTTACTACTGCATAAGTATGTGTCAGTTAACTATACAGATTTAAATCTTCATCATAAAGAGGTAAGCTATATGAATCTTTATTGAACTTAAATATTTTTTTTTATTTACTACTGCATAAGTATGCGTCAGTTTACTATACAGATAGATTTATGTGTTTCATATGCAATCTTGTATAATGGAATTATTCGTGTCGATTTGATTACGCGTTGTGAAACGGTAATATATTTAACTCACCTTGTGGGAAATTTATACACCTATCATATGATAATGCACACCATATGTTCCACTTATTTCCTCTAGCTATTGCATACAAAATTCAAACTATGATATTGAATTGGCACATATATTGTTGTTTGACATTCAAAATTAAAGTGGCTCTAAATACTCTCTCTGATTCACCATGTTCTTTCCATTTCATTTTTGGTCAAAATTAAGAAAGGTAGATAATGTGGATGAGATTAAAGTAGAAAAATAATAAAATAGATTGTATAATGATATTAGTTTAAAATTGACAAAAATAAAAATGAGAAGAAGATGATGAAATTTATGGGAAAGTGGGAAGAAAATGATGGGATGAAAGGAATATAAGTTTTTTTTAATAATCCTTCACCAAGCCTACTTAAATTTCTTTTTATCAAATAACATTTTTTTAAGATGGTGTCGTATATGCTAAACAATACATGAAAGAGTAATTATTAATCTTCATTATAATTTTTTATTTTTTTTTTCAATTTATTTGACCACACATGGCATGACTATGAACTCCTACTAAACCTATCGAAGTTATTAAACACAATATCATTATATGAAAGATAATATAAGAATTGTTCAGGGTGATTTTCTCACACGGTTCGATTAAGTGATTGTGGATCTACTAGTACTATCCTTTAAGTTTAGCTTTATGATTTTTGTGATTTAGGATCGATTATGTATGAAAGACTATAAAAACAAAACAAGACACACGATATGGTTACGTGGGAAAAAACCCTTAAATGTTAAGGGAAAAACCACGGGCGCCAAGCCAGGAGAGGATCTTCACTAGTTCTGGAATAATAGGTACAGAGTCTGGACCAAGTGGTACAGGATACAATAAAGGCGTAAAATAATTTTAGAGTGTTTAGTTGCTTGTGAAATGCGTTGAGAGTTGTGTGCTTGCGTTGAATGATAACTGATGCCCCTTCTCTTCTGAATTCTCTTGCTTTTATAGTGTTCCTAGGTCCAACGTCTCTTTCCTTGGTTGTAGGTAACTTCCCCCTTCTGGTTCTCCAACAGCTCCTATCTTCACGGCTCTTGTTTCTGCATGCTTGACTAAGTCTTGCAACGTCCACTTCTGTGGTCAGCTGTCAGATTTCCGGGCTTATTCATAATGACCTCCTTTATGTTGAGCTCGCCCCATCTTGGGTCTTTCTCTCTGACTGTGCCTTTGTTTTATGCATCTTTGCTCGGTGCTGTCTGTAGTTCCTGGACCTGATTATAGATCCTGAACTTTGTGCGGACTGGCCGAGGGTCTGGACCAACCCGCTGCAGTGCAGGCCAGCTCGGTTGTCTGGTCCCAACAGTTTGTCCCCCATCTCCTTGCCCTTCAGTCCTGAACTGGGGGGTGTGGAGATGCTTTTGTTCTTTATCCAGGCTCAGGGCCGAGCCTGGCCCAGACTCTTTCTGCTCTGCTGTGCTCGCTGGTCCTGAGACCTGCACCTTGCAATTAATGAGGCCGTTGCCTTTTCGTGGGGAATTGCGCCCCTTTTTGGCGCTCTATGCACTGCGCACGTCCCATCATGGGTCTCATCACGTCTCTTCGCGCGTTTATTTTTGTAAAACTACTCAACTTCCTTTTGCTCCCTCTATATATACCTTATATTTTTGTTTCTTTCTCTCTCTACCTTATTCTTCTCTGATCTTCCTTTGCTTTGAACCCTAAACACTTTCGAAACAAAGTAAAATCCCCAAATCAATTTGCAAAAACCCTAGCTTTCTTTCTTCACTTCTGACCATGGCTCGTAACGACACCGGCCCTTCCACAGCGGTCTCCTTCTCCCATGGCAACTCCATTTTTCAAGCGACTGACTTGATCAAGGACATCAATATCTATCCCAACTTGCTTGCCCAAGGGGCTGAGGCGAGGCTCAAAGGGGAAGGTAAAATCCCAGAATGCGCCGAGGTTTGGGCCCCAGAGACGAAAGATGTCAGGGTAGATTGGGTAAGCCCTGGATGGTTTTCGATTTTTGAGTCTTCCTTCAGGTTTGGTGCCACTTTCCCACTTTGCCCCTTGATGAGTGCTTTCTTGGGTACTGTTCAAGTGCCGCCCTGTCAAGTTATGCCTTCTGTTTGGCGATTGATCCATGGGATTGATTCTCTTTGTCGGAGATACGGGGTTGAGATTCAGCTTGCTGATGTAAGGAATACTTATCGTCTGCGAATGCACAAGCAAAGGAGAGTTCACTTTCGTCTAAGAGACAGGTGCCAGCCTCTCATGGGTCGCTTGGATGCGGGCGATGAAAGAAACTGGACCAGCTACTATATGTTTATCAGGAGCAACTCCCTGGGCCCCAATGTCTGGGCGCCTGAGTTCTCTTTGAAGGGGACTGGTATGTGTCCTGAGCTTTTGCTTTTCTGTTTGTTTTGTTCTTGCATGTGCTTCTTTGTTTCAGGTTTGTTGTGTCTTTGTAGTTTCTGATTGGATCCCCACTCCTGATGACCCTGAGTCAAGGAAGAGAATCGAGGCGTTCTTGAGGTTACCTGCAAGTAAGCGAAGCTGGCCCAAATGTATGAATCCTGACGACGATGATGACGATGTTGTTGAGGTTGTCTCCCATCCTGAGGGGGAAGGAGGTGATGAGGATGGTGAGAGTGACGAGGATGAAGAGGAGAATGAGGAGGAGGCTAGAGACGAAGAAAGCGTGAAATCTGGGAGCGAGGTTGTTGGTGGGAGTGGTGCAGGCACAGCAGACCAGACACCCATCCATGTTACCCCGTTGAAATCTATACTTCCTAGAACTAGTGGCCATCCCACCATGACCCCTCTGCGAATTCCTGGCATGGGCCAAAGCTCCGTGCCAGTAGCATCGGCGAATCGACATATTCTCCCTGACTCATGAATTGATTCATATGCCCTTCCTGCGTAACCTGTTTCCTGCTATGTTCCCAGCCTCTAGATCCAGCAAAAAACCCTTTCTGCCCACGGATGCTGTCGCAGCTCGGATTGCACAGGCTCGTGAGGCTATGAAGTCTGGCGGTAGCTCTACTCCAGCTGCTAGTCTGGTGGCCCCCTTTTCTGAGTCTTCCAAGAGGAAGGCGCCAGAAGGGGTCCAGACCAGGTCTACCAAAATGGCTGCTGGGTCTTCTGAACCTTCGCCTGACCAGAAAAAGAGGAAGAAGGGGAAGTTACCTCAAATGAACCCTGTGCTTTCAATACCTCTGCACTCTCAAGGCCAATCTGAGTATGTTTCCTTGGGGAAATCTCTGAGTGAAAACTTTGCTACTCTGTCCACTGCACCTGCTGCCCTGGAGCCTGTGCGCCTGGCGCACAAAATGGTGGGCTGCTGTGCCCAGGTCTGTACTTCTTCTTATGGTCTTGGTTTTGTCCAGAGTCTCCTTTGGTATGGTTCTGACTTTCTGTTCTATTGTTTGCAGTTGCTACTCATGTCTGCTAGCCTTGGCTCTACTGTGCCAATCTTGGAGAGTGGTAGGGGCAGGGCTGAGGCTGAAAATGAAGCGCTTCATTCTTCCCTCGAGGCCGCTAAGAAGGAGCTTGAGAGTGTCAGCTACCGTTGCGAGAGGATGGCCAGATTGAATAAGACCAACTTTGAGAGGATCCATCAGCAGGATACCCTGGTTGCGAAGTTGACCCAGGAGATCGAGGGGCTGAGGGCTGATGTGTAAGGATCTCATCCCATTCACTAATCAAATATTAGTGTAAATCAAATTACTCTAATTTGATTTAGCAAGATCTATGTAGTTACAAAAGTACTTTGTTACAAGTTTAGAAATGTTATACCTTTCACAAAGGGAATAAGGGCACAAAACTAGAACTCCTTTCTAGATTTGTTTCTTGAGCTTACAATATGGATGATCCTCCAAAACCCGAGTTTCCATAATAGGAAACCTCCTCTTAGTTGCACCCAAGAAGCACTCCGAATTTACTAGTGATTTTGATCTAGAAATCACTAATAAACACTTGATAATATGTGAATATTATTACTACTAACACTTAGTAGTATGTAGAATAATATAAGTACTTATTACTTATAATATTAGAGAGAGTTTTGAGAGAGATGAGTAATGAAAGTTTTATGCATACACACTTTCTATGGCCTTATGTTTTTTAAAGAATAGAACAAGCAATATGGAGAGTGTAGAACACCCCATATTTTCGGCCATAAGGAGAGAGGTGAGGAAGAGTGTAGCCTTTGCATGCTTCTTCTTTTTCTTGTTTAGAACAATGCTTTATAAAACAACATCATGATGTTATCTCAAGCATGCATCAAAAGCAAAGTGAAAACAAAACAAGTAGGACAAAAAGGGAATCTTCTTCCCTTGTCCTCTCATTTAGGACGGTCCAAATAGGGCCCTAATGGGTCTATTTTGTTTTTAATATTTGTCCCACAAATAGTTATAATTTATCACTTAATTATCTAATATAATAAAGTGTAAATTAATTAAACTCTTCCTTAATATACATGTACTCTTACACATATATTAAAAATGTACTTTTACTAATCTCATTAGTAAAATATACATGATTAGTGAATTAACGTTTAATCACTAATCTCATCTCCTCTAAAAATTTTATCGATATAAAATTAAATCACTCGAGTTCACAACTCGATTTCTCTCTAAATTAATACACTGACTAACCGTTAGTCAATTTATCAAGTTACTAATCTAATCGTATCTCATACAATTAATTAGCTTAGATATTTGGAGTACGTTCCTATAGGTGTGACTTAAAGGGATCAATTGATTACCGCTGTTCTCACGACAATAACGTCAAACTCTAGTCAGCCAATCGTTATTGATTTACGTTAATCAATTGACAATAATACAGGATTATTATCCCCATGTATTCCTTAATTGAGATTTATTAAGTAATCGCACTATTGTGGAGGACACTTACTCCAACAATCTCCCACTTGTCCGAGACAAGTTGTGCATTACCAATTCTCATGTCCGTTTCACATCTCCCACTCGATGCAAGGTGTCTTACAGGTCGTACTTGCATCCTTAGATATATATCGTGAGTGGTTTCCTCGATAAGGAGAGTAGCTGTCTGACCGGGGAATCTACCGTAGATTCTTACCGAGTGTGGCCACGCATTTTCAGCGACTACTCCTCGAGTGGCCCAAAGATGTTTTACCCTGACGAGGGTGGACATTTCCCTTCCACTCGATTGTACTGTATAATGCAGATCACCATGACCCCAAAGATGCCCTTATAGCCCCCTTTCACGGCATGACTTAGGACAAAAATGAAAGTCACTCGGAAACTGCACCGACTCAGACAATCAGTTCCAGTCAAAGAATCGACTCAAAGGAATACTATAGAATTCCCACCACGACCAGGTTTCAATCTCATTGAAAAGGAATTCTATAAGTTGCCACCGTCCGACAGAGTGTTTCATACCTGTCTATGCAAACGAGCAAATATCACTATGACCCCATGGTGTTGAACCCACCATCGAACGACTTGCAATCTAGTCTCTCCGAGACGTCACCTCATATGAGAGACTAGGGACCAAATACTTAGTTTATACCGTTCACTTGAATATGTTCAATGTTGTCACACAACTATTCGGATAAACAAAGTATGCATTCAAAATGACTTAAAAGAGTAAATATACTCTAAACAATGAATGTTATTTTTCATATATGTAATAGGATACTTTATCCATTACATATATCAAAAACTAAAGGAAATCAGGCATACGCCTCAACCCCATAGAGGCGGTGTGAGCGTCATGCTTAGTCCTCGAAAGAGGCTTGGTTAAAGGATCAGCGATCTCATCGTCTGTCCCAACCTTACAAATATCTATTTCCTTTCTTTCCACGTTATCTCTTATAACATGGTATTTCCTCAAAACGTGTCTAGACTTATTACTAGACTTGGGCTCCTTTGCATGAAAGATAGCCCCACTATTATCACAATAAATAGTGATTGGATCTACGGCACTAGGGACTACTCTTAGTCCATACAAGAACTGCCGAATCCATACTGACTTTCTTAGCGACTTAGAAGGCGCCAAAAATCGACTTACATTTGTAGAATCGCGGTGACACTTTGCTTGAAACTTTTTCAGCAAATTGCACCCCCATAAAGACATAGCCATATTGGGATTTCAAATCATCCCCATCGGTTTGGAAACTTGCATCCGTGTAACCCTTTACACGTAGCTCAAGTTCTCCTCCAAACACTAGAAACAAATCCTTAGTTCTTCTCAAGTACTTAAGGATGTTCTTTACAGCTATCCAGTGACTCTCACTGGAATTGGCTTAATACCGGCTCGTCATTCTCAAAGCGAAAGCGACATCGGGACGAGTGCACATCATAGCATACATGATTGATCCAACAGCGGAAGCAAAAGGGATCAATTTCTTGCGTTCAATTTCCGCAGGAGTCGTAGGACATTGAGATTTCTTCAATGTTATTCCTACACTCATCGGAAGAAAGCCTCTCTTGGAGTCTTTCATATTGAACCTATCAAGAATCTTATCGATATAAGCTTCTTGACTCAATGCTAGTATCCTCTTGGATCTATCTCTATAGATCCGGATACCCATGATGCGTTGTGCCTCTCCCAAGTCCTTCATTTGGAAATGGTTTCCCAATTCCACCTTTACCGAGTTTAGACTTGGAACATCATTTCCAATCAGTAGTATGTTATCCACATACAAAACAAGGAAGGTTACTTTACTCCCACTAAACTTCATGTATAAACAAGGTTCCTCGGTACTACGAGCGAATTCCGTTTGTTTGATAACATGATCGAATCTGTGATTCCAACTCCTTGATGCTTGCTTAAGACCATAAATGGATCTTTTAAGCTTGCATACTTTCTTAGGGTTGGATGTATCTATAAAACCTTCAGGTTGTGTCATAAACACTTCCTCTTCTAGAATCCCATTCAAGAAGGCGGTTTTTACATCCATTTGCCATATTTCATAGTCATGAAATGCGGCAACCGCTAAGATTATCCTTATGGATCGAAGCATTGCAACCGGTGCAAAGGTTTCATCATAATGAATACCTTGGACTTGTGAAAAGCCCTTTGCCACCAATCTAGCTTTGTAAACATCAATATGTTTATCTATGCCGAGTTTGATTTTGAATATCCATTTACACTGAAGGGGTCTCACTCCTTCAGGTAAATCTACTAAGTCCCAAACTTGGTTCTCGTTCATAGAATCCATTTCGGATTTCATGGCCTCAAGCCATTGTTCGGAGTTGGGGCTACTAACAGCCGCCTTGTAGGTTGAGGGTTCGTTGCTTTCGAATAACAACAAATCACCCTCCTCCTCGATGTTACCGAGGTAGCGGTCAGGTTGATGACTAACTCTTCCTGACCTCCTAGTGATTACAACCGTGTCAGAAGACGAGGGAACAGTTTCCTCATTTTCTGCGTCGGTTTGTGGCTCTTGAACTTCATCAAGTTCAAATTTTCTCCCACCCTGTTTTCTAGAAATGTATTCATTTTCTAGAAAAACAGCATCACGAGCCACAAACTCTTTGTTCGCGTGAGGATTGTAGAAGTAATGACCACACGTTTCCTTAGGATAACCTACAAATAGGGAACCTTTCCCGTCCATATCTCATATGGAGTCTTATTGGAGACTTCGATTTAGTGAGAATACGGTATACAATAGCGCAAAGCCCCAAAATGATCCAGGAAGCTCACTTTGACTCATCATAGACCGAACCATATCTCATAAAGTTCGGTTTCTCCTTTCTGCAACCATTCAACTGTGGTGTGCCCGGAGGAGTCCATTGTGATACTTTACCACAATTCTTAAGATGTGAATCAAACTCATTACTTAGATAATCGCCACCACGATCCGATCGTAGTGCTTTTATCCTTTTATCCAATTGGTTCTCAACCTCATTTTGAAATTCTTTAAATTTCACAAAAGCATCACTTTTATACCTTGTTAAGTAGACATAACCATATCTACTTAAGTCATCGGTAAAAGTAATGAAGTAATGATATCCTCCTCTAGCAGTGATGTTTAATGGACCACACACATCGGTATGTATGAGTCCTAAAACCTCACTTGCTCGTGTCCCTTTACCGCTAAAGGGTTGACGAGTCATCTTTCCTAAAAGGCAAGCTTCGCATGTACCATATGATTCGCAATCAAATGGTTTGAGAACCTTGGTCTCAACAAGTCTCTTTATGCGTCTATCGTTTATATGACCTAAACGACAATGCCAAAGGTAGGATTTGTTTGATTCATTCGTTTTGAGCTTCTTGTTCTCTATATGAAAAACATCATTGACATTTTTCAAAAGATAAATACCTCCAATTGAAATGGCTTCCCATAAACCATTTCATTAAATGAAAAAGTACATCGATTGTCCTTAATCATAAAAGTCTTCCGTATCAAGCACGGAGACAGAGATAATGTTCTTCGTTAGAGTTGGTACAAAATAATAGTTATTCAAGTACAACTCTAAACTACTAGCTAGAGTGAGTACAAAAATTCCCACGGAAACGGCCGCTACTCTAGCTCCATTACCCATGCGGAGATCTACATCACTCTTGGCTAGTGCTCGCACGTTTCTTATCCCTTGCAAGTGATTGCAAAGATGAGATCCACATCCGGTATCCTATACCCATGTAGAAATGCAAGCATGATTTATGTCAATCATATAAAGACTAGAAGGAACAATATCTTTGGATGTCGCACATCCATCATTCTTTTCCTTCAAGGATTTGGGACAATTGCGCTTCCAACGACCGGGTTTGGGCTTGCTATTCTCAATAGCCTTTCCCTTACCCTTATCTTCCTTGAGCCGAGCTTTATAAGCTCCCTTCCCTTTCTTGACCCCAATGTTTATGTTCATCAATCTCATTGAAAGAACATCTTTTCTCTCAATCTCATTCACTTTCGTGCTCTCTTGGTTGAAGCACATCGTCGTCACTCTAGTGAATATCTCATATGCACTTTTATGAGTAACGAAGCGAAGTTTGAGAGTAGGTGACATTGACCAAAACAACACATTTTTCAAGTCATTGTCCACCTTTAGGTGCTCATCGTAGGCGGCTTGTGCCGCCGTGGTGGCCCTAAGTCCGGGTTCAAGGAGGTTGTTCGGTAAAGAACTTAAGCACATTGTCGGATTGAGCGGCGCCCCTTATAGTCGAATCCCATTCGACAAGGTTGCTACCGTCATCTTTTAGGATACATTTATCCATCACGGTTCTCAACCATGAATATTTACCCAAAATGGGTACGGGAGTTGAGGTTGTCATTGCGATTTCAAATAAATTATTCTACAACAAATATGAGGAAATTAACATTCATTGTACATTAATGACATTTGCTAAAACACTTTTTAAAAACAAACGTCCATTTATATAATGATCTCCCACGAAATTATATAAATGATTCCAAGACTCGTTTTTCATATAAAATTAGACATCTCATGTTTCCTTTTATATAAAAACGACAAGTCAACACTTGACTAATTCTACACTAGAATGCTTGGTTGATGATTTTCTTGAAAATGCATCCTTAAGCCCCAAATAACTCTTATTTGGTTGAGTTCAAACCAAATTAGCATGGGACTTCCTCCCACTACTTACCCATGGTAACAAGGTTCCACGTCGCGGAGGTCCTCACGAACATGGGGTTCATAGTCGCTACATTTGGAAAGGCTTAATCTCAATTCATTTTGATAAAAAATTGTGGGTGATCTTGTCAATTTTAGTCATAAAATTCTTTATAAGTGAACTAATTTAGGAATCGTGACTTAAATCGACAATCATAGTGGGATATCGTGGTATGCATGGCGATTTTGGCATGTGTGCGGGAAAAATAAGCAAACAAACAAGCATGATAAAGCAAGCATAATTCTAGTATGGCCACCTAAAAGTAATTAAAAATACAAGGAGTTACAAATTGGAAACCAACTCCTTTGGTCCCTCTTCATATGGACTTGATCCAAGCTCCTCCTTGCAAGCTTTAGAACTCTTCTAAGGCTCCATGTCGATCTCCATCGCCGGTCATCGGATTACAAATAGTTACAAGTATGAATTATAAATGAATACATAGCAATCCTATTATACATTTATAAATGAAATAAACTATTTAATTACAAATCGGCGATACGAGATCGCATTTAATTACAAACCACACGATATTCCCTTACATTACGGGCAATATCGGTAAAAATATAACAAACTATGGCCATACTAGTAAGAACAAACATTCATTCAATAATAAACATTCATCCAAACTTGCATAATGTAAAGCTTATAAATGAAGACATGCCAAAATCGCCCTAAACAATAATCGCATTAATTCGTTTCAAACCGATCTCATTTTTAATCGATTAATCTTGTATTAATCAATAATGCTTAAAACACCTTTTAAGCTTGAACTAAAACTTCTAAACTGATTTAGAACACTCAAAATTAGTTTTCACTAATTCATGGTGATTTTAGTTCATAAACATGGTCATTTGCTAATTAGATGTACTTTAATCATAACCTTTTATGAATAAAGCTTTATAAAATCAAAATAAAATAAAATAAAATCATTTTTATTTTGACAAAAATTTTTATATTCTGGAACACTTCCAAAATATCAGAAATGAAAAGTTTGGACAGAAAATATTTACGAATTATTTTATATAAAATAACATACGATTTCATCGATTTTATCTCATAAAATCAAGAAAACGTCTAAAACAGTGAGGAAAAATCCCAAATTTATAATAGAGCATCCTCATAATGTATACAAATATTGGTATAAATTTCATGTCCAGAAAACAACGTTTACTATATTTTTGGACATAAAATGCATATCATACCGATTTTAAACAAAAATATGAATAAATATTCAAAACTCAAAATATGACTTTGAAAATTTACATGCATAAAGTATAAATATCAATTTTCACTGTGTAAACATTTCGTGACCATATTCTAACTGTAACTATTTATAGTTATTATTTTAGCCAAAAACACACTTTTTGACTCGGTTTTGTATAAAAATCATATTAATTAGCAAACAAATTTCAAAAATTACGAAATTTGACCAGTAACTTCATGAGACCAGAAACTTTGCATGCAATAAAAATCTCGTGTTAAAACAACTTTTAGCACCATTTTCGGATTTTATCATATTTATTCTCAATAAATATATAAAACTCCAAAAACAACAAAATAAATTTGTAACTACAAACCTGGCTCTGATACCACTTGTAAGGATCTCATCCCATTCACTAATCAAATATTAGTGTAAATCAAATTACTCTAATTTGATTTAGCAAGATCTATGTAGTTACAAAAGTACTTTGTTACAAGTTTAGAAATGTTATACCTTTCACAAAGGGAATAAGGGCACAAAACTAGAACTCCTTTCTAGATTTGTTTCTTGAGCTTACAATATGGATGATCCTCCAAAACCCGAGTTTCCATAATAGGAAACCTCCTCTTAGTTGCACCCAAGAAGCACTCCGAATTTACTAGTGATTTTGATCTAGAAATCACTAATAAACACTTGATAATATGTGAATATTATTACTACTAACACTTAGTAGTATGTAGAATAATATAAGTACTTATTACTTATAATATTAGAGAGAGTTTTGAGAGAGATGAGTAATGAAAGTTTTATGCATACACACTTTCTATGGCCTTATGTTTTTTAAAGAATAGAACAAGCAATATGGAGAGTGTAGAACACCCCATATTTTCGGCCATAAGGAGAGAGGTGAGGAAGAGTGTAGCCTTTGCATGCTTCTTCTTTTTCTTGTTTAGAACAATGCTTTATAAAACAACATCATGATGTTATCTCAAGCATGCATCAAAAGCAAAGTGAAAACAAAACAAGTAGGACAAAAAGGGAATCTTCTTCCCTTGTCCTCTCATTTAGGACGGTCCAAATAGGGCCCTAATGGGTCTATTTTGTTTTCAATATTTGTCCCACAAATAGTTATAATTTATCACTTAATTATCTAATATAATAAAGTGTAAATTAATTAAACTCTTCCTTAATATACATGTACTCTTACACATATATTAAAAATGTACTTTTACTAATCTCATTAGTAAAATATACATGATTAGTGAATTAACGTTTAATCACTAATCTCATCTCCTCTAAAAATTTTATCGATATAAAATTAAATCACTCGAGTTCACAACTCGATTTCTCTCTAAATTAATACACTGACTAACCGTTAGTCAATTTATCAAGTTACTAATCTAATCGTATCTCATACAATTAATTAGCTTAGATATTATAAGTGTGACTTAAAGGGATCAATTGATTACCGCCGTTCTCACGACAATAACGTCAAACTCTAGTCAGCCAATCGTTATTGATTTACGTTAATCAATTGACAATAATACAGGATTATCCCCATGTATTCCTTAATTGAGATTTATTAAGTAATCGCACTATTGTGGAGGACACTTACTCCAACATGATGTTAGTCAGCACAATGCTGTTCTGGCTGACCTGAGTGTGTTCTACACGCTTCGCGCCAGGATTGAAATGATGAATGCCAGTCCTGAAACTCGTGCTGCCTGGGACCTCTCTGCTGAGATTGCCACTTTCAAGCAGCTGTTTCCTGGGGAGAACGTTCCAGAGCAGGCTGAAGTATCTTCAGCTGCGCGATCAGGTGCAGGGGGTTCTGCTGGTGCAGGAGCTGGGGTTGACACTGCTGGGCCCTCCAATGCTGATCCTGCAGGAGAACGTGCTGAAAGGATGGGTGAGTCTGATCAATGAACTGAATCTGTTGGTGTTTTTTGAACAATTTTTGAATTTGCCAGGGGGGAATGTCCCCTGTAGACATTTTGGCTTGTAATTACTTAGACTTGTTTTTTGTTTAGAACTTTGGTCTTGATTCCTGTGCCCATGCACAGGCATGGGTTGACTTTTTAGGTCCTGACTTTTGATATCCTTTTGCTATGCTATGTTATGTTATGTTTTGTTATGTTTTGTCTTTGTTATGATGCGCATATAATTTGTTGTGAATTTGTGAAGTAGCATGCATGCGTTTGATAGTTTAGGCGACTTACACTTTGGGGCTCCCTTAACGGACGTTACTCCCTGTCCCGTTGTTGCAGTCGTACTGGGGCTGGGGCCCTTCTTTGCTTTGTTTTTGTTTTTGTATTTGGTTCCGGTCTGGTCCAGACGTCTGCTCGCTTTGTGCGCACAGGGAAGAGGGTCAGGACTGACCGTTGGCGTCAGCCAACGGCCCTCCGACGCTCAAGTCAGTATAGTTATATAGGATAATCTGTAAAGGAAAAGTTTTGAGTTATGTGGGTTACCAGATGTCTTGGTCCAGGACACTTTACATGTGATAGAGCTTGAGGTGGAGTGTATTCCAGGGTCTAGGGATCATGTCTCCTTCCAGAGTCTGTAGTCTGTAGGAGCCCTTCCCTACTGCTGAATCAATAAGGTATGGACCTTCCCAGGTTGGGGCCAACATGCCTGCAGCTTTGTCCCTTGTGTTCTGAAATACCTTTCTCAGGACCAGATCTCCAGTCCTGAACATTCGTACCCTCACATTCTTGTTGTAGCTTCTGGCCACAGATTGTTGGTATGCTGCCAACCTTATCTTCTTTGAATCTGAGCTCTGGTCAGATCCAGCCGTCATGCAATAGTTCATTATTCTCATAATTTGTGTTCAGCCCATACCTGATTGTTGGGACGTGCACTTCTACTGGTAGTACAGCTTCACATCCGTAGACCATTGAGTATGGAGTTTGTCCTGTTGCCTCTTTGGTGTAGTTCTGTCTGCCCATAGCACTAGTGGTAATTCTTCAACCCATCTTCCTTGCTTCTCCATCAGCTTCTTCTTGATGCAACTGATCACAATCTTGTTGCTGGACTCAGCCTGTCCATTTGCTTGAGGATATCTTGGTGCAGATGTTACCAAGTTGATGTTCCACTTTGTGCAGAAAGCTCTGGTCTTTTTTCCCACGAATGCAAGCCCATTGTCACACACTATCTCTGAAGGAATCCCGTACCTGCTGATGATGTTCCTCTTTATGAAAGCGATCACTTCTTTTTCTGTGACATTTTTGTATGCATCTGCTTCTATCCACTTGGAGAAGTAGTCTGTCATTGCCAGCATGAACACCTTTTGCCCTGGGGCCATCGGTAGTTTGCCAACTAGGTCCATGCCCCATTTCATAAATGGCCATGGTGCTGAAATTGTATGCAGGTTCTGTGCAGGTTGATGTATCTCTGGACCATGCCTTTGGCAGGCGTCACACTTTGTGGCATACTGGATGCTATCTGTTTTCATTGTGGGCCAGTAGTAGCCCATTCGTAGGATTTTGTTAACCATGCTTCTACCACCTGTGTGATTTCCACAATGTCCATCATGTATTTCTGATAAGATCTTGTCCCGACTGGTCGGGTTCTAGCGCCAGGTCTGGCGGATTGAAGGACCTTCTAAATAGTATGCCTTGTATGATTGTATATCTGGACGCCTTGATTCTAAATGCTCTTGCTTCCACTCTGTCCTGTGGTAGTTTGCCCTGGATCAGCCATTCATAATATGGTTTGGTCCAGGTCTGGCAGCTGGATCGTGGTTCTGCAGATCGGGTGAACTTTCGATCGGGCTGCTGGTTCCAGGATGTGTACAATAGGTATATTGTCCAGCACACCAGGTTCAAATGCTGATCCTATGTTAGCCAAAGCATCTGCCTGCACATTCTGATCTCTAGGGACTTGCTCAACCTCAACGTTAGTAAACTTTTGAAAAAGATTTTTGACCAAATCAGGATATGCAATCATTTTAGAGTCCTTAGCAGCGTACGTACCGTTGATTTGGTTTGCTACCAGTAAAGAATCTATTTTTACCTTTAGATTCTGGATCCTCATGTCCAGACATACGTTTAGTCCTGCTATCAGTGCCTCATACTCAGCTTCATTGTTGGTAGTCCTGAATTCACAGGATACAGCCTGTACTATCTTGTCCCCCTGTGGTGATTTCAGGACCACACTTAGTCCAGTACCCCTGACATTGGCTGAACCATCTGTCCAGAGTTCCCAGGTCTGCTGTTTCTGATCCAGATGGAAGATCTCTTTTGTTACCTGCTCCTCTAGTGTGGGAGTGAAGTCGGCCACAAAGTCTGCTAATGCTTGGGATTTGATTGCTGTTCTGGGCTCATAGGACAAGTCATAGGTGCTCAATTTGACTGACCACTTTGACATACGACCTGAAAGTTCTGGTCTACACAGTACTGATCTCACAGGAACATTAGTACGAATGATAACATGATGCGCCTCAAAATATGGGCGCAACTTGGTACAAGCAACTGTTAAAGCCAAAACAAATTTTTCCAATACAGAATACCTGGTTTCAGCATCCAGAAGACTCTTACTTACATAATACACAGGATGTTGCTGTCCATCTGGTTCTCTCACCAGGACTGCGCTTACAGAAGCTTCTGTCACAGACAGGTACAGGACCAGTGACTCCCCTGGTTCTGGTTTGGATAAAAGTGGGGCTGATGACAAATACTCTTTCAGGTCCTGGAATGCTTTCTCATGCTCTGTCCCCCAGTTGAACTGCTTGTTCTTTCTCAGAAGATCATAGAATGGCTTGCACCTTTCAGAAGACCTGGAGATGAATCTATTCAGCGCTGCTACCCTTCCAGTCAGTTTCTGGACATCCTTCGAGTTCTGGGGGGACTGCAAGTTGATTATCGCTGAGATCTGCTCTGGACTAGCCTCTATGCCTCTCTTTGTCACCATATAGCCTAAGAATTTTCCTGCAGTGACACCAAAGGTGCATTTAGTAGGGTTTAGTTTCATATTATACTTTTCCAGAATCTCAAACGGCTTTTCCAGGTCCAGGATGTGGTCTTCAGCTTTCTTTGACTTCACCACCATATCATCGATGTAGACCTCCATAGTATCTCCAATTTGGTCTTTGAACATCATGTTGACTAGCCTTTGGTACGTTGCACCTGCATTCTTTAGTCCAAAAGGCATGGCCTTGTAGCAATGGATTCCCTCGCCGTCATGAACGGCTGTATGCTCCTGGTCCGGAGGGTGCATCCGATCCGATTGAATCCACTAATGCATCCATGAATGTCAAGACCTCATGTATCTCGTGGCATCCACCATTGCATCTATGTGTGGTAGTGGAAACGAATCTTTTGGGCACGCCTTGTTCAGGTCTGTGTAGTCCACGCATACTCTCCACTTGCCATTCTTTTTCTGGACCACAACTACGTTTGCCAGCCAGTCTGGGTACATTACTTCTTTGATCATGTCCATGTCCAGCAATTTCTGTACCTCTTGGTTCACAATCTCATTACGTTCTGGTGCAAACTTCCTGCGCTTCTGTTTCACAGGCTTAAAACTTGAGTCAATATTTAACTTATGCGTAATAACATCAGAACTTATACCAGTCATATCAAAATGAGACCAAGCAAAACAATGCTCTTTTTTCCTCAGAAAGTCAATTAGAGCAGGTCTGATTACCTCTGGAGCGTCAGAACCAACCAGAACCTTCCTGTCAGGTCTTTCCTCTGCCAAAACAATTTCGTCTATCTCCATGCGTGGGACAGGATTCTCAACAGACCTGACAGGCTGCTTTAATTGCTATGCGAGGGACTTACCTGGGCCAGAAGGTTTCGTGGTCGCCCCAGAACACTCTGCGGCCGTTTCTCTCTCGACCGCTGCCCCCACTTTGTTGGAATCTTGATGCACCGGGTGGTACGTTGAAGGTCTGACCTTGAGGTTGTGGATCCGTGGTCGCCAGGATCACGTTGTATGATGATAGGCAGTCTATTACACAGAACTTTTCGAAAGAGGTGATTCCTTCCACATAGGTTGGTAGGGTGATCTCTCCCAGGCTGTGCTTTGTTTCACCGCTGAACCCTACCAGGACGCTGGACTTCTTTGTCACGTCTGAATCTTTCAGCCCCATAGCCTCCAGCGCCTCCATCATGATGATGTTGACTGAACTGCCTTCATCTACCAGTACTCTTCTGACCATGCAGGTTCCAATCTGGACTTTGATCACTAGACCATCATGGTGGGGCCCATGCACTCCCTGAAGATCTGACTCATCGAACACAATCTCCTGGGCTGGACCTGGTTGTCTCCGCTGGTGGCCGCGTTCGCCTCGCTTTTCCAGAGCCACACGCTTCGCAGCAGAATATGTTAGTCCACAAATATCTGAACCACCAGAGATGAATTTTACCTCATGGGTTGGTGGTGGTGGAGGAAGATCTCTGGGCTCATCTCGTTCATCTCTGCTCTCCTGTTCGGGCGGGATATCCTTCAGGTGACCATTCTTTAGCAGATGAGCTACTTCCCTCCTGAGAGCTATGCAGTCCTCTGTGGTGTGCCCAATATCAGAATGGTACTCACACCACTTGGTTGTGGCTCGCCTTGGGTTTGGCTTCACACTCGCTTTTGGCCATCATCGCCGAGCCCAACTTGTCCAACTTGTTGATCAGGCCTGGAAGATCTACAGAGAAGCAGTACTCTGAAACTGGAGGTGGAACCCTGGGTGCATCGGTCTGTTCATCCACGGCGTTTGCCTCCTTCCTGGCTGGCCTCTGATACGGACGATCCTGTTGTTCTTTGTCTTGCATTTGGGTGGTGACCTTTCATTCAGCCCTGCCCTGGTCCTGATATCGTGCCCTGAACTGCTGGTCCTCCTCTACCCTGATCTGGGCCAGAGCCTTAGCCTGCACATCCTCAAAGGTAGAACAAGGGTAGCGAGTTAGTTCAACGTAAAGATCAGAATCTCTAACCAAACCTTGCCTGAAGGCCTCAATGGCCGTGCCGATGTCACATCTGGGGATGGACACTTTCTCCTTGTTAAAGCGGTGCAAGAAGTCCCTTAGAGACTCGTTCTCGTTCTGGATGACTCAGTAAAGGTCACTGGTCTGCTTCTCCAACAATCTGCTACTGGCGAACTGGACGTTGAAAAGGTTGATCAGCTCCGCAAAGGATTTGATGGTCTTGATTGGCAGGTTGATATACCACTGTAGGGCTGTGAAGGTACCGGGAAAAGCGAGTGACCTATCGACGCCTTGCGCGCGCCCTCGCCGTCTTGGGCGTGGCGATGGAACGCGCTCGCAGGAAAAAAGCGCGAAGTTTGTTTTGTAAAAATGGGGGAGATCATAGCATGAATTTGTGACCAAAAAAGAAAAGTAGAAAAATCCTTTTTGAAAATGTATTTTCGGAGTCGCCACCAAATATTAAAGGAATTTGGAACCTATTCAACGCGTCTTGAAATACAAGACACGAGTGTCCCAGATTTCAAGATGCGTCGATATCTATCAATCTGAGGTTTGAAACCAGAGAAGGGATTCGGAGTGAGGTTACTTTTCAAAAGTTTTGACAAAAATGTGTTTTTGAAAACTGAAATCAAAAAGCCTACGTAAAAGTAGTCTCTACTAATTTGAAAACATTTAGTTAATTTCGATATTTGGGCTAAAATGACGCTACGTACAAGTGCGAATATATATGACTCTATAAGAATGCATAAATAATGTAAATAGTCGAAATAATGACTTTACTATAGGAAATGTACGTTAAATAATAATTTATTGACTAAATTATTATCATAGACGTTATTTTCCGACCTCGTATTTGACTATTTAAGAATTTGTGAAAACCCTCAGTTTTTGACATGCTAAAAGACTCTATGAAACGGTACAATTTAGTGTTGGATCCGTGATTCTAGTCGTTATTTAATGCATGAATGAGGACTTGCATAATTATAAAAGTGACGTCGGTTTGCTTTAGTGATAATGAGTCGTTTATTTATGCGATATTGGCGGGGTTTAGACGGATTATGAATCCGAATTACTACAACCGTATTTAATACGGCTCGCTTAATGCCAATATCGGGTTGGGGTTAATGTAACCCCTTTGTCCGAGTCACAAAACGTCCCAGAGCGTAGGTAAAATGTTTACCTTTCGAAAGTGAAAAGACGGTATTTTTGAGTGGATTTTGTGAGTATTTTTGTGTTTTGTAAAACCGATGTGTGTTTTTGAAATGAATGAAGTGGGTTGGTATTTATAGAGGTTGGCTGATTTGAAGGTGGACAAAATATAAATCGCCTGTATACTGGCGTTTTATATTTTGTTTGGGTTGGATTTTGTAAGAAAAATGAAAAGGCGGCTGTGTGGGGAGGAGTTTATAATCGCCTGTTAACAGGCGATTAGAAACTTAATCGCCTGTTCACAGGCGATTTCTATATTGTTTTGGTGGGCTGTTTATGCCGCCTTTTGGTTTTGGTTGTTTGATTAAGTAATGATTATGTTTTGTTGTTTACTTATGGGTTAAGTATTTGTTCAGTTTTGGTCCGAATTTCGGTTTTCGTGTTTAGTTTTGTCGTGTTTTTCGGTTTTGGCTCGAAATAAAATAATATTAGGTTATATTATTTTATGGTATCGTGGAGTCTTGTTTTGTGAAAATGTGACACGGGACGCACTTTGGCCCGTTTTGAGTGTTGGGTTTTGGGTCGTTTTTGTAAGTTTGGGCCGTTTTGTAGCTAGTTGGGCTGTTTTTGTGGCTTGGCTTAATAAGACGTTCCTGTATCGTGCTCGTGTTGTGCTTATAATGACTAAGAGTGACATTCATTTTTATGATTATGCAAGTCCAAATTAATACGCTAAAAATGACTAATACGTTTTAGACACTTTTGTACCGTTTTGACTCTTTTAAAAGCATGCACGAAAGTCCTTTTCATCATCGGGTTTGTTTTTGGGGGGTACGGATACGGGTATCTACAGAGCCCCCAGTTTGACTGAGCTTGGACAAAGCGTTAGTCAAACTTTAAGATAGTATCCGGACTATTACAGTCTCGATACTACCTGGCGGCGCTAAGTATGTGTCTTATGGGAGAGACGAGGACTTAGCGTCGGGAAATGCGGGGAGGGACGACATGTTTTTAAGGACATGACGGTCCTACATGTTTAGGGGCATGTCGGCCTGCATGTGGCCTGAGTACTCCCAGCTGGCGCCTTGTTTGTGTTTCGCCAGGCCGCTTGCGCTTCTGGCTGTGCTTTGCTTGCGCCGGCTTGCGCGCTCCTGGCCGTGCTTTGCTTGCGCCGGCTTGGCGCTCTTGGTCGTGCTTTGCTTGCGCCGTTTGCGCCGACGTGCTTTGCTTGCGCCGGCTTCGCTGGTACGGACGTCTCGTAAAGGAGGTTACGTGTTTCTGTGCTTGGTTTATAAGAGTGGTTTAGGCTTTTGTGAACGTCTCTTAAAGGAGGTTACGCGCTTTTGGCTTTTCTCATAAAAAGTTAGGTTTTTATGAACGTCTCGTGAGGAGGCTACGTGTTTTTCTCATAAAAGGTTAGGTTTTTATGAACGTCTCGTGAGGAGGTTACGTGTTTTTCTCATAAAAGGTTAGGTTTTTATGAACGTCTCGTGAGGAGGTTACGCGTTTTTGTATTTTAACGTCTCGCGAGGAGGCTACGTGTTTTTGGTTTCTCATAAAAAGGGCTAGGTTTTTATGAACGTCTCTTAAGGAGGCTACGTGTTTTTCTCATAAAAGGTTAGGTTTTTATGAACGTCTCGTGAGGAGGCTACGTGTTTTTCTCATAAAAGGTTAGGTTTTTATGAACGTCTTTTAAGGAGGCTACGTGTTTTTCTCATAAAAGGTTAGGTTTTTATGAACGTCTCGTGGGGAGGTTACGCGTTTCTGTATTTTAACGTCTCGTGAGGAGGTTACGTGTTTTTCTCATAAAAGGTTAGGTTTTTTATGAACGTCTCTTAAGGAGGCTACGTGTTTTTCTGTTGGGTTGAAAATGTGTTTGAAATGGGTTGAAAGTGTATTGGGCCGAGGAAAACCGACCAAAATGTAAATAAGAACCGAAACAAAATAAAATCGCCAAGATCGGCGATTTTGTTTTTGTTTTGTGAATTTGTATAAAAATCGGGGAAGAGAGGGGAGACTTATTCATTTCATCCGAAAATAAAAAAAAAAACAAAATCGAAACCCCCTAAAACTCGTCTTGGCGATTTTCTTGATCAAAAATCAATTTTCCGACTCCTACAATTCATCATGGACCAAGGTACGTATCCAACTCGCTTGGTTTTTCGGGTTTTGAAGTTTGTTTGGGTCGGTTGTAACTCGAAATACCGTTTTCTAGGGTTTGGGTCGAAAATGTCGGTTTGATTCGAGTTTAGCTCTCGTCCTTGCTTGAAAACGTTAGCCATGGTTGGTATTGTGCTTGCATTGCTTGTCTTGCTGTCGTTGTGTGAAAACCCGGCTTGTGGTCTCGATTTTCGTGCGTTTTGACTAGAAGGGCATTTTGGTCATTTTTGAAAACGTCTTGAAAATGGCTCAACACTTCAGTGTAGCTTACCCATTAGTAGTATAACGTGTTGGTGAGTTCGGTTTGTTGAAATTCGTGCGAAAAACGGTTCGTTTGGGGTGAAACCGTATGGAAGGGGGTTAAGTCGGGGCTTGTGCTCTGTTTTTGTAGCGTAAGGCGATCCCGAGTGGCTTGGTTATTTTGAAAATGTTGTAGTATGCTTGTGTGGAGGTTTGGGTGGCTTGTGTGCGAAAAATGGCTGGAAAAAACGCCATTTTCGTGCGTTTTGGCATAGGGGTCAGTTTTTGGTTCGAAATTTTCGGTTCCGAAACTTGCCCGAATTCTCTGCATTGCATTGTTATGGCTAGTATGGTACATATTTGGCTTTGTTTTGTAGGAAATGTGTTGTTTGGAGGTGTTTTGGAGCCTTTTTTGTAGTTTAGGCTAAGTTTACAAAAACCGTTTTTCCTTGCTTTTCGTGTTCCGTGCAAGTAATGTATTGGACTGTATGTTGTCTGTGTTGGCTAGAGGGCTGTTTTGTGGGAATTTGGGGCCTTTTGGTTGAGTTATGGTCAAGAAAAGGCCGTTTTTGTAGTTAGTAAGTGTTTTGTAAAGGCTATTCAGTCGAGGTGTTCGGGACATCGCTTTCGCATGAAATTTTTTGCACGTGCTTACCGTGATTTATGGGTTGGGTTTGTCTCAGAAAATATGGGTTTCCGACTTTCTGTAGCGTTTTTCCCTTTTCTGCTATTTTTAGGTTAAAAAGGCTTGTCTTCTGTTATTTTGGCTAGTTCTGCTTGCTGCGGCGTGCTTGCTCTTGACTTGACTGAGTAGGACGTATATGTCGTATACGTCTCTTGGAATTTGATTTCCTGTGCTTCTGCTCCGTTTTGGCCTTATCTGTAGATAATGTAGGCTCACGCTTGCTTTCATTGTTTTTGTTTCGCTTTCTTGAGTGACTTGCTGTTGCCGTCGTCTAAGCGTGCCCTTGAATCTTGTGCAGGTGATCCTAGGCCTTCAGTACCTACTTCCAGTGACATGGATCGGGTCTTGGCTGGCGTTGACTTTACCGTTCTGAGGGACGAGCATACTCCTACTTCGGGTATGCCTGCGCCCTTGGAGGTTTCTGAAGGTCCGTCTCAGTCGGACTTGATGAGAGCTTTTCCTCAGACGCCTGGAGCTTCTACGACGCCAGGGAGTGAGTTTCAGGGCGCCGTTGTGGAGTCTCCTGCCTTTTCTGCTAGTGGTGCTAGTGTTGTCGGTCGTCGCTGCCTGGCCTTCGCGAGTGGCCTGGACGGCGTCGCTCCTGGTGGTCCTGAGCCGTCAGTTAGTGGTGTGGGTCGTGACGTTGCTGACGAGTCGCCTGCTTTTTCAGCTAATGTGGTACGTGAGGAGACCGTCGTTGAGCGGACGCGGTCTGATGCTAGCGGTAGTGGAGCTGCTGCTGGGTCGTCGAGGTCTCCTGTTGGTGGCCGAGGTCAGGCTCAGGGTGTCGTCTCAGAGTCTTTGCAGGGGCGCGGACGTGCCGCTGCTGTGGGGACATCTGGGTCTCCTGGGGGAGGCCGTGGTAGAGGTCGGGGCCGCAGGTCTCTCGCAGGGCGTGGGCCGTGGCGGTCTTTGGAGGGATGCCTGTGTGGCTCAGGAGGGTCGAGGCCGAGGTAGTGGTGCCGCGCAGGGGCTTCGCAGAACGCATTACCGCTGCTTCAGGGGTGCTCGCGGCCTCGGAGGGGCCAGGTTAAAGGTCGCGGTCGTGGTCGGAGGAACCCGAGGAAGAAGCGCAAAGTGGATGAGGCTTCTGGTGAGGGCAGCAGTAGGCCACGACGTCGAGCTCGTGCTGCTTCTGAGGGTGGTGACCGGGACGAGGCTGAGGTCGCCGGGATTCTTGAGGAGGTTGGAGCAGGGGAGACTGTGGAGGTCACGCCGAGGCGTGGTCGTGCTCGGGTTCGGAGCCGCACGAGGATCCTCCCGAAGTCGGAGGGTCTTGAGTGACGAGGATGAGGATCTTGACGAGATCGCGCAGGCCACCGCCGAGGCCGAGATTGGCTGAGGCCGCGGCCGCCGCCGCCAGCCGCCGACGCCGCCAGCCGCCGCTGGCGGTCGGGTCGCTTATGGCCGGGTCGTTCAGGCCAGGTTCAGGATGAGGCCGAGGGCCATGCGAGGTGAGGCCGAGGCCGAGGCAGGCCGAGGCCGAGGCAGAGGCCGAGGTGAGGCCCAGATGCAAGCGCGGCAGCCTCGAGGCCGCAACGGAGGTTTTCATGGGGATGGTTGACGAGTTGGGCGAGAGGCCTAACTATCCTCACGGCCCTCGTTTGTGGTCGCAGTGGCCATTGGTGGGACGGCGTGACTCGGTTTGGAGTCGCTTGGAGCACTTGTCGATTCGAGTGAAGGTCGGCTTCCGTTAGGCTCGATGAGGACCTTCTGCGGGTTCCGGCGGTGTTTGGCGTCTTTGAGGGTAGGCTCACCCAGAGGAGCGGGATATAGTGCTCGGGGCGGCTTTGGTCCCCAGTGCGAAGTGGAGAGGAGGTGCGGGGTAAGCGGGTGAACTCGCGCCATCAGGCCGGGCGTTGTTGGATAGGTTTTGGGATATGACCAACACCTTCCACATGCCTGGTTCTGAGGTTGGCGTGACTCTCTCCGTGGCGGTTGTCACGGTCGCCTCATGGTGAGGCGTGCATTTGATCGGGGCGTGGCGACCTCTATCGATAGCCCACGAGTCGCGGCGCTGATTAGCGACGGGTTAAGCGGGTAGGTGAGAGCACACGCTTTGACCGGACTATTTGGCTCACGACTTCTTCGAGGGGAAGAGGAAGAAGAAGGGGTCTACTCGAGCGGCCGAGCGAGGGGTCCCGTGGTTGTGGTGGTTCCTGGCGGCCACCCACTTTGGCGACAAAGGAGCGTCGTCGGCGGCTGTGTTGATGGCGTATTGTCGGACATGACGCGTCTAGGTGACTTTGACCGGGTCACTCGCTTTGGGTACATTGATTCGTTACTTGAGGGACGCAGCGTCTGGCCGGATCGACGAAGTCGGATGTGTCGCCAGGGCCCCGGTCTTCTGATGGAGGTAAGTTTTGATTTCGCAGAGTCTTGTTATCTTGTCTCTGCTTTCCTTTTGTAACGTTGTATTCTGATTACTTGCAGTCTTGGTGCTACGCTCACTTCCCTTCTCTGCTTCCGGACACGTTCAAGGTTAAGGCGCAGTATCCGGCTTTCCATGCTTACGCGACAGCGGATCGGAAGGGTATTGGCCTAAACTACGACGCGGCTCGGGTGCGCTTCAACGGGATGACCGTGGATAAGGTAAGGGTGATTGTGTTTTGTATTCTGGTCTTTTGTAGCTTGTTTTTGGGTTTGTGTTTGTTTTTGTGGTGAATGTGCACGTTTAGGGGCATGCCGGCCCATGAATTGTGTTTGGTGGATGCATGTTTAGGGGCATGCCGGCCCATGAATTGTGTTTGGTTTTTTTGTGGTGAATGTGCACGTTTAGGGGCATGCCGGCCCATGAATTGTGTTTGCATGCGAGGGGTGCACGTTTAAGGGCATGTCGGCCCATGAACATGTTTAAGGACATGTCGGTCCATGAATTGCTTTTGATTTTTGTGGAGAGAAAGAGCATGTTTAGGGGCATGCCGGCCCATGAACATGTTTAAGGACATGTCGGTCCATGAGCATGTTTAAGGACATGCCGGTCCATGAATTGCTTTTGAGAAAGTTTCGCATTTTATAGATACATTGCAAGGCATTTTTAAGGGTAGTACTTTTTGAGCTGGTCGAGGTTCGTTGCTAGGTTAAACTCTTGACCGTCCAAGTCGGTTAGTTTTACTGCTCCGCCTGTGAAGATTTCCTTGACGAGGTAGGGTTCAGCCCAGTTAGGCTTGAATTTCCCTCGTGGGTCGACTGGAAGTGGTGCTCGGACTGACTTTAGTACGAGATCACCTACTTTTATGTTTCGTGGCTTAACTCGTTTGTTGAATGCTCGTTGTAGTCGGGCTTGGTACATTCGTACGGTACTCAGGGAATGCAGTCGGCGTTCATCCAGGAGCATGAGTTGTTAAATGCAGTTCACGGGCCCATTCTGCTTCCGGGATGCTACTTTCCATTAGTATGCGTAGAGACTGTATTTCTATTTCCACTGGTTGGACGGCTTCCATGCCATAGGTGAGGAAATAGGGGGTCATGCCTGTGGGCGTGCGAATGGTAGTGCGGTATCCCCATAATGCATATGGTATCTTGTTGGGCCAATCTTTGCAACTGTCGATCATCTTCTCGAGTATGGTGACGACCGTCTTGTTTGCTGCTTCAACGGCTCCATTGGTTTGGGGTCGACAGGGCGAGGATTTGTGATGTTGGATGTTGTATTTTGTGAGTATGGCTTCCATCTCGCGCTGAAAGTGCGAGCCTTGATCGCTGATGAACTTATGGGGTATGCCATATCGGCATATAATGTTTGTCTGTATGAATTTGGCGACTTCTTTGGAGCCGAGGGTTCGAAAAGATGCTGCTTCTACCCATTTAGTAAAGTAGTCGATGGCCAAAGACGGCAAGCGGTGACCTCCTGCTCCGATGGGGTGGACTTTTCCTATCACGTCGATGCCCCAGGTTGAAAAGGGCCAGGGTGAGGTTAGGCTGTATAGTGGTGAAGGTGGTTGAATATTATAAGTGCTGAAAATTTGGCAATTGTGGCAGTGCTTGACGTATTGGATGCAGTCTGCTTCCATGGTCGTCCAATACCATCCTAGTCGTAGAATCTGTTTGCAGAGTGCTCGAGCGTTCATGTGGGGTCCGCATTCACCGTCGTGGACTTGTGCGACGATTTCCTGTCCCTTCTTGTAGTCGACACATATGAGCAGCGTACCTTGTGGTGTTTTCTTGAGTAATTGTCCCATTTCTAGCACAAATTGGGAGGCTAGGAGTCTGATAGCTCTCTGTCCACGTTTATCGGTGTCGGGTGGGTAAGTGTTGTCTGTTTTGTAGTTGATTATGGCTTGATACCAAGGCTCTGTCTGCTCGGCTTCGTCCAGGTCAATAGTATGGATGTATGCTGGTTCGTCACGTCTTTCGACGATGATGGGTAGTAACTTCATGTCTGGTGGCATGTTCAGGAGGGATGAGAGTTTTGACAGTGCGTCGGCAAACTGGTTTTCTTCCCTTGGGAGGTGGTAAAATTCGATGCTGTCGAAGTTGGTTAGGAGTTTTTGTATTTTTGCTTGGTATTTGGTGAGGGTTTCGCTCATGATCTTCCATGCCCCGGTCACTTGATTTATGATGAGGAATGAATCTCCATGCACCCGTAGGTTCTTTATTTTGAGGGCGATGGCGGCTTGCAGGCCGTAAATGCAAAGCTCAGATTCTCGCGGCGTTGTTTGTGACGCTAAAATCGAGCTTGATCGAGGCGGAGTATGGTCACCATTTGGGGATATTAAGAGTATTCTACTCGTAGCCGGTAATTTGATGCTCAGTCAAAGTATAATTGCGGTACTCCTTTCTATGGCGAAGATTCCAACGTCCGGAAATGACATTGTATCGATTATGGGTTGTTCGATGATAGCGTTTTCTGCAAGGAAGTCGGAAACTGCTCTTCCCTTGATTACTTTCAGAGGGAGGTATTTGAGTTCATACTCGGCGAGGAGTAGAGTCCATCTGGCCATGCGCCCATTTAGGACTGGCTTTTCAAATAGGTATTTGAGGGGGTCCATTAGGGAGTAGACTCTTGTTGTGCTAGTGAGTAGGTAGTGCCTGAGCTTTTTGGTTGCCCAGACCAGCGAGGCGACTTTTCTCGGCCGTTCATACCGAAGTTCGTAATCGTGAAACTTTCTTGATGTAGTAGATGGCCCGTTCTTCGTTGTTGACTTCCTGGGCGAGCATGGCACCCATAGCGTTTGGCGTGGTCGTTAAGTATAGCGACAATGGCAAGTCCTTTTGTGGGGGTACCAAAACGGGTGGATTTGTGAGCAGGCTCTTGACTTTGTCGAATGCTTGTTGACAATCGTCGTCCCATTTCGTATGCTCTTCTTTCTTCAATTTTTTGAAGATTGGCTCACAAATCATGGTGAGTTTCTTTGATAAATCGGGAGATATATTGGACTTGCCCCAGTAAGCTCCTTATTTCGTTGATGTTGCTTGGCGGTTTCATACCCATTATTGCCTTGATTTTGGTCGGGTCTATTTCAATTCCGCGCTGGCTTACTATGTGACCCAAAGAACTTGCACGATGTGACCCCAAAGGTGCATTTACGTGGGTTTAGTCGCATCTTATCTTTGCCTAATTCGGGTGAAGAACTTAGAAGGTTTGTGACGTGGTTGTCCCTTTCCTTTGACTCCACGATCATGTCGTCGACGTATACCTCGACCTCCTTATGCATCATGTCATGGAGCAAGGTGGTAGCAGTACGTTGGTAGGTAGCGCCGGCATTTATGGGCCCAAATGGCATGACTGTAGAATAGGTTCCCAGGGTTACGAAAGTGGTTTTTGGCATGTCGTCTGGCCGCCATTTTGATTTGGTTGTATCCTGCATATCCATCCATGAATAGCGATGGCGTGGTCTGTTTGTGTTGTCGATCGGGATATCCATGTGAGGTAGCGAGAAATCGTCTTTTAGGCGTGCTTTGTTTAGGTCTCTAAGTCGGCACATACTCGTATTTTGCCGTTCTTCTTCATGACTGGAACCATGTTGGAGACCCAATCAGAGTATTCAATGACTCGGATGAATCCAGCTTGTAGTTGCTTTTCGATCTCTTCTTTGACCATGAGAGACCATTCTGGCTTGATGCGTCGGAGCTTCTGTTTGACGGGTCTGGAACCTTGCTTGATCGGGATACGGTGTTCAGCTATCTCGCGGTCTATGCCGGGCATGTCCTTATATGACCAGGCAAAGACGTCCTTAAACTCTGCGAGGAGCTTGGTGTATGTGGCCTTTTCTTCTGTGCTCAGGGAAGCCCCCAGTTGCAGTTCTTGAGGCTCTTCGGGCGTGCCTATGTCGATGGTTGTTGTGTCTTCAATGATGGGCTCCTGTTCGGGTTTGGAAACAATGCTTGCAATGTATCTATATAATGCAATGTTATTAAGTTTAAGTTTATCGCAATCATTAGAAAGAGTAGATTTTAAATGAGGCAAAGAGTAATCAAAAACTTTCATGGTATTAATGTTATCAAAAGCGGTTACATTTGAAGATAGCTCAGACGAGGGAGCTTTGGACAACCTTAATGACTCTAGTTCTTTAGCTAAATTGATTATATCGGGGAGATAGCCCGGAGGCTTAGTCGGGGCATAAGACTTAAAATGACGACGAGGAAGTTTAAATTCTACGACGGTCTTTTTGTTGAGGGCGTTGTCTTCATCTTCGTCGGAGTTAGAATCTTCGAAGTGTTGGAGTATGTGTCCTCCACAATAGTGCGATTACTTAATAAATCTCAATTAAGGAATACAAGGGGATAATCCTGTATTATTGTCAATTGATTAACGTAAATCAATAACGGTTGGCTGACTAGAGTTTGACGTTATTGTCGTGAGAGCGGCGGTAATCAATTGATCCCTTTAAGTCACACCTATAGGAACGTACTCCAAATATTTAAGCTAATTAATTGTATGAGATACGATTATATTAGTAACTTGATAATTTGACTAACGGTTAGTCAGTGTATTAATTTAGAGAGAAATCGAGTTGTGAACTCGGATAATCTATATAATATATTAAAAAGCAAGTTGACGGATAACCAAATTTAAACCTAAACTAAGAGTTCATATTATCAAGCCATTTAAGCATTTTTAGCTTCTAATTACGCCACATTGGATGCCACATGTCAATGGGTTATTCGTACACGTATTTGACCCTACGTCATTTATTATAAAATAATTTTAAAAAATAAAAGAAAAAAAAATAATCAAACTTTTCATCTACCGTATTCCTAATTATAAGCACAATTTATTCATATATAGAAACAATAAAGTAAAAAAAGAAAACAAAAATAGCGTAAACTATTAAATTAAAAAATTAATGATTTCAATTTTTTTTTTTCCGAGGCGTAAAATTATAAAATCCACATCTTAAATCATAGAGTATAATTTTCATAATTTCATATTCGCTATACATATTTAAAATTTTATATATTTGGTTTATTAATAGTATCATATGGAATTCTACAAAGCAATATATTTATTGAATACGGAGTAACATATTTAATATACAATGCATAAGTTAGATTTTTGATCGTATATCCATCAAAATTAAATTAGGGATATTCTATATGGTACCCCTCAATTTTTTACTTTCTATACATGATACCCCTACATTTTCTAAAACATACATGGTACCCCTAACTGTTGTCATTATTCGTAAGTGTATCCCCTAACTTTGTTTTCAGACAATTAAACTCGATTTTAAGCGTTAAATGATTACTTGGGCGCGTAATGAAGCTTATTTTTATCATCCTATGACAGAAGGACTCTATTAGGCTTAATATTTATCTTAGACGTGATAATTTTGTAGGGGCACAATAAATTATTTTTCATCAATATTTTAAATCGTACTCTGTATATATCAATAAATATTAGGTTGTAGATGGATACTGAGCTTAATAGAGTTTATGTCATGCGATAGTAAATGACAAGCTTGGTTACGCATCCAAGTCATCACGTAACGCCTAAAACTGAGTTTAATTGATAGAAATTATTTTTTATTCAATATTTATTTTTGTTTTAATTCTATATCTTTAGTTTTTTTTAATCATCATTTAAAAGAAAAAACTTATTAAAAAACACAAATTCTTGCGTGAGTCAGGACTCACAATAATTTATCGTAAGTCGGGATCATTTGTACAAGATTATATAATTTTTGTACTATTTAACTAATAATTATAATTAATTGTTACTGAAAATTTTTTAGTACCCCTGTAAATGACTTTGGTATGTCTATTTCATGTTTTTGTACCTCTTAAACTACAATTTGTACATTAGTCTCATGCTAAATTAGTGTGAGGCATGTCTCACAGGAGAATTACTGATTAAAAAATAAGTAAATCTTTCATCTACTCACTTTTGTAATTCATATAACATTCATATTTGTTTGAATTAATTGTTGTGAACCAATATATTAATGTAAGAGAACCAAAAGATATAGATATTACTTTACAAAATCAATGCATTATGTACAATTTTTTTTAAAGTTACAAAATCACAACTCACACAAGTTATTTATCGATCTATTATAGATGTTCATGTTTTTATATTTAATTACATTTTATTTTTAATTCATTTATATTAACAAACTTTTTATATGTGATCTGAAATTCACAAAAATGAGGATGTATCAAAATATAGTATATTTGATAAAAAAAAATCTAAGTATTAGAAATTGAGGGACAAATACAAGTTCAGTTATTTAATTTCTATATTTTTGTTTTAGGGTTCATTATTTTTTAAACTTGATATACTAATTTGATGTGTAAAAGGAATCAAAATGTTTGTAATGTACTTTTTAATGAACTTGAATTAGTGATTTTCTTTTATGAATTAGTGATTCTTAATTTTTTGAGGAAATGAATAAGGTAACTACATTTACTAGAATTACTATTTTTTCATTGAATAAAAAATCTAACAAGAAATTGTTATCATTTGATATACTTTTTATTGTATGTAATAAAAAATTATATATCTATAATATAAAGTATTTACTATATGAAACAAGTAACTCATTCTAATTATTTTAATTTGATTAATTTTTTTTAAATTTATATCCTTTTTTATTTTTTATTTTTTTAAAGTTATCATTAAATAAACAAAACCTATAAAATAATAGATAAACTTATTCAAGTAGTAGATAAATCTTGTGTCTAGCTTTTTTTTTCATAATTCCCATGTTTATTTTCATGTTATCTTATTTTAAGATTTAACATAAAAGAATCAAAATCGATGAATTATTATTTTATAAAATTAATGTATTTCTTTAATAGGAAAATAATTAATGCATTATTTTTATTTAAAATTTCAAGTCATTATTAGTAAACTCATTACTTCTCATCATGTTATATTTAAATTTTTGGGTTTGAATTTAATAGTTTTGATTTTTTTTTTCCCCTAAATTAATTTTAACATACATTCTTTTATATGTGTTGCAAGATGAATCTCAAAAAAAAAAAAAATGAGGATGATCATATTGGTATATTTTTTTTGGCACAAATTTTTTATTCATTTATGTTTGGGGAAAAATAAAGTAAAATTATTATAGGATTTATAGTTTAATTGGTTTGTTCATTTTTCTTTTAACTTAACTTAAGCATATTGAAAGTAGATTTGAAGGTGTTTCGTGTATTAAATTTTTTTTTTCAAAGATTACCTTTTTTTTAATTATTACCTCAAAAATCCAAGCAGTGAAACCTAATTTGAAATATTTGGTACACTTTCTACAGTGTATATTATTTGAAATTATATGTATACAATATGGTACATATAATATTTTGAATGTATCAAATAAGAGGTACTGACTACTAAAAACAGGTAATGAAATATATGCAAGTTAAAAATCAAAACATTAACGATGTTGACTATGTAGACACATTCATAAATAGTCAATAAACACGCTTTATTACATAAATAACAAGAAAAATTCAAAAAAAAAAAACCAACACACCCATCTTTCATAAATAATCACAACTAAAAATAATCTCACGATAATCTCAACTATTCAAAATTATTCCAATAATATATTTGACCAATTGTAACCGGCTCAAACAGGTACAAACACTATAAAAGAAAGTCAATTTAACAACCAACGAAATTGGTAGCTAATAGCCTTATATTGATCGCAAAACGGATTCAATGACCAAATTGGTCACAAAAGACCTTAAATTCATCACAATAAGTCCACTCACTAATCTAAATTGATTGCTAATTGGTCGCCTGAATAATTTTTCTTGTAGTTAACATAAGGTTAAACCGGTTTTAAATTTAAAAGAAGACAAAATACGAAAATTATTAAGAAAACCCGTGATTTTCACGGGCCACTGAACTAGTTTAATTTTATATCGATAAAATTATTGGAGGAGATGGGAATTAGTGATTAAGCGTTAATTCACTAATTATATATATTTTTTACTAATGAGATTAGTAAAAGTACATTTTAATATATGTGTAAGTGTACATGTATATTAAGGAAGAGTTTAATTAATTTACACTTTATTATATTAGATAATTAAGTGATAAATTATAAGTATTTGTGGGACAAATATTGAAAAACAAATAAGACCCATATATGGGCTCTTGGACCGTCCAAAACAAAGAGGGAAGCTTCCTCTTGTTTTTATTTGTTTTGTCTTGTTGTATTTTGGAAATGCATGTGAGGCAATATGATTACATTGCATGGCATTTCTCTAATCAAGAAAAAGAGACTCTTCCCTCCTTCTCTCCATAAAGGGCCGGCCCCCTAGTAGTGTGCACAACACACTGGTTTTTCTCTTATTCTCTTTGATAATAAGAAGGCCAAAAAGAGAGAGTATGTTAGCATGCATCTTTGATAACTTCTTCTCTCTCAAAACTCTCTAAAATAATAAGAAACTTGTTCTTAAATCTTCTACTATATTACTAAGTGTTAGTAATAATATTACACATATTATCAAGTTAATACCAAGTGATTTCTAGATCAAAATCCTTAATATTTTGGAGTAAGTTCTTGGGTGCAACTAAGAGGAGGTTTCCTATTATGGAAGCTCGGTTTTGGAGGATCATCCATATTGTTAGCTCAAGAAACAAATCTAGAAAGGAGTTCTAGATTTGTGCCCATTTTATTCCTTAAGAGAAGGTATAAATTTCTTTAATCTTGTTAACAATGTAAATTTGTACTACATAGATCTTGCTAAATCAAATTAGAGTAATTTAATTTACACTAATACTTGATTAGTGAATGGGATCCGATCCCTTCAAGTGGTATCAGAGACATGGCTTGTAGTTACAAATTTATTTTGTTATTTTTTGGAGTTTTATGTATTTATTGAGAATAAATAACATAAAATCCGAAAATAGTGTTAAAAGCTGTTTTAACACGAGATTTTTATTGCATGCAAATTTTCTGGTCTCATGAAGTTACTGGTCAAATTTCGTAATTTTTGAAATTTGTTTGCTAATTAAAATAATTTTTATACAAAACCGAGTCAAAAAGTGAGTTTTTGGCTAAAATAATTACTATAAATAGTTATAGTTCGAATCTAGTCACGAAAGTTTTACACAGTGATATTTCATATTTATACATTCTGCATGTAAATTTTCAAAGTCATATTTTGAGTTTTGATTATTTATTCATATTTTTGTTTAAAATCGGTATGATATGCATTTTATGTCCAAAAATATCGTAAACTTAGTTTTCTGGACATGAAATTTATACCAATATTTTTATACATTATGAGGATGCTCTAGTATAAATTTGGGATTTTTCCTCACTGTTTTAGACGTTTTCTTGATTTTATGAGATAAAATCGATGAAATCGTATGTTATTTATTATAAAATAATTCGTAAATTTTTCTGACCAAAACTTTTCTTTTCTGATATTTTGGAAGTGTTCCAGAATATACAAAATTTTTGTCAAAATAAAAATGATTTTATTTTATTTTATTTTGATTTTTTGAAACTTTATTCATAAAAGGTTATGATTAAAGTACATCTTATTAGCAAATGACCATGTTTATGAACTAAAATCACCATAAGTTAGTATAAACTAATGTTGGGTGTTCTAAAATCAGTTTAGAAGTTTTAGTTCAAGCTTAAAAGGTGTTTTAAGCATTATTGATTTATATAAGATTAATCGATTAAAAATGAGATCGGTTTGAAACGATTTAATGCGATTAAAGTTTAGGGCGATTTTGGCATGTTTTTATTTATAAGCTTTACATTATGCATGTTTGAATGAATGTTTATTGTTGAATGAATGTTTATTCTTACTAGTATGGCCATAGTTTGTTATATTTTTACCGATATTACCCGTAATGAAAGGGAGTATCGTGTGGTTTTGTAATTAAATGCGATCTCGTATCGCCGGTTTGTAATTTTCTAATAGTTTATTTCATTTATAAATGTATAATAGGATTGCTATGTATTCATTTGTAAATTTATAATTGTAACTATTTGTAAAGCAGAAGCAAGCGATGGATCGAGATGGTGCCTTAGAAGAGTTCTAATGCTTGCAAGAAGGAGCCTTGGATGAGATCCATGTGAAGAGGGACCAAAGGAGTTGGCTTCCAATTTGTAACTCCTTGTAATTTTGATTATTTTTAGGTGGCCATACTAGGTTTATGTTATGCTTGTTTATGCTTGTTTTGATTGCTTATTTATTCCGCACACATGCCAAAATCGCCATGCATACCACGATATCCCACTATGATTGTCGATTTAAGTCACGATTCTTATATTAGTTCACTTATAAAGAATTTAAATGACTAAAAATTGACAAGATCACCCACATTTTAACAAAAATGAATTGAGATTAAGCCTTTCCAAATGTAGCGACTATGAACCCCATGTTCGTGAGGACCTCCGCGACGTGGAACCTTGTTACCATGGGTAAGTAGTGGGAGGAAGTCGCATGCTAATTTGGTTTGGACTCAACCGAATAAGAGTTATTTGGGGCAAATCGATGCATTTTATAGAAAATCATCAACCAAGCATTCTAGTGTAGAATTAGTCAAGTGTTGACTTATCGTTTTTATATAAAAGGAAACATGAGATGTCTAATTTTATATGAAAAACGAGTCTTGGAATCATTTATATAATTTCGTGGGAGATCATTATATAAATGGACATTTGTTTTAAAAAGAGTTTTAGCAAATGTCATCTTATACAATGAATGTTAATATTTCCTCATATTTGTTGTAGAATTATTTATTTGAAATCGCAATGACAACTTTAACTCCCGCACCCATTTTGGGTATATATATTTTCATGGTTGAGAACCGTGGTGGATAAGTGTATCCTAAAGGATGACGGTAGCAACTTTGTCGAATGCGATTCTACTATAAGGGGCGCCGCTCAATCCGACAATGTGCTTAAGAACCTTACCGAACCACCTCCCTCTGAACCCGGACTTAGGGCCACCGCGGCGGCGCAAGCCGCCTACGATGAGCACCTAAAGGTTGACAATGACGTTAAAAATATATTGATTTGGTCAATGTCACATTCTCTCAAACTTCGCTTCGTTACTCACTAAAGTGCATATGAGATATTCACTAGAGTGACGACGATGTGCTTCCACCTAGAGAGCACGAAAGTGAATGAGATTGAGAGAAAAGATGTTCTTTCAATGAGATTGAAGAACATAAGTTTTGGGGTTAAAAAAGGGAAGGGAGCTTATAAAGCTCGGTTCAAGGAAGATAAGGGTAAGGGCATACTATTGAGAATAGCAAGCCCAAACCCGGTTGTCGAAAGCGCAATTGTCCCAAATCCTTGAAGGAAAAGAATGATGGATGTGCGACGTCCAAAGATATTGTTCCTTCTAGACTTTATATGATTGACATAAATCATGCTTGCATTTCTACATGGGTATGAGATACCGGATGTGGATCTCACCTTTGCAATCACTTGCAAGGGATGAGAAACATGCGAGCACTAGCCAAGGGTGATGTAGATCTCCGCATGGGCAATGGAGCTAGAGTAGCGGCCATTTCCGTGGGAATTTTTGTACTCACTCTAGCTAGTGGTTTAGAGTTGTATTTGAATAAGCGTTATTTTGTACCAACTCTAACCAAAAACATTATCTCCGTCTCCGTGTTTGATACGGAAGGCTTTTATGATTAAGAACAATCGACGTACTTTTTCATTTAATAAAATGGTTTATGGTGAAACCATTTCGATTGGAGGTATTCATGTTTTAAATAATGTCAATGATGTTTATCATATAGAGAACAAGAAGCTCAAAACGAATGAATCAAACAAATCCTACCTTGGCATTGTCGTTTAGGTCACATAAACGATAGACGCACAAAGAGACTTGTTGAGACCAATGTTCTCAAACCATTTGATTGCGAATCATATGGTACGTGCGAGGCTTGCCTTTTTTAAGGCAAAATGACTCGTGCACCCTTTAGTGGTAAAAGGGACACGAGCAAGTGAAGTTTTTAGGACTCATACATATTGATGTGTGTGATCCATTAAACATCACCGCTAAAGGAGGATATCATTACATCATTACTTTTACCGATGACTTACGTAGATATGGTTATGTCTACTTAATAAGGTACAAGAGTGATGCTTTTGAGAAATTTAAAGAATTTCAAAATGAGGTTGAGAACCAATTGGATAAGAAGATAGAAGCACTACGATCGGATCGTGGTGGCGAATATCTAAGTAATGAGTTTGATTCACATCTTAAGAATTGTGATAGAGTATCACAAATTGACTCCTCCGCACACCAACTTTGTTGAATGGTGTTGCGAAAGGAGAAGCAGAACCTTGCTAGATATGGTTAGGTCTATGATGAATCAAAGTGAGCTTCTGGATCGATTTGGGGCTTTACGCTATCGTTCTGTTTTCTCACTAAATCAAGTCCGACTAAAGCGGCTCCATATGAGATATGGGCGGGAAAGGTTCCCTATTTGTAGGTTTTCCTAAGGAAGCGTGTGGATTTTACTTCTACAACCCTCACGAGAACAAAGAGTTTGTGGCTCGTGATCTTTGTCTTTCTAGAAAATGAGTACATTTCTAATAGACAGTGGGAGAAAATTTGAACTTAATGGAGTTCAAGAGCCATTAAACCAAGCGAGAAAATGAGGAAAGCGGTTCCTCATCTTCTAACACAGTTTGTAATCCCTAGGAGGTCGGGTATAATTAGTCATCAACCTGGCCAGTTACCTATAACGTCGAGGAGGAGGGTAATTTGTTGTTATTCGAAAGCAACGAACCCTCAACCTACAAGGCGGCTATTAGTAGTCCTAACTCCGAACAATGGCTTGAGGCCATGAAATCCGAAATGGATTCTATGTACGAGAACCAAGTTTGGGACTTGGTAGATTTACCTGAAGGAGTGAGACCCCTTCAGTGTAAATGGATATTCAAAATTAAACTCGGCATAGATAAACATATAGATGTTTACAAAGCTAGATTGGTGGCAAGGGGCTTTTCACAAGTCCAAGGTATTCATTATGATGAAACCTTTGCACCGGTTGCTATGCTTCGATCCATAAGCATGATCTTAGCGGTTGCCGCATTTCATGACTATGAAATATGGCAAATGGATGTAAAAACCGCCTTCTTGAATGAGATTCTAGAAGAGGAAGTGTACATGACACAACCTAAAGGTTTTGTAGATACATCTAACCCTAAGAAAGTATGCAAGCTTAAGAGATCCATTTATGGTCTTAAGCAAGCATCAAGGAGTTGGAATCACAGATTCGATCATGTTATAAAACAAAATGGATTCGCTCAATCCGAGGAACCTTGTTTATACATGAAGTTTAGTGGGAGTAAAGTAACATTCCTTGTTTTGTATGTGGATGACATACTACTAATTGGAAATGATGTTCCAAGTTTAAATTCGGTAGAGGTGGAATTGGGAAACCATTTCCAAATGAAGGACTTGGGAGAGGCACAACGCATCTTGGGTATCCGGATCTATAGAGATAGATCTAAAAGGATACTAGCATTAAGTCAAGAAACTTATATTGATAAGATTTTTGATAGGTTCAATATGAAAGACTCCAAGAGAGGCTTTATTCTGATGAGTGTAGGAATAACATTGAAGAAATCACAATGTCCTACGACTCCTGCGGAAATTGAACGCATGAAATTGATCCCTTATGCTTCCGCTGTAAGATCAATCATGTATGCTATGATGTGCACTCGTCCCGATGTCGCTTTCGCTTTGAGCTTGACGAGCCGGTATCAAGCTAATCCCGGTGAGAATCACTGGATAGCTGTAAAGAACATCCTTAAGTACTTGAGAAGAACTAAGGATTCGTTAATTTCTAGTGTTTGGAGGAGAACTTGAGCTACGTGTAAAGGGTTACACGGATGCAAGTTTCCAAACCGATGGGGATGATCTGAAATCCCAATCCGGTTATGTCTTTATGTTGAATGGTGGAGCTGTTTGCTGAAAAGGTTTCAAGCAAAGTGTCACTGTGGATTCTACAACAGAAGTTGTATATTTGGCAGCTTCGGAAGCTGCTAAGGAAGCTGTGTGGATTCGGCAATTCTTGGATGGACTAAGAGTAGTCCCTAGTGCCGCGGATCCAGTCACTGTTTATTGTGATAATAGTAGGGCTATCTTTCATGTAAAGGAGCCCAAGTCTAGTAATAAGTCTAGACACGTTTTGAGGAAATACCATGTTATAAGAGATAACGTGGAAAGAAAGGAAATAGATATTTGTAAGGTTGGGACAGACGATGAGATCGATGATCCTTTAACCAAGCCTCTTTCGAGGACTAAGCATGACGCTCACACCGCCTCTATGGGGTTGAGGCGTATGCCTGATTTCCTTTAGTTTTTGAGATATGTAATTGATAAAGTATCCTATTACATATATGAGTATAACATTCATTGTTTAGAGTATATTTACTCTTTTAAGTCATTTTAAATGCATACTTTGTTTATCCGAATAGTTGTGTGACAACATTGAACATATTCAAGTGAACGGTATAAACTAAGTATTTGGTCCCTAGTCTCTCATATGAGGTGACGTCTCGGAGAGACTAGATTGCAAGTCGATCGATGGTGGGTTCAACACCATAGGGTCATATGAGATGACTGATCGTTTGCATAGACAGACTGTGAGACACTCTGTCGGACAGTGACGCTTATAGAATTCCTTTTCAATGAGATTGAAACACAGTGGTGGTGGGAATTCTATAGTATTCCTTTGAGTCGATTCTTTGACTGGGCTGATTATGCAGTCGGTGCGGTTTAGAGTGACTTTTATTTTGTCCTAAGCCATGCCGTGAAAGGGGTTATAAGGGCATCTTTGGGGTCATGGTGATCTGCATTATCTGAGACAATCGAGTGGAAGGGAAATGTCCACCCTCGTCAGGGTAAAACATCTTTGGGCCACTCGAGGAGTAGTCGCTGAAAATGCGTGGCCACGCTCGGTATGAATCTACGGTAGATTCCCAGTCGATTACCTACTCTCCATATCGAGGAAACCACTCACGATATATATCTCGGGATGTAATATCGACTGTAAGACACCTTGCATCGAGTGGGAGATGTGAAACGGACATGAGAATTGGTAATGCACAACTTGTCTCGGACAAGTGGGAGATTGTTGGAGTATGTGTCCTCCACAATAGTGCGATTACTTAATAAATCTCAATTAAGGAATACAAGGGGATAATCCTGTATTATTGTCAATTGATTAACGTAAATCAATAACGGTTGGCTGACTAGAGTTTGACGTTATTGTCGTGAGAGCGGCGGTAATCAATTGATCCCTTTAAGTCACACCTATAGGAACGTACTCCAAATATTTAAGGTAATTAATTGTATGAGATACGATTATATTAGTAACTTGATAATTTGACTAACGGTTAGTCAGTGTATTAATTTAGAGAGAAATCGAGTTGTGAACTCGGATAATTTAATTTTATATCGATAAAATTATTGGAGGAGATGGGAATTAGTGATTAAGCGTTAATTCACTAATTATATATATATTTTACTAATGAGATTAGTAAAAGTACATTTTAATATATGTGTAAGTGTACATGTATATTAAGGAAGAGTTTAATTAATTTACACTTTATTATATTAGATAATTAAGTGATAAATTATAAGTATTTGTGGGACAAATATTGAAAAACAAATAAGACCCATATATGGGCTCTTGGACCGTCCAAAACAAAGAGGGAAGCTTCCTCTTGTTTTTATTTGTTTTGTCTTGTTGTATTTTGGAAATGCATGTGAGGCAATATGATTACATTGCATGGCATTTCTCTAATCAAGAAAAAGAGACTCTTCCCTCCTTCTCTCCATAAAGGGCCGGCCCCCTAGTAGTGTGCACAACACACTTGTTTTTCTCTTATTCTCTTTGATAATAAGAAGGCCAAAAAGAGAGAGTATGTTAGCATGCATCTTTGATAACTTCTTCTCTCTCAAAACTCTCTAAAATAATAAGAAACTTGTTCTTAAATCTTCTACTATATTACTAAGTGTTAGTAATAATATTACACATATTATCAAGTTAATACCAAGTGATTTCTAGATCAAAATCCTTAGTATTTTGGAGTAAGTTCTTGGGTGCAACTAAGAGGAGGTTTCCTATTATGGAAGCTCGGTTTTGGAGGATCATCCATATTGTTAGCTCAAGAAACAAATCTAGAAAGGAGTTCTAGATTTGTGCCCATTTTATTCCTTAAGAGAAGGTATAAATTTCTTTAATCTTGTTAACAATGTAAATTTGTACTACATAGATCTTGCTAAATCAAATTAGAATAATTTGATTTACACTAATACTTGATTAGTGAATGGGATCCGATCCCTTCACGAAGGTGTAGCCTTGGCCGGTAGTGATCTTGAAAGTGCGGCCTTGTTCGTCGGTCCATTCAAGGGTTTTTGACCATCCGTCGTGCGTTTTCTCTTCGTAAGGAATGATTAGGTCAGTGGGGTTGAAGTTGGAGTTGCGTATGATGTCGGAGACGAGTTCAATTCCGGCGATGGTGTATGTGGACACGTTTTTGGGAATTCTGCTAGTGCCCTCCCTGACGAAGTAGTTGCTGGGGAAGACGTGGTATGGCTGCATGTGGAAATCATGACGCTTCTTGCGATCGTTGTATGATTCCCAACCGTGAGAGACTTCGTGTGCCCATGGCACATAAGATAGACCCATGGTGGGCCATTTATTGTCGTTGTCCCTGGCGTGAAGCGGCGATTTCCTCTTCGCGAGTCATGGTGCGGAGATCAAGTCGAAGTCGAAACCACATCGCCATCCACGGATCGGCGTTTATTCTGCGATCTTGTTGCTTCCTTTGTGTTGTTTAAGCGATGCACGAAAGTTTGGAGCGTCGATGGTGACAATCTCGCCACCGAAAGGCATCCTGCCCTTTTGATGTAGGGTTGAGGTGACGGCTTTGGTAGCGTGGATCCATGGCCTTCCTAATAGCATGTTGTAGGTTGGGGGTATGTCAATGATTTGAAGTCGGTTTCTCTCATGGTGGCCTGTCATAATGGGAAGGAGGCGGTTCCCTTTATCTTTGCGGCGTGTTCCATCGTAAGCCACGACCGTCAAGACATGGAATGAAATCGTTCTCTTCGATCCTTAGTTTTTGGTGTTTCCAGGGTAGGGCGTTATTTGCGGACCCATTGTCGATGAGGACGGCGGTAATGTCATGCCGTGGCATTCCACGTTGATGTAGAGAGGTAGATTGTGCGTCTTGCGAAAGGAGGGAGGTCCTTATCAGAAAAGGTGACGGCATTAACTTTGCCATTCGCTGCGTTATGTTCGATAAGTTTTTACGGAGACATATTTGATGTCATTGGGGTGACCTGTAATGCTTGGTAAAGGGCTTCACGATGTCCCATCGAGTCCCTTAAGAGCTGCTAGATTGAAATGTCCGCCTTTGTTTTGTTGAGCTGTTTGTGGAGCGTGTCTCCGACCTCAGGCGTGGGTAAGGGTGAAGGGGTGACGCTTGGTGATGCTATTTTACGGTGGTGGAAGCGGGCGATGGGATCAGCGTTAGGAAATGATGCTTTGCTGGATGGCGGCGTAGGGGTAGGAGCAATGCTTGCAGGTGAACTAGTAAAGCTTGTAGGAGCGACGTTTGGGAGTGAGGCCGCAGAGGTAGGCGAAGTGGGCGGCGTATCCTCGTCTATGATTATTCCCTTGTTCTTCTCTTGAGCAGTCAACCTTGGCGGGTGGCTTTGAGGTTCAAGTAACTTTAGAGAAGCTTGGTACGGACGTCCAGAACGTGTTAGGTAGGCTACTTCATCATCACTGTCCGATAGCCTGAATGGGTACTTGTGACGTAACTCTCCGTACTTGCCTGGCGGGCGCCAGGGTTGAGCCTCTTCCTCGTAGGGCTCATCTTGGAGACATATGCGGATGTCGTCATTGTCGGCTTCATCCTCAGAAGTATTCCAGATGCCGTTGATTTCGTGATCATTTGAGATGATCAGTTTAGAGCAGTCGATGATGGGGTGTGTGCTTGCGAAAATAGCATGGGTATGCAGAGGGTTAAGCTGGTTTGAAGGTTTAGGACTCGGGCTGGGCTTCACGATGGTATTGTCGTCGATCAAGTCCTGAACTATGTTCTTCAGGCGGAAGCATTGCTCGGTGTCATGCCCCTTTCCTCTGTGGAACTCGCGATGGCGTTACGATCCCACGACTTTGGCTTCTTGTCCGGGGGAGGCTCGCTAGTAGGTCCTATGAGTTGAAGTACATTGCGGCTCACAAGCTTCTGTAGTGCCTTTGAGTAAGTCATGTATATTGGGTCAAAGTTTCGTCGTGCCTTCATCAAACTGGGACCAGGAGGTGAGTATGATGCTTTTGGCGGAGGCATGGCAGGCCTTGGTGGTGTCGTAAAAACCGGTGGTGCCTCTAACACGTCCGGTGCGTTGATGGCATGGATGGGCTCGACTTTGGCAGTGGCTCGGGATGAGCTTCCTTGATATCCTCGACCTGTACTTTTATTTCTATTTTCTTTACGGAGGTCATCCTCGATGAGCTCGCCGACGACGCTGAGGGTTGAGAAGTTGTCAAAATTTCCGTACCGTAGGTGTTGCTGGTATGCGGGGGTGTGGTTGTTGATGAACTTAGTGATTAGATCAGTGTCCCTTGGACGGTTAGGTATTTGAGCGCACAGTTTCTTCCAGCGTGTCAGGTACTCGGTGAACCCTTCATTGTCCCTCTGAGTTAGGACCTCCAAGGTACGTAGCGAGACTTGGATATCGTTGTTGTCCCGATACTGTAGATCAAATGCAACCGTTATGTCCTCGAAACTACCCGTTTTGTGTGGCTCTAAAGCATAGAACCATGCCCTCGGTTGCGCGTCCAATGAGTGAGGAAATAAGGTAGCCCATGCAGGGGGTTCAACACCCATGATGGCCATTTTAGCCTTGAAAGCCTTGACGTGAACGAGCGGGCTTTCGTGACCTTTGAAGATGGGAAGATCACTGAGTGCTAGCTTGTCTCGTAGCATGGACCTGACGTTCTTTGGGATGTGCTCGTTTTCTTGGTGTATGGAGTAACCTCTTGAGTTCGTGAGACGTTCTTCCATGGTTCGAATCCTTTTTGCATTCCGTTCGGATTCCTCGGCTAGGCGTACGGCGTTCTTTTCCGCTTCAAAATTTTGCATTATGGCCATTTGTTCGATCGTTGTAGTGAGGCTAGCTATTCTATCGTTGAGCTGTCGGACTTGCTCGGCAGTTACCTCCGGAGGGGGTGGTGGCGGTCCGCCGAAACCTTCATCTTGTTGAAAGGCCATTACAGGTTTTGGTTTTGATTTGTTGTAGGCGCGCTTCTTTGGAGGCGGAGGTGGGTTTAAGTGACGGTTCTTGGTTCGTCGTGTATCCAGGTTTCGTTCAATGGGTGGTTTGCTGTGTATCCAGGGTTTTTCAATGAGTGGACCTGACAAAGTTTTCAAACCTTTAGTGAATCTAAAAAGGAAGAAAAGACTCAATGAAAAATCACATTCACGACCGAAGAAAGACATAAAAATGCAAAAGGTGGGTGCAAGACTCGACTCGTGTTTTTAGCTTTTAAAATGACACGGGAAGCTTTTGAGGTAGAGGCATATTGACACGTCTCTATTCTCGAGGTTGAAAAATTTTTATGATCATGATCTGATTAACCCAGTTTAGCGGTATGTTGCTAGGGGTTTATTATCACGATAAAAAGGATCAAACCGAAGTAGCGATAGGCTAATCGATCTGAGGATGTTAAAATTGGGTAAAAGGCGACCAATTGTTCGCCTTTTACGTGTGACTCAGGGATTTAAATCGAAAATGACAATAAGTCACTCGATTCAAAGAGTAAATCAACAGGTTCACATATGAGTGAGCCCGCGTTTTTTGTTTTTGAGAGAAAAAGATTAAATCGGGATGCCTAAAGAGTCGCTCGACTTAAAGCTAAATCTAATGTTCTAAAAGTTAATTTCATTTAAAATCTCCGAAATGAATTGACATTTACGGGTTTTTGCTCTATGAAATTTTTTGCAATAAATGTATTATGACGATACGTCAGTCGCATAATTCATTTACGTTTTGAAAAAGATCGGGGATCTAGTGATTATCCTGGATCGGTTTTAAATGCACTGGTATTTTATTTATCAAACTCAAATGACTATAGGTCAGAGAGCCTAACGGCGTGTAATAAAAAGTATGACCTTTTTGAAAAAAAAAGTTAAAAATGAATTTTCAAAATGGACGTATTTTAAATGTATAATGCCTAGGAAATGTTTTTGCATGAAATGGTTTTGAAAGACGACTATAGTGAGGGTACTATAGCCTCACACTTGTACATATAAACACAGGTTTTTGGCTTATAGGGTAAGGTTCCCTCCGGCCATTCCCGTAACGTTTAGGTAGGGGCACCCGCAAGACTACACACGTCTTAGGTGTGAATTCAAAACGGGCCCTAGAGCGTCCGAGTTTGACTGGTTACGATCGTTTGTACGGATGCCGTACTTGTAATCTTGGAGGGGTGAGAGAACAGTGTGTCCGGAGTTACCTCGCTTATGAAGCGAGAGTTACTGGGGGCCGTTCCTCAAAGGGTGTGGTTTGAATCAGGAGGATTCGACTCAACGTATTTTTGCCCAAATATCGAAAGCGTAAATGTTTTCAAAGTTTCAAGCTTCACTTCTTTATGATTTTAAAAATAAAAGAAAAACTAGTTTTTCAAAAATAATAAAAATCATGCTCGTCCCCAGCGGAGTCGCCAGCTGAAGGTACCGGGAAAAGCGAGTGACCTATCGACGCCCTGCGCGCGCCCGCCCTCGCCCCGTGCGGGGGCGTCGGGTGGCGGAATGCGCCTCGCAGGAAAAAAGCGCGAAGTTTGTTTTGTAAAAATGGGGGAGATCATTGCATGAATTTGTGACCAAAAAAGAAAAGTAGAAAAATCCTTTTTGAAAATGTATTTTCGGAGTCGCCACCAAATATTAAAGGAATTTGGAACCTATTCAACGCGTCTTGAAATACAAGACACGAGTGTCCCAGATTTCAAGATGCGTCGATATCTATCAATCTGAGGTTTGAAACCAGAGAAGGGATTCGGAGTGAGGTTACTTTTCAAAAGTTTTGACAAAAATGTGTTTTTGAAAACTGAAATCAAAAAGCCTACGTAAAAGTAGTCTCTACTAATTTGAAAACATTTAGTTAATTTCGATATTTGGGCTAAAATGACGCTACGTACAAGTGCGAATATATATGACTCTATAAGAATGCATAAATAATGTAAATAGTCGAAATAATGACTTTACTATAGGAAATGTACGTTAAATAATAATTTATTGACTAAATTATTATCATAGACGTTATTTTCCGACCTCGTATTTGACTATTTAAGAATTTGTGAAAACCCTCAGTTTTGACATGCTAAAAGACTCTATGAAACGGTACAATTTAGTGTTGGATCCGTGATTCTAGTCGTTATTTAATGCATGAATGAGGACTTGCATAATTATAAAAGTGACGTCGGTTTGCTTTAGTGATAATGAGTCGTTTATTTATGCGATATTGGCGGGGTTTAGACGGATTATGAATCCGAATTACTACAACCGTATTACGAATACGGCTTCGCTAATGCCAATATCGGGTTGGGGTTAATGTAACCCCTTTGTCCGAGTCTCAAAACGTCCCAGAGCGTAGGTAAAATGTTTACCTTTCGAAAGTGAAAAGACGGTATTTTTGAGTGGATTTTGTGAGTATTTTTGTGTTTTGTAAAACCGATGTGTGTTTTTGAAATGAATGAAGTGGGTTGGTATTTATAGAGGTTGGCTGATTTGAAGGTGGACAAAATATAAATCGCCTGTATACTGGCGTTTTATATTTTGTTTGGGTTGGATTTTGTAAGAAAAATGAAAAGGCGGCTGTGTGGGGAGGAGTTTATAATCGCCTGTTAACAGGCGATTAGAAACTTAATCGCCTGTTCACAGGCGATTTCTATTTTGTTTTGGTGGGCTGTTTATGCCGCCTTTTGGTTTTGGTTGTTTGATTAAGTAATGATTATGTTTTGTTGTTTACTTATGGGTTAAGTATTTGTTCAGTTTTGGTCCGAATTTCGGTTTTCGTGTTTCGGTTTTTGTCGTGTTTTTCGGTTTTGGCTCGAAATAAAATAATATTAGGTTATATTATTTTATGGTATCGTGGAGTCTGTTTTGTGAAAATGTGACACGGGACGCACTTTGGCCCGTTTTGAGTGTTGGGTTTTGGGTCGTTTTTGTAAGTTTGGGCCGTTTTGTAGCTAGTTGGGCTGTTTTTGTGGCTTTGCTTAATAAGACGTTCCTGTATCGTGCTCGTGTTGTGCTTATAATGACTAAGAGTGACATTCATTTTTATGATTATGCAAGTCCAAATTAATACGCTAAAAATGACTAATACGTTTTAGACACTTTTGTACCGTTTTGACTCTTTTAAAAGCATGCACGAAAGTCCTTTTCATCATCGGGTTTGTTTTTGGGGGGGTACGGATACGGGTATCTACAGGCTGGACCAGTCAAGGTTGAACCAAATCTTTTGCACATGCAGGCCTCCCTCTTCTCTGCTGGGATAGGAACGTTGAACATCCTCTGCCTGTACTGAGCAACGTGTTCCAGAGGATCAGCTGTCCCATCATAGAGCTTTAGGTTGGGCGTTGAGTACTTCTTTGGCATCTCCACCATTGCAATGCAGTCATCAAAGGGTGAATCAGCATAACTCCTTGGTGCTGCCTCTTCAATGGGTGGTGGGAGCCCTGGAACCTTTCGTACCAACTCTGAGAGTTTCTGCATCTCCATCATCATGTATTGCATGACCTGGCCTGCATTAACTCCCTCTGGTGTCTTTGGGTCACCATCTCCACCTGCAGCGTTGTTTTCTGGATTCTCCTCTACATTGTGTGGGTCTCCTCTTGTTCCTTTTGATCCTGCAGAAGAGAAAGTAGAGAAGTCAAGTTGTTTGATCACATCAGAAAATGGAGTACCTGGTGGGATCCTGGATCCTGAGGCCTTCTTCTGAGCAGAGGTCTCCAACTGCTTCTTCAGGACAGCCTCTGCCTCCTATAGTCTTGCAGCCTCTGCCTTGGCCTCTTCTGCAGCCTGCTTGGCTTGTTGTAGTTCCTCCTGGAGTTTGAGCATGGCCTCTGCACTAGGATCTGCCATCTTTCACGCTGGTTGCACTTGTGCTGACTTGGGATGTTTTGTTGGATTAGTAAACTAGTATCCCCACAGACGGCGCCAATCTGTTCGGGGTGATTTTCTCACACGGTTCGATTAAGTGATTGTGGATCTACTAGTACTATCCTTTAGGTTTAGCTTTATGATTTTTGTGATTTAGGATCGATTATGTATGAAAGACTATAAAAACAAAACAAGACACACGATATGGTTACGTGGGAAAAAACCCTTAAATGTTAAGGGAAAAACCATGGGCGCCAAGCCAGGAGAGGATCTTCACTAGTTCTGGAATAATAGGTACAGAGTCTGGACCAAGTGGTACAGGATACAATAAAGGCGTAAAATAATTTTAGAGTGTTTAGTTGCTTGTGAAATGCGTTGAGAGTTGTGTGCTTGCGTTGAATGATAACTGATGCCCCTTCTCTTCTGAATTCTCTTGCTTTTATAGTGTTCCTAGGTCCAACGTCTCTTTCCTTGGTTGTAGGTAACTTCCCCTTACGGTTCTCCAACACTCCTATCTTCACGGCTCTTGTTTCTCGCATGCTTGACTAAGTCTTGCAACGCCCACTTCTAGGGTTCTTTGCTCGTATTTCGGGCTTATTCATAATGACTTCCTTTTTGTTGGGCTCGGCCCATCTTGGGTTTTCCTCTCCTGACCTGTGCCTTTGTTTTATGCATCTTTGCTGGTCTTTGTCTGTAGTTCCTGGACCTCATTGTAGATCCTGAACTTTGTCTGGACCTGGCCGAGGGTCCTGGACCAACCTGCACAGGTCTGGACCAGCTCGATTTTCTGGTCCCAACAAGAATTAACGTTAATTATCTTGCCAAAAATTTCTACTCAACCCACGACCCAACCCAATTGGCCTTACCATCGTTAATCTCCGACAGTAGTCCATCACCATGGCCCTAATCCTTAATCCGACCCAGCCCTAACCATCCACCACTTCCCTAAACCCCTAGCTAATTTTTAAAATTACATAAGCAAAATTAAATAATTAACTACTCCGTATTATAGAAAATCCAAATCAATCAATCGTTCTATATATATATAAGAGAGTTTTTTCGAGTGCTGTCCTTAATTCAAGGAGTTTTTAACCAATAAGAAAATTTCAACTTAAAAAATTAATTAAACATAAATTGAGAAAGATAGTAATTTGGAAATAATTAATTATATGAGGCTTAAGTCTCTTATTTACTCCATCATTTGCTGCTATTTACAATATATAAGTCAGATTTTCTATTGTATTACCATCAAAATAAATTTAAGTCGTAAAAGTCACATGTCAATTTTTGGAAACTTACATATAAATATTTTAATCACTATTAAAATCTTTAAACAAACAAAAGTTTTAGATATTTCATCAACTAATCAGTTGAACTAACAGAATCATAATACACAAACTATTACGGATTATTTCATAAGTTTACTTAAATTTATATTATTTAAGAGTTACTCCCAACAAAAGTACAAATTTTAGAAGTCATTTACCAGTCAAGTAACAAATTCTCATTATTTTTAATTTAATTAGTTTTTTTTTTTTTTAGCTTAAGTTGTATATTTTTATTTTTCAATCACCATCTAAAAGAAAAAACTAATAAAAAAAAAGACAAACCTTTTGTCTTCTCTATCTTGAAATTTATATAACATCTATATTTATTTGAATTAATTGTTGTGAACCTATTTACTAATATAGGATAATGAAAAGACATAAATTATTACTCCCTCCGTTCCACAATGTTAGTCCCATTCCACTTTTAGAAAATCAACATCTAAAAACTTTGACCGTAAATAAAGTAAAATATATCAATAATCGTTATACAATAATAAGATATGTACATTTGTTGTCAAAATATTTTTCACAAAATTTAATTTTCAACAAAAAAAAAAATCGTATATAAGCGATGAAAAACATGGTCGAAGAGGAGCGTTGGAAACCGCGTAAAGTCAAAGCGGGACTAACAATGTGGAACGGAGGGAGTACTTTATAAAATCAATGCATTATTACACACTAACTTATTAATTACCTTGACATAATTTATTTTATTTTTGAAAAAACTCATGCCTTGATATTTAATTACCTTTTATTTTTAATTCTCTTATATTAACTAACTTTTTATATGTGTGCATGATTAAATATGAAATTCACAAAAAGGTGGATGATTTTCAAGGTATAATATATTTGATCAAAAATCTAAGTGTATTAGAACTATAGGGACAAGTACAAGTTCAATTGTTTATTTTTATTTCATGGTCCATTATTTTTTTTAAATTGATATACCAATTTGATGTTTAAGAGGACCTAAAATGTTTGTAATGTTTAAAAATATGGAAGCTGAAAATTATAACATTAACAATAAACACGCTTTATTAGATAAATAAAAACGATACAAAAACGAAAATTATTAAGAGAACCCGTGATTTTCACGGGCCACTAAGCTAGTTTGTGGGTAAAAAGGAAGCTGGGTTTTGGCAAACTTATTCCTTTATCGATTTGTTAAAATGTCGTACGACAAAGACTCGGTTGTCCTAGACTGACAGAGATTGACTCAATGCTTGAAAACTCGACCCGTATTGAGAAGATTCGAATTTCTTGAGGAGATCCGTGAGATCGTCGGTGGCGCCTTGATGGATTCATCGCTGGGTGCTCGAGACGTACATGTCTCGGATGTGGTTGATGCTTGCGTCGGGAGTCGGTTCACGTATTCGTAGATTCGTCTTTTGATTTTGCACAAGTTTTGTTTTCGTCGAAAAGCAGGATGTTTTCTTGAGCAAAATGCGTTGTCACATTTTGGCTCGATGTAAAAGGCGTTTGAAATCGAATCCGATAAGCCCGTATTAACGGTGGGTCGTTATGAGCTTGTCATTGGATTGCGATGGAAACATGAGTCGATTCGGAGTAGCGATAGGCTATCCGAATCAAGGGTGTTTGAAAATGTGATGAAGACGGTTATGATTATTTTTATACAGCTGGTTTTGAAAGAGGGTTAGATCGAAGCGACAATGAGCCACTTGGTCCAACCGTGAAGAATCTAAAAGATGATGCTAGTTCATTCCTAGAGAGATGTTTGGATCGAAATGGCGATAGGCCATTTGAACGGTGGATTTCAAAAATGTTTATTTAAAAAGAGGTGTTTAAGTGACCGTGAGCCGCTAGATTTGTTTTTAAGAAGAGGTCCACGAGAATGGGTTATCACTCTCGAGTTTGAAAAATGCTTGGCAATAAATGGGTTACAATGACTGTGGGTCATGTAATTCATTTATGTTTTGGAAATGTCATGAGAGTAAAGTGATTACTCTCAGGTGTTTTGAAGAGACTGTTTGTCTAGATCAAACCATCATGACTATGGGCCATTCGGTTCGAAGGAAGGATTTTTGAAAAGGATTATTTCAAAAATGTGATGAGGATTTTGTGAAAGTAATTTGAAAGAGGTTTGAGTTAGAGACGTGTTGACACGTTTCCGGCTCGATGCTACAAGAGTGTGACTGGCCCAAGTTAACGGTATGTCATTGTGGGCCGGTTGTAGATTGCGATAGAATTTCTTGGAATGAACCCGTGATAGCGATAAGCTAGTTGGGTCGAAGGTGGGATGTGGACGGGTTTACACGTCCACGCGTTTTGCTTAAGAGGAGGAAATGGGCCAAGATGGTTATGAATCATCTGGTCCGATGAAAAATCCACGAGAATGGGCTTGGCCATTCTCGGGTTTTGTTTGTTTGTAAAAGATGGTTTTTGCTGAATCGGGTCGACTTTGGGTCATTTGGTCCAAAGAGATCTGTAAAGTGCTTTATTTGAAAAGTGTTTTGCTAGGAATTGGCGTACGATGACCGTGAGTCATGTAGCCATTGACGTTTTGAAAGGTCTCGGGAATGTAGTGATTATTCCCGGACGGTTGAAGAGATTTGTGATTGGGTCGAATCGAACTAGGTATAGACTAGTTGATTTGACACGGAAATTTTGAAAAAAAATGTTGTTTCAAAAATATGAAAGGCCGCGAGCCGCCCGGAATGAAAAAGTCTCCAAGAATGCGACGAGATTCTTGGGTTTTGCTTTATGAAAATGCTTTGAGATGAATGGGTTACGATGGCCGAGGGCCATGTATTCCACTTGTGCTTTGAGAAGATTCGGGAATGTAATGATTATTCTCGAGTGATTTGTGAAGAATGTTTAATGGGTTGAATGGAAATAGTGGAGGACAATTTGGTTCGACCCGGAACTTCGAAAAGTGTTCATTTCAAAGTTGAAAGAATTTTGAAACGTGATCATTTCAAAATGAAAGAGCTTTGCTTGTTTTGTAGAAAACACGGGTATTTTTTAAAAGAGTTTGTTTCAAAAATGAGAATGTCGTTATTCGTTTTGTAGAAGTGAGATTTTTGAAAAGAGCTTATTTCAAAAACGAGAGTATTTTGCTTACTTTGAAAAAATGAGGATATTTCGAAAAGAGTTTATTTCAAAATTGTGAGCGTATTGCTTGTTTTGTAAGAGTGAAAAGATTTTTGAAAAGGAGTTTATTTCAAAAATGAAGAGTGTATTGATTTAGGAGCGATATTGTGCCTAGGAAGCTTTTGAGGCGAGAACGCGTGTGCGCATCTCGTCTCGATGTTAAAATGTGTTTGCTTTGCATTTGTCGAGCCCATGTTAACGGTTCGTCGTTAAGGGCTCGAGTCTAGATGTATGAAAAGGATTCGACTCGAGAGCGGTTAGCTAGTCGAGTCGAGGATGTTGAGAATGGATTAGGTTGTGTGACGTGTATACAGTTAGCCCTACTAGACTCAACGTTCATTTTAGGCATTCATTTTAGCTCATTTCATTGTTTTGAAAGACCTTTTAAGCTTGCAAAAGGGGATTTTCGAAAAGTTTTGGCTAAAGGGAAGCTTTTGAGACGAGGATGCGTGCGCACATCTCGTCTCGATGTTAAAAGGTTTTTGCTTTGCACCCGTCGAACTGATATCGGTAATTTGCCGAGGTGAGCTCGAGTTCGGATGTGTAAGAGAGAAAGGATTCGACTCGAGAGTGGTTAGCAAGTCGAGTCGAGGATGTTAAAAGTGGAGTCTAGGCCGTGTGACCTAGAGGATTGAAATCCACGAGCTCGGGTTTTAATCCTTGCTCGGGTTTTTGCTTGTTAGTGAAAAAGGAGAATTTTGAGAAAGCTTGTTTCAAAAATTCGCGATAGTTTTGTTTGAAAAGTGTTAGCTTTGTTAGATGTTAGGTTCATTTATTTTTGAAACGTTTAAGCGAGTTTTCGAAGATATGAATGCAAATGCTCATTTTGAAAAAGACCATGGAGTGCATAGCCTCGAACTTGTACGTATGACTCGACTCGAAGGGTAAGGTCAAGTCGGGTACACCTCCAACTATCTTGAGTACGCTTTGGTAGATACTTAACCCCTTCATTTCCTTACGCCGGGGCGATAGGTTTTCTGAAGGGAGCACTGGGGCGGTCAAGATAGTCGTTTACGGCAAGCCGTGGAGGGGCGAGAGGAAAGTTAGTCCGGCATGGGCTTTATCAAGTGGACAAGCCTGCATGTGGGAGCCACCTCTCGAGGGTGCAAAGGGTGCCTAGATTCCAAAAGGAATGGACTCTAAACGAATGTGCATAGCTCAAATATGTATACATAGATTGTTCAAGGCTTTCAAGTTTCACCTCTTTATTTTTAAAAAGAAAAAGTTAGTTTTAAATTTTAAAAATAAAATTTCCCCAGCGGAGTCGCCAAACTGTGGAACCCGGGAATCGACGAGGGACCCAACTCGGCGTCTCGCATAAGGGCGCTTTAAGTTTAAAAGACTAATTTAGAAAAACCTTTAAAACTGTTTTGGAGTCGCCACCTAATTATCGCGGAAATTAGGAACCTGCTATCATGTCCTAAGCCTAAAGACATGTCCTAGATTTTGGAGTACGCCGACACCCCTAGATCTAAGGCTGTGAAACCAGAATAGATTCGGGGTGAGGGTACTTTAGAAAAAGAGTAATTCAATTAATGATTTATGAAAACCTTTTAGAAAAGCCTATGTAAAAATAGCCTCTACTGACCTAGAACAATCCATGGAAAGTGATATTTGAGCTAATGTTATCGCTACGTACAAGTGCGAAAAAGTTTGTAAAAGAATGCAGATGCAGATGCAAAAAGATTGATTAAAACCCTCAGTTTAGCATGTTTAACTTGTTAACGAAAACGGTTCAGTTAAAGGTCGAATTCATTGTTTAAGTTGATTTAATGCAAAATAAGAAGGTGCAAGATGCATGCAAATAAAATAAAGTTCAATTGTCCATTGGTTTATTTTAAAAGGGTCGGTTGCTTATGCGACTTTGGCGTGTCATCGGATATGGAGTGTACCCGAAGTAAAAAGAACACTTAAAATGCAAGCGGGCTCGGTGCCAAGGGGGGGGGGAGGGGGGGGGGGGAGGGCGCTAAAGTGTAGTCCCTTTTGTTAGTCCATAGAAAATAAGAAAAAGCTTTGATCCAAGTGGATCGGTACCTACCTGGTCCTGGCGCTTCAGATCTGGGCAGAGCTTCGCTTCTTGAACTTAAAAGGAGGATGAATTCAACACGGGATGGTGTGTTGAACTCAAGGATTTGAGTGCTTGAGACTTTGAGAGAGTTTTGAATTGTGTATGCTGTAAATTCTGGCTGTAAATTGTGTGTTCTGAGGTCGGGTATAGGGGTGTATATATACTAAAAACCTCGGAGAAATTAGGAAATCTCGGGATAAAACCAGGCTTAGAAACCGCATAGCACTATGCGGTTTGTAGGGTAAACCGCATAGGCTTATGCGGTTTGGCCCCTAAACCGCATAAGGCTATGCGGTTTGAGGGGGTGGTTCTAGGCTGGCTTTCCTAATTCCGGTTTGATTATATCTCTAAAAGATACAGTATAATCTCGAACTTGCACGTCAAGAAAACACCTGGGATATTTCTGAGATATTTTATGATGTTCAGGGCTTTGGAGTGCGGGCCAAAGGTGGGTTTGGGCTCGGTTTTGGGCCCGAGACCCGAAAATGTGAAAAAGGTGTATTTTGTAGCATTTTGTGAAATAAGGTAACCCGTGAGGCTATATTTTATGTAAGAGGGGGCTAAATGGGGGATCTAGCCACCGGGCCTAAATTTATGAATTTAGGAATGCTGAATTAGACCTTGTTAATGTAAAAGGGCTAATTGTAGTGCAAATGCGAAGCTCATGCCAAATGAAGCAGGACGTGGACCAAGCTAGACCCTAAATGGACAAAATGAACATTTATTTAAGTGCGATGTGAAGCGACCTAAATCATTTTAACATTTTAAAACGACTCAAAATGAATTCGACATAGTTAGAACCGTTTAAGTCAACGTTAAAACATGCGTAATAAAAGTCCGTGTTACATCACAGGGTTTTGTTTGGGAGGGTACGGATATGGGTATCCACAATATGAAACCCAAACATAGGTAAAACATAGAACAATGTAGTTGAGAAGCCCGATGAAATAGATTACTAATAAGCCCAATGATATAGTTAAGGCGGGAAAATAGGTGTGGTTGGTTTTTGTTATATACAATTAACAAGTCAACAACCCACCAACATAACCACTAACATATTACTCCCCTTGATCCATTGAGATTTTAACATTTACTTTTGAATCGGTTTTAGGTAAGTGAGATAATAGTATGAAATTTATTGATATATTATTTTTCTTAATAAAAAAAAGTACTCCGTAGTTGGTGATGTGATTTGAGAAGAAAAAATAAAGTGGGTGTGATTTTTTTTATATAAAATAAAATTATTATTCCCTCCATTTCAATGAGATGGCCCCATAGAGATATAGAAAAATTGTAAGGAATGTGAAAAATTTAAGGGTAATGTTGGTATTTTAGTTAAGTGAGTCCATTTTAAAGGATAAAGTGTTTGATATTTTGGTAAAATGAGTTGGTCCATTGATAAGGGTAATAATGTGATTTTCATTATTAAAGGTTACCATGTATAGTAATGGGACTGAATGAATAAAATTGCCGAAAAAGGAAATTGAGGTTAAATGAGTGAAATGGACGAAGTAAAAAGGAAAATGTAAAAATTGAATAAATCATCCCAAAAATAAAAATTAAAATTAAAATAAAAAATTAAAATAAATAAATAAATTATAATTTGGGTGGATTAGACTATTAGAGGGTATATGTTGATAGCCGTAAAGGGTTAGTAATTGTGAATTTGTGATGAAGAGTAGTCCATTTCTCAATCACGCATAAAGGGCCAAAACAATAGATTTGTAGTTTGCCAAAAAAAAAATACAAAATAGAATTGAGTTTGTTTTGGACTTTTGGTGGGTGGATACGACACAAAAATATTGTTCTACAAACTATACTCCTTAGGATATTGGGCTACAATGGACTAAAGGAGGTGTTATTCTCATGTGAGTATGTGACATATGAAGTACTCCCTTCATTTCGAGTATTGCGAGACCTGTTTTGTACAGTCGAAAGTATTTTATAGTCAAGTCGCTATAAAATCTGGTCGATGCTCGACTGTCTACAGTAACAGAAAATAACGTGAAATTAATTGACAGGAGATAGAGTGAAATAAAACTTTACATGTGTGAAGAGTTAGATACCGAACGATTTTAGTCGATTGAGGATACAAGAGAAAATAACGTAGGCACGTAGCAATTGCATAAGAAACCATCGGGTGGGAGTGCGTTTCGGGTTACATAGCCCAAGGAGTCCGTCTCAAAATTTAAAAAAATTATTCCGTACTGGTTTTATATAGAAAAAATATCATAGTAGAATAAATCGGTGACTAACAGAGTATAATTAAGTAATGAACTCTCTATTTCCAACCTGAAATTATATTGAACGACGTACGATTTTTACGCGATGTTCCTTTTTGCCTCACAACTCCATCGGCCACTTTCATGACGCTTTATATATATACGACTGTATGAGTAATAAACTATCAATTACTGTGGTTCATAAATAATAACAAATAGTCCAGGAACAATATATTAATAGTGTAAGATGTCGGAAATCGTAAGTTTAGATTACTTAAGTCGGAAACGCCCAAACTGTAACGCAATAGTCAAACTGAAGTTAACCAATTGAGCAGAACTTTTCACGTCCTTGCTAAAAAAAACGATCATTTTCTAATTTTATATACGCAGGGGCGACTGCTGAAAAGGACGAATGTCGCCACGGTAGAGATTGAGGTGATATATGGCCTGTGTGATGAGCTCCCTCAGCTGCGGATCCTGAGCAACGACAGTTTGATCAACACCTTCAAGTGAATTCAACACCCTCGCTTGCTCGAGAGCTTGAGTGTCGCTCGCTTGAGTAGCGAGGTAGCAAATAAGAATCAGCGCGTGCAGCTGTGTCCTCTCGCCGTCTCGCAGCAGCCTCATCAGCGGAATCACAGCATTAAACTCAATGATAGTCTTTGCGTGTTCCTGGCACAAGAAGTTCTCCGAGGAGACGAATTTCCCGAGCGCAATGGTCGCTTCAGTCCCGACCTTGTAGTCCCCACAGCTCAGCTGGTTGACCAACGGGCCAATCACCCGGGTTTCCCGGGCTGGGAACATCCGGGAAAGCGACCCGATTGTCGAATTGCCGGGATTTTAAACAATGAGTGATCAGCCTCCTTGATCACTCTCAAGAGCTGCTCGACAACCGCTTTTGCAGCAAGGGAGTTGTACTTGAATGCAGACCTGCGCAAGTCGACGTTCGACTCAGCAGCAAATGTTATCTCCATTACCGTCATTAAACAATTACGTTGCAAATCCCCGTGTTCTTTTTCAATCAACTTCGCCAAACACAACAACCCTTTTGTCTCGGTAATCCTACGACTGTTCGATGGGCTGTCCTTAGAAAGCATCCATAATGCTCTAGCACAGTTCACCTTCAACTCCCTCTTAACCTCGACACTCTCCATTTCACGCTCCCTCCTCGCCTGCACGCTCCCTCGACTACTCCCTCCATCTGAGGAGAAGTACTTTGAGGACGTCACTGACGAATACAAGGACGACAATCTCGTATTTAATACCTTCTCCTTATTAACTTCTACTGATGAAAGGTTCTCAAACGTCTCGAACGACAGCAACGACACGAGATGTCGAATCACATTCTCCCTAGCAAGTTCCTCCCTAACAACGACATCGTATTCTGCCATCCTAGCAACTAAACCAGAAACCCCGATTTGGACACTCATAGAAGAACCACTCAAAACCTGCACAATTATCGGAATTCCTAAACTATCGACGACCGCTCTCGTCCTCTCCTCGTCGTTTGCGAGGTTAAAAAGCGCAATTGCCGCAGCAATTTGCGCTTCCGGTGAAACACTCTCCTTCAAGAGGTTAAGAAGAGGTGGAACACCGCCTTCTTCGACGATTATCTTCTTATCCCTGTCGTTGTCGAGAGCGAGCGAGGCGAGCTCATTCGCTGCCTCGACACGACACGGCAACTGTCCTGACATCTGGACAGTCGCCGTGAATGACCACACCCACGACAATATCGGATTGTTGCTTGCAATCGGCGGAAGCGACAACACAATTTCCGTCGTCTCACCGCCGGCGACGGCGGCGGCGCCGTTACCGCTGTCGTCGACGACGGAGAAGACGGAGATGAGCCACCGCAGGTCGGCGGCGGAGGCGTCGAGCTGAGCAAACACCTTCCGAAAATCCGCGGCGGTGACGAGGTTGACGAGGCAGTGCAGGAAGCCGCCTCGACGACTTTTGCAGACTAAAGAGAGGGCACATTGGAGGTTGCGGGTGACTTCTCTGGTGACACGGCGGATGGGGCGGCGGTAGACGACGGCGGCAGAAGACGACGGCGCAGTGGTGATTCTGACAGTGGAGCGGAGCATTTGTGAAATTTTGTCGACTTTTTTCGTGATTTTGGAGCAGTTGGATTTGAAGGTGACGGATTTTGCAGCGGATTTGCGGAGTCTTTCGGCGAGGAGAATTGGGAAGGAGAGTCCTTTTTCGAGGGACTTTTCCTCGTCTACCGCCGTGTCAACCACCGTCATTTTCGTTGGAAAATTAAACTGTGTAAATTTTTTGTTTTTTTTCGTCGGAGAAATTGAGGTGAATTTTCAGTGGAGTTTTAGAGAGAGAAAGTGGAAGAATATTTTCCAAGGTTTTAATGTAAAAAAAAGAGAGACAATTGAGTCATCTCTTTGTTGAGAAGTCAACAGTTATTTAAATCGTTCATTTTTCCCTCAGTCTACTGTTAAAACCGTAAATGTCAGACTGTGTGATAATTTTCACGTAGGATCGTCTTCTCTCTAGCAAGAGGCATAAATAAATCCTCTTAGAAGGTAATTGTTCACAAATGGCGCCAAAAATATAATAATTTACACAATACAAAGGGAAAAAAATAATAAAAATAAATAAACAAATTACGATGATCCAAAGATGGCAGGGTTGGGCTGCATATTTAAAAACATGTTGTTTATTTGCTTTTGGGCTCAGTTTAAAGTATATACTCATTTACACATTAAAATTTTAAGTCTACTTTTTTATTCATTTATTAAGACAATATATATAAGGATTAAAATTGATCCTTATATCGCCTAATTTTAAAAAATCTACCTAAATACAAACTGTAATACAGATTATAATTGGGTAGATAATCCAAAATGAAAATGGAAAGAATTAGGTGGTCAAATGTACAAGAAGTTATTTTTGACTCAAATGTGATCATTTAACCGTTAAAGTGACCATTTTGACGCTATATGTGATAACCTTTAAGGGTTGAAAGTGATCACCTTATAGTTTCTTTATTAAATTGAGCAAATTAAGCATTAAAGTGACACATTTTTATTGCAGGTAGTTCGATGTATGCGTGAAGCCGTATTAGTTTAAAGTTTGCCAAGTTCTTTTTCTAAGTTTAAATGTTAATGAAGTTATACTATGGTTTTTTAAATTCAATTATGATTCGGTTCACTATAATAAGTTTTTTTTTTTAAAATATATATTTTAGTTTAACAAATTTTTCTACTTTATTTTTTTACTTAAAGATAATTTTACAAATGTTCTGAAACTCATTAAAAAAAATCAAGCATAATTTTATAAAGATTTGATATAAACTTTGTGGTAGAAGAAATAACAAATTTCTATAAAATCGTCTTATGTTATTGAACGAACCCAAAAGAGAATGAGTAAACCCATGTCAAACATGGTAGCCTTTTTATAGACTTGGAAGTGGATAGCTTAAACTTTGGGCTATTTCTTTTTGCTATGGGCCTATCTTTTAGTATAAGACCGTCTGAATAGTTTTTTTTTTTTTTTTTTTTTTTTTTTTTTTAAATAACTAGCATAGTACCCGTGCAAGCACGGGAGCAAAGCTATATTTCAATGCATTTGGTGGATATGATTATTTTATAAATGTATAATTTTATTTGAAAAATATTAATTAGAATGCTTCTAGACTTGTAGTAAATGTTAAAAAATATTGAGTATAGAAGAAATCAATGACCATTGTATTTTGTATTTTTATAATCAAACATCAATTCTTGTACAAAACTTTGCGACTTAACAATAATATGCTCTTCCATAAATAGTTATGATCGTCACTGGAATGAGAGTTAATTCTCTGTCTCATTTCATGTTCATTTACTTGCTATAGTAATAAAACCCCTTTTTTAAATAATTATTTCTTCATTAATCGTTTACCATCAATGAGATTTATTACAATATGATGTAATGAGAAACCAAATGAGACATGAAAGTGGGATAATTGATCCTCTTTTCATCGAAATTTAAGTACTTGTTTCATTAATCATAAACTTGTATTTCAAAACTTTTTACTGAGATACAAATATTTTGCTAATAAGTATTTTAATGGGAATATTTATTGATTTCTCTTTTTATAGATAAATAAATATTAATCTTGTGATTTATCTTATAGGAAGAAATCATGAGAATCATTTTCTTTTTTTTTTCTTTTTTTTTTTTTTTTGCATAAATGTATGATGAATTATATTGTGTGAAATCATACATAAGAATTCAGTTGAAACTTTACATATGGTATAGTTATATATTTTATCTAAGAAAAGAATTAGTTTAAAAATATATTTCGTCCTACTATTTTTGGTTTTAACATTTTGTGTCAATATTTCAATATTATATTTACCTTACTTATATAATATGTAGGAGAAATATTTGAATGACTTATATAGGTAACGTAAAATATATATTATAATAAATGTTGAATCATGCAGATTAATTAAGTTAAGACTTTTTATATATTTTTTTTTTTTTTTTTTGGTAAATTGTAAATATCATTAATCCAAACAAGCCTTTTTACAATGAACTAATTCATAGTCTATACTCCATTCCTCCTATACAAGTTTGTCAATCCAACTCCTATCACTATACTTAAGATTTTGAGCCATACTCCTAACTCGACTAACAAAAATTCCCCTTAGCTGTTTAAACACAGCCTCAGGTCGTAATGTCATATTCAGTTTGTAACAAATATTCCTAGCATTCCAAATGTTATAGATAAGTCCACATAATATAGCAAAGCCACATTGTCGTTGGAAGCTTGAAACCCTTCTCCTGCGCATCAGTCCTTGCCAATCTGATACGTCACCAACAACACCTCCCAGCCATTGCTGTACCAGTGCTACCATCTTTTTACTGTACTGGCAGTCAAAGAATAAATGCTTGTTTGTCTCCTCTTAACTTTGGTATAACACACACCTATCAACACCTTTGCAACTGATATGTAGTGTTTTTCCGTCTTTATACCCCCTTATTTTATCGCATTTATTGGTTGTTTATATGCGTCTAGTTATGTATTTTAGGCATTATTCTGTGAATGTTGGTACTGCCGCCTTTTTATGTCATTTTACAGGTTTTGGTTGATTATGTACTGATTCACGGAGCATTTCTCGGAGGCGGTGATTGATTGCACGAGCTCAGTAGTTGCTGGAACGGCTCGGGAACACTAAACGGGGCTTGAAACGGAAGAACTCAAGCTCGAGAGCTGATACGGAAGCAATACTATGTTACGAGACGCTAAACCTATAGGTTCAGAGTGAACCTACCGGTTCAATATGATTGCCCAAGCTGGAATTGAAACAGGAATTGCTGGAAACGTCTGTGGAGCATCAGAACCGGCCGACATAGGCTGAACCGGGCGGTTCAGCAGCCCAAACCGGTCGGTTTGCCCCCAAACCGGGCGGTTCTGCCTGTTTTATTTTACGATTTCTCGTGCTTGTATAAATAGGCTGAAGTTAGGTTTTTAAAACTACTTTTTCATTTTATGCTTGACTGCTTTAGAAATTATTAAGCCTTTTTCTCTAGAAACTAAAAACTCATAGTGGAGATTGGATTAAACTTTGTTATTGTCGGTACTACGTATTAATTTGAAGCATCTTAATCATCGGTAATCTCATGTTTTCTATTTTCAATTCCTTTGATTTAATGTTTAATTCATTTTTAGCCCTAATTATGAGTTGCTAATCCCTTTTCTAGGGTTAATGGGGATCGATGACTAGTAATTAGGTTTAATTATTGAATTTGGTTACCTTTTGATTGTTCGTTGTTAATCTTCTCTCATGCCCTTATTTCACGATCGATTAATCAAAGGCCACGATTGATCGTTTGACCTAGGAAACCTAAACCTAAGACTGAATGCCGGGTGAAGGTTAGCCTTGTGTGAGAGTTAGTAAAGCGAGGCTAATACGAAGCGAGAGCCCGTTAGTCGAGTTTTAGGATTGACTTTGATCCGAGAGGACTTGTCTTCTTCCATTAACACGAGCCATTGCTAGTACCCTTATTCCGTGATAACCTTAGTATTGCGTCATCGTGAACCTGCGACCCTAGGTTTCTCCCTTTATCGACTTACAACCTTCTAGTTTTAGCTTACCATTAGTTTAGTGACCAAAAACCCAACCAATTCTACTTTAAGTACGCTAGAAACCTCAAAGTTCAAAGTGGTTCCAACCATCTCCTAGTGGATTCGACACCCTGCTTACCGCTAGCTATAGTTAGTAGTTCCGTGGGTTTATTTTGACATAGGTGACGCGACTTTAGCCTTGATAATTTTGGCGCCGTTGCCGGGGAGACGGTCTTGTTTACTACTATTTTCTTTGACTTGTCTTCTTCCATTAACACGAGCCATTGCTAGTACCCTTATTCCGTGATAACCTTAGTATTGCGTCATCGTGAACCTGCGACCCTAGGTTTCTCCCTTAATTATCGACTTACAACCTTCTAGTTTTAGCTTACCATTAGTTTAGTGACCAAAAACCCAACCAATTCTACTTTAAGTACGCTAGAAACCTCAAAGTTCATAGTGGTTCCAACCATCTCCTAGTGGATTCGACACCCTACTTATCGCTAGCTATAGTTAGTAGTTCCGTGGGTTTATTTTGACATAGGTGACGCGACTTTAGCCTTGTCAATTTTGGCGCCGTTCCCGGAAAGTTGACTTTACTTAACGGATTCCGTTATTTGGTACTTTTTAACAAAATCGAAAAATAAAAGGTACTAGAAAACAAAAAATAAAATAAAAGGTACTATTTCACAAATGACCCTAAATAAAAGGTACTATTTCACAAAGTTACCTTATATTTATGTCAGTAATTATTTTGATAATTATTAAGTTTATGATGTAATTTATAATTCTTAGTCTTTAGTACATTGTAATTATGTATGGAGTAATTTATACGAAGTAGTATTGCATTTTTATGTATTTTGATAATAAATGGCTTTAAAAAAACACTGAAATTAATTGAGAACTTTAGAACCCTGAAATTAATTATGTGACTTTTAGTGGTAAACCCTACTTTGAAAAGTCATCAAACAACCACTGTAACAACCTGGTTTTTCGTGACTTTAATTAAACTAAGGCGGAAATATTAATTAAGTCTATATATTACAAAACCAGCTGTCATCATATTACAACTCATTATACATAATAAGAGTTATAGATAAAACAGAGTTTAATTGATTACATTCTCTCAAAATATAAAATAAGGCCTTCAATCCCCTTGTGTAGATCGTCAATAAAGCCTCGGGGTACCTACGGGAAAATGCCGTTAAGACTCGATTATGACCCCGCACACGCTAAGCCACATAAAACCCATAGCGGTAAACACATAATAATTAACATATGCTCATGTAATTAAATCAGCGCAAATAAAACATACAATAATGCAATTCATAAAACATAACATATCATAAATCATATAACATAGTAATTGAATCATCAAATTATCTCCATTCATAATCGGGGTAGTCGACTCTTTTCAATTATTCATATAGTAACATATACTCGCGAGTCTTGACTACAGAGTGGCTTGTGTACTCTCATAGTAAATCACCCATATGATTCGCTATCAAAGTGCACTAGTTACTCAGACTCGTACATCAGATCAAACACTAAGTAGCGTACGTGATAGCTACCTAACATCCAACACAACATGGATAATCTAAGATGAATCTCACTATAAGCCAACAAACCAGTAAGGATGGAAACATGCGGACCTAATAAGCGTCCGCGCAATAGCGTGCCGGTCACATCAACGGACTTTAAATGCTAAAGATATCAAGCAGGTAATAAGGAGGATCAGTCCCTTGTCTTTTGTATGCATACACCACCCTATCGGTGCGACTATTACACTACGACAGATTCCCCGGATGGGAATGGCTATTTTTCGTTACCTCATATGGGCCCGTGAACGAATCGATACCTGGCTTAAAATCACGTTAAATAACGACTATGAGAGTCATTAAATGCACCACTAGCACCTAATAAGCGTGATAGTGTCCCCATATGCGGCTACCTTACCAATCCTGACCCTATAGCGTTTAACATCGCAGACACCCGAGTACTAATCATACAACGTTATAATCGAAGGGTATAATCTCATGTCAGGCCGTGCCTTTTGATTCAAATCCTAAGTTGTCGAAGGAATATCGAGTATGAGGAATAAATTCCTCACTATCGGATTCAACCCAAACAACCGCAGAGAGTCTTAGGGTTCCCAAGTTAGAGCGGACGGTCAAAGTGAAGTCATCGAAAGGGCAATTCAAATGAGAGGTGCGTTTTATTCTATACATGTGAGGAAGAACAGTAACATCAAGTATTTAACACTTAATTCATTACTTCTTTTATTATTCATAACACATGCTAAAATTCTTATTAGTTATAACATCGTCGAACTTGTATAATGAAATTTTAGTTCTAACAGTTCTTCAGGTAAACGGAAACACATAGAACAACTTAAATATTTATTTTAAGTCCGTTCGTAAATTTTAAATATTTTCACTATTCATTATTTTACTATTCATCGTATTTACTATTCATCGTATTTACTATTCATCGTATTTTTATACCTATTCGTATTTCCGTATTTCGTATTTGTACGTATTTTTATACGTATGCGTATTCTTATACTTCGTATTTTATACGTATTTTTATACGTACATGTATTTTATAATTATATGTATTTTGTCCTATGCTTAGTATATATTTTTGTATACTTAGTATTTTTATATTTAGGATATTTTACTTAAGTACAAAACCAAATTTTATTTCCTAAGTATAAATTTCTAGTTTTAAAGTCGTTAAGTTCGCTTTGTATTTAGTGATTTGAAATAATATTTCGAAAGTAAAACTCGGTTAAATTTAGTCATATACTTAACTAAAATTTTAGCGGTTTCCATTTTTAGCGAGGTCTTCGTAGTTCACTTTAAATAGTCCGTATGTCCACATCCAAATTTAAGCAAAGGTAGTAACACTCGAAATTATTCATTTTAATACGTGTAACGTTTATTTTTATCGGTTTTGTTGATTCTTTTTATTAACGAGTCATTATACAATCTAATATAATCCTAATTGTTAATCAATTTTAGTGACTAAGTGACAAATTCATTTTGATCAAAATTGACCCATTTTTAATAGAAAAACCGTGGCCTCTATTTATACTTAGCTATTTATTTCTTTTTATGTTTTCATTAATAATCCATTACTTTAACTAATTAATTTACTTAAGTGATAAAAATAAAAAGTGACAAATTCATTTTAGGTCTAAAATTTAACCCTAAACCATGGCACTCTAATAATTAGGTGGTTTATTTTCATTTTCTAATTTATCGGTTTTTGACTTAAAGTTTTTATATTATGGTTACTTAAATTATACTAAAGTGATTTAAACTAAAATGTAATTTCACTAAATATTTTATTTCATTTATGAATAGTGTTTTTACACACTTTAAATTTCTAACTTTTATATTTTTAATGATTTAGCTTATTTAACTTATATAGTTAGTTTTGTAATTACTCCCTAGTTAATAAAAACAATAAATAACAACAAACATAAAAATATTATAAATCAAAATATGCCAAATCATCAAGAACACATGAAGATCATCAAGAACATCAAGAACACACATGAATTTCATATGAACATCAAAAACTCAAAAATTCATATTATCATTTAAATTTCTCAAAAATTACTAATAAGTCTAATTAATCTAAACTAACATGATATATTATTTACAAAAATTAAAAATCAAAATTGACCTAAAATACAAGGGAAGGCCGTGGCCTTTATTATTTTTCACAACATTTATATTTTTGATTTTTCTTCACTTTAAACTTATAGTTAATATTTAGCATATTTTTACATAAAAACTTATATATATTTAAAACTCATAAAACATAACTAAATATATAAACCAACCATTTAAAGTGTATAAATAAAATGAAAAACAACATGATGCAAAAATGAAACATATTAAGTTTACTAACATTATCATTAGTTATTATCATGTTATTATCTATTATCATTTTATTAAACATCACATAAACAAAAATAACAACTTAGCATAAAATCAAAATATGAATTTTAAAAGAAATTATTATTTTCTAAAAACACATAATAAAATCATAATACATGAAAAGTAAACTAGTGTGCGGGGGCACCTCAAATTAGATGATTATCGTCGGGGATCTAAAATAAATTTTAGATCGGATTTTTCTTCACCCAAAAACGAGATGTTCTTCACCCAAATACTCCAAGAATGTTAGCTCCTAATACCCACTAATTAACTAGTAATACTTAGGAATTATTAGAATATTATTAAGGTTTTTATTTAAGTTGTTTTTGGAGGAAAAATGAAAGAAATCAAAGAGAGTAAGGGAGGGAGAAAGCTACGGCATTTTAAGGACAACACAAGTGATGTTTTTGCTCTTGTACAACTTGTCACTTAAGTTAGTAAGTTTAGATATTAAATAAAGTAGTTTTATTAATTAAAGTTTAATTAAAAGAAATTAAAACCATCATCACAAATGGCCACCAAAGTCCAACACACTATTTGACAAAGAGTTTGTCCCCCCGATATTTTAAAAGGTTTCGTTTTTCGAAAAACGTATTACGAAATAATTCGGGTGAGAAAGACGGTAAAAGTTAAAGTGTGCGCGTTTGACGATTTTTTTGAAATATCTCTACTTTAAAATTTTAAGACTAAAATATTTTATTTACTATTGAAGAAAATATTTAAAAGTTGAGGAACGTCGATAAAATTTTAAGAGCCGAGACGGCGAAAGTAGAAGAATAGAAGGTTTATTTGACCTTTGAAAGAAAACAGAAAAATGAATTTAGTTCGGTCTGTCTAATAGATATGAAAACTGTATCATTAAATCCGTCTCGAAAATTTAGGTGGTTTAGGCTTTTGTTTCGTTAAATTCCGAGTTCGTATGACCACTTTTCGGACCTCGAAAGTTAGGCCTTAAAATTTTATACGGGTTACATTAAAAACAAGGAAATTAGTTTGTTAAATAAAGTTAAATGTAAATTAACTAAATGAGGACCTATTTTATGTAGAGTAGAAAGTAACATGATGTTTTGTGTAAGAAATGGAAGAGGATAAACATGGACTAATGGTCCAAGTTAGTCGGTCAAGCTAGAGAAAATCGGGTTCGATTTTCGTTTTCGAAATTTTTGATTTGCGCGCACGCGAGCAGTCTTGAAATGAAAGTTACGATCCTAAAATAGTATTTCGAAATAAAATCGAGAATAAAAATAAAAATAAAATTCAAAAGGTGACCAAAACAAAAATTTGGTCAAAAATCCTCGAAACTTTGAATAAAAATTTGTTTGGTCGAAATACTTATTTTTTTCGTTGAATGTTATCGATTTAAATAGTTAAAATCAAACGTCAAAAAGTTTATCAGTTTAAGATGGTTATAACTTATAATTTCGATGTTTTGTGAAAATGTTAGTTTAATAGAATTGAAATAGTAATTAGATATTAATATAATAAGTTTTATAAATAATAATCAAAATGATTATATATTTGATGTCTAAGTTTGCTTTTCAAAAGTAAAAAGAAATTAATTCCGCCTGTCTCTTTCAGAATTAATTCAGAATTTTTATTTCAGAATTTTTAATTCAGAAATTAATTCCGCCTGTCTCATTTAGAAATTAATTTTTATTTCAGAATTTTATTTATTCCGCCTGTCTCTTTCTTTGTTTCTCTCTCTACGAATCTAATCGATCGAACAATTTAATTAATTTATTTATTTTTCCCGACATTTTCCCCCTATTTTTTGCGACAACTGTTCGTAATTAGGTAAGTTTTTCGATTAATTTTGATTTTCTTTGATTAAAAAAAGAGAGAGAGACAGACTAGAGACGATTGCTTTGAACTTCTCCGACGATTTTTCTCCGATCTGATCCTTCAGCGATGGCGAAGAAGAAGTACGGAGCCAAGCGACCTGGGGTGCAGACGATGACGAGGAGTGCGTTACAGACATCGGTTTCTAAGGACAAAACTAATTCACAAAATAATATACCACATAATATAGAAGGCGATTTCAATGTCACGAAAGGAACGATGGATGGGCGAAAGAGTGCAGAGATTCCGATTGATTTGTCTACTTTGGATTCCGGAACTGAGGAGGAGGGCCCAACCAACCCTAATTCGCACATAAAACTCCAATTGGGGGAGGAGGATGTTATCGATGAGATCAGGTACTGGTCCCAATCTATTGTTTGTTTCATCCTTGGAGCAAACCCCCCTCCTGAGATCCTTGGTGGGTTTATAAAACGAATTTGGGCGAAGTTTGAGTATGACCGGATCTCGTTCATGCCTAATGGGCTTTTCATGGTTCATTTTGGGAGTCTTGAGAAGATGAAGGAGGCTCTTGACCAGGGCTATCAGATGTTTGATGGTAAACCCATGATTATCAAGCCTTGGACACCTGATTGCCAGATGACAAAGGAGGATGTGAAGGTGATTCCCACGTGGATCCGTATTCATGGTCTTGATTTGAAATTTTGGGGTGAGGGGTGTCTGAGGAAGATAGTTGAGCTGGTGGGATGCCCCATAAAACCAGATGCTGCTACTAGCTTGAAGACAAGGTTGGGCTATGTACGCTATTTGGTGGAGGTAAAGATAGGCCAGCAATTCCCTGAGACACTACAGTTTTTGGATGAACAAGGAGGTATTCAAGAGATACGTGTGGAGTACGAATGGAAACCTGTTAAATGTGGCAAATGTGCTAAGTATGGACATGAAGAGGCAAAGTGCAGAAACAAGGTGGTTCAGCCGCCAAAGGTGAATTGGAAGCCAAGAGGGCAACCAACTGGGGACAAAGGGAAGCAGGTGATGATTTTGGGGGGGCCTCCTGTGGGTTCTCCTGAGCAGAAGCAGCCTGCTGACAATGTGAGCGAGGAGGCTTCTGGGAGAGTGCAAGAGATTGGGAGTAGTTCAAGAGGACAGGCAACGTTCATGGAGGTGCTGAACTCTGCTATACAGAGGTCTGTTTCCAAACTGGGACCTAATCCCCAGTTTGGGAATGGATAGTTTGGGGTTTTGGAACATAAGGGGGCTAAATAGGCTAACCAAACAGAAAGATATAAAGTGGTTCTTACACAACCAAGGGGTTAGTCTATTTGGTCTCTTAGAAACTAGGGTAAAACCTAGTGTACATAGTAGAGTAATGGAGGTTTTGAATAGAGATTGGTCTGTGGTTACGAATTATGGTTGGCACAATGGAGGTAGGATTTGGCTTCTATGGAATCCTAAGATGGCTATTGTTCAAGTGCATCAGTCTTCAGCACAATACATTCATTGTCATGTGACAGTGAAAGCTAGTCTGACTAAACTGTGGTTGACTTTGGTTTATGGTTTTACTGAAGGGGCAGATAGAGTGCCTCTCTGGGAAGGGCTAAAGAACTTGAAAACTGATGAACCCTGGATAATCATGGGGGACTTCAATAACATTCTTTTCCCCTCCGAGAGAATAGGTGCTCAGGTTCAGTTATTTGAACTACTGGGGTTTCACAACTGTGTGACTCAATGTGGTTTGTATGATCTTAAGATGAAGGGGAAATTTTTCACTTGGTCCAACAAACAAGAGGGCCTGAAAAGGGTGATGAGTAAGATTGATAGGGTTATGGTTAATGATGGATGGAGTAAGCTATTCCCGGAGGCTTATGCTGATTTCCTTCCTGAAGGGCTGTTTGACCATTCACCTTGTGTGGTGCATCTCCTTGGAAGGCAATTCCCTCAGAGGAAAGCTTTCAAGTTTTTCAATATGTGGACTAGGGATTCAGAGTTTCTTCCTATAGTGACTCATGAATGGGAAAGGAGTATTGCTGGTGTGGCTATGTACAAGATTACCAGTAGGCTGAAGAGTTTGAAGGGGCCTTTGAGAAGCTTGAATAGGAGGAAATTTTCTGAGATTGAGCAGGCTTATGACATTGCCAAACTGTGGTTGATGGATCTTCAGATGAAATTGAATGCAGACCCTTTGGATATGGAACTAAGGCATCTTGAAAGACATGCTGGGAAGGCTTGCAAGGAGTTACAGGAAAGGAGAGATAGTTTCCTGCGACAAAAATCAAAACAGGACTGGCTGACTGAAGGGGACACAAATTCAGCTTATTTTCACAGTAGCATTAGAGCCAGGAGGAGTAAGAATAGAGTGTTGCACATTCAAGATATGGAGGGAAATATGTGTGAGACAGCTGGAGAGATAGAGAATGCGTTTTTGCAGTATTATAAGGTATTGCTAGGATCCTCAAAACCTGTTAAGGAGGTGGATATGGATGTGATTAGAGAAGGGGAGGTGATAACAGACTTGCAGGCTGCTGCTCTTCTGGGAATGGTAAGGGAGGAGGAGGTGAAGAAGGCTTTGTTTTCAATACCTGATGAGAAATCACCAGGCCCAGATGGGTATACCAGTGGGTTTTTCAAGAAAAGCTGGAGTGTGGTGGGAATGGAGATGGTGGAGGCTGTAAGACAGTTCTTTGACAATGGATGTCTTCTAAAACAGATCAATGCTACTAACATTACTCTGTTACCTAAGAAAGACAATCCCATAAATGTGATGGACTTTAGACCTATAGCATGTTGTAATGTTGTTTACAAGGTGGTGTCCAAGGTGATTTGTGAAAGGTTGGCGGCAGTGCTACCCTCTATCCTGTGTGAAAACCAGAGTGCTTTCACAAGGGGAAGGTCAATCATGGATAATATTCTTATCTGCCAGGATCTTGTAAGGCTTTATAATAGGAAATCATGCTCACCAAGGTTCCTAGTCAAAGTGGACTTGAAGAAAGCGTATGACTCAGTGGAATGGCTGTTTCTGGAGCAGCTACTGAAAGCATATCAGTTCCCTACTCAGATGGTGAAGATGATAATGCAATGTGTAACTACTCCATCTTATTCTTTGGTGCTAAATGGCAATACTTTTGGTTATTTCAAAGGAGGAAGGGGGCTCAGACAGGGGGATCCATTATCCCCATTACTGTTCACCTTGTGTATGGACTACCTAAGTAGGCTTTTGAGGCTAGTAGGTTCCATGGAAGAATTCAGATATCATTCAATGTGCAAGAATATGCGACTCAATCACTTGTGTTTTGCTGATGACCTGGTGATGTTTTGCAAAGGGGAGATGAAATCCATAAATTGGTTGATGTGGGGATTCAGTGAATTCTCAAAATGCTCTGGGTTGGAGATGAATGCAACCAAATCAGAATGTTACATGAATGGGATGGATAGCAGGGTCAAACAAACTGTAGCCCAGAATTTTGGACTGAAGCAGGGAGTGTTACCTTTTAGGTACTTGGGGGTGCCTATCTCACCCAAGAAATTATCTGTCCTTGAATGTCATTGTTTGGTGGAGAAAATAGTGGCCAGGATAAGAAGTGTGGGTGCCAGGAAATTGTCTTACATGGGGAGATTGGTGTTGATTAATGCTGTGCTTAATTCCTTACATCAGTTTTGGGCACAGGTCTTTATCCTCCCAGTTGCCATAGTGAAGAGGGTGGATAGCATATGTAGAAATTTCTTATGGGAAGGCCAAGAGCACTATACACGTGGATGCCCAGTTTCTTGGGAGGAAGTTTGCAAGGACAAGAAAGCTGGTGGTCTGGGAGTAAGGGACAATAGAAGATGGAACATGGCAGCAGTGGGGAAACTAGTATGGTGGATTTACTCAAAGAGTGACCATCTTTGGGTAAAATGGATCCATCATGTGTATTTGAAAGGGCAACAATGGTCAGAGTACACACCCTCTGTGAACTCTAGTTGGAGCTGGAGGAAAGTGTGTGCTATCAAGACCAAGCTGATGATGGGTTACAGAGCAGGGCAGTGGATAGGCAGCTCCACTGATTACACTATAAGGAATGGGTATGAATGGCTGGGGACAGGGGCTGCATCACTCCGATGGACCAAGATCATTTGGTCAAGGCTCACTATTCCTAAACACTCCTTCATAGCCTGGCTTGCCTTGAAAGATAGGCTGTACACTTTTGAGAGAATGAAAAAGTTTGGTTGTCATGGGATGGATAGGTGTGTGTTATGTTTGGAGCAAGAGGAAACCAATGCACATCTGTTTTTTGAATGCAATTATAGCAGGAAACTGACTTTGCTGGTACATCAATGGCTGGGAATGAAGGCTGACAGATTGGCTGAATGGCCGAGTCTGATATACAAGAGGGATTGGTCTAGCTTGCAACGACAATGTTGGTTTGCAGTTTGGTGTGGCCTTATATACGCAATATGGAATGCAAGGAATGTGTGTTACAAACTAAATATGGTGGTTCGTCCTGAAATTCAATTTTGTCAACTGAAGCAAGATGTAAGTAGAAGAGTAAAGTCCATGGTAGATAATCTAAAGATTAGCGATAGAGTTTGGCTTGATACAATCGTATAGGTGATGGAATAGTCGAACAAATGGGATTTTGTAATTGTGTAAAAATGCTTGTTTGGTTTTAATGAGAATTTACATTTATACCAAAAAAAAAAAAGTAAAAAGAAAGTGGAAGAGGATAAGGTGGTTGACTTTGATTTGCGTGTTTGAAATCGTTGACTTGAATTTCAAAGACGGGAAAAATATAAGGGTTCATTTTTATTCGAAAATCAAAAATGTCCGAAATTAAATTTTATGAATAAAAGGTTTTACTTTTATTTTTATGAATAGTAAACATGACTTAGCCTTTTTGGAATTTGAAAAGGCGATATTAGTTTTGTGATGATTTTTATAAAATTTTGAAATGTGTTTCTTTTTGAATTCTAAAGATAATACAACATACTTTATTTTTCAAAAATTTAAATTTGGACTTAAGAAATTTAGTATTGTTTGGCGAAAAAAAATTCAGTCGCATTTTTATTATAAAGAAAAGGATGAATTTAATTTAAGGAATTAAATTCTTTTATAATATTGTGTTACAAAAACACGGGGTGTTACAACCACAGGCTGCCACATGGCCCTGTGGTTGTTGCTTTGTAGGTATGATTGTACCTGTAACTTGGGTTTACATATTGCTTAGAACTATTCTATGCGTTTATATGTGGCTATAACGTTAAAAAGTGAGTTTATAATTTCAGCTCCTATATGTACGAAAAATTAACATGAATATAATTTCTACACACTTCAGTTCAAGTTCAGTTCTTATAATTTCAGTTTCTATAAGTTCAATTTTAATAACTTTAGCTTTTATAAGTGTAGTCCCTATAAGTATTATATTATATTATATTATATTATATTATATTATATTATATTATATTATATTATATTATAGGAATAATTATTAATACAGTCTGGTAAGAACTAAAATTTGACATTACAGCCACATAAAAACTTTTAATATTTTACAGTCATAAATGAAGTTCCCTTCAAAATTTTCAGCTAAAATGAAGCTCCGGCGCACTTAAATGAATAGAATCACCAAAATTCCAAATTTGAACCCCAAAATTAATATTAAGGGACAAAAAAACTCTTCCCTCACATATTTAGAAACAAATATCACATATATTCAGTACGAAGCTTTATTTTCCATCAGAAATTAAAATTAGGGTTTTCTTTCTTCCAAAAATTTCCAGTTCATTTTCAAATTTCAGCAATAAATGAAACCCAACAAATTTATAAAAATCACATAACTAAACACAAATTCAATTGCCATATTGATAAGACAAACAAAACCCCCCCAAATCGTTCAATTACAAATATATTAAGGTTTTTCATTTACTGTGTAATTAATTTCACACATACAACTCGAACCCCTCCCCCCCCCCCCCTGACGGGCTTAAAGTCGTATGCCGTTAAAGTAAATTTATAATCACTTACTCGACTAACTACTAAAATAGCAATATAATGAAAGTAAGGGTCGAACCCACAGAGAAGGACTAACCTAATTAATATGTAAAATAATGTAGAGTAAAAGTAACCAAATTAAAGGGGAGATTTTAATTAAAGTTCTTAAACTAAACTACTAGAACGTAAAAACAATAAATAGAATGAATAAATCAATAGAACGAAATACTTGACACGAAACGAAATCCACGAACAATAAAATCACTGATCACTGAAAACAATTAACCTACTAATCCTGAGCACTTTATTGTGAAAGTTAATACAGTTCAATTATATCAACTAACGTATTCTCTCTTAAGTCAGTAATTAGATCAAAACGGATGCCCTAAATTACCCTTTCTAGAACTAACCCAAATCACGCGATATCAATGTAACACCCCGTGTTAATTTTAGCTAATCATAATTAGGAAATCAATAATTAGACATTCTCGCTCAATTATTTTCCTAAAACAAAACACTACAATTTTCCTCGTACCTAAACTAAAACCATTTTGATATACTTCGAATTTGAACTTTATTCTTTCATATTCGAACTCGATAAATCAAACAAAGAATCTACGACAATTTTCTCAACGACAAATTTCGGCACGCAAATCGAGGTCAATCTTGACCAAAGTGGCCGAGCCACTTAAGGTGATTAAATCACCTAATCTTTTTCCAAATCTACTTACATATAATCCTAATTTAATTAAAACTGGTTAAGGTTAATCATTTTGATTATTACTAACAAGCCTTATTTAATTATTATAAATTACTATTTCGTTTTGATTTAGTTAACACTTTCGCTAAAAATCAAAATAATGAATCACACTAAGTCTAAACTGTTAAATTTTTTGACGTTTGGTTATAATGATTTAATTCGATAACATTCAACGAAAAAAATATATATTTCGACCAAACGAAATTTTTATTAAAAATTTCGAGGATCCTAGACCAAATTTTTGTTTTGATTACCCTTCAACGTTTTTCTTCATTTTTATGTTCGATCTTACTCCAAAACATTATTTTTAGACTATATATTTTATTTCGAGACTTTTCGCGTACGCGTAAATCGAAAATTTCAAAAACGAAAAATCGAGCCTTGTTGACTCACCATGGCCGAAATTTTTGACCTACATGGTCTTTGCTTATCTTCTTCCATTTCTTCCTACTTTACTAACTTGTCAAGTCCTCTTATACATCTATAATTCATCATCACTTCTAGCTAATTAAATTTAAAGATTATACAACTAAATACACAAATGCATTCACACATTACATTACATATTACACAAACTTACAACTACAACTACACTACTACTACTACACGTACAAAACTACACACACACAACAAACACTCTAAATTTCTTTTTCTCTCTAATAAACTCAACTCAAGAACAAGTAAGCATATTCATTGTGCAACCTCAAGAACTCCTTTGAATCTTCATCCTCTTTAATTCTTTTCTTCCTTAAAACTTTCATTTTATTGCTTAAATTTATTAGCACACTTAAATAAACTTCTCACCATTTATATTTAGTACTCACTTACTCTTTTTACATACAATTAAAATATGAACATGAATCGAAATCATAAAAAAATTAAAACATCACCTAAACATAAAAGTGAAACTACACTTTAAATTTGTAGTTTAGCTAGTTTAGTTTTAAAATAAATTACTAACTTGCTTATTTCATTTTTATGTACTAACCCTAATCAAAGACGAGGAGCAAGGTGGAGGAGTCGATTTGAGCCAATTCGATCATATCGTAGACCCCGACAACTGTTGATCTTTTGCTCTTAAACCTAACCTAAGGTGCTTCTCGCACACTTATGTGATAAGCGCCTCGTAACTGATTTTATGTTATTTTCCTAAGTGATGTTATAATTATATATATGATGTTGTATGTTACATAATTATCATATGTTATATTAGAGGATAAAAATCGAAAAATAACATTTGTGTAACACCTAAACATCACACGGCATCACCCTTATTTTTCACTAAATATTTCGTTTTAATTTTTGTAAATTGCATGTTTAAAATACTTATAATGAGATGAACATGAAGATATAATTAGTTTATGTTTTAGACTAAAAATGAATTTGTTATGAAATTTATATGTTTTAAAGTGTATATGTGTGTGCTTGAAATATTGTTATATCTTTGTATGAGATGATTTACTTTTATGTATTAATGTTTGTATATAATTTTTCACTTATGTTAATTATATGGATGTTATAAAGTAAGCTTAGTTATTGAATTAGAAGTATAAAAATCAAAAATAAAAATTTCAACATACATATATATATACACGGCTTCACTAAGTAAAATGGACCAATTTTTAGTTTTGATTTTTCTAAATAACATATTATGATTAATTTAAGTAAATTAGACTTGTATGAAAAATTTGAGGAAATTATATAAACATATAAAGATTTGACTAACTAATGTTCATATGAAAATATTAGGGTTCTTCATTTCTTCAAGTGTTCTTCACTTAAATGACTAGATTGATTCAAAATAAATTATGAGTTTTATTTTATTATTGTTTAAAGTCATTAGTGAAAAATTTCAATAATAGTTATATAAGTTAAATAGACTAAATCATTAAAATATAAAAGTTAGAAATTTAAAGTGAGTGAAAACACTATTCATAAATAGAATAAAATGTTTAGTGCATGAAAATTATAAACTAGTTAAATCACTTTAAGTATAATTTAAATAATTAGTATATAAAAACTTTAAGTCAAAACCGATAAATTAGAAAACGAAAATAAAAAGCTAGGTACACAAGAGGCCACGGTTTTGGGCTGAAAAATTGACCTAAAATAATCTTGTCACTTTTTATTTTTATCACTTAAGTATTTTAATTAGTTAAGGTAATGGTTTATTAATAAAAATAAAAAAAAAAGAAATGAATAGCCTAACCTAATAAAACCACACGGCATTGATACTATTTTTGGGTCAATTTTGGTCAAAATGAGTTTATCACTTAGTCACTAAATTTGATTCGTAATTAGGATTATATTAGATTGTATAATGAATCGTTAATAAAAAGAATCAACGAAACCGATAAAAATAAACGTTACACGTATTAAAAATGAATAATGTCGAGTGTTACTGCCTTTGCTTAAATTGGGATATGGACATATGGACTATTTAAAATGAACTACGACAACCTCGCTAAAAATGGAAACCGCTAAATGTTTAGTTAAGTATATGACTAAATTTAACCGAGTTTTATTTCTGAAATATTATTTAAAATCACTAAGTACAAAATGAACTTAACAACTTTGAAACTAGGATTTTGTACTTAAGTCTAAAACGAGTTTTACTTCCGAAATGATTTTTCAAATCACTAAATACAAAACGAACTTAACGACTTTAAAACTAGAATTTCGTACTTAGAGGATAAAAGTTGGTTTTGTAAACCTAAGAATATCCTAAGTATAAAAAAAATAGGTATAAAGTATAAGGAAATGTATAAGGTATAAAAAAAATATATACTAAGTATAAAAATTATATAATGATAAAATACTAAGTATAGGAATATATGTTCGTATAAAAATACGTACAAATACGAAGTATAAAAACACGTACAAATACGGAATACGAAAATACGAATACGTATAAAAATACGAGGAATAGTAAATACGATGAATAGTAAACACGATGAATAGTAAATACGATGAATAGTAAATACGGTGAATAGTAAATACGATGAATAGTACAATACGGTGAATAGTAAAATAATGAATAGTGAAAATATTTAAAATTTACGAAAGGACTCAAAATAAATATTTAAGTATTTCTATGTGTTCTGTTTATCTGAAGAATTGCTAGAATTAAAATTTCATTATACAAAGTTCGACGATATATTTAAGTTTCAGAATTATCATTTATTATGTTTGAACGAGGAAATAAGAATTGAGAAAACGAGCTACTTGAATAAAATACTAGGATTGTTCGCCATGTTGCGACTCTTGAGATTTGAAGTTAACGAGGTAGCTGTATATGGGGACTTGGGCTCCCTCCCAGAGTTGCCCAAGGCGAAATAACGATCTTAAGATCGCTACTCGACACGGTATATACAACCTCAGGGATGGGGCATTCTTGATATTTCCGTGGGCCCATATATCAGTAATTGGAAAATCCAGCCCCAACCGGGGGTACCCGTCTCTGGTGATAGTCGAACTTTTTCGTCGGTGATACCTTTTGAATAGCGAATACGTATGATCCTCGATAGGTAGTGTATGCATACATTAGACAAGGGATTGAATCGTCCTTATTACCTTAGATATCTTTTGCCTGTCAGACACGTCCGATTTCGTTCGGCCCTGACCGCTTCTGCGCGGATTATATCTGCATGCTTCCGCCTTACTAACGAAGACTCATCAGTTATCACATGTTGAATGCATTTCCTTGTTTGTTTGATGATTGTCTGAATGACTTGGTTATGAGTATTGGAATACGATTTGTTGAGTATGATTATTTGTGAGCGTGGTACATTATTTGATTGAATTATACTCATGTTTGAATCATCATAAATTCCTTACGTGTTTTAATTGCTACTTGCTCTTCATTTTTACTTATTTATTATTTATATCGCATATTGTTTTAGAATTGCATGTGTCGAAAGAGTGTGCGAGAAAATGATGAGAGTTTAATGCAGGTACCCTGAGACTACAGCTATTGAATGCCGGGGATGGTTTACCTTTATTTCATACTCCTTTTTGAGAGAATGTAATCGAATAACTCTGGTTATCTTAAACTCATATTATGTATATGGAGTTTGTAATACGATAACAGCTGGTTTTGTAATATATAGACTTAATTAATTTTCCGCCTTAGTTTAATTAAAGTCACGAAAAACCAGGTTGTTACAGTTGGTATCAGAGCTGTCTTGCGACCGTGAATGACTTGAAGTTATCTCACATAGCGAGACGACACCTGGGCCAGACATTCATATCGTATGTCAGGCATAGACTTATAGGATCAAATAATAAATTAGGAATCTCTAGACCGCTAAAATAATAACTTAGATCATTTTAAAATGTGAGAAAGGGTAGAATCTTAAGGACCGACCAAATAATAATAAACTAGTTAGATGAGCGTTAGAATCTTAACTTTTACAGTGCTTTTATCTGCTATTTGCTCTCTGGCTAACTCTAGTCTGACAAAGGCCCTTAAGATGACGTCCTTCAGTTACTCCCGTAACAACTTACCACGACGCCCAACGATGATGCAACTAGGAGAGTATATACGTAGCCATTCCCTCCACATAGAGCGATATGTGGAAGCTCATGGAATCATGACGGGCAGGATCTACCACACGAGGGGCATTGGTATTAGTTTGACCATGATTGAGAGCTTTCATCCATACGATGAGTTTTGGGCACCTCTAGGTTGGCGACTTCTCTTTGATTACGAGCTGTACATGGACCGCATGTACCACCCAGACCCACTTCAGAGGGTGATAGGACCACCTGCGTGGATGGAGTACGATGTACTACTCGACGACTTGATGGATCAGGAGTGGAAACGCGACAATCCTCCCATGCTAGATGCCATCATACCTCCAATCATATGGGAGAGGGATCTCACATCTGGGAGACTACTAAGGGTTTCCAATCATAATTAGGGTCATTCGACTCCAGTTTGTAAAATATTTGTAACCGACTTTTAACTATCCTAAGAACGATCTTTATATCGTCACTTTTTCCTAGCGGCTATGAATTTTTCATTCGGATGTAACGTTGTATGAACTTATGTATTATATTTCTTTGAATGTAATATTTTACCCATATATATATTTATATATATGGAGACGTTATTTGCAATCTTGTCGTATACATTTCGCAACACATCATTTTAAAATTTTACGTACGTATCTGAAAATTTCAATTCTCATTTAAATTATTCCCCATTTATTTCAGATATGACTACGTCGCGACAGGAGACACGGGGAGTGAACCTGGAGGAGAAGGCTCGTAAGAGAGCTGTCCAGGCATATGCACGTCGTCAGCAGAGAAAGGCGTGGAAGAAGATGCACAACTTGAAGAATTCAAGAATTGACTGGAAGACCAGGGCACTCAAAACTCCATACGTGGAACATCGAGTTCCTGATCACCTCCGCCGATCTTCGGGGAAGACCGACGCGATCGAGGCATTCATGAGGAGCGACCCAGACGCCTTTGAGGGAGATAGTGATACCTTGTACACTTGGACCAGGCACATGAGTGCAAAGTTCCAAAAATACTTGGTTCCGGAGGAGTGGAAAACCACCTTTGCTGCTGTCTGCCTTGACGGAGAGGCCATAGCTTGGTGGTTACGACTTCGATCCCCAGCTATACGCGAGGGTGAATACTACCTTAGTTGGGAGGATTTCAAGCTGGGTTTAAGCGACATGTCTTATGCTGTTAAGTATAAGTACAGCTTCTCGGAGAAGGAGTTTCATTATTCGTACTTCGCGTAGTACCGAAGACTAACTTTTGGCATTCTCGATCCAGTTTCATATCTTTAGAGAATGCATCTGAACTCCTATGTTGTTTTGTAGAACTCTTTATATCTAAATTTTCGTCTTAGTTCATTTCATAGGGAATGTATTAGGAAGCCTTGTAACTTTTTGATGTAACCCTTTTACATTATCAATGAAATGTCGTTTACCTTGCGTTTTATAATGTGTCTCTCTTGAAACTACTCAAAATTCATACAGCTTTGTCCTTATTTTTATTTATTTTTCAGAATGGCTGCTAATTATATCCCCAATGACTTCGATCAACATTTTGCCGAGGAGGAGGCAAGGAGAAAGGGTTTTGGAGATGCTATAATGAAAATCGCTCAGAATGCACACCAACATCAGGGTGGCGGAAACAACCAGTCCGCAATTGAGAGGTTCTCCAAACATCGACCCCAAACATATTCTGGCTCTGTCAATCCCACAGTCTTGACAGAGTGGATCGAAGAAATGGAGAAGCTGCTAGAACTTAGCAAGACTCCGGCTAATGAGAGGGTGAACGTGGTGGCATATTACCTGAAAGGAGAGGCCAACAGTTGGTGGCGTTTGATCAAATCCACCTTTCCCTTGAGGATCTACAACTGGACCGAGTTCAAGACCCTGTTAGAGAACAAATACTTTGGGGAGGATTTGAAATGGGAAAAGGAGGAGGAATTTAGGAACCTGAACCAGGGTGATATGTCGCTGCAGGCATACACCGAGAAATACCAGGAGCTGTCCAAATTCGCTCCTAGAATAATAACTAACGAGGAGGAACTCGCAACCCGTTACGTTAGAGGCATGGCCAACAACCTAAGGATAAACATGAGCGGGTTCAACTGCAAGAACTTTGCGGAGGCCTACGAAAAGGCAACGTGTATCTGGGCTCCCATCCAAAAGGGAGAAGCGGAAGAGAAAAAGAAGAAGAAAACCTTTACGCCTCCTGTGGCGAATGCGAGCTTCATCCACAAACCAATGTTCGGTCGCCCGGGTTTCCAAAATCAGGACAACCGAAATAAAGGCCAGGGCAGACCCCTGTACACCAACCGAAACCCCACCGGATTCGTAGGGAGGAACAACCAACAACCTCCCGGAGCTCCGGCTATTCAAGCGGGTCAATGTCGTTTCGCTGACGGCACCACACCGGAAAGCGTTGCGGAGAATGATGGTGTGCTACTTCTGTAAAGTAGTGGGACACAAGTCTAATGAATGCCCAAAGAGGGGTAATGCTGCCAAAGCAAATGCGGGGCCACCGCCAGCCGTAAGAGTTCAGGGACGCGTTTACGTCCTGACCGAGTCTGAAGAAGGGTCTGATGATATTATCGATGTCGACGTCGTCACCGGTAAATTTCTGGTTAATTACAGACTGCTTTCATTTTATTTGATACCGGAGCATCTTTATCTTTTATATCCTCAAAATTTATCAAACAATCCAAACTCACAAACCCTGAACAAATCAGAACTAACATATCACTACCAGATGGTAAAAACATTCCTTGTTCTTCAAAATACAATAATGTAAAAATCTCAATTCACAACACAGACTTCCTGTCAGATCTCGTATTGTTTGAGCTTCTCGAGTTTGATGTAATTCTGGGGATGAACCGCTAGCTTCGCCATAATGCAACGCTCAAATGCCACGACCGTAAGATCACTTTGAAAACTAACCAAGGGAAGGAGGTATCATATCGAGTTGGAAGAGGAAAGGGGAGTGAAACTAGTGTCAGACTTGAAACTTGAGTATGGAGAGAAAGGGACACCAGGTGTATTTTGCAAAGATTACCAAGGTTGAGGATGACCTACGCATCGAGGACATTCCGATCGTAAACGAGTATCCTGACGTTTTTCCAGACGTGTTACCAGGTATGCCTCCTGCACGAGACGTCGAATTCTCTATCGACCTTATACCCGGTACTTCACCTATATCAAAGGCACCATACAGAATGGCGCCTGTCGAACTCCAGGAACTCAAGAAACAGTTAGAGGAGATGATTGAGTTAGGATTTATAAGGCCGAGTGTTTCACCCTGGGGTGCACCGGTGCTCTTTGTAAAGAATAAGGACGGGAGCATGAGGCTCTGCATCGATTACAGAGAACTGAACAAAGTAACGATCAAGAATCGTTATCCTCTGCCTAGGATAGACGATCTCTTTGACCAGCTCAAAGGAGCAGGAGTTTTCTCCAAAATTGACCTGAGGTCAGGATACCATCAGATCGCGGTCCGTAAGGAAGATATACAAAAGACTGCATTCAGATCAAGGTACGGACATTACGAGTTCAAAGTAATGCCGTTCGGCCTCATCAACGCTCCAGCAGTATTTATGGACCAAATGAACAGGACCTTTCACGAATACCTCGACATCTGTGTTGTCGTGTTCATTGACGACATCCTGATCTACTCCAAGAATAAAGAGGAACACGCAGAACATCTACACATTATCCTGAGCATCTTAAGAAATCATAAGTGGTATGCTAAATTTTCTAAGTGTGAATTTTGGCTAGACCAAGTGGCATTCCTAGGCCACGTAATCTCCAAGGAAGGAGTAATGGTGGATCCAGCCAAAATTGAAGTTGTCAAGGAATGGGTAGCACCAAAAACTGGCCATCAAGTCGAGTTTCCTAGGATTGGCTGGCTATTATAGAAGATTTGTTCCTGACTTCTCAAAAATAGCCCGCCCGATGACTAAACTACTACAAAAGGAATCAAAGTTCTTATGGAGCGACGATTGTGAAAGAGCGTTCCAAGAACTTAAGAAAAGGCTTACTACGGCACCAGTTTTAACCTTGCCAACAGATGGGGATGAATATGAAGTGTACAGTGACGCGTCATTGAATGGTTTGGGTTGCGTTCTGATGCAACAAGGGAAGGTAATAGCGTACGCATCCAGACAACTTAAAGTACATGAAAGAAATTACCCAACTCACGACCTAGAACTTGCTGCGGTCATGTTTGCACTAAAGATTTGGCGTCATTATCTCTACGGGGTCAGCATCAAATTCTATACAGACCACAAGAGCTTAAAGTACATTTTTACCCAGAGGGAATTGAACATGAGGCAGCGAAGATGGTTAGAACTGATCAAAGATTACAAGATCGAGTTATTATACCACGAGGGGAAGGCTAATGTAGTTGCTGACGCACTGAGCCGTAAGACAATACATACTCTGAACAACATTTGGGAAATTCCCTCAGGCATCGTCCAGGATCTGAAGAGACTAAGTTTAGACCTGGTACAATCGGATGACACTGACCTGAATGCAATGGTGGTAGAACCAGAATTATTTCATGACATTCGGGCACTACAGTGGGAAGACCCGGCATTGTTAGAGATCAGGGAAAGGATTCCATCAGAAGGAACAGAAGGGTTTGAGGTTTACGCTGACGGGAGTCTACGCTTCAACGGCAGGTGGTGCATACCTAACAATGAAGATTTGAAACGCAAAATTCTCGATGAGGCACATAGCACCCGCTACTCAGTACATCCTGGCTCAGATAAGATGTACAAGGACCTGAAATTGCGTTTCTGGTGGATAAGGATGAAGGCAGAGATCGCCGAGTACGTGGCAAGATGTATGATTTGCCAAAAAGTAAAATTTGAACACCAGAGGCCAGGAGGACTGCTCCAACCTTTGGAAATCCCCCAAGGAAAGTGAGATTCCATATCGATGGACTTTATCATGGGGTTACCAAGGACATCAGGCGGCAAGGATGCAATATGGGTTATTGTGGATCGCTTAACTAAAGCGGCCCACTTTGTTCCGATCAAGGAGACATGGGGATTAGAGGAACTAGCCAAAGCTTACGAGAAGGAGATAATACGACTTCATGGCGTCCCCCTCGACATCATATCAGACAGGGACGCAAGGTTTACATCGCATTTCTGGAAGAAATTACAAGAGGCTTTGGGTAGTAAATTGAAAATGAGTCTGACTTTTTCACCCAAAGAATCGACGGTCAGACAGAGCGAACTATCCAGACACTAGAAGACATGTTGAGGGCGTGTACTATGGAATTCAACGTGAACTGGGAAAAGAGCTTACCTCTCGTTGAATTCTCATACAACAATAGTCATCACGCTAGTCTGGGGTGTGCTCCTTTTGAGGCACTTTATGGGAGAAAATGTCGCAGTCCTGTGTGTTGGGACGACGCTAGTGACAACGTGGGTACTGGACCCCAGGTTATACAAGATCAGATTGAGCACATCAAGATCATCCGAGAACGACTACAAGCAGCTCAAGACCGGCAGAAGAAGTATGCGAACGAGCATCGTCGACCTATTGAATTCAACAGTGGAGATAAGGTCTTCTTGAAAGTGTCGCCCATGAAAGGGGTAAGACGCTTCGGGCTAAAGGGAAAGCTTAGCCCAAAATACATCGGACCTTACGAAATACTTGAACGAATTGGCGAAGTGGAATACCGACTCGCCTTACCGCCAAACTTATCCAAAGTGCACGATGTATTTCATGTGTCACAACTCAGGAGATACAGGAGCGACCCGAGTCACATTGTTACGCCCGATGTGATCGCCATCGAGCCTAACATGCTCTACTCTGAGAAACCTGTGGAAATTCTCGCCAGAGAGATCAAGTTCTTACGACGCAAGTCGATACCGTTGGTCAAGGTTCTCTGGAGGGGACAGAAGACTGAACAAGCAACGTGGGAGACCGAGGCGTCGATGAAGGAAAAATACCCGGAGCTGTTCAGCGCAGGTAACCTCGATCACCTAATTAACTTTAAGTTTCGGGGACGAAACTTCTTTAAGGGGGGAGGATTGTAACACCCCGTGTTAATTTTAGCTAATCATAATTAGGAAATCAATTATTAGACATTCTCGCTCAATTATTTTCCTAAAACAAAACACTACAATTTTCCTCGTACCTAAACTAAAACCATTTTGATATACTTCGAATTTGAACTTTATTCTTTCATATTCGAACTCGATAAATCAAACAAAGAATCTACGACAATTTTCTCAACGACAAATTTCGGCACGCAAATCGAGGTCAATCTTGACCAAAGTGGCCGAGCCACTTAAGGTGATTAAATCACCTAATCTTTTTCCAAATCTACTTACATATAATCCTAATTTAATTAAAACTAGTTAAGGTTAATCATTTTGATTATTACTAACAAGCCTTATTTAATTATTATAAATTACTATTTCGTTTTGATTTAGTTAACACTTTCGCTAAAAATCAAAATAATGAATCACACTAAGTCTAAACTGTTAAATTTTTTGACGTTTGGTTATAATGATTTAATTCGATAACATTCAACGAAAAAAATATATATTTCGACCAAACGAAATTTTTATTAAAAATTTCGAGGATCCTAGACCAAATTTTTGTTTTGATTACCCTTCAACGTTTTTCTTCATTTTTATGTTCGATCTTACTCCAAAACATTATTTTTAGACTATATATTTTGTTTCGAGACTTTTCGCGTACGCGTAAATCGAAAATTTCAAAAACGAAAAATCGAGCCTTGTTGACTCACCATGGCCGAAATTTTTGACCTACATGGTCTTTGCTTATCTTCTTCCATTTCTTCCCACTTTACTAACTTGTCAAGTCCTCTTACACATCTATAATTCATCATCACTTCTAGCTAATTAAATTTAAAGATTATACAACTAAATACACAAATGCATTCACACATTACATTACATATTACACAAACTTACAACTACAACTACACTACTACTACTACACGTACAAAACTACACACACACAACAAACACTCTAAATTTCTTTTTCTCTCTAATAAACTCAACTCAAGAACAAGTAAGCATATTCATTGTGCAACCTCAAGAACTCCTTTGAATCTTCATCCTCTTTAATTCTTTTCTTCCTTAAAACTTTCATTTTATTGCTTAAATTTATTAGCACACTTAAATAAACTTCTCACCATTTATATTTAGTACTCACTTACTCTTTTTACATACAATTAAAATATGAACATGAATCGAAATCATAAAAAAATTAAAACATCACCTAAACATAAAAGTGAAACTACTCTTTAAATTTGTAGTTTAGCTAGTTTAGTTTTAAAATAAATTACTAACTTGCTTATTTCATTTTTATGTACTAACCCTAATCAAAGGCGAGGAGCAAGGTGGAGGAGTCGATTTGAGCCAATTCGATCATATCGTAGACCCCGACAACTGTTGATCTTTTGCTCTTAAACCTAACCTAAGGTGCTTCTCGCACACTTATGTGATAAGCGCCTCGTAACTGATTTTATGTTATTTTCCTAAGTGATGTTATAATTATATATATGATGTTGTATGTCACATAATTATCATATGTTAAATTAGAGGATAAAAATCAAAAAATAACATTTGTGTAACACCTAAACATCACACGACATCACCCTTATTTTTCACTAAATATTTCGTTTTAATTTTTGTAAATTGCATGTTTAAAATACTTATAATGAGATGAACATGAAGATATAATTAGTTTATGTTTTAGACTAAAAATGAATTTGTTATGAAATTTATATGTTTTAAAGTGTATATGTGTGTGCTTGAAATATTGTTATATCTTTGTATGAGATGATTTACTTTTATGTATTAATGTTTGTATATAATTTTTCACTTATGTTAATTATATGGATGTTATAAAGTATAAAAATCAAAAATAAAAATTTCAACATACATATATATATATACACGGCTTCACTAAATAAAATGGACCAATTTTTAGTTTTGATTTTTCTAAATAACATATTATGATTAGTTTAAGTAAATTAGACTTGTATGAAAAATTTGAGGAAATTATATAAACATATAAAGATTTGACTAACTAATGTTCATATGAAAATATTAGGGTTCTTCATTTCTTCAAGTGTTCTTCACTTAAATGACTAGATTGATTCAAAATAAATTATGAGTTTTATTTTATTATTGTTTAAAGTCATTAGTGAAAAATTTCAATAATAGTTATATAAGTTAAATAGACTAAATCATTAAAATATAAAAGTTAGAAATTTAAAGTGAGTGAAAACACTATTCATAAATAGAATAAAATGTTTAGTGAAAATTATAAACTAGTTAAATCACTTTAAGTATAATTTAAATAATTAGTATATAAAAACTTTAAGTCAAAACCGATAAATTAGAAAACGAAAATAAAAAGCTAGGTACACAAGAGGCCACGGTTTTGGGCTGAAAAATTGACCTAAAATAATCTTGTCACTTTTTATTTTTATCACTTAAGTATTTTAATTAGTTAAGGTAATGGTTTATTAATAAAAAGAAAAAAAAAAAGAAATGAATAGCCTAACCTAATAAAACCACACGGCATTTATACTATTTTTGGGTCAATTTTGGTCAAAATGAGTTTATCACTTAGTCACTAAATTTGATTCGTAATTAGGATTATATTAGATTGTATAATGAATCGTTAATAAAAAGAATCAACGAAACCGATAAAAATAAACGTTACACGTATTAAAAATGAATAATGTCGAGTGTTACTGCCTTTGCTTAAATTGGGATATGGACATACGGACTATTTAAAATGAACTACGACAACCTCGCTAAAAATGGAAACCGCTAAAAGTTTAGTTAAGTATATGACTAAATTTAACCGAGTTTTATTTCTGAAATATTATTTAAAATCACCAAGTACAAAATGAACTTAACAACTTTGAAACTAGGATTTTGTACTTAAGTCTAAAACGAGTTTTACTTCCGAAATGATTTTTCAAATCACTAAATACAAAACGAACTTAACGACTTTAAAACTAGAATTTCGTACTTAGAGGATAAAAGTTGGTTTTGTAAACCTAAGAATATCCTAAGTATAAAAAAAATAGGTATAAAGTATAAGGAAATGTATAAGGTATAAAAAAAATATATACTAAGTATAAAAATTATATAATGATAAAATACTAAGTATAGGAATACATGTTCGTATAAAAATACGTACAAATACGAAGTATAAAAACACGTACAAATACGGAATACGAAAATACGAATACGTATAAAAATACGAGGAATAGTAAATACGATGAATAGTAAACACGATGAATAGTAAATACGATGAATAGTAAATACGGTGAATAGTAAATACGATGAATAGTAAAATACGGTGAATAGTAAAATAATGAATAGTGAAAATATTTAAAATTTACGAAAGGACTCAAAATAAATATTTAAGTATTTCTATGTGTTCTGTTTATCTGAAGAATTGCTAGAATTAGAATTTCATTATACAAAGTTCGGCGATATATTTAAGTTTCAGAATTATCATTTATTAAGTTTGAACGAGGAAATAAGAATTGAGAAAACGAGCTACTTGAATAAAATACTAGGATTGTTCGCCATGTTGCGACTCTTGAGATTTGAAGTTAACGAGGTAGCTGTATATGGGGACTTGGGCTCCCTCCCAGAGTTGCCCAAGGCGAAATAACGATCTTAAGATCGCTACTCGACACGGTATATACAACCTCAGGGATGGGGCATTCTTGATATTTCCGTGGGCCCATATATCAGTAATTGGAAAATCCAGCCCCAACCGGGGGTACCCGTCTCTGGTGATAGTCGAACTTTTTCGTCGGTGATACCTTTTGAATAGCGAATACGTATGATCCTCGATAGGTAGTGTATGCATACATTAGACAAGGGATTGAATCGTCCTTATTACCTTAGATATCTTTTGCCTGTCAGACACGTCCGATTTCGTTCGGCCCTGACCGCTTCTGCGCGGATTATATCTGCATGCTTCCGCCTTACTAACGAAGACTCATCAGTTATCACATGTTGAATGCATTTCCTTGTTTGTTTGATGATTGTCTGAATGACTTGGTTATGAGTATTGGAATACGATTTGTTGAGTATGATTATTTGTGAGCGTGGTACATTATTTGATTGAATTATACTCATGTTTGAATCATCATAAATTCCTTACGTGTTTTAATTGCTACTTGCTCTTCATTTTTACTTATTTATTATTTATATCGCATATTGTTTTAGAATTGCATGTGTCGAAAGAGTGTGCGAGAAAATGATGAGAGTTTAATGCAGGTACCCTGAGACTACAGCTATTGAATGCCGGGGATGGTTTACCTTTATTTTGTACTCCTTTTTGAGAGAATGTAATCGAATAACTCTGGTTATCTTAAACTCATATTATGTATATGGAGTTTGTAATACGATAACAGCTGGTTTTGTAATATATAGACTTAATTAATTTTCCGCCTTAGTTTAATTAAAGTCACGAAAAACCAGGTTGTTACAATCAAGTTCAAGTCAATAGAAGAATCAACACGAGAATCAATAAAGATAACTAATACCAACAACGCAGTTGACACTCGAGTCACAATTTCAATTTCTTTTATGATTAACTTATGACAAACAGAGTACGATAAATCAATCACAATTGCTACGGCGATAAGATTAATAAAGCAAACTGAGCCAATAATCAAATCTATCATATGAATTAATAATAACCCTAATTAGTTGATCACTCTAATCAAGATTAAAATTAATAATTAAAACAAGCAATTGAATAATACTCAAGAGAAAGTAGAGAAATTGAAATCTCACAGATTAATTGCCGTCGCTTCAATCGATCATATCAAGTTTGAGAATTTAACTACAAGAAATTGAGAATACAAAAAGTATGAAAACTAGGTCTAGATGAGAAATAAAAAGTAGCAGTGGATTATGTAGTTGTTTTCCTAATAAAATAAAGCAAGGCCTTATATAGGCAATTTCCTAAAACTAATTAACTACAATAAAATATCTACAAGTCTTGTTATTTCCAAAAATAGATCTTTGGCTCGATCTTGCACTCTTTTTCTTGGACTTCTTTATTCTCCACCACGGAAGTAACAACGGACCGTCTCGATCAATAAAAATATCATAAAAGTGATAACTCACCAATTATTTACCACAATGCAAAATATATCAAAATAGCTACTAATTAAGCCTCCAAGTATATCAAAAATATATAAAATCGACTCCTACAAACCTAATAATAATGCTCCATCAAATTCCCCCACACTTGAATCTTTACTCGCCCTCGAGTAAACTCAAAGGACGCAATGCATAACGAAACATCACTAGTTCAAAAGTATGGCAGATCAAAACAATGCAAGCCTCACATACACCAAACACCCTCTAGTGACGTAGCAGTAGCCACTATTGCACTCAACTCACATTCTCAAGCAACTAACACATTAATGCACTCAACTCACATTCTCAAGCAACTAACACATTCAAGCTCTCAAAATGAGGATTACTACGCACCCTCGACTTGACGGCTTAACAATGAATATATGGTGACTCAAGACACGGCTACGCCCCTTATCTCTCCAACCTAGCCAAGCTCACTTGTGCTACAAATGATCTCCGTTGACACAAAGCGCGTGTCAAAATAAAACAACCCACACAAGTGAGCTCCTAACCACCTCTACTCCGTAAGAAAACTCAAACCCAATCGCAAGAGAGGTGCCTACAACTTCGTGCACCGCGATTACTTCACACCGAAGCCACTAACCTACCCTTCTGACCTTCTTTGTCACCCTTCTTATGTCGCCACGCCGAAAATTTGAAAGTATTAAATCATTTTATTTTCCTAAATCTCTCATTTTGCCTAGAGTGCCCGCCCTTGCGGGTTTCACTCTAGCTTCTTTTCCTCACTCTAACTCTCGTGGCACGCTTAAGCTCAAATCTCCTGAAACAACTAACAAACCGTCACGAGTACCCATTTAAGAAAAAGAAAACTAAACTAAAATGCAAAAAAATGAAAACAATAAATCAAGGGTTGCCTCCCCGATAGCGCTTTTGTTTAACGTCGTTTGCTCGACGCCTATTCTCTTTTTCAAACTTCTAACTCAAGTGTCATGTCAAGAGCGGAGCAAATCAATGCTCGTAGTAACCTATCAAACATGCTGGCAAATCCACCGTAAAACTGATAATAGTAAATAAAAATCAAATTACATCACGCATTATCATATATATTACTAGCACATGACACATATCTCTCAGCACTCCCGAACATCAGCTCTACTCCACAACATGGCTCTTTATAAAATAAATAATATGCAAGAGAAATTAGGTGATGGAACGAAAACATCGAAACTCTACACTAAACACAAAAATTAAACTATTGCCTTCCCCGGCAACGGCGCCAAATTTGACGGGCTTAAAGTCGTATGCCGTCAAAGTAAATTTATAATCACTTACTCGACTAACTACTAAAATAGCAATATAGTGAAAGTAAGGATCGAACCCACAGAGAAGGACTAAGCTAATTAATATGTAAAATAATGTAGAGTAAAAGTAACCAAATTAAAGGGGGGATTTTAATTATAGTTCTTAAACTAAACTACTAGAACGTAAAAACAATAAATAGAATGAATAAATCAATAGAACGAAATACTTGACACGAAACGAAATCCACGAACGATAAAATCACTGATCACTGAAAACAATTAACCTACTAATCCTGAGCACTTTATTGTGAAAGTTAATACAGTTCAATTATATCAACTAACGTATTCTCTCTTAAGTCAGTAATTAGGTCAAAACGGATGCCCTAAATTACCCTTTCTAGAACTAACCCAAATCACGCGATATCAAGTTCAAGTCAATAGAAGAATCAACACGAGAATCAATAAAGATAACTAATACCAACAACGCAGTTGATACTCGAGTCACAAATTCAATTTCTTTTATGATTAACTTATGACAAACAGAGTACGATAAATCAATCACAATTGCTACGGCGATAAGATTAATAAAGCAAACTGAGCCAATAATCAAATCTATCATATGAATTAATAATAACCCTAATTAGTTGATCACTCTAATCAAGATTAAAATCAATAATTAAAACAAGCAATTGAATAATACTCAAGAGAAAGTAGAGAAATTGAAATCTCACAGATTAATTACCGTCGCTTCAATCGATCGTATCAAGTTTGAGAATTTAACTACAAGAAATTGAGAATACAAAAAGTATGAAAACTAGGTCTAGATGAGAAATAAAAAGTAGCAGTAGATTATGTAGTTGTTTTCCTAATAAAATAAAGCAAGGCCTTATATAGGCAATTTCCTAAAACTAATTAACTACAATAAAATAACTACAAGTCTTGTTATTTCCAAAAATAGATCTTTGGTTCGGTCTTGCACTCTTTTTCTTGGACTTCTTTATTCTCCTCCACGGAAGTAACAACGGACCGTCTCGATCAATAAAAATATCATAAAAGTAATAACTCACCAATTATTTACCGCAATGCAAAATATATCAAAATAGCTACTAATTAAACGTCCAAGTATATCAAAAATATATAAAATCGACTCCTACAAACCTACTAATAATGCTCTATCACAGGTTTTTTTTTTTTTTAAAAAAAAAAAAAAAAAAAAAAAAAAAAAAAAAAACTACGTGTTTATAGAGAAATAAAGATAAAAAGACGCTATCTTTAATGATGAAGATGCTAATTTCGCTTCAATTAACAATAATGATAAAGTGACAAAGTTTTAATGGAAGTTAAATTTGTAGTTTTGAATCAATAGCTCAAGCCTTTTGATTAGCCAAGGAAAATAATGATAAAATGAGACTGACTGTAAACTTTGATAAATTGAAGGATGAAAAAGATCAAGGTTTGAAAGAGAGGAAAAGAAATGAAATAAAGTAAATCGAAGCAAAAAAATCAAAAAAAAAAAAAAAAAAAAAAAAAGGTAAGATGAAAGGAGTATATCGGTCAGTTCACTAATTTTTTTTTTCTTTAGACAATTGACTTGTCTGCAATTTAAAAGAAAAAAAAAACATTTTTGGCTGTAAAATATTAATTTTTTAAGATGACTATAATTGATAAATTCGACTTTTTAAATTGTTGTATTTAATAATTAACCCTAAATTATATTTATAATGTTAAAATATACTTCGTAATATGTTATATTAATTTTCATACAGTGTTATAATATCTTAATAAACTACTATTTTAAATTATACTCCGTACTCCGTATTATATCATATCATGTTTTTCAATATTTATTTTATTTTAATGATAATTTCATATATAATTTGTTCAATACCATTCAGTTTAGCTCTATTCATTTCAGTTTAATTTCAGATTCAATAAGTCCAAAAAAACAAGGTTTTAGCGCCAATGTTGACGGAAATGAGAGAGGTCCTTAACTGATTTTTATTTTATTTTATAAAGTATAAGTCCTCAACAAGAAAAAAAAAAAAAAAATCAAAATTGAGGTTCTAATTTATTCTTACTCTGTAACTCCATAAGAAATTGTGCAAAGTTTAAGGAGAGGTATTCCAAAAACAGTTAGTCTTGCATAAGACGGGGCAACCCGTCTTAAGCTGGAAACGGGTCGGGTTTGACCCCAAGTTGAGATCCAAGCCCACTTATAAACCCCTAACCCTAACTCTCCCTCTCCCTCTCACCTCCATTTCTGCCTCCCTCTCCCTCTCTCTTCCATTTTTCTCTTCCATTTTTGCCTCCCTTCCTCCCTCTCTCTTCCATTTCTTCTTCTTATTATTATTATTACCACATTAATAATATTCATCACATAGTTGAAGGTGGCCTGAGCACGGTGGTCGAAGGTCGGAGCTCCGGCCATGGTGGACGAAAACAGAGGAATAAACGGTGGTGGTGGCTCACGGTTGTATTTGTTGTCGGAGCTCCGGCCATTGTTGTCGTGCCATTGTTGTTGTTGTTGTATTTGTTCACCAAATCCCTCATCGCCATGGCTGCTCAACCGAGAAGATGATGAAGAAGAAGATGAAACCTGTGACTCTTGTTTATTGTTGCGCGTGTTTTTTTTTTGTTTTTTTTAAAGAGCTGTAGAGTAGTTTCTACACTTTATTTTGTAGAGCTTTAGTGGTGGTGGCTCACCTTTGTTTTCTCTTTTTTTAAAACCATTAAAATGGCTTAAAATGTTACCCATTTTTCTCTTTTTTAAACCCAAAACCCGTTTTTTTCTTTTTTAAACCCATTTTAATGGTAACATTGTTATTGTAAAGGGTGACCTGTTTGTATAAAAGGGCAACATTTTCTTTCAAGGAAAACAAACCCATTGAAATCTCAGTTGAGCTGAAAAATAAGATGGTAACATTGTTGTTGTAAAGGGTGACCTGTATATATAAAATGACAACATTATCTTTTAAGGAATACAAACTCTGAAAGTTAACCTGGTAACATTATTATACTAAATGGTTACCTGTTTGTATAAAAGGACAACATTATCTTTTAAGGAAAACAAACCCATGAAAAGCTGAAAAATGAAATGGTAACATTGTTGTTGTAAAGGGTGACCTATATATATAAAATGACAACATTATCTTTTAAGGAATACAAACTCTGAAAGCTAACATGGTAACATTATTATACTAAATGGTTACCTGTTTGTATAAAAGGACAACATTATCTTTTAAGGAAAACAAACCCATAAAAACTGAGGTTTCATAATATGTTACCAATATAATATGTTGGGACCAAAAACCCAGGCTGGTCCAGAACCCTGGGCCAGGCCAAGACGGGTGCAGAATCCACAGTCAGGACCAGGACGTACAGACAGCACCAGACATGACAGACAAAACAAAGGTGCAGGCCAGGAGAGGAATAGTCAAGATGGGCCAAGCCCAACAAAAGAATTAAACATCAAAGAAGAAAGCCCGAAGACGCAGCAGCAACCCTAAAAGAGACGTTGGAGGACTTGGTCAAGGAGCTAAACTGAAGCCTGAAAAATAGGAGCTGTTGGAGAATCAGAGGGGAGAAGTTAGCTACAAAAGGGGGCAGAGACGTTGAAGCTGAGGACACTATATAAGGAGGAGAACTCAGAAGAAAAAGGGCATTCATTATCATATAACGCAAGCACACAATACTCTACGCAATTTCTCAAGCATCCAACCACTTTATATTTTTACGATAAAATAGTTTTCTGTACCACTTGGTCCAGACTCTGTACCTACTATTTCAGAACTAGTGAAGATCCTCTCCTGGCTTGGCGCCCGTGGTTTTTCCCTTAACATTTAAGGGTTTTTCCCACGTAACATATCGTGTGTCTTGTACCGTTTTTGTTATCTTTCGTACATTTAAAATCAATCACATAAATCACCACTAAAAGCAACCTAAGGGATAGTACTAGTAGATCCACAATCCTTAAACAAACCGTGTGAGAAAATCACCCCGAACAGTTTGGCGCCGTCTGTGGGGATACTAGTTTATTAATCCTACAAAATTTTCCAAAACCAACGAGATCAACCAACGTGAGAGATGGAAGGCACAAGTGCATAAGCCATGCTCAAGCTCCAGGAGGAATTGCAACAAGCCAAGCAGGTTGCAGAGCAAGCCAAGAAAGCTGCAGAGGATGCCAAGGCTGAAGCAACAAGGCTGAAGGAGGCTGAGGCTGTCGTGAAGAAACAGCTGGAGTCCTCTGTCCAGAAGAAAGCCTCAGGATCCAGGATCCCACCAGGTACACCATTTTCTGATGTGATCAAACAACTTGACTTCTCTACTTTCTCTTCTGCTGGGTCAAACGGTACAAAGGCGATCCACTCCACGTGGAGGAGGATCAAGAGAACAATGGTGCAGAGGCGGTGAACCAAAGACACCAGAGGGAGTAAGTGCAGGCCAGGTCATGGAGTACATGATGATGGAGATGCAAAAACTCTCAGAGTTGGTACGAAAGGTTCCAGGACTTCCACAACCCATTGAAGAAGTAGCACCAGGAAGCTATGCTGATTCACCCTTTGATGACTGTATTGCAATGGTGGAGATGCCAAAGAAGTACTCAGCGCCCAACCTAAAGCTCTATGATGGGACAGCTGATCCTCTGGAACATGTTGCTCAGTACAGGCAAAGGATGTTCAACGTCCCTATCCCAGCAGAGAAGAGAGAGGCCTGCATGTGCAAAAGCTTTGGTTCAACCTTGACCGGTCCACTCCGGTGGTACATCAACCCGCTACCAAGACCATCAAGTCCATGCGGGTGATCAACCTTTTCAACATCGATTCGCAAGATGCGGTGTTGGAGAAGCAGACCAGTGATCTATACCGGGTCATCCAGAACGAGAACGAGTCTCTGAGGGACTTCCTGCACCGCTTCAACAAGGAGAAAGTGTCCATCCCCAGATGTGACATCAAGACGACCATTGAGGCCTTCAGGCAAGGTTTGGTTAGAGATTACGATCTTTATGTTGAACTAACTCGCTACCCTTGTTCTACTTTTGAGGATGTGCCAGGCTAAGGCTCGGCCCGCATCGAGGTAGAAGAGGACCAGCGATTCAGGCAAGGTATCGGGACCAGGCGGTGAGCGAAAAGTCACCACCCAGAGGCACAAAGAACAGCCAGCCTGGTCCGTATCGAGGCCAAACAGAGGAGGCAAACGCCGTGGATGAACAGCCGATGCACCCAGTAGTTCCACCTCCGCCAGAGTATTGCTTTCAGTAGACTGCCAGCCACGATCAACAAGTTGGACAAGTTAGGCTCGGCGATTAGATGGCCAAAAGCAAGTGAAGCCTAATCCAAGGCGGGACACGACCAAGTGGTGTGAGTACCATTATGATATTGGGCATACCACGAGGATCTGCATAGCTCTAAGGAGGGAGATAGCTCATCTACTAAAGAATGGCCACCTGAAGGATATCCCGCCCAGAGCAGGAGGAACAAAGATGAAAGAGATGAGCCAGAGATCTTCCACCACCACCACCAACCCATGAGGTAAAATTCATCTCTGGTGGATCGGATATTTGTGGACTAACATATTCGGCCGCAAAGCGTGTAGCTACGGAGAATGTGCAACACCACCGGAGACAAGCGAGTCGATCCAGGAGATCGTGTTTAATGAGTCGACCTACAAGGAGTGCATGGGCCACACCACGATGGGTGGTGATCAAGATCAGATTGGAACTCGCATGGTCGAGAGTCTTGGTAGATGGAGGCGATTCACCAACATCATCATGATGGAGGCGCTGGAAGCTATGGGTGAAAGAGTCCGATGTAACGAAGAAGTCGGCGTCTGGTAGGGTTCGATGGAGAAACAAAGCACGACCTGGGAGAGATCACCCTACCAACCTATGTGGAAGAGTCACCTCTTTTGAGAAGTTCTGCGTGATAGGCGCTGTCCTCATACAACGTAATCCTAGGCCGACCCTGGATCCACAACCTCAAGGCTGTACCTTCAACGTACCACCAGTGCATCAAGATCCCAACAAAGTGGGACAAAGAATTGATCGAGGAGGCGGACCGCACAGAATGTTCTGGCGACCCTGAAACCTTCTGGCCCAGGTAAGTCCCTCGCATAGCAATTAAAGCAGCCTGTCAGGTCTGTTGAGAATCCTGTCCCACGCATGGAGACAGATGAAATTGTTTTGGTCAAGAAAGACCCGACAGAAGGTTCTCGGTTGGTTCTCGACGCCTGCAGGTAATCGGACTCGCTCTAATTGACTTTCTGAGGAAGAAAGAGCATTGTTTTGCCTGGTCCCATTTTGATATGACTGGTATAAGTTCTGATGTTATTACGCACAAGTTAAATATTGACCCAACTTTTAAGCCTGTGAAACAGAAGCGCAGGAAGTTTGCACCAGAACGTAATGAGATTGTGAACCAGGAGGTACAGAAATTGCTGGACATGGACATGATCAAAGAAGTAATGTACCCAGATTGGTTGGCAAATGTAGTTGTGGTCCAGAAAAAGAATGGCAAGTGGAGAGTATGCGTGGACTATACAGATCTGAACAAGGCGTGCCCAAAAGATTCATTTCCACTACCACACATAGATGCCATGGTGGACGCCACCGCAGGACATGAGGTGCTGACATTCATGGATGCAGCTAGCGGATTCAACCAGATCAGGATGCACCCTCCAGACCAGGAGCATACAGCGTTCATGACCAGCAGAGGAATATATTGCTACAAGGCTATGCCTTTTGGACTAAAGAATGCAGGTGCAACATATCAAAGGCTGGTGAACATGATGTTCAAGGACCAGATTGGAGACACAATGGAGGTCTACATTGATGATATGGTGGTGAAATCAAAGAAAGCTGAGGATCACATCCAGGACCTGGAAAAGGCGTTCGAGATTCTGGAAAAGTATAATATGAAGTTAAACCCTACTAAATGCACCTTTGGTGTCACTGCAGGAAAGTTCTTAGGCTATATGGTGACAAAAAGAGGCATAGAGGCTAGTCCAGAGCAGATCTCCGGCAATAATCAACTTGCGGTCCCAGAACCCGAAAGATGTCCGTAAACTAAGCTGAAGAGTAGCGGCTGAGCAGATTCATCTCCGTGTCTTACGAAGGTGCAAGCCATTCTATGATCTTACGAGAAAGAACAAGCGATTCAACCGGGGATGAGCATGAAAAACATTCCAGGACACGAAAGCATACCTATCATCACCCACTTTTATCCAAGCCTGAACCAGGGAGTCACCGGTCTGTACTGCACAAGATGAAAGGCTGTAAGTGCAGTCCTGGTGAGAGAGCCAGATGGACAGCAACATCCGGTGTATTATGTAAGTAAGAGTCTTCTGGATGCTGAGACCAGGTAATTCTGTATTGGAAAAATTTGTTTTGGCTTTAACAGTTGCTTGTACCAAGTTGCGCCCATACTTTGAGGCGCATCATATTATCATTCGTACTAATGTTCCTGTGAGATCGATCGTCTACACCAGAACTTTCAGGTCGCATGTCAAAATGGTCAGTAAAATTGAGCACCTACGATCTATCCTATGAGCCCAGAACAGCAATCAAATCTCAAGCTTTAGCAGACTTTGTGGCTGACTTCACTCCCACACTAGAAGAGCAGGTAACAAAGGAGATCTTCCATCTGGACCAGAAACAGCAGACCTGGGAACTCTGGACAGATGGTTCAGCCAACATCAGGGGTACTGGACTAGGTGTGGTCTTGAAGTCGCCACAGGGGGACAAGATAAGACAGTCAGATCCTCGTGAATTCAGGACTACCAACAATGAAGCTGAATATGAGGCACTAATAGCAGGACTGAATGTATGTCTGGACATGAAAGTCCAGAATCTAAAGGTAAAACTAGACTCTTTGCTGGTAGCAAACCAAATCAACGGTACGTACGCTGCTAAAGATTCTAAGATGATTGCATATCTTGATTTGGTTAAAAATCTTTTTCAAAAGTTTACTAACATTGAGGTTGAGCAAGTCCCTAGAGATCAGAATGTGCAGGCAGATGCCTTGGCCAACGTTGGATCAAAGATTGAACCTGGTGCTCGGGCGGTATACCAATTGTGCACATCCCGGAGCGGCTGATCGAGAAGGTGCAACGATTCTGCGAGAACACGGTCCAGCAACTTCGATCTGGACGGACCATACTATGAGTGGCTAGCCCAGGGCAAATTACCACAAGACAAGATTGAGGCAAGAGCATTCAGAATCAAGGCATCCAGATACACAATCATACAGGGCATACTATTCAGAAGGTCCTTTAACGGGTCAGACTGGCCGCCTGAACTCGACCAGTCAGACAAGACTATCGTAAATACACGATGGACCTTTGTGGAAACCACAGGTGGTAGAAGCATGGTCAACAAAATCTTGCGGATGGGGTACTACTGGCCCACGATGAAAACAGATAGCATCCAGTATGCCACAAAATGTGACGCCTGTCAAAGGCATGGTCCAGAGATACATCAACCTGCACAGAACCTGCACTCCATATCAGCACCATGGCCATTCATGAAATGGGGCATGGACTTAGTTGGCAAACTGCCAATGGCTCCAGGGCAGAAGGTGTTCATGCTTGCAATGACGGATTATTTTTCCAAGTGGATAGAGGCAGATGCTTACAAAAACGTTACAGAAAAGGAAGTAATTGCTTTCATAAAGAAGAACATCATCAGCAGGTATGGGATCCCCTCAGAAATAGTATGTGACAATGGACTTGCATTCGTGGGAAACAAGACCAGAGATTTCTGTACAAAGTGGAATATCAACTTGGTGACCTCTCCACCAAGATATCCTCAAGCAAATGGACAAGCTGAGTCCAGCAACAAAATTGTGATCAATTGCATCAAGAAGAAGCTGATGGAGAAACAAGGGAGATGGGTTGAAGAGCTGCCACTAGTACTATGGGCAGACAGAACTACGCCAAAGAGAGCTACAGGGCAAACTCCATACTCAATGGTCTATGGGTGTGAAGCAGTACTACCCGTGGAAGTGCACATTCCAACAATCAGGTATGGACTCAATACATTTTCTGAGAATAATGAATCGCTGGATGACTGGATCTGACCCAAGAGCTCAGAGACTTAGCAGCAGTAAGGTTGGCAGCATACCAACAATCAGTGGCCAGAAGTTACAACAAGAATGTGAGAGTACGAATGTTCAGGACAGGAGATCTGGTCCTGAGAAAGGTATTTAAGAACACAAAAGACAGGGCCGCAGGCAAGTTGGCCCCAACCTGGGAAGGCCCATACCTTATTGATTCAGCAACAGGGAAAGGCTCTTACAGACTACAGACCCTGGAAGGAGACATGATCCCAAGACCTTGGAACACACTCCACCTCAAGCTCTATCACATGTAAAGTGTCCTGGACCAAGACATCTGGTAATCCACAAAACTCAAAACTTTTCCTTTACAAATTATCCAATGCAATCAGATCGACTTGGCGTCGGAGGGCCGCTATTAACGCCAACGGTCAAGCCTGACCCTCCTTTTTGTGCAGACAAAACAGTGCAAAAATCTGGTCCAGCCCAGAACCAAGAACAAATGCAAAGACAAAGACAAAAACTTGGGCTCCAGCCCCAGAACGACTGCACCAACGGGATAGGGAGTAATGTCCGTTAAGAGAGCCCCAAAGTGTAAGTCGCCTAAATTTTCAAACGCATGCATGCTACTAGACAGATTCACAACAAATTATATGCGCATCATAACAAAACATAACATAAGCAAAACATAACATAACATAATCTAACATAGCTTAGCATATAGCAAAAGAGTCGGAACCAAGCAACACATGCCAGCACATGGATGCAAGTGTCAGAACAGAATTCAGAAACGAAGTCCAAACCAAAAAGCAAAGTCTAAATATTTACAGACCAAATAAACACAGGGGACATCCCCCCCCGGCAAATTCATAGTTTGTTCAAAAAACCAATAACGAGGCCAGAGTTCAATTGATTCATTCATTCGTCGGACTCACCAGTCTTTTCAGCATGTTCCTCTGCAGGGTCAGCATGGGAAGGACCAGTCTCCTCAACACCTGGACCAGAAGCGACTCCAAAGACGGTACATGCAGGTAAAGTGACTTGACTGCTGGGGACAACTTCATCAGGGAACAATTCTTTAAAGGTGGCAATCTCCGCGGAAAGATCCCAAGCAGCACGAGCCTCAGAACTGGCATTCATCATCTCAATCCTGGTACGAAGTGTGTGGAAGATGCTCAGGTCCCTCACCACCGCATTATGTCTTTTGGCGTCCTCCCTTAGGTCCTCAAGCTCCCTGGTCAGTTCACCAATGTGGTTATCCTGTTCTTTGGATCCTCTTGAAATGAATCTTATCCATCTCAGCCAGCTTCCCACACCGGTAGTTCACACTCTCGAGCTCCTTCTTGGCAATCTCGAGGGAAGAGCGCAGCACCTCATTTTCAGCCTCAGCTTTGTTCCTACCACTCTTCAAGACTGGCACCGTAGAACCAAGACTGGCAGACATGAGTAGCAGCTACAGTGCGAGCGGAGCGTAAAATCGTAACCATATCAAAAGTATCTCTGAACAAAAACAAAAGCCAGGGAAAAGATACAAACCTGAGCACAACAGCCCACCATTTTGTGCGCCAGGCGTGCTCAAGAACAAAGAAAGCAGAGGATGTAATAAAGAAAGTTCTCACTCAAGGTCTTCCCAAAGAGACATACTCGACCGACTCACGAGAATGCAGAGGTATGGACAAAGACAGATTCATCCGAGGTAACTTCCCCATCTACCTTTTCTTCCGCTCAAAGGGATCGGGAGATTCAAGAACGGCTTTGATGGACCTAGTCTGAACCCTCCTGGTGCCTTCCTCTTGGAAGACTTCGAAGCGAGGGCCACAGATTCACTGGCAGGGACAAGGCTACCACCAGGACCGTGGCCTCGCGTGCACGGCTAATCGCGTGATAATATCCTCCATAGACAGGAAGCCCTTCTTGCTGGACCCAGACGCTGCAAACATCATTGGAAGCAAGTTACAAAAGAATGACAAATAAATGAATTCGTGGACTAGAGTGAAAGAATCAATACCAGTAGCAGCACTAGGTGTAGGGTTCAGGCCAGATCCGGGAATCTTCAGTGGGGGCAGGGTTGAGTGGCCCCTGGCCCCAGCAAGTATAGAATTCAACGGAGTCACATGGATGGGAGTTTGGTCAAAGTGACCTGAACTGCTCTCACCAGCGACCCCACTCACAAACTTTTCACCCACCTCGGGCACAGCCTCTTCCTCATCTTCAGACTCCTCCTCATCCCCCTCAGGGGCAGGAGACACTTCGACAACGTCATCATCATCATCAGGATTCATACATTTGGGCCAGGCCCTCTTATCAGCTGGCAACTTTAGAAACGCCTCAATCCTCCTCCTTGACTCAGGGTCGTCAGGAGTAGGAACCCAATCAGAAACTGCAAAGCCAAATCCACAACAAAACCTAAACAAAAGACACATGCAAGAGCAAAGCAGATGGAAGTTCGAAAGTTCGAAAGACATACCAGTCCCCTTCAAAGAGAACTCAGGCGCCCGGACATTTGGGCCCAAAGTCTTACTACGGATGAACATGTAGTAACTAGTCCAGTTACTATCATCACCCACATCTGAGCGGGTCAAGAGATGCGAGCATCTGTCCCTCAAACGAAAATGAACCCTCTTTTGCTTATACATACGCAAACGGTAAGTATTCCTAATGTCAGCCAGCTGAATATCAACCCCATACCTTCGGCAAAGGGAATCGATCCCGTGGATCAATCGCCAGACGGAAGGCATGACTTGACAAGGCGGCACTTGAACAGTGCCCAAGAAAGCACTCATTAGTGGGCAAAGCGGAAAAGTTGCACCAAATTTGAAGGAAGATTCAAAAATTGAGAACCAACCAGGGCTAACCCAATCTACTCTGACGTCTCTCGTCTCTGGGGCCCAAACCTCAGTACTTTCTGGGATTTTTCCTTCCCTTTTGAGCCTTGCCACAGCCCCTTGGGCAAGCAGGTTAGGGTAGATGTTGACATCCTTGATCAAGTCGACCGCCGAAAATGGAGTCACCATGGGTGTAGGAGACAAGATGGAAGGGCCAACATCGTTGCGTGCCATGATCGAAGTTGGAAAAGGAGGAAGAAGAAAGCAAGGGTTTTTAGCAAATCAATTGGGGGTTTTTAGTGGGTTATCGGATACAAAACAAAAAGAAATCAAGAAGAATGAGTTAGAGAGAGAAGCAAAACAAAAATTAGGGTATTTATAGCAAGACAAAAGGAAGTCGAGTGATTTTACAAAAATAAACGCGCGAAGAGACGTGTGACGAGACCCATGATGGGACACGCTTGAACCTTGAGCGCCAAAATAGGGCGCACTTCCCCACGAAAAACCAACTACCTCATTAATTACAAAGTTAGTCTCGGGACCAAAGACACGACAAAGCGAAGGAGCTGGGCCAGGCTCACTGCACTGAGAATGAAGGGCGAAGCATCTCCTTACTGATTCGGGCGTAGAGGCAAGGAGATGGGGACAAACTGTTGGGACCAAAAACAGTGGTCAGAACCACTGGCCAGGCCAAGACGGTGCAGAATCCACATTAGGACCAGACGTCTGACAGCACTGCAGGCAGATGCATAAAACAAAGGTGCGAGCCAGAGAGGAATAGTCAAGATGGGCCAAGCCCAACAAAAGAATTAAACATCAAAGAAGAAAGTTCAAGACGCAAAGAAGAACCCTAAAAGAGACGTTGGAGGACTTGGTCAAGGAGCTAAATCAAGCCTGAAAAATAGGAGGTTGGAGAATCGGAGGGAGAAGTTAGCTACAAAAGGCAGACGCGTTGAAGGCGAGGACACAATATAAGGAGGAGAACTCAGAAGAAAAAGGGCATTCATTATCATATAACGCAAGCACACAATACTCTACGCAATTTCTCAAGCATCCAACCACTTTATATTTTTACGATAAAATAGTTTTCTGTACCACTTGGTCCAGACTCTGTACCTACTATTTCAGAACTAGTGAAGATCCTCTCTCGGCAGCGCGTGGTTTTTCCCTTAACATTTAAGGGTTTTTCCCACGTAACATATCGTGTGTCTTGTACCGTTTTTGTTATCTTTCGTACATTTAAAATCAATCACATAAATCACCACTAAAAGCAACCTAAGGGATAGTACTAGTAGATCCACAATCCTTAAACAAACCGTGTGAGAAAATCACCCCGAACATAATATAATATGTTACCATTTTTGTCTACTTTGTTACCATTTTTAATTACCCTATAAACACGATTTTTAAATTGGGTCTTAAAAAATTTAAAAAAAAAAAAAAAAAAAAAAAAGAAAGAGAAAAACGGGTCATACCCGACCCGTCTTAAGCTGAGAAACGGGTCTTCCGTCTCAAACAAGAATTTGTGTTCCAAAAATTCAGAAGAATATTTGTGGAATTTTAGTGTTCTGTCCTCTGTGATTCCAATCGTTAGGTCAACTCTGTCGTAACTTACGACTATTTTACTCATTTAGTGACTTGTGGCACACATGGTTTGTAACTTTATATTGTATGCGCATTGCGCAACCGGTGAAGTCATCTCCAACTGATGCCCAATAATTTCCTAACTGTCAACTGACACGCCGAAGACTGGTTCAAATTTACATCTATTTGTAATGCGTGTTGGTAACCAAAATATGTCCATTTTAATATTTTGAGCAACACAAATTTTTGTCGGCCTTATAATAAGTTATTGTAATTCTGTCTTATTTGTACACAATTATATAGTTTTTGTACCATTTAAGTGATAATTATGATTAATTGTTACTGATTTATTTTAGTACTCCTGTACGTGACTTTAGTAGATTTATTTCATTTTTTGTACCATTTTAATTGCAATTTGTACCTTGGTCTTACATTAATTTAGTGTGAGTGTGTACTCACAGAAGAATTACTGTTTTGGCAATAACTTTAACAGTTAGGCATTATTCTTTTCGACTTAGTTCAACTCAACTTCTATAAGTTCAAAATAAAGCTTTATTATTTAACTCTAATTAATTCAGCTTGTATAAGTTCAACTCCTATAAGTTCAGCCCCCTCTAAGTTCAGCTCCTATAAGCCGAAAAAAATAGGGCCTTAGTCTTGTATTTATGATTAGAAAATCCATTATACTTATTAGTCTTTTCAAAATAGTTAATTTTTACTTGATACTTATATAACTAATGATGTGATTCGTGAAATTCACGGAATGTTTAAAATGGTCAGTTTTTAATCTTATTAGTTAAACCGCCTACATAAGAAATAGTTAACCTTTTTTTTAATCTATGTGATATTCTAAACAACAATTTGATAAAAAAAAATATTATTAATTAACTTTTTTGGGAAATAATTCTATGATACTCCTAATAAATTTAGATGTTTTGATCTCATATTAGTTAGTACTTCCTCCATTCCAATAGCTTCTATACATTTCACTTTTTAGACACTATTCATAAGTGTGTAGAATTTTCGATATAATTTTTAACATATAAATAAAAAAACAGTCAAGTGTGATCTTGTTTTAATTGTCTTATCGAGCACATTATTAATATCAAAATTTTAAAAATTTTTAAGAATACGAAACCAAAGATATAAACGAAATAAAACGTGTATTGATGTACGTGTATAAAGCAAACGTATAAAACCTATTGGAATGGATGAACTATAATTTTCCATTTTTTGTTATATTTACCGTAAAATTCTAATTTTTTTTAAAAACAAATAAAGTATAATACAAACAAATATGTTACATTTAACAGGTGGCATGATGTGCAACGAATTCACTTAATTTTGTTCCATAAATAAGAAACAACAAGATTGAATATAATTTTCAAAAAAAATAAATAAATTGGAAAGTGACTTGTAATTATATTCTTCCAATTCCCTAAAATAAAAAATTCACCAAATAAAAAAAATAAAGGTGAATGAATAAAAGATCTAAAATGAGGAATAGAAATCGAAAATCATTTCATGCGTGCACGTCCATTTTGGCGAGTGATTGTTGGCTTTCAACACCCCAACAACACCAAAAGGAAAGGAAATCAAGAGGAAGCCACCCTTCTCCCTCCTTCTTCCTCTTGATTCTTCTTCTTCTTCTTTATTCTTCTTCATCATTCTCATTCAACAACCACATAAATTAAATTCCCAAAACATATATAATAATATTAACAGTAAACTCTTTCAACGATTCCTCGGAAATTCTGTAAATGAAGAGCCTTTGGAAGAGAGCAGCTGGGAAGATTAAGGACAGAAACAGCATTTGGCTGGCGAGTTTTACGTCGACGAATTCTAGGCACAGGCAGCCTGATCTTGAGGCAGCTGTCATCAAGGCAACCAGTCACGACGACTCGTGTGTCGATTACAAAAACGCGCAGCGTGTTTTCACCTGGGTTCGGACTTCCCCGACTCATTTAATTGTCTTCCTGTGGGCCCTCACCAGACGTGCTGAACGTACACGAAACTGGGTCGTGGCGCTTAAGTCGCTTATACTTTTGCACGGCGTGCTCTGCACCAAGGCCCCTGGTACGCGGAAAATTGGAAGATTGCCGTTTGATCTGTCGAGTTTTGAGGACGGGTCCACGCGGGGTAGAGCCCGTGCGCAGTTTCTGAGGGCGTATTTTGCGTTCTGTGATCTGAAGTCGGTTATTTTGTCGTCTGAGATGAAGGATGAGATGGCTAGGCCGAAGGCAGAGGACGGTGCTGCTGCTTCTGCTGTTTCTTCTGCTGGGGATGTGCTGGTGAGGGTGCAGAGGTGGCAGGATTTACTGGACGCGGTTCTCGAGGTTCGGCCTTATGGAGGAGCGATTGCGAATAATGTGGTGGTCCTTGAGGTCATGGATTGTATGGTGATCGAGGTTTTCGAGCTGTACAGCAAGATATGTGACGGAATTGCAAAGGCGTTGATGAAGATTTATAAGGAGAAGGTCGGAAAAGAAGAGGCTTTGATCGCGCTTGATGTGCTGCACAAAGCGAGTAAACAAGGACGCGATTTGTCGGATTACTTCCATTTCTGTACGAAAATTGGGATTCTTCATTTGACAGAATGCCCTAAAATCCAACAGATGTCTGAGGAGGATTTCTTCGAGCTCACGAGGATCATCAACGGAGGTGACAAAACCGAGATTCAAGAGAGTTGTCGATCTAGTAGTGTTAACGACGATAATTTGCAGATCGTGCAGCACGAGAGGGTCAATAATAAGCCGTCGTTGAAGACTGTGATAACGGATAAATGGGAGGTGTTTGAGGACGACACGACCATCAAACCCGAAAATGGTAACAATAATGAGGGAATTGTTGTGAAAGATCCTTTCGAAGCGTCTTTGAATTTTCCTCCAGCAATACAATTTAACAACCCGTTTGTGGATCCACCGCCTTCACAGCTTCTAATTAGCTGGCTGTAGTCGTCGGTGGTCTTTTTTCGGTTTTTTGTGATACATCATTCAGTACAGGCTAATATGGTGAATAGCATTTATCATTCTTTTTGGTTGAAAGTCGTCATAATTGCGTACATCCGATCTCTCTATCTTGGTCGTGTCGGGCCGGCGGAGTTGTTGAGGCATCGGGTTAATGTTGTTGTCGTTGTTATCGTTGTTCAGACGGGATCATTTTTATTTGTGACTGATTTTCTTTTTGGTTTGCACGACGTGTTGATTTATTTTTTTGGTTTTAGAAAATGTGTAAACAATTTAAAATTAGTTGAGAAGCAGATCATACTTTGTATTTGTTGTAAACACATTGACAATTTTACAATTACATAAAATTGATGGAGTGATGAACAAAAGAAATTGGTTTTATCGGTTTTAAAAGACTAGGGGTAAATTGTTTATTTATCCATGTTTAGAGTTTGTAGTATGTTTGAAAAGATTCAAATCTCTGAATTATGCGATCGGAAAATAATCGAACAGAAATGATATGATATGATATGATTGTTTAATTGCTCAATCGAAATGTTTGATGGACTAATGATCTGAGTTAATCCACTACAAGTAATACTAGAACTGTTTGAGATTAACTCTAGATGAGAATAAATGGGAAAGAATGATCAAGCCAAATTCAAGAGAAAGTTCAGACTCATAATGATCACAAATACAAAATACGGAGTAACAATTACTTAGATCATCCTCATTGCTTGTAAATGAACATGGTCTAATAAATAAAAAGACAAAAAATAAAGGCGAGGAATTATTAATATAGAAATAGGTTATATTAAGTCCCTTGTCATTTGTTAAGTCCCTAAGTACTTATTTCAACCGTTAGATTAAAAAAGATCAACGCCCCACATTCACTCACTAATTAATCACCATATTAAATACTCCCTCCATTCAACTCCATTCACTACATTTGCTTTATTGACACTATTCAACTATGTCGGGAATCTTTGAAATTCCCGACAATCTATAAATGAAAATATAGTCGTGCGTGATCTTGTTTTATTCGTCTTTATGGGTACAATATTATATCCAATTTTTAGATTTTTTATCGAGTGAAATTGTAGATATTTTCGTTCCGACATTTGCCTCGACAAATGTGAAAAAGTGAAATGTTGTGAATGGAATTGAATGGAGGGAGTAACTAATAAATAAATTAAAAAAGAAAAATAATTTAATCCAACTCCCTATGTTTTTGTCAGTCTCATTTGTCCTCCCAATATGTTCACCCACCTTTTCATTTTTATTTTCATTAATTGTTTTAATCTCAATCTTCTTCCTAACCTTTTCGTATACATCCATCTTCTTCATCTAATTTTCTTTTAATTTTTACATATTTTTCCTTTTTTATTTTGATTTTCGGCTTTATATTATTTACTCAATTTTTGCTACTATTTTAGTTTACATTGGTATATGTAAGTGATTATTTTATTTTATTTGATTGTTTTTATATTCTGTTATATTTTTTTTATGTTCTTTAATTACCCACTACTTCATCACCATCTTCTTCGTTGCTTCTTTTTTCCACCAAATCAACACCGTTTCATTTCGGCACACTTGTTTAATATTTTTCTAATTTTGGTATGTTTAATCTTCTTATCTCTTTTATTCAATAGTTTCCTATGCTTTTAATTTTTTTTTGTTATGTTTTTTTTTTTTAAATTTAAATTTTAACTTTGATTGAATTAAGGAATTATATCTTTTCATATTGAAAAGTTTCATCCTTTTTTTGTTTGTTTGAATATCAATTTCGATCTAAAATTTTCATCTGTTTAATTTTTTGAGTTTATATTTTGGAGTTAAAGAATTAATAATTTTCTCTTTGTTAATTTAATTATTCAGTCTTTTGTCCTTGGCTTATTTTCTTTGTTTTCTTCTTAAATTTTTTTTTTTTCACATATGTTAATTATGTTCAATGTAGTTTTTCAATGTTACTTAGTTTATGATTATTTTGGGTAATTCGCATAGGGAAGTTATAGTAGATTATGGTGATGGTGATATTCCCCGTCGAAGGATGTCATTTCAATGTTCGAATATCCGAGTTTAATTTTATATATCAGAAGTTGCATTTTTATAAAATAAGAGTTTCATTTGTTATATATCAGAACTTATACATACGCCTGCTATTCTTTATTTGTATTAACATTCTTCACATTTGTATCAGGAAGATTTACTAATCCTACTGTATGTCAAAGAGGAGTCCTGAGAGTTCAATGGATATTAACGACACGTTTCCGAAATAGAATTCTTTTTGTTGGGCATTGCGGTGCGACATTTAATTAGTGTGTAGAGTTGTTTAATATTGCTCTTAATCGATCATTATGCTAATGTATGCATAAATTTCAAACAAAAGACAATTTATTTTCTTGACGAGAAGTTTACTAGCCAGAAGAACGTGATATGGAAACAAGTTTACGCCAAGCACAAATTCAGGCAACTCTTTGCCAAAAAGTGATACATTTTCAGTGTCATTTGAACTTACTGAGCTCATGTGGTAGTATGTTACTATGAACATAATGATTGTAATATTGACACTATTTCGAACATGTTTGTTGTTCATATTTTATAGCACTAAATTAAATTTGTATATGACGTCGCAAAACTTGCTCGCAACAATTTCATTTTTTTTTAGCAAACGGTGACAAATTAATTTAAAAGAAGTTACAATATACAAATTGAACTTTTTTACATATTTCTTCAATGTAGCCAACTTACGTAATATCATGTAAGATCGTATATAATTTTTCAAAGTGACTTGACTTTACCTTATAGGTTTTGTTGTCATATGTTATCGTGAATTATAAAACTTAACGTAATAGGTAGAGATTTGTAACAGTTTCATTTTCAATAGCAAACAGTTACTAATATATATAATAGAAGTTACAATTTGAAAATTTAAGCATTTCATAATTCCATCAAATATGACAACTGACATCAAAAATGAGTTCAAATTTATAATTGATTATACAACTTAAGTTAACATGTATTTATTAGCAAAAGTTTCTTTTATTAAACTTAACAGTTGCAGATTTTTTAGATTAAAGTTACAATTATATAAGTAAATACTCGTAATTCATAAGGCTTGAAAATTTGGGAACTTCAAATTAGACATATTCTTCATCCTATATAGCCCCCCTCTATATCATCGTTCAATTCCTCCATGCTCGCTCGACATTCTACAAAAGGATCGTCAACAATTCTTCTTGTCTTGGTGTGCCATTTCTTTGCAATATTGGGCATTCGTTTCGGCTTACTTGGAAGTGTAACAGCAAGAAAACAAACAACGGCCTACATTGCTCTACCGTTAGATTTGTATAGATCAATGGCCTACATTGCTCTACCACTTATTACTATGGGATAAAAATGGGTTATATTAAGTCCCATAGTAATAGTTAAGTCCCTAAGTCCCATTTTTATCCGTTAGATTTGTATAGATCAATGGCCTACATTGCTCTACCACTTATTACTATTATTAATGATATTAGGGGTTTAAAAAAAAGAAAAAATTAAATTTGGTTGTTTCCAATGAAAAATTGTCTGGCATTCACTATTCCCAAGCAATTCACATTCACATTCACATCTCGGGATATACGATATGTATCAGCCGAGATATTGAACCGTGGCTCCAACAATATGCATGAGGGGCGAGAATATCACAGTAAGACACATAATAGTTAAAATAAATATATTATTGTAAAGTTATGAAAATGAGTAATCAAGAATGACAGATAGGAAATTAGGAGTGCAGATGATTGCACACAAAAAGAAGAGTTGGCTCGTGCGGTATCACAAAATAAAATGCAACTTTTCATCACCAAAAAAAAAACAACTTACCATTTCAGGAAAATCAGTTAGCTTCTCCACTTTAGTGACAGCAACACCACCATTTTCTAGAGCAGTTGCAGTTCCTCCAGTTGAAATAATTGTGTACCTGCACAAAAGATTAACCTTTAATTGCGACAAGATGAGGAGAAATTAATAATCTCTTAACCACATAACTCAAGGTTAGTAGGCAAGTTCTTCGTATTAACCATAGGGAAGAGACTGCGAGACCCTTTATTAGACTAGACATATATAAGGTTGTAGAACAATTAGATGCAAAACTCAGCAATTAAACTAGCCAACCAAGAGGAAAACGCTCCAGTGTATGCATCATAAATAATCAGATTAGATGGCAGGGAAGACCTTTGAAATAAAGGCTCGTCTAAATAAATTCAGATAGGTCGAAACACAAAGAAATCCATTTAAACTTACCCCAGGCTCTCTAACCCACTTGCAAAAGACGCTAAATTACTCTTATCAGATACTGAAATCAATGCCCTCTTGATCCCGGTACCTAAAGAGAATAGATTAGAACAATGGGTAAGCAGACATTAAATTCGTTCATTAAGGAACCCGCACAAGAAAGAAATCCATAATATACAATGACCCAACTAAAGTCTCTCAAATAATTTTCTTGTGAAACTTCGAGTCTACAAATGAGCCATCTTTTCTAAAATATCTAATTGAGTTTACCATGTGAAAGAAAAACACCAAACACGCAGGTACATAAATGTTAAAACAATTGGTAATAAACATTAAACAATGAAGAATGACCTGTAGAGGGAGAAGCTGATCCGGATGCCATGGTTTCAGCGACAGCCCTAAACCGAAATCGGTTGGAACATGAATTCAAAGACAGTTGGTTAACTCTAACAAAGAGAACCACAATGGCTCCAACCGAATGATGGAAGTTAAAATTCGAAGAGGCGACAGAGTAAAGCAAACCCGGATAAGAGTTGATAACTGAAATCGAGGGTGCAACTCTAATAAAGTAAGGGAGAACCTTTACCATTGAAGGAGAACTCTTGAAATCGACCTCAAGCAAGTCAAAGAGGCCAAAAACCACTTCTTATGACAATATACTCTACAAGTAACGATTATACAATCAATTACTACTATAATATTAGCTGATAGACATCTAAAATCGTGAAAATCGTATCAAAATCAAAAGCCCCAAACATTAGGTCAAACTCGACGAAAATGAAAAATTGATGAATTGAATTACCTTTAATTTCTCAAATACAAAGGGTAAAACTCCATAAAATTGATGAATTAAATGTCGAACTTGAGATTCCGAGTGAATTGAACTGAAAAGAACGAAGAGAGGACAAACCTGCAATTTGAAGCGAATGACGAGTATGAAGCAAACGAACCACGGACCTACAGCAATGACGAAGAAGACGATGGCGAAGAAGGCGAGTAGAGCAACAATGAACTTGAAGACGAAATCAATTGAAAATAAATCAGATTTAGGGTAATTTTAGAAGGAAAACTGATGATTATTGAAGCATATGATGTTTTTAGTTTTGTTTGAATACATTAGGGCTTTTCAACTTATGCGCGCTGTGTTTTTTTTTTTTTTTTTAATTCAATCTTTCTCAACGGGTTTTACTAATACCCGTTGTTTTTAGTTGATTTTTAACAACGGGTTTCCCCTAATACCCTTTGTTTTTACGTATTTTTAACAACGGATTTCCACAAATACCCGTTATTTTTAGGTATTTTTAAAAACGGGTATACTCGTTGTTTTTTTTTGATAGTTTCAATAACGGGTAATTGCTAAAACCGTTGTTTTTAGTCCTACTATTAATTAGGTAATTGCGTTGGTTTTAATTTTGCGTTGTTTATAAATATTCTTCGTTGTTTTTATCTTAGGTTAATGAGTGGCGCCAAAAGAATTAACAACGCAAATAGTTTAGGCGTTGTTTTTATTAAATTAAACAACGCAAGTAACGAATTCGACACAGTTAGTACCGTTTAAGTTAACGTAAAAGCATGCATGTAAAAGTCCATGGTTACATCACTGTGTTTTTGGTGGGAGGTACGGATGTGGGTATCCACACTAGCGTTTTCTTTTTAAAAATAAAGCGGTGAGACTTGAAAGCCTAAGAACAATCCAATTTTACATATATGAGCTAAGCATATTGTAACAACCCGGATTTTCCAACAAAATAAAATAAGCTTTTAAAAAGGATTTATAAAAGGAAGTGATTAAAAATGAAAGCCACGGTGGTGGAAACACCGTGAATCCGAGCTGTTACTCAAGCAAACAATCTAATCAAACCAAAATGACAAAGTAGGCCTTGAGACCTAGCAAAATGGGGAATAAATACCCCTTATATTCCCAAATGAACATAAGTATAAACCTGTGGATACCCATATCCGTACCCTCCCAACCAAAACCCTGTAATGTAACTCGGACTTTTATTACGCATGTTTTAACGTTGACATAAACGGTTCTAACTATGTCGAATTCATTTTTGAGTTGTTTTGAAATGTTAAATAAGTTAGGTCGCTTCACATCACGCTTAAATAAATGTTCTTTTGTCCATTTAGAGTCTAGCCTGGTCCGTGTCCTGCTTCACTTGGCACGAGCTTCGCATCTGCGTTACAATTAGTCCGTTTATATTAACGAGGTCTAATTCAGCATTCCTAAAATTCTAAATTTAGGCCCGGTGGCTAAATCTCCCCTTTAGCTCCCTCTTACACAAAATATAGCCTCACGGGTTATCTCATTTCACAAAATACTACAAAATATACCCTTTTCATATTTTCGGGTTTCGGGCCCAGAACCGAGCCCAAACCCGCCTTTGGCCCTCACTCCAAAGCCCTCAACCTTCTAGTAGGTCATACTTGGTCAACTTGGAGCACAAGCAAGGAGATATTGTCGAATATTTCCAAGATTTGGCAAACCGGATTAAGGAAATACGAAATCACAGAATTAAAACCACACCACCAAACCGAAACAGCCTATGCGGCTCAGGGTACAAACCGCATAAGGCTATGCGGTTGCCCCACCAAACCGCATAGACCTATGCGGCTCCCTGGGCTGGCTTTTTTCCTGTGCTTTCCTATTTTCGCTCGGCTATTCTCCTATATATACCCCCCTATGCACGACCTATTCTCATAAGTTTTCGACATAAGAAAACCCTCTCTTCTCACAACCTCTCTTCCTAGGTTTAATGCCCACATGGGTCCCACAAAATATACCGTCTAGCATGGTATACACACAAAATACTCACAAAAGCCTCACGCACTCAAATCCTTGAGTTCAACACACCATCCCGTGTTGAATTCATCCTCCTTTTAAGTTCAAGAAGCGAAGCTCTGCCCAGATCTGAAACGCCAGGACCAGGTAGGTACCGATCCACTTGGATCAAAGCTTTTTCTTATTTTTCTATGTACTAACAAAGGGGACTACACTTTAGCCCCGGCTTTGTCACCGAGCCCGCTTGCGGCCAAGTGGTCTTATTACTTCGGGTACACTCCATATCCGATGACACGCCAAAGTCGCATAAGCAACCGACCCTTCTAAAATGAACCAATGGACAATTGAACGTTTATTTTATTTGCATGCATCTTGCACCTTCTTATTTTGCATTAAAATCAACTTTAAACAATAAATTCGACCTTTAACTGAACCGTTTTCGTTAACAAGTTGAACATGCTAAACTGAGGGATTTAATCTATCTTTTTGCATTTGCATTTGCATTCTTTTACATCCTTATCGCACTTGTACGTAGCGATAATATTAGCTCAAATATCATTTTCCATGGATTGTTCTAGGTCAGTAGAGGCTATATTTACATAGGCTTTTCTAAAAGGTTTTCATAAATCATTAATTGAACTAATCTTTATTAAAGTACTCTCACCCCGAATCCATTCTGGTTTCACAAGCCTTAGATCTAGGGGTGTCGGCGTGCTCCAAAATCTAGGACATGTCTTTAGCCTTAGGACATGATAGCAGGTTCCTAATTTCCGCGATAATTAGGTGGCGACTCCAAAATAGTTTTAAAGATTTTTCTAAATTAGTCTTTTTAACTTAAAGCGCCCTTATTGAAGACGCCGAGTTGGGTCCACCTCGATCCCGGGTTCCACAGTTTGGCGACTCCGCTGGGGACATCTAATTTTTAAAACCAAAAACTAGCTTTTTTCTTTTTAAAAATAAACGGTGAAACTTGAAAGCCTTGAACAATCCATGTAAACATATTTGAGCTATGCACATTCGTTTAGAGTCCATTCCTTTTGGAATCTAGGCACCCTTTGCACCCTCGAGAGGTGGTTCCCACATGCAGGCTTGTCCACTCGATAAAGCACATGCCGGACTAGCTTTCCTCTCGCCCCTCCACGGCTTGCCGTAAACGGCTATCTCGACCGCCCCAGTGCTCCCTTTAGAAAACCTATCGCCCCGGCGTAAGGAAATAAAGGGGTCAAGTATCTGCCAAAGCGTACTCGAGGTAGTTGGAGGTGTACCCGACTGACCTATTCACCCTTTGAGTCATACGTACAAGTACGAGGCTATGCACTCCATGGTCTTTTTCAAATGAGCATTTGCATTCATATCTTCGAAAACTCGCTTAAACTTTTCAAAGATAAATGAACCTAACATCTAACAAAGCTAACACTTTCTAAACAAAACTATCGCAAATATTTGAAATAAACGTTTTACAAAATTCCCTTTTACAAACAAGCAAAAACCCGAGCAAGGAGTAAAACCCGAGCTCGCGGATTTCACTCCCTAAATCATACGGCCTAGTTCACACTTTAACATCCTCGACTCGACTTATTAATCACTCTCAAGTCGAATCCTTTCACTTTTACACATCCGGACTCGAGCTCACCGCGGTAAATCGCCGACATCAGTTCGACGGGTGCAAAGCAAAAACATTTTAACATCGAGACGAGATGTGCGCACACATCCTCGTCTCAAAAGCTTTCCTTTAGCTAAAACTTTTTCGAAAACCTCCTTTTTCAACCTTAAAAGGTCTTTCTAAACAAAGAAATGAGCTAAAAATCAACGCTTATAATGAACGTTGAGTCTAGAAAGTCAAAATTGGATATACGTCACACAACCTAATCCTTTTTCAATATCCTCGACTCGACTAGCTAATTAACCGCTCTCGAGTCGAATCTTTTTCATGCATCTAGGTTCAAGCCCATAATGATAAACCGTTAATATGGGCTCGACGGATGCAAAGCAAACACATTTTAAAATAGAGATGAGATGTGCGCACGCGCTCTCACCTCAAAAGTCTTCCTAGGCACAATATCATTCCTAAAACAACACACTCTCATTTTAGAAATAAACTCTTTTCAAAAATCTTCTCATTTTCACAAAGCAAGCTAAACACTCTCATTTTTGAAATAAGCTCTTTTCAAAAAGTTTCTCGCTTTTACAAAACAAACAACCACATTCTCATTTTTGAAACAAACTCCTTTCGAAAATATCCGTGTTTTTACAAACAAGCAAAGCTCTTTCATTTTGAAACAGTCGCGTTTCAAAATTCTTTCAACTTCTCGAAGTTCTGAGTCGAACCAAATAGTCCTCCACTATTTCGATTCAACCCACTAAGCACTCTGCACAAATCACTCGGGAATAATCCTTACATTCCCGAACCTTCTCAGAACACAAGTGGAATACATGGCCCTCGTAACCCATTCATCTCAAACCATTTTCATAAAGCAAAACCCAAGAATCTCGTAACATTCTTGGAGACTTTTTCATTCTGAGCGGCTCGCGGCCCGTCACTTTTTTGAAATAACCTTTTTTCAAAATTTCCGTGTCAAATCAACTAGTCTATACCTAGTTTGATTCGACGCAATCGCAAATCTCTTCAACCGTCCAGGAATAACTACCACATTCCTGAGACCTTTCAAAATGTCAATGGACTACATGACTCACGGTTATCGTACGCCCATTTCTAGCAAAACACTTTTCAAATAAAACACTTTACAAATCTCTTTGGGCCAAACGACCCAAAGTCGACTCCATTCAGCAAAAATCATCTTTTTCAAGCAAACAAAACCCGAGAATGGCCAAGCCCAATCTCGTGGACTTTTCATCGGACCAAAATGATTCATAACCATCTTGGCCCAAATCCTCATATGGACGTGTAAACCCGTCCATATCCCACCTCAATATCTTGGACCCAACTAGCGTATCGCTATCACGGGTTCACTCCAAGAAATTCTATCACCGGCCCACAACGATATACCGTTAACTTGGGCCAATCGCACTCTTCAAACATCGAGTCGGAAACGTGTCAACACGTCTCTAACTCAAACCTCTTTCAAACTACTTTCATAAAATCCTCATCACATTTTTGAAATAACCTTTTTCAAAAATCCTTCCTTCGAACTGAATGGCCCATAGTCATGACGGTTTGATCTAGACAAACAGTCTCTTCAAAACACCCGAGAGTAATCAGTTTATTCTCGTGACATTTCCAAAACATAAATGAATTACATGACCCACAGTCATTGTAACCCATTGATAGGTTTAGTCGTACTCGCCTAATCAAACATAATGCCAAGCTCAACAATAGGGTAGCTAGGGTAAGTCGGGTCGAAATCTACAGGGAGATGGTCGTAATGTTGGTTATTTTGAGTGATTCTAGTCTCGGTTCGAGTGATTGTGGTTACTAAAGCTATAGCGAAAGAGTAAAGGGGTTAAGCGATGAAAGAAAGGTCTAGGGAATCGGGTTAGGCAATGGGGAAGCTAGGTCAAAGGATGGTGATCGAAATGAGTAGGAAATCGCTCTCGCTAAGGGTAAAGCTAGGCCTCTCGGTCTTAAGCTTCCTTTAGGTCTCAAATGCGGGCTCTCGCAATTTACAAGTGAGGGTCTTAATGATTGGTCTCGTACCCTACCTTAAACTAGGCTTTCGTTCTTAAGCTTAAGGGGGGAAAACGCTTGCTAAACCTTGGCCAGAGGGTCAACAAACACAATCAAGACAAGACAATCAAGACGAGCGCGAAAACCTAACTCAAAAGATCATCAAAAACAACTCAAGCAAGCACCCATGATTCACCCTTCCTCCCTAGATAATAAACTACTCACTCATGGCGAAAACAACAACGAAAACAAAGGAGAAAGATAAAAACATGATCAAGAGCAATATATATTGAAATGATAATGAAAAGGGAGAAGTTGAATACAATACCAATCAGAAAATCCAAGTAGAAGTAGATGAATTCAAACAACAAAACCGAAATAGATGATCAAACGAACATAAACCGAGTCGGGAATTGAAATTACAAAAATATAAAAGTATGAAACCTAGGATTTTTAGAGAATGTAGTTTAAAGTGCTTAGAAAACAATGTAAAAAGATGGGAACGAATTATGATCAAAAGCTCCTTCAAATAGACCATTTATTTTAAGCACACGAGGCGTCACACCCTGTCCCTGGGCTCTGGGACCACTGTCCCGTCCGGGACCACCCTGACCCGACCGGGATGACCCTTGTCCCGTGGAGTTCAGTTTTGCTCCTCAAATTGCACTTTCTTGTACTTAGTTTTTTCTTGCTTTCTTGTCGTCCCAAGGCATAGGGACGAGGCTCATGAGTAGGGACGAGGTCTACGATGATTATGAGAACTTCAAATCCCGACCCAAGGTCCCGGGACACCTTCATTCAATGAAATGAGGCTCGTGCGCAAGCGAAACGCAACGAAAGCAACTCGAATCACCTCAAAACTTCACGAAACTTCACGAAACTTTCCGAAACTTCTCGACCAGCCTCCTATACTCCAAATAAGCGCGTGTACCTGCAAAATGGACACAAAAACGCAGCAGAGCCAAAACGGAGAGAAATAGGAGGCGAAACGCAAGTAAAATCACGGGAAACGCTAGGAAAATCTCGTGAATCAAGGGGCTATATATATGTAAATATATGACACATCAAACTCCCCCAAACCGAACCGTTGTTTGTTCTCAAGCAACAAAGCATGACAGAAAATAGAGGACAAAGCGAGCAAAAGAAAACTTCCCCGAACAATCACCAAACCGCAAGTAGCTTAAGCAAAGACAATCGATCCCGAAACAACATGGGACGTATGGAAATAGCTAGCTAACGGATGAGAATTACAAGACGGCGCAGAATGAATAGCATGGCTTAAACAAAGGCTCTCTAGCAATCAAATCACGGACCTCTCGCGGTTTCTACTCTAACACAAATAATGAACAAGGTGATATATGTGATGACACTCACCTACTCGACTAGTGGAAGCACGCCCGCAATAGAATGTGGACCAAATCTCGTATTTCCGTACACAAATAATGTCACAAAAACGAAACAAACATGAGGACTTACATAGGACATGAGGTGTGTAGAGGCCAAAGAGAGGATAAGGGTATAAAGGTGGACATATGATTATGGAATCGTGGAGCTAAGCCACTAGAAACCACTCGTACTACTCATGTGCTCATCCAACCAACTAGAAACCCAACTCTCATGAAAAACGGACCGAAAGCAGCATATCGGTCGCCTTACACATCATCGCAACATAACAACAAATTTCAAGTGCTCACTCATGTAACAACAACAACTTTTTCATTTTGTGCACACATTTTTCTTTTCTTTTGTATTTTGTGTTGTGTTTGGTTTTTTTCAGATTTTTGTTTTTTTTCTTCTTGATCAAAGAGCACACTCACATAGTTGCGGAAAACCTCAACAAAGTCGGGGAAACAGCAATCCCGACTCATAATCACCAACTCTCAAAATAAGCAAACGACGTCAGCAAGTCGTAGCATGATCAAAACCCGAAAGACAAGCACAAGAGTAAGCAAAAGCGGTAACTAGCTAGGCTAGGGTAGGCTATTTGGCAATGTAGCTAGCAAACTCATGCGGGTAAAGGGTATTAGGATAAAAAATGAGAGGATAAAAGCAATGCACGATCAAGGTGAATCATGTGAAAATCAAGTAAAGCCTCATATGCATAAACAAGTGACAAAATCGTGGGGAAAAACGGGATAGGGGCCACACTTATGCGTGTTGATGTTACGCATCCCACGAGGAGAACTACTCACAATCAAAGCATGGGACCGGGATAGATGAACCGGCCTCTGGAGGCTAAAAACCTCACAAAAGGAGTAGCTATAGTCCGTAAAGAGATAAAGCCAACAAGTCAAGCATGCCATCATCTACAACGCGTCTAAACATCCCCGTAGTGCTAATCCAACAATATAAATCATGCCAAAGCTCAAAGCATACAAGGGAAGGGATGTTGGGAGAAATCAAGGTAAAAACAGCTCGCAAACAACGATCGGGATACGTATTTTTGTGACTTTTTGAGAAATTTTCTGATTTTTATGGATTTTGTGAATTTTCAGATTTTTTGAATTTTTTGGAAAATGAAAAACGAAAAAGAAAACGCAAAAATAAAGCAAAGCAGAAAGCAAAGCGTTCCTCCCCCCAAACCAAACGACACATTGTCCCCAATGTGTCCTAAAGCACATCAACCAGGGACCTAAAAATAAGGGAGAAAAACGAGCAAAAGAGTCTCAAAAAGAAGTAAAGTACATACAATTTATATACACGAGAAAACGTCCCCCCAAACCGACTTCAAACGGGGGGTTAGCAACGGGTACTTAGAAGTACCACCATCCATGGGTCGCGTCGTAGACGAACCCGGTTCCATCATCCTCGTCATCATCATATCCGTCTCCATGACCATCCTCAAAAGCTCGGCCATCACCAACATCAATAGCTCCTAATGGTTGGCTTGCAGCAAAGCAAACTCCATCCGCGCTCAATGCATTCTTGGTCACAGTCTTACCCACGTCCATCCTCCCTAATGTACCTGCAACCATGTCACAACAAAGCACGGCCTCAAGAGGGTCCCTCTCGAGGACTTGAGGTAAGTTCTCCGCAACACACTCATCAATAATATCAACAGAAAAGACCGACTCCTCTAACATGGGACGCTTTAAAGCGTTCGACAGGTTAAAAGTTATTTTATCACCTCCAACATCCAAAGTCAATTTGCCGTTCTTGACGTCAATGATTGCACCAGCAGTGTGCAAAAAAGGTCGACCCAAAATAATAGGAATTTGGGAGTCCTCGGCCATGTCAAGAACGACAAAATCGACAGGGATGAAAAACTTACCAACCTTGACAGGAACGTCCTCCAAAACACCTAGAGGGCGTTTGACAGAACGATCCGCCATTTGGAGCGTGATGTTCGTAACCTTTAAAGTCCCCATGTTGAGTTTCTCGCATACGGAGTAAGGCAGAACGCTTACACTTGCACCTAAATCACATAAAGCGTTAGCAATCGAAACGGTACCAATCGTGCAAGGTATGGAGAAGCTACCCGGATCTTTGAGCTTAGGAGGAGACCAGTTTTGTAAAAGTGCGCTGCATTCCGCAGTAAAAGCGACAGTCTCGACCTCATTGAAAGATCGTTTACGAGTAAGGATGTCTTTCAAAAATTTAGCGTACGCAGGGACTTGTGTAACAAGTTCAGTAAATGGCACGGTTACCTTCAAGTCTTTCACAACTTCCATGAACTTACGAAACTGTGAGTCAAGCTTAGACTTTACCACTCGACTTGGGAATGGTAGTTTGATTTGAATCGGTGGCTCGACATGCTTGCTCTTCTCCTTCTCCTTTTCTTTGTCCACGGCAGCCCCACTCCCTTGACCCTGCTCGGCCTTCTTTGGCTCAACACCCACGTGACCATGACCATGGGGCACGGTTGACCCATCTTTGGGCCCCACGGCCACTCCTCCTTGCTCGGCTCCATTTGCACTTGCCCCTGCAAAACCATCACTAGGAGCACTAAAATCGTTAGGAAAAAGGGAAGGGTCTACCTCACTTACCACCTTAGCGGGTGGAGCATCATAAGTAGGCATAGGAGGACCATCGTAGGTTGTTCCGCTTCTCAAAGAGATGGCATTGATCGACTCATGTTGTTGTGGTTGTGTGCCTTGCGAAGGAAGAGAACCCGCCTTCCTTTGAGAACTAGAAGAAGCAAGTTGAGCCACTTGCGTTTCAAGCATTTTGATGGCCGAGTCCTTCGCTTGATCGCTCTTTTGAATGTGAGCCATCATCGTTTCTTGCGTCTTAGCCATTTGCATCATCATGGCTTGCATTGCATGCATCATTGGGTCACCACTCGAAGAAGGAGCGGCTTGCATTAGTGGTGGAGCATTTTTTGGTTGAAAATTGGGGCGATTAAAGCCCGGTGGGTTGTAAGATCGTGGAGCATTATTGTAAGGGCTAAAATTTTGTTGGGGATTGTGTTGTGGTTGTTGTGGTGAAGGATTCAAGACGTTTTGGCTTTTGTAGCTCAAGTTGGGATGGTTTTTGTAGCCTTCGTTATAATAATTAGAGTATGGATTATTTTGTTGAGATTGAAAAGCAAGAACGGGGGCATACATACCTCGGCATTCATGAGAAGAATGACCGAAAACGCCACATGTGTTGCAAGGCACGTCATGAGAAGTGTGCATAGCCGCCACCGTTTGACCACTAGCGTTTGAAGAACTACCACCCGCTTTCATCTCACATATCATTGCGGTCATAGCATCCATCTTGGCCGTAAGCAAGGCCACCGCATCGCCATCGTTCCTACCTCCGCTCCTAGGAATGTTCCTAGAGCTCCCGTATTGCGCATTGTGGATTGCCATGGCCTCGATCGTATCCATAGCCTCATCGACATCAATGTTGTCGAACCTACCATTCGCCGCCGAGTCAAGCACTTGGCCGGACTCGTTGTAGAGACCGTTATAGAATTGCATAACGATGAACCACTTGTCCATGCCATGATGAGGGCATTGGCGTTGCAAATCCTTGTATCTCTCCCACGCATCGAACAAGGACTCGTCTCCCCTTTGGCGGAAGCTCGTGATTTGGCTCCTAAGCATAGTGGTCTTCTCCGGAGGGAAGTACTTTTGATAGAACGCGAGCACAAGAAAGTTCCAGTCGACAATAGCAAGCGCAACACGATTCAAGGAGTTAATCCACAGCTTTGCCTTGTCCCGAAGTGAGAACGGGAAAAGCATCTCCCGAATTTGATCTTGAGTGACACCCGTTTGCTTTATCGTTGAGCAATAGTCGCAGAAATTTTGGATGTGTAAGTTAGGTTCCTCACCGGGACTCCCTCCAAACTGACTACGCTCAATCAAGTTGATGAACGCGGGCTTTACTTCAAAGTTGTTGGCGGCTATGGTTGGCATAGCATTGCCCGTTGGAACCTGAGCGGCGGTAGGCCTCGAGTGATCGGAAAGCTTCACCATTTGCTTTGTTTCGGGTGTAGGTACGGTGTGAGCTGAAGTAGAAGGGGAAGTAACAGCTTCCAAGTCCCTTAGCAAGTTCTTGCGCCTAAGAAATGTACGCTCCGGCTCCGGATCAAACAGAATCGCCAAGCCTTTTTTAGACGTACGCGTTTGCCTAGGCATGCACAACACTCGAGTAGACGTAAGAAGCGGCCTCAAGGAATTGAGGTTCCTTGAGACAAGAGTAACAAAGAGAAAAGAACCAAATAATCAACAAAAAACAAAGCCGTCTCCCCGGCAACGGCGCCAAAATTTGATAGGTTTAGTCGTACTCGCCTAATCAAACATAATGCCAAACTCAACACTAGGGTAGCTAGGGTAAGTCGGGTCGAAATCTACAGGGAGATGGTCGTAATGTTGGTTATTTTGAGTGATTCTAGTCTCGGTTCGAGTGATTGTGGTTACTAAAGCTATAGCGAAAGAGTAAAGGGGTTAAGCGATGAAAGAAAGGTCTAGGGAATCGGGTTAGGCAATGAGGAAGCTAGGTCAAAGGATGGTGATCGAAATGAGTAGGAAATCGCTCTCGCTAAGGGTAAAGCTAGGCCTCTCGGTCTTAAGCTTCCTTTAGGTCTCAAATGCGGGCTCTCGCAACTTACAAGTGAGGGTCCTAATGATTGGTCTCGTACCCTACCTTAAACTAGGCTTTCGTTCTTAAGCTTAAGGGTGGAAAACGCTTGCTAAACCTTGGCCTGAGGGTCAACAAACACAATCAAGACAAGACAATCAAAACGAGTGCGAAAACCTAACTCAAAAGATCATCAAAAACAACCCAAGCAAGCACCCATGATTCACCCTTCCTTCCTAGATAATAAACTACTCACTCATGGCGAAAACAACAACGAAAACAAAGGAGAAAGATAAAAACATGATCAAGAGCAATATATATTGAAATGATAATGAAAAGGGAGAAGTTGAATACAATACCAATCAGAAAATCCAAGTAGAAGTAGATGAATTCAAACAACAAAACCGAAATAGATGATCAAACGAACATAAACCGAGTCGGGAATTGAAATTACAAAAATATAAAAGTATGAAACCTAGGATTTTTAGAGAATGTAGTTTAAAGTGCTTAGAAAACAATGTAAAAAGATGGGAACGAATTATGATCAAAAGCTCCTTCAAATAGACCATTTATTTTAAGCACACGAGGCGTCACACCCTGTCCCTGGGCTCCGGGACCACTGTCCCGTCCGGGACCACCCTGACCCGACCGGGATGACCCTTGTCCCGTGGAGTTCAGTTTTGCTCCTCAAATTGCACTTTCTTGTACTTAGTTTTTTCTTGCTTTCTTGTCGTCCCAAGGTATAGGGACGAGGCTCATGAGTAGGGACGAGGTCTAGGATGATTATGAGAACTTCAAATCCCGACCCAAGGTCCCGGGACACCTTCATTCAATGAAACGAGGCTCGTGCGCAAGCGAAACGCAACGAAACCAACTCGAATCACCTCAAAACTTCACGAAACTTCACGAAACTTTCCGAAACTTCTCGACCAGCCCCCTATACTCCAAATAAGCGCGTGTACCTGCAAAATGGACACAAAAACGCAGCAGAGCCAAAATGGAGAGAAATAGGAGGCGAAACGCAAGTAAAATCACGGGAAACGCTAGGAAAAGCTCGTGAATCAAGGGGCTATATAATCAATTTCTCAACAATTTAATGACAAATTGCACAAATCGATTCAAACAAGTAATAATCTATTTCAATATCAATTTTTAATCTTAAATTATCCATTTTAATAGTTTTAATAGATTTAATCAAAACTTAGGATTAGGGTTTGAATAGGTGGGGAAATTGGTGGCTTGTAGCGGCGGATAGTGGGAGGTACTATAACAACCTGGCTTTTTAAATAACTTAATTAAATTAGGCAAAATTATTAATTAAGTCTTAATCCTATTACAAGCCGAATAATCAAGAGTAATACAGTTTTAAACGTATTACAAGCCGAGCAATACATCTCTAAATTTAAAAATAGAGTACGTATTACATTGAAACCAACGATACATATAAAAATATAAATCCCCTTAAACTTCGTTGGAAAGTACTTCGGGGAACCTGTGATTTAATATATCAGGACCTTCAACCCGCACACCCTAAGCCACGTAAACTCGTAATAAACATATAAAGACTCACACATAAACATGTAATAGAAACACATAGAAAACATATGCGAGACATTAATAAAAGAAAACGTAAAACAATCCAAATCATTATAAAACATAACTCATAAAATGTACATATATCATATCATGATTCCAATTCAATCAAGGCAAACGTATAATACCATGTGAGATTATTCAAATAGTACGAGGGATAGTCGACTATTTACATAGCAATACATCAAATAGCAAACAAACTCACGAGTCTTGACTATAGAGCGGCTCGAATACTTTCATAGTAAATCACCCATAATAATTTCCTATCAAAGTGCACTAGTCGCTCAAACTCGTTGACAACATCGAGTACTGACTAGGTTACATTATCCCTACCTAGTGTCCAATGTCATAAGGATAATCAATCATCTATCAACTATGAACCAACAGACCAGTAAGGGCGGAAACATGCGCAACACCATAACTAAGACGTTAACGCGCAGTAGCTACGTGCCGGAAGCATTCAACGTACTTTAATATGAGCTAAAGATATCTAGTAGGTAATAAGGAGGATCAGTCCCTTGTCATTTTGTATGCATACGTGCGACTATTACACTACGACAGATCCCCGGATGGGATGATCTTTCCAATTACCTCGTATGGGCCCGCAGACATATCACTGATGCCCATCCCTGGGGTGTATATGCTACGTTAAATCACCTCGCCAATTCTGAAGAGAGGTCGAGTCCCCATACGCGGCTACCTTACACAACCCTGATCCTATAGCTTTCAACATGACGGACTCCCGAGTATTTAACACTTAATTCGTTTTCTCCAATTATTCGTTCATTATATCTCGTGACAAATCTTATTAAGTATATATATCATCGTCGAATCAAATCTAATGTAACGCAATTCTTTCAGTTAACACAAATCTCGTAACTTAAACTTTGTACTTGAGTGGAGGGTATTTTATTTTGTTCGTTAATATGATGATTTAGTTTTAGTTGGTTTATTATTATTTCGTTATTAACTTAAATATTATTTCGTGACTTTTTATTTTTGCTCCTTTTTAATTCTTAACTTATTTTTGTGACTTGTTAAAATATGAGCATTTTCTTAAGTAAACAATTTTAAGGGTCCAATTTAATAGTTTCAAATTTTTATTTATAGGTCTTAAAATATTTGGTATTAGTGATAAAATAATCCTTTTTGTTGTGTTAGTTAATTTTTGTTCTAAACCACATTTTTATACTTAGTCTACTTTTTAGTGTACAACTTTTATAACTTGTTACTCATACTTATTATTTTACACTTGAACATATTTTTATACTTGTACTTATTTTTATACTTGTACTTAATTTTTTTTTTTATACTTGTACTTATTTTTATACTTTTTCGTTAATGATTTATTTTAAAACTTTATACTTGTACTTTTTATACTTGTACTTATTTTTTTTTATTTTTTTATAAAAAAAATGATAGTTAGAGATAGAGAGAGAAGGGTTGAGTAATTAGGTCTAGCTATGACAACGGCAAAGCGTGGTCAATCTCCTTCTTCCTCTTCGATTTCTTCTGCTACAAAAAACCAAAAAAATCAAAAATCTCAACTTAATCAGAAAAAGAGTGTCGTTTCCCCAAATAAATTTAGCGTCTTGAGGGGTGAGTAGTTCCCGGTTCTTCGGGGGCAGGGACCTTCGAGTCAGGATCAGCGTAACGAGAGGAGTGTTCACTCTATTATAGGCATTCCTGGTCTAAATTTGAAAGATTTGGTGCGCCATGAAAGTTCTTCTGATGCAAGCAGGATTTTGGATCCCATTGAAGAAGAGCCTGGGGATTTGATCAAATTCTCAGCTGAGGAGGTTCAAGAAGAATTGGAATATTGGCAGAATGCGGTGGTGTGTTTTGTTCTCGGGGCGAATCCGCCTTGGGAAGTGCTGGAAGGCTTCATCAGACGAATTTGGCGCCATCATCAGGTAGACAAGCTTTCTTTTCTTCCTAATGGGGTGTTTTTAGTCCGTTTTGGTAATGCTGAGGCCAAGGATGCTGTGTTGAAACAAGGGCATTTCCTCTGTGACAACAAATCCTTGATTGTTAAGGAGTGGAGTGTTGATATTGATTTGGTTAAGCATGAGGTTAAATCTGTTCCTATATGGGTTAAAATGCACAAGTTGCCCTTGAAGTTTTGGGGAAGGGGAATTCCCAGACTTTCGTGTTTGTTGGGTAAATTTCTGAAGTCTGATGTAGCCACGGAGGAAAAAACACGTATTGAGTATGCTCGAGTTCTTATTGAGGTAAATATTGGAGACCTGCTTCCTGATAGCATAAAGTTCTTGGATGAGAAGGGACAATTGGTGGAGATTCAAGTTGAATTTTGGTGGAAGCCGGTTGTCTGTACAGGTTGCAATGGCCTGGGTCATTTGGTGGGGTCTTATAGGCGTAAACTTGATGCCAGTAAGGTCTGGCGCCCCAAGTTGGTATCAAATGTTCCAAAGGTTGTGAATGACAAATCTGAAAAGGGGACAGTTGACACAGCTAAGTCGTATCGCTGAAATCAAAAATAAACCCTACGGACTACTAACAATAGCTAGCGGCAAGAAGGGGTCGAACCACAGAGAAACAATTACTCGCAAGACACTTAGTTGACAGGTTATTCCTAGGTATGACGATGTTTGGTTGGAAAAACTAATAAACTACTAGCAAATATGATAAAGAGGGGTTTAAACTAGGGAGAAAAGACTAGGGTCTCGGGTTCCTTATGTCAATAATCCGGATAAAATAAGTTTCACCGAAATAGCAATCAATTGGATCGTGCAAGGCGATTAGGGCAGAACACGCTCTCTCGAATCAATGTTCCCTTAAGTTCAATTTAGCGGGCTCTCGCGACTTACTAATTCAACTTATCAATTACGCGAAGTGGTCTAATACTGATTAGGCTTTCGATCTTAAATCAATATTACCCTAGGTTCAATTCAATTAAGGCGTCCCTAAATTCAATTGATAATTAATCGCGCAGGAAGAAATCGCACAAGCACAAACCAATCAATTACAACAATTTAATCAAAACTCCGGATTAAAGGCATAATTCCCCCTCAACCCTAGTTGGGGAGTTAGCTGCTCATAACTAAGGCAAAAGACATATTAATAATTAAAGAGAAGAAATTGAGAACAATAAACATGAAATTACCAATTGAAATAATCTTGAAATTAATCCTGAGTACCGACGGTTACAAAGCTTGAAGATGAACTTAAAAGAGAACTTGAAGTTTTTCTAAGAGAGTAATTCTAAAAAGCAGTAGAAAGCAGTAAATAAAAGATAACTCAAACCTAACTCACGAGTTTCTTATTTATACTAATTCCTCAAATATTAAAATAATTAAATTACAAAATAAATTCGTCGAATAAATTCCCAAGGCCGGCCACACGGTATCGGCGCCCGAATGCGTAGCCCAAATTTTGGGCTTAAAATCTCGTGAAAAAGTCAACAAAAGCACATCAGCCGGCCGACCGGCCGCCGGTCAAGTTTGACCGGCCGGCCCTTCGAAATTGGGCTGGCTTTTCCTTGGGCTTTGACCCTTCTTCCTTTTCTTCCTTATTGGGCTTGACTTTCGAATTTCGCCCAAGTCATTTACTTCGTCACTCCCGAGCTCGTCTTCGCCTCAGCTTTGGGGTTCCCGTCATAACTTCTATTTTTCAGCTCAAATGCACGGAAATGCAACAAATTCCTGCAGACCACGGAAAAACACCAAAAACGCTACTCGAGCGAAATATGAGAACAAAATGGCCCTAAAGGGCGCATTTTGACAATAAAACGCAGCTCGGGACGGGGGTAAAAACATATAAAAATAACGTATATCAAACTCCCCCAAGCCAGACTCTTGCTCGTCCTCGAGCAAGTGACTCAACTAAAACTAGACACACCATACAAGTATAAACAAAAGATGAGAAACAACGACTCAGAGCCGAGCATGAACTGTCGCTAATCAAGTACAACTTAAACAATCATGAGCAGTCGAAAGTGTTAGGAATAAATTCCCAACTGCAGAAACAAAGTCAATACACACTTATCAAGCCGCATAGAAATGATTTGTGAACCGGCGACCCTAGGAGACCAATAATGTAGTGTCCTCACGGGTTTCACTCTGCACTCATTTAAGAACAAGGGTGAGTATATGTGAATTATATGTAACAATGCAAAGGTAACTCACTCACCATCTCGACTCGTGAAACACGCCTGCAATCGAATGTGAAAACAATCTCTACAACATAAGTACGTGTCCAACCAAACGAATGACCAGAATACATGCCAAGGACTTACGCGGGAAGGCCAAGGTGAAGGGTGAAAGGTGGTTGCGCCAAGCGCGTTTAGGATAAGTGGAGCTAAATTCGGTAGTTGCATAAGCTACAAAAAATTCAACTCGCCACAACATTCAACCCAACTCCGTCGACTTGGAGGCAAAATAAACTCAAGCTCAAGATACAACCTCCGTAAGAACAGTCGAATAAATCTCGTCAACCAACCGTATTTTGTACAACCCCAAACGAAATAGCATATTTTTGATTTTTTTTTTTTTTCTTTTTCTTTTTTTTTTCGCACATGAAATTAAAATGCAAACAAAAATAAAGAGGGGGTAACGGTAGGTGACGAAAAATTAAGCTTCCAACTCGTAACTCTTTTCTGCAACCTCAAATCAACGCCTCAAGCATAAACCAACATACCAAAAATCAAATGCAACTGTCCCGAATAGGGTAGGTAAACTGAAAAGGTAAGTGGTTAGATAAAATGTAGTATAAAAACAAGCTTTAAGGCTAAGACGGGGTGCAAAAAGTGGCAAACCTATAATCTAAAGGGTAAGAAAAATAGGCCATTTGGCTAATGTGGAGCTCATAAAACAAGTATAAGTGCTGCCTTTCCTCATGTAATGCCGCTAGCCACCAACCCGACACGACTCAGTATTAAGCAGATTGAGTTCACATTTATGCATGTTAATATTACGCCCTGCACGAGGAGGAACTACACACAACCTAACAACAAGGAGACCAGTCGTAGATGTCACTGGCCTTGGAGGCTCTAATCATCTCCATATATGTAGCTCACTAATTACCGGTCGAGTCTATGGTTCAACAAAACAAACTAGCAACTGACTCGTAAGATCAACTCTGTAACGCATGAAGCACATGCTCAATCATGTTAAGTGTAAGAAAAGGACAACATAGGCAATTAAATCATCGTCGTTTTGCATGTTTCAACATCTAACTGACTCTATTTTTGAAATTTTTGACATTTTTCAATTTTTTTTTTGGGTTTTTTGAAAATGAAAGGAAAAACAAAAGCAATAAGAAAAACTGACTAACACACAAAAGCAATCAAAACTAGCTAACACACAAAAGCAAAAAATGAAAAATAATAAAGCAACCTAATTCCTCCCCCAAGCCTATACATCACAATGTCCTCAGTGTGATCAGCAGCAAGCAATAATCAACAACCAAAACCATAAAACACCACTGGAGGACCTAAAAATATAATGGGGAAGGAATAAAACGAGAGTAGAGAGCAGAAAACATCGCATGGAGGATTCCCCCAAGCCAGATGCTCAGGGGTTAGTGGCCAGCGTGCCACTAAGAATCGTCGGGCTCGTACTCATCGATGGCCCTAATATCCTCATCATCGTCGTCTATCGAATTCCGAAGCGCGACACGACCCAGACGCGCCCGCGTCACCAAAACCAGTAAAAGGCTGCTGCGGAGCCGCATATCCATATCCACCCTCCGGCCAAGTGTAAGGGGTGGAGTAATAATCGGACTGAAGATGAAGTCCGCCATGAACGTCCGGGGCTGTAAACCCGCCGTCGGGCCAAGTGTAGAAGGACGGGTGTGGTCCCTCTGGTGGAACAGTGCCCTGCCTCGCATAGGCATCATAGTTTCGAGGCGGCTCAACGCCATGTCAGTATAAACCCGGTCGATACGCGCGTGCGTCGCGCGCAAATCAGTGCTGTATTGATGACGAAAGTCATCAAAAGTAGACTGGAGCCCGGTCATCCCTAAATCCATACGCCCCATCATCGCAACAACATCGGGATGGAGGTCGTAGTACTGCGGGGTACTCGACGCTGCGGAGACCTGCGGAGGTACCTGTGTAGGCTCCTCAATGCCAGCAGAAGAGGTCTCAGCTGGGTGTCGCTCACGACGTAAGTTAGTTCGGACAGGAGCGATGGGAGCGAGAGCTCCTGAGCGGTAAAGTGTCACGAGGTGGTCGGCCACTATTGCACTGAGAGAAGCGCGAAGCTCGATACTCGGGGCCTTGTTGATCATCCAAACACGCTTACCCACCGAATTATGGGTGAGCCAAAGCAAAGGAGAATGGAAGTAATTCGTATCAAGAAGATAATTTCCCGCGACAGCGTGTTGCGGGCGCTCAACAAAATCAACTGTCCTCATAGCAATCTGGGTGATAAGGCCACCCACATACACCGCAAGACGTTAGCGGCGTAAGCAGCATAACCGCTTCAAGTGATGAGCGAGATGGTATGCGATGTTAATATGAAATTTCTCGGGTTGCTGCCGAAGGTACTGTCCCAAAATCTGCATCTCCTCAGTGCGGACATTATGGGGTTCGTTCCTGCTGAAGATCGTCAAACCCATGAACCTCTGCCAAATGCGAATGGCAGGCTGATGAATCTGAACCGAGCTCATATGACGGCCCGGCGTGTGGCGCTGCTCAGAAATAGCACGCCAAAGCTCCGTATAATCAAAAGTTTCAGGAGCTTCAATCGCCCTCCTGTGAGCGAACCCGAATATCTCACCAAGTTCTTTCGTCGTCAATGTGATGTCGTTATTCATAAGGCGAAAGTGCAAAATGGGAAACCCATTAGTGTCTTTCGTAAGCTCCAACGAGCTCAAGAACTCCCAAGTAAGGCGAGGGTATGTCATTCGAATTAACCCAAACATAAATTCCATCCCGACGCCCTTAAAAAGTTTCATGGTCACAACGTCTAACCCTAGGGCTCGCAAAGAGTTCCGACAAATAAACCTAGTAGGAATGAGGGATCGATTCTTCAAGGTTGTAAATTTGTCCTTTTGAGTAGTAGATGTAAAAATTACCTCTTTGAAATCGGGATCCGGTGCAATGTCGGGTTGAGCCGCTTGATACCGGGTTTGAGGGCGACCGCGTTTCCGAGCTCCTTGAGTTGAATCCGCCATGGAAGTGAGTAGGTTGAAGAGGGGTAGGGAGTTTTAGGGTTTGAGTGAAAGAGAGGTTATGATTTTCGTGGTTTTAGAGAGGGGGTAGTGAGAGAGTGTGAAAATGGGAAAATGAGTGAATTTTAGGCGGATGTCTCATATAAAGCAGTGAAATACGCTCGGCCGGTCGACCGGCCAGTCGCCCGGCACGACCAAAACGTCGGTGACGTCATCCTTTTCGTCAAATTTCTTCAATAAACTCAGCCGGTCCGGGACCGGCTGCCGGTCGCCCGGCTTTCATGACCTGTAGCTTTTTTTTCGTTTCTTTTCTCAGAATTCAAGGCCCTTTAAAATTTGGCCTGCGGTTCCGGGACCGGACCGGCGTCCGGTCGGCCGGCTCTTGAGCCTCGTCTATTCCTTCTCAAAAATTTCTAAGTATGGAATTATAAACTCAACCTGCACGACTCAAGAAAGTTATTAATACCCTCACTCTCGTCTCACCTAAAATGTAATGAAAATGCGAAAAATCAACAGTACAATAAATACAAGAACACGCGGGTTGCCTCCCGGAAGCGCTGGTTTTAAGTCCCGCTCGACTATGTTACCTCATCAGCAAGAGGAATCAAGTGGTGCGAGGTAGAGCACCTCGACCAAACCAACAGCAGCGCCATCGTGATACAGCTTCAAACGATGACCGTTAGCCTGAAAACGCTCTCCCGCGCTAGTTTCAAGCTCAAAGTAACCATACTTACTTGCCATGGTAATAGTGTAGGGTCCCGACCACCGGGACTTCAGCTTGCCCGGAAATAAACGAAGTCGAGAATTATAGAGGAGCACCTTATCACCTATTTTGAATTCACGAGGTAGAATCCGCTGATCGTGCCTCTTCTTCGTGCGCTCCTTATAAACCCGCGAGCTTTCATAAGCACTCATACGAAATTCATCGAGCTCATTCAGCTGCAACAATCGCTTCTCCCCACACAGAGTCGAGTCAAAATTAAGCTCCTTAACTGCCCACCAAGCTTTATATTCCAACTCAACGGGGAGATGACATGCCTTCCCGTACACCAACCTGTAGGGTGAAGTTCCAATCGGCGTTTTAAACGCCGTCCTATAAGCCCATAGAGTATCATCAAGTTTCGAGCTCCAGTCTTTGCGTGACTTAGTAACCACCTTCTCAAGAATGGACTTGAGCTCCCTATTTGAAACTTCGACCTGCCCGCTCGTCTGCGGGTGATAAGCAAGAGCAGTACGGTGTTGAACACCATACTTCCGTAAAAGAGTGTCGAGATGCTTCTCGTGAAAATGACTTCCCCCATCGCTTATGATTGCGCGAGGGACTCCAAATCGAGGAAAGATCGTCTTGCGAAATAAGTTGATTACCACCTTAGCATCATTGGTAGGAGATGCGACAGCTTCGACCCATTTAGAGACATAGTCGACAGCAACAAGTATAAAACGGTTCCCATTAGAAGACGGGAACGGGCCTTGGTAATCGATTCCCCAAACATCAAACAACTCAACCTCTAGTATACCCGTTTGAGGCATTTCATGCCTCCTTGAGATATTCCCGGTCCGTTGGCACGCGTCACAAGATAGAACGAAAGCGGCTGCATCTTTAAACAAAGTAGGCCAATAAAACCCGGACTGCAATATCTTCGCCGCGGTCTTGGTGGGACCATGATGCCCACCGTAAGGAGAGGAATGACATCCCTCTAACACTCCGCGAATCTCCCAATCAGGTACACATTTACGGAATAATCCGTCGCTACACTCACGAAACAAATGCGGATCGTCCCAAAAGAACTTCTTCGCATCATGCCGAAACTTCTTCTTTTGTTGAGAAGTAGCATCCTTGGGAAATGTACCTGCAACCACAAAGTTAGCATAATCGGCGAACCAAGGCTCACCATGACTAACTGCCATCAACGAGTCATCCGGAAAAGAGTCGTCAATAGGGACAACAACTCCACCCTCATCGAAACGTAGTCGAGATAGATGATCCGCAACCACATTCTCAGCACCCTTCTTATCGCGGATTTCAAGGTCGAATTCCTGGAGTAGCAGAATCCAGCGAATCAACCTAGGCTTGGCTTCCTTCTTAGCTAGGAGATACTTCAATGCCGCATGGTCCGTATAAACAATCACCTTGGACCCAATAAGATATGATCGAAATTTGTCTAACGCGTAGACAATGGCAAGAAGTTCCTTCTCCGTCGTCGCATAATTAACCTGCGCTTCATCCAAGGTTTTACTAGCATAGTAGATAGCATGTAAGACCTTGTCGCGCCTCTGTCCCAACACCGCGCCTATCGCATAATCACTAGCATCGCACATAATCTCGAACGGCAAATTCCAATCTGGAGACTGGATAATCGGTGCTGAAATCAAAGCCTGTTGAATCCTGCGAAAAGCTTCAACGCACTCATCAGTAAACAAAAAGGGGGCATCCTTCAGGAGGAGCTGGGTAAGTGGTTTAGCAATCTTTGAGAAGTCCTTGATAAAGCGGCGATAAAACCCCGCATGACCAAGGAAACTTCGGACCCCTTTCACGTTAACGGGAAGAGGTAGTTGCTCAATCACTTGGATTTTAGCTCTGTCAACCTGGATGCCCCTATCAGAAACAACATGACCAAGGACGACACCCTCCTTCACCATAAAATGACATTTTTCCCAATTTAAAACCAAGTCGACCTCTTCACAACGCTTTAGGACTTTAGACAAATTAAGCAAACAAGACTCAAAATCGGTCCCGTATACACTAAAATCATCCATAAAGACTTCCATGATAGACTCGATAAACTCAGAAAAAATGCTAATCATACAACGCTGAAAAGTAGCAGGTGCATTACATAAACCAAACGGCATTCGACGATAAGCGAAAGTCCCGTAGGGACACGTAAAAGTGGTCTTTTCCTGATCCTCAGGATGAATGGGGATCTGAAAGAAACCTGAATAGCCGTCTAGATAGCAAAAATACCTGTGGCATGCTAACCTTTCCAACATTTGATCGATAAAAGGAAGTGGGTAGTGATCCTTCTTCGTGGCGGCATTCAACCGTCGATAGTCGATGCACATCCGCCAACCAGTCACGACTCTAGTGGGAATCAGCTCATTCTTCTCATTCTTGACCACCGTAGTCCCGCCCTTTTTAGGAACAACCTGGACCGGACTAACCCACCTAGAATCTGAAATCGCGTAGATAATTCCAGCATCAAGGAGTTTCATCACCTCCTTCTTAACAACCTCTTGCATGTTCGGGTTCAACCGCCGTTGACCCTGAATCACCGGTTTGTGATCATCCTCGAGGTGAATCCTGTGCATGCAGAAATCAGGACTAATACCTCTCAAATCACTAAGACTATAACCCAGAGCCTTCTTGTGGGCTCTCAAAACCTTCAGCAAAGCAGTCAACTGGGACTCCGTAAGATCCTTACTGACGATCACCGGATTCATCTCTTCGTCATCCAAGAACGCATACTTCAAATCGTGAGGCAACGGCTTCAATTCGGGCTTTTGGACCTCGGAGAAGATAAGAGGTCTCAACTGTCTCAGTGGTGTCGAAGTCTCTCCGTTCATCAGCATATAGGAGAGCTTCAAGCTCAGCAACTTCCGCATTCCACGGACCTGTCTCATCATCTGCACATTCACCACACATTAAAACTTCCAAAGGATCCTTGGACAAGGATCCCTCGGAGACAAAAGACACCGACTCATCAACAACGTCAATAATATCAAGATAATAGCAAGACTCTTCTAACATCGGGCTCTTAAGGGCTTGGTTAAGGTTAAAAGTGACCTTATCCCCTCCTACCTCTAGAGTCAACCTACCATTCTTAACATCTATGACCGCCCCGGCTGTATGTAGGAATGGTCGTCCTAGGATAATAGGTATCTGGGTATCCTCAGCCATATCCAAAACAATAAAGTCAACAGGGAAAAAGAACTTCCCTACCTTCACGGGGACATCCTCAAGCACTCCTAAAGGTCGCTTGACCGAACGATCGGCCATCTATAAGGTGACGCTAGTACACTTCAACCCTCCCATGTTTAGTTTCTCACAAACTGAATAAGGCATAACGCTCACGCTCGCCCCCAAATCACACAAGGCTTTGTCAATAACATGGGTGCCTATGGTGCAAGGAATGGAGAAACTACCTGGATCCTTCAACTTAGGGGGTGCACTACTCTGTAAAAGGGCACTACACTCACCTGTAAACGCTATAGTCTCAACCTCATTAAAGGAACGTTTCTTAGTAAGAATATCCTTCATAAATTTAGCGTAAGAAGGTACCTGGGTGATAAGCTCAGTAAATGGAACGGTTACCTGCAGATTCTTCACGACCTCCATAAACTTACCGAACTGCGTCTCGGCTTTAGCATTTCGTTGACGTCCCGGAAACGGGAGTTGAATTTTTATCGGAGGTGTAACTGGAGTAGTAACATCCTTTGAAGCATCTTGGACCTTAGCTTGAGCGTCCTTAGCTTCCTCATCAATTTTCTTCTCCAAATCCGCGTCACCCGTAAGGTCAGACGTGCCCGGTAGGTTAGACGGCCATTGCCGTCGACCGGCTGGTGCGTCTTTTCAGCTCGTTTCGTCAAATTTTCGGCCTCAATCTCATCCGGATGCTTCGGACCTGCATAATGTGTGCCGCTACGCAATGTAATAGCATTTGCGGTGTCGTGAGGCGGGTTTCCTTGCGGTGGAAGTGTCCCGTGTTGCCTCGTAGCCTGCGAACTCGCTAATTGTGCAACCTGCGTTTCCAACATCTTAATAGCTGCGTCCTTAGCTTGATCACTTTTCTGCATCTGCGTCATCATCGTTTCCTGCGTCTTGGCCATCTGCATCATCATAGCCTTCAATTCACTCACACCTGAATCGGGAGGAGGAGTGGATTGAGCTTGTGGTTGTTGTTGATAATGCTGTTGTTGGTGGAATTGGGGCCTTTGACTTTGAAAACCCGGCGGTTGGTAGTTCCGTTGTGGCGGAACGTACGTTAGGCTATTCGCCGCGGCGGTGCGCGAGTAGGATTGAGAACGCTCGTTCCGATAAGAAAGCAGACCGATCGTAGCCTGGCCGATTACGATACGGCAAGTTAGAACGATAAGAAGTAAAAGCGTGAACTCGCTTCCTCGCGAACTCATGCACTCATGTGCGTGATGACCAACAATCCCGCAATTATTGCATCCTCGCATCGTGCCCCCATAACCGCGTTAACTGCGCGCGATTTGACGAACCCGCACCACTCAACTTGTCTACCTTCATTGTTAGAACCGAAATTTGGCTCGTTAAAGCATTCAAAGAATCTTTCTCGCGATCACTATGAGCTGCGCGAGAATTTCCCCTAGGTCGATCGTACTGTGCGGTATGAATCGCCATTTTCTCGATCAGTGCCCAAGCCTCGTTGTCATCGACGTTGTCGGCGAACCGCCCATTTGCAGCTGAATCCAAGATAGCCCGACTTTCCGAATACAACCCGTTGTAAAACGTCATGATCACGAGCCAATCGTTCAACCCGTGGTGAGGACAATCACGGATGAGTTTCTTATAACGTTCCCAAGCTTCAGAAAGATATTCGTCGTAAGTTTGCTTAAAGCTCTGGATTTGGCTTCGCATTTGATTCGTCCGTTCTGGAGGGTAATACTTTTTGTAAAATGCAAGAGCCAACCCATCCCAATCTGTAATACCCGCGGCTTCCTTATTTAAATCGGTGATCCACTCACGAGCGCGATCACGTAGTGAGAAAGGGAACGACATTTCCCTAATCAGGTTTTGTGTGATACCGCTTACGTTTTATCGTGAAACGATGTCCGTGAAAACCTGCATATGACGACCAGGATCCTCCGTAGGATTGCCGCCAAACTGATTACGCTCGACCAAGGTAAGGAAGGCGGGTTTAATCTCGAAGTTGCCCTGCAAAGTGTCGGGCATCTGGAATCCATTAGGAATGGACTCCGTCTTGGGCAAGGAGTGACTTGAAAGTCTCGGCATAGTCACAAGCGCCTCAGAAACAACACTGGAAGTAGAAGGTGGAGTAGTGTCCTCTTCGTAGGACGATGCTTCTGAACTAGATTCCGCTTCAGAAACTTCCACAACTTCTTTTGCGTAGGTTTCAGCAATCTCCTTAAAGAAGTTACGCGTTCGGCGAAAAGTCCGCTCCGGTTCAGGATCGAATGGAACTAAACCTGAAGGTGACCTGCGCATAAACAAAAACTACAAGGAGAAGTGAGAAACGGTCTCAAGGAACTGGAGTTCCCTGAGACAAGAGAAATAACCTACTAAGTAAAAGCGAAATAAAACCGTCTCCCCGGCAACGGCGCCAAAATTTGACACAGCTAAGTCGTATCGCTGAAATCAAAAATAAACCCTACGGACTACTAACAATAGCTAGCGGCAAGAAGGGGTCGAACCACAGAGAAACAATTACTCGCAAGACACTTAGTTGACAGGTTATTCCTAGGTATGACGATGTTTGGTTGGAAAAACTAATAAACTACTAGCAAATATGATAAAGAGGGGTTTAAAACTAGGGAGAAAAGACTAGGGTCTCGGGTTCCTTATGTCAATAATCCGGATAAAATAAGTTTCACCGAAATAGCAATCAATTGGATCGTGCAAGGCGATTAAAGGCGTAACGCTCTCTCGAATCAATGTTCCTTAAGTTCAATTTAGCGGGCTCTCGACTTACTAATTCAACTTATCAATTACGAAGTGGTCTATCTTGATTAGGCTTTCGATCTTAAATCAATATTACCCTAGGTTCAATTCAATTAAGGCGTCCCTAAATTCAATTGATAATTAATCGCGCAGGAAGAAATCGCACAAGCACAAACCAATCAATTACAACAATTTAATCAAAACTCCGGATTAAAGGCATAATTCCCCCTCAACCCTAGTTGGGGAGTTAGCTGCTCATAACTAAGGCAAAAGACATATTAATAATTAAAGAGAAGAAATTGAGAACAATAAACATGAAATTACCAATTGAAATAATCTTGAAATTAATCCTGAGTACCGACGGTTACAAAGCTTGAAGATGAACTTAAAAGAGAACTTGAAGTTTTTCTAAGAGAGTAATTCTAAAAAGCAGTAGAAAGCAGTAAATAAAAGATAACTCAAACCTAACTCACGAGTTTCTTATTTATACTAATTCCTCAAATATTAAAATAATTAAATTACAAAATAAATCCGTCGAATAAATTCCCAAGGCCGGCCGGCCGGCTGCCGGTCGGCGCCCGAATGCGTAGCCCAAATTTTGGGCTTAAAATCTCGTGAAAAAGTCAACAAAAGCACATCGGTAGTGAGGCCGTAGGTCAAGTTTGACCTAGGCCCTTCGAAATTGGGCTGGCTTTTCCTTGGGCTTTGACCCTTCTTCCTTTTCTTCCTTATTGGGCTTGACTTTCGAATTTCGCCCAAGTCATTTACTTCGTCACTCCCGAGCTCGTCTTCGCCTCAGCTTTGGGGTTCCCGTCATAACTTCTATTTTTCAGCTCAAATGCACGGAAATGCAACAAATTCCTGCAGACCACGGAAAAACACCAAAAACGCTACTCGAGCGAAATATGAGAACAAAATGGCCCTAAAGGGCGCATTTTGACAATAAAACGCAGCTCGGGACGGGGGTAAAAACATATAAAAATAACGTATATCAACAGTGGTGGTACATGGGGAGCCAGCTGTCACTCTTGAGGTTCGTGCTTCGGTTGCCCTTTCTTCTACTGGTCGTTTTCCTGCTCGACCTATTATTCTGGAATGTTAGGGGACTGAATAAGCCTGCTAAGCAAAACCATATATAATGGTTCTTACATCAACAGCAAGTTGGCTTATTTGGTCTCCTCGAGACAAAATTTCCTCTTTGTCTCCAAATAGTCTTGGTAATATTTTGTTACAAGGTTGGAGTTGTTCAACTAATAATAAATGGCAAAAAGGGGTCGTGTATGGATAGTTTAGGATCCGGTGAGATTTAAGGTTTATTTTTACAAGTATTCTGGTCAATTTATCCATATGAAAGTGAAAGATCTGTTAGGAGGGCTGAAATTCTGGCTTACTATGGTGTATGCTTTTAATGACATACCAAGGCGACGTGAGTTGTGGTTTGATTTGGAGCATTTGGCAGCAGCTATTCATGAGCCTTGGATGGTGTGTGGGGATTTTAATTGCGTTTTGGTCCCGAGTGAACGTCTGGGGGGTAATAGTAGTATTGTAGAGATGGATGAGTTAAGGAATTGTGTGGAGAAGTGTGGTTTGTTTGACAATCCTGCTTGTGGTTCTTTCTTTACGTGGAACAATAAGCACGAGGCGGGTAGTCGCATATATAGTAGATTAGATAGAGTGCCAATAAACCAGGAGTGGCAATTGAATATGTTAGAGACAATTGCGCACTTTTTACCTGAAGGGTCCTTTGATCACACTCCGTGCATCATTCGAAGGGCTGGTCTGGTCTTAAGGGGGAAACTGCCTTTTAAATATTTTACTATGTGGGGAAAGGCTGAATGTTATTTGGAGTTATTGGCAGAATGGTGGCAATAGAGCTGGGAGGGCACCAAAATGTTTGTTTTGGTTAAGAAACTTAAGCTATTGAAGGCTCACTTAAAGGCTTTTAATAGAGATCATTTTTCTGACATTGATAAGACAACATGGCTTGCTCTTAAACACTTGGAGTTCATTCAACAGCAGCTTATCGACAGTCCTAGTGATTTGTAGATTATGGAAATGGAGAAGCAAGCTATGAAGGAGTATGTTGAATTACAACAGGCGTGTGACTCGTTTTTAAAGCAGAAGGCCAAAGTGGCTTGGCTCAAAGATGGGGATCATAATTCTCGGTATTTTCATGGTCTAATGAAGGCTAAGTCTTTGCGAAATATGGTTGTGTCAATAGCTGACATGTCAGGTAAGGTTCATCAAGATCCTCAGGGTATACAGGGGGCCTTTCTCCAGTACTATCAGTTGCTTCTTGGGTCCGCTCAGCCTACTGATCAGGTTAATTTGGATATTGTTCGTATGGGTGCTGTTTGTTCTACTCGGCACAAACAGATTTTGCTTTCTCCTGTAACTAAGGAGGAGGTACAACGTATTATTTTTTCTATCCTAAATGATACTGCTCCGGGTCCGGATGGGTATAACAGCGCTTTTTTTAAAGATTCGTGAGAGGTGATTGGGGATGAAGTGTGTCAAGCCGTGATGGATGCTTATAATCAGGGGCGGATTCTTAAACAGTTGAATGCCACAAATTTGGTTCTTATTCCCAAATGTGCTAGACCTTCGAGTGAAAACCTGAGACTTACGGAGTACCGACGGTTACAATGAAATCAATCTTGAACTAAAACTAAGAAGTCTCCGTAAGTCTCAGGCTATGAGTAAGTGATACATGCTAAAATTGACACAGCCTAGTCGTATCGCCGATATCAAAGTAAACCTACAAACACACTAACAAGTAGCTAGCGGCAAGCAGGATCGTATCCACAGAGAAACAGCGCAGTTTTAAGTTAAAGTCGACGTAAACAGGTCTAACTCAGGGGGTGAAAGAAGGGTTTGTTTAAGACGAAACTAATAACAGCAAGAAAGACGATATAAGAATATATAAAAGGAGAAGGATTAGGGCATCAGGATCATTATGACAGTGATTCAGGAACTCAACTCAAAAGTAAACAACATTCAATTGAAGCTATGCAAGTGGCTAGGTTTAGGAATACGCTCTCTCGAGTCAATATTAACCTTAAGCAAATTTAGCGGGCTCTCGCAACTTACTAAATTCAACTTATCAAATACGCGTGAGTCTAGTTTCAATTAGGCTTTCGATCTTAAACTGAAACAACCTAAATTCAATTCAATAAAGGCGTCCCTAAATTCAATTGATAATAAAACGCGTAGGAAGAAACCAACTTGCACAAGTTCAATCAAAATAGCAATTAAAACATGTCCTGAATCAACTATCACAAATCACCCTAAACCCTAATTATAAATTAGCCAGACATAGTAAAAATTAAAGCAAAACAATAAAGAGAAGACATAATAATAGAAATAATTACAATTGAAATAAAAACCTGAAACTTACGGAGTACCGACGGTTACAATAAGAGCAATCTTGAAACTAAACTAAACTTAAGCTTGAATGTTTTGTAAAGAGAGAATAATAGCAGTAAACTAAAACTAAACCTAAGATGTAAAAATAAAGCATAAGGCTGCCTTGTCATCATCTGTATTGTTGGCAAAGCGACCCTCTGCAGCAGAATCCAAAATAGCTCGACTCTCCGCATAAAGACCATTATAGAAGGTCATGACTACCAACCAGTTATTCAACCCGTGGTGAGGACAATCTCTAATCAGCTTCTTATACCTGTCCCATGCCTCAGCAAGCGACTCGTCATACGTTTGTTTGAAGCCCTGAATTTGACTCCTCATCTGATTAGTACGTTCTGGAGGGTAAAACTTGGAATAGAATGCAAGAGCCAACCCACTCCAATCAGTAATACCCGCAGCCTCCTTGTCGAGGTCCGTGATCCACTCACGAGCTCGATCCTTTAATGAGAAAGGGAACAGCATCTCCCTTATTTGCTCCTGCGTGATCCCGGTCTGCTTGATCGTGGAGCAGTAGTCAGTAAACATTTGCATGTGCCGACCAGGATCTTCGGTAGGATAACCACCGAACTGATTTCGCTCCACCAAATTTAGAAAGGCGGGGCGAATCTCGAAGTTGCCCTGCAGAGTTGCGGGCATCGTGAATCCACTCGGGATGGACTCCGGCTTAGGAAGCGAGTGACTCGAAAGTTTAGGCATGGTCACGGGCTCCTCTAAGTCAATCACAACGTGTATATTGTCCTCTTCGTAGGACGATTGTTCCGCACGAGATTCCTCGTCTGAACTTTGCACGCTCTCAGCTGCGTAAGCCTCAGCGATTTCCTTGAAAAAGTTACGCGTACGGTGCAAGGTACGCTCAGGTTCAGGATCAAACGGGACTAAACCTGTAGGTGACCTGCGCATAAATAGCTCAAAGGAAAAGGTGAGAACGGTCTCAAGGAACTAGAGTTCCCTGAGACAAAAGGAGAAAGAACCTGCAACAACTAATAATAACTAAAACTAGCAAAGCCGTTTCCCCGGCAACGGCGCCAAAATTGACAAGGCTAAAGTCGCACGCCTAATCAAAATAAACCTACAAAAACACTAACAAGTAGCTAGCGGCAAGCAGGGTCGAGATCCACAGGGAAACGGTGTAGTAATAAGCTAAAGCCGGAGAAAACAGGTCTAACTCAGGTGTGAAAAAGGGTTTGTTTTAAACTAAACTAAGAACAGCAAGAAAGATGTTATAAGAATATATAAAAGGAGGATTAGGGCGTCGGGATCAATGTGACATCGATTCAGGAACTCAACTCAAAAGTAAATATTAATCAATTGAAGCTATGCAAGTGGCTAGGTTTAGGAATACGCTCTCTCGAGTCAATATTAACCTTAAGCAAATTTAGCGGGCTCTCGCAACTTACTAAATTCAACTTATCAAGTACGCGTGAGTCTAGTTTCAATTAGGCTTTCGATCTTAAACTGAAACAACCTAAGTTCAATTCAATAAAGGCGTCCCTAAATTCAATTGATAATAAAACGCGCAGGAAGAGACCAACTTGCACAAGTTCAATCAATTTAAGCAGTTAAAACATGTTCCTGACCCAAATATCACAATCACCCTAAACCCTAATTATAAATTAGCTACTCATAATTGTAATCAAAGCAAAACAATAGCAAGAACAAGACATGATGAAAGCAATAATAAGAATTGAATAAAAACCTGAAATTTACGGAGTACCGACGGTTACAATTGAATAAATCTTGAACTAGACTAATGTTTAGAGTTTTTGAGAGAGAACTAATAAAGCAGTAAACTAAAACTAGGTAAAATAAAGCATAAGTGTGATTTTCGACCCAGGAGACTTATATATAGTTTCCAAAACTTAAATCCCAAATTATAGCAAAAACCGTCAATTAAATCACCAGAGCAGTGGCGTGGCCGTCTGCCTAATGGCACGACTCCCTTTCTTGGGCCGGCTCGTGTGCAATCCAATTCTTGGCCCAATTCTCTTTATTCTTGCTTTTGGGCCTTTAGTTTACTCGTAAGCCTTTCTTCCTTTTTGGTCTTTGGCTCGTGTCCCGCGCTCTTGTGCGCGCTCGAGCTTGGTCTTCTCGGCTCGGTTCTCGTAATGCTCCAATGTCTCGGGTTTTGGCTCAAAACCACCAAAACCTGCAAAATGTAAATAAAAGGCAGCAGTATCGAGAAATATAACAAATAGCTCGTAAACTAGCAATAATCACGAGTAAATAAAAGCTAAATGCGACTGAACCGGGGGCATAAAACGTATATAAATAACATGTATCAAACTCCCCCAAACCAAACCTTTGCTTGTCCTCAAGCAAACAGCGTCGGAGAAAATCAAAGTGACACGAACTAATCACGTTAGTATCTCGAAGTGGACGACCTATGCACATAAACAATACAGCCATAGCCTATTTCACCGAGAATATAGCACAAGTCTCAATCATTCACACCACATCATATTACTAGCCTCTAACGCTTACGCAAAAGTAAAACTGACGACATTTTCAATTCAAGCAAGGCCAACCGAACGTACCACTTTCCATCAACCAAATCTTTCCACATCATTTCCTTTTTCTCTTTCCTTTTTCTTTTGTTTCTTTTTTCTTTTTCGCAAATGTGGAGCATCCCTCGTATGCAATACCGTTTAGCTTGACATTCACTCGGTAAAGATCGTGCTCGGGTATACATTTTTCCTTAAGGGTTACATTATTGCTCATACTCTCGGTCGCAACCAAATTCATGGCCACTGTGGTTACGCAAGTCAATGAGTCCCCTCCGAGAGCATCGAAGCATTGCTCCAACATAAATACATCTTTCCAATCAAACCACTAACCAGCAAACCAATCATTCCACAAACCATTGCCAAGCTCGAATGTCAAAGTCGAAAGTAAACGAACGAAAAGCGATAAGAATTAAGCAGATACAAGTGGGTTAGTGTTGAGGCTCGCAATCTATTAATAGGAAACAAACCAATCGCGCAAGCTAAGACGATAGAAAGTCGACTCGGAGATACTAAAGATCAAAATTAATGCACTAATCAATTCTCCAAACTGGACAAAGCAGACCAAAAAGAGTCGTATTTTTGTGATTTTTTGAATTTTTAAATTTTTTTGGGTTTTTATATAAATGCACACTAACACTAAAATGAAAATGCAAAGCGCGAAAGTCACTAGTGGAAAAAACCCCAATAGTGGCGGTTTGAAGTACCCTATTGTGGCGGTTTTGGTACGACGTATACAGGGGGGACGTATATACTATTCGTGTCGGTTCAAAAACCGCCACCATAGATACAACATACAATGGCGGTTTTAGTTAGAACCGACACTATAGAATGGACATACAATGGCGGTTTTAGATAGAACCGCCACTATAGGGTCAACATACAATGGCGGTTTTAGATAGAACCGCCACTATAGGGTTAAGATACAATGGCGGTTTTTTTAAAAACCGACACCAAAAAGGTCAAATAAAATGGCTGTTTGAGTATAAACCGCCACTATAGAGTTACCATACAATGGCGGTTTTTTTAGAAACCGACACCAAAAAGGTAAAAAAAAATGGCTGTTTTAGTTAAAACCGCCACTATAGAGTCAACATACAATGGCGGTTTTTTTAAAAACCGACACCAAAAATGTCAAATAGAAAGCCTACTTCAGTTAAAAGCCTACATACAATGGCGGTTTTTTTTGTTTTTTTTTTTTTTTTTAAAATACGTTTAATTATTTCGTTGCCAATATTCGTAATTCCTACAAACATCAACACAATATCCAAACAAAAAAAATGCAAACATATATATAAATGATAAGATAAAGTCAATGCTCAATAATATAGATTAAATACACATAACTAATAGTACGTGTAACTATATATTACAAAAACAAGTTAGATTTAATTAACTAAGTGAGCTCTCTATTACGCTACACCTACAAACAACCTGGTTTCAGATGGTTAAACTCTTTAAAATCACCCACACATATCGGCACACCTTGAGCATAATATAATGTACCTGAAAAAAGTTTAAATGAGATCGTGTAAGAAATTGCAAGCGGACCACTTTAAATTTAAAAAAAACGCAAGAGTCCAATAGAGGCCTTTGTACAAAAAAGCTATACAGATAAAATATAACCAAGAGTACTTCAACATTGTTCAGGACTTCAGGCTTAGTTTCCTTCTTCATAACTTGAGCAATATTTATAATCTATTAGACAAATAATGTGGTAAGCTTTGTCTAAACGTATCATGATTCGTTTTCATGCAATAATATGTCTCGTTCATTTTCAACACATCGCGATAATCATCTGGCGAAGCTCACTTAGTTAATCACATTATATAATCACATTAACGACTCAACAAGAACCCACCCGAAACAAAGACCTATAGTGTGAGAAAAAGGGACAGCAGCAGTCCACAATTAGCCACGTGGACAGCAGCTCAAAACCCAACAGAGCCGTACATGAACAATAGAATTGAACAACACAATAGCACGATAAGGCATAAATCGTGCAGATCAGGTAAATTAAATATGAGCTGAAACTTCTAACTACACGTAATTAACAGCACTACTCGTAAACAATAATTAACAGCACTACTCGTAAACAATAAAACCCAACAAATATGAGCTGAAACTTCAAACATCTTCATCATATATACTTCTAACTACACTTTGACCGCTAAGTCAGACAGGGAATGGGATATCTTAAGTAGAAAGCTAAAGAAACAAGTTTTATTTGGAAATCGGTATCCATACGAGCATGAAAGTCGGCTATCTTCCTTTCAGCCTCTTCCTTGACTGGCCGTAGCCTAGCCATCTCAGCTATACAAAACATAGAGAGATCGCAAGTACGTCTCTTAGATGCAAATCCAAACTACACTCGTCATACATCTGATGCCTAAAGCTCTAGCCTCGTATTATATATTTCATAAAACAAACAAATTAAATCTTCTGCCAGACCATAAAAGCCTCAAGGTCAGTGTTATTCTGAACCATGCCTATAAATCCCGCTTCTGAGAGCCACAACGTTATTTCCTAGATCAAAACTCTGACATATAATTTACAGACCACTTGTGAAGTAAACGGTACATGAGATTGTGCCAGTCATGTAAAATAAGCAGAAAGTACAGGGAAACGATCAACGTTTATAAAACAATTTTAAATCACCTAATCAAAAACCCTAATTCACCAAACAAGTTGCTAGAATTCCTATTCAATTAACAACAAAGAAAACAATTTGCAAATCGTCACTAGTTACATAAAGGGCTACTAGTTATCATCACTACCCAACACGTTCACAAGGCTCACCAAATCGAATTTACTTAACATTTTCAATTGTTACACAAAGTAGCTTTTAATAATATCTAACAGCAGCCAAAATTCCACAGTTCCTTAAAAATGCACCATAAGTGCCTCCAGTGACCCGAAGGTCCTAATCCCATCCTCCATCAACAATAATCAAAGATAATATAGCATTATAATTAACAAGTAGCTTAAACGATTAGCGCCACAACGACAACATTGTCAATTGTTATCACAATAATAGCTTAGACGATTAATCGACTTAGCTTCCTATAAGTCAAGAAAGAATATATAAGTGTAGTTTTTAAGTAACAAACCTGCTCTACATGTTGGCTAAACATTTGTTAGCCCATATCTCTTTCATCTCGTTGATAGTATCGTCTGACAAAGTTAAATCTCCTATGAACTACATTTAAGAAATTAATATTATTATAAGAAAATTAGATTAATAAGTCAAAATAATAAACTATCATAGAAATGTTGCGAAATACATCATATGAAAGTACATTAACGTAACAATGAAAATAAGAATCACCTTCTCAAAATCTTCTTCATTACCACTAGAGTAGTAAATAGTGATGTTATACATCCATTTCATAACATAATAACCGCACTCGTAACTTCCTGGTTGTTGGGCACACTACACGTTGTATAAGATAAAGATATTATACGTATAACGAGTGGATATGTGTTAAAGCATAAAAATATTAAATGTTTAACTTACCTTGATTTTCGGTTTAATTTCAAGTTTATTCGGCTTAGCAAAATTACGCCTTCCAGCACGAATGCAATGTAGCGCCCAAGCTCCTTGTAATCTTGCTCTGATAGGAAATTTCCTCGATATCCTTTGTTGCGAGTCCAAAATGTATACAGTAGTTACACCGAGACAAACAACAAGCAACATCCAATGGTTGCTACAAATGCATGTAATTCATAGTTAAGTCAACATAAGTCAACATTCAAAATATACAAGACAAAAAACAAACAACAATCAAAATTGTAATTTAATTGTATAATAATTTGAAACAAACTAAATTATAACGCACTCTCATAAATAGGACCCATAATAAATTTCTTCGTATCTTCGGTCTTCAGTACATGTGCTATGTATTCTTCACATTGTGGCGGATTATGCATGTACTCCGAAAGTTTCAATGGACACATGAATCCAACTTCTTTTGTTACTTTCATTTGGTAGCATCTTGATATAAGAAACTACATTTTTGCAACATATTATTTTTGGTAACAATGAAATAAAATATACGTGTTAAGATAAATTCATAACTATTTATTTACGTACCTTCCCCAAGTTTGAAGTGTAACGACATTAAGCCATTGATTTCTAAACATTTGTCTAATTTCGACAATGGTCAATAAACTCTCGAAACTCTCAGCTGTACCTTCTTCATCAATGTAATTATAAACGGACTTGTCCATCACTATCTTGATTGTATCATCTTTTGAAAATGAACACAATTTTTCTTCTAAAAGACGGCAATAATGACCCAATTTTGAAACCTCTTCAACGCTCAAAGGTCGACTGTCGCGCTCTTCTTCTTCTTTAGCTTTATCATTTCCCTTCGTCGTTTCAATAGACTTCGCCTTCAAATTAAACATAAGTAATAACAGAGAAGTTTAAAAACATTTTGAAATACAATAACTTATGACACTTACCTTCTTTGCAACTGTATTAGCGGATTCCTCCGTCTCTTTTGACTTTTCTTTTCTATCCTGCTCTCCAATGTTAGTCTGAAACAAATATATACAATAAGAGTAGCACCTAATACCTACGACACAATAGAGCATCTATTGAATGGTAAAGTAGCATCAATTAAAATAACAGAATGACAACACAAATCAGCAGAACTGCAGTTGGACAGACCAACGCAACAACACAACACAAAAAAAAAAAAAAATAAAAAAAATAAAAAATAAAAAATAAAAATAAAAAAAAGTGTAAAACTTTCTGCTGTAAAAAAACAGAGCAGCCTTAGCCTTATCATTTCTGCTGTCAAACTTTCTGCTGTAAAAAAAAAAAAAACGTGTAAACCTCTCCCACGCTTAAAGGTCGACCGTCGTGATCTTCTTTAGCCTTATCATTTCTCTTCGTTGTTTCAATAGACTTGGCCTTCAAAAAAAACATAAGTTACAAAAGTGAAGTTTAAAAGCATTTGTAATACACTAAGTTAAGACACTTACTTTCTTTGCAACTTTAGTAGCAGACTCCATTGTCTCTTTCGACTTTTCTTTTCTATTCGGGACTCTTAAGTCATTCTGAAATGAATATATACAATAAGAGTAGCACCAAAATACATACGACACAATAGAGCAGAAAATTTGTAAGTATATACCTCATTGTCAAGTAATGTAATCAATGATTTAGGCCATTGCGCAAAACTACCAGCAGCATCTCCAACGGTTACGAATCCATCCCATGGCAAAGGAAGTGGTACATCGGCACGAATAACATTTTCAATGCAAACACGGGCATTTTCCAAGGTTAAAGGTTTGTGGTGTACCATAGCACCTTCTACCCATGGTGAAACCGTTCCTTCTGCCGCAGCAACTAAATTGTTGTTCAAAATTACAGCAAGACGACAAGAAGCGGGTTCCTAAAATCATAAAGCGTAAAAACTTTGATTGCAACAGTTGGATAAATTAAAGTAGCAGAAGTTCATGAAATAAGAGAACTGTTCACATTACCTTTAATCCAACAAAAGGGTCATCCGGTGGGGTAGAATGACAGCTACTCTGATCCTGTCCACGCGGTAACAGTACCTTACACATGCCTTCAGTATTACCATCAGCAATTAATCTCGAAAAATTTCCCGTCATTTCTGCCCATTTCTTCTCCATCATCACATTTAACTCCGCCATCGTATCTTTTTTAACCTTCTCTACAATCAAACATAAATCCTCTTCGGTATATATCTTTCCAGCTCGATTTGGTTTTCCAAAATATGTTTGGAGGCCAACAAGACTTCCAACTCCTCTTGTTCTACCCCCACGTTCGGGTTTGCCAATTGCTTTTACCAATGGATCTTCAAATTTACTAGCAGGAACGTAATCTCCTTTTTCCGCAGATGACCGCCAATGATTCTATACACAAAGACGTAACATAAGAAATTAATGAAGACCTCAAAAATGATTAAAAATTACATAATCAATGTCAGCATTCATAATTCGTATAAATTAATTATTAATAAAATTAACTTACAACATTTCCGATCACTTTCTGTGTTTGAGGTGGAGGATGCAGGACGAAGGAGTATGGCCCTTAACCCATGAAACAGCACGATCATTAAGCCGACTAACAATTGAACTAATTGACTCTTCTGTTAAGGTGGGATTTGGATCTTGGTCATTCGTTTCCTGGCGCGCAAGTTCTTTCGCAATTTCTTCTTTGTACCATTTTTCCTTCTTACCGACATATCCGTCTCTCCCCATATAATGTGGATGCTCATTCTTTAATTGAGACGCCCGAGCCTTTGCACTAATCTCCTGTAAGCACAAAATACAAATATGTTAGCTGACTTTGGCAAGGAGTTTCAAAAAAAGCAGAATACCAATGTAATGAATCATAAGAATCATAATTTATAAATACATTTACTTGGCATGTCATTCAAGAAAGCAACAACTACGATTCTGACAAGGAGTTACGAGCATTCGACGAATCAAAGACGGGTGTCAAAGGGATTGTCGACTCAGGGTCAAAAACACTTCTTAGGATGTTCATCAGACCTTCACATGAACTTTTCTTCATCTACCATGTGTATCTCTGACTATGAGCTTTTATAACCATCAACATCCCTTTAATTTTCGCCTCTTGCCTTTGGTAAATTTCTTATCATCAAACATGTCATCAAAACACCTATTGAAAACAATGGCAGAAACTAAGGACATGTTCTCTATCGTTAAACGAATAATACTCACCAAGAAATTTTTATTTGTCCGTTGCTTTTTGAACTCGTCCCAGTCCTCTTTCGTGATTTGTCGATATGTACCAACTGGACTGTCGCGAACTACTTTTCGCTTCTTGAACTTAATGGTTTTGGTAATGTAAGTGCGTGTTAATCTTGACTTGAATTCTTTAAATGCCCTCGACAAAATCTTGAAAACAATACTTTTTTTGTCATCATCGAGCTTCCATGTTTTCTGTGTAAGAATAATAAAAAATATAATAGAGTAATTATCGTTAACTCTTAAAATTAAATTAAATATGATATGATTGAATTATTAACTTACGAACCTTTGCCTCTTTCCAAATCGTCTCTTTTTCACCTTGTGGTACCTTTTTCCAACTTTGATATGTGATTTTTATATTCCGAGCCAAAACTCCCATGTCAGTGGCAAAACGCGGACGATATGTTCCAATTGGTTGGCCATAATTATTAAATCCAATATGCAAGTCATCTGGATTTATACGTTTTAAGCCTTTTCCAGTGGTCACACCTCTTGTGTTTTGCACCGAGCTACAAGTATTAGTCTCGTTTTCATCCATGTTGAGCACCACTTTTTATCTGAAAAAAATACAAGCAATACAATTATATATAGAAGTAGAACAGCAGCAGCAGTAAATTTTACAGCAGCAAAGCAGCAGAAGAAATTTACAGCAGCAGCAGAAGAAATTTACAGCAGCAGCAGAAGAAATTTACAGCAGCAAAACACCTTGTCCCATAACGTAACAGCAGCGGTAGCAAAAGAGTTCAACGACACAGAGCAAACCAAAATTTACAGCAGCAAAACAGTATAAAAAAAAGGACTGTACAGCAGCAGAATAGAAGTAATGGTAGAATAATACACAAATATTATTATCATTAATTGTTAGGGACACTAATTGAAATGCACATACAATATTACCAAAAATATATCGAGTTCGCTAAAACGTATTATTTCGAGTTGTCAAACCATATCCCCTCGTCATGATCATCACGCAAACATACTTCATCACGTAACATTTGCTCGTCAAGAAAATTGGTGGAAATAAGAGAAGGTTCATCAAGTTGGTCGTACTCTTCTTCATCAACAACACCATCTATCCCGAGAATGCGACGTTTGCCATAACGAACAACCGAACGCTTATTATCTAGAGGATCTAGAACAAAGAAGACTTGTTTCGCTTGAGATGCAAGTATGAAAGGATCATCTTTGTGTCCAATATTAGTGAAATCTACCAAAGTAAATCCCATGTCATCGATCTTAACGCCTTTCTTACAATCAACCCATTTACATCGAAATATGGGTACACAAAAATCACCATAATCGAGCTCCCATACGTCGTCAATTACCCCATAATATGAATGCCTCACATCTACTCGCTCCTTACCTCTTCCAACATATTCAACCGATGATGCGACAACTGTGACTCCACTGTTTTGCATTGTACTCTTCTCATCTTGACGAGTTGTGTAAAAACAGAACCCATTGATATCATACCCTTCATAAGATATGATATTTGTATTCGGCCAATTTGCTAACCGTCTCAAGTTGTCAGTTATGTTATGTGTCTCGTTTGAACACTCTAACATAACCCTCTCTTTAAACCAATGTACAAAACATCGATTATGTTCACTCATCAACCAATTTTCATGTCTTTGTGGATGTTGTCTCTTCAATAAGGCAAAGTGATCGGTTAAATATGAATGAACTTCGGTCATGTGTTGCAAAACATACATATGAGCCTTCTGAAATGACACAGGATCGATTGTAATGACCTTCCTTCCTAGGGTACCCTTCCCTTGCAGCCTTCCTTCATGCCTAGATGTCGGGTGCCCTATACGTTGCACATTTAGTAAATAATCTTGGCAGAATTCAAGTGTCTCACATGCAATGGTTGCTTCAACTATACTAGCTTCAGGACGATATCGGTTTTTCATTCTCCTCTTGTAGGTTCCCATCTCTCTCTCCATCGCCCACATGTTTCTTTGGCACACTGGGCCACACAGCTTTATCTCTCTCACCAAATGAACAATTAAGTGAACCATAATATCAAAGAAGCTTATAGGAAAGTACATTTCAAGCTCACAAAGTGTCAGAACAACATCAGCTTGCAAATCGTCTAATGAATCTGGATCGATATCTTTACCATTTATTGCACAAAAGAAATTACAAAGTTTTGTAATCACTTCTCTGACATGTTTAGGCAAAACAGATCGAATTGCTATAGGCAGCAATTGTGTCAATAAAACATGACAATCATGAGATTTTAAACCCACTAACTTCAAATCTTTCAATGAAACAAGACGACTTATGTTAGATGAATATCCATGCGGCACCTTCACTCCCTTTAAAGACTCACACACAACTTTCTTCTCATTTTTTGACAAAGTCGTACAAGTAGGGGGTAAGTACGTACGTTTTCCCCTCTCAATTGGGTTTACCTCAAATCGACCCCTAGCGACCATGTCAAGTCTCGCTTTAACGCCATCCTTAGTCTTACTTGGCATGTTCAACAATGTGCCAATAAGACTAACAAACACGCTCTTTTCAACATGCATTACATCGATACAATGCCTAACAGACAAATATTCCCAATAAGGAAGATCCCAGAAGATGGACTTCTTTGTATGGTTTACCCCGTTCGGTGGAGGTACGTACGGCTTACCAAAGACTCTACTGATGTTTGCAACTCGTGCGTGATACTCTTTTCCACTAAGAATCTGGGGAGCTGACCGATGCTCAGTTTTACCATAAAATGCCTTCTTCCTCTTACGATACGGATGATTCAATGGAAGAAATCGATTTAAAACCCATATATGCAAATTTTCCACTATGCTCTAACCACTCAGACACTGTGTCATCACCACATACTGGACACCCCTTATCAGTTTTCAACCTATAACCCGAGAGATTTCCATAAGTAGGGAAATCGTTAATTGTACAGTACAACATAGCATGCATTTGAAATCTTGAACCACTAGCTGCATCAAACACCTCAACTCCAACATCCCACAACAATTTCAAGTCCTCAATCAGGGGAGCTAGGTACACGTCGATGTCATTACCAGGTTGTTTAGGACCCGATATTAACATTGTCAACAAAATGTATTTACTCTTTGTGGTAAGCCAAGGAGGAGATTATAAATTATTAACATTATTGGCCAAGTACTATGTTGCATTTAGAGTTCCAAAAGGATTTATCCCATCGCTGCAAAGTCCGAGTCTCAAATTCCTAGGTTCTTTACTAAATTCGGGGAAGGTTCGATCGATCGTTCTCCACTGAGGAGCATCAGCAACATGTCGTAGTTTTCCGTCTTTAATCCTCCCATTGTGATGCCATAACATATGCTCTGCATCTTTTGGATTCGCAAAAATACGCTCAAACTTTGGTATTGGAGGCAAATACCATAAAGTCTTTAGTGGGATACCTTTTTTGCACCCTTGAGATGTTTCTCTACGCTTCTTGTATCTTGGCTCGTTGCATCTTGGACAAACATTCAATGCACTGTATTCTTTACGATACAAAATACAATCTTTTGGGCATGCATGGATTTTTTGGTATTTTGTAGCCAATGGACACAACACTTTCTTAGCTCGATAAGTGTTAGTGGGGAGTTCATTACCTTCCGGCAACATATCAAATAAAAGTTCTAGTAACCCCGTAAAACTCTTATCACTCCATCCATTCCCAGCTTTCAAGCTATATAACTTTAAAACTGCTGATAAAAGGGTAAATTTAGAGCAACCCGGATATAAGTACTTCTTTGAATCACTAACCAATGTTTGAAAAATTTCTGGACATTCTACAAAGTCTTGTTCTATGTCATCCATCATCTGATCAATTTTTCCAAACTCTACATTAGAATCCTTGTTATCGTGAGCCTCTATGTTATTGAAATTGTCTCCATCGGTGTTAAAATCACCATATCATCACCAACCTTCTCGAGATTTACAACACTAGGACCAGGAACATTGTTATCCTCTTTTTCTCCATGCCATATCCACACCATATAATCCGGTTTAAAACCCTTCATTACCAGATGGTTCCTCATTTCAACACCAGAAGGGACCTTCTTTCGATTTTTACATACGCTACACGGGCATGTAAGTTGTTCATCATCTCCATTTAATCTTTGATGTTCAACGGCATGACTAATAAATTCATCAACTCTTTGAAGGTAAGAAAAATCACGTTTTCCGTACATCCAACTTCTATCCATACTATAATGCATACAAAGATATATTAAATTACTGCATAACTAAATTAAAACACACAAAACATGAATAAAACAGAGATGAGAACATCGACAAGATTTGATAATGAAATTGTAAAAGAATAACATAACAGAAAAACAGAGAGCAACATAAAGACTCAAAAACATAACAAAACCACATAAGTTTAACAAAAAAAAGAAATATATAATAAACTACTCCGTAGTAAAAACAGAAGAAAAACACTTTTGCGACAAAAATTGGGGATTTTTCTGCAAAAACAGAAGAAAAAAAAAGGGACAGAAAATGGTGAGAAAAAACAGCCCCCAAATTTGGACTTGTGGATTATGTATGCATCCTGTAACGAAGGAATGGCTTAACCAATAACGAAGGAAAGTCGCAATGACAGGTGAAAAACCGAGATTCTACAAACAGTGGGAAGATATATCATATATCACCTACCATAGTTTTAAATGCACGTATAATAAATAAATTTTCTCATATAAAAAACCGCGATTTTTCAGCTGAAAATAATTGATTACACAATACTCACTTGACAGATGCTTCTCAAGTGAAAGGTGAAAACAAATTAATACGAAGTGCAAACTGCATCATTAATTCATTATCATCCCTGATATGGGCTCTAAAACTATCTGATACGACTGTGCTACATCCAAAACAACCGACGAACAAAGTCTTCCGTAAGTAATTGCTACATTACAGATTACACACAGGATACACCACTTACAATGCCGCAATTAATTTATCAACCGTACACGCTAAACAAGATAGACACAAATAATCCGTCTCAGCCAAATAATCGAATATCGAGTTCAAAAACACACAAGTTCAATCAGACAAATCGAAATTGACATCAACAGACATTAAAAAGAAATACCCACATCAAATTACTAAGAAGCAGAACAAACTAAACGAATATCGAGTTCAAAAACACACTAATTAATTCCACCTACGTATCACCAAAGATTGAACTTTGTTCCTAATTTACAACATTAAGCGACATTATAACCCAATTAACATACAAAATTCATCCCTACAAACAATCAAAATTCGTAATATTTACTTAAAAATCGATTATTTGGCCAATTCAACAGACAAAAAAAATAACATAAAGCACCCAATTCAGCCAAAATAGAAAGCTAAACAAAAGACGGAAACTTGATAATCGATACCTCGAGACGATTCGAAAGAGGGGCACCCTGAAACCGACGCAGCAGCTCGAGAACCAATCCTAATAAAAAATGTTTCAATTGAACACACAAACAAACCCTAATTCAGAAATTTAAATCAAATAAAGTGTTTCAATTGAGTCGAAATCAACAATGCCCAAATAAACCCTAATTTAGTAATTTACCTGTATGCAAAACGCGAGACCGTGACGTTGAGGTGGTGGCCGGAGACGTGCGGTTGTTGAGACGTGCGGTGGTGGCCGGAGCTGAGACGGATTAAATTTTGTTCGCAAGGAGGAGCTGAGGTTTTTGAGAGAGAGTGTTTGTGTGGGTTTTGTTGAGAGTTTTATTTGTGTGTGTTGTTATTGAGAGAGATAGAATTATAAAACGCGCCCAAGTATTTTTTTTTTTTTTTTTGTTAGTGACTATAGTGTCGGTTTGATTTAAAACCGCCACCATATGTTAAACATATAATGTCGGTTTTACAAAAAACCGCCACCATATGTTTGTGTGTTTTGTTTTTAGGGGGATAGAATTAAAGCGCGCAGGAGCTGAGGACTATAGTGTCGGTTTCATTTAAAACCGCCACCATATGTTATAACATATAATGTCGGTTTGACTTACAACCGCCACCATATGTTCAACTTAATGTGTCGGTTTTTTTTAAAACCGCCACCAAAACATCTATTGTGGCGGTTTATTTTAAAACCGCCACAAATACACTAACTTTTTGTGTCGTTTCTACCATAAACCGACACCATATGTGTTCATTTCAACTTTTAGTGTCGTTTCATTTAGAACCGACACTATTGCAGCGACACTATTGGGCTTTTTTCTAGTAGTGAGTGCTTCCCTCCCCCAAACCAAATCACACATTGTCCTCAATGTGGAAAACAGCATAACCACACAAGCAGAGGAGGACACATAATATACGGGGAAGAAAAACAAAGACAAGAAAGAGGGTAAAAGGGGTAAAGAGTGCTCACATTATAAAGTTGGAGCTCCCCCAAACCGAAGTCAATCATGGAGTGCGGCTAAAATCCACATATATGCGTCCAAATCAGTCCAACGTTGAAGTACTTCAGTAGAGCACGCAAGAAGAAAAAAAACGAACCAGCAGAACATGGGGGCCGGTCCAGACCGTGGCCACGGCCGCTCCATGCATTTTTTCAATTTTTTTCACGCTTTTTCTTCTGCTTCAAATTTCAGCTACGGTGCCGGTCTGAGCCCGGCTGCCGGTCGACCGGCTGGGATGTCTACTCGTAGCTCTGGTGCATTACTCCGTTGTTTTGATTTAATTCGAGATTGGTTTTTAGGAAATAGATATATATACTCTTTGGACGCAAAAATTGAGAAAATAGCACCAGGGCCGGCCGGCCGGCCGCCGGTCTGGACCGGCCCCAGTGCATTTCTGCTTCGTTTTGTTCCTTCTTGCGTGCTATGCCGAAGTACTTCATCGTTGGACTGAATTGGACGCATATACGTGGATTTTAGCCGCACTCCATGATTGACTTCGGTTTGGGGGAGCTCCGTCTTTATAATGTGAGCACTCTTTTCCCCTTTTTACCCTCTTTCACGTCTTTGTTTTTCTTCCCCATATGTTATGTGTCCTCCTCTGCTTGTGTGGTGCTAAAGACGGAGTAAACAGGTCTAACTCAAAGGTGTGAAAAAGGGTTTGTTTTAAACTAAACTAAGAACAGCAAGAAAGATGATATAAGAATAAATAAAAGGAGGATTAGGGCGTCGGGATCAATGTGACATCGATTCAGGAACTCAACTCAAAAGTAAATATTAATCAATTGAAGCTATGCAAGTGGCTAGGTTTAGGAATACGCTCTCTCGAGTCAATATTAACCTTAAGCAAATTTAGCGGGCTCTCGCAACTTACTAAATTCAACTTATCAAATACGCGTGAGTCTAGTTTCAATTAGGCTTTCGATCTTAAACTGAAACAACCTAAATTCAATTCAATAAAGGCGTCCCTAAATTCAATTGATAATAAAACGCATAGGAAGAAACCAACTTGTACAAGTTCAATCAATTTAGCAATTAAAACATGTCCTGAATCAACTATCACAAATCACCCTAAACCCTAATTATAAATTAGCTAGACATAATTAAGGCTAAACAACAATAATAATATGAAGACATAATTAAATAAATAAAGCAAATAAAATAAACCTGGAATAAATACGGAGTACTGACGATTACAAAAGAACCAATCTTGAAAGTAAACTAATTGAGTTTGTGAGTTTTAAAGGAGAGGAAATTAAAAGCAGTGAACTAAAAACCTAAGGAGTAAACTAAAATAAAGCATAAGGCTGAGTTTTTCGTCCAAAGAGTATATATATATATCTATTTCCTAAAAACCAATCTCGAATTAAATCAAAACAACGGAGTAATGCACCAGAGCCGGCCGGCCGGCTGCCGGTCCACCAGACCGGCCGGTCTGCCTAGCTCAGTTGGGCTCTTCCTCTTGGGCCCTCATGAGTCTTGGGCCTTATTCTAGACTTTTAGGCCTTATTTACTCGTGGCCCTTTCTAGTCTTTTGGTCTTGGTTCGTAATCCCGAGCTCCCGCATAAGCCCGAGCTTGGTCTTGTCGTCTTGAATCTCGTACTTGCTCCAATTGTCTCGGGTTTTGGCTCAAAACCACCAAAACCTGCAAAATGTAAATAAAAGGCAGCAGTATCGAGGAATATAACAAATAGCTCATAAGATCATAACGAATACGAATAAATGCAAGCTAAATGCGACTAAATCGGGGGCATAAAATGAATATAAATAGCATGTATCAAACTCCCCCAAACCAAACCTTTGCTTGTCCTCAAGCAAATAGCATCGGAGAAAATCGAAGTGACACGAACCTATCACGTTAGCATCTCGAAGTGGACGACCTATGCACACAAACGTACAACCATAGACTATTTCACCGAAAATAGAGCACAAGTCTCAACCATTCACACCACATTATACCACTAGCCTCTAACGCTTTCGCAAAAGTAAAACTGACGACATTTTCAATTCAAGCAAGGCCAACCGAACGTACCACTTTCCATCAATCAATTCTTACCACAATCCATTTTTTTTTTTTTTTCCTTTTCATTCTTTTTTTTTTTCTCTTTTTTCTTTCTTTTCGCAAATGTGGAGCATCCCTCGTATGTAGTACCGTTTAGCTTGACATTCACTCGGTAAAGATCGCGCTCGGGTACACATATTTCCTTAAGGGTTACGTCATTGCTCATACTCTCGGTCGCAACCAAATTCATGGCCACTGTGGTTACTCAAATCAATGAGTCCCCTCCGAGAGCATCGAAGCATTGCTCCAACATATATAAATCTTTCCAATCATACCGCAAACCAACAAACCAAACATTCCACAAACCATTGCCAAGCTCGAATGTCAAAGTCGAAAGTAAACAAACGAAAAGCGATAAGAATTAAGTAAATACAAGTGGGCTAGTGTTTGAGACTCGCAATCTATTAATAGGAAACAAACATATAGTGCAAGCTACGACGAAAGAAAGTTGACTCGGAGATACTAAAGATCAAAGTAAGCGCACTAATCAATTCTCCAAACGTGACAAAGCAGACCAAAAAGACTCGTATTTTTGTTATTTGTTGAATTTTTCAAAATTTTTTTTTTTTTTGGGTGTTCATAATAAATGCACACGAAATAAAATGCAACTAAACTAATAAGCGTGAAAGTGCTTCCCTCCCCCAAACCAAATCACACATTGTCCTCAATGTGGAAAAACAGCACAACCACAGAAGCAGAGGAGGACATATAACATACGGGGTACGGAAAACAAAGACGAGAAAGGAGGGTAAAAAGGGGAAAAGAGTGCTCACATTATAAAGTCGGGGCTCCCCCAAACCGAAGTCAATCATGGAGTGCGGCTAATAATCCACGAATATGCGTCCAATTCAGTCCAGCTATGTAGTACTTCGGGTTAGCACGCGAGAAGAAACGAAATTGAGCAGCAGAACACTCCAAATGGCCCAGGCCGTGGCCGGCACCGGTACTGCGGTGCATTTTTCCATTTTTTTGCGTCTTTTTCCTCTGCTTCAAATTTACGCTACGGTTTGCCTCGAGTCGCCGGCCGACCGGATGTCTACTCGTAGCGTCTTCTTCAAAAATACTAAGGACAAAGTCCAAAAGTACCTGCGCGCTAAAATCACATATAAAACCCTCGTCCTCACGCGCTCAAAAGAAAACCATAAAATGTCATCAAACCAAAGTACAAGTGTAAATAAAAAAATACAACGTCATCGGGTTGCCTCCCGGAAGCGCTGGTTTATAGTCCCGCACGACTCTTCAAAGCTTCAAAGATCAAGTATAATTAGGCCAAGGTCGTTGGCCATTTGCGACAGCTTCACTCGGCGAAACAGCATTTGATCGCCAAAGAACTCCTCCCTCTTGAGGCAAAGCAAAGATACTCCATTAGCGTGGGCCCTTGATCTCCAAATGGATCTCCATACCTCCCTCGTGCTCCAAGCGGCTGATCCGTAGGTCGCCCTCCATCACCAGCGTCAAACACGACGGCTTTAAGCAGTTTCCTCTCCCCCAAACCAACCTTGTCGCTATCCTCAGAATGAACCTCGCACACGGGAGACAATGAAATGACCTCCAAAGTGTCTCCAGTAGAGTGAGACGGAGGTATAGCATTAACAGAACAAACCGACTCAAGACGCATGGGTGACCGCGGGGTATCAGAATGGGTAAAGGTCAACTTTTCACCCCCCACCGTAAAGGCTATCGTCTTATTGGCCACGGCAATAAGCGCACGGCGGTGTGCGGGGAAGGGTCTCCCCAAAATGATAGGAATGTGGACATCCTCGGGCATATCAACCACTACAAAGTCTACAGGGATAAAGAACTTTCCAACCTGTACTGGGACGTCTTGTAGGATCCCCAAGGGACGCTTAATCGAACGGTCAGCCATTTGTAAGGTAATGTGAGTGGGTTGAAAAGCTGACAAGCTCATCTTTTGGTAAAGAGAGTAGGGTAGGACACTTACACTTGCTCCAAGGTCACATAAGGCATTGCGAACCACAAACTTACCAATAGAGCAGGGGATAGAAAAGGTACCTGGGTCACTGAGCTTAGGGGGCTTACTACCCTGCAGCCTAGTACTAGCCTCCCCCACGAACGCAACAGTTGAGACGTCATCTAATGTACGCTTCCTAGCTAAGACCTCCTTCAAAAACTTAGCGTACGCAGGAACTTGAGTAACAAGGTCAAGGAAGGGAACATTTACCTGAAGTGCCTTGACGACGTCCACGAACTTCTTAAACTTAGCCTCGGACTCTGCTCGCAGTCGGCCAGGAAATGGGAGCTTGATCTGAATTGGGGGCGCTGGAGGAGCAGCAGGAGCACCAGAAACCATACCCGAATCATCCTTCCCCGCAGAAGAAGTCGGCCGATTGACGGCACGCCGGCCGACCGGTCATACGCTTTGCCCTCAGATCATCGTAAAACGCACCGCTCCTCAACGTAATCGCACACGCAGTGTCGGGAGGAGGGTTAGGAGGTTGGCCCTGCGATGGTAAGAAACCTGGTTGACGCGTAGCTTGCGAGGTGGCGAGTTGAGCCACTTGATTCTCCAAATTCTTAATTCTTTGCGTCTTTGGCACGATCGCTTTTCTGCACGTATTGCATCATTGTCTCCTGCGACTTCTGCATACCCATCATCACCTGTTGCATTTGCGACATCATGGCCCTAGTCTCGGCCAAAGGATCAGGTACCTGTGTGGGTGGAGGTGGTGTATAGGTGGGTTTTTGGTAGTTAGGAGGAGGTGATTGAAAGTTTTTGTGAGGAGGTTGATAAGGGGCGTTTTGAGGTGGTTGGGTTTAGGACGTTCTGGTTACGATATGAGAGAAGCGAGCGATCGTAACCGGGTTGGTTTTAGTAAGGCAGGTTCTGGTTGTAGGATTGATAAGCGTAGACCTGCTCCTGGGGTGCAGCATACCCCGTAGAATAACCCAAATCGTGCCCTGCAATAGCATTTACATGAGCACCAGATGAACCACCACCCTGCATCATATCGATGCGGCAACAACAAGAAGAACCTGACTAGTGAGTGCACTAATACTCCCCTTATCACGGTCATCATGCGCAGACCGTGAATTTCCCCTCGGCTTCCCAAATTGTGACGAATGTATCGTCATCTCCTCGATTAATGCCCAAGCTTTATCATCATCGACGTTGTTAGCAAAACGTCCCTCCGCAGCAGAATCCAAAATGGCCCGACTCTCAGCATATAAACCATTGTAAAAGGTCATAATCACAAGCCAATCGTTCAACCCATGGTGCGGACAATCTCTAATCAGCTTCTTATACCTTTCCCACGCCGCCAGCGACTCGTCATATGTTTGTTTGAACCCCCGAATCATTGCGCAAGATCCGATTAGTGCGCCCGGAGGATAAAACTTGAGTAGAACGCGAGGGCCAAACTCCTCCAACTGCAATACCTGGCGGCCTCCTTGTTTAGATCAAGAATCCACTCGCGGGCTCGATCTTTCAACGAAAAAGGAACAAAGATCTCCTTATTTGCTCTGCGTGATCCCTACCGCTTTATAGTCGAACAATAGTCCGTAAAAACTCGCATATGTCGACCAGGATCCTCCGTAGGATAGCCTCGGCCGATTCCGCTCCACCAAAGTAAGAAAGCGGGCGAATCTCAAAGTTGCCCGTAAGAGTAGCGGGCATCGTGAATCCATTCGGGATGGACTCAGCCTTAGGACGCGAGTGACTATAGAGTTTTGGCATGGTCACCGCTCCTCTAAATCAATAACAATGTGTGTATTGTCCTCGTCGCAGACGATCGCTCGAGCGAAGCTCGCCTCAACTTTGCACACTCTCGATTCTGCGTAAGCCTCGGCGATTTCCTTGAAGAAGTTACGCCAGCGTGCGGTGTAGAATGCGCCAGGTTCAGGATCAAAAGGGACTAAACCTGTAGGTGACCTGCGCATAAAGAACTCAAAGGAAACGGTGAGAACGGTCTCAAGGAACTAGGTTCCTTGAGACAAAAGAGAAAAACCTGTAACTAAACGATAACTAAAACTAGCAAAGCCGTTTCCCCGGCAACGGCGCCAAAATTGACACGGCCAAGTCGTATCACCCTGTCAAAATAAACCTACAAAAACACTAACAAGTAGCTAGCAGCAAGCAGGATCGTATCCACAGAGAAACGGTGTAGTAATAAGCTAAAGTCGGAGTAAAACAGGTCTGACTCAAGGGTGTGAAAAAGGGGTTTGTTTTAAACTATAAACTAAAGCAATAAAATGATATAAATATATGTAAAAGGGAGATTAGGGCATCGGGATCAATGTGACACTGATTCAGGAACTCAACTCAAAAGTAAATATCAATCAATTGAAGCTATACAAGTGACTAGGTTTAGGAAAACGCTCTCTCGAGTCAATTTTAACCTTAAGCAAATTTAGCGGGCTCTCGCAACTTACTAAACTTAACTTATCAAATACGCGTGAGTCTAGTTTCAATTAGGCTTTCGATCTTAAACTGAAACAACCTAAGTTCAATTCAATAAAGGCGTCCCTAAATTCAATTGATAATAAAACGCGTAGGAAGAAATTAACTTGCACAAGTTCAATCAAAATAAGCAATTAAAACATGTTCCTGAACTAAATATCACAATCACCCTAAACCCTAATTATAAATTAGCTACTCATAATTGTAATCAAAGCAAAACAATAATGAGAATAAGACATGATGAATGCAATAATAAGAATTGAATAAAAACCTGAGACTTACGGAGTACTGACGGTTACAATGAAATCAATCTTGAACTAAAACTAAGAAGTTTTTGAGTGTTTGCAAAAGAGAGGAAATAAACTTAACAGTAAACTTAAACCTAGAAAACTAATGTAAAATAAAGCATAAGGCTGAGTTTTTCGTCCAAAGAGTATATATATCTATTTCCTAAAAACCAATCTCGAATTAAATCAAAACAACGGAGTAATGCACCAGAGCCGGCCGGCCGGCTGCCGGTCCACCAGACCGGCCGGTCTGGCTAGCTCAGTTGGGCTCTTCCTCTTGGGCCCTCATGAGTCTTGGGCCTTATTCTAGACTTTTAGGCCTTATTTACTCGTGGCCCTTTCTAGTCTTTTGGTCTTGGTTCGTAATCCCGAGCTCCCGCATAAGCCCGAGCTTGGTCTTGTCGTCTTGAATCTCGTACTTGCTCCAATTGTCTCGGGTTTTGGCTCAAAACCACCAAAACCTGCAAAATGTAAATAAAAGGCAGCAGTATCGAGGAATATAACAAATAGCTCATAAGATCATAACGAATACGAATAAATGCAAGCTAAATGCGACTAAATCGGGGGTATAAAATGAATATAAATAGCATGTATCAGTGCTAGACCTTCGAGTGTGACTCAATTTCGTCCTATTGCGTGTTGTAATGTGCTATATAAATGTCTTTCCAAATTGGTGTGCTGTCGTCTTAATCAGGTTCTCCCGGACTTGATAAGTCTGAATCAGTCTGGTTTTGTTAAGGGTCAGAGTATTATGGAGAATATTCTCATCTGTCAGGATTTGATTAGGTTATATAACAGAAAGTCGGTATCTCCCAGGTGCTTGTTCAAGATGGATCTTATGAAAGCGTATGATTCTGTGAGTTGGAGCTTTGTCAAAGATCTTTTGTTCAGTTTTGATTTCCCTAGTCAGATTAGTGCTCTTATCATGGAGTGCATTTCTTCAGCGTCTTATTCCATTGTTCTCAATGGAAAAAGCTTTGGACTTTTCCTTGGGAAAAAAGGGCTTCGTAAGGGGGACCCACTGTCGCCCTTGATCTTTACCTTATGTATGGAGTATTTTTCCCGGATTTTGAAGTGTGCTACAGAGAGGTTAAGCTTCAAATATCACCCTCTTTGTAAACAATTGAAGCTTACCCATCTTATGTTTGCGGACGATTTACTTCTTTTCAGTAAGGGGGATGCTTCCTCCATCATGGTTCTGTTACGAGCTTTTGCTTGATTTTCAGCTGTGTCTGGTTTAAAGATGAGTGCGAGCAAATCTTGTGCCTATTTCAATGGAGTGAAGCCTGAGTTGAAAAGAGAAATTTTAATGGTGTCCGGTTTTGTGGAGGGTACCCTTCCCTTCAAATATCTGGGAGTTCCTATCACTGCTGGTAGACTGAAGAGGTCAGATTGCTTGGTTTTGATTGATAAGATTGTGGAGAGAATTCGAGGTTTGGGAGCCAGAAAACTTTCTTATGCGGGGAGGCTTGTCCTGGTACAGTCCGTTTATTCTACTCTATTCAATTACTGGGCCTCCATGTTTATTATTCCAAAGGGAGTTTTGAGGAGAATCTACTCTATTTGTAAAAACTTTCTTTGGGATGGTAGTGTAGAAAGTTTGAGAGTCCCTACAGTGGCTTGGGAGAAAGTCTGTCGTCCTAAGGTTAGGGGCGGTCTGGGTCTGAAAAATATTATGGTGTGGAACGTTGCTGCAGTTGGCAAGTTAGTGTGGTGGCTTGCCACTAAGGCAGATAGATTATGGGTACGTTGGGTCAATCTTGTCTACTTATAAGGTGTTGAGTGGTCGGAATATGATCCTGGTTCAGATGTATGTTGGTATTGGAAAAAGATTTGTCGCACTAGGGATGAACTTCTGGATTATTTTGATGAGGATGGTTGGCTTCTGAATGGAGATGGTTATTCGACTAGTGGGCACTATAAGTGGCTCACTGATGGACATGACCGGGTTCCTTGGTATAAATGGGTTTGGTGCTCGAAAGCTTTGCCGAAGCATGTTTTGATTACTTGGTTCATTATGATTCATGGTTTGCGTTTGAAGGACAGACTATATCATTTGGGAGTGATTGAGGATCCATTGTGTTGCATTTGCGGTTTGCAAATTAAGACGCATGAGCATGTCTTTGTTCATTGTATTTTTGTGGTGAAGGTCGTTCGTTTGGTTCTAACTTGGTTAGGAGTTTACGATGGTGATATCGGCAGTTTAGGTTGTCCGAGTAGACGTCGGTGGTCTCCGGTGAAGAGGATGGTTGTCAATATTAGTTTAATGGCTTGTTGGTATAATGTTTGGCTTCAAAGAAATCGGGCTCGTTTATTTTCCTTGGTTGAACAACCTTGTAAGGTGGCGAGGGATATACAGAAAGTTATTGTTAATCGAGTCAATGTTTTAGATAAGTGTAGTTGGCGTAGTAGGGATTTGTCTTGGTGGTCAATTAGATTATACACTCGTGGTATTACCGAAATAGAATTGTGTTTTGATAAGAATGAAAAGCTTACATTTTAACAAAAAAAAAAAAAACTTTATTTTTCTATTCTTTTATAATGACTTATTTTAAACTTTATTTTCATACTTTTTCATAGTAACTTATTTTACACTTTATTTTCCTATACTTTTTATTATAACTTGTTTTTGTACTTAGCTTTTTATTTTAGCACTTGTTCTTAAATTTCTTTTTTTTAACTTAGTCTTTTATTTTTGTACTTTTTTTCATTATTTCTTATTTTTGTAGTTAGACATATTTACTTAGGTTAGTTAAATTTTTAAAGTGAAATTTTAGTAAAATTTAAAAGGGGACCGTGGGTTTTTTTTTTTTTAATTCTCCTTTATTTATTATTATTTTTTTCCTTTTCCTTTATACTTAGTCTTATTTTCTTAAAATGTATTTTCTAAATAATTTAGTGGAATTAAAAATGACCATTTTATTTAATATAAAGGGGGGCCGAATTAGCTATCTCTTTATTTGTCCATTTTTTTATTCATCATTTTAATTATATAATCTACCTAAAATAATTTCACTATAACTACACTAGCAAATAAAGTTCTAACATACTGTGGAACCCGGGGTGTGGGGACCCAACTCGACGTTTTCCTTAAGGGCGCTTAAAGTTAAAAAGATTAAGTTAGAAAAACCTTTAAAACTATTTTGGAGTCGCCACCTAATTAACGCGGTAACTAGGAACCTGCAAACATGTCCTAAGCTGTAGAACACGTCTTAAATTTTGGAGCACGCCGACACCCCTAGATCTAGGTTTATGAAACCAGATGGATTCGGGGTGAGGGTACTTTTCCTAAGATTAATTCAAGTAATGATTTATGAAAACCTTTTAGAAAAACCTATTAAAAAATAGTCTTTACTAGCCTTTGAACAATCTATGTTTAAATGATATTTGAGCTAATGTAATCGCTACGTACAAGAGCGAAAAAGTTTATAAAAGAGTGCAAATGCATATGCAAAAGATTGTTTAAAACCCTCAGTTTAGCATGCTTAACTTGTTAATGAAAACGGTTCACTTAAATGTCGAATTCATTGTTAAGTTATTTTAATGCATAAATAAGAAGGTGCAAGATGCATACAATTAAAATAAAGTTCAATTGTCCATTGGTTTATTTTAATTGGTCGGTTCCTTATGCGACTTTGGCGGTGTCATCGGATCTGGTGTGCACCCGAAGTAATAAGACCACTTGCACTACTACAAATTTGATCTTAGAGAACGACACATAAAGAACACTCTAAAGCGGAACCGTCCTTAATCATCGAAAATAATTTAGCGCCTCAACATCTTAACCAAAGAGAACTGGAGTAAAAAAATCCGTACTCAAAGTGGAACAAAAGAGAACGGTTAGTCAACAAACACGTCCTCTTTTGAAGCGCCAAATAATCAAACATGCGTAGAGATCAAAGATAACGGTTCAAATTGAAAACCGTCCTTATAGGCCCAATATAGGAAGACGGTTAAGAGTTAGAACCGTCCTCTTTGCCCCACTCAACAAAACAAAACCCCATTCATTCCTCAAGCTCAACCCCTAATTCTGTCAAGATTTTGCCTTTGTTACGCAAATGATAGTCACCATTGTCGAAAATATTGAAGAAAGCTTGATACTTTACCTCAATAATGGCTTCTTCTCAGCCGTTTTCTTTTCTCAAAAACCCTTACAATATTTTTCTTTCTTTCTCTCTTACAAAATCAAGTGACTCTCTTGTCTTATATACACACAAAACCCTAGAATGATTTTCACTACAAGACAAAGAACATGACACCTACAATCACCATTCTTCAAGTGATACAGTGTATTGCACACTCCTTCATTCTTCTATTCTTCCAAAATATTTCAGCCTGATTTCTCCAGCTTGTTGCACCTTGGGCCATTTCATGATCTTTCACAGCTTGGCCCAACTTATGCTTGCTCTTCTCTTTTTCTTCAGTTGGGCTTGTTTCATTTTCTTCTTTGTTTTGGCCCAAACCTTTTTCACCCTCTCTTTGGACTTGTTTAGCTGCTAGCCCAGCTTCTTCTTCCTCCTTTCTTTTACACTCCCCCTCAAGGTGTGAGTTTGGTTTTCCCATTACTCTCATCTTGCTCAACATTTTGTAATGCAAAGAAGCTTGAAGAGGTTTAGTAAACACATCAGCTAATTGCTTATAATTAGGAATGTAGGTAGGCTTAATCTCCCCCTCAACAATCTTGTCCCTTATGAAGTGACAATCCACTTCAATGTATTTTGTTCTTTCGTGATACATCGGGTTTGCTGCAATGGAGAGTGCAGCCTTGTTGTCACAATGTAACACTGTGGTTGGCAGCTTAGTCAAGCCAAGATCCTTCAACAAGCTTCTCACCCACATCACTTCACATGTAGTCATCGCCATGGCTCTATACTCTGCTTCAGCAGAGGACCTAGCAACCACAGATTGCTTTTTCGACTTCCATGAAACTAGAGAATCACCCAACATAATACAATAGCCTGTGGTTGAGCGTCGAGTAAAAGGACATGCAGCCCAATCATAGTCGCAATAGGCTGTCAATCTGACATTTGTACTGTTAGCGAGAAGAATTCCTTGTTCAGCAGCCCCTTTCAGGTATCTCAAAACTCTCTTAGCAGCTTGCCAATGGTCTGAAGTTGGTTTGTGCATAAACTGACTTAGAATTTGAACAGAATAGGAAAGATCTGGTCTGGTGATAGTAAGATAAATGAACTTCCCTACAAGCCTCCTGTACTTGTCCGGATCAGGAAGAGGAGTCCCCTTTTCTGGCTCAAGTCTGCTATGAGCATCAAGAGGTATTCTTAGGGGTCTTTCTTTGTGTATGTTGAACTCATTCAGCATGTCTCTGATATATTTCTTCTGAGAAAAAAACAGGCCATTGTTTGTTCTTGCAATCTCCAGCCCTAGGAAATATGATATATCTCCCAAATCTTTCATATGATATTCAGCACTTAGCACTCTCTTTAGCCTTTGAATTTCTGTCAGATCATTACCAGTAATGACCATGTCATCAACATAAATAAGAACAGCTGTGATCTGATCTCCTTGAACTTTGGTGAACAATGAATGATCAGCCTAAGATTGTGCATAGCCTGAGTTCATTAGGGTGGATGAAAGCTTTGCAAACCATTGTCTTGGGGCTTGCTTTAATCCATACAAAGCCTTTTTCAATTTACATGCCAAAGGACCTTCATATTTGTTCACCTCCTTCTCAGTTTTCTGCATTCTATCTCCAATCTTCTTGTAATCGAAGGGCATCTCCATATACACCTCTTCATGTAAATCTCCATGCAAGAAGGCATTTGTCACATCCATTTGGTATGCCTTCCAATACTCCATAGCAATGACAGCAAGTAATGACCTTACAGTAGTCATCTTAGCAACAGGTGCAAAAGTCTCTTTATAATCTATTCCTTCTCTTTGCTTACATCCCTGAATCACTAACCTTGCTTTGTACCTCTCCAAAGTTCCATCAGGCTTGAACTTCAGTTTATATATCCACTTGCATCCAATAGCTTTTCTTCCAAATGGAAGTTGTGTTACTTCCCATGTATCATTCAATTCCAGGGCTTCAAGTTCTCTATTCATTGCTTGAACCCACTCCTTCTCTTTCACAGCCTCATTGAAAGTGCTAGGCTCTCTCATGTTCTCCATTGTCTTTACCAGGTTAGCAAAGGTGTTCTGAACACCCTCATCAATAACCCTGACAACTTCTGTAGCATTCACTCTTCTTCTTCTTTGATTAACAACATAGTCATCCAACCATGATGGCTCTCTTCTTTCTCTAGTTGACCTTCTTTGATTATTCTGTTCCCCTTCATGTTCAATAGTAACTTCTTCTTCTGCACCTTAATACTCCTGTGTCTGATCTTCATTCTCACCTTCTGGTTCAGAATTGTGTGGCAATTCTGTGTTTTCTGGTTCATTCATGCTCTCAGCTTCAGTCAGTATTCCTTGTATATGATTACCAGGAGACTCACCAAAATATTTTCTTCTAAAACTCTCTCTACTTCCTTCCTTGCTAGGATAGATGTGCTCATAAAACTTTGTATCCCTTGTAACAAACCTCCTTCTACTTGTGATTTTCTCCACCTTGTAACCCTTTTGAGTGCTTGAATATCCCAGAAAAATGCAAGGAACACTTCTTGGTTGGAATTTATCTTTAGCTCTGTCAGGATTATAAGCCATAACCAAACACCCAAAAGACTTCATGTGATCATAGGTTGGAGTACTACCATACAGCATTTCATATGGTGTTTTGTTGTGTTTCACAGGCAAAAGGAAGCCTATTGATAATGTAAGCTGCTGTTAGCACACAATCACCCCAATAGCCAAGAGACAAACCAGCCTGAAATCTCAATGCTCTACTAACTTCTAACAGGTGTCTGTGTTTGCGTTCTACAACCCCATTTCGCTGAGGATGATCAGGGATACTTGTTTGATGCACTACCCCTAGCTGATCAAAGAACCTGTTGCAGTCTCCATCATCAAACTCAAGTGCATTATCACTTCTTATAACTTTGATCTTTCCACCAAATTGAGTCTTAGCATATTCATAAAAAGTCTTAATCTTCTCATAAGCATCAGACTTATGTCTGATTAGATAAACCCAAGTTCCCCTGGTGAAATCATCCACCAAGGTTAGAAAGTATTTATACTTTCCCAAGTAAGCAACCCTATAAGCCCCCCATATATCTATATGAACAAGCTCAAAAGGTTGCTTGGTTCTAGTGACACTTCTTGTATAGGGTGTCCTAGTATGTTTAGCCATAGGACAAATGAGACAATCAAAATCAGAAACACAAGAAATACCATCACAAGAAATCACAGATTTAACCTTAGAAATAGAGCATGACCCAACCTGTAATGCCAAGTTTGCAATTTGTTTTCATTCATATTCTCATTATTCACACCTTCAACATTCATAGTTTGTTTACCACAATCAACTACATTACCAGAATACACACTACTTCTTAATTCCTCAGTCTTCCTTCTTCTATTCTCTCCATGCTTTTCAGGTTGAGTCACATAGTATAATCCACTGACAGCTCTTCCTAAACTTGTGTCTCCTTTCCCTCTACAGTCCTGCACACAACATCCTTCATCACTAAAAACCACATTGCATCTGTTGTCCTTGGTCAATCTCTGAACAGACAACAGATTTTGTTTGAACGAAGGAACATACAGCATATTCATCAGTTTAAGACCATTTCCCAACTCTGCATCTCCTCTATGAGTCACTTGAACAACCTCACCATTGGGTAAATTTACTCTAGGTCCTCTATTCAGTCTCACAATGTTGGTGAGAGATCTCAGATTACTTATCATGTGGTCTGAGGCCCCAGAGTCTATTACCCAATTGTTTCTCAAATCATTTAACTTAACATTGACAGTACCTACAAAATTGCACTCTAATTCCTCATCAGTCTCACCACCTCCTTTGCTTGTTGATGCATGATTTGTAGACACCATCTTCATTAGACTCTCAAGTTGTTGAGTAGCTGCACCTATGGCTGAGGCCAATTCAGTTTCAGTCTTGACATTAGCAGCAGTAGACTTGAATCCTTTGTTTTGTTTGAAGTTCCTCCCTTGATATCCTTGACCTTGTCTTCTTGAATTCTGATTCCAAGTCTGCACAGGCCTGGTAAACTTTGTTGTGGATTGAAAACCAGGTTTGTAGCCAGCCCTCTTGTTTCTTGGGTGTCCACCTGGGTAACCAACCACTTCCCAACATGCATCAGACCTGTGGTTAGTCCTTCCACAGTGCCTACATTTCTCCTCAAAACTCTCCCCCTTACTCATGAAAGCTGTGCCTTCATTACCCTTCTTCTCCATGACATTTCCATTTTGAGATTCCTCTTGAAACAGCATGGCAACAGCTGAATCAACAGAAGGAAGAGGTGACATCAACAACATGTTACTCCTCAAAGTAGAATACTCTTTGTCCAATCCACTCAAAAACTGAAAGAGTCTCTTCTCTTCATTTTCTTTAGAGAGGGCCTTCAGGTAGGCTTTCACATCTTCAGCATTTGTAGTGATTTGAAGTAAGTTACTCATGTTATCAATTTCATTCCAAAGCACTTGAAGTTGGGTGTAGTACTCTTCAATGTTTCTACCCCCTTGTTCAACATCATAAGAATCCTTGTTAAGTTTGTATTTTCTAGCCCCATTTGCCACAGTATACCTCTTCTCCAAGACATCCCAAGCTTCCTTTGCAGTTTCAGAAAACATAATGATGCTCTTAATTCTGTCACTAACATTTTGTATAATTTAGGAAATAATGAGGTAGTTTGAGGCTTCCCAGGCTTCTTGTTTGTTTGTATCAGAGGTGGGCCTAGTGACCTAACCAGTTACAAACCCTAACTTTCTCTTAGCAGCCAAAGCCAAAATCATCTGCCTTTTCCATGGACTATAATTCTCTACACTAGTCAAGCTTGGGGTCACCTTCAGAGTTTGGGTGCCCTCTGAAGGATTGTAGTACAGAGGATCTGTTGAAGCCATAACAGAAGATTCATTTCCACCAGACATATTCACAGAGACACACAAATACACTACACAAAACAGAGAAGGTACAGACAAACAGAAAACAGAGTATCACACAAAGAAGAAGATAAACACGAAGAAAGAACAAAACTTGGTGGCTATCAAGAGCACAAGGCTCTGATACCATCAAGATTTTGCCTTTGTTACGCAAATGATAGTCACCATTGTCGAAAATATTGAAGAAAGCTTGATACTTTACCTCAATAATGGCTTCTTCTCAGCCGTTTTCTTTTCTCAAAAACCCTTACAATATTTTCCTTTCTTTCTCTCTTACAAAATCAAGTGACTCTCTTGTCTTATATACACACAAAACCCTAGAATGATTTTCACTACAAGACAAAGAACATGACACCTACAATCACCATTCTTCAAGTGATACAGTGTATTGCACACTCCTTCATTCTTCTATTCTTCCAAAATATTTCAGCCTGATTTCTCCAGCTTGTTGCACCTTGGGCCATTTCATGATCTTTCACAGCTTGGCCCAACTTATGCTTGCTCTTCTCTTTTTCTTCAGTTAGGCTTGTTTCATTTTCTTCTTTGTTTTGGCCCAAACCTTTTTCACCCTCTCTTTGGACTTGTTTAGCTGCTAGCCCAGCTTCTTCTTCCTCCTTTCTTTTACAGAACACCAAAAACCAACTATACGACTATCATTTTTTGCAATCTCGTCGCCACCACTATTGATTTCTATCGCCGCCGGTGCCACCACCACCACCACCACCACCACCGTCATCGTGTTTATCAGCCATTCACATCATCGTGCTTTTTCGCCTGTCGTCGTCTTCATGTGATACTCATATGGTACTTCTCTCTTTACACTTAGATATACAATGGTATATTTTTCTTCTCTCTCCACACTTAAATTTACAATAACCCTAATTGGAGAATTTTTAAGGGTTCTTGATTTTAAGTTAATTTCAATTTCAGATGAGTGGATAACGATTTTTATACTACAGCCCTATTTTATTTACTTGAGATTGTTATAATTGTTATTCAACTGTTGGTTTGATGTAGTTGATTGATCGGTTGACTGAATTTCGGAAGTAGTTTGCTTGGGAGGTTTTACTGCGTTTTTTTTTTATGATTTTGGAATTAGTTTGCTCATGATTTGGTTTGGCAATCAGGTTTAGTAGTTAATTTGAGTTTCTGATTGATCGGTTGATAGAATTCTGCAATAACTTTGCTTGAGAGGTTTTGCAAATCTTGTTGATGATTTGACAGCTTGTGATTGTTGAGGTTTCTCCTAAGATTTGCTGATTGTCTAATGTTTGAGATAATGTGTTGAGTAAGATGGTTGTTTAGTATTCTTGTTATTTGCTGATTTTGTGTGGTAGTGAATTTTTCGTTTGTGATTGATCAGTTGATAGATTTCTGAAGGTACTTTGCTCGAGTGATTAACTGGGTTTCTCGATGTGATTTGAATGTGATTCGATTTGTTTTTATTTAGATTTGTGTTTGTTTTCACGTTTGAACTCATGATATGTGAGAATATTATGCTCCGCGTGTGTACCAGTTATGATTATTGTTTTAGTTACTTTTTCTTACCTTTTAAAAGCTCAATTACCTGCACTTTTGTGACTTAATCTGAGAGTATTCATGTTTTTTTTCTTTGCGTGTACATAGTTTATGAAGTCTGTATTTACTTCGTCTTTGATATTTTGTTGCTCTTTTCTGTACAATAAGTGCAAGTCTCATAGTTAACGAAGTCTGTCTTCATCTCCTTTCAGATGACCGGTGATGTTGAGGATCCGAAATCCGCTGTAACACACAAAAGTTCAGAAACAAATCCGTCTGCTGAAAATGGAGCAACATGGCACAGTTATTTCCTTCAGCAGGCATCCATCTACGGAGTCGCTGCAGGATATTGCCTATCAGCGTCATTGCTATCTATCATCAACAAATGGGCAGTCATGAAGTTTCCGTATCCTGTGCACTCACTGCTCTGCAGTACTTTACGAGTGCAGCTGGCGTCTTACTTTGCGGGCAGCTAAAGTGGCTAGAACATGACCGTCTCAACCTCGTAACTATGTGGCGGTTTCTTCCCGCTGCCATTATCTTCTACCTCTCGCTTTTCACTAACAGCGAGCTCCTCCTACATGCCAACGTAGACACCTTCATAGTCTTTCGGTCAGCAGTCCCCATCTTTGTCGCAGTTGGAGAGACTTTGTTTCTACACCAGCCGTGGCCGTCACTCAAGACATGGGCTTCCCTTGCCACAATTTTCGGTGGTAGCGTCATCTATGTCCTCACTGACTACCAATTCACAGTTATGGCTTATAGCTGGGCTTTGGCTTACCTCATTAGTATGTCCATCGATTTCGTCTACATCAAACATGTCGTTATGACCATTGGTTTGAACACATGGGGCTTAGTCCTGTACAACAATCTCGAGGCTCTCCTACTCTTTCCTTTGGAGCTATTTATAATGGGGGAACTGAAGAAAATAAAGCACGAAATATCCGACGAATCAGATTGGTACTTCTTCGCTGTTGTCCTACCAGTCGGACTATCGTGCTTGTTCGGGCTTTCAATATCTTTTTTTGGGTTTTCGTGTCGTAAAGCTATTTCCGCCACAGGCTTCACGGTTCTCGGAATCGTAAACAAGTTGCTGACAGTAGTTATCAACCTTGTTATCTGGGATAAACATTCAACAGTTGTCGGGACTGTCGGGCTTCTTATCTGCATGTTAGGTGGTGTTATGTATCAGCAATCCACCGCCAAACCTAAACCCGCGAAATCTACTGAACCACAGGAGAATAACGAGGAAGAACAGAAACTTCTAGAGCTTCAAAGCAGCACAGAATGCGACAATGATTTGGAACCTAGCTCAGACTCGAGAGAGGAAAATCAATAAATTATGCTACAAAGAATTGAAACTTCGTGGTGAAAATGTCGAACTGTCAGGTAAAATTGTAAGCCCTTTTGGGTATTTTCTGCAGCTATTTATTAGTCTAAAGAGGGGTTCACATTGCTCATTTAGGTACAGATAACTTGGTAAGAAAATTATATATTTATAGATACACCATTTGCACATCAACTCTTTTCTTTGTTGGTAAGTTAGGAGTATTGTAGCGGCCAAAAAGCCGAGGATGCTTTTGTAAACAGCATCAAAGGTGCACTTATGTACCTCACCGAGACAGCGTTAAATACTCATTTATATTTGATACCCGTTCAACTATATAAACTATTAGGGACGGTCTTGTACCGAGATGGTTTAGTTAAAAGAATTTTGGTGGTCTGATTGTTCTCATTGTTTTGATATACTCCGTATAATATTATGTGATCAAACCTTACTCTTGGGTGCTAGGTGGTTCTTGCATGTTAATCTTTAAAGTACAATAGTACAATCCGTGATCTCAATCATTCGTGTTCAAGGGAACTACGAGTGGATTTTAAGTTTTATATTGTTTCAAGTGTCTCTTTTTGCTGTCTGAGAGAATTTTTGGGTTGTCTTTCTATGATGTTTGACCCTCTGGTGTTGGCTATTTACGGAGCATTACATTAGCGTGTGATTGCTAAATGGCTTTTTCCTCGAGGAAGCTATGATGATTGGAAGTTCAACCTGCAAGACAGCACCACCTTAGGTTTTGTTTCCTGAATGTGTGTGTAGTTGTCTTATTTGCAAATGCGTATAAAATCTCGCTTTCCTCACGGCTTACCGATCATTTTCCAGAATTCGCAGATGTGAGGAAACTGAAAATGCAATTTATCCCCATGTTTCGCATTGTCGGTCGAGTTCTAGAAAATGCACCCTATAATTAAGTCTTAGGACCTGTTCTTTCTGGCTTTTTAAATTTGAATCGAACTGAATCAATAGAATGAATAAGTGAATCAATCGAGCCGAATGAACTGAATCGAATCGAAAGTGAACTAAATCGATTATTATTATTATTATTATTATTATTTTTTTTTTTTTTTTTTTTTTTTTATAAACCGCAGCCGTTGTCATTATTATGAAAGAAAATTTTTACATCATTTACACAAAATTGGTGGGGAGCCGAGATACAATCTGGGCCCCCACCCCCTTTGCTATCGCAAAACCAAGACGAATAAAAATATAAGCGGACACCCGAGCCCCTGCATCATGGGAGGCAGAGAAGTTCTGAACCCGCTTGAGTAAAGCTATGGCCGCTGAATCCAGCTCCCCCAACGTAGAGAAGGAGAACGGGAGGAAACCATAGCCAGCCGCTGCACAGGAATCCATGTACTTAGCACATTTGCGCTGAGCCGCATCAGCAACAACCCTGCCAGACTCGAAATCGGCCAACCCAGTCTGAGTTAAGGGGGAGGAACCCGTGAGGTCCACACAAACATCCCGCCCCCTGTCCCAAGAGTATAGAAGCAAATCCGCAGGACGAAGGGATCCGCCATGCCCATCAACCAGACCAATGTCGACCTCCTTCCCCGCCGAGATACCAGCCCTGTAGCAGATATCCAGTAAGGTGTCGCGGACAAGGTTATGCCGATGCTTAACCCCAACAGTCCCAGTACACGAGACCGCATGATCTCCGTACACATCACCAGCGTACACCCGAGAACAGGCAGAACAGGGCCTAGACACCGTAAATAACGGAACACCAAGCTTCAGAACTAAGCACACTACGGTAAGTCCTCCCATTCATAGTCCGCTCTAACCCGGAATAGTAATCACCGCAACCAAACTGATGAATGGGCGCCCTACTGAGCCCACCATAAGGCGATCTGTCGCGGGGAGAGGGAGAAAGCAGATTCCGCAGAAACAGCAACCTTCGCGAAGTATATATTTGCCAATTTCTTCATATGTCTAGTGGCTGCGACTTCACTTGGGTCACGTGGGAAAGCAAAACCCGTAGTCTCGGTAAACCCCTGTAAAGCGACGCTGCGTGCAGGCGTAAGCCCCGACTGAAGACCGTAGTAGCGTAGCTCGCAACTCGCACCGCAAGCGGAAGCCGTAAATTCATAATGGATAACGCCCCCGCCGTGATAGACCCCAAGCCCACCGAGGCGGTGGAGCGTGGCAGCGCGCGCCACCGCTACCCTCAAACCCAGGCCCGCCCGCCATGACAATACGTTCCAAGCTAGAACGTAGCGCCGCATCAAACACAAGGTGGGCCTCCCCGAAAACACGCGGAGAACAAGTGCGGAGGGTAAAATAAAGCTTCGACACACCTGTACAAGCACGAAGTAAAAGCAACTCACACTGTGGGTCCTCGATCCTCGCAACTAAATCCATAAGAGCGATGGTCTTAGTCACTCTCTTCGCCACAAGCTCACTACAAAAAGAAGGGCAAGTGCTGACCGGGCCACCTAAAACAGAGACACCGCGCACAGGCCGTGCAATAGAAGAATTGCCGACTCCGAGGATCCTCCGTAGGCCAAAAAACCTCCGTCTTATCGACATTAAGATGGAGGCCAAAACCCGGGCCCTCAGCCATGATCAAGTCGAGGACCTCCCCTACTACCAAAGTGTCTCCCACTATAGTGTCATCATCCAAGTACCACGCATGTAGACAGAGATCATACGAGTCTCGAATCTTGCACACCAGCGGATGTAAAACCAAGGCAAACAGCAAAGGACCAAGGGGGTCACCCTGCTGAACACCCTGACACGAAAACAAGCTATGCTCCCCATAAAAAAGACGGGCGGGGCACGAGTAACAAAACTCCACCCATCGGGAAAGGACAGGGCAACGACGCCGAACCTCAAGCAACATGGTCGTACGATCAACCAGATTAAAAGCATTCTGGAAGTCAACAAGCAACATAGATAGCCCCACCGCACCACCACGAGCCTCAACAAGCCGGTTCAAGGCATGCAAGATAGCCTCTCCTCCACCGGACACACCAACCCCAAACTGAAGCACTGCAAAATAGCCCGCCAAAGAAGGACCAACCAAACAAGCACCAACCTTAGAGACCAAACGTCTCCAAACAGTGCCGACGGCTATCGGACGAATACCCCCTCCAGGCTTCACCAATGGTAGGGGGCACTAGCAATGTACTCCCCAAGGGACTGCGGACAACGCCCCTCAAGAAAAAGGTTAACCACCCTAGTGAAAGAGGCGAGTAACTCATCAGAGACAGCTACCGCAGCCCCACTAAAACAATCTAAAAGGTGCTGCGCGCGAAGCCCATCTCTCCCACAGGACGTGCCTCGCGGGAAACTCCGAATCATATCCAAGACTACCGCCGAAGAAGCAACAAGCGAAGGGTGATCCCCGGGCAAAGACGGCAAAGAAGGAGACAGGGCTTCAGGATGCTTCTCCCGCAAGGCCGCAAGAGTGTCAGTAGAGTACGGTGCAACCCCAGAGGACGAAAGAACCCGAACAGCAGCTGTGTAGTGCCCATCACAGACCTTCCGCCGACACTGACGGAGGCCAAGGTCACCCGAGCTAAGACCCTCCTCCCCAAAAGAAGGAGCCACACCGCTCAAACGGTCCTGCAGAAGCTGCAAACTACCACCCGGCGCTCCCCAAGCAAGAATAGCCCTGGAAATACTCTCCTCCTGCCGCTGCCGCCGAACAGCCGCACGACACTCTAGATTACTCCGTGGAGCAAAAGTCTGAAGGAGACAAAGAGGTAACGCAACCAAACGAACCCAACAGCAGGGGTCACCAGGTGACCCGACCACCTCATCCAGAGCCCCTTTCAGAGCCCGAGCAAACCCAAGACGACACTTGGAAGGAATGGACTTCACAGTGCGCAACCCCAAAGATAGCAAGCGATCAAGTGACGATATAGACCACTATAACTGCTCAACCTCAGCACCAGACGTAGAAACCGATGGAGATAGAGCTGCAGGTCTCTGGATATCATGAATAACAAAGGCAATAAGGCCATCCCCTGAGTCCGGTGGCGCCACGACATCGTCCTGACCATGTCGACATCTAGAGCGGAAGGTACGTGTTTTAAAACACACCCCACACAACCACAGACCCATCTGCCTCAAAACAACTTCGGTATCGGTGAAAACCGTCAAACTATGAGAAAGAGTATGACGCGTAAGCTCTAAAGCTACAGGAGTACAATGCCTCTCCTTAAAATGTCGCTGCCACGAAGCCCTAACAAGACCACGCCCGCCACCATCGTGGCATTATTATTATTATTATTATTATTATTATTATTATTATTATTATTATTATTATTATTATTATTATTATTATTATTATTATTATTATTATTATTATTATTATTATTATTATTATTATTATTATTATTATTATTATTATTATTATTATTATTATTATTATTATTATTATTATTATTATTATTATTAGGTTTAAGCGGTTTTGACATCAATTGACATCAAGAACTAAAAGAATCAAGAAATAAAAGAATACCTATTAAATCAATTCAAGATGTCCCACAAACAATTCAAGAAAAGTAGTGTGGAGTCTTGGTCGTGACTTGCGAGAGACTAGCTAGCCAATATTAAAGCATGCAGTTCCAAGATTCTAGATTTTACTTACCAAAAGTAGTTCCAGTATTGGGAAGTTGGGAACATTTGATTTTTTTTTAAGTTATGTCTACTGCATGCAGACAATATTTCAGAGTTTTTCTAGGTGAAGGTCTGACTTGCAATTTCCAATATACTACCTACTCTTCTATTTTCCTTATAAAACTAAGCAACTAAACCCTAACAATGTCTTCATATTATTTTTCTGTTAACCAAATTTTCCATTTAAATTAAACTTTGAAATCCACTCCATTTAGGATTGAAGGTATATTTTCTATCTATATCTGTCTATTGATATTTTGAGACAGTATAGCAGTTTTCCTCTTTGTCAGATTTGTTATCATATTTAATTTTTTAATAATTTTTTTACTGTAATATCATGATTGTCTTGTATTTTTAGTCATAAAGATTCAATCTTTGAGTTTTTTACGTTGTGAAGTTATGTCTTAGCTTGCTTCTGGCCACTATTTTCCTCTATGTGTTGCTTATGTGTTCCGTTTGTCCAGCAAGAACACTATCATGCACGACAATTTTTCAATGGATAATTAGTCAATGCTTAGACCATCCACAGCGGGATGAAGAGCACGAAGATGAAGAAGGGTTGACGAAGTCGAAGACGAAGATGAGACTTGCAGCAGTAGGGAACTCAATTCAAGAAGATGAAGACGGATGAAATTTTCGTCTGCACGAAACAACATGAAGAAGTCAGATCTTGCAGGCTTTCTCTTTATTTAATGGGTTTTACACCTTTATTGGAGTATCTTATTATTTGTTGGTTGCAAGTTGAGTTGCTTTATCTTTATTTTATTATTTGTTGCCTCAAGTTGAGTTGTTTTATTATTTGTTGCTTGCAAAATTGCAAGTTGAGTTGTATTTTATTTGTAGCCGTTGCATGATGAATTGATTCCTATTTTTTTTTTTTTAATTTGTAACGTCTACTTTTAAACGGCTATAATTTTCTCTACTCTATAAATACATATCACTTATCAATTAAATTATTCACAATTCAAACTTTATTTTACAATAAAAAAAGGAAAAAAAAAAGTGATAATAAAAAAAAATTATATTACAATAATATGAGTAGAAATACTAACTTTAGTGAATTTCATTATAATTACGAGGGATTTGATCTTAATATAAGTGATAATCAAAATACCGTAATTCAGGGAGATAATACTAATTTTCCTAATAGTAGTACCCAACAAAATAATCAACCAAGATATCACCAACAATCTTATTCCACTCCACCTTTTCAAAGTCGTCCAAGAAATATCGATTTTCGTTCACCAAATGCATTTCTTCGTGCACCAAATCCTACCATTTCTAATTATTTAGCACATACTCCATTAACATCCCAACATTCACCAACTATTGATTTGTCACCTGAATCGGGAGATATTTATCCTGTATTTTCCACACAAACTAATCCAACCTCTCTTAACTTTAATGTAACCGGGGATACCAACGTTGACGGTGGTGAGAACAATGCGAACCAGAATCCGTTGGATGTGAGCGACGAATTAAATAGTAGGTCCAATTTTTCAGTAGAAGAAGATCAGGCACTTATATTATTGCATCGTACATGAAAGTGTCTGAAGATTCAATTGTCGGGAGTAGACAGAAAATCGACAAATTGTGGGCCCGGGTGAAGGAACAATATGATTTGGCTAGAACTGCAAATCATCGTTTACGACCTCGCAAAGAAGGAATGCTCGACAATCGGTTTAGAAGAATATCGTCAATAGTCATAAGATGGGCTGGTTGTTATCATCAGGCATCTGCTAGAAGAGCGAGTGGGTGGAATGAAGAACAAGTTATGAACGAGGCTATACGTTTTTTGTAATATATGCACTTTAAATTTACATTTATTTCTTTTATCTAATAACATTAAAAACGACATAAAACAATATTTAAAAATTATCGTCATGTTATCAAAATTAGACTTAAAAAAAACCGCGTCAAAAATCTAACTATAGAAAAATATTTTATTTTGTTAGTAATATTTTATGATGTTAAAAAAAATATGTGTTAAGAATATTTTTAATAAAATTTGATGTAATAAAAATATTTGGGTCAGTGGATTATGATGTAGAATGTGTGGGGTATTGTAAATAAGGAGAGAGAAATAATAAAATAAGTGGGATGAAGATTTAAGGGTGTAGGGTAGTTTTTAATTGATGAAGATGAAAAGTAAAAATTTGAGGTGGATGATAAAATTAGAGAGAGAAATAATAAAATATATGGGATGAAGATGAAAAAAAGTGAATGGGTGTGGATGGTCTTATGTGTTCCACTATTTAATTACTTAAGTCAATGCATTCATCATATGGTCAACTTTCGTATCAATATTTTTGCCTATATGGGTCCTATTACATATACATTTTTATTTTATTATAATCTTTGAATTATAAGTTCCAGTAGAACCATCCAACAAAACAACATGAACTTATTAAAGGCATGATTAGTGTGTTGATTTAATTGTTCATTGAATTTTTTAACGTAAGAAATAAAAATACACGATGAATGGCTATTTATATTTGATTAGAGTGTTGATTATTATAATTATATATTGATGAATTTATGTCTTGTAATTGGGAGTAAGATAATGGGAAGGATAACTTGGAAAGATGATACTACAAGAAAGTTGCTAGTAATTTTGAATGAAGAGAAAGGTAGAGGAGTTAGCAAATATAATTGGACTCAAATTGCAAAAAATTTTAATGCACAAACGGGTTATGATGTTACTTCAAAGCAAGTGAAAAATCATTACACCGATCTAAAAGGAAAAATATAAATGTTGGGAGGAATTGCAAAGTATGACCAATTATGAAACATCCAAGTACCCAAGGAAGGACAGATTCAAACATGGATGATGCATTACGGAAGAAAAAAATGGACAAATTTCGAATAAAAATTGCACAAGAAATAGGGCGAGCTATTGGTATATATAATAATGAAAATGATGATGAAACAAATCAAGATGGTATGGAAGTCGAAAACGAAGACACATAGATGATCTCTTTTATGTTTACAATATTTTTATTTTCAAAATTATGATTTTTGATTGTATTAAGAAATATTAATAATTCAATGCTATCAAAATTTTCTTCTTATGTACCCTTTTTACTTACTTTAAAATATTTTAGAAACAAAGAGTACTAATTAGTCAGAATAATAATAATAATAATAATAATAATAATAATAATAATAATAATAATAATAATAATAATAATAATAATAATAATAATAATAATAATAATAATAATAATAATAAAAATAATAACAACAACAATAATAATAATAATAATAATAATAATAATAATAATAATAATAATAATAATAATAATAATAATAATAATAATAATAATAATAATAATAATAATAATAATAATAATTTAATATAAATTGAAATTGAAATTGAATTGAATCGAATGAATGGAAATTTAACTGAATCGAATCGAAATTGAATCGAAATGAAATTTGGAAAGAATGCGCCCTTAATGTCACATGAGAAAGTGACTTTTCAAGAGCATGCAGAAAACTAACCTTAAACAAGGACAGAACTTATTAAATCACACTATATATTAACTCGTGAGAAATGTCCGAAATCGTGCAACAAAGTTAATAATATGGAGTACTCAATACGTTCTAGTAGACTTTGTAAACTGGTCAATCAGGTCGAGTCTAGGTCCAAATCGGGTCAATTTAGGTCGAGTCATTTCGGGCCTGATCAATGTAGCAGATCGCGTCGGATCGGGTCATTTCGGCTTTCGGGTCTATATTAGGTCCTCTTTTATCTGTTCACTTCGGGTTTGGGTAGGATCGAGTCAGGTCCCTTTCGGGTCAAAATGCAAAATTTTAGTAAAAAAGACGGTTTTTTTGTCAAATGGTTACATATTAAGGGTTGGGTTTTTTGTCAGACATTACCTTATATTTAGGTCAAATTGTGAGTAACTACCTTACATTTTATTTTTTGTGAAGAACTACCTTACTTTTTCAAAAACTTGTGAAACACTACCAAAGTTACTTTCCCGTTAAATAGTAACCATTGACCGTCATTAACTAACGGTTTTTGCTTCACTTTAGCTATCCTCCTTCTTTAGAACAAATTTCCTCAATTATAACCATTTATTTGAAACTTACTCTTCATTATCACCAATGCAATCTCATTCTCAAAACCTTAAATTTTAAATATATTCTTTCTTATCATCAATTATACTTCAAGCTCTACAATTAAACAATAAGTCTACAAATTATAATTCACATTTGCAATTAAAAATCAATTCTACAACAAAACCGTAAATTTTAAATCTCTTGTTTTTTCCCATCTTTTTATCATCATATTTTCTTATAATTTAATCAATTATTTTTTTTTACTCACTTGTTGCAATCAACTTTAGCATCAACTTTTACTGATATTTTCATCTCATATTCCAAAAATTGATTCTCTTTAAGTAATGATTAATAATTATGTTTATTAATCCGCCATGTCTTCATTAACCCACGTAAACAACCTACCATCACACATCTTTGTACAGGATATAAAATTAATAAGCAACATACCTTTACTCGGATTTTGAAAGATCTAAGAAGTTTGGTATGGCGCCGTGGTGAAATTTTACATTTAGATGTCAACGTTTTGGGGAGGAGAATGACTGAGTTTTAGATAATAAATGGAGAGAGTGATTAAAAGTTAAATGTAACTAAAGATTCATGTCTTAGAGTAAAAAAAAAAAAAAAAAAAAAAAAATGGAAAAAAAAAAAGCTTGAAAAACCAGCTTAGAATGGTAAGAAACAAAATTCCGTTAGTCAATGACAGTCAACTCACTAAAGTTAACGGAAAAGTGAGTTTGGTAGTGTTTCACAAGTTTTTACAAAAATAAGGTAGTTCTTCACAAAAAAATAAAATGTAAGGAAGTTCCTCGCAATTCGACCTAAATATAAGGTAATGTCTGACAAAAAACCCTTAAGGGTTTTATGAATATATTTAGTGATAATTGATTACACGATATCAAATAAGTTATTTTTAAGTCATTTGAAGTCACTGAGAGTACTTGGTATCAGGTCAATTTGGGTTTCAGGTCAATTTCGGGTCAAGCTATCGCGGGTCGGATCCGGGTCGGGTCATTTCGGGTCAATTTCGATTTGTGAGTATCAGGTCACTTTCAGATCTCGAGTCAGCCTTATCGGGTAGGGTCAATTAAGTCGGGTCTGTTTTGCCAAGTCTACGTTCTAGTGTAGTTCTGGTTTGATACGAATAGTCACTATTTTAACACCTAAATAATCATTTTTTGAGGTTTTAAATTGGTTATATTTAGGGCATCTCCAATTGGCTACAAATTTCTGATGGATTGATCATTGTCTAACTCATCTTTCCAAATTACCTTGCTTTATTGCATCCTCGCTTCCAATGGTAAGCTACAAGTTTTGTAGCTTATATGGGCCCATGTATTTTACATTTCACTTATTGGTGCATTTGGAACTTGTAACACCCCCATTTAGGTCGGGCGAACCCCACTTAAATAAGGGCGTTACGCGGCCCGAATGATCGGGCTCGTAGCGTAAACCTGTACGCAACAAGAAGGAACCAAAACTCCCGACAACAAAACTGAAACGAAACGAAACTGGGCACGCAGGCCTACAAACTGTGAGAGACAAAACGAGACGACTAAGGTGATGTCTATACAAAGAGAAAATCCGGCGAAAACCCTCCAAGCGTCCCAACAAACAGCACGACTACGTCCGAGTACCTACGGAGTGGGGGACAACAACCAAAAGGAACAAGACACAAACACCCTAGTTAGTTTTCACATCCAAAAATAATAATTGAGCGAAAAGGGAAAGCAAAATAAATTAATAATTTAAACGTTCGAGTAATATGTAATTTAAGTGGGCACTTCGAGAATATACTAACTCGGACGTACAACAATCAATTCAAACATTACAAACCCCACCGTGTGACTCCCACACGGTGGTCTTACCGTCTCGTCGCCATACCCTCATTCACTCGTATCGGCATCGCTACGCATTCGCTCTTTATCTCCGTCATCGTTCACTCGTGATAAGTCATCTCCACTCATTTTCAACATAGTCAAACACTTATACGCAAATCATCATCACTCATAATCGTCGGCATTATTCACTCATAATCATCGTCATCGTTCACTCCTAATCGATATTTTATTCACTCTTATCAACACTCATTCACTCATATAATCATTTCGTTCACTCGTATAATTATCGCCATCGCTCTTATATAACATATATCAAGTTCACAAAGACGTACTTCGCGACATGGCAAGGAAATGATACCATTCACACACATATATAAGTACTCACGGAGTTAACGAGACGAATTCGACGTACCTACAAATTTACTTTAATCCACCGTTAAGATAGTATCTACCACATCGACGTTACTCGTCATCACAACCAAGTCAAGCTTAAATTAACGTGATTCACAATCTACACAAGTTCATTGTGACATTCTCATATACATTTACGTTAACACCCACCAAGAGGTAGCCCGACAAAAATCCGACCCAAACACACACATACACCTACCCTTGCACATACACGTCAATAATTCAACCCCGTACGAAAACCCCAACAGCAGCACGATCTCAGCAAATACAACCAGTAGCATACATACACAAATGGCAGCCCCGAACACAAGAAAATGGCAGCCATGAAATGCGGTATAGCAGCCCAAAAAAAAACAGCAGAGGTCAGCCATGATATGGTCAATTTCAGCAACAAGACACGACGAAAACATCAACATTTAAAGAGCAGTTGACGACAACAAGGGACAGCAGCAAACAAACACACACAGCAACATCGAGACAACACGGTGGCAGATTATGGACAACATTTACGGCATACACACACACATACTTTCCCAATCATTCGCACACTCAAACTCCCACATATCCAACACCCACTCAAGTAAAACAACAATCACTCGAAATCCACTCATAAACAGCGAGGCAACACAGCAGGTCGATAGTAACTGGACAGCAAGATCAGAACAATGGCAACGATACCGCAATAACAGAAATATAGTAGTAGTTCACTGCATATATTCCACAGGCGCACACTCAGCATCACACATTCACACGCACTTGATCATGGTGACCGTACCACAGCTCCACTTTAAAACTACGTGACCTAACAGCACTGATAGCAACAATACAGACTAACAAGTAGCGAACAACAACCACAACAACGAGTAGCATAAGCACATAACATTATTACAACAGTACAAACTTGGCAAACATACAAACACGCCTTCGATCTCCGACACACGCACAACCCATCAATTCACACGTTAAAACACACCATACCAGACTAAGTAAGGGATCTAACCCTTACCTTGAAGAGAAAATCGAGGAAGCTCCGGGCTTGACATCGAAATGTGACGTAGTCGCTTCGATTCAACACGAACTCTACATATAACGATTACACTATCAATTACTAGTTCAATATTTACAATTCGACACTTTAAATCAATAAAATCGACTCAAAATCAAAAGCCCCAAAAATTAGGTTAAAATCAAACGAAATAAAAATTAAAAGGTTATTGAGTACGATTATACCTTAATTACTCGGGAATTAGCCTAAGACTCAAGCAAAACTGAATAATAAAGCCTGAAATGTAAAGACCAAGGCACCGGGCTCGAAAACGGACCAAAAAGACGGCAAGACACGCGCATAGTTGGGAGGAGAATTGAAGGTCGTTGGGTGATGATGACGATGACGATGACGACGATGATTAGTGTAGAGGACGAGGAAGAAAATGATGAATGATGATGTTGAATGATATGATGATGAATGATGAGAGGTTGAATGAAGAAAGAAGACCAAGGAAAGAAGAGCAGCCTATTTCTTTGATTTGGTCGGTTCAAACAAGGGGGCTGGTGTTAAATTCTACGAAGTATTTCATTTGGGCTTATTTTATAGGATTTTTTTTGTCAGATAATATCTTTTATTTAGGGTAATTTATGAGATAGTACCTTTTATTTTATTTTTTGTTATTTAGTACCTTTTATTTTTCAATTTTGTGAAAAGGTACCAAATTATGAATTCCGGTGAAAAAAGTCAATTTTCCAGTGAGAATTCTTGTTTGACACTTAAACCTAATAAATTTTGCCTCTATTTGTTAAAACCTACATAATTCTAATTCTAATTTCCCCAAAACATAACCCACCTAAAATTGTTCCCTCTAAATTCACTCTTCATCCCCAAAATTAAATATTTTCCTTCAACTCTTTCTACCCAGAATTAAAGTTGTCAAGTAAAAGTAGTCATTGCTTAAATGAGAATGACGAGAAGAAGTTTAAGAAAGTAATGAAAGAGTTAATTGATGTTGGCTAATTTGAAAGACTTTAATTGAAAGATGGTGAAAGAGGTTAAATTAAAGAAGAAGAAGAAGAAGAAGAAGAAGAAGAAGAAGAACAAATGTCAAATTAGGTTAGTTTAATGATAATTATGGAATTGATGGAAAAATTTAACAAATTAAGTTTATGTTAACAAAATAAACTAATTGAAGGTATGCTTTAACAAATAAAAAGAACAAAATGAAGAAAATTAAAGGTCAACAACCGGAAAGTTGACTTTACTTACCGGATTCCGTTATTTGGTACTTTTTAACAAAATCGAAAAATAAAAGGTACTAGAAAACAAAAAATAAAATAAAAGGTATTATCTCACAAATGACCCTAAATAAAAGGTACTATCTGACAAAAAACCCTATTTTATATTACACTTATCATTATTACTATTATATTTATCACCATTATTTTATTATTATTATTATTATTATTATTATTATTATTATTATTATTATTATTATTATTATTATTATTATTATTATTATTATTATTATTATTATTATTATTATTATTATTATTGTTATTGTTATTGTTATTATTATTTAAAACTACACTTAAGAAAATAATATAAACTCGTATAAGCTCGACTTAAAATATGAAACCCGGCTTAAATTCTAAGACTTGCTTAAAACAAGATACAAGAAAATACGGAGTATTACAGAACCAAGAATTTGATTTGAAATGTTGAATTTGACCTAAATTAGGTGTTTGGGAACTTGGAGAATTTAGATTTGTATTTGAGTCAATCCAACCCAAATCCATCCATTAAGAAAACTAGCCAACATCAAATGACACCCTAAATGGTGTCATTTCCAAATCCTAACTCACACAATTAGTGAATTGATTTCAAAACCCTCTATTTCAAATGTCTAATTCTAAATCCTAAATTTGAAATCAAATTTGAGTTCCTAAACACTACCTATAAATAATTTAGGGTTTTTTTTACACGGTAACCCTGAGTTTTTTCGGATTCCACGTGGTAACCCTACTTTCAGAAATTTACACATGGTAACCCTCTACTCTATTGATACCTATTAGCATGACCCTGTATTTGTATTCCGTCAATTATTCCGTTAAGTAGTTGACAGAAAATGGCGTATCGTGTTTGATTTTAAGCTTATTCTCTATGGTAACCTCATGTTTTAAAAAAAAAATCTACATGATAACCTTATTTTTTATACGAAACACACACGCTTAAAACAACACTCATTAAATTAATCTTTTTTTTTCTCTCAGTTTCACTTATCACATTATAAAATGTCAAACTTCAACCAAGAGTGTGCGGTTTTCCTTTATTTCGCTCAAGTATTTTTATTTTTATTTTTATTTTTTTTGTTTGCTTAGAAATTTAGAGGAAATTGTTAAGGAGATGTTTTAAGACTCATTTATACGAAAAACAACAAGAAAATGTATTTGATAGAAATAATTTTTTTGGGAAGGCCCACTTTCTTCATCTTTTCTTGTCTACATCGTAAATAATTTAGTATTACTCCTTGGAACTCGTTCATTAGTTTATTGAGAAATTTGACCGAATGAGTAAACCTTAATCAAGAAGAGGCAAATGATCTACTACTTCGACTTTGGAAACCTCCAATAATGTAATATATAACATTAATGAGGTGAAAATTGAAATATATAGTTCACCCTTAACTCCCCAAGCATGATCGTATGAAAAAAAAAAAAAAAAAAAAAATACTCTGGTACAATAATATAGTGAAAAATGAGAGATTATGGATTAATTTTATGAGTATGTTTTTATGCATGCGTGCGTGTTTTGTACATAATAATAAGGTTACCATGTAGAATTTTTAAAAATACGCCACGTCACGTCACCTTGCAGAAAAAACTCAAAATCAAACACGCCACGTCACCTTCCGTTAACTATTTAACGGAATAATTGACGGAATACAAATTCAGGGTTATGCTAATATGTATTAATAAAGTATAGGATTACCGTGTGTAACTCTCTAAAAGTAGGGTTACCACGTAGAATCTCGAAAAATACAGGGTCACCACGTAGAATAACCCAATAATTTAAAATAATAGTTAGGTAGCGTTTGGGAATAGTCATTTCATTTGAAAATTCTTATTTCAAATCTAGATTGTAAAATGTGAAATTTGCAAATGACATGGGGTGGAGGTGGAATTTGAAATCGCCAAATTTAAGCTTGGATTGGTGTAGAGATGAATTTTGTTCAAATCCAAATCCAAATCCAAATATTTGTATTTTGCCAAATAAGTTATTTGGATCAAATCCAAATTTTCATATCAAATCCACCTATCCAAACACACTATTAGAGTTTTGGATACACTACTACAAATCTGAGCAAAAACAACGGAGCAAAAACAACACAAATTAGCCATGGCGTTGTTTATAATATTATAAACAACGACAAAAAAAAATTCCGTTGTATAATCTATAGGCGCCAAATCTAACTCATAACTAAAAACAACGAAAAAACAATTATAAACAACGGTTAAACTATAAAAACGGTTATTAACAAAAATGTGTTGTTTTTAGTTAGACTTTAAATAACGGTTTCGTAATTAAAAAAACGTTATATTTAATAAACATTAAAAAAAACGGTTATTTCAATAAAACCGTTTTTTTGTATATTATAAAAAAAACGGTTTTTAGTCTAAAAACCATTTTATTTGATTAAAATAATAAAAAACGGTTGTTAAAATTTTTTGTTGTTTTTAATGTGGACTTTAAATAACATTTTTACAAGTAAACCGTTATTTTTAATTAAAAACAAAAAAAACAAAATTATTCAATACTAATTCGTTTTAAATAACTATACTCATAATATATAGGGTAAATTAACAATATATACCTACTATAATTGACTCTTTAACAATATATACCTACATACTCTTTCTTTAAAAATACCTACCACTTTAGTTAGGACGACTTAAAATCTATACCAAAAATACATTTCCGATCAAAAAAAAAAAAAAAATCCGTCAGATTTAAAAAATTTCGATTCTATGTAATGTGTTATCCCCATTTTGCCCTTCACCTAATTTATGACTCATATTTGTAGTTGTATCTCCTTCATTTAACATCCATCTTAAATAATTCATCGTTCTTCTTCCTTGAGACTCCATTACAACTCTCTCACTTTTTTTTTCTTTTTTTTTTTTTAATGTATCGATTAAAAAGACCCAATTTTTATTTACCCTAACCTAATCTTAAAACCATTTTTTTAATTCTAAGGGAAATGTCACGATCTACTGCGTCTTCAACGTCTCAATTTGTAATGAAATGCAACTGTGGTGCTCCTGCGACGAAGTTAAAATCGTGGACCTCCGATAACCCAGGTAGACGCTTCTTCAGTTGCAAATTTTACAACCCAGATACTCAGTTGATGAAGAACAAACTTGGAAGAACAAATGAAGTTGTTTAAGGAAGAAAACAATTTGTTGAGAGTGAAGGCGCAACTTTTCGATGACGTGTTACTTTCAGATTTACCCGTAAATCAAATATCTCAAGGAAAAGGATGGTTGAACACATTGGACATCGTCTTTCTCATAATTGTTGCTGGGAATTGTACTGAAGGAAAATCCAAACTTTTAATTAAATAGATATGATCAAAATAAAAGAGAAAATGAGAAATTTACTGCATACCTAAACAATAGTTGGTCGAAGATGATGAATTTGGACGATTTCGAAGTAATCTATTACAAGGGTGAATGTGACATTAATGTTGAAGCATGATGATTTTGATTTTGGGAGTAAAGAAAAGTGTTTGCATTTTATTGTAGTGGGTTTTTAACAGTTGAAGTGTATTACGGAAGCTTGAGGTGAGAAATGAAGGGTCGGTTATTATAAGGGCAATTTCGTCTTTTCATTTTTTTCCATCGGAAATGTATTTTTGGTATAGATTTTAAGTCGTCCTAACTAATGTGGTAGGTATTTTTAAAGAAAAAGTATGTAGGTATAAACGACAAAATTCATAAGTTCGTAGTAATGCATTATGAGCTCGTCTGGACCTGACTGAGGGTCCTGGACCAGCCTGGGTTTTTGGTCCCAACACTATTGAATAAGTTCGTAGTAATGCATTATGAGCTCTAACTTAACACATTAAATTTTTAAAACTACTACAAAATTAAGTGTATAACTCTAACTAATTTAAAAAAGTTTCAGTAAATAATAAGAAAAAAATATAAACGACAAAATTCATAAAAAATATATTTACTAAAGTCTAAATTGTGAAAATGCAAACTAGAACTTTATGTATAAAAATACAACGTATAAATACAGACCGTATAAAAATACAACATACCGTATAAATTTAAAACAAATACGGAAAAAATTGATTACAATTTAAAAAATTCGAAAAAAATAAATTACAATTAACTAATTAACTAATTAAAATTCTCTAATTACATCTTAACAAGATTATAAGTGTTTGCCATGTGGCACCATGTTATTGACATCGTAATTGATTTTCCGTATACGGATTTTACTCCCGTTGTATACTTTTTTCATTTAGTTTCCAAACCCTACCCTTTTTTACTCCCATGGTATACAAATTATATTCTCTCTTTTTTTCCCCAAATTTTTCTTAATCAAATTCAATCAATTGTTCAATTATTTAATTATTAATTTCAATAAACAATTCAATGAATCACTTTCAATTTTAATTATTATCATTAAATTATCAATTTTTATTAATTCTAAATGGATTTAATTTAAAATTAAAATTAGGGTTTGCATAAGGAAGAACTTGGGGGCGGCGGTAGGCACCGACTTAGGGTGGCGGGAGGCGGTAGCGGCGGCCGGAGAGGGTGGTCGGAGGTGGCGGCGCCGACGTGGGTGGGCTTGGTGGTCAATATGGTGGTGTAGTTATTATGTTAGTTTGTGAGTTTTGTGGATAACAAAGTAAGACCGGTCACCGGCGAGAGTGGGACCGCCATGTGTAGCCGGCGGTGAACTCCGGCGTGGTGGGCGACCGGTATGGTGGTGGTCGAACTCGGTGGTGGCCGGAGTAGCTTGTTGATTCATTGTTTTTTTTTTAAATTTTTTTTTTTTTTTCAGATATTGTGAGAAAGAAAAGGTATAGTTGGAAAATCAAGTGAAAAAGATATAATCTTAGAAAACTGTGATATTTTAAAAATCAATACCCATTGAGTGTCAAGTCAACCTATTGGCTATTGAAGTGTTTTGAAGGAGAGAAGCAGAGCGTATAGAGTGAAACACTAGTATCCTAATAGGTTGATTAGCCAGCCCGGAAGGAGAACCACACAAGAGTGTCGCCATGTCCATGCTCCTACTTTCACCCCTCTCACTCCGCCTATCATCATCATCAACTGTCTTCACCTGTTCTTCTTCATCATCTTCTTCTTCTGGTACCTTTTTCCATTCTTCTTACTCTTCCTTTAAAGTTTAAACCCACCCCTTTCATATTATTATTGTTTGTAATAAATAATCGGTCATTATCATTATTCTTTTGGTTGATAGACAACACCAAAATTCCAACACCTAAACCCGCTAAACAGATCCGACCCGACTGGAGGGACAAGTCTCGCCCCATTCCTCCCGGTGGGACCTACCCCGCCAAAGACCATTGCAGGTACTCTGATATGCAATTACCCAATTTAATTGGTTTGCATTAATTAATTTACTGATATGTGTATTGTTGATGATGAAGTCGATGCGGACTCTGTGATACATATTACATTGCTCATGTGAAGGACGCTTGTGCCTTCTTAGGTGACGGCATGTCAAGAATTGAAGTACGTTCCCCATTTTTATTCTTTTCAAATCATTGCTGCATTTGGCACACGCCCCGAGCACAATGATTGATTTAGTACTGATAATTTTAACTCTAGGTCTACCGTTTAAATGGCTCTCTGTGATTATATGCTTCAACATCTGTTTAAGATATGAGGCAGAGGCACGCTACCGTTTGTAAATTGTACAAGAACATCACACAAACGTGGCGTTTATTTCCATTTGTATAAACTTTTTTTTAATGAAACTAGCTTGAAAGCTTATTAGTTTACTCAGGAGGAGCTACGATCAATTGACTGCGCATGCTAGCATTTCATTCTACTTGTCTGATCTAGCTAGTGTGATGATTCATGATTGTGGCAGCTTTAAAAGTCAGTTTAAGTTATTCATGCTGAAGCGAACTTCGGTTAAGTTGGCGTTGTATATTTTTCATCCTAAATCTTCAGAACCTGGGCTTTTAGTGACCTATGGATATTCTGTTCTATTTCTAGGAGTCTGTGATGATGTATGACATGCCCATGCTAATACCAAGTATTTGATATGGTTAACTAGTCTAATGGTGCTGTGACCTATTTATAATGATTTTTTTGATAGTTTAGTTGTCAAATTGATTTTAAATTTTAATGGTATGTCAAGGAAGTGAACACTGATTTTCTTTTCCCCCATTAGACAATATTATAACCTTTACTATCGCTCAGAAACGCTTTGTTCTGCTGCAATATATGATTCTCGATTTTGCTGAAATAGTTGATCCTTTTTTATTTTTTATTTTTTTTTCCCGGTTAGAGTTTAGAACCAGTGGTCCATGGTAGAGGCAGGAAGGAGGATTCACTTGATGAAACATATCTAGGAGTCTATGAGGAAGTATTATATGCTCGTAAAGTCGAACCGGTTGAAGGTATGTTCTGTATTATTATATATTTTTGGCCTTTTAGACAATGAATTCCTGCCTCTTTTTTTTCTTTTCCCTTTTTTTTTTTTTTAATCATGGTGCATCTGTGAGGTGCTCAAGTTATTCGTGTTTCACCGAGACATTGATTTCTCTTTCATTCAAACTAGCAACAGGGCTTTGATACAATACAGCTACAGTTAACTTTATATCTCCTTTCAGTCTACTAGAGTACTAGCTCATGAATCTATATGTTGAGTGTTGATGGAGTTCATCTTGATGTTTGTGATTATCAGGAGCTCAGTGGACAGGCATAGTGACAACTATTGCAGTCGAAATGCTTAAAAAAGGTTTAGTGGATGCTGTCATCTGTGTACAGAGGTAGTTTCACTGTGACCATTTTCCAACTGCATTATCAGGTGTCATATAAATTACTCTGTAATTGCAAAATGTCGACTTTTCTGCTGCAGTGATCCAGAAGATAGGTTCACCCCAAGACCTGTATTAGCCAGGTTACTTATTCATCTGTTAAGTTATAACGTATTTTGAAGGCTATATAAAATCTCAATAACCTAAAACTACTTGTGTTGTGTTTTTTCTCTTTGAATAGGACACCTGAAGAAGTCATAGCAGCGAAAGGTGTAAAGCCCACGCTGTCCCCGAATCTAGATACACTTGCCCTGGTTGAGGTGAATGGTAGTTGTATTTTGTTCTTGCAGCATTATCCCTCATAATAATGTGTTTTATCCGTGGTTATGTTCCTTTCTACGTATACAGAAATGCTACCTCTAAGCAACAGCAAAATCTAAGCTAAATTTGACGTGAAAGAAAGATGATAGAATCGACCAACCGGTATCAACTAATATACACATGTTCAAGTTTCATTACACAATATCTGCTGAACGTAGTTAATAAAATGGTAACGTAGCAACAATAGAATCTTGGAGAAGTTGTATTATCCTACTGTAGAAAAATATGCCAATTGCCAAACTATAAATTTGACGACGCATTTTCCCATTTCAAACCTGTTGATCAATATAATTTTGTGGACAGGCTGCTGGGGTAAAACGTCTTCTCTTCTGTGGTGTTGGCTGTCAAGTACAAGGTATGATCTCTTCTGGAACTTGTCTAGCAGTGCTTTCCTTTAATTCCTTGGTCGTGACTTCTAAGACTAAAATGCAGGTTAACTTAACTGCAGCATTAAGGTCCGTAGAAAAGTACTTGAACTTGGAGAAACTATACGTGCTTGGCACAAATTGTGGTAAGCAGCTGTTGTCTCCTTTTGTTTTTGCTTGTTTTTTTTTTTTTTTTTTTTTTTTTTTTCCAACTTGAACTTTGGATCACTTATCTCTTGGAATAGTGTGGTACATATACTAAATATCGTTCATGTTTCTCTTCCTAACAGTGGACAACGGAACTCGTGAAGGACTCGACAAGTTCTTAAAAGCTGCTAGCAGTGATCCAGACACGGTTCTTCATTATGAATTTATGCAGGATTACAAGGTTATCATTGTACTCTTTGCATGCTTCATTAATATGCTTTTATCTATAAATTGTTCGTGAATGTCCTGCATTATAGCTGATCGTTCATATTTGCTTTAATTTGAATGTTTAGGTCCACTTAAAGCATTTGGATGGACATATTGAAGAAGTAAGATGGGTTGATGTTATCAATCTTTTGTTGGCTTTGGCCACTGGTAAATTAAGTATCGCAGAGTCTAACACTCTAACCCAAGCTATGAATTTTGATAGGTTCCATATTTCTGTCTACCAGCCAACGATCTGGTTGATGTAATTGCTCCGTCATGCTACAGGTGATCTTTAGTTCTGAAGTTGGTTTTTAAAATTTGATGATTAGAATTTCTATGCCTAAATACTCCCACGAAATGTTATGCAGTAGGAACCCAAAAATAAAAAAAAAGAATTGATTACTACAATTTCGCAACTATGTGATCCATAGTATTACATCTAGGTATTAGTCGCAGTCACGGTATCGATTTATTGTTGCTTAATCTCGCTAAATTCGACCAACATAGGTTTGAATTGCGGTAAAAATGCCCGTAGTGGCCGTCAAAACCTTTCTAATATAGTCCTGTTTCGGTGTTGTAACCTTGATTTCAAACCATGCTATGAAGCCTTCGGACGTAAGATGGAAGATTTTATCAACCACGAATCGCAAATCAGTTGTCCATAACATGGATGTCTTTTCAGATAGGATGCCTTCTTTGGGATGAATATTTAAATTTCACTATAACACTTTTGGAATGGCGCTCTTTGGAATGTTCTTTGCTTAGCTACTTTGGTATACTTTCTAATTTTCTGACTTCTTGTTTATATTCCTTTGCCTTTGCAGTTGTTTCGACTACACAAATGCCTTGGCAGTAAGTACATACGTGTCTAAATCAAACCTTGTATTTTGTACCTACCGCCTTGTTGATGCGTCATCTCAGCTGCAACAAACTACTTGATATCGGTGATTGAAATTTTGATGTTTCATGTATTTTTCTAGGATTTGGTAGTTGGGTACATGGGAGTCCCGAAATATTCTGGAATCAGCATGACACAGCATCCTCAATATGTCACCATTAGGTTAGTGATTTTTAACGACCTTAGCTTTCCTCTTTGCTAATTTTTTTTCCATGTTTATAGTTCACAGATTGGTGCACCTTTTGTAACTTCAAATTCATCCTCTATTACAGGAACGAGCGTGGAAGAGAGATGTTAAGTCTCATCGATAATCTTTTGGAGATTACTCCAACTATTAGCACTGTACTGTTCAAATTCTTCACACGCTAATTTTGATTGTAACTGAGTATTATACATTTCTACTAGTCCAATAGTTTGTGAGTGTCCAAACAGTTTTGTATCCAAATTTTGTTTTCAGGGAAATAGGCGTCCATTTGTTATGGAGACCGTCAAAGCAGATGATGCTGCCAAGTTAGGTACGTCTTTCAAAACAAAATACTTACAACCGAAAACATCCATTTATTCGCAAAAGAAGTCATGTGCTAAAAACATTTTTACTGAGTCTTTTCTTTTACAGGGAAAGGACCCGCTCAGCCAGCTCCAAAGTTCATCGGAAATTTGATTGCTACGATACTGAACTTTGTAAGGAGACTCATCTTTGGCCAGTAACCAAGAATCATATACAGAATATACAAGAAAGTACGCTGATGTTTTCACTGTGCTTGTATTTTATCTTCCAGGTTGGACCAAAAGGGTTGGAATTTGCTCGGTATTCACTTGATTATCACACTATTCGGAACTACCTGTATGTAAATCGCGCCTGGGGAAAGCAGAGGTAAGTTCTTTCACTTATCTTCTTAAAAAAGTGTGCGTTATTTATTTTTTTCTTCTCAACTCATACAAATAACTTGCCCAATGTACAGGGCTGCGGCGCACATGCCTTCATATGCTAAAAATCTCGTTGACACCTACAATCGTAATGGTGAGATCGACAAGATGCTTTCTGATTAAACTGGTGCGGAATGATTTTGATTCGTCTTCTGGTTTAGAGATTGCATGAAAGGCGTAGCATAATTTGTTGTGAATAAGGTTAATTAGCTTATTTCCCCTCGACTTAGTTTGTACTTTGATTTGATATGTATTCCTTACAACATTACATGCAATTACGACGACTAAAATTACAGAATCATATGAGCGATTCTTGAATCCTCCCGAAGATTTACTTATAAGGAATAATATATTCTATATTATACTCCGTATAAATTCTATATTATGATATTATATCGTAATTAGGAAACACGTAATAAGGAAACTCTTGTACTATACACATCCTTCTTTGCCAAGCTAATAAAACAGACTTGCAAGTTATTCTTAACATTATTTTTCATGTCACTGAACTTAAATGTGCAGATTTTTTTGTTTACTTTTTCATCGTCAAGTAGTAAGAACATCATATCGTCGTCTCTTGAAGAAATATTTCCTTAGAAAAAGTTGTGAAGTGGGTATGCACATACGAATATTATTAATTCAACCAATATTCTGTTGGCGGTTAGCGGTTTATTTGTTGTGTTTCAAATGGAGGATTTTGGAGTAGGAATATCACTGGGGTGGGATGGGACACTGCAGGGACGGGAAATGAATCCCGTACTGCACCTACTTACAAAACCCACATGCACACACGTTCCATCACTCGTTGAGGTAAAAATCCACTAACCTTCACTCTTTAAACGGAAGATTTTGTAGATCAATACACGCCCTATCAAGTATCACCCGAATTGGGTATCCACCAACCTACCCAAGACCTATCGATATAGATGTTACGAGGAGGGTAATAAGTGCATACCGCCTCACATTCGTCCCAGTTGAGGTGGAGATGGGTACAAGTTTGGCAGGTTGTGGAACCTCACATTCGTTGAGGTGGAGATGGGTACAAGCTTGGCAGGATGTGGAGCGGGTATAAATATCAAAATTGTACCCGCCATGGGTAAGAGGGCGGAGGTGAATCTTACGTACCCATATAATACCCGCCTACGCACTTCATATAAACATTTTTTATATCATGAAATAGTAATTTTATAGTGTTTTTTATCTTTAATTAACGAATAGTTGTATAATTTTATATTATTGTAAGGTATTCTAAATTAATTTCATATTATAATAATTTAAATAGTCTACTCGTCATGGGTAGTGGGACGAGTACGGAATGGAAACTTGTACCAACTATAGGTGGTGAGGCGAATATGGATAGAGATTTTTCTTGGTGGGTACAGGTGTGGAAAAAGCTATATACGCCCCGCTCCGCCCAACAACATCTCTACCTATTGGATACCTATCATGGTTGGGCAATCAGTTTGGACAAAATTCAGATAATATAACAAAGATGTTTTGGCGACTAACGGAAGTACCCTAAGCAGTAGGTCTCAGGTTCGAATTTCTCTCCCCGATTGTAATGGCCTAGTGCCTCCTCGTCTACAATAATATTAGACGACTTTAAAAAAATGAAAGAAAACAACTACTTAAAAAATACAAAACTTCAAAAATTTTTAGATTTCGAACTTCAAAAGACTTAAAACCGGACATGTTCTTAGTGTAATGTGAAACCCCTTGTACCGTAATAATGTGAGATTCATTATTTTTCTTCATAAATAAAATCTAACTGAGAGAACTAAATTTAAAAATAACTACGGGTATTTTTTTTAATGTGAAAGGTGTGGTGGTGATATCAAGTTCCAAAACACACGTGAATTATGTAATTCACGTGAATTGTTTTAACACAAATTCTTGTGTGAGTCAGGTCTCACAATAATAATTTATTGTAAGTCGGTCTCATTTGTACTCAGTTATATAGTTTTGTACCATTTTTTTAATAATTATGATTAATTGTAACTAATTTTTTTTAGTACCCCTAAAAGTAATTTTAGTAGATTTATTTCATGTTTTTATATCATTTTAACTACAATTTCTATTCTGGTCTCTTATTAACTTAGTGTAAGGCTAGTCTCACAGGAGAATTACTGTTGTTTTAAAGTTGTTTGGTTAGGAGGTATTAAATTGAATTCATGGGGAAATTAAGAATTATCGGTTCCTCCATTATGGGAATTTACAATTCATGAGAAAGTTTAATTCAGGTAATTTTAAGAAACCAAAAAAAAATACTTTAGTCACCAAAGATGCTTTGTCCTAATGGTCATGATGGAGGTATCCTGAGCAATAGGCTCTGGTTCAAATCGCCCTCGCCCGTTAATCCGTTATAATAGCCCAGCCACTCATTTCAAACCAAAGAAATATTACATTTACATACTTTATTCAATTCATAACAATTTCTAATTTTTCATTTTTATTAAAATAACCAAACAATAGCAAACGTTAACTCTTTTCCATTCTTTAATGAGTAAAATTAAATATAGTTACGTAATTCCTATGTTAATGATCTATGAAGTACTCCGTACTTATTAAAATCATTCTAACTAACTAACTAGTAGGAAAATTAATGGACTAGTGAACAATAAGTAAATTTATTGTAAGTTGATTTCACACGTACGATTGACTACTTGTAATTAAAATGTAAATAGTTTTTAACGTTAAGTGACTATGTTTTTTTTTTTTTTTTTTTGGTAACTAGGGGTTGGTTCCCCCGGGCACTTGCAATACCCTGCAAATCACATATGCCAGGTAATTTAAGTCATCCCGTAGGATGACAGGTATCCGCAAGCCATTGCCCACCCAGGGAGTCGAACCAGGACCTCGCAATTCCTGCCATTGCAAGTTTTGAGGCACCCCTGGACTCCGCTTGGGCTGGAGGCACTTGGATGTTAAGTGACTATGTTAACGATCACTTGATGTTTTTTGTTTTTTTTTTTGCCAAACCGTCATATAGTTTTTATTACAACTTAAGGGCTCGGTTTGCAATACAATGAGCCCTCTTATTAATCATTCTTGGAATAAAAGCTAAACTAAGACAATGAAAATACGGAGCTAATGCCCAAATGTCTTGATCTAGGCTTCTGACCAGATGGTCCTTCCGTCGTCCCCCCGCCATCTGAGTTATGAAACTCAGACAATCCGAGAAGAGTCTGACATGCAGTAAGCCTTTCCTGTGCGCCCACTCCAAAGCTTCCTTGATAGCTATTGCTTCAGCTTGAATAGCACTCTGAGCCCTAAATATGATCGACTCCCTGTCCACCACATTTCCTCCTGATATCAGAATCCAACCTGCTGCTGCTCGTCTGCTCTTGGTCCATGCGGCATCTACTTCAATTTCCCACATACCACAATCTCCTTCCTTACCTACCAGATACCAACTGTTGCCTCCTTTCAGTCCATTTATTAGATCATCATTCTTAGGGTCTTCTCTTCGATTTCTGCACCAGTCTTCCTGTCTAAAACGGTCCCTCTTTGAATAGGTCTCTTCTTTCTCAAGAGCTAGACTAACCTCATAAGAGCATTTCCTCAAAATTCCATATGGACCAACATCCTGTCTCTCAAAAGCCCTGTCATTTCGATACGTCCATATCTGATACAATAATGCTAAGAAATATATGAGACTCTTTCCATTGTCCTCGTATTTTGATAGGAGGTTGATCCAGTTCACTATCCAAACCTTGACATTACAATGGTCTCCATTGTGGCTATTGATGCCTAGTTCCGAACAAGCCCAGATTCTCCTAATAACCTCACAGTCTCTGAAGATATGCTCCATATCTTCTTCAATTTGCTCATTCTGACACATAGAACAGTATCCGTGAGACATGATTCCCCTTCTCATCAGTTCCTTCCTGGTAGGCAGTGCTCTAAGTAAAATTTTCCACACTAAAACTTTCCACTTCTGTAGACCCGGGAGAGACCATAGCTTCCTCCTAAAGAATTCTTTATCATACCCTGAGAGCCTGTCATCATCCCTAATTGTCTTCCTCTCTTCCCATTCTGTGCCACTCCTCCATCCATAACCACTTTTAACTTCATATTCCCCACTCCGAGAATGCGGCCAGTAAAAAAAGTCTGAGTTCATCATTCTTGGGATCGGGATGCTAATGATCTTTAAAGCCCATTCCCGTTCAAATAGCCTCTTTATAAGAGGTTCATCCCATTTCTTATCCACTGTGACCAGACATTTTACCTTCCAATCTGCACTATCTTCCATTTCACTCCTTGACATTCCCCTATTTCGCTCTGGTGCTTGCTCCTCCACCCATTTATCCTTCCTAATATTCAACTCAGAATCCCATCCAATCTTCCATGCCAGATTCTGCTTGATAATCTCCCATCCCCACTGAAGGCCTTTCCAAGTCCATGACGAATTACCCTTGCTGGGCGAGCCAAAGCCCAAAAAACAGTCACCTATCTTCCCATATTTTGCGAGTAACACTCTAGCTAAAAGACTCTCTAGAGTCCTGAGAATTCTCCATACCTGCTTAGCCAACATGGCTTGGTTTAAACATTTAGCTTCCCTAATGCCTAAACCTCCTTTTGTCTTAGGGAGGCTTAGAATATTCTTACTGCACCAGTGGATAGTTCTCCTATCCTTACATCCTGTCCACCAAAAATGTGCTAACAGTTCATTGATCTTATTCAGCACACTTATCTTAAATACCGATAGAAAATAAACAGAAAGGGTAGAAAGGATGGAATTGATAAGACACAATCACTTGATGTTTAACGTAACCATTTTTTTTATGTTTTAAAGTGAATACATTAAAAAAAATCATATCAAATGTAAATTGATCGGGTACATTTTGATCACAGACAACCATTATAAGCTTAAAACTACTACTCGTATCATATTTTAGACTTTACCGTTTAACAATATATTATGAACTGAAGTATTAATGGAGGATGTGGAATGGACAAAGCAAGGGGTTGAAAACCACAGAAAAACAAGACAGATTGACAAGTATACAAATCACATAGCCAATGAAAAACAAGGTACCGGTACATCCATCATTAAATCGTTAGACATGCCTTTAATTAATGTGTCATAGTGAGAATAGTCAGTATTGTGTGCATACGAGACATAAGGTCACTTTGATGATTTTAAAGACTAGAGAGTATGGGCTCTCATGTGCATTTTTGTTTACCTTATTTATAACGACTTTGCAACTTGAACTAGAGGTAGAGGATACGAGAACGCGCGTTGATGTATGTATACATTATTTATTTATTTTATATAGGTTGGCGTTATACATTGCATAACACGACAAATTATGGAATTTTCTTAAAAATATGTCAGATTATTCTTAGTGATTGCGGTTGGGATGATGGTATTAAATTGATTTATGATTGGCCGTTATTGGGACGATTGAATTGGCCGTTATTGGGACAACGGTTTATACTTGGGGTTTATGCAGCCGAGGATGTCTTACACTATGCCTTTCTAGCATACTGTTTGCAGACTACCGAGTTATAGGTTAAATTTCAACGCCATTTTGGTATCAGTGCTATGTTTTGAGTGTTTTTTAATGAAACCATGAGTTATGATCTTCTGCGTAATCCTGGTGAAATTAATCATTTGCCCAAACTTATGAAGAAATTGATAGACATATATTTCCCGAAGGTTGTTACTACATCAAACTCCGTTTTATCCTTAACTCCACTGTAGGTGGCATTATGGAAGTCACAGGCTCACAACAAGGTGCTCCTCTTATTAGTTTTGTCGGTTCCTAATTCTAAGTTGGGGTAAACTATGAACGGAATGACCTACCGTAATGTGGTTAGCTATTGGTTGGGGCTTCCGTTGTTCACAGTGTGTAGGCCATGTGCTACTTGTAGGTTTATATCGGTATATAGACCTTAAAATTCACAGGATTATAATGAAAAACTTTATAAGATTTAAAGTCATAAAAGAAATTGTATAATATAATAAAGAGATTTAGAATTAACCTTTTAATCCTAGTAAATCGGCCTAAGAACAATACCAAAAATATGGTATCTCCTAATTGAAACACCCAAGATGATATCAAGATATGCCCTTGGAATTGCTAGAGAATTAGAAAGAAAAGAACAATTTCTTTTTACTCAAGTTTTGTGTTGTGTGCTAGTGTGATTATGAAATTAGGGTTAGATGAGAATTAGGTTGTGATTAGATTAAGTAGAGAAGAAGTAAAACTACTCCCCTCCCCTTATCATATCACACGTCCAACTAGGGTGGAGAAGTGGACTTTCCACTTCTCAATTTTCAAGCCCAAATCTAATTAAAAGGCTTAACTCATTTAATTAGTTTTCTTAAGCTTTTAATATATAATGTAATTATAATATCCTTATATTATAATAAATCATAAATATCTTTATATTTATGATTTACTAATTAATTATAACTGATTAAAATTAATTAGCCTACATTATACATAATAATTAAATATAACCTTTTATATTCAATTTCCGAATTACAGCTAATTCCTCTCATCTAATATTATTTAATCATTATTAAATAATATTCATTATCACATTTGACTAACCTCTTAGTCACATTTGACTAACCTCTTAGTCCATTTGACTAACCTCTTAGTCCACAACACTGACTAACCATTTAGTCATTAAATAAGGCATCGATATGATTATTTTCTCAAATAATCACATCTCTCAAACACATCCTTTAGGTGTGACTCTTAGGGACCATTTGATCACCGCCATCTGTATGACAATAACGTCAAACTTATCTAGCAAGCCAACCGTTATCGATAAACGTTAATCAACTGATTAAATACGAAATGTAACCTGTGTACCTTTAGAGATTTATTTATGTTATTGCACTAACTGTGGAGGACACTAACTCCAACAATCTCCCACTTGTCCGTACAAGTGTAGGTGCGATAACCGATTCTCATATCCATAATAAATTTCTCCCACTCAATGTAAACCAATTTGCAAAGTCCGTACTTTCAAAGGTCGTAGTTCACAAGTGATCAGAATCAAGAGTGGTTTCCCCGACTAGAGAGTAACTTAACTGATAAACGAATCAATATTCGAGCATGGCCATGCATTTTCAGTTACAGCTCCTCGAGTGGCCCTGAGAAAGGAATTATAACTCGATAGAAGTTGGATATTTCCCTCAACTCGAATCCTGCAGATGTAAGCGCAGCATGAAATGACCCAGTGAAAATCTTCTTGGCCTCCTGTTACGGTCGACCGTGAGAAAGAAACCAAAGTCACCCAAAATCTGCCTTAATCTCAAGAGACAGTCGATGGTCAAAAGAATCGACTCTAGGAACACTATGGATGTTCTATCCACGACCCGACACCTAATGTTCTGAAACATTTAGGATTCCATGTAGTCGTCACAAAAATTGTCCTGCGCGATTTCAGTAAACCCGCATCTGTGATCGATCAGTCAACAGTTTGATTTATGGCTCGTTGAACCCACCATCAATCGACGTCACAAAATGATTGCCAGAGTTATCAGCTCATGTAGGCGATCACGGACCAAAACACAATATAAAGCAATTCAGTTCACTTTGAGGTGTTCAACGTTGTCTGCACAACCCTCATGAAAAACAATATATAAAACAAAACGATGATTTTATTAGAAGTTTTAGGAAGAATACACGTGTCAAATCCATACAAACAACTAATACAACTCAGGAACACGCTTAATTCCCATGGCAATAACGTGTCCTTCATGCTTATCATGTCTCAACGGCTTAGTGAGAGGATCTGCTATGTTATCATCCGTAGCAATCTTGTCAATCACTATCTCCTTCTGCTCCACGTAATCTCGAATCATGTGAGCCTTCCTTTGCGCGTCTGAGAGACTTGTTCTTTGGACTTTGGCTCGCCGGCTTGGAAGATGGCACCACTATTGTCACAATAGATGGTGATCGGGTCATTCGAACTTGGAACTACAGTTAGTCCTTGTAAGAACTGACGCATCCATATAGCTTCCTTCGACCTCACGGCAAAGATAGTACTCGGACTCAGTCGTGGAATCTGCTATAACTGTTTGTTTGGAGCTTTTCTAGCTGACCGCAGCGCCATTTAGAGTAAACAGGAATCCAGATTGAGACTTCGAGTCATCTCGATCCGTTGGGAAACTAGCATCTGCAGAATGGGTGCAAGATAGCTCAGTGTCTCCTCCATAAGTCAATACTCAATCTTTAGTCCTCCGTAGGTACTTAAGAATGTTCTTTACGGCCATCCAGTGTGCTTCACCTGGATTGCCTTGGTATCGGCTCGTCATACTCAATGCATATGTCACGTCCGGACGTGTGCATATCATGGCATACATGATCGATCCTATAGCTGAAGCATATGGAATCCGACTCATGCGCTCGACCTCTTCCGATGTCTTTGGTGCTTGAGCTTTACTCAAATGCACTCCAGAGATCATTGGAAGGTTCCCCTTCTTGGAGTTGGTCATGCTGAACCTCTCAAGAATCTTATCTGTATAAGACTCCTGACTAAGGGATAACATCCGTCGTGATCTATCTCTATAGATACGGAGCCCCAAAATTCGTTGTGCCTCACCCAGATCTTTCATCTGGAAATGGTTCTTTAACCATACTTTTACCGAAGTTAAGAGAGGTATGTCATTCCCAATCAAGAGTATGTCATCGACGTACAGTATTAGGAAGACAATCTTGCTCTCACTCGACTTGATATAGAGGCATGGTTCCTCGACCGATTGAGTGAATCCATTCTCCTTTATCACTTGGTCGAAGCGATGATTCCAACTCCGTGAAACTTGCTTAAGTCCATAGATGGAACGCTTAAGCTTGCAAACCTTCTTAGGATTTTCAGGATCAGTGTAACCTTCGGGTTGTACCATGTACAACTCCTCCTCCAAATAACCGTTTAAGAAGGCGGTTTTCACATCCATTTGCCAAATTTCATAGTCATGAAATGCGGCAATCGCTAAGAGAATCCGAATGGAACGAAGCATGACTACGGGTGCAAAGATCTCATCATAGTGCAACCCTTGCACTTGAGTGAAACCCTTTGCCACTAGTCGTGCCTTGTATATGTCTGGTTGTCCTTCTACAGATCGCTTTATCTTGTAAAGCCATTTGCACTGAAGAGGCCTAGCCTTATCAGGTAAGTCAACCAGATCCCATACATCGTTCTCGTACATAGAGTCCATCTCGGATTGCATGGCTTTGCCATAGCTTTGAGTCGAACACGCCATGGCACCTTTATAGGTTACGGGTTTGTTACTCTCAAGGAGTAAACGTCGTCTCTCCCATTCTCCTCAACCATACCGATGTATCTATCTGGAGGAATGGAGAGTCTACCCGACCTTCGGGTTCCAAGGGAATATTAACCGCGGCAGACGAAGAAAGAAACAGCTTTCCTCCATTGGTTGCTCGGTTGTTGGTTCAGGAATCTCCGACAGATCGAAGGTTCTATTACTTCTCTTGTCTTCGAGAAACTCTTTCTCTAAGAACTTCGCACTAGCCGTAACAAAAACTCGGTGTTCGGTAGGCGAATAGAAGTAATGACCAAACATTCCTTTTGGATAACCAATAAAGTATGTCTTGTCCGATCGCGGGCCGAGCTTATCCTCGTGTCTCCACTTGACATAAGCCTCGAACCCCCAAACCCGAATAAAGGACAAGTTAGGGACCGTTCCCTTCCATAACTCGTATGGAGTCTTGTCAACAGCTTTAGTCGGACTTCGGTTAAGTATAAGAGCAGCTGACAAAAGAGCATAACCCCATAATGAGTCAGGTACAACCGTGTGACTCATCATGGATCGAACCATATCAAGTAATGTTCGATTTCTGCGTTCGGACACACCATTTAGTTGTGGTGTTCCGGGTGGAGTTAACTGTAGTACTATCCCGCAGTCTTTCAGGTGTCGATCAAACTCAGTTGAAAGATATTCGCCACCACGATCTGAACGTAGTGCTTTTATCTTTCTATCCAGTTGGTTCTCAACCTTATTCTGGAATTCCTTGAACTTGTCGAAGGACTCACTTTTATGCTTCATTAAGTAGACATAACCATATCTACTCAAATCGTCCGAGAAAGTGATAAAATACCTATAGCCATCTCTAGCGTTGATTGACATAGGGCCACACACATCAGTATGTATGAGTCCTAATAGGTCAGCAGCGCGCATTCCAACACCTTTGAAGGAAATTCGAGACATTTTGCCTATAAGACATGATTCACACGTGCCAAAAGTTTCATAGTCAAATGGGGCGATTGTCCCATTATCAATGAGCTTTTTCACGCGTTTCTCATTTATGTGTCCCATACGGCAATGCCATAGATAGGTTTGATCTTTGTCACCAACGTTTGCTTTCTTGTTACTCACATGCATGATTTCTGTGGTTTGATCTAAAACATAAATTCCGTTCATGGAAATAACTTTACCATAAATCATTTCATTTAAAGAGAAAATACAGCTATTATTCTTTATTAAAAATGAAAATCTTTCTTTATCAAGAACGGATACAGAAATAATGTTTTTCGATAAACTAGGTACATAGTAACAGTTATTCAGAAATAACTCAAATCCACTTGGGAGTTGGATTACATATGTCCCTACTGAAATGGCAGCAACTCTTGCTCCATTCCCCACTCGCACAGATGAGAACCACAACCAGTATCAAGTACCCAAGTTCCGAAACTTGCATGGTTAATCTCAATCATATGAATAAAAGAAGACATACCAACAGGAATGACGTGGCCTGCTTTTATGTCCTCAGCATACACGGGACAGTTTCACCTCCAATGCCCAGACTTGTGGCAATGGTGGCACTCCATGCTTTGCTTTGCTTTTGCCTTGCCTTGTGAGCTACCGCTAGACTCACCAGGCCCACTCTTCGCAACCATCGGCTTCTTAAATTTCGGCTTTCCTACAGTTAGGTTAGCCGGAGCCTTACCCTTACCCTTCTTGTTGCCAATCATGAGAACATCTTGTTTCATGCTCCCACTCAACTTCAGATCACTCTCCGTCTGTACGAGGAGTGAGTGAAGCTCATGCAGACTTTTCTGCATGTCATTCATGTAATAGTTTGCCCTAAAGAGGGCATACCCATCATGAAGAGAGTGGAGCACTCGATCACTGATGATCTTCTCATCGATCTTGCAACCAAGCTCCTCCAATTTCTCAACGTTCTCGATCATGTCGAGAAGGTGTGGACCAACCGGTTGGCCCTTCTGGAGTCTCGCTTCAAAAAAACGAGTGGTATACTCGTAACTCTTTATTCTCGGTGCTTTCGAGAACTCTTTGGTTAGGGTGGTGAAAATCTTGTTTGCACCTTGGGTGATGAATCGTCTTTGTAAATTGGATTCCATTGAATAGATGAGTACGTTCTGTATCGCACCCGCCTCCATCATGAAATCATTATAAAGATAGACTTCATCTGCTCCTGCATCGGGAGCTGGTTTAGTCGGCAGTGGCTCAGTCAAGTACTTGAGCCTACCGTCAGCGATGGCAGCATTCCGTAATGCGGCCTCCCAATCAGAAAAGTTGGACCCATCACTTTTCAGTCGAGTTGACTGATTCATGGTGCCCATAAAGATCCTAAGCCATGATTCGCGTGTTAGTGTGGCACTTGGCATTGGTTCGTCAGTACATACAGCCATTTGTTATAGTAGTTATATCTGTATATAACGAATTTGATACTGTGAAAAGAGAGAAGAAGCGAGAAGATAAGAAAACATCGTTTTAAAGGTTTAAGTCGTAAGCAATAACGATTTAATGCAATGACTCGCGCACTCATATAATCGACCTCCCTCGAGAATTATATAAGTGATCCCAAGACTCAATTTCTTTAAATTGATAAGCCAACCTTTTGGCTAATTCTACTGTTAGAATTCTTGGTCGATAGATTTCAGTAAATCCTATCTATTAGTCCACCATAACTACGAGATATTACTCGAACTATAGTGTTGAGGTAAAATAGGTCAACGCGTACTACTTACCCAACGTAGGAGGGGTCATGTGGAGAGTAAGGTCCTACATGCCTACCGACGAAGAAGGGGCTCATAGCATGCTTTTCCTGTAAAGACTAATCTCAATTTTAGAATAGAGGAAGGCCCCATCATCTCATTTTAATTCATTTTAAGTGAACAAATATCTAGCATTTTCGAGAATGATTAAATTGAGGTGATAGCCCTAAAACGAGTGACATCCGTATGTCCATAATATAAAATGCAACTATATGATCCATATTCATGCATATTAGGTGGTTTAGTTTAGTTTAGGCGGAATATGATGCTACTATCTAACGTGAATGCAATGAAAACGGTAAAAGGAAAAACGCAAAAACGAAGACACCTAGTGTGGCCTATCCCTATGAAAATAAAGACATATACAATTTGGAATCCATCCATGGACCCTAAAGCTGTCTTCATTCTTCATCTTGGGCTTTAAGTGGAAATCCATCTTGAATCTTCAATCTTGAATCTTCTCAAAATTACATTTTGAATTACAAAATAAACCTATTTACATTCTAATTCAAAAAATGCCAAAAATAAAATATTACAAGATGGGAGATTCGAGATCTCAAAATACAACCAAAATTGTGTTTCCTTCATTACGAAAACACAACCTTCTAAGGCCACACTAGTAAATTACAACCGTTTGTACAAAATTAATGCGTAAAATAAATCATTCATTCAAACATTCATTCACAAAAAAAAATAAAGCATCAACTAAACAATATAAAACCAATGCATACGAATTGATTTAAATCCAATCCACCTCTTTTAAATGATTATCACTATGCAACAATTTCTTAATTGTTCATAATATCTTAATCAAAACAATAATCCAAGATCAATTTATATTATCAGTATAACATAAATTAGATCTCAAAAATATCTTAAACCTTTTTAAAATATTAGGTATCATTATTATTATGAACTGCTTCATAATAACACAAAATATATTATCTTTATAATATAACAAAGTATTGTAAAACCATAATTACCAAAAACAACAAGATATTTTCGGCCAAAAATAAAATATCCGAATATTTTTTTTTTTTTTTTAATGAAACTCACGGCCAACATTAAAATTAATAAAAAAATTACCAAAAACAATTTATAATTCGGCTAACAACAACAAATTGAATTAAACTGATTTAATTCGATTATGCTAATTATTAGATCAATACTAACTCAATTTTAATTTGTATTAAACATTGATTTAAGAGATTCAAAATAACTTTTTGATTTAAACATCTTAAATTTGTAGATCTAATGATTAACAACATGATATGTTCATTAACATACACAAAATTTGGTCCTTTAAATGTTTCAATTCAATCGGTATTAAATCAAAACTTATACAAAATCATATATTATAGTTTTAACATCTTAAAAAATTGATAAATATGAATCAAATAGACCAAATCAACAAGAAAATCACACGGCACAAATCAAAAAACATACGGCCAAATTGAACAAGTGAGCCGTGGCCTTTCAAAAAGTTTTAAATTTATACAAAATCGATTTTTATGAAAACCATATAAAAATTTCATGTGCCCTAAGGCTCTGATACCACTTGTAGGTTTATATCGGTATATAGACCTTTAAAATCACAGGATTATAACGAAAACTTTTATAAGATTTAAGGTCATAAATTGAAATTGCATAACATAATAAAGAGATTTAGGATTAACCTTTTAATTCTAGTAAATCGGCCTAAGAACAATACCAAAAGTATGGTATCTCCTAATTGAAACACCCAAGATGTATGTGAGATATGCCCTTAGAGAATTGCTAGAAAATTTAAGAGGAAAAACTGATTTTTCTCTCTAGGTTTTAGTGTTGTAATTGTGATGAATAATAAATTAAGGAGAGAATTAGAGTAGAAATAGGAACGCAAATATACTCCTAATTGTTCCAATGTGGCCGGCCTCAATGTTATATTTGGGGAGATTTAGTTCTCCTCAAATACTCTACTTGTTGACCAAGATACAAAGTGTATCGGGACAGAATGTATCTGGACACTTTTCTCTTGGTCATTTTAGCTTATAGTATAATGCATTTTATTACTAGTGTCATCTGAATGGACCGACTATAATATATTATAAATATCCTTATATTCATAATTTGCTAATTAATTATAACGGTTTATATTTAACTAGCTTGCATTATACAATAATTAAATATAACATTTTATATTCAATTCACGAATTACATTTAATTCGCCTCAGCTAAAATTATTTAATCAGTATTAAATAGCCGTACCAACATTACACTGACTAACATTTTAGTCAGTAACATCATCACACTTGACTAACATTTTAGTCACATTTGACTAACCTTTTAGTCAACAACACTAACTAACTGTTTAGTCATTAAGTAAGGCATCAATATGATCATTTTCTCAAATAATCATATTTCTCAAACACATCCTTTAGGTGTGACTCTTAGTGACCAGTTGATCACCGCCATCTGTATGACAATAACGTCAAACTTATCTAGCAAGCCAACCGTTATCGATAAACGTTAATCAACTGATTAAATACAAAATGTACCCTGTGTACCTTTAGAGATTTATTTATGTCATTGCACTAACTGTGGAGGACACTAACTCCAACAAATAATAATAATTCCGCGGGTCTTCGGGGAAGCTCACCTTATGTTTGATGCCGCGTTACGTTCTAGCTTGGAACGTATTGTCACCGCGGGCGGGCCTGGTTTTGGGGACTGGCAGTGGCGCCTTGCCACGCTCCCTTTTCGGCTAGGTGGGCTAGGAGTTTATGCTGCGGGAGACGTTATACATTACGCTTTCCTGGCGTCCCGTTTGCAGTCTGCAGTGTTGCAGGCTCAGCTTCTGCGCGCGCCCGTCCGGTATCATGGCCTCTGGTCCTGCTTTTGATGTTGCCTTGCAGGGGTTTACAGAGATCACTGGTTCTGTTTTTCCACGTGACCCTAGTGAGATCGCTGCCACCAAACTTATGAGGAAACTGGCAGATATATATTTCGCGAAGGTTGCTGGTTCTGCGGATTCTATCTTCTCGCTTTCCCCGAGGCAAATCGCTTTATGGAGGTCTCAGCACGGGGCCCATTCTTCGGACTGGTTGCGGGCGGTGCCTATCACGGGGCTTGGGCAGACTATGAATGGAAGATCTTACCGGTGTGTGCTCGGTTACCGGTTGGGTATTCCGTTAATCTCGGTGTCTAGGCCTTTTACGCTCGTTTCTCGTGTTCGGCCGAGGACGTTTATGGGATCATGCGGTCTCGTGTCGCATCTTGTGGGTGTTAAGCATCGGCATAACCTTGTCCGTGACACGTTACTGGACGTCTGCTTTAGGTCTGGCATCTCGGCTGGGAAGGAGGTTGACATTGGTCTTGTTGATGACCACGGCGGATCTCTTCGTCCTGCGGATTTGCTGCTTTACTCCTGGGACATGGGACGGGACGTCTGTGTGGACCTGACGGGATCTTCGCCTTTGACTCAGACTGGTTTGGCGGAGTTCGTGTCCGGAAGCGTTGTCGCTGATGCGGCTCGGCGTAAATGTGCTAAGTACAGGGACTCGTGTGAAGCAGCTGGGTATGGTTTCCTACCGTTCTCTTTCTCTATGTTGGGGGAGCTGGATTCGGAGGCCGTAGCTCTGCTCAAGCGGATTCAGAACTTCTCTGCCTCCCATGAAGCAGAGGCTCGGATGTCCGCTTACATTTTTGTTAGACTTGGCTTTGCTGTAGCGAAGGGGGTGGGGGCCCAGATTGTTTCTCGGCTCTCCACCAATTTCATGTAAACTGTGTTTATATATCAATAATAATTGCGATTAAAAAAAAAAAAATTAATAATAATAATAATAATAATAATAATAATAATAATAATAATAATAATAATAATAATAATAATAATAAGGGAAATTCTCATTTGTGCCCCTGAAGAAATGACTTTTCTCACTTGTACCCCTACAATTCTCATAATCTCAATTATACCCCTGAACTTTATTAGTGAATATCAAGCATGACCAAAATTGATTTAGACGTTAATTGGAGTAAATTAATTGCCTTCTTGGCACTAATTAAGCACATGAAATGGATTCCAATTATACTCCACCAATTAAGAAACTCGTTTTTATGATCTTTTCCCTAATTTTCGCCAAAATTAATTGGATTTTAAGGTGACATTTAATAGCTCCAATTAACATTTAAACCAATTTTGGTCACATATGACCTTCACTAATAAATGTCAAGGGTATAACTGAGATTAAAAGAATTGCAGGGGTACAAGTGAGAAAAGTCATTCCTTCAGGGGCACAGATGAGAATTACCCTAATAATAATAATAGCAGCAGCAGCAACAACAACAACAACAACAACAACAATAATAATAATAAGGGTAATTTGATATTTCCCACCTTTTATAACTACAATTTAAAAAATTCTCACCAAAGTTCAATTTTTTGTGAAAATTAAAGAATTATTTTTAAATATGTTCATTACGAATGTAATCTATTGGGGACTAAAACTCAACATGTGAAAGGATTTTTTCACAACTCCTACCTTTTATAATACACATTTTCAAAATTCCCACGTTACATAATTTTTTCCAAAACTCCCACCTTATATGACTAAAATATTTTCAAATACCACCAAATAGTCATTTTGTGAAAAAAATAATATGGATTTGATGATGTGTGTTAAACAAATTAACAAATAAATCGTAAGATCAAGAGCCACATAAATAAAAGTTAGGGTCCGCTATAACCGGAGCGAATTTTATTTCACGTTTTATGGTATCAGAAAAAGGATTTGGTTGTGTTTTTAAACATTATGGTTATATAAGGTGATAGTTTTGTTAAAAAATTATAATAGGTGAGTGTTTAAAAAAAGTGTATTATAAAAGATGGGAGTTACGAAAATAACCCAATGTGAAAAGATAAAACGAGAATTTAATATTTCATGAGTGAAAATATACGTTTAATATGGTTAAAATGAGATTTTGGTGGGAACTTTATAAAAAAAACGTTTATAAAAGGTGAGAGATTTTAAAAAAAATAATTAGCTAATGTGGGAGTTTTTAAATTTGTGTTTAGAATAGGTGAGAGATAACTACTACTACTCACATTTTAGTAAAAAAAAAAAAAATACTCCTTTCATTTTTTTTTTCCTATCATTGGAAATGATACTTGAAATAGAGAATAATATTAAACAAATTGTAATGGATGTGTAGCAAGTGGGTCCCATAAAAAAGTAGGTATCCATATTCAGCAATCACTTTGTCTTAAAAAAGACGGTTTGTTTTTTAGATCATTTTTTTTCACCAACATTTAGATGTATGATGACCACTGTCACTGTTGAGTATTTAGTGGCACTTGTCTAACACTGGTCTAAAAAAAATCGTCTGTCACAAGACTTACTGTTTAACAATTAACAAATTTTAGTATAAACTTGTAAAATCGGAAAGAAAAAAAAAATAAAATTTTCTTTTTGGACAAATAAGAGGAAAAATATGGAAGGTATGAGTGTAAACTTATTCTCAGACAACCTGATCATCTATGCAAAGCAATAACCACAAAGCTGAAGTGTCGCTTTGTGGTTGAAATATGGTTTTTTTTTTTTTTTTTTTTTTTTTTTTTTTTTGGGTTTTACCATTTTTACTGGAATATTTAATTTTACTGTTTCTTCCATTTAAAAACAAAACCAAGTAATTAATTTTCAATCAATCTATATTAATTAATTATATAAAGCAAAAACCATCCCCACAAATTTTTCCCACCAAACTGCCAAACTAATTCATGCCTAATTTAACATTTGTTATGTTTCCTAAATTGATCAATATTATAATTTTTACATAATATTTTGCATTTACTTGGTATACAATTTTATAACTTATTGTTACTTTAAAATAAGTATTGTTACTTTAAAATAAGTATATGAATTATTGTTTTAATTCATATATTTAATTTAGGAAGATAATTTTTATTATTTAGCATTTACATGATCTATAATTTTATAACTGAAATAATTTGTTACGAGGTACTTTAAAAAAAAACTATGAACTATTGTTATATATTGATTTTCATTTACAAATTATATATTTTTATATGAGTTCTTGACCATTGAACACTTTAAATAAATCATATCTTTAACATATATTTCTTATTTATCTTTTAAAGTATTTGCTCTAATTTCATTTTGCCTCATATATAAAATTTAATGTATTTCATTCTATTAATTTATTTTATAGCCCTTAACGTAATTAAATCAAAATTTTGACACGGGTTAGTTGAATTTAAAATTAAAAACTTGAAAAGTATTTCTGTTTTCTAATTGATCAAGATTTCTGTAAATGTTAAAACTCATACATAATATTATAATAATATAAATATGTTCTATGACTAATATCTACATTAAGCTCAACACATGTTTTTTTTTTCCCACAAATAGGCCGATCCTAATTCGTTTACTCCAACATTTATGATACATTTATTCAATATAATTCAAGTTCGTACTAAAATGATGTTTTCCAATTATACTATTTAAAATAAAATTACTATAGCTCACAAGACTAGCCTATCTATATTTTCATACATATTTTAATCTTAAGACGGGTTGAACATTTTTATTGGATTCTGACTGTTAATCCATATAAACATATATGGCTTGAACGGATTAAATATAGTAATTTGATTATGATAATTATATTATCATTATCCTTATTTTTAATTAAAAAATTTAATTAAATCATTAATTTATTTAAGTTAACTAATAAATATGTCTATATATGCCCATGCATTTATGCACGGGTATTGACCTAGTCAATATTAATATACATTAATCACTAAACTATTTTTTTTTGAGTGAAGGTCGGGGGCGAGAGGTTTTATTTCATATCAAGGGCCGCCAAGTACAATAACAGTTACAGAAAGTCACTTACAATAATAGAGACATCTCCGCCGCAATATTACCGCCTCGCCTTACATGAGTACATACTCCAAAATCAAAAGAAGTAAGCATCGCCGCAATATCTTCCACGACAAGACCCCAAGTATTCCTCGGAAAAACATAAGCATTCACTACCGTCGTCAACCTAAGAGCATCACTAAACTATATACAGAAAGTTATTTAAATTAAATTACTACTAATACTAATATATTTTCACATATAAAAACTCAAAGATGTCAAACAATTTGAATAGGCCGGTTCTCAAGCAGAGTCGGGTCAAACACAAGTCGAATTCGGTTCGATCATAGAGAGCACATTTAGTGATTTCCAAGTTAGTTATATAAAGGACATGCGAGTCCATCATTCAACATTCGAAATTAATATGACATTTGGACGTGTTTGAACCAAAGAAGTGAAGGTTTTTTTTTATTTATTTTTATTTATTTATTTATTTATTTATTATTATTATTTTTTTTATTTTAAGAAAACAATAAAACATGTCTACTTTTAATTAGACACATAACTCTGTCAAATACTTCTAAATGAGTCTAAGGCAGAGGGAGTAGTTAATTTAGAAGAAACAGTCAAATTAAGGAAGTGTAAACAAACGACTAAGATAGAGGGAGTAGTTAATTTAGAACAAAGTGTAGATATCATAATTTTTAGGATTATTTGATAATAACTACCTAATAAAGTTCACTTTTTACAAATTACTACCTATTATAAAAAACTTCAAAAATTACTACCTAATATGTGCTAATTTTTTTCAGTTTGCTACCATAAATGAATTCCGGCGTAATTATTTACAAAGTGACCATTCTACCCTCATTTTAACTCATCATATTCTCTAACCCAAAAAAAATTCTCAGACTTTCAAATATCCTATACTTTATATTTCTCTAACCCAAAAAAATTGCACATTTCACAAAAGTCATTGATTCTTCTCAACAACCCCTTGTTCAAAGTCGGTAATAGTTCACAAATTAAGAGATAATGAATCATAAAGAAAAGGATTTAAGAGTTAAAAGAAATCTTACCTTAGATGTGGATAATAGTGGGTAAAAAAAAAGGAAAGAGTGTGAATAATTGAAATTAGGGTAGCCAAAGTAATAAGGTAACTGAGTTTTATAAAAGTTGCTCAAGGGTATAATAGGGATTTAATAAATTAGGCTTTTGAGTTTTAGAGGGAGATTTGAAATTTGGTCGATAAAAAGCAAAAAACTACGCCGGAATTCATTTATGGTAGCAATCTGAGTAAAATTAGCACATATTAGGTAGTAATTTTTGAAGTTTTTTATAATAGGTAGTAATTTGTAAAAAGTGAACTTTATTAGGTAGTTATTATCAAATAATCCTAATTTTTAAGCATCTTACATTTACACTATAAATACCATTATTATATATTTTTTAAATCTATTTACGCTATAATTATGATATATACTGAATATATTGAAGTAAATTTACATATAAAGGTCATTTTTGACGCATTTAATTTAAGTGTTTCTTTGTAATCGAAATTTTACGAATTTAAATGTGATACCGGTTTGTCCCGTTATCCCAATTAATTATAATTATTACTAAACTTAATAGTACTTATTAATTGTAGCTTTTTTTTGGTAATGTTTTAAAATTTCGATTACTTATTGTTGTTTGACGTATAATTTTTTTTTCTTAGGCGCTATTGAATAATACTACTTCATATTGGTCGTTTTAAGATACGCCCTTTACAAACTCGTTATAAAGATCATAGTTTATCTCTTGTCCCTACTTAAACTCCTAAACAACAATCCCGTGCAAAATATAAGGTGTAAAAATCCATACAACTGTTCAATAAATTCAAAATCCCGCTTATAAGAACAGAAATCCCAAAAAAATCAAAAGTTTGTCGGATTTGCCGTGAACTAATAATCATCCGTATAATACAAGCTGCCCAAACATACGGATTATATAATAAGAATAACAGGTTAACAAGATTTTACGAGATTGGTTGGCAGTACATATAACAAATCTTGTGGTAGATTAGCTATACAGGTGATAAGATTCATACCAAATTATAATTATATTTGATTTCTCGAGATTATTACCCATGATGATTATGAATTAAAGTTGAATTATTTTAGTGCTAATGGTGGTCCTTCAAATGCCAACCATTTATGTTCTAAAAATCAATCTTCATTACTGTCATTAGTTACTCTCTACCATTTTTTTATTTTTATTTTTTCTTTGAAACCTACTCAGTAAGATTTTTTGTGTTTTGTTAATTAGTCGAGTAATAATCCTGGTCTAGGATTTCCTCTAGTTGGCATAATTTATAATACTATGTACGGAGTACCAAATTGGTGATTAGTGATTCTTATTATTATATACTTTCTACGTTCCATTCATATACATATACATTTGATTTTTTGATACTATTTATAAATGGGTATTGATTTTCCGTATACGGATTTTACTCCCGTTATATACTTTTTTCACTTGATTTTCCAACTATACCCTTTTTACTCTCACAATATACAAAAAAAATTAAAAAAAAACAACAACAATGAATCAACAAGCTACTCCGACCACCATCGAGTTCAACCACCACCATACCGGTCGCCCACCACGCCGGAGTTCACCGCCGGCTACACATGGCGGTCCCACTCTCGCCGGTCACCGGTCTTACTTACTTACCCACAAAACTCACAAACTAACACAATTTACTACACCACCATATTGACCACCAAGCCCACCCACGTCGGCACCGCACCTCCGACCACCCTCTCTGGCCGCCGCTACCGCCTCCCGCCACCCTTAGTCGGTGCCTACCGCCGCCCCAAGTTCTTCCTTATGCAAACCCTAATTTTGATTTTAAATTAAATCCATTTAGAATTAATAAAAATTGATAATTTAATGACAATAATTGAAATTGAAAGTGATTATTACTTCATTTAATTGTTTATTGAAATTAATAATTGAATAAATGAACAATTGATTGAATTTGATTAACAAAAATTTGGGAAAAAAAAAGAGAGAATTTGTATACCATGGGAGTAAAAAAGGGTAGGGTTTGGAAACTAAATGAAAAAAGTATACAACGGGAGTAAAATCTGTATACGGAAAATCAATTACGTTATAAATACACCTGTTAATATTGAACCGATCCGATAAGGTTGACCCGAGACCCGAAATTGACCATATGACAGCAACTCGAAATTGACCCGAAACCCAAATTGATTAGATCCGACCCGGACCCACCTGGAACCAACCCGCAATGTCTCGACCTAAAAATGACCCTAAATCAGAATTGACCCGACCAGAGACAATCTAACATAATCTAACAAAAGTTGACCTGATTAAAAAGTACACTAACTGACTTAAAATGACTTAAAAGTAACTAATTTGATATTACTAGATCAATTAACACAACATATAAGTAGAAAAACCTTAAGAAGCAATTTTTTTGCAAAAAATCGTTATTATTTAACTAGTTTTTCCAATTTGATTTGAAAGAGCCTTACTCGAAAAATGACCCGATCCACCCCTAAGTTGGCTTGGACCCGAAATGACTCGATAGCAGTGGACCTGAAATAGACTCCAGACCCAAAATGACCCGATCCGACTCGAAACGATATATCGACAAACCCTATATGACCCGACCTAAATTGACTCGACCGAAACCCGACCCGATTGACCCGTTTGCTAGGAGTATAATTATCATAAGTGAATAATTTTTTTAATACATCTCTTAATACTCCCTTCATCCCAAAATAAGTGTCATCATTTCTATTTAATTTTAATAGAGAAGGGGAGACTTATTTTGGGATGAAATGAGTATATAATACTATAAAACGAAGTCATGTGATATCTTGTTTAAATTGTCTTATTAGGTACATTACTAAAATCAAATTTGTAATACCCCGTGTTTTTGTAACACGATATTATAAAAGAATTTAATTCCTTAAATTAAATTCATCCTTTTGCATATTAATAAAAATGCGACTGAATTTTTTTCGCCAAACAATACTAAAATTTCCTAAGTCCAAATATAAAAATTTTGAAAAATAAAGTATGTTGTATTAGATTCAGAATCCAAAAAGAAACACAATTCAAAATTTTATAAAAATAAACACAAAACTTATATCGTTTTTCAAATTTCAAAATGGTCAAGCCTAGTTTACTATTCACAAAGATAAAAGTAAAAACTTTTATTCATAAAATTCAATTTCGAACACTTTTGATTTTCAAATAAAAGTGGACCCTTAAATTTTCTCGTCTTTAAAATTCAAGTCAACAATTTCAAACATTACAATTTTCATCACGACTAAACTAAAACTATTTTTTTATATATATCGAATTTGAACTTTATTTTTACATATTTGGATTCGACAAATAAAATGACAAATCAACGACAAGTTTTATACGACAAATTTCGGCGCGCAAAACGAGGCCAAATGGGCCCAAGTGGGCCGAGCCACATGGTGACTAATTCACCATAATCCTCTTCCATTTTTCTTACACCATTTTACAACACTTAACATCAACTTTCTTTTTGTCAAAAATAATCATTTTGATTTTTATTTAATAAATCATATTATATTAATAACTAATTACTATTCAAATTCTATTAAACTAACATATTCACAAAACATTGAAAATTATAAGTTATAACTAATGTAATTCGATAAACTTTTTGACGGTTGATTATAATTATTTAAATCGTTAACATTCAATGAAAAAAAATAAGCATTTCGACCAAATAAATTTTTATTCAAGTTTTCGAGGGCTTTGAACCCAATTTTTGTTTTGATCACCTTTTGAAGTATATTTTCATTTGTATTTTCGATCTTGCTTCAAAACATTATTTTAAGATCATATATTTCATTTCGAGACTTTTCGCGTGCGCGCAAATCGAAAATTTCAAAAACGAAAATCGAGGCCCATTATTTCAAGTTGGCCGAGATAATTGCTCACCCATGACCAAGTTTTCTTCTTCCATTTTGCTTTCTCTTACACAAGTCTAAGACTTACCATCCTACATTATTTCATCATCACTTGTGTTTTTTTTTAGCTTAATTAAATTAAAAGGTAATACAAAACAAATACTAAATACTTTATACAAACCATACTACTACATTCATTATTACACACAAACACAAAACATACACTCAAAACCTCTCTAAAACAAAAACCTCTCATATTTGCTAAGTGTGAAACACATGTAAGAACACTAGTTCTTAAGTGTTCTTCATGTCCAAGATGATCTTCATCTTCCATTTTCATTTATTTTAATTCCTAAATTTATTTCACTTAGCTTATGTTTATAAATTACACCACTTAATTCACTACTTAATTTAGATCATTTCTATACAAATTATAATATCACTACACTTATTAAATGAGATTTAGAAAATTAAAGTAGAGTTCTAAAATGAAATACTCATGATCTTCATCTTCTTTATTTAAGTTTTCCACTTAAATTTTCACTATTCATTAAAATGAAAATTCTTCATAAGTTGAATTAAATCACTTCCTCTTTTTCCTACTAAATTTTAATGAACATAAATCATAAAATAAAATTTAACTATACTTCACCTAAAATAAATTAATTTCTAAAACTATAGTTTTAGTTTATTTTAGTAGAGACTTGTTACTAACTTAACCTAAAATAAATTAATTTCTAAAACTATAGTTTTAGTTTATTTTAGTAGAGACTTGTTACTAACTTAGTTAATTTCTTGTATGTACTTTGAAAACCTAAAGACGAGGAGCCAAGTGACGGGGTGGATTTAAGCATATTCGACAATATAGTGGATCCGGATAATTGCTAGAAAAATCATACCGAGTAAATTAAGGTGTCCCCGCACACTAGTTTTAATTTTGTAAATCGCATGCTTTAAATGTTATGTGTTATATGTGTTGTGTTTATGATCACCTAGCATCACATGTTAAATTAGGAGACAAAAATCGAAGAATAAAATTTGTGTGCTCACTAAATTCCACACGGCATATACCCCATTTTTCACTTCATTTTTCGTTTTAATTTTTTATTAATCATATGTTTAAAAGACTCAAATAAATGAATACTAAAAATATGGTTTATATGTTGATGTTTATTTCTTTACATTTTATTTGATATTAAATTGTGTGTACTTGAAATGATTTGAATCTATTTGTTAAATGTTTTATATGTTTTCCACTTATGTTAAATACATATATAAAATAAAGGAAAATAATTGTTGAATTAGAAGTATAAAAATCAAAAATAAAATTGATGAATAATATATTAGAGGCCACGGTTTTCATACTCTTTTTGGACCAATTTTTAGTTTTAATTTTTGTAAATAACATATTATGTTAGTTTAGGTTAATTATACTTACTACTAAAATTTGAGAAAATAAAACGATAATATGAAAATTTGAGATTTAGGAGTTCATATGAAAAGTATAAGTGTTCTTAATTTATTCATGTGTTCTTGATAATTTAGCTCATTTTGATTTATAATATTTTTATGTATGTTGTTATTTATTGTTTTTATTAACTAGTAGGTAATTACAAAACTAAATATATAAGTTAAATAAGCTAAATCTTGAAAATATAAAAGATAGAAATTTAAAGTGTGTAAAAACACTATTCATAAAAATAATAGATTATTTAGTGAAATCCCAATTTAGTTTAAATCACTTTAGTGTAATCTAAATAATTAGTATATAAAAACTTTAAAGTCAAAAACCGATAAATTAGAAAACGAAAATGAATTGTACAAGTATAATTAGGGGCCACGGTCTTAGGACTCATTTTAGACCTAAAATGATTTTGTCACTTTTTATTTTTATCACTTAAGTAATTTAATTAGTTAAAGTGATGAATTATAATAAAAACAAGAAAAAGAAATAAATAGATAATATAATTAGGGGCCACGGTTTTTCTATTAAAAATGGGTCAATTTTGATCAAAATGAATTTGTCACTTAGTCATTAAAGTTGAATAGTAATTAGGATTATATTAGATTGTATAATGAATCGTTAATAAAAAGAATCAACGAAACCGATAAAAATAAACGTTACATGTTTTAAAATGAACAAGTTCGAGTGTTACTACCTTTGCTTAAATTTGGATTTGGACATACGGACTATTTAAAATGAACTACGACAACGTCGCTAAAATTTGAAACCGTTAAAATTTTAGTTAAGTATATGACTAAATTTAACCGAGTTTTACATTTAAAATAATTTTTCAAACCACTAAATACAAAACGAACTTAACAACTTTGAAACTAGGATTTTGTACTTAGAAAATAAAACTTGATTTTGTACTTAAGTGAAATATCTTAAATATAAAAATACTAAGTATAAAAAAATATATACTAAGCATAGGACAAAATACGTATAAGTATAAAATACATGTACGTATAAAAATACGTACAAATACGAAGTATAAGAATACGTATAAATACGAAGTATAAGAATACGCATACGTATAAAAATACGTATAAATACGAAGTATAAAAATACGCATGCGTATAAAAATACGTACAAAATACGAAATACGAAAATACGAATACGTATAAAAATACGATGAATAGTAAATACGATGAATAGTAAATACAATGAATAGTAAATACGGTGAATAGTAAATAATGAATAGTAAAAATATTTAAAATTTACGAACAGACTTAAAATATATGTTTAAGTTTTTCTATGTGTTTCCGTTTACCTGAAGAACTGTTAGAACTAAAATTTCATTGTACAAGTTTGACGATATCGAATAATATGAGTTATCACTTGAGTATTATAAGAATGAGAAAATGAGAAAAGAAGTAAGTGTTAAATACTCGGGTGTCTGCGATGTTAAACGCTGTAGGGTCAGGATTGGTAAGGTAGCCGCATATGGGGACACTATCACGCTTATTAGGTGCTAGTGGTGCATTTAATGACTCTCATATTCGTTATTTAACGTGACTTTCGCCCTGGGTATCGATTCGTTCACGGGCCCATATGAGGTAATTGGAAAATGACCATTCCCATCCGGGGAATCTGTTGTAGTGTAATAGTCGCACCAATAGGGTGGTGTATGCATACAAAAGACAAGGGACTGATCCTCCTTATTACCTGCTTGATATCTTTAGCATTTAAAGTCCGTTGATGTGACCGGCACGCTATTGCGCGGACGCTTATTAGGTCTGCATGTTTCCATCCTTACTGGTTTGTTGGCTTATAGTCGTGTTTCATCTTAGATTATCCATGTTGTGTTGAATGTTAGGTAGCTATCACTACTACAAATCTGAGCAAAAACAACGGAGCAAAAACAACACAAATTAGCCTTGCCGTTGTTTATAATATTATAAACAACGTCAAAAAAATTTCCGTTGTTAAATCTATAGGCGCGAAATCTAACTCATAACTAAAAACAACGAAAAAATAATTATAAACAACGGTTATAATATTAAAAACGGTTATATACAAAAATGTGTTGTTTTTAGTTAGACTTTAAATAACGGTTTCGTAATTATAAAACCGTTATATTTAATTAAAATAAAAAACAACGGTTATTTGCTTAAAACCGTTTTTTTTTTTTTTTAATTATACGAAACGGTTTTTAAACTTAAAAACCGTTTCATTTGTTTTTTATATATAAAAAACGGTTCCTATATTTATTTGTTGTTTTTAATGTGAACTTATAAATAACATTATAACTATAAACCGTTTTTTTAATTAAAAACCAAAAAAAACGAAATAATTCAATACTAATTCGTTTTAAATAACTATACTCATAATATTTAGGTATCCTAATTTGTTTACCTTAAAAGCTATATATATGTTTAAAATACTTTGTTTTTAAACATAATAATATAATCCAATACTAATTCAATACTAATTCGTTTTAAATAATTATACTCATAATATTCTTTAATTCTTTGTTTTTAAAATCACTATATTAGAAATCACTTATTTAAAGTATTTTTAAAGGTTTTGTAATTTTAAAATACTTTATATTTTCTTCTTTATATTGAAATATATTTAATTAAAGTGATATCGAATTAAAGGAATTAAAGTAGTTAAATGGATTAATAATATTATATATATAATATATATTTTTGAATACCTAATATTTTTGTTATTTATATATCAATGCATGGTTTAATTTTAAATAACATTCTACGTACAATATTTTGTATATATATATATATAAACCTTATTTATAAATTATTGTATGTAGTTGTAATTATTGAATAATAACAACCTAAAAATATAAATAAATAGCAAAAAATAATAAATATAGAATCATTACTATATTTAATCTTTTCATATATAAAATAATTTTATATTTATTATTTTTTACATAAATACGTTATATATATTAGTCTTAATTAGCTTCTATAGATACGTTATTTTAGGCCTTGTAATTTGTAGTAGTAATTATTGTACAACCATCTCAAATAAATATAGTCTGAATTCAAATTCATTTTTAAAAGAGACTTTAATAAACGGTTTTTAAAAAAATAAAAAAATAAAATAACGGTTATTAGCCTAATAACCGTTTTAAATAGTAAAAAAAAACGGTTATTAGCCTAATAACCGTTTTAAATAGCTTAGTGTGATGGGTAATCAATTTTGATATTATTTAAAACGGTTATTAGGCTAAATGGATTAATAATATTATATATATAATATATATTTTTGAATACCTAATATTTTTGTTATTTATATATCAATGCATGGTTTAATTTTAAATAACATTCTACGTACAATATTTTGTATATATATATATATATATATATATATATATATATATATATATATATATATATATATATATATATATATATATATATATATATATATATATATATATATATATATATATATATAAACCTCATTTATAAATTATTGTATGTAGTTGTAATTATTGAATAATAACAACCTAAAAATATAAATAAATAGTAAAAAATAATAAATATAGAATCATTACTATATTTAATCTTTTCATATATAAAATAATTTTATATTTATTATTTTTTACATAAATACGTTATATATATTAGTCTTAATTAGCTTCTATAGATACGTTATTTTAGGCCTTGTAATTTGTAGTAGTAATTATTGTACAACCACTTCAAATAAATATAGTCTGAATTCAAATTGATTTTTAAAAGAGACTTTAAAAAACGGTTTTTAAAAAAAAAAAAACATTAAAAATAACGGTTATTAGCCTAATAACCGTTTTAAATAGTAAAAAAAAACGGTTATTAGCCTAATAACCGTTTTAAATAGCTTAGTGTGATGGGTAATCAATTTTGATATTATTTAAAACGGTTATTAGGCTAATAACCGTTTTTTTTTACTATTTAAAACGGTTATTAGGCTAATAACCGTTATTTTTAATGTTTTTTTTTTAAATTTTAAGTTGGCGCTGATTTTGTTTTAATAGGGAGTTTAAACGTTTTTTGTCTCTACCTTCCCTTTAAGTTACTTAAAAATTAGTCGTTATAAGGTTTATAATTTAATTTAAACTCATTTGATTCATTTTCACGGTTTATCTATCAATATTTCCTTAAAAAATTTCGATTAACTTTCAATTTCTCCCTTTATTATATTCATCAATAATATCGATCATACTCGAAAAGGTTGGTTTTTTTTTGGTTATTATATAATTGTGTATTCGTATGTTATATTGATTGTTGTTATGGTTATTGATTATTGATTGTTTTTGTACATATTGTATGGTTATATATGGTTATTGATTATGTAGTATGTCTATGTGTATGTGTAGTACGTATATGTATAGTATGTATATAATATGTGTATGTGAAAAACGTATATGTATGTATGCATGTGTCATTGAATTGTTGTTGTTGTTGTTGTTGTTGTTGTTGTTGTTGTTGTTGTTGTTGTTGTTGTATGGTTATGGTTATTGTTTTATGGTTATGGTTATATATTGTATATGTTGTATGTATATGTATGTATATGTTGTATGGTTATGGTTATTATGGTTATGGTTATAGTACGTATGTGTATTGTATGTATATATGTATGTATATGTTGTATGGTTATGGTTATTGTCGTTGAAGTACACGTATATGTGTATTTGATCTTTGAAAGAAAACAGAGAAATGAATTTAGTTCGGTCTGTCCAATGGTTATCAAAACTATATCATTAAATCCGTCTCGAAAAATTAGGTGGTTTAGGCTTTTATTTCGTTAAATTCCGAGTCCGTATAACTACTTTTCGGACCTCGAAAGTTAGACCTCAAATGTTTATACGGGTTAAATTAAAACAAAAAGAGAATTAGTTTATAAATTAATGTTAAATGTAAATATATATGTTGTTGTTGTTGTTTATAAATATTTATGTATGTATGTAAATATGTATATGTATGTAAATATGTATGTATGTATGTATGTATGTATGTATGTATGTATGTAAATTAAATATGTATGTATGTAAATATGTTGTTGTATGTAAGATGGATTTTCCTCGCCATAAGAAATTCTCCGAGTGGACCAAAGAAGAAAAAGATGGCTTTAAACGTTTTGAGGCTTACAAACGACGCTACCACTAATAAAGCGTATGATAAGTGAACACAAGTACTTTGTGACTGATTGGAAGACGGTGGCACTCGAGACACCATTTGTCGAACGCCGAGTACCTGACTGCCTCCGCCGATGGTCCTCAAAAAGACGAGAATACGGCTGGTCGTTTATCAGAAGCAACCCTAGTTCCATTGATGGGGTTGATGTCGACAAGCGTGAGCCTTGAGTGATAGAAATTGAGGCAAAGTTTGAGGAACTTGCTCTTCCAGAAGTATTTAAGACTTCTTTTGTAACTGGTCACTGCCTTAGAGGTGAAGTCCACGCATGGTGGGTTCGAGTACGATCCAGACCTGTACGCCGGGGCGACTATTTCATTCTTTGGGAGGAGTTCAAACCGCCACGCCAAGTATTTTTTGTCATAAGGTGGTTATACCTTCCTAGAGGACGCCGCCTAGTGTAGTTGGTTACAATAATATTTTGAGAAAAATGAATTTGTTTAACAAATATTTCATTCGTGTGCAATAATTAAAAACTATTTAATTGTTTGTCTACATTCTACGTACCCTTTGATTTTGTACGATGACCCTTTAATTTATATATTATTGTGTTTGTATGCTTAAGTTTAATTTATTGTGTGAATCTTTGATTATGTGTGTATGTATGCATGTGTTTAATTTATTACGACCCTATCTAGCTTTAATTTAATTTAATTTAATTTGACGACCGTATATATATGCGTGTATTTTCTCCACGTACATATCTATTTAATTAATTTGTAAAAATCTAATTTGAATGTGTCAAATATATATGTTTTGTAGGAATAAAAAAATTATTATGACGACTCGAACTTGGATGATCAACGCAAAAAAGGGTGATCCAGAGTATGAGGCCGGTTTAGCTGAATTTTACGATTTCGTATCGACTCATATGGAAACTAAAGGTTCTTCTATGATTCCGTGTCCTTGTGAGAGGTATATTAACATAAAGTATCTGAGTTTACCTTACGTTAAAATTCACCTAGAGAAGTATAAATTTAGTCATTATTACACACATTGGTATCTTCTCGGGGAATCGTTAGAAGGAGACGAGGGTGGTAATAAAGTCGTCGAGCAAGCAGATGATGATATAATAGGGGGCGAATACGATCACGCGATTGTCGACGAAATTGTTGATGACGTGGAAGTATCAGATACTAATAATAGATCGTCCTCTGATGATGAAGTTGGGGTTGAGTTGAACGATGATGTCAGAATTCCTACGGCGATGCTGATGCTAATACTTTCAATCACGACGATGATTATGACGCATTATTTGGGGACTTTCAGGATATATATTACTAGGTGATGCAGCAAATAATCCAATTGCACAGGAAGAACTACTGAAAAAATTGCGTGATTCTGAAACGCCTTTGTATCCCGGTTGCAAGAAATATTCAAAGTTGTCGGCGGTGGTCAAGTTGTACAATTTGAAGGGGGCAAATAATTGGAGCGATAGGGGTTTTGGTGATCTACTTGAATGTTTGAGTGACATGTTTCCCGAAGGTAATGTCTTACCTAGTAGGACATATGACGCCAAAAAATTAATAAGGGAGACGGGAATGAAATACGAGAAGATACATGCTTGTTCTAATGATTGCATATTGTATCGAAAGCAATACAAGGACTTATCTTATTGTCCGAAATGTAATGAATGGCGTTATAAGGGCAAGGAAGGAATTCCTGCGAAACTTATGTGGTATTTTTCAGTACTCCCGAGATTTACTCGAATATATGCGAATCCAGAAGATGCTAAGATGATGCTGTGGCATATAATTGGAAGAATGAGCGATGGAAAGTTAAGACACCCGGCTGACGGTGTTCAATGGAAGTCTTTCGACGAGATGTATCCAGATTTTGCGAAAGACCCTAGAAACGTACGCCTTGCACTTTCAACAGATGGAATGAACCCCCATGGAAATATGAGTAGCCAACACAGCACATGGTCGGTAGTGTTAGCTATTTATAATTTACCCCCATCTGTTTGCATGAAGCGTAAATATCTGCTGTTGACGTCTATAATTTCCGGTCCTAAACAACCTGGAAATGATATAGATGTTTACTTGGAGCCCCTTCTCGATGATCTAAAGCTGTTGTGGGATCAGGGGATACAGGTGTTTGATGCGTTTAAGAAGGAGACTTTCAATTTGAGGGCAATGTTATTGTGCACTATAACTGATTTCCCGGCTTACGGTGACCTATCTGGACATACTGTGCATGGGAAAGAGGCTTGCCCGTTATGCGGCGAGGACATCGACTCTGAATATTTGAAATTTTCTCGAAAGCATGCTTACCGTGGATTCCGCAGGTTCTTACCCCCCGATCATCGTTATCGTAGGCAACAAAAAGCGTTTAACGGGAAATCTGACCACCGTCTACCTCCTACGATTCTGAGTGGCCATGAAATTCTAGAGAAGGTTAAAGATATCGGCATAACATACGGAAAAAAGGGTTCCAAGTTGGCGACACGTGGGTATAAGAAAAAGTCAATATTCTTCGACAAACTTCCGTACTGACGCCACCTGCCGGTGAGGCACTGTTTAGATTTCATGCACATCGAGAAGAATGTTTGTGATAACATCACAAATACCCTTTTAAATGTTCCGGGTAGGTCAAAAGACAACAAGGCTGCTAGGGATGATATGGTCGAGATGGGTATTAGACCCGAGTTAGCACCACTAAAGAAGGGATCACGTATTTTCTTACCCCCAGCAGCTCATACACTTTCACGAAAGGAGAAAATCTCGTTTTTGGAGTGTCTAAAGGGGATTAAGGTGCCAGAGGGATATTCCTCAAACATCAGCAGCCTGGTATCGATGCAGGACTTGAAGTTGACAGGGTTAAAGTCACACGACTGTCACACTTTAATGCAACAATTACTGCCCGTTGCCCTTCGTTGTGTTTTACCGAAAAAGGTACGATATGCAATTACTAGATTTTGCTTCTTCTTCCAGTCCATGTGCGATAAAGTGATTGACCCCAGTGAGACTACGACTTTACAAAAACTTCTCGTCACAACTCTTTGTCAACTTGAAATGTATTTTCCACCCTCCTTTTTCACTATCATGGTCCATCTGACCGTTCACTTAGTCAGGGAGGTGGAGTATCTTGGTCCTGTATACCTGAGATATCAGTATCCGTTTGAGAGATTGATGAAAGTTTACAAGGGTTACAGCTCTAACCGTTACCGTCCAGAAGGTTCAATCGCTGAGCGTGCAATAATCGATGAAGCTCTATCGTATTGTTATGACCATCTTTCAAGAAATGAGTTAGTTGGTGTTCCTAAGCATCGTCACAGTGACTGGATGAAAGGAAAGGGGATCAGAGGACGTGTCCGTAAGGATATGAGCCGTGAAATGTTGCATACAGCTCACACATACGTTCTCCATAATGACGATGATGTCCAACCGTTCATTGATCAACACCGAACTGAAATTAAAGCTGCTCACCCAACTAAAAGCGAGATGTGGATTGCGAATGAGCAGAATCGGACTTTCACCAATGGTTTCTGAATATGCGTTAGACCGAGCATATGATGAAGAAGAGGACTAATCATTTCTCGCCGAATGTTGCGTCTCGCCCTAGGTCCAAACACTCAAGCAACTTTTTACAAAGGTTATGCTATTAATGGACATACCTTTTATACCAGCCAACAAGATGAGTCAAGTACTACTCAAAACAGTGGTGTATGCATGGAAGCGGAGGCAATGCACTTTGCTAGTTCTAAAGACAAACGGCCTGTGTGGGGTAAAATGCACTACTATGGAGTCGTCGAAGAAATCATGGTATTAGATTATGATGATTTTGAGATTCCTTTATTCCGCTGCAAGTGGGTTGACAACAACAACGGTGTGCGTAAAGACGATTTAGGTTTTACGTTGGTCAACCTTGAAAAAACCGGTTTTAAACAAGATCCTTACATTATGGCTTCACAAGCTAAGCAGGTCTTCTATGTTGTTGATCCTAGCGACAAGAAATGGTCAATTGTTCTATCTACACGTAGTAGAAATGCTAATAGAGGTGATGGCGATGAGTTTGAAGAAGTTGTTTTTGAGGGAATGGATCGTCGTATTGCATCTCAAATCGATGATGATGACCAAGACGAAACAATTCCGAGCCATTATGTACGAGACGACCATGACGAAGGAACATGGATTAATGAAGATACTACCGGTCCATCCAAGAAACGTCTTCGATTTTGAGTTGTTGGTGTTTTCGTTGTAGTTTTTCATTCATTTATTAATTATTATTGTATGTATCGTCGTTTTTTTTTTACTAATAAACGATGTAAATTAATTGGAGATCGAATATTATTATTACAATATAATTTCAATTGATGGCCAATTACTAGAATAATTACAAAATAATCCAACAATTATTCAAATTGAGTACGTAAATTAGAAATTATTTATTTGCTCATATATTTATACTAAATAATTTATTTGCTAATATTTTCCTAAATAATCTAACACTACTAAATAATTTATTTGCTAATATTTTCCTAAATAAAAAAAAAATAAAAAAACAAAAATAAAACGGTTTTTTTTAAATAACCGTTATAACAAATACATAAATAAAATGGTTAATAATAATTAACCGTTTTATTTGTGGTTATTTTTTTTTTTTAAACTAATTCTAATTAAATTAATAGTAGCCTAATTTATTTTGTTAACATAAATAAACCTATAAATTCTAGCTAGCAAAATATATAATATGATCTTTTTTCTTATATTAATATTATTTTTACTTAAATTCTAATTCTCATACTCATGTAATTCTAATTCTCATATACTATTTCCTAATTAATTATGCTAACACTATACTATTCCAATTCTCATATATTTAAATTTAAAAAAATCTAATTAATTACATTAGTAATACTATATATATGTTTACATAAATTTTAATTACATTATTATTAATATATCTAATACACATATATATTTACATTTTTACCTAAACTTTAAATATATAATACACATATATTAGTAATACTATGTTTAAATTTCCCATATATTTAAATATTTACCTAAAATCTAATTACATTAGTAATGCTACGTAAATTTTGGAATAATCTAATTAATGAAAAAGATCATATTCATATATATATATACATATATATAATAAAGAACATAAATTACAACATATATAATTCGTTTAAAATAAAATAAAAACACAAAATACAACGGTTTATATATATAAACCGTTTTAAAAAATTCATAAATAAAACGGTTAATAGTAATTAACCGTTTTATTTGTGGTTTTTTTTTTTTTTTTTTAAAACTAATTCTAATACTAAATCTAATTAAATTAATAGTAGCCTAATTTATTTTATTACCATAAATAAACCTATAAATTCTAGCTAGCAAAATATATAATATGATCTTTTTCCTTATATTAATACTATTTTTACTTAAATTCTAATTCTCATACTCATGTAATTCTAATTCTCATATACTATTTCCTAATTAATTATGCTAACACTATACTATTCCAATTCCCATATATTTAAATTTAAAAAAAACTAATTACATTAGTAATACTATGTTTACATAAATTTTAATTACATTATTAATATATCTAATACACATATATTAGTAATACTATGTTTAAATTTCCCATATATTAAAATATTTACCTAAAATCTAATTAATGAAAAAGATCATATTCATATATATATATATATATATATACTAGTTTTCGGGCCCGCCCCGCCGGGCTCCCTATCTATAATAAAAAACTCTTAATTAATAAAATATTGAATTTATTTTATTTATCGAAATAAGTAACTATGGAAATTAAAAACACGCGAATATTTCAATATTAATTATACACTGCTTACTTATTATATTCAAACTATGTATGAATTAGATATCTCGCAATTATAATAAGCTTTCATTAAACTCTATCTTTTAAATTATTAACCAAACTTAATGAATATTTATTAGACAGTCTTAATAGGATAAAATGATTAAAACACATTAAAACATATTCACTATTTAGTTGGTTTTATGTGAGACTGTCTTATATCATGAACACTTCAATAACTAAATAATTGTTTTTTTTTTTTTTTTCAGTAAGACGTATCATAATTTATTTATTGATAGACCATCTAATTAGAAAATTTGTGTTCACTATTTAATACTTCTCCATTATTCTAGTAAAGATATTGATACCACTATTCATAATTTATATAATTATCGTTGCTATTTTTATTGATACTACTATTACTACTACTATCAGTTTTGTACCTTCAGTTCTATCACCATTAATTATATTATTACTATTATTTTATAATGATAGTCACATAGGTGATTACTATTCCGTTTACTATGGTTGTTGTTCACGTAATATTATCTAATTTATTTCATCTGTATTAGAAAGTTGTTTATCTTACTCTATTTTGTGAGAGAAAAAATGAAGCAACTGCAAGCAATTGACTAAGATAAAGAGGATATTTTATTAAAATTACATTACATGTTTTCATCTATTAAATGAATTCACACTTAATTTTTACACATATCAATAGAACCTTTGGATTTTAGTTAATACAATACTCCATAGTAGATTAATTTTTTATTTACTGTCGTACTACTAATAGAATATTTTCATATATTTACTAATTTATATATTTTAAAAAAATATTATTTTTATTTTTCAATTATTAAGATTACCTAATTATTAACTTTTAGTGGTATTCTTAAGAGTACTATTTTTATTAGAAATATAGTAAAAATTATAATTTTTTCTATAGTTATTTAGAAATATTTTCAATTACTAATTTATAGAAAGTTCATATATATAATATTAAGATTATCTTTTGATAATTTCTAATAGTTTCCTTACTGATATTATTATTAATTCTATTAAATAAATCAATGTCTATTAATTGTTTGACAAATGTCGATCATTAGAGTGTACAGGTACTGATCTACATATATAGTAGTTAGTCTTATAATTTAACATGAAGTATATATATAATTTGAATTTTAATTCAGAAAAGAAATAATTTAAAAAGGAAATTTAAATATTGTTATTAAGCTTAACTTTACTTTATCATTATATTAAATCACACTTATTTTTATTTTATTTTTACCTAGTTTTCAGATGTTCTCCTACAAAATTGACATGAACAACTAAATCAAAACTTATTAAAATGAAACTAACTAAAAGATCAAGCATTATAAATTATAATTATAGTTTTATTTACAATGATAACTAATGACTTGATTTGAGAATAAGATAATCAATGAATCTTGTATAAATATGTCTTTTACCTTTCATTTGGTATATTCATTAGTTTCGTTATTTTTTTTGTAATCAAGTTTTTTCAATGAGAATTTAAAATCTTAAACTTAAAATATATATAAATCAGCAAAGTACAAAGAAAAAAAAGATCATCATGAAATGTAAGCTATGTTTAAATACAAATATGATAATGAAGAAATAAAACAATTTAAAATTAAACACTCTTATCAAATCAAATATAACGTAAAAAATAGAAATAACACAAATCCTAATAATAATAATAAAAGTATAATAAACCAAAACTATTTAATGTATAACCTAGGAAGCCAAAGATATAGAGTTTATTGTTAGTTTAACGTACAAACTATTTAAAAAATATATTACTTCATAATTTTATTTATTTATATTTTATTGTTAGTTTTCACACCTTCAAAAAAAAATATCTATTTTTCCCAATTTTATTTTTGAAAATATAGAGTTTTTGTTATAATGTTTGATTAGATATTTTTAAGTATAATTAGATTTCGTTTAAGATAAGTTTTTTTTTTAATGTTCTACTAAAAAAAATCTTGTCTTATTTTAGAATCCTAATAATATTAAAATATCCAATTATATTAAAATTAATAAGTTCTTTTATATATTAATATAATAATTTAGATTATATATATTAAAATAATAAATTTTTTATCAACCAATTATGTTAGGATAAATGTCGACCAATTAACGTGAATAATTAAATCAAAACTTACTACGATAAAGCTAACGTGAACAGTTAAATCAAAACTTACTACGATTAAGCTAACTTAAATATCAAACATCATAAATTATTATTATATCTACTATTATATAACCATTACTAATTACTCGATTTAAGATTAAGATAATTAATAAATCTGTATCTCTTTTACCTTTCACGTGAAATATTCATTAGTTTTGCTATTGATTTTGTAACCAGTTTTTTCAATTAGATTTCAAAATCTTGAACTTAAAATTTAAATCTGCAACATACAAAGAAAAAAATTATCAGGAATTTAATTAAGCTATGTCAAAATAACAAACATGATGACTAAGAAATGAAACTGTTAAAAATTAAAAACTCTTATCAAATCAAATACACCGTAAATCCTATCTTTATACTCCCCATGCTATTTTTGTAACCTAATTTTCAGTAATTTTCCTATAAAATTAACATGAACAATAAAATCAAAATTTACTACGATAAAACTAACTTAGAGATCAAACATTATAAATTATAATAACTATTATTATATAATCATAACTAATGACTTGATTTAAGAATAAGATAATTAATAGATCTATATCTCTTTTACCTTTCACGTGACATATTCATTAGTTTTGCTATTTGTTTTGTAGACTGTTTTCTCAATGAGAATTTAAAATCTTGAACTTTAAATTTAAATCTGCAGCATACAAAGAAAAAGAATCATAAATTTAATTAAGTTATGTTTAAGTAACAAACATGGTGACTAAAAAATAAAACTGTTAAAATTTAAACATTCTTATCAAATCAAGTACACCTTAAAAAAATAGAAATAACATAAATCGTAACCATATTAAAGCATAATAATCTAAAACCATATAAATAGTACCTAGGAAGACCAAACTAAAATTTTGACGTATATATACAAAAAGGGTTGAAAAATTACCTAAAAATTATCTAATGTATCATAATTAAATAAGGAAATTATGTGTGTATTATTTATTTTCAATTTTAAAATTCTATGAAATACCATATTTCTTTTGCTCTTTTTTCCTCATATTAACTTAGTTATATATATTTGTTTTCATTAAACTATTTACTAAATTAAACATGATTTAAGGCAACAATATATGTATTTCAATTTTGGTATCCTTATATTATTAGGATTCAAATTGTAGATTTTGGAAATATCTACTTTTAATTTTTTAAATTAATTTTTTTAAATTAATTAATAATTTATTTTAATTTACTAATTTGGAGACTTTGGGTTCTGCTATTATACTATATATTCTAATCAATTTCTAATCAATTTGGAAAGATTACCATGTTTTTGTATTGTGGTCTTGTGCATTCTCAATTTCATATATTCTTCCAATTTCTAATCAATTGCATTATTTGCACATATTATTAAATTATAATTATACTATATTTATATACTATATTATACTATATTATAATTTTTAATCAATTTCATATATTTATACCATATTATTTGCACATTATTATTATTTTATAAATTATATTTATTAAATTAGTTAATCAACTTAAAATTTATTAACCTAAAATTTGGAAAGATTACCTCTAGTACATATCTATTCAATATTTAGTATCTAATATTATTTTATAATTTTATAAATTATATGACAAATGTCGTACATTGGAGCCCCCTGGGTTCTGCTTTATATATATATATATATATATATATATATATATATATATATATATATATATATATATATATATATATATATATATATATATATATATATATATATATTTATATATATATATATTAAAACAACATAAATTACAACATATATATATAATTCGTTTTAAAAAAAAAAACACAAAATAAAACGGTTTTTTTATATAAACCGTTTTAAATAGTTTATATAATTCGTTTAAAAAAAAAAACACAAAATAAAACGGTTTTTTATATAAACCGTTTTAAATAGTTTTACTATTTAAAACGGTTTATATAATTAACCGTTTTTTAAAAACAATAAAAACAACGGTTTATACATATAAACCGTTTTTAATAGTTTATTTTAGAATAAATTAAAGTTCGCGCTTTATATTTTCTCTAATACGTAGGAAGTTTAAAAGGTTTTTTTTTTATTTTCTTTAGTTTCATTCTTCTTCTTCATATCAACATCTGCTCTTTCAAATCAAAAAAAAAAAAAAAAAGTGCTCTTCAATCTATACTACTACTCTTTCAATATATACAATTATATTTTTCGTTTTAGTTTTGCATAAACCCTAATTTATTCGTACTCTGTTCGGCATATGCCTAAACCCTAATTTATATAGCTTATAAGAGGTTCGTTTTTCACTTTTATACCCTAATTTACATTGTTTAATTGATGTTGTTGTTGAATTTCTTTGTATTTATGTTTTTATGTACATTGTTGTTGTTGTATTATTTCGTTGTTCTTGTTGTTTAATTGTTGAGGTTCTTGTTTAATTATTGTTTAATTTGTCGTGCATGTTGTTGTTTAACTAGTATTGTTGTTTAATTATTGTTGTTTTTAATTTGTCGTCCATGTTGTTGTTGTTGTTGTTGTCGTCCATGTTGTTGTTGTTGTCGTGCATGTTGTTGTTGCTGTTGTTGTTTGTGTAATGTGGCCGAGAGGTTGTTGTTGTTGCTTAGGTTGTTTGTTTAATTATTGTTTAATTACGGAGTAATACGGAGTAATTGGGAGTAATACGGAGTAATGTGGAGTAATACGGAGTAATGTGGAGTAATGTGGAGTAATGTTGTTGCTTAGGTTATTGTTGCATGCTATTGATATGCTTTTACGGAGTAATACGGAGTAGTGGGGAGTAATTCACGTTTTTTACATGCTTAAGTTAATCTATGTTGTGTAATACGGAGTAATACGAAGCTATATGTACGTTGTATGTTGTATTATACGGAGTAATATGGAGCAATGTATGGAGTAATGGGGAGTAATTCACGTTTTTTACATGCTTAAGTTATTGTATGTTGTGTAATACGAAGCTATATGTACGTTGTATGTTGTATTATACGGAGTAATATGGAGCAATGTATGGAGTAATGCTATGTTATATGTTGCACGTTGTATGTTGTAGGTTGTATGTTGTATGTTATGGAGTAATAAGGCGTAAAACAAGTAATACGCCGTAATTTCAGATTTGGCAGATTTGTGCACTCGTGGTATAAAATAGTTTTAAAAATAGAAATGATCTAATTTTGGTTTGAAATTTTTTGAGGATATACTAAGCCCCCTATAGTAAGTCTCTGCAAAAAATTAAGTCGAAATTCAAAGGATAAGTTACTGTAAAAAATCTGGACTTTTCAGTTCGTTCAGAAAAGGCAGTTTAGAGTGCTTTCACGAAAACGGCTCTATAGGATGATTTGTTAAGAATTAGGGCTCGTGCTTTGGAGAGTATACTCTAGGCTCATAGTTCTATAACCTTTATTTTATAAGAAATCATCAGTTTGGTGCAGAAGTTTGAGAAAACATTAATCAAAGTGAACCATTTTTTCTGAAAATTAATTTAGCTGAAATTTGTTACGAGATAATTTTGTTTAAAATATCAAAACACTCAAGTAACGTGATTTAAATATTTATATGCATCCTTGAGACTTTTATAATGATAGTACGAAATGTGATTTGTTTATTGTACGTGCAGGTTGCTATGGACTCGACCGGTAAACGAAAAAGAGACGACAGTGATAAACCCAAAAAACGTTGAGGTAGAGGACGTTCAATACAACCGGAGGCAACAAAAGCCATTCGTGAAGGCAAACCGCTTCCACTAACATGGAACGAGGAATTAGGAGTGCCAAATGGTGATTTGCGTCATAAGTTTTCTTCTTGGATCGGGATTGTAACAAGACAGTGGGTTCCTCTCGACATACAAAATATAAAGAGATTGAATCCCAAATTGAGGGAGCAAATTATTTCATTGTTCAAGGTATATATTCATTGGTTAATTACTTCTAATAATATTGAAATTAAACAAACAAGCGTACACTAACTTTAATTTGTTTTATATTATTTCGTTGTTTATCTGCAGAGAGCATACAATGTTCCCGATAAATACGATCATTATTGTATGGACAAGGTATCTGATTTAGCCCGATCGTGGAGGACTACTGTCTATAAAAAAAAATACTTGATCGACCCGGAGACGGGAGAAGAAATAGATCCGCCGAAACCACCGGAAGATTGCCCAATGATCACACAACAAATGTGGGAGAACTATAAAAAACAACGTTTCAGCGAAGAGTTTAAGGTTATATATATATATATATATATATATATATATATATAGAATTAGGATCATTAGAGTCCACAAAAAAATTAGAGTCCTAGAGTCCTAATTTCGGCCATCGAAAAAAATGAAATTCCAACCACAAAAAATGAAATTCCAACGAAAAAAATGAAATTGTTGATTTTGCCGGCCGGTTGACCGGCTGCCGGTCTGGACCGGCCGTCCCACACCTTTTCTGAGATTTAATCTCAGCCGTTGATCATCACAATCTAATGGCTTTGATTAGGACTCTAGGACTCTATTCTATTTGCGGACTCTATATAACCTAACTCTATATATATATATACTTATCTCTATATAGAGATAAGATCTTTCAAGCCCTAAGTTTTGGGAAAGTCATTGAGTCCAGACATCCGCTTTGAGATTTTAACACAGAAATTTGAGATTTTAACACAAAAATTTAGAACTACAAAATTCCAGAATATTTGAGATTTTAACAATGATAAAATCTCAAATATTCTGGAATTTTTCAGTTTCAAATTTTTGTGTTAAAATCTCAAATTTTTGTGTTAAAATCTCAAAGCAGATTCAGGACTCAATGACTTTCTCTAATAAGTTGGGCTTAAAAGATCTTATCTCTATATATATATATATATATATATATATATATATATATATATATATATATATATATATATATATATATATATATATATATATATATATATATGTGTATATATATATATATATGTGTATAGGAATAAGATCAAATAAGAACAGTCCTTTAGGTAAGAACGGTAAGAACATTCAAAATACATGATAAATACATATAATGTACATTTTAAATTTATCATTTATATTAGTAATGAAAAATATGTGACACGAATTTTAAATTTATAACGTATAATATCTTTATATGGTAGAAATATGTCAAAACTTTAGGGTACATTTATACTGTACCAAAAGTACATTTTATTTTTGAACTTCGAATATACCTACAAATTTTGAATTTAATTTATTATTTCGAAATGTACATAACATATATTTATAATGTACATTAATAAATGTACTTTTTGTGTGTTAATTAAATGTACCTTATGTATATTTATTATGTACTTTGACTGTTCTTACCGTTCTTACCAAAGCTAGTGTTCTTACCGGATCTTAACCCTATATGTATATATGTATATATAAGTTAATTAATTAATTAATTCACAAGCATGCATATATTTATTATATTTTTTTTGGTTATGATAATTTCAAGGCCTTGAGGGAGAGGAACAAAAGAAACATTGCGAAAAAAGAATATCATCACAACACCGGTCGCAAAGGTTTTTTGGAGCTCGCCGAGGAACATGTAAGACTTATATATATTTGTATATATACAAAGTTATATATATATCTTCTTTATAATTTAATTTTATATTGTAAAGCGACCTTAGCTTTAATTTATACAAGTATTATATAATAAACTTACTTGCTCTTTTTTCTATGAATGTGTAGGCAGAAAGGGATGAAGATGGCGTAATAATTAATCGACATGAATTATGGAAACTAGGTCACACCCCGAAATCCGGCAAATTTGATGAACCAACTCAAAGGGCGGTAGACAACATTGTACGTACTACTCTTTTATTCACGTACACCTTAGTCATTATTTATTAATTTTTTTAATTATCATCGTGTTAAATTATAATATTTGAATGTCGTATTTTTTCTATCAATAGGATAAATGTGTCGAGAAGGTCAAAGAAGGGTCATGGAAACCTGAAGGCGGCCGAAAGGACATTCTAGCCGAGGCAATTCAAAAACCTGATCACGACGGTCGTGTGTTAGGCATGCCAGCCCATGTTGGAAAAACCAAGGTTTTCGGGAGAGCTCCCAGAACACCAACGGCAAGTAGCACTAATGATCGTGAAATGGTAAACTAATTAAATTGTTAGTTCTTAGTTAATTTAAATGATGACGACGACTATCTAAATTAAATTGTTAGTTCTTAGTTCTTATTGAATTGTATATAATGTATTTGTTGCAGCTGAAAATGATGGCCAGGATGATGAAGAAAATAACCAGTGGTGGTACCCTGACGGCCGAGGAACTTAAAACGATTGATGAAGTTGCCGGTGACGACGAGAAAACGACGGACGATCAAATGACGTCTAAGGAAGGAGACGGTGACGATGAGGTAATTAAACAACTTAATAAGTTATATTTTTATTGGATATATATTTTATTTATTAATTAATAAAGTGTTATATATACGTAATTAACTAAACTAACACACGTATATATTGAATAAATAAATAAAATTAAGGGCGGCAAGACAAATACTGGGCAACAAGAAGAAGAAGACGGGGTCGATAAAATTGATGAGGTCGATAAAATTGATGAGGTAAATAAAGTGTTTTTGATGTTGTTGTCGTCATTGTATTGTTGTTGTTGTTAATGGATGTTGTGCAATACAAGTAGAACCAACTTAATTCCGATTTGGCAGATTTGTGCACTCGTGGAATAAAATAGTTTTAAAAATCGAAACGATCTAATTTTGGTATGAATTTTTTTGAGGATATAATAAGCCCCCTATACTAAGTCTCTGTAAAAAATTAAGTCGAAATTCAAAGGATAAGTTACTGAAAAAAATCTGGACATATCAATTCGTTCCGAAAAGGCAGTTTAGAGTGATTTCACGAAAACGGCTCTACAGGATGATTTGTTAAGAGTTAGGACTCGTGCTTTGGAGGGTATACTCTAGGCTCATAGTTCTACAACTTTTATTTTATAAGAAACCATCAGTTTAGTACAGAAATGTGAGAAAACGTCACTCAAAGTGAACCCTTTTTTCTGAAAAATAATTTAGCTGAAATTTGTTTCTACATAAATTTGTTTAATATATATATATATATTGTTTATTGAATTTATATTGAGTGTTGATTATAATTGGTATGGAATTTGGATGAAGGTAAATGAAGATCGGTCCCGTAAGGGGGAATTCGAAACGCCGAAACAGACTATACAGATCTTTGGCACGGTAGCGTTTTAATGTTAAATAACTAATGTTTCTATTTATTATAAAATTTTCAGTTATATTCTATGTAATTGTAAATAATTTATGTTTAAAAATGTAGGGAGGAGAAAATTACATTTGCGCACTCAATCACCCAGACCTGCCGACAATGCCTAATATACGTGAGAATAAGGTTGCGATCGCACTTGCGTACTACCGGGACACGGTCGAGACAGTGACTGTTCACAACATCGCTCTCCTAGATAATCACGTAAAAGTCAAAATCAAGAACGTCTTAAATAACTTTGGAGGTGTTCGGCTACCGGTACCGGTTAGCACTGAGTTGCTCACGGTAGAGAGTGCCGTAGGTTCCTTTGTCCAGTGGCCTCAGACTCATGTTGCGCCTGTTAAGCCGAGCAGCCCTAATAAGAATAAAGGTGACAAGAAGGTAATCTATTTTATTGACTCCAAATTAATAATGTAAATGAGAGGAGGTTGGCGAATGACTTGCAAAAACACCAACGTCCTACAACCAAGGACAAACAAAGAATCGAGGAGGTATTTTTACTATCACTCTAATGACGTAATAAATTGGTATTATATTTAATATTATCGACATAAGTAATACACTTTTGCAGGTGAGTCAATCAGACATTATTGGAACGAATGAAGATTCAGCCTCAAAGAACGTAGCAAAGACACTTTTTGATGATAAGGTTTATTATAGCTAGTTACTACTTTAGCTCAATTATATATATCGTTAATTTAATTCCTTTGTTTTGACTCCACGTTGTATTGTTTTTTGTAGGACGTTGGGAGTATCTCGAACGTTAATGTTGCGAGTACCTCGAACGTTAATGTTGCGCCTAAATTGAGTAAGCAGATGCAGAAATTATTACCTCCTGAATATACTACCGCTAAATTTATGCGACATGTGAGTAGAACCCAAACAATGACAAGATTGTTTGGAGAAGGGTGCACTCGCTATGCTGATGACAGTATGATCTCTATTAAAATCCCTAAAGAAGTCGCATGAATTGAAATGTCTTCATTTTTTAATGCACCCTTACTACTCGAATGGGCTGGCCTTGAGGAAATTGATGCTCAGCATATGATCCTTTGGATGAAGTGAGTCATACTTCTCCTATAGTCGGTAATACTTCTCCTATAGTCGGTAATACTTCTTCTAATTGAACTAAAAGCACACTCGGAAACAGCAGTAGAAGCAGGGACAACAAGAATATCTCTAGCAATAGTGGTTAGTATAGGCCAATGGGAAGACATGATCCGCGAGTACTGAAGGATAACAAAATCATCGTAGTTTATATATTCCTCTGTTATAAAATAATTTTGTAGTAAATAGCAAGCATTACAAGATGTGGTAGATCATGTCGATTTACCAAGTATACTTGCTATGGTGGATCCAAATCTACCGCTCTTAGGTGGTAATATATAAAGCAGCAACACCGGACTGATCTAGGTTCATATTAGTATTATACAAATCATATAATTTTATTAAAATACCATAACATTCATCAACATACCTTTTAACATCATAGTCAATACCTAATGCATCATAATAAGCACCTAAAATACCAATTAGCTTTCCCCTTTTTACCCTAGGATCAAGCATAGTACCAATACAATATATATGAGGGAAAGTTTTTAAAAATTCAGCCATTTATTTTTCATAGCCATAATAATAGAATCTAAATCGGGAGAAATATTAGAACATTCATCCATAACAAACACAATTTTAAAACATTCCCTTATTATTAAATGGGCATTAGACTCATAAACCGATAAATGTATGAAAAAACTTGAGTTGATTTATAAAAGCATGCATAGAGTTTACAAACTTTTGCACATAGATTACAAAGTTTAAGTTTTATGCGTTGTTCTTTACCATCTTTAATAATTTTCTCGTTGAAAATTATAGTAATACCGTCCTTGTATTTTAAAGCGTCGTGAAAGATAGGAAAAGGTGGAATTCCACCTAGCTAGTTTTCACATCTATGTAAAAGAATTCTTTTTTAAATTCTTTTTTTCACAAAAATCTTTAAATTTTCGTGAAACAGTTGAATTTCTACGAAACCAATTTAAAACTTTTCTTCTTGGTTCAATAATTTCATACGGATGACACAAACGATCTTGCACAGACAAGTTTAATATATGAGCACAACAACCAATATGTACAAGTTTACCATCAAGTAATATGTTCATATTTTCTACAATAAAAGGAATTGCTGCAGTGTTAGGGGAAGCATTATCAATCGAAATACAAAAACTTTTAGAATCTAAACTAAACTCAATGAAAGTCAGATTTATTCTATTATAAAAGGTTAACGGCAGAATGAGACTCATCCATAATATCAAATGCAATAATACGTTTTTGAATATTATAGCTAGGATCACACCAATGTGCAGTGATGCAGATATAAGAATCATATTGAGGAGACGACCAACAATCACTAGTTAACGAAACATGACCATTATATTGACGTAACATTTCAATCAATTTGCCTCTAATCATGTAATATTGTTTTTGCATATTTTATTTAAGAGTGTTTCGTAGAACCTTAGCTTTGAATATTGTGGATTTAAATGCATTTTATTAAATTTTTCTAAAGCAAAACTCTCATCATAATTAAAAGGCTTTTCGTCTACAACGACATATCTGGCCATATCTTCAACCATAGATTGTTGATTCAAGACAAAAGACATATCTCCCCCGGGTTGAGCTGAGACGACATGAACCCCCCGAGTTGGGTTTGTGATGATTCAAGGTTGTCGTGGATTACTTGCTTATTTATCTTGTCCCACTACATGCCATGTACTGAGCGTATATGTCGAGATAATTTCCCTGTACCCTCATTTTTGGTCCATTGATATACCTTTTTTACTCCTTTCTTCTGACAAAGTAAACAAGTACCTTCAAATCGTCTTTCGTTTGGTTTATCGAGTAGCGGGTTAACCTTTACTGTATGCACAAATTGCTAAACCCAAGAGGTCGATTCCGATTCTACAGTAGCGGTGGAAGTTGGTATTTGGTACTATCGTGCACACTTGTACCTAACAATTGGAAAATGAACTATTTAAAATTAAAAAGTGGTGAACTAAATAAATAGGATATAAAGTGAAAGAAAAGTGACTAAATAAAAAGACATATATATTTACACTTTTTTATTGTCAGCAGCTCACCACACTTATAATATAAACCAAATTTATAACAAAAACCTTTAAATTATTTTAGCGATCGATTATAAAAAAAAAATTATTTAAATAAATATATGGTAGTTGAACAAATAATTAAATGTTACGAGATAAAATATAATTACAAATATAATAAAACGAAGTCGAGATAAGTAAATTATAGTGATCCGAATAACTAGTAAAACCTTCGGAAAATGGAGGGTGTGTACAAAAGTGAAGGGATATTAAACCCGGGTGGACCGTGTGATGCCATATTAGAATGATATAGTAAATCGAGATTACCAAAAAAATCGCTCGTTACCTCTTGTGCAAATTCGTTAAGGTGTAGTGGTGAGTTTGGATCCATATTAGAAATAAAATATTAAAAGAATTTAAATAGAAGTAGAACTCTAAACTTATCAGTAAATAACTAATAAATTATAAGTAGAAGTATTTAAAACTTTATTATATAATTAATAGAATAAAATATAATAACTAATAGATTATAAAGTATATTGTAAGAGTATTTTTAAAATTGTAAAAAAGAAAGTATAATTAAGAATAATTAAGAATTTTTAGAAAGCAAAACTTTGAATGCTTTGAGATGAGGAAGAGTAGAGAATGGGTTGTGTGAAAAATGATTATTTATAGGTGAAAATAAAGGGTTAAAACAAATTAAAAATTTGAATTTGTGTGGGTTGGGCTAGGCTAAATTTGGGATGGGTGGGCTGGATTGGGAGTGGGTTTAAGCCAGAATTTGGTGGGCCGAGACTCTGAGTGGGCTAAGCTGGGCTGGGTTAGGACTTGGAAGGGCGGGCTTTTGTGGGCCAAGGGTGAAAAAAATCAAACCCGAGCTCAGCCCATGGGCTGGCGGGCTGGGCCGAAATGGGCCCACGGACTCGTGGGCTAACCTCACGAGGCCCATAAACCAGGCTGCGTCGGGTTGGCCCGCAGTATTGGCCACCCATACTTATCATTTGTATAATTTGATTCATAGTTCAATAAATTGTTGAATTCTTAAAGAACTGAATTAATTTTGTATAAATTTAGGTAGAATTGATTTGATTAGAAGGAGAGAAAATTTTAGAGGTAGAAGGGTAATTGGTGAAAATTTTAGAGGTAGAAGGGTACAAGTGAATAAAAGTTGGGTATAATTGAACAATAACGTAAACATATAGGATGGAGTAAGTAGAATTTACTCAATTTAGTGAACACATAATATGAACGCTTTAAATACAAGTATTTAATAAACTTTTACATGTGGGACTCTGAAAAATGTCATAAATTATTATTTGTCTAAAGGAACTTATTAATTATTTCTATTTAAAGTTTTCAAACGTATGTCGGCTGTGTAACAATCGACATGAATCTTGATATAAATGTCATGCACAATGCTATGTCAAATTGTGTAATTGTTTCACAAAACAATACGAGTATTTTCAGAATATTTTTGCGTCTTTTATAGCGAAGACAAAAGATTCAAGATCCGACCCGTATCTGCAAGACTCGACCCGAATAGTTTGCCGGCTTAGGTTAAATTTATAAACCCAAATTCCAATAAAAGCAAAAGAACGTATTTCTTATCGATCATGTTGGAATTTTTCATAAGATATTGAGATTTTATTATGATATTATTATTCTGATAAGATAATATCTTTTATATCTTATTCAGTTATCTTATGAATATGTATGTGGTCCAATTTCAGGTAAAAATTAGTTTCTTCTGATCAAAGAAACTGACTCCTATTTTGACTAGGTCTATTATATTTTATTCTGTTCACACACAATATTTCCATAATCACCTACTATTCTTTGATGGCAAGAATAGTATATATATATGAGGGTGATTTATTTGTTTTGGTCACTGAACCTACTCTCCATTAAGAATATTATACACCATCTATATTGTGAGCGCGAGGGTTTGGAACCAATTAATTACACGGGGTTGCCGTATTACAAGCACGTCATATATGAGGATTATTATTATTATTATTTATTTGGGTCTTCTTTATTATTATTTCTTATTATTGAAGACTATATTTATTAATTTATAAGCAATGGCTGGAGGTATGTCTTGATCCTTAATCGCTTCCGCATATTAATCTCATAATTATATTGTTTTATATGAGATTAAATTTATAACTCTTACAGTTGGTATCAAATCGAGTAATCGCCTCTGCCTTGCTCTTTTATTTATCGTGTACATTAGACCTCAAGTTTATGACCTGTTTAGTACTCCGTGTAATTGTTGAATTACGGTGTTCTTTTTTTCATTGTCTTTTGTTAAATCTTTGGAGGTCAGAAGCCTGTATAATGTGTATGACTATGCTTATGTTTTATGGCATACTCCCTCCATTCAACTCCACAATGCACTTATGCTTTATTCACGTTTGCCAACGCGCGTTTTGCGCGATAAATATCTTTAGCTACGTTTGTTCAAAAATTATGAAATTTAGATTTTAATTATGTACTCGTAAAGACGAATCAAACAAGATCACACATGAATATATTTACACTTCTATATCGAGAGATAATTGAAACTAAAAATCGAAATGTGAATAGTGTACAAAAAAGAAACATACAATGTGGAGTTGAATGGAGGGAGTACTTCGTATTTTTTTTTATTTTATTTTTCCTCCTCCTTGACCCATGTAATTCTTTGCTGAGTCATACTCCACTATTGTACTGTTTGTGTTTTTGTGAGCACGATTTTATTTTATGGAGTGTAATATTCCATATTTTTGGGCTTTGGCATTGTGTATTGTTTAACTGGTCTCTATACTTTGTACGGAGTACATTGTTTTGGAGGGTAATATGTGGAGTACTAAGTATTTATGCGTTGGATTTTATTGCTTAATTTTTGATATATAATTTATTTATCCTCTTTTATATAAGATTCACATGATATTTTTGGCGATATATTTTGAGCATGTGATTATGATTTTGTTGCACTAATATTTTGTGCTTATTATGATCTTATATTGGAGTATACATAAATATGATTTCTATGTACATTATGATCTTGGTACATAGATTAAAGTTGTTATGTACATTATGACTCGAGTACATAATCTAAAATAATTAATTATATGTTAAGTTAGTGGTTCAAAATTTTTATTAATTGGGGAGTAGCCACAGCACCTCCGGTTGATTTAAATTTTATTTTGGGAACCACATTCGCAACTACACATATTTTCTCTTATTTTGGAGTATTTATTTTTATATGGATTTTATGTACATTACGATTTCAGTACATATCTATAATTTCTATGTACATTATGAAATAGTACACAGGCTATGGTTACTATGTACATTATGATTTAAGTACATAGGTTAAAATTATTAAATGTCACGTGATTAAAATTTTTATTAATTGGGGAGTAGCCACAGCATCTCTAGTTAATTAAAATTTTAATTTGGAATTACATTTAGATTCTAGACATATTTTGTGATGCCATTAATATTCTATATACATAATGTTGAGTATATGGATTTAAATAATTAAATGTTAAAGTAATTTGAAATTTTATTAATGAGAGAATAGCCAAAGCATCTCTAATTAATTTAATTTTTTATTTGAAATTACATATGGATATAAGACATTGAATTGATTGTGATTGATTATACATTATATGATGAGACTTACCCACAAGAATCTCATTATATTTTTGTATGATTAGTCAAGATAAAATATTAAATCACGGTTCTTAATCTACCCACAGGAGTTAAGAATACAGAATTGATTTGATAGTTTTATCATTTTGTAATTACGAATTTAATTTGAGTATAACTTTAGCCCACAGGCAAGTTTTATGTCACTAAATTCGGTTTGCAAGGTTTACGTTGGTTAAACATGATTTTGTTTGAATCTCAATTTTTTTTTGCAATGAGCATGTTATTTAAAAACCTTTGCATTAAGTTTGTCTGAAAATTTTTCTGATATGATATTTGATATTCCTAAATTAAGGGATGATAACAATAAGGTATAAAAAAGAGAGGTATTACTGCATTATGGGCTGGATGGATATTGACTATGCTATTAAAATATGGACCTTTTAATTGAGACTAGCAATTGTGATACGGTTGATCTTTATGAAAGTGGGGGAGATTTAACTGTCTTTCTATTATGTTCATAAAGACCAACATTTGTTCTAGTATCTGAGGTTCTTTTGAGCAGTGTTTTAAAGTCAAAGACCTTCTTAAAGCCATTGATGAGCAGTTTGTCGCTTCAGATAAACTCTTACTATTACCTTAATTATGTAGTTTTTATCCATGAGGCACACTGAGACTAAAGGAGTGCATGATTATATCATGCGCATAAGGGATATTGCGGCCCGACTTAAGCTTTTGGAAGTTACCATATGATGACTTTCTTAGCTTGTCCATTTCATTTTGTGCACTCTTCCTCCGCAATATGCTCCATTTAAGATCTCTTATAATACACATAAAGATAAATGGTCAATAAACGAGCTTATGACCATGTGTATTTAAGATAAGGAGCAATTATTGATGGAAGAGGGTGAGAAAGTGAACCTTACTACGGTTTTTTCTTCAAAGAAGAAAAGAGGTCACTATAAAGGTAAAGAAAACATTTTTGCTGAGTCAACCATTTAAAAGGATCCTAAGTGTCATTTATGTAAAAAGAAGAGACACATTCAGAAGGATTGTCCTAGTTTTAAGGCTTGACTTGTGAATAAAGGTAATTTTCTGCGTTTATTTGTTATGAATCTGCAATGGTTAATGTTAATCATAATACATGGTGGATTGATTTTGGTACCACAATCCATGTGTCGGATACCCTACAGCTTTGCAATGGTATGACAAGCCTAAGGAAACCAGTGGCAAGTGAATGCTTCATCTATTCAGTAAACGAGATGAGTTCACATGTGGAGGCCATTAGAACATGCAATTCAGTTCTATTTAGTAGTTTTATTTTGCCTTTGGAAAGACATGTACGTACCAAATTTCATTAGAAATTTGATTTCCATTTTTGAGACTTATACCTTTTGGACAATCCTTTAATTTTGGGATTCTGACTTCAGTATTTTCAGAATTTTGATGTTAAGGAGATGGTATTTTGTCTAACGGTTTAAGTTGTCTTTGTTTGCAAAATAATATTATTTAAAATGCATGTTAAGGTTGGTTAATAGATGTATTATGAAAGTAAATTCATCTATTTTGTTGCATCGGAGATTGTGACATATCTCCATTGAAAGTGTAAAGAGATTAGTAAAAGATGAAGTACTTGTTACTTTAGATTTTACTGATTTTATACATGTGTTGGTTGCATAAAGGGAAAGCAAACTAACAAAACTCTGAATGGTGCAAAGAGGAGCTCAAAACAATTAGATTTCATACATACAAACGTATATTGTCTAGTCTGAAACGCGATTGATCTAAATTTGCTTTATCACCTTCATTGACGATTATTCACGATATATGATTCTCTACTTATTTCGTTCTATATACGAGACTTTCGATGCTTTACAATTGTTTAAGGCAGAAGTTGAGAATAAATGCGTTATGTGCATTAAAGTCGTGAGATCAGATCGAGGTGGAAAGTACTATTGTAGATATATAGAGGACAAAATACACGCAGTCCATTTTGCTATATTTCTTTAGGAATGACTTGATCAGTGGGAGTGATCAATTTCAGGATAAAGGTATACCTGAGAAATGATCATCATGAGTTTTACTCTCTGATTCAAGTTGTGGATTGGTTGTTGTTCATGCTCTTTAAGTTGATCGACAAGTTCAACAACTAGATGCAGAAACTCCATGAAAGTTGATAAAATTATGATAGACCATAATGTAAATGATGACCTAGATCATCATGAGTTGGAGGAACAAGTTCACCGTGAGGCTGAATAAGTTCCATTAAGGAGATCTATCAAATTATAAAGGTCAACTATTCCTGATGATTATGAGGTGTATCTACAAAAATTGATTGTCATTTTGGGGCCGACAATAATTCGACTACGTTTTCACAAGCCACAAGTTTTAACGGTTCTGACTTGTGGATTAGTGCTACGAAAGATGAGGTGAACTCTATGACATCTAATCGAGTTTGTGATCTCATTGAATTGCCTAATAACGTAAAGGCCCTTTGGTACAGGCTCACTAGGCAATATCGAGAAACATAAGGTGAAACTCGTAACCATATAGTTCACGCAGAATGAGAGAATAGATTTGCGAAGATTTTGTTTTCTCTTATGCTGAATAAATATTCTCTCTAATTATTGGTCATAGCACTAGTAGCTCATTTTGATCTCGAGCTACTTCATATGGATGTGAAAATGACACTTCTCAATGGTGACTTAGAGGAAGAAGTTATATTAAATAACCTAAAGATTTTCCTCTAAGAATGGTGAACATTTTGTTTACAAGCTCAATAAGTTCATGTACGTTTTGAAATAAACTTCCCGCAAACGACGTATGAATTTCCATAAATTAATTACTTCATTTGGTTTAGAAGTGAATGTTATAGATTAATGTACATACCTTAAGGTCAGTGGGAGTTTAGTTTATTTCTTGTTTTGTATGTAGATGACAACTTAGGAATGATATCGAGAGGGAACAAATTGAAATGTTCCATATGCTTCATATTTTGGTAGCATCATAAATATTCAGGTCTGTGTATAAACTTGATATTGTGTATGTTTTTTGAAGTGTAAGAAAAATATCAGAGTCACCCAGGAATCGATCACTATAAGGGTGCAAAGAAAGTCCTAGCGTACCTTCAAAGTACTAAGGATTACATGCTTATGTATAGACGAACTAATGGTGTTGAATTGGTTGACTATTTTGCCTCTAGTACGGTGGCTGTGTAGACACAAGAAAATCCACTACAGGATTTATGTTTTGCTAGCTGATAGTTCCGTATTTTGGATGAGTATAAGGCATACTTTTACAACCAACACTACAAAAAAACACTCAAAATGCGACGGACGAAATCCGTCGCAAAAGGCCAATATCCGTCGCAAAAGGGTCATTTGCGACGGATTCTGCGACTAAACAGGCCCGTCGCAAATATTGGTCGCAAAAAATAATTTTGCGACGGAAATTCGGTCGCAAATAGCTTGCGACGGTCAAATCAGTCGCAAAATCATCCGTCGCAAAAGATATAGCTTGCGACGGACTAGTCCGTCGCATAACTTGCGACGGACGGGAAATCCGTAAAAAACATTAAAACTTGCGACGGAATATCCGCCGCATAAGACGACGGTTGCGACGGAGGTTCCGTCGCAAGTTTTAATGTTTGCAACGGATTGTCCGTCGCAAGTTGGGAAATCCGTCGCAGGTTACTGCTATTTTTCTGCGCTTTTCTGCCTGTTTTCTACGCCCCAAAACAGCCTGTTTTTTACACACAAAAAACCTGCAATGAAATTCGTTTTCGGTGTCAATACACCGAAAAATCAAGCACACCAAACACACAACACATAAACCGAACATAGCATATATATATAACGGTACTTAATATACAAACGGCCACTACCACCGTTAAAGTTAACAAGTTCATTCATCAAAGTTAAACTACCACTACCAACGTCAAAGTTCAATATGTAGGGACATCGGCGCCGCCAGTACCACTACCACCATCACCGTCAAACGGCCCCTGCCTAAATAGGTTGTAGTCGGCGCCAAGGTTGCATGTCGGAGGAGGCTGAGTACTGATGCGTTGAGACGCAATGTACTCCTCAATTGTCGACAACCTTTTTCTCATCGACCTGTTCTCTATTGCCAGGCGTGTCATAATCCCGGGACTGTACGTAGACTGCTCCCCGACGGATGAGTGACGAGGCGGCTGACGGTCGTAAAACATAGACGAGGCCGAACCCGTGCCGTAAACACGACCTTTCTTGTCGTGTCCTCCCACTACCTCATAATACAGCTGGTTCTCGTCAATAGGAGTGTCTGGCTGGGTTTGCTCGTGCTCCTCAACTCGTGGATTGAAGCGGTCCAAATTTTAAGATAGAAAATATAATACTCGTTAGTTAAAAAAAATTGTAAATTAAAATCATAAAATTAATGTTGTAGTATAAATGAATTCTTACAAATAAATTTTTGACTTTGTGTGGAACCCGGGAACCGCGTCGAAGGACCCAACTCGGCGTCTTGCTTAAAGGGCGGATTTTAAAGTTAAAAAAGATTAAGTTGGAAAAACCTTTAAGAACTGTTATGGAGTCGCCACCTAATTATCGCGGAAATTAGGAACCTGCTACCATGTTCTAAGTTAAAAACATGTCCTAGATTTTGGAGCACGCCGACACCCCTAGATCTAAGGTTGTGAAACCAGATTGGATTCGGGGTGAGGGTACTTTAGAAAAAGAGTTAATTCAAATAATGATTTATGAAAACCTTTTAGAAAAGCCTATGTAAATATAGCATCTACTGACTTAGAACAATCCTTGTAAGATGAATTGTGAGCTAATGTAATCGCTACGTCCAAGAGCGATAAGGTTGTAAAAGAATGCAGATGCAGATGCAAAAAGATTGATTAAAACCCTCAGTTTAGCATGTTTAACTTGTTAACGAATACGGTTCAGTTAAAGTTCGAATTCATTGTTTAAGTTGATTTAATGCAAAATAAGAAGGTGCAAGATGCATGCAAATAAAATAAAGTTCAATTGTCCATTGGTTTATTTTATAAGGTCGGTTGCTTATGCGACTTTGGCGTGTCATCGGATATGGAGTGTACCCGAAATAAATAGAACACTTGGAGTGCAAGCGCGTTGGGTGCCAAAGCCGGGGGGGGGGGGGGGGCGCTAAAGTGTAGACCCCTTTGTTAGTCCATAGAAAATAAGAAAAAGCTTTGATCCAAGTGGATCGGTACCTACCTTGTCCTGACGCTTCAGATCTGGGCAGAGCTTCGCTTCTTGAACTTAAAAGGAGGATGAATTCGACACGGGATGGTGTGTTGAACTCAAGGATTTGAGTGCTTGAGGCTTTGTGAGAGTTGAAGTGTGTTTGCTGTGAAAGCTGGGTGTAAATTGTGTTTTCTGAAGAGAAATTGATATCTTTCGAGGTCTGGTATAGGGGGGTATATATACTAAAAACCTCGGAGAAATTAGGAAACCCGGGGATAAAAACAAGCCAGGAAACCGCATAGCTTTATGCGGTTGCCAGGGCAAACCGCATAGGCTTATGCGGTTGCCAGGGCAAACCGCATAGGCTTATGCGGTTGCCCACCCAAACCGCATAAGGCTATGCGGTTTGAAGGTGTGGTTTTTTGCGTAGTTTCCTAGTTCCGGTTTGATAAAATCTTAGAAGATTACGGGATAATCTCAAGCTTGCTCGTCAAGAAAACCCCTAGGATATTTCTGAGATATTTTGATGTTCAGGGCTTTGGAGTGCGGGCCAAAGGCTGGGTTTGGGCTCGGTTTCGGGCCCGAGACCCGTAAAAATGAAAAGGGTGTATTTGCATAGTTTTTGTGAAATAAGGTAAGACGTGAAGCCGTATTTTGTGTAAGAGGGGGCTAAAGGGGAGATTTAGCCACCGGGCCTAAATTTAGGGATTTAGGAATGCTGAATTAGACCTTGTTAATGTAAAAGGGCTAATTGTACTGCAAATGCGAAGCTCTTGCCAAATGAAGCAGGATTAGGACCTAGCTAGACTCCAAATGGACAAAATGAACGTTTATTCAAAGCGATGTAAAGCGACCTTAAACATTTTAACATTTAAAACGACTCAAAATGAATTCGACGTTAGTTAGAACCGTTTAAGTCAACGTTTAACATGCGTAATAGAAGTCCGTGTTACATCACAGGGTTTTGTTTGGGAGGGTACGGATATGGGTATCCACAGAGCCCCCAGTTTGACTGAGCTCGGACTAGAGCGCTAGTCAAACTCCACGACCATATCCGGACCATTACAGTCTCGATATCAATGAACGAAGCATGTGTCCATGGGTGAGACGAGGACTTCGAACCGGGCTAAACGGGGAGGGGCGTGCGCATTTTAAGGACTTGGCGGTCCGTGCATGCTATAAGGGCCTGCCGGCCTGCTGGATGTCTTCGTCGTGCTTGTCGTTGTTGATGCCTTTGTATATGCCTGGTGTCGTCGGATGCCTGGTGCTGCTGCTTGTAATGTCTTCGTATTGCATGTGTAAAAGGGGCTAAAGTGCAGGGGTGCATGTGCTTGCAAGATGTTTGGGTATGCGTGAGGTGTACAATTGAGTAGGTGATAGGATTGGTCGCACTCTCCTAATCAAAAATAATCCAAACTCACTCTACTAGGTAGCAAGGGTAAGTCGGGTCGAATCCACAGGGAGAAGGTCGCTTATGTTGGTTATTTTGGGTGATTCTAATCTCGGTTCAAGTATGGATAGGTTAACTAAAGCTAGAGCGGAAAGTAAGGGGTTTAAACGATTAGGAAAAAGGTCTAGGGAATCGGGTTAGGCATGGGGTATGCTAGGTCAAAGAATGGTGACAGAAATGAGTAGGAAATCACTCTCGCTAAGGGTAAGCTAGGCCTCTCGGTCTTAAGCTCCTCTAGGTCTCAAATGCGGGCTCTCGCAACTTACAAGTGAGGGTCCTAATGATTGGTCTCGTGTCCTACCCTAAACTAGGCTTTCGATCTTAAGTTTAAGGGCGACAAACGCTCACAAACCCTTGGCCAAAGGATCAACAAACGCATACAAAACGAGACAATCAAAACGAGCGCGAAAACCTAACTCAAAACATCATCAAAAACAAACCAAGCAAACACACATGATTCACCCTTCTTCCCTAGAATAGGAACTACTCACACATGGCAAATTTAACAACGAAAACGAAAGAGAAAGATGAAAACATGATCAACAATACTATAAAATGAAATGACAAACAAAGGAGAGAAGTATATAGCAAAACCTAATCAGAAATTGCAAGAGAAATCAAAGAACAAAGACAACAATACCGAAATAGGATGATCAAACAACGTACTTGAGTCGGGAATTCAAAATACAAGAAGGAAAATTAATCTAACCCCAAATTTTTGATAGAAAGTAGTTTAAAGTGTTAGGAAGATCCCCTCAAAATTTCGTGCAAAAATATTATGTTTTGCTCCTTCAAATAGACGATCTATTTTAAGCCAATGAAGAGTCTCAGAGTTGCCCCGGGCGGGGTGAGGGTGCCCCCGGGCGGGGGGTTATGGTCCCGGACGGGATGAGCTTGTCCCGTGGAGTTCAGTTTTTTTCAGCTTTTGTTCTTCTTTTGTACTTAGTTATTCTTTGCTTTCTTCTCGTCCCAAGGCATAGGGACGAAGCCTATGTCGTCCCAAGGGGTAGGGACAAGGCTTAGGATGATCATGTGAGTTTCAAATCCCGTCCCAAGGTCCCGGGACACCGTCATTTGTTGAAACGAGGCTCGTGCGCAACCGAAACGCAACGAAACCAACTCGAATCACCTCTAAACTTCACGAAACTTCACGAAACTTTTCGAAACTTCTCGACCAGCCTCCTATACTCCAAATAAGCGCGTGTACCTGCAAAATGGACACAAAAACGCAGCAGAGCCAAAACGGAGAGAAATAGGAGCTGGAATGCAACTAAAAGCACATGAAACGCAAAGGAAAGCTCGTGAACAAGGGGCTATAAGTACGTAAATATATGACACATCAAACTCCCCCAAACCGAACCGTTGCTTGTCCTAAAGCAACCATGCATGACAGAAAATAGAGGACAAAGCGAGCATAAGAAGACTTCCCAAACAATCACCTTACCGCAAGCAGCATGAGCAAATGGCAATCGATCCCGAAACAACATGGGACGTAAGGAAATAGCAAGCTAACGGACGAGAATTACAAGACGGCGCAGAATGAATAGCATGGCTTAGACTTTGGCTCTCTAGCAATCAAATCACGGACCTCTCGCGGTTTCCACTCTACTCAAATGATGAACAAGGTGATATATGTGATGACACTCACCTACTCGACTAGTGGAAGCACGCCCGCAATCTAATGTGGACCAAATCTCGTATTCCCGTACACAATAATGTCACAAAAACGAAGCAAACATGAGGACTTACATAGGATATGAGGGTGTAAAGGCCATAGAGAGGTAAAGGGTGATAAGGTGGAACAAATGATTATGGAATCGTGGAGCTAAGCCACTAGAAACCACTAGTACTACTCAAGTGCTCATCCAACCAAAACGGAACCCAACTCTCAATATAAACGGACCGAAAACAGCATATCGGTCTCCTCTACACATCATCGCAACATGACAACAAATCTCAAGTGCTCACTCATGTAACAACAATAACAACCCTTGCATTTTTGTGCACACATTTTCTTTCTTTTTGTATTTTGTGTGTTGTGTTTATTTTTCTGATTTTTTTCGTTTTCTTGAGCTTAAGGCACACTCACATAGTATAGTTGCGGAAAACCTCATAAAAGTCGGGGAAACAGCAATCCCGACTCACATTCACCAACACTCTCAAACCAACGACATCAGCAAGTCGCAGCATGATCAAAACCCGAGGACAAGCACAAGAGTAAGCAAAGCGGTAACTAGCAAGGCTAGGGTAGGCTATTTGGCAATGTAGCTCAAAACTCATGTGTATAAGGGTATTAGGATCAAAAATGAGAGGATAAAAGCAATGTATAATCAAGGTGAATAAAATGAAATCGATTAAAGCCTCATATGCGAAAACAAGTGACAGAATCGTGGGAAACACGGGATAGGGGCCACACTTATGCGCGTTGATATTACGCACCCCACGAGGAGAACTACTCACAATATAAGCACGGGGACCGGGATAGATGAACCGGCCGCAGGAGGCTAAAAACCTCACAATAATAGTAGCTATAGTCCATGAATGATAAAGCCAATAAAGTCAAGCATGCCATCATCTGCAAACGCGTCTAAACATCCCCGAAAGCGCTAATCCAACAATATAAAACATGCCAAAGCTCAAAGCAAACAAGGGAAGGGATGCCGGGTAAAAACAAGGTAAAAAGAGCTCGCAAACAACGGAACGGGATACGTATTTTTGGTATTTTTGTGAAATTTTCTGATTTTTTTTTGGAGTTTGTGATTTTTTGGAAAATGAAAAACGAAAAAGAAAACGCAAAAATAAAAAGCAAAGCGAAGCAAAGCGTTCCTCCCCCCAAACCAAACAACACATTGTCCCCAATGTGTCCTAAAGCACATCAACCAGGGACCTTAAAATAAGGGGGATAAACGAGCAAAAGTCGCAAAAGAACAAAGTACATACAATTTATTTACAAATGAAATCGTCCCCCCAAACCAGCTTCAAACGGGGGGCGCAGCACGGTACGGGAAGTACCACCAACCGTGGGTCTCGTCATAAACGATCCCGCTATCATCGTCCATCTCATCGTCAAGTCCATCATCATCACATATTCGGCCAACAGCATTCACAGCATCCACTCGGCCATCAACATACGCAGCAGCACTCATGTTGTCTTTGATCACAGCTTTACCTGCATCCATCCTCCTTAAAGTACCTGCGCCATAATCACAACAAAGAACGGCCTCAAGAGGATCCCTCTCGAGGACTTGAGGTAAGTAATCATCCACACATTCATCAACAACGTCATCAAAAATATCGATGGAAAAGACCGACTCCTCTAACATGGGACGCTTCAAAGCGTTTGACAAGTTAAAAGCGATTTTATCACCTCCAACATCCAATGTCAACTTGCCGTTCTTGACGTCAATTATAGCACCTGCAGTGTGCAAGAAAGGTCGACCCAAAATGATAGGAATTTGGGAGTCTTCGACCATGTCAAGAACGACGAAATCGACAGGGATGAAAAATTTACCAACCTTGACAGGAACGTCCTCTAGAACACCCAAAGGGCGTTTAACAGAACGATCCGCCATTTGGAGCGTGATGTTTGTTACTTTCAAAGGTCCCATGTTGAGTTTCTCGCACACCGAGTACGGCATGACGCTCACGCTTGCACCTAAATCACATAAAGCATTGTCAATAAAAGTGGTACCAATGGTGCAAGGGATAGAGAAGCTACCCGGATCTTTCAATTTAGGAGGAGACCTGTTTTGTAAAAGTGCACTACATTCCGCAGTGAAAGCCACGGTCTCGACCTCATTGAAAGATCTTTTACGGGTGAGTATGTCTTTGAGGAATTTAGCATATGCCGGAACTTGCGTGACAAGCTCGGTGAAGGGAACCGTTACCTTGAGGTCCTTCACCACCTCCATAAACTTACCAAATTGTGAGTCAAGCTTAGATTTTACCACTCGGCTCGGGAATGGCAAACGAATTTGAATCGGCGGCTCCTGCGGCTTAGCTTTCTCCTTCTCCTTCTCTTTGTCCTCCACGTGTGCCCCACCACCATTCACGGCCTCCTCCTCCACGTGGGGCCCACCCAGGGCTGGTCCAGCTTGCATGACACCACCACCTGCACTCACGCCAACCTCAACATGCAAATCGTTAGTGGAAGCGTTAGAATTTACCTTGCTTACCTTTACGGGAGGTACATCAACATTGGGCATAGGTGGCCCATCATAGCTCGTTCCACTACGCAAGGAGATGGCGTTGGCGGTCTCGTGAGGTTGTTTGGGCTGAGCCGGAAGCGTTCCGGGTGCCCTCGTGTTGCTAGAAGACGCTAATTGAGCAAGTTGAGTATCCATGGCCTTGTTGTGAGCAACTAAAGACTGAATGGTAGCGTCTTTAGCTTGTGCCTCCTTCTCCATCTTGGCCATCATGGCCTCTTGATTCTTTTGCATAGCGAGCATCATGGCTTTCATCTCGGCCATGGGATCGGAGACGGGAGGAGGAGCAACCGGTGGTTGATATTGTGGTCTAACAAAACCCGGTGGGTTAAAGGGACGAGGAGCATTGTTGTTGTAAGGAACGAAGTTTTGTGGGCTGTTTTGAAGAGGTTGTTGTTGTTGTGGATTAAGGACATTTTGGCTTTTGTAGGAAAGGTTTGGATGATTCCTATAGCCTTCGTTGTAAAAGTTCGAGTAGGGGTTGTTTTGTGATTGAAAAGCATGTACATGGTGGAGATTAGATTGAGAATTCATACCTCGGCATTCCATTGAAACATGACCGGAAGCTCCACATGAGCCACAAGTCGGATCACTAGAGATATGCATAGCGGCTACCGATTGTCCTCGAGCTTGAGAGGAACCAGCTTGCATTTGACTCATCATCAACGCAGTCATTGCATCCACCTTTGCCGTAAGCAAGGCCACTGCGTCAACATCATGCTTACCTCCACTTCTAGGAACATTCCTAGCATTACCGTATTGAGCATCGTGAATAGCCATGGCCTCTATTGTATCAAAGGCCTCCTCAACGTCAATGTTATCGAAGCGTCCGCTAGCGGCCGAGTCAAGCACTTGGCGAGACTCGTTGTACAGTCCATTGTAGAATTGCATTACCAAAAACCACTTGTCAAGCCCATGATGAGGACATTGGCGTTGGAGCTCCTTGTAACGTTCCCACGCATCAAAGAGAGACTCGTCTCCCCTTTGGCGGAAGCTAGTTATTTGACTCCGTAGCATTGCCGTCTTCTCCGGTGGGAAGTATTTTTGATAGAAAGCCAACGCAAGAGTGCTCCAATCGGCCACCCCATTTGCAACTCGATTCAACGAGTTCAACCATAGCTTTGCTTTATCCTTAAGTGAGAACGGGAAAAGCATTTCACGTATTTGCTCTTGGGTGACTCCGGCTTGCTTAATCGTTGAGCAATAATCACAAAAGTTCTGAACATGGAGGTTAGGATCCTCCCGGTTTCCCAAACCGATTACGCTCAATCAAGCTAATGAAAGCCGCTTTATCTCAAAATTGTTGGCCGCAATAGCCAAAGATAGCATTGCACGGTAGGCGATTGAGCCACGTTGGCTTAGAGTGATCCGAGAGCTTCACCATCTTCTTGGGTTCGGGTTCAACTTGAGCTTCCTTTGAGGTTGAAGTGGAAGGGGAAATAGCTTCTAAGTCTTTAAGTAAGTTCTTGCGCCTATGCAATGTACTCTCCGGCTCCGGATCAAACTGAAATGCCAAGCCTTTTTGAGACGTACGAGTGTTCCTGGGCATACACAAGCACTAGAGTAGACGTAAGTAACGGCCTCAAGGAATGGAGGTTCCTTGAGACAAGAGTAACAAAGGAGAAAAGAACCAAATAACAACAAAAACAAAAGCCGTCTCCCCGGCAACGGCGCCAAAATTTGATAGGATTGGTCGCACTCTCCTAATCAAAAATAATCCAAACTCACTCTACTAGGTAGCAAGGGTAAGTCGGGTCGAATCCACAGGGAGAAGGTCGCTTATGTTGGTTATTTTGGGTGATTCTAATCTCGGTTCAAGTATGGATAGGTTAACTAAAGCTAGAGCGGAAAGTAAGGGGTTTAAACGATTAGGAAAAAGGTCTAGGGAATCGGGTTAGGCATGGGGTATGCTAGGTCAAAGAATGGTGACAGAAATGAGTAGGAAATCACTCTTGCTAAGGGTAAGCTAGGCCTCTCGGTCTTAAGCTCCTCTAGGTCTCAAATGCGGGCTCTCGCAACTTACAAGTGAGGGTCCTAATGATTGGTCTCGTGTCCTACCCTAAACTAGGCTTTCGATCTTAAGTTTAAGGGCGACAAACGCTCACAAACCCTTGGCCAAAGGATCAACAAACGCATACAAAACGAGACAATCAAAACGAGCACGAAAACCTAACTCAAAACATCATCAAAAACAAACCAAGGAAACACACATGATTCACCCTTCTTCCCTAGAATAGGAACTACTCACACATGGCGAATTTAACAACGAAAACGAAAGAGAAAGATGAAAACATGATCAACAATACTATAAAATGAAATGACAAACAAAGGAGAGAAGTATATAGCAAAACCTAATCAGAAATTGCAAGAGAAATCAAAGAACAAAGACAACAATACCGAAATAGGATGATCAAACAACGTACTTGAGTCGGGAATTCAAAATACAAGAAGGAAAATTAATCTAACCCCAAATTTTTGATAGAAAGTAGTTTAAAGTGTTAGGAAGAACCCCTCAAAATTTCGTGCAAAAATATTATGTTTTGCTCCTTCAAATAGACGATCTATTTTAAGCCAATGAAGAGTCTCAGAGTTGCCCCGGGCGGGGTGAGGGTGCCCCCGGGCGGGGGGTTATGGTCCCGGACGGGATGAGCTTGTCCCGTGGAGTTCAGTTTTTTTCAGCTTTTGTTCTTCTTTTGTACTTAGTTATTCTTTGCTTTCTTCTCGTCCCAAGGCATAGGGACGAAGCCTATGTCGTCCCAAGGGGTAGCGACAAGGCTTAGGATGATCATGTGAGTTTCAAATCCCGTCCCAAGGTCCCGGGACACCGTCATTTGTTGAAACGAGGCTCGTACGCAACCGAAACGCAACGAAACCAACTCGAATCACCTCTAAACTTCACGAAACTTCACGAAACTTTTCGAAACTTCTCGACCAGCCTCCTATACTCCAAATAAGCGCGTGTACCTGCAAAATGGACACAAAAACGCAGCAGAGCCAAAACGGAGAGAAATAGGAGCTGGAATGCAACTAAAAGCACATGAAACGCAAAGGAAAGCTCGTGAACAAGGGGCTATAAGTACGTAAATATATGACACATCAGTAGGGGTGCTTATGTAGATGTTAGTGTAGGTCTCTTGAAAGAGCGTCCGTGTAATGCTCGTGCTTGAACTCGCCGAGGAGTGTCTATGTAGAGTGAAATGCTTGGAGTTAGGTGTATATTGCAGAGTGCTTGTGCTTGGGCTCGCCGAGGAGTGTCTATGTAGTCGTAATTGCATATGATTGCCTTCCGTTGAGGAGAAAATGATGTAATGCTCGTGAAGAGCGTTCGTGCTTCTGCTTCTGTACCGTATATTAAATGCTTAAAATACGCGTATGGCGGACTGTAGGTGACGCCTTGACCCAAGCACGGGACGTACTTGGAGTTGTATTAGGGCCAAGATGAATTAGGAATTCAAAAGTAGGCGTAAAACGAGAAAAAATCCGAGAAAAACCACAGGCAGAAACCGCATAGCCTTATGCGGTTTGTGGCGCAAACCGCATAAGGTTATGCGGTTTGCCTTAGTGGCTGTAGGGGGCTATATAACACGAGTGAGGCCATGTTTGTTGCTCATTCACCCATTTTCGGTTTCTAAACTCTAAAAACGCCATTTTTCGATTTCTCAACCGTTTTTGCTCATTTTTCTTGCGTTGCCTTGCTATGGAACCAGGTAATGCTCCATTTTAACTTGCTTTTACGTTATTTGTTGTTGTAATTAGCTAGTTTCGCCTTGAAATGTTGAAAAGACGGGTTTTGCATGAAAACCCGAGTTTTGCTTGAAATTTGCCGTTTGAATGCTTGAAGTTGACGTCAATGTGTTGCATTATGCCATGTGAACGTGTGTGTGTGAATTGATTGTGATTTAGACCGTCTTTGTGTGAAAAACGTCCAAATTAGGTTTCGGGCCCGAAAACGAACCCGGATTTTCCGACCCGGAATTTCAATTAAACTTCGGTGTAGGATGCTCATAGTGTGTATAGCATGCCTATAGCGTTAGTTTTGCGAAAATGTCGAGTTAAGGCTTTCAAATCGCCGTCTTAAGTCGTAGTTATACGGAGTAATTAAGGCGAATTGGGGGTTTTTGATCGGGATGACCAAAATGCAATTGCTTGTAATGGTTTGTTGTTGGGGACTATTATGGCGCATAGAAACCATAAAGTTGTAATTTTGAGGTGTAGAGAACAGTTTTCGGCTTAATCGTGAATTAGGCCTAAAAATGCTCTGTAGGGCGTATAGTGTAATGTGTTAAGGGATGTATATGTATTATGTGCGTATTATTTGTGTGTATTTGTGTATGTGTATGCCAAGTTGTATGCTGTATGTGTTAAGCTGTATGTATTGGTTGTGTTTGGTTGTAGGAGAGGGTTCTGGTCGTGTTACGAGATCGAAATCTCGTAGGAGTGCTAGCTCGAGGACTGAGGGAGCCTCTAGCTCGAGTGGTTTGAGGCGTACGCGTAGTGAGAGGGATGCTGACCCTCGTGACTTGCGCACAAGACGTGGTCAGTCACGAGGTAGAGGTCGCGGGAGGAATGTCCCTGTGCCTGATCCTGAGGAGGAGGAGGCAGATGCGCTTGCTTTAGTTGACGAGATAGAGGCTGGGATGGACGTCGAGGAGGAGGCTGAGGAGGTCGAGGAGGCTGCGCCTAGAGCGAGTAGCTCTAGGCCGCGAAAATCACGCGTGAACAGGGCCTTTGCCAAGGGTTGGGATGGCCATAACCTTCTACTTGCTCCGGAGAGACACGTTTCCTATCGAGCGACGATGGGTTGGTAGAAAGGCTCGATGAGGACTTTCTCGGGCGTCTCGTCCGTGATGTGTGCTTTTGAGGAGAAGCTTTCGCCGAGAGCGCAAGCTTAGGTCTTTGCGTAGTGCTTTTGGCCCGTTGGTCGGCCATTGGAGGGAGATTGCAAGGAAGAAGCAGACGGCGAACCTGATGTTGATCAGGGCCTTCTTCGACAGGTACTGGGACACCACGACGACGTTCCATATGCCCGGCTTCGAGGCCGGCATTACCTTGTCTGAGTATGCGGTCATAACGGCCGCCGTCGGGACCGTGACATGAGCTTCGAGTTTGCGCTGCCTGGCCGTGGGACGAGGTTGTGACTGCCGCGATTGGCGGTGGTTTGGAGGTGATTTATGAGGGTGCTCCACCTTACACTTTCAAGACGAGCTACATCTTGGAGTACTTTGAGGGGAAGACCGAGCATGGCCCCTCGGAGAGGAGTGACGAGCAAAATGCTCGTATGTGGCTGTGGTGGTTTGTCGCCGTACTTCTGGCCGATAAGGGTGAGCGGGCGTCGACGTCGGTCCTTATGCATCTCCTGGATTGGAATGCAATTGGGACGTTTGACTGGGTGACGCCGTCTTTAGGTTTGTGCATTCGTTTCTGCATGGATGCCGTGAGACCACGGGTCATGGATCGAGGGTCGAGACTGTCCTTAGTCTCGCCTGGATTCTTGATGGAGGTACGTGTTGATTCTGTTTTTGTTTTAGGTGCACTGTTGTTTTTTTTGTCTTTGTCTTTGTTGTCTTTGTAATGTGTTTTTGTTTCTTGTGTGTGCAGTCGTGGATTCTTAGCCATTTTCCTTTTCTCACGCTTCTCCGTGACGCCGTGATTTATTCCGGGTATATCCGGCAGATGCATTGGGGTACGGGCAACCGTCGCGCGAATCGGGTCGTATGACGAGGTTCGGGACCGTCTGAACCGGATGCGGTTTGATCAGGTTTGTGCTTGAACCATTTTAAATAGAGTGTACTTAAAATGATTGTATTTATGAGTGTTTGTTTTTGTTTTTGCTTTTGTAGTTCTTGCCGTTCCCGTGGGGTCAGTATACGGGCATTCCTGAAGGCATCGGGGCGCGGTTTGCAGTGCGAGAGACCCAGCGTCTGTACTTGGCGACGCCGTATGGGCCGGTTTGGTACCTTGGAGAGCGTTTGGTCTTTCAGGCAGGGTGGCCAGCTCCGGTGGTGCCTAGGGACCCGCCGAGGGTCCTGTTTGAGCGAGGGGTTTCCGCTCAGGATCGGATGGCGTTGTACGGGGAAGGAGAGTCGGTTAGTCTTCTCTGTCCTGGGGAAGACTATGGCCAGTTTGCTCAGTCTCGGCTTGCTTGTGGGCCGATTGAGGTATGCTTGCTTCGTTTGAGGGTGCGTAAGGTAATTTTTGCGAAAAATTTCCCTGACGTGTGCGTTTTGAACTTGTTTTGTAGGAATTTGATCCCGAGATGGCGGAGCAGCCTGGTGACTTTCCTACCACCGTTGAGTACGACGAGTCGGGTGTGCGTCGTACCTTCACTTTGCCGTCGTACTTGCCGGTGACCACTGACGCGGGCATGGACAGCTGGACGGGCAGGGTGAAGAAGGTATGTATCTTTGTCTTTGTATATGTGAGTGAGCCCCCAGTTTGATCGAGGTATGAGTTATAGCGATGATCAAACTTTGTGAGAGTCGTGTTTTTGTGTTACCCCCTCGAGTTTGACTTAATTTGAGTGAAATTAAGGCAAAGTGGGGTTGACTGCTTTTGTTTTGAAATTTCCCCCCGAAGTTTGGCTTAATTTGAGTGAAATTAAGGCAAAATGGAGAGAATGCGCTTTGTTTTTGAAATTTCCCCCTAAGTTTGGCTTAATTTGAGTGAAATTAAGGCAAAATGGAGAAAAATGTGAAGTGTTTTTGTGTTGTGTATCACAGGTGGCTAAGGAGGCTCATAAGAAGCTATGGCGGATAGCTTACAGATGGAGGATGGCTTGGGCTGAGCAGGGTGCTCAGTTGTGTCAGAGCCGGGCTGAGACGGCTCAGATTCGGCGCGAGTTTGACGAGTATCGTCGTCGTCATCCGGAGTGAATTTGTGTAACATAGATCGTATGAACCTTTGTTTACATGTCGTTGTAGCTTGAACTTTGAACTTGATTGTAGTTGTGAACCTGTTTGGTAAGCTTGTTTGAAAAATGAAATGATTCCCGAGTGGGATGCATTGATGTTGATTTTAGATTGTGAGAATGCGTTTGCAAAAAGTTCATTTTAAGTGCGAAATGAGCTTGCATGAATGTCAAAAATGTTTGTGTTGACTCGTGGTAAGAATCGTTGTTGCTAAAGTGAAGTGTAATGTTGCTGCATGAGGAACAACAAGAGAATGTCGTAGCCTAGTGTAGATTGTGGTGTTTAGGAAAGACGAAATTAGGAAAGTTGCGAGAAAACCCGCCCCTTGAACCGCATAGCCTTATGCGGTTTAGGGGTCAAACCGCATAGGCTTATGCGGTTTGGGGTGCAAACCGCATAGGGCTATGCGGTTTGGCGGCGTGGCTGGTAATGCTGAGTTTCCATATTCCGTAATATGTTTTGTATATAAGGAGGGGGGGTGCGTGCTATAATCCTCATTCACAATCACTTCTTTTCTTATCTTCTAATACAAGTTTTTGCTCTCATAAATATATTAGGTATATTTATTAAAGTTTTTTGTATCCAAGAAAATGGTGGAGCATTTTGATGCTCTTTTGAAGAGGTGGACTTCCTCACTAAGTCCGGCAATGAAGAGGGCGGTGTATGATGATGGTGCGGGTGTTTTTATTGGCTTTCGCCAAATGAAAGTCGATCTTGACTTCCTGGACGCGTGCTTAGATTATTGGGATCCTAGCTTGCATGTGTTTAGGTTTCCCGGGGGAGAGGTGTGTCCTTTGATAGAGGAGTTTGCGGCTATTGCGGGGTGGTCGAAACGGACTACCCCTGTGGTTGTAAGGAGTGAGCTTTGCTATAACGGGATGTTGCGAAATTTCCTTGGGATGACTAACGCTCATGCTGCGGGTTTGTTTGAGGGAGGCAAGGTAAACATGCTTCTCTTGTGTCAACGATACATGAATAAGGTTGATACTAGTATTTCGGACCGTTCTAGGCGGAGGGCCCTTGCTTTTTGTTTGGTTCATCGGTATGCTTTGCGGTCCATGCGGATGGAGTGTTCGGAAACGCGAGGTATGCTCGTGTTGTCGAAGAGATGGAAAGGGGATATGATCCTTCTGCATTGATCCTAGCGGAGACCATACTGGGCTTAGACGACCGTTGTGCTAATCGTCTGAGCTCGTACAGGGGTTGCGCTAGGATTCTCAACATTTGGCTCATGGAGAGGCTAAGTGTGTATAAAGCTCTTCCCCTTGGTGGTGTCTTCAAGGCTGCAGCGACGACGTCGCGAAAGATGGAGTGGGCTTGTTGGAGTTAGTGTCCTCCACAGTTAGTGCAATAACATAAATAAATCTCTAAAGGTACACAGGGTACATTTTGTGTTTAATCAGTTGATTAACGTTTATCAATAACGGTTGGCTTGCTAGATAAGTTTGACGTTATTGTCATACAGATGGCGGTGATCAACTGGTCCCTAAGAGTCACACCTAAAGGATGTGTTTGAGAGATATGATTATTTGAGAAAATGATCATATTGATGCCTTATTTAATGATTAAACGGTTAGTCAGTGTTGTTGACTAAAAGGTTAGTCAAATGTGACTAAAATGTTAGTCAAGTGTGATGATGTTACTGACTAAAATGTTAGTCAGTGTAATGTTGGTACGGCTATTTAATACTGATTAAATAATTTTAGCTGATACGAATTAAATGTAATTCGTGAATTGAATATAAAATGTTATATTTAATTATTGTGTATAATGCAAGCTAATTTAATATAAACCGTTATAATTAATTAGCAAATTATAAATATAAGGATATTTATAATATATTATAGTCGGTCCATTCAGATGACACTAGTAATAAAATGCATTATACTATAAGCTAAAATGATCATAAGAAAAGTGTCCAGATACTTCCTAGTCTAGATACGTTTTCTTGATCAATAAGTTATAGTGTTTGAGGAGAATAAAATCTCCCCAAAGACTCCTAATTAGGCCGGCCTATAGAGGTAATTGGAGGAGTATATTAGCTTCCTAATTGCTCTCTAATTTCCTAATCAATTTATTCCTAATTATTCATCACAACTAAAACACAAAAACTTTGAGAGAAAAATCAGTTTTTCTTCTCTATTCTTCTAGCAAATTCAAGGGCATATCTCAACACATCTTGGGTGAGATAATTAGGAGATACTATCCTTTTGGTATTGTTCATAGGCCATAATTCGAGGTTTAGAAAGGTTATTTCTTAATCTATTCATTATATTATGCAATTTCAATTATGACTTTCATTATAATCCTGTGGATTTTAAGGTCTATATACGGATATAAACCTACAAGTGGTATCAAAGCCTTAGGGCACATGAAATTTTTATAAGGTTTTCATAAAATCGATTTTGTATAAAATTTAAACCAAAATTCACTTTGGCCGAATTGTACTTCTGTTTTGGCCGTATGTTTTTGCTTATTTTTGGCTTATTTTGGTCCGTTTGATTCATATTTATTGATGTTTTAAGATGTTAAATCGATCACATATGAATTTGTATAAGTTTTGATTTAATACCGATTAAATTAAAACATAAAAGGATCATATCTTGTATGTTAATGAACATATTACTTGCTAATCTTTAGATCTATCAGTTTTAAGTTGTTTAATTTAAAAAGTTAAATTGAATCTCTTAAGTCAATGTTTAATACGGATTAAAATTGAGTTAGTATCGATCTTATCATTAGCATAATTGAATTAAATCAGTTTGATTCAATTTTACTGTTGGCCGAATTAAAATTGTTGTTTTTGGTATTATTTTGTTTTTGGCCGATTTAAAAATTAAATAAAAAAAAAAAAAAAAAAATTTATCACGTTTTTTTTAAATTTGGCCGAAATTTTATAAATAAAAATTAATTAATTCGGCTTATTTGCTATATTGGCCGAAAGTTTTTAATTTTTTTTGGAAATTAATGTTTTTCATATTTTGTTATATTATAAAGATAATATATTTTGTGTTATTGTGAACCAGTTCATAATAAATATGATACCTAATATTTTAAAGTTTAAAATATTTTTGTGATCTAATTTATGTTATACTGATAATATAAATTATTTCTTATGGATTATTGTTTTGATTATAAGATATTATGAACAATTAAGGAATTGTTGCATAATAATCATTTAAAAAGGGTGGTTTGGATTTAATCAATTTATATGCATTGATTTTATTATGTTTAGTTGATGCTATTTATTTATGTTTGTGAATGAATGTTTGAATGAATGGTTGATTTTACGCATTATTTTTGTACAAACGGTTGTAATTTACTAGTGTGGCCTTAGAAAGTTGTGTTTTCGTAATGAAGGAAACACAATTTTGATTGTACTTTTGAGATCTCGAATCTCCAATTTTGTAATATTTTTTTAATTTTGGCATATTTTGAATTAGAATGTAAATAGGTTTATTTTTGTAATTCAAATATGTAATTTTGAGAAGATTCAAGTTGAAGATTCAAGATGGACTCCCACTTAATGCCCAAGATGAAGAATGAAGACTTGCTTAGGGTCCATGGATGGATTCCACTTTGTTTTGTCTTTATTTTCATAGGGATAGGCCACACTAGGTGTTTTTCATTTTTGCGTTTTTTCCTTTACCGTTTTTCATTGCATTCACGTTAGATAGTAGCATCATATTCCGCCTAAACTAAACCAAACCACCTAATATGCATGAAAATGGATCATATAGTTGCATCCTAGATTATAGACATACGGATGTCATTTGTTTAGAGCTATCACCTCAATTTAATCATTCACGATAATGCTAGATGTTAGTTCACTTAAAATGAATTAAAATGAGTTGATGGGATCTTCCTCTAAAACTGAAATTGAGAATTAGTCTTTATAAGTCGAATCACTATGAATCCCTTCTTCGTCGGTAGGCATAATATGACCCCTTCTACGTTGGGTAAGTAGTGGCTGTCAACTTAGTTTATCTCAACATTATGGTTCGAGTAATATCTCGAAGGTATGGTGGACTAATAGATAGGATTTACTGAAATCTATCGACCAAGAATTCTAACAGTAGAATTAGCTAAGCAGTTAGCTTATCAATTTAAAGAAATTGAGTCTTGGGATCATTTATATAATTCTCGAGGGAGGTCGATTATATGAGTGCACAAGTCATTACATTAAAATGTTATTGTTTTTGACTTAAATTTTTAAAACGATGTTTTCTTATCTTCTAGCTTCTTCTCTCTTTTCACAGTATCGAATTCGTTATATACAGATATAACTACTATAACAAATGGCTGTACGTACTGACGAACCAATGCCAAGTGCCACACTAACACGCGAATCATGGCTTAGAATTTTCATATGTAATCCAACTCCCGAGCGGATTTGAGTTATTACTGAATAACTGTTACTATGTACCTAGTTTATCCAAAACATTATTTCTGTATCCGTACTTGATAAAGACGGATTTTCGTTTTAAAGAATAATAGCTGTATTTTCTCTTTAAACGATATGATTCATGGTAAAACAGTTTCCGTGAACGGAATTTATGTTTTAGATCAAACCACAGATATAATGCATGTGAGTAACAAGAAAGCAAAGGTTGGTGACAAAGATCAAACGTATTTATGGCATTGCCGAATGGGACACATAAATGAGAAACGCGTGAAAAAGCTCATTGATAATGGGACAATAGCCCCATTTGACTATGAAACTTTTGGCACGTGCGAATCATGTCTTATAGGCAAAATGTCTCGAATTTCCTTCAAAGGTGTTGGAATGCGCGCTGCTGACCTATTAGGACTCATACGCATCGATGTGCGGACCTATGTCAATCAACGCTAGAGACGGCTATAGGTATTTTATCACTTTCACGGACGATTTGAGTAGATATGGACATGTCTACTTAATGAAGCATAAAAGTGAGTCCTTTGACAAGTTCAAGGAATTCCAGAATAAGGTTGAGAACCAACTGGATAGAAAGATAAAAGCACTACGTTCGGATCGTGGTGGCGAATATCTTTCAACTGAGTTTGATCGACACCTGAAAGACCGCGGGATAGTATTACAGTTAACTCCACCCGGAACACCACAACTGAATGGTGTGTTCGAACGCAGGAATCGAACATTACTTGATATGGTTCGATCTATGATGAGTCACACGGTTGTACCTGACTCATTATGGGGCTATGCTCTTTTGTCAGCTGCTCTTATACTTAACCGAAGTCCGACTAAAGCTGTTGACAAGAGTCCATACGAGTTATGGAAGGGAACGGTCCCTAACTTGTCCTTTATTCGGGTTTGGGGGTGCGAGGCTTATGTCAAGTGGAGACACGAGGATAAGCTTGGCCCGCGATCGGTCAAGACATACTTTATTGGATATCCAAAAGGAATGTTTGGTCATTACTTCTATTCGCCAACCGAACAACTAGTTTTTGTTGCGGCTAGTGCGAAGTTCTTAGAGAAAGAGTTTCTCGAAGACAAGAGAAGTAATAGAACCTTCGATCTGTCGGAGATTCCTGAACCAACAACCGAGCAACCAATGGAGGAAACTGTTCCTTCTTCGTCCTGGCCGCGGTTAATGTCCCTTTGGAACCCGGAAGGTCGGGTAGACTCTCCATTCCTCCGCATGCATACATCGGTATGGTCGAGGAGAATGGGAGAGACGACGTTTTACTCCTTGAGAGTAACGAACCCGTAACCTATAAAGGTGCCATGACGTGTTCCGACTCAAAGCTATGGCAAGAAGCCATGCAATCCGAGATGGACTCGATGTACGAGAACAATGTATGGGATCTGGTTGACTTACCTGATAAGGCTAGGCCTCTTCAGTGCAAATGGCTTTACAAGATAAAGCGATCTGTAGAAGGACAACCAGACATATACAAGGCACGACTAGTTGCAAAGGGTTTCACTCAAGTGTAAGGGTTGCACTATGATGAGATCTTTGCACCCGTAGTCATGCTTCGTTCCATTCGGATACTCTTAGCGATTGCCGCCTTTCATGACTATGAAATTTGGCAAATGGACGTGAAAACCGCCTTCTTAAACGGTTATTTGGAGGAGGAGTTGTACATGGTACAACCCGAAGGTTATATCGATCCTAAAGATCCTAAGAAGGTTTGCAAGCTTAAGCGTTCTATCTATGGACTTAAGCAAGCTTCACGGAGTAGGAATCATCGCTTCGACCAAGTGATAAAGGAGAATGGATTCACTCGATCGGTCGAGGAACCATGCCTATATATCAAGTCGAGTGGGAGCAAGATTGTCTTCCTAATACTGTACGTCGATGACATACTCTTGATTGGGAACGACATACCTCTCTTAACTTCGGTAAAAGTATGGTTAAAGAACCATTTCCAGATGAAAGATCTGGGTGAGGCACAACGGATTTTGGGGCTCCGTATCTATAGAGATAGATCACGACGGATGTTATCCCTCAGTCAGGAGTCTTATATAGATAAGATTCTTGAGAGATTCAGTATGACCAAGTCATGTTCCTTATGCTTCGGTAGTTGGATCGATCATGTATGCCATAATGTGTTCACGTGCAGACGTGGCATCTGAAATGGGTATTGACTTATGGAGGTGCTATAAGGCTATGCGCAATCGATTCTTGTGACGCTAACTTCTACACGAATCGAGATGACTCGATATCTCAGCTCGGATTCGTCTTTACTCTTTATGGTGATGCGGTCAGCTGGAAAGTTCCAAAATATAGTGTTATAGTAGATTCTACGACTGTGTCCGAGTACTATGCTATTTAGTTGCAAGGGAAGCTGTATGGATGCGCTGGCCTACAAGGACTAATCAGAGCTCCTAGTTCGAATGACACTATCACCGTCTATTATGTTAATAGAGGTGCCATCTTCCAGGCTGAAGAGCCTCAAGTCCGGCAACTAGTCTAGATTTGTACGTCGGTATATGATAAGCATGACGGGCATGTTATATTCATGAGAATTAAACGTGTTCCTGGTTATACTAGTACTTGACGTGGATTAGATAAATGTATCTTTTTCATATACTATTTATAACATCATCGTTTTGTTTTATATATTTTGTTTTTCCATGTGGATTGTACGGACAACTTTGAACACCACAAAGTGAACTGGAAAACATTATATTTGTATTGGTCCGTAATCGCCTACATGAGCTGATAACTCTGGCGATTATTTTGTGACGTCGATTGATGGTGGGTTCAACGAACCATAAGTCAAACTGTTGACTGATCGATCACAGATGCGGGTTTACTGAAATCGCGCAGACATTTTGTGACGACTACATGGAGTCCTAAATGTTTCAGAACATTAGGTGCCTGGTCGTGGATAGGACATCCATAGTGTTCCTAGAGTCGATTCTTTTGACTATCGACTGTCTCTTGAGATTAAGGCAGATTTTGGGTGACTTTGGTTTCTTTCTCACTACGATCGTAACAGGAGGCCAAGTAGATTTTCACTGGTCATTTCACGTCGCGCTTACATCCGCAAGATTCGAGTTGAGGAAATATCCAAACTTCTATCGAGTTATAATATTTATTCTCGTGGCCACTCGAGGAGTCAGAATCGAAAATGCATGGCCATGCTCGAATATTGATTCGCTTATCGCTTAAGTTACTCTCTAGTCGGGAAACCACTCTTGATATCGATCGCCATGAACTACGACCTTTTAAAGTACGGACTTTGCAAATTGGTTTACATTGAGTGGGAGAAATTTATTATGGATATGAGAATCGGTTATCGCACCTACACTTGTACGGACAAGTGGGAGATTGTTGGAGTTAGTGTCCTCCACAGTTAGTGCAATAACATAAATAAATCTCTAAAGGTACACAAGGTACATTTTGTATTTAATCAGTTGATTAACGTTTATCAATAACGGTTGGCTTGCTAGATAAGTTTGACGTTATTGTCATACAGATGGCGGTGATCAACTGGTCCCTAAGAGTCACACCTAAAGGATGTGTTTGAGAGATATGATTATTTGAGAAAATGATCATATTGATGCCTTATTTAATGACTAAACGGTTAGTCAGTGTTGTTGACTAAAAGGTTAGTCAAATGTGACTAAAATGTTAGTCAAGTGTGATGATGTTACTGACTAAAATGTTAGTCAGTGTAATGTTGGTACGGCTATTTAATACTGATTAAATAATTTTAGCTGATGCGAATTAAATGTAATTCGTGAATTGAATATAAAATGTTATATTTAATTATTGTGTATAATGCAAGCTAATTTAATATAAACCGTTATAATTAATTAGCAAATTATAAATATAAGGATATTTATAATATATTATAGTCGGTCCATTCAGATGACACTAGTAATAAAATGCATTATACTATAAGCTAAAATGATCATAAGAAAAGTGTCCAGATACTTCCTAGTCTAGATACGTTTTCTTGATCAATAAGTTATAGTGTTTGAGGAGAATAAAATCTCCCCAAAGACTCCTAATTAGGCCGGCCTATAGAGGTAATTGGAGGTAGAGGTGGCAAACGGGTCATTTCGATCGGTTTCGGATCAGTTTGTTTCGGATCGAATTCAGTTGGTTTATTTGTATTTTCGATTTCAATTCAGTTCAATTCGATTTTGTTTTGATTACGAGTCTCTATCGGTTGTAGATAATTTTGGTTCAATTCGGGTTCAAGTCGGATTAATGTCAGATCAGTTGATAATCGAGTCGAGATATGATCAAGTCAGATATTATTTGAATCGGGTCACATTCGGATAATATATGAAAGAATTATAACGTCCTCAATTTTGTTTTCATTTTCCACTTGTGTGCTTCTAAATTTTCGCATATAAGAGTTATGTGAAAAAATAAATATGTTGCAAAATACGGAATAAAAGTTTAAAGGTCTTAGATTTTATATTATTTTACAGCTTCGTGTTTCGATGAGTTTATCCATCTCATACAAAATTATAATATTGTTTTTAAGATGCGACTTTAACTTGGAATACTCTTGTTCTACTGTGTCTCACATTGAAAAAATAAGAATGTAAATGTGATGAATTTGGTATAAATAGTTACAATATCCCACATCGAAAGATTACCTAGTTATGAAGTGATATTATGTTATAAATATGAGTCATTTTTATTATTTTCAATTATCAAAACAATTAATACTCTTAAACACTTAGTTAAAGAGTTAAGAAGTTGATTTTGAACTTGTATGACAGTTGTCATATAAAGTGAGGTAAATATTCTTTAGATTTGGGTCGAATTGATTATTTTTCAGTTCAGTTGTCTTCGGGTTCGAGTGAAATAAATTCGGATTTAAAACAGTTCAAGTTTATTCGACTATGGGTCTTTCCAGATATGTGTTGAATTTCGTTGATTTGATTCGATTCAAGTCATATCAGGTTACGGATTAAGTTCAAGTTAAACTTTTCAGATATTCGGTTGGATGTCGATTCCAACAATTTCAGTCGGTTTATCTGGTTCGGTTTCATTTTGCCAGGTCTAATTGGAGGAGTATATTAGCTTCCTAATTGCTCTCTAATTTCCTAATCAATTTATTCCTAATTATTCATCACAACTAAAACACAAAAACTTTGAGAGAAAAATCAGTTTTTCTTCTCTATTCTTCTAGCAAATTCAAGGGCATATCTCAACACATCTTGGGTGAGATAATTAGGAGATACCATCCTTTTGGTATTGTTCATAGGCCATAATTCGAGGTTTAGAAAGGTTATTTCTTAATCTATTCATTATATTATGCAATTTCAATCATGACTTTAAAATCTTATAAAGTTTTCATTATAATCCTGTGGATTTTAAGGTCTATATACGGATATAAACCTACAGGTCTGACCTTCGGGAGCGTTCGTTAAACTACTACCGGGGGTTTGTGAAGGAGAGCTCCATTCGTTGGTATGTGTCTTGGTGGGGTATTACGGCGATTACGGCGTAGATGCATTGCGAATGCGGCTCGTGGGTTGATGTTGTGCGGGTTTGAACGAGGGGTGTGGATTCATCCTCTTCGCTTGAAGAGGCAAATCGGGCTTGCTCAGACCATACCCGAGCAGGATACTCAGGTTGGAGGGGTTGTTGTGCTAAACAACCAGATGATCGATGCTTGGATCCGAGGATGGTCGGACCGTGTTACTTGGGCTGTTCCGGAGCATATAGAGTCTAGTCGTGTTACGGACTTCTATACACGGTGGTACCGTTCCAATATCCTCAGGAACGGGAGAATCAGAGGAGGAGGGAAAAGAACGGGCCAAGGCCCTCTGTGGATACCCATATCCGTACCCTCCCAAACAAAACCCTGTGATGTAACACGGACTTTTATTACGCATGTTTAACATTGACTTAAACGGTTCTAACTAATGTCGAATTCATTTTGAGTCGTTTTAAATGTTAAAATGATCTAGGTCGCTTCACATCACACTTAAATAAACGTTCATTTTGTCCATTTAGAGTCTAGCTAGGTCGTTGTCCCGCTTCATTTGGCATGAGCTTCGCATTTGCACTACAATTAGTCCTTTTACATTAACAAGGTCTAATTCAGCATTCCTAAATTCCTAAATTTAGGCCCAGTGGCTAGATCTTCCCTTTAGCCTCCTCTTACACAAAATACGGCTTCACGTCTTATCTTATTTCACAGAATCCTACAAAATACACCCTTTTACATTTTCAGGGCTCGGGCCCAAAACCGAGCCCAAACCCACCTTTGGCCCGCACACCAAAGCCCTCAACAACTCTCTAGAAGATCATACTAGGCCTTCTTGGAGCACAAGCAAGGGATAATAGCCGAATATTTCCAAGATTTAGTAAATCGGATTAAGGAAATACGAAAAAAGACGAAATTTAGCCCGACCACCAAACCGCAAGACAACTCGCCCGGCTAGCAAAAACCGCATAAGCCTATGCGGTTTCACCCACAAACCGCATAAGGCTATGCGGTTTGTCAGCTTGGTTTTAGTCCCGCGTTTTCCTAATTTCTCTCGGCTATTCTCCTATATATACAACCCCTCGCACGACCTATTCTCATAAGTTTTCCACACAAGAAAACCCTCTCTTCTCACAACCTCTCTTCTTAGTTTTAGTGCCCACACATGGGTCCCACAAAATATACCGTCTAGCACGGTATACACCTAAATACTCCCTCAAAAGCCTCACGCACTCAAATCCTTGAGTTCAACACACCATCCCGTGTTGAATTCACCCTCCTTTTTAGTTCAAGAAGCGTCAGGACAAGGTAGGTACCGATCCACTTGGATCAAAGCTTTTTCTTATTTTCTATGGACTAACAAAGGGGTCTACACTTTAGCACCCCCCCCGGCTTTGGCACCCAGCGCGCTTGCAATCCAAGTGTTCTATTTACTTCGGGTACACTCCATATCCGATGACACGCCAAAGTCGCATAAGCAACCGACCTTATAAAATAAACCAATGGACAATTGAACTTTATTTTATTTGCATGCATCCTGCACCCTTCTTATTTTGCATTAAAATCAACTTAAACAATGAATTCGACCTTTAATCGAACCGTATTCGTTAACAAGTTAAACATGCTAAATCGAGGGTTTTAATCAATCTTTTGCATCTGTGATTCTGCATTCTTTTACAAACTTATCGCACTTGTACGTAGCGATAACATTAGCTCAAATATCATCTTACAAGGATTGTTCTAGGTCAGTAGAGGCTATTTTCACATAGGCTTTTCTAAAAGGTTTTCATAAATCATTATTTGAATTAACTCTTTTTCTAAAGTACTCTCACCCCGAATCCAATCTGGTTTCACAAGCCTTAGATCTAGGGGTGTCGGCGTGCTCCAAAATCTAGGACATGTTTTTAACTTAGAACATGGTAGCAGGTTCCTAATTTCCGCGATAATTAGGTGGCGACTCCATAACAGTTCTTAAAGGTTTTTCCAACTTAATCTTTTTTAACTTTAAAATCCGCCCTTAAGCAAGACGCCGAGTTGGGTCCCCCGAACGCGGTTCCCGGGTTCCACAGTTTGGCGACTCCGCTGGGGAGATTTTATTTTTAAAACTTAAAACTAGCTTTTTCTTTTTAAAAATAAAGAGGTGAAACTTGAAAGCCTTGAACAATCCAAGTATACATATTTGAGCTATGCACATTCGTTTAGAGTCCATTCCTTTTGGAATCTAGGCACCCTTTTACCCTCGAGAGGTGGTTCCCACATGCAGGCTTGTCCACTCGATAAAGCACATGCCGGACTAGCTTTCCTCTCGCCCCTCCACGGCTTGCCGTAAACGGCTATCTCGACCGCTTCAAAGGTTCTCCCTTCAAAACCTATCGCCTTGCAGAAGGAAATGAAGGGGTTAAGTATCTGCCAAAGCGTACTCGAGGTAGTTGGAGGTGTACCCGACTGACTCATTTTTCACCCCTTTTGAGTCATACGTACAAGTACGAGGCCATGCACTCCATGGTCCCTTTTCAAAACGAGCATTTGCATTCATATCTTCGAAAACTCGCCTAAACTTTTCAAAGATAAACGAACCTAACATCTAACAAACTAACACTTTTCAAACAAAACTCTCGCGAATTTTTGAAATAAACTTTTTCAAAACTTCATTTTTTTTTACTAACAAGCAAAAACCCGAGCAAGGACTAAAACCCGAGCTCGTGGATTTCAATCCTCTAGGTCACACGGCCTAGACTCCACTTTTAACATCCTCGACTCGACTGGTTAACCACTCTCGAGTCGAATCCTACTCTTTTACACATCCGAACTCGAGCTCACCTTGGCAAATAGCCGATACTAGTTCGACGGGTGCAAAGCAAAACTTTTAACATCGAGACGAGATGTGCGCACACATCCTCGTCTCAAAAGCTTTCCTTTAGCCAAAACTTTTCACAAATCTCCTTTTTTAAGCTTAAAAGGTCTTTCAAAACAATGAAATGAGCTAAAATGAACGCCTAAAATGAACGTTGAACGTACTAGGTCTAACTAGATAAACGCTACACAACCTAATCCATCTTCAACATCCTCAACTCTATTAGCTAACCGCTCTCAAGTCAAACCCCTTTCATCCATCCCTTAACGATGAACCGTTAAATGGGCTCGACAAAGCTAACACCTTTCAACTTCGAGACGAGACGTGCGCACGCGTCCTCGCCTCAAAAGCTTCCTTTAGCTAAAACCTTTTCGAGAACCTCCTTTTTCAAAACATAAAAGGTCTTTCTAAACAAAGAAATGAACTAAAAAATGAAAGCATAGAGTGATCGTGAGTCCAGTGGGTCGAGTCGTGTCACTAATATACGAAGTGAAATATAGGCCTCAGCTGGATACTCGCCGTACCAAGAATCACATAATAATCCCTTACAAGAAACGAACCTACACCCGCAAAATGGCCGGCAATGATGATGTTAACGCACTCCGTGACCAACTCACAAAGCTGACCGATGACCTCGAACGCCTCTTGAACCACCATAAGACCGAGATAAAGCGTTTGGAACAACGTATCAAGGACAAGACCGACAAACGGACCTCTATCCACACCCTCGAGGCCCTTAACCAACAAGACGACGAAGGCTTCACCGAGTATCTCTCCCGATGGGAAAAGCTAAGCGCACAAATTCCAGATCGTCCGCATGAGGACGAACTTGTGCCTAAGTTCATAAACAACCTGCGACCCATGTATCAATTATACATGCGGTACAGCAACATCCAAGACTTCAAACAACTCATCAAGGTCGGCACTCAAATCGAGGTCGACCTTAGGACTAGCGCCATGACAAGATGCACCAGCCACACCCATCAAAGCAGCCCATCAAAATCTCCTCGCGCGGCCAAGAGTGAGGAAAACTGCACCGTGGATAGCTTTGACGCATTCGCAACCAAAAGATACAAGAGCTTCATGCCTTACACTAAGGCATTCCATAGGTTGGTCGAAAACAACTACCTTCAACCAATCGGACCTACCAACGAGCCGCCCGAAGACAAAAAGCCAAAACTTTGGAACCCGAATGCTTACTGTGCATACCACAGGGGCAAAGGCCACGACACTGAAGACTGCTTCAAACTGAAGCACGCCATCCAAGATCTCATCGACCAAGGAAAGCTCGACAAACCGTCTCAACCGTCCAAGCCGCCCAACGACGACAACCCTTTCCCCGACCACACAATCTTCGTGGGATCACCTCCCATTATGAACTGCTCCAACAATATCAAAACAAGCGACAATCAAATCATTGGCGCTTCGTTCAACGATAAAGGGGACGAATGGCCTATGTCCAACCAAGCCACGATCCAAGGTGACGAAAAGGTTAACTCTTTTACCATGCAACCCAAACCATCCAACAAAGATCACCCTCCATACAACCACACGATCTCCACAGGACCACTTCCTCCCAAAGATCACTCAGACTTTGTCATGCCCGAAAACAACCCAACCCCTAACGCAAGCATGGAGGATAAACTAACAAGCGGAGATGCACCCATAAAACGCAAGCCGTCACAACCTAAGAGGAAGATGGCGAACTAAGCATTGGCAAACGCAAAGAAGAAGAAATCTCCTTAGGATCTAATCCTTTAGGTGTCGGGTCATCTGTCGACCCTCCTTCTAGTTTTAGCTTAGACTTTCGGAGGCTAGCTCCAGCTCTCCTCCTGATTTGTCAAACAATTCTTCTTTAATGAATAATACGAATAAGTTTGCTTACGTCTAGTCTCAAGCTAAAAACAAACAAATAAGCAATGAACAACAAACAAAAATCAAACAAATCAATCAAACAACACAACATAAGAATCAGATGCGATAAAAATGAACTAACGAATGAACAATCGTTAATTAAATACATTGCAAACATCGTGAGCAACCCAACGCTAAACTCACCTTTCCCTAAGCCTTTGAAAGCATAAATGGATTAAATAACCCACGGTTATCCTAACCCATTTATCGCATGTTTTTTCACAAAGCATAACCCAAGAATTAGGACACATTCTTGGTGAGTCTTTCAAAGCGAACTCACGGCCCTTGGCCTTTTCGAACCTTTCTAAACAAAACCTTTTCAAACGACTCATTGTCGAACCAGCCCAGTAAGTAGCATCCCTCACTATACCCAAGGATGGCCAAGCCCAATCTTGTGGATTCTAACATCGGATCGAATGGCTCAAACCATCTTGATCCATTTCTCCTTTAACAAAATCCATGTGGACGAGCAAGCTCGTCCTCATCGCATTTTGACACCTTCGACTCAAATAGCTTAAACGCCATTTTGAGCATCCATCAATAGGATCTTAGCAACACACCGTTAGCATAAACTTCTAGCTTTCTATCACCAAACATCGTCGAGTATGAAACGTTTTAAAACATTTCTAGCTCAAAATCGGCTGCATGACAGCGGTCATCACAACCTTTTTTTTTATCACCAAACTCTTTTCAAACCCGAGGATGTCAGCCCATTCTCGAGGAGTTTCAAGGCTCATGGCCTTTTCTTTTTCAATATAAGCATTTTTCGAAAGTTTTCGCTAGCCCAAAACCTTCTAGGATCAGACATTCCTCTTTTCGCAAAAGAACAAAACCCGGGAATGAGCAAGCTCAATCCCGAGGACTTTTGACGTCGGACCAAGTGGCTCTAGCCGCTTCGGTCTAACTCTTCCTCAAGTAAATGCATGAAAACGGGCACTACCGTTTCCATCGCATTTTCAAAGCACCCTCGGTTCAAGTAGCTCATCACTACCTTGAATCATCTTCAGACAGTAGTCGAAATGTGACAACACATTTCAACTCAAACACCTTACATCAAGCCAAAATGTGACAACACATTTTTGCTCAACAAAACATCCTGCTACGAAAACAAAACTTTTGCAAAATCAAAGACAAATCTAAGTATGCATGAAACGAGTCCCGACGCGAGCATCAACCCCATCCGAGACATGTGGTCTCGAGCACCCAAATAAGAATCCATCAAGGCGCCACCGACGATCTCACGGATCTCCTCAAGAAATTCGAGTCTTTTCAATACGGTCGAAGTTTTTAAGCATCGAGTCAATCTCCGCTGGCCTAGGATAATCGAAGTCTCCGACTTACGACATTTTAACAAATCGATAAGGGAATAAGTTTGCCAACAACCCGCTTTCCTTTTACCCTTTTTACTCACAAAAACATTTTGCACCGACATACATTGCATCCTAGGAGTAGCTATCCGAAGAAGGTCTAGGCCGGATACGAAGGTCCAAGTTAACAATTAAGTCAAAGACTCAAAGATAAAGAAGGTTCCGACGACTAAACACCTAAGGTTCACTAGTCTACTCGTGGTCTACTACTCCGCTGCTTTTGGAGGAGGATCCATTAATTTGGAGCTCCACCGGTGGTCATGAATTTGATCGCGACCAAAAGTACGAGTATTCTGGATCGCCTCCCGTACTCGATCGCGTGCCTAATAAGCAAACAAACTTGTCGAGGAGCCCTACATGATAGACACACGATCACAAGCGACCACCGAGCCATAGGGTTTAGCAAGGTCCGAGCTCAAGCCCAAGCTATACAGAGCGTGGGATATTCTCAAACCAAACGGGAATACAAGGTACAAAGGTCAAAAAACCAAAGTCACCAAAAAGCAAAAGTCTCAAAAGCTCCGGAACAAGGGGCAAAACAACTAAGCAAAAAGCTTAAGAAGTCAAAAGCTCAAGAAGTCAAAAGCTCAAGAAGTCAAAAAGCTTAGAAGTCAACAAGCTTAGAAATTAATAAGCGAGGGGCCGAAACCCCAAAGGCAAGAAGTACCGAAGCCCAGAAACGAGTGGCCAGGTCCTTGAAATTCCAAATTGAAGACAAAACAGAAGTAGCAAGCAACCAGCCTAGATCAACTAAGGAGAACCCATCCTTAGGATGCAATGTATCAAGGTCAAACACATAAACACCCCTTGGACCGGCGAGTCCTTAAACACGCACCTTTTTATAAAAACACCTCCTTATCAAAACAAACACCCCTTTCGGAACTACGCTAGGTTTGATTCCGTAACCACGGATACGTAGGCCGCTCTCCCGAGCTCAACCAACCTTTTACAAAACCCCACAAAATATTACTCGTCTAAAGCTTTCCATGCTAAGGATGTGTCCACAAAAATTCACAAAGCTCAAAGGCAAACTATTTCTTTATCGAGGCGGCTAAAACGAATTCGTCAAGGCAAAGTTGTCATAGACTTAGGAGTAGTACTCTGCTTTTTGGTCTAACACCGCTTTGGCAGAACAACAAAGATCCCACCGCAGACAAGCAAGCACCACTAGGGGCTCCACCAACGCACGTGTTCCCGAATATGGCAACCATGCAACCGTCGAGTCTCAAATCACGCATACGATTCGTCTCTATTTTGCAAACTTCTCGACATTTTAAGCATCGAGTCACACGTCGAGTCAACCCTCTTCCAATCAAACAATTTAGCGACATTTAAACCGCTCCTTTCAAAAACTCTCCAGTCTTCAAAACGCTCCCACGGAACGACGCGCTTTTTCAAACTTACACGAGGCAATGCACCCTCAAATTAGCTAATCACCTTTCAAAATTAACCCAATACTCGAGTTAATATGAAAGCACTTTGCAATTCACTTTTTGCAAACACACCCTTTCGCAAACAAAATGTACCTTTCGAAAATGCATCTCAAATCCTTGAAATGCATCTCGAATCTTCGAAGTCTAAACTTTCCCAAAAATTTAACTCACCACTCGAGTTAACATACTTTGAGAAAAAGCATTCTTCGAATTTAACTCACTCGAGTTAACACATTTTGAGCGAAAGCACTATCGAACTACGCCGGTTTGATTCCACATTCGTGGATACGTAGGCAGCTTACGCAAAGCACAACCGAATTTAGCACTACATCCCACTCCGTGTTGTCATGAGATTCCACCGACCACCGGGGCTTTTCAACCTTCACACTCAAGTAACCCTCCACGGTCTTCACAACTCTAGCTTGAACCTACAACGTCTAACACCCCCTTCGTCTCACATGAAACCTTACAACCGACATTTCAAGCGTTCATTTTTAAAGCTCATTTCGACAACTAGAATGAATCTTTTACAAAAATGATTTTTCAACAAAAAGCTTTTTAATCCAAGCATCCCAATCGGGAATCATTTCACTTTCAAATCCAAGCCTACTAACTACGCAGGTCCACTAAGCACACTACAAAGACGCAGGCGAAAGACGACGAAAGCAACTACAAGCCCAAGCCAAGCTACAACAACAAGTCATGTAATGAAGGGTTCACACAATCCTTATTACACAAGATCACCTAGACAACTAAGGGCGAAGATGACGGTAATCCAAACACCATGCTCTTCACTTTGACTCAGTTTTCACCCAAAACTAAGTCAAACGCGAGGGGGTTATCCAAAAACTCCTCCTACCAATGCACATCCTCAGACTCCCACTTTGACTCCGGCCATTCAAAACTTAGTCAAACTCGAGGGGGTAACCCAAAAACACCCTCATCCTAATACAACCCATAGCGTTTTACATAGTTTGACTATCGTTATACACCATAACTCAGTCAAACTGGGGGCTCACATACACCGACACCATAACTCAGTCAAACCGGGGGCTGACGCTTCCTATCAAGAATCAAACCTTTACAACGAAAAACGGGATAATTTTTCGCATTTTTGAAGACACCCTTGCTATAAATACCCACATCAACATAAGCTACTCCGGTTGAGCGACACCTCCAGAACCGCTACAAACATGAACATGCACACTAAAAGCATAACACTTTCATGTGTGCATCAGACAAGCAACACCCGAACGTAGGTCCAAGCACCAAGCACCCTAACATATCCAAGAAACATCCCAAGCACCATGCATTCCAAGTCCAAGAGACATGTATCATACGAATCCAAACGAATCACCAGATACCACGTTTCATGGTCGAAGCAAGCGAAATTGAAGATCTCGAAAGGAAAATCGCGAGTTCGAATATTTCCGGATTTGAAACCGCGACATGTGCGAAAGAGTTCACGCTTGAAGTCGCCAATTGATAAGGGATTCCCCGGAAGAGTCACTAGTCTTCAGGCAATTTCCAGAGCATGTTTTGTTCCACGTTTTCTCCTCATTTTTTCTTCATACACGCAAGCTTTCATGGTTAAGGCGTCACCTACAGTCCGCCACAAGCGCTAGCACATACATTATGCGCTATGCCTTGGTTAAGGCGTCACCTAAAGTCCGCCACATGCGCTAGCACATCCCGCCATGCCTTGGTTAAGGCGTCACCTACAGTCCGCCATACTCGTGTACTAAGCCTTTAATACACGGTACAGAAGCAGAAACAAGAACACTCTTCACAAGTCCTTACACCCTCTTACACGTCCCTGTGGAGTATTACTTCCTCCCCATGGAGTCCACACACCTATACAGACATTTCCTACGGAGTCCAAGACATACCCTTCGACTTCCCCAACAAATCACTAACATAAACACCAAGCGTCTGCATCAGCACATTCAGCACATCCAAGCAATTACACGAAGCCGTACACTTGAGCACATACACCTTCCTCGGACCATAATCCCCGGCGAATATACACCTACACCTACGCTCCTCGGCGAGACCATACATATACACCCTTCCCTAGCAAACTAGTACTTCTCCAGCAAATACTACACTAAGCACCTGCGCTCCTCGGCGAGACCCAGTTCAACAATCAACAATGGCATCAAAGATAAGCGCAGATCAAAGAATAAATACAAGAAAGGCATCAAAGAACGACAACCAAGACTACCTTCTCCTCAACGAAAGGCAATTATATGCAACCACGACTACATAGACACTCCTCGGCGAGCCTAAGCACAAGCACTCTGCAATATACACCTAACTCCAAGCATTTCACTCTACATAGACGCTCCTCGGCGAGTTCAAGCACAAGCATTACACGGACGCTCTTTCACGAGACCTAGACCTACACCTACATAAGCACCCCTACTCAATTATACACCTCACGCATACCCAAACATCTTACAAAGTACACATGCAATACGAAGACATTACAAGCACCAGCACCAGGCATCCGATGATACCAAGCATATACAAAGACACCAACAACGACCGTACAACAAGCACGACGAAGACATCCAGCAGGCCGGCAGGCCCTTATAGTATGCGCGGACCGCCAAGTCCTTAAAATGCGCACGCCCCTCCCTGTTAGCCCGGTTTGAAGTCCTCGTCTCACCCATGGACACATGCTTCGCCGGCCGATCAGATCGAGACTGTAATGGTCCGGATATGGTCGTGGAGTTTGACCAGCGCTCTAGTCCGAGCTCAGTCAAACTGGGGGCTCTGTGGATACCCATATCCGTACCCTCCCAAACAAAACCCTGTGATGTAACACGGACTTTTATTACGCATGTTTAACGTTGACTTAAACGGTTCTAACTAATGTCGAATTCATTTTGAGTCGTTTTAAATGTTAAAATGATCTAGGTCGCTTCACATCATACTTAAATAAAAGTTCATTTTGTCCATTTAGAGTCTAGCTAGGTCCTTGTCCCGCTTCATTTGGCATGAGCTTCGCATTTGCACTACAATTAGTCCTTTTACATTAACAAGGTCTAATTCAGCATTCCTAAATTCCTAAATTTAGGCCCGGTGGCTAGATCTTCCCTTTAGCCTCCTCTTACACAAAATACGGCTTCACGTCTTATCTTATTTCACAGAATCCTACAAAATACACCCTTTTTACATTTTCAGGGCTCGGGCCCAAAACCGAGCCCAAACCCACCTTTGGCCCGCACACCAAAGCCCTCAACAACTCTCTAGAAGATCATACTAGGCCTTCTTGGAGCACAAGCAAGGGATAATAGCCGAATATTTCCAAGATTTAGTAAATCGGATTAAGGAAATACGAAAAAAGACGAAATTTAGCCCGACCACCAAACCGCACAACCTGCTCCGGCTCGCCCAAAAACCGCATAAGCCTATGCGGTTTCACCCACAAACCGCATAAGGCTATGCGGTTTGTCAGCTTGGTTTTAGTCCCGCGTTTTCCTAATTTCTCTCGGCTATTCTCCTATATATACAACCCCTCGCACGACCTATTCTCATAAGTTTTCCACACAAGAAAACCCTCTCTTCTCACAACCTCTCTTCTTAGTTTTAGTGCCCACACATGGGTCCCACAAAATATACCGTCTAGCACGGTATACACCTAAATACTCCCTCAAAAGCCTCACGCACTCAAATCCTTGAGTTCAACACACCATCCCGTGTTGAATTCACCCTCCTTTTTAGTTCAAGAAGCTCGCCTGCATCTCAAGCGTCAGGACAAGGTAGGTACCGATCCACTTGGATCAAAGCTTTTTCTTATTTTCTATGGACTAACAAAGGGGTCTACACTTTAGCACCCCCCCCGGCTTTGGCACCCAGCGCGCTTGCAATCCAAGTGTTCTATTTACTTCGGGTACACTCCATATCCGATGACACGCCAAAGTCGCATAAGCAACCGACCTTATAAAATAAACCAATGGACAATTGAACTTTATTTTATTTGCATGCATCCTGCACCCTTCTTATTTTGCATTAAAATCAACTTAAACAATGAATTCGACCTTTAACTGAACCGTATTCGTTAACAAGTTAAACATGCTAAACTGAGGGTTTTAATCAATCTTTTTGCATCTGCATCTGCATTCTTTTACAAACTTATCGCACTTGTACGTAGCGATAACATTAGCTCAAATATCATCTTACAAGGATTGTTCTAGGTCAGTAGAGGCTATTTTCACATAGGCTTTTCTAAAAGGTTTTCATAAATCATTATTTGAATTAACTCTTTTTCTAAAGTACCCTCACCCCGAATCCAATCTGGTTTCACAAGCCTTAGATCTAGGGGTGTCGGCGTGCTCCAAAATCTAGGACATGTTTTTAACTTAGAACATGGTAGCAGGTTCCTAATTTCCGCGATAATTAGGTGGCGACTCCATAACAGTTCTTAAAGGTTTTTCCAACTTAATCTTTTTTAACTTTAAAATCCGCCCTTTAAGCAAGACGCCGAGTTGGGTCCCCCGAACGCGATTCCCGGGTTCCACACTCTCCTTGGCGTATGAGGTGGTGCGCGAAAGGAGGGACTATGGTGATCTTTGTGTTGTTAGTGCAGATGCTTCTACTTCGAGACCTGCGCGGGAAAGGCTTGGACCGAAGGTGACTGTTAAAGATCGCCTAGGGTCAAGGATCGAGGAGCCCCCAGTCGAGCAGGACGAGGATCCGATCGAGCCCCCAGGTTTTGAGAGATCTATTCCCGTTCTTAGTTCGAAAATTGTGGCGGATCGGCCCCTTGAAGATGAAGAGGCTAATCCGAAGCGTCAGAAGATGACTTGAGTAGTTTGCTTTGTTTTGTTTAGAAAATTTCCTTTATTTAAATACATGTTTTAGATTTGAATAAAGGGCTAAGGAGGCTTGTTCCTACCTCATTTCTAAATCGCGAAAAATTCTAAATAAATTAATAAAATAGAATTAATTTGCTTTTGTCTTGTCTCGTTGCTTTCTTTAGTTTTGCTTTGAAATGTTCTCGACCTTTTTAAGCTTCGAACATTCGTATTTGTCTTAAAATCCTCGACCTTTTTAAGCTTTGGATTTGTTTGTTTAATTTGTCTTGTCCTTAAGTCCTCGACCTTTTTAAGCTTTGGACTTGGATTTTTGTTTTGTTTTGTGTTGACTGTGCTCTCGACTTTTTTAAGCTTTGAGCGTGTCCTTTTGTGAGTGCATCGCCCTTGACCTTTTTAAGCTTTGGGCGTGCGTGCTAGGAAGTTCGGTTGTGTTTTTGACAAGCTGCCTACGTATCCGCGTTTCACGGAATCAAACCGGCGTAGTTCGTGTGATTCGGTTGAGCTCTTTGTAAAGCTGCCTACGTATCCACAGTGCGTGGAATCAAACCGAGCGTAGTTCACCCATGCGAGAGTGAGTTTTATTTTTTAAATGCATTGCAAAGTTGTTTGTGTTTAGGGGTAGTATTTCTTGAGTTGATCAAGATTTGTTGGTAATCGGAAGTCCTGACCGTCAAGGTCAGTTAGTTTCACGGCTCCTCCGGGAAGGATTTCCTTGACCAAGTACGGTCCGGCCCAATTGGGTTTGAATTTTCCTCTTGGGTCGACTGGTAATGGTGCTCGGACTGATTTGAGTACTAGGTCACCCACTTTGATGTTTCGTGGCTTGACCCGTTTGTTGTAGGCGCGTTGTAGGCGAGATTGGTACATTCGGACTGTACTTAGTGAATGTAACCGTCTTTCGTCTAAAAGGATGAGTTGTTCATATCGTTCGCGTGCCCATTCGGCTTCAGGAATGTCTGCTTCCATGAGAATTCGAAGGGATTGCATCTCGATTTCTACAGGTTGAACGGCTTCCATCCCGTAGGTTAGGAAATAGGGTGTCATGCCTGTGGGTGTGCGGATGGTTGTACGGTATCCCCATAATGCAAATGGGATTTTGTTGGGCCAGTCGTGGCAGGTGTCGATCATCTTTTTGAGGATTGATACGACGGTTTTGTTTGCTGCCTCGACCGCGCCGTTAGTTTGTGGTCGGTAGGGTGATGATTTGTGTCGTTGTATCTTGTATTTGAGGAGAAGTGGTTCGACTTCTCCTTGGAAATGTGTGCCTTGGTCGCTTATGAATTCGTGGGGTATGCCATAGCGACAAATGATGTTGTTTTGTATGAATTTTGCAACCTCTTTTGTGCCTAGCGTACGGTATGATGCGGCTTCGACCCATTTGGTGAAATAGTCGATGGCCACGAGGATGAAGCAGTGTCCTCCTGCTCCCACGGGTTGAACTTTGCCGATGACGTCGATTCCCCAGGTTGAGAAAGGCCATGGCGAGGTCAAACTGTATAGTGGTGAAGGAGGGATGTGTTGTACGTTTGCAAAAATTTGGCAATTATGGCAGTGTTTGACATACTTTGCGCAATCGGCTTCAATGGTTGTCCAGTACCATCCTAGCCTTATGATTTGTTTGCACATGGCTCGTGCGTTCATGTGGTCCTTTTCGCCATCGTGTACTTGGGACATGATTTCGTGTCCCTTTTTGTGGTCGACGCACAAGAGTAGTATGCCTTGAGGCGTCTTTTTGAGTTGTTTGCCCATTTCCATCACGAATTGTGATGATAATAGGCGTAGGGCTCGCTTGGCCCGTTTGTCGGTGTTTGGCGGGTATTCGCCGTTTGTTTTGTAGTTGATAATTGCTTGGTACCAAGGGTCGGTTTGCTCTTCCTCGGTTTCAATGTCACAGATGTAGGCGGGTTCATTCCGTCGTTCCACGACAATGGGTAGCGTTTCCATTCCCGGGGGTATGTTGATTAGTGACGCGAGTTTGGATAACGCGTCGGCGAATTGGTTTTCTTCGCGTGGGAGGTGTATGAATTCTACGTGATAGAATTCGTTTATGAGTTTTTGTATTTTGTTTTGGTATAGTGCTAGGTTTTCATTAAGTATCTTCCATGCTCCGGATACTTGGTTGATTATGAGGGAGGAGTCCCCATAGACTCTTATATTGCGGGCGTTGAGTACAAGCGCTGCTTGGAGACCGTGCAAGCACGCTTCGTATTCTGCGGCGTTGTTTGTAACGTCAAAATCTAGTTTGATGGATAAGGGGGTGTGTTCGCCATTCGGGGATATGAGAAGTATTCCTACTCCACATCCTCGATAGTTGGAGGAGCCGTCGAAGTATAACTCCCATTGTTCTTGGTTGATATTGTAAATCCCATCGTCTGGAAGGGATGTTGTGTCGATGATTGGTTCTTCGTTGATTGCGTTTTCGGCTAGGAAATCGGAGACTGCTCGTCCCTTGATTGCTTTGAGGGGTACGTACTTAAGGTCGAATTCGGCTAGGAGCAATGTCCATCTGGCCATCCGTCCGTTAAGCACAGGTTTCTCGAAAAGGTACTTTTACGGGGTCCATTTTGGAATAGTCCTTCGTCTGGTGTGCTAGCATATAGTGACGGAGTTTTTTGGATGACCATACCAATGCTAGACAGCTCTTCTCGACGGGTGAATATCGAGTTTCGTAATCGAGAAATTTCTTGCTAATGTAGTAGATTGCGAGTTCTTCGCCGTTTATCTCTTGAGCGAGCATGGCGCCCATGGCGGTAGGGGTTGTTGTAAGGTATAAGGATAGTGGTAAATCCTTTTGGGGTGGTCGTAGAACTGGTGGGTTAGTTAGCAATTCCTTGACCTTGTTAAATGCTTTTTGACATTGTTCGTCCCATTCAACGTGGTCGGTTTTCTTGAGTTTCTTGAAAACTGGTTCACATATCATGGTGAGTTTGCTAATGAAGCGTGAGATGTATTGGATTTGGCCCAAGAAACTTCGAATTTCGTCGAGGTTCTCCGGGGGTTGCATTTCTAGGATTGCTTTGACTTTCGAGGGGTCGACCTCGATGCCTCTTTGGCTCACTACGTGTCCTAGTAGTTTACCGGATTTTACTCCAAAAGTACATTTTTGGGGATTGAGGCGCATTTTGTATTGTCGTAGGCGCGTGAAGAACTTGCGGAGGTTAGTGATATGACCACTTCTCTCCTTTGACTTCACGATCATATCGTCGACGTAAACTTCGACTTCTTTGTGCATCATGTCATGTAAAAGGGTTGTGGCGGTGCGTTGGTATGTAGCGCCGGCATTGATTAGGCCGAAAGGCATGACCGTGTAGCAGTATGTGCCCCACGGTGTAATGAAGGCCGTCTTTGCCATGTCTTCGAGTGACATTTTGATTTGATTGTAGCCTGCGTAGCCGTCCATGAAGGATAGGAGGGCGTGATCGGCGGTGTTGTCGACTAGGACGTCCACATGGGGTAATGGAAAGTCATCTTTGGGACTAGCTTTGTTCAAGTCGCGAAAGTCAACGCATACTCGAATTTTGCCGTTCTTTTTCAAGACTGGGACCATGTTTGAGACCCATTCAGGATATTCGATGACTTGGATGAAACCGGCTTGTAGTTGTTTTTCGATTTCTTCCTTGACCATAAGGGACCATTCGGGACGTAGTCTTCTTAGCTTTTGCTTGATGGGTTTGTAACCGGGTTTAATGGGGATGCGGTGCTCGGCGATGCTTCGTTCGATTCCGGGCATGTCTTTGTATGACCAAGCGAATACGTCCTTGAATTCGCTTAGGAGTTGTGTGAATTGGTTGCGCTCGTTTTCGTCTAGTGAGGCACCTAGTTGTAGTTCCCTTGGCTCTTCGGGGGTTCCCACGTTTATGGTTATGGTTTCCTCGATGATTGGGTCTTGTGTTTTTGGGTGCACAAAGTTTGCAATGTATTTGTTTAATGATTCATTTGTTTGTTCATTTTCGCATGAGTTAGTGTCTTTTGTATTTTGTGTTTTGTTTGTTGCTTGTTGATTTTTGTTTGTTTGTATTTTGTTGTTTGTTTTAGCTTGAGACAAGACGTAAGCAAATTTATTCATTTCATTATTTTGAAGAGAATTATTCGACAAATCGGAAAATTGCTTGGAGCTAGCCTCCGTAAAAAGGAAATCTAAACTAAAGCTAGAGTCTAGGATAGATGGGTCGACAGATGACCCGACACTAAGAGTATTAGAATCTAAAAGAATTTCTTCTTTTTCTTCATCGTCTTCTGTGCCACTGGAGGAGCTGCTTGAGCTGCTTGAGTTGCTTGGGCTGCTTGAGTTTGAATCACTCTCGTCCTTGTCTTTGAGGTTAGTGACATGGTCGAAGAGTGGTCCTTCACCGGTGATAAGCTGGAAGTGGTGACCTTGTGCATCGGTCCATTTCAGCGTCTTATACCATCCGTTGAGGGTTTTGTCTGTGGCGTCGGCTATGAGTAAGTTAGGATCGAAGTGACGGTCTCGCATGATCGTGGAGACTATCTCTTCGTTTTTGGTGCTCGGTGAGGCCTTGAGTGTGTTGGGCTCGGCCTCACTAGAGAAACAAGCTTCGGATGAATGGATGATGTCTCGAAGGGAGGTATTCCCATCGACCGTTCCTCCGGGGGTGAAATATGCGTTTAGGTCGAGGATGTAAGGTCGTAGGGTGACCTTGTGGGTTGATCTTCGCCTTTGGATTTCCTTAACCATCTTCTCCTGGTCGTCGTTCTTGGGTTTATAGCCTAAACCCATGGTGAGCCAAAGGCTGTTGTTGCTTTTTGTTTTAAAGGGTTTGTAGGTTTTGATTTGTGTGCGTGTGATAGCGCCGACTTCTAAGTCGAAACCACATAAGTCTTCTGCGGGTTCAGCCACAATTTCGGCAGAATTGGGCTCTTTTGGTGTATCGAAAAGGACTCGGAAGTTTGAGGCATTCAAGGTTATGATCTCCTCGTTGAGAGGGATCTTAACCTTTTGATGTAGAGTGGAAGTTACGGCTTTGGTGGAGTGAATCCACGGTCGCCCCAGGAGTATGTTATAGGAAGGGGTCATGTCGATGACTTGAAACTCGACTTTTCTCTCTATGGGACCACTGCGTATGTGAAGAGAAATGGTTCCTTTCACGTGACGTCGGGTTCCGTCGAAAGCTTTGACTCCGTCCATGCTCGGGGTGAAGTCTTTATCGGATAGGCCGAGGCGATGTGCGGTGGCCAATGGTAGAACATTGACTGCAGATCCGTTGTCAACAAGGGATACTGTAGATACCCGTATCCGTACCCCCCAAAAACAAACCCGATGATGAAAAGGACTTTCATACATGCTTTTAAAAGAGTCGAAACGGTACAAAAGTGTCTAAAACGTATTTAGTCATTTTTAGCGTATTAATTTGGACTTGCATAATCATAAAAATGAATGTCACTCTTAGTCATTACAAGCACAACACGAGCACGAAACAGGAACGGCTTTTTAAGCCAAGCCACAAAAACAGCCCAACTAGCTACAAAAGGGCCCAAACTTACAAAAACGACCCAAAACGCACACTAACACAACACTCAAAACGGGCCAAAGTGCGTCCCGTGCCACATTTTCACAAAACTAGACTCTACAAAACCGTAAAATAATATACTTTAATATTATTTTATTTCGAGCCAAAACCGAAAAACACGACAAAAACCGAAACACGAAAACCAAAATTGAGCCAAAAACCAATTTGGCCCAAAATATCCAAATAAAACATAATCATCACCTAATCACACAACCAAAACCAAATGGCGGCATAAACAAATTTCAAAGAAACAAAATACAATCGCCAGGTTAATGACGATTAAAAAGTTAAACGCTGTCAACAAAGCGATTATGTTTTTGTTTTCAGAATACTCGCTTTTTGATTTTTCTTAAAAATCCAACCCAAACAAAATTAAAAACGCTCAGACACAAAGCGATTTAGTTTTGTGCACCCACAAAAAACCAGCCAACCTCTATAAATACTAACCCACTTCATTCATTTCAATATATCGGTTTTACAAAACACATTAACACACTCACAAAATCCACTCAAAAATACCGTCTTTTCACTTTCGAAAGGTAAACATTTTACCTACGCTCTGGGACGTTTTGAGACTCCTGACAAAGGGGTTACATTAACCCCAACCCGATATTGGCATTAGCGAAGCCGTATTCGTAATACGGTTGTAGTAATTCGGATTCATAATCCGTCTAAACCCCGCCAATATCGCATAAATAAACGACTCATTATCACTAAAGCAAACCGACGTCACTTTTATAATTATGCAAGTCCTCATTCATGCATTAAATAACGACTAGAATCACGGATCCAACACTAAATTGTACCGTTTCATAGAGTCTTTTAGCATGTCAAAGCGAGGGTTTTCACAAATTCTTAAAGAGTCAAATATGAGGTCGGAAAATAACGTTTATAGTAATAATTTAGTCAATAAATTATTATTTAACGTACATTTCCCATAGAAAAGTCATTATTTTGACGATTTACATTATTTATGCATTTTAATCGAGTCATATATATTCGCACTTGTACGTAGCGTCATTTTAGCCCAAATATCGAAATTAACTAAATGTTTTCAAATTAGTAGAGACTACATTTACGTAGGCTTTTTGATTTCAGTTTTCAAAACACATTTTTGTCAAAACTTTTGAAAAGTAGCCTCACTCCGAATCCCTTCTCTGGTTTCAAACCTCAGATTGATAGATATCGACGCATCTTGAAATCTGAGACACTCGTGTCTTGTATTTCAAGATGCGTTGAATAGGTTCCAAATTCCTTTAATATTTGGTGGCGACTCCGAAAATACACTTTCAAAAAGGATTTTCTACCTTTCTTTTTGGTCACAAATTCATGCAATGATCTCCCCCATTTTTTTTTACAAAACTGTGACTTTTTCCTCAAGCGAGGCATTCCGCTTCCTACCAAGACGGGCGAGGGCGTGGCGCAAGCAGGCGCCGATAGGTCTCCTTCCCTGCACCTTCACCGGCGACTACTGGGACGAGCATGATTTTTATTATTTTTGAAAACTAGTTTTTCTTTTATTTTAAAATCATAAAGAAGTGAAGCTTGAAACTTTGAAAACATTTACGCTTTCGATATTTGGGCAAAAGTACGCTGAGTCGAATCCTCCGATTCAAACCACACCCTTTGAGGAACGGCCTCAAGAATCCTCGCTCATAAGCGAGGTAACTCCGACACACCGCTCTCTCACCCTCCACGATTACAAGTACGGCATCCGCACAAACGATCGTGAACTACCAAACTCAACGCCTAGGGTCTGTCTTGAATGCACACCTAAGACGTGTGTAGTCTTGCGGGTGCCCCTACCGAAACGTTAAGGGAATGGCCGGAGGGAACCTTACCCTATAAGCCAAAAACCTGTGTTTATATGTACAAGTGTGAAGCTATAGTACCCTCACTATAGTCGTCTTTCAAAACCTTTGCATGCAAAAACTTTTCCTAGACATTTTACATTTAAAATACGTCCATTTTTTGAAAATTCACTTTTAAACTTTTTCAAAAAGGTCATACTTTTAAAAACACGCCGTTAGGCTCTTTGACCCATAGTCATTTGAGTTTGATAAATAAAATGCCAGTGCATTTAAAACCGATCCAGGATAATCACTAGATCCCCGATCTTTTTCAAAACGTAAATGAATTATGCGACTGACGTATCGTCATAATACATTTATTGCAAAAAAAATTTCATAGAGCAAAAACCCGTAAATGTCAATGCATTTCGGAGATTTTAAATGAAATTAACCTTTAGTACATTAGAATTAGCTCTAAGTCAAGTGACTCTTTAGTCATCCCGATTTACTCTTTTTCCTCAAAAAAACCAAAAACGCGGGCTCGTTCAGATGCGAACCCGTTGATTTAAATTCTGAATCAAGTGACCTATCGTCATTTTGATTTAAATCCCTGAGTCACACGTAAAAGGCGAACAAGTGATCGCCTTTTACCCAATTTTAACATCCTCAGATCGACTAGCCTATCGCTACTTCGGTTTGATCCTTTTTATATTAACGATAAACCCCCAGCAACATACCGCTAAACTGGGTTAATCGGATTATGATCATAAAAATTTCCCTACCTCGAGATTAGGGACGTGTCAACATGCCCCTACCTCAAAAGCTTCCTGTGTCTTTTTAAGCTAAAAACACGAGTCGAGTCATGCACCCACTTTTTTACTTCTTTGAATGCGATTTTTCGTTGAGTCTTTTCTTCCTTTTTAGAGTCACTAAAGGTTTGAAAACTTTGTCAGGTCCACTCATTGAAAAACCCTGGATACACAACAAACCTCCCATTGAACAAAACCTGGATACACGACGAACCAAGAACCGTCACTTAAACCCACCTCCGCCTCCAAAGAAGCGCGCCTACAACAAATCAAAACCAAAACCTGTAATGGCCTTTCAACAAGATGAAGGTTTCGGAGGACCACCACCACCCCCCCCCGGAGGTAACTGCCGAGCAAGTCCCACAGCTCAATGATAGGATAGCTAGCCTCACTACGACGATCGAGCAAATGGCTATCATGCAAAAGTTTGAAGCAGAGAAAAATGCCGTACGCCTAGCCGAGGAATCCGAACGGAATGCAAAAAGGATTCGAACCATGGAAGAACGTCTCACGAACTCAAGAGGTTACTCCATACACCAAGAGAACGAGCACATCCCAAAGAACGTCAGGTCCATGCTACCAGACAAGCTAGCACTCAGTGATCTTCCCATCTTCAAGGGTCACGAAAGCCCGCTCGTTCACGTCAAGGCTTTCAAAGCTAAAATGGCCATCATGGGTGTTGAGCCCCCTGCGTGGGCTACCCTATTTCCACACTCATTAGACGCACAGCCCAGGGCATGGTTCTATGCTTTAGAGCCACACAAGACGGGTAGTTTCGAGGACATAACGGTCGCGTTTGATCTACAGTATCGGGACAACAATGATATCCAAGTCTCGCTACGTACCTTGGAGGTCCTGACTCAGAGGGACAATGAAGGGTTTACCGAGTACCTGACGCTACCGGAAGAAACCGTGGTGCTCAAATACCTAACCGCCCAAGGGACACCGATCTAATCACTAAGTTCATCAACAACCTCACCCTCAAGATACCAACAACACCTACAGACGGAATTTTGACAACTTCTCAACCCTCGCCGTCGGCGAGCTCATCGAGGACGACCTCCGTAAAGAAAATAGGAATAAAAGTACAGGTCGAGGATATCAAGGAAGCTCATCTCGAGCCACTGCCAAAGTCGAGCCCATCCATGCCATCAACGCACTGGACGCGTTAGAGGCACCACCGGTTTTTACGACACCACCAAGGCCTGCCGCACCTCCGCCAAAAGCATCATACTCACCTACGGGTCCCAAATTTCACTAAAAGCCCGACGAAGCTTTGACCCCATATACATGACCTACTCAAAGGCACTACAGAAGCTTGTGAGCCGCAATGTACTTCAACTCATAGGACCTACTAGCGAGCCTCCCCCAGACAAGAAACCAAAGTCATGGGATCAGAACGCATACTGCGAATTTCACAGGGGAAAGGGGCATGATACCGAGCAATGTTTCCGCCTATAAAACATAGTCCAAGATCTGATCGACGATAACACTATTGTGAAGCCCAGCCCGAGCCCTAAACCTTCGAACCAGCTCAATCCTTTGCATAACCATGCTATATTTACAGGGGCACACCCCATCATCGACTGCTCTAAAATGATAGTCTCAGATGATTACGAAGTCAACGGCATTTGGAATACTTCTGAAGATGAAGCCGACAATGATGACATCCGCATATGTCTCCAAGATGAGCCCTACGAGGAGGAGGCTCAACCCCGTCGCCCGCCAGGCAAGTACGGAGAGCTACGTCACAAGTACCCATTTAGGCTATCGAGGCTGATGACGAAGTAGCCTACCTAACACGTTCTGGACGTCCATACCAAGCTTCTCTAAAGTTACTTGAGCCCCAGAACCCCCTGCCAAGGTTGACTGCTCAAGAGAAGAACAAGAGAATAATCATAGACGAGGATACGCCGCCTACTTCGCCTACCTCTGTGGCCTCACTTCCAAGCGCCGCTCCTGCAAACTTTACTAGTTCACCTGCAAGCATTTCTCCTACACCCACGTCGCCATCCAGCAAAGTATCATTACCTAACGCTAATCCTGCGCCTACTCCACCAGCTAATAAAATAGCATCACCAAGCGTCACCCCTTCACCCTTACCCACGCCTGAGATCGGAGACACGCTCCACAAACAGCTCAACAAGACAAAGGCAGACATTTCAATCTGGCAGCTCTTAAGGGACTCAATGGGACATCGTGAAGCCCTTTACCAAGCATTACAGGTCACCCCAATGACATCGAAAATGTCTCCAGAAAAACTTATCAGTAACATAACACGCGGGTGGCAGGCTAATGCCGTCACCTTTTCGGATAAAGACCTCCCTCCTTTCGGCGGCACGCACAATCTACCTCTCTACATCAACGTGGAATGCCATGCCATGACATTACCAGTCGTCCTCATCGACAATGGATCCGCAGTCAACGTCTTACCCCTGGAAAACAGCCAAAAAACTAAGGATTGAAGAGAACGATTTCATTCCATGTACCGACGGTGTCAGGGCTTACGATGGGACACGTCGCAGCATAAAGGGAACCGTCTCCTTTCCCATTATGACAGGGCCAGTCATGAGAGAAACCGAATTTCAAATCATTGACATACCCCCAACCTACAACATGCTGTTAGGAAGGCCATGGATCCACGCTACCAAGGCCGTCACCTCAACCCTACATCAAAAGGTCAGGATGCCTTTAGGTGACGAGATTGTCACCATCGACGCTTCAAACTTTCGTGCTACGCTTAAACAACACAAAGGAAGCAATAGTATCGCGGTAAATAAACGCCGATCCAGCCGATGACATGTGTGGTTTCGACTTCGACTTCAGTATCTGCACCATGACTCGCGAAGAGGAAATCGCTTCGCTCTACGCCAGGGACAACGACAATAAATGGCCTACTATGGGTCTATCTTATGTGCCATGGGCACACGAAGTCTCCCACGGTTGGGAATCGTACAACGATCGCAAAAAGCGTCATGATTTCCACATGCAGCCATACCACATCTTCCCCAGCAACTACTTCGTCAAGGAGGGCACTAGCAGAATCCCCAAGAACGTATCCACATACACCATCGCCGGAATTGAACTTGTCTCCGACATTATACGCAACTCCAACTTCAACCCCACTGACCTAATCGTTCCTTACGAAGAAAAAACACACGATGGATGGTCAAAAACCCTTGAATGGACCGACGAACAAGGCCGCACTTTCAAGATCACTACCGGCCAAGGCTACACCTTCGAAGATTCTAACTCCGACGAAGATGAAGACAACGCACTCAACAAAAAGACCGTCGTAGAATTTAAGCTTCCCCGTCGTCATTTTAAGTCTTATGCCCTAACTAAACCCCCGGTATATCTCCCGGATATAATCAATTTAGCTAAAGAACTAGAGTCATTAAGGTTATCCAAAGCTCCCTCGTCTGAGCTATCTTCAAATGTAACCGCTTTTGATAACATTAATAACATGAAAGTTTTTTATTACTCTTTGCCTCATTTAAAATCTACGTATTCCAATGATCACGATAAATCTAAACTAAAAAACATTGCATTATATAGATACATTGCAAGCATTGTCTCGAAACCCGAACAGGACCCCATCATTGAAGACACAACAACCATCGACATAGGCACGCCCGAAGAGCCTCAAGAACTGCAACTGGGGGCTTCCCTAAGCACAGAAGAAAGGGCCACATACACCAAGCTCCTCGCAGAGTTTAAGGACGTCTTTGCCTGGTCATATAAGGACATGCCCGGCATAGACCGCGAGATAGCTGAACACCGCATCCCGATCAAGCAAGGTTCCAGACCCGTCAAACAGTAGCTCCGACGCATCAAGCCAGAATGGTCTCTCATGGTCAAAGAAGAGATCGAAAAGCAACTACAAACTGGATTCATCCGAGTCATTGAATACTCTGATTGGGTCTCCAACATGGTTCCAGTCATGAAGAAGAACGATAAATTACGAGTATGTGCTGACTTCCGGGACCTAAACAAAGCCTGCCCAAAAGACGATTTCCCAGTACCTCACATGGACATCCTAATCGACAACACAGCAGACCACGCCTTACTGTCGTTCATGGACGGATATGCGGGATACAACCAAATCAAAATGGCAGCAGACGACATGCCAAAAACTACTTTCGTAACCCCCTGGGGAACATATTGCTACACAGTCATGCCATTTGGGCTCATAAATGCCGGCGCTACCTACAAACGTACCGCCACCACCTTGCTCCACGACATGATGCATAAGGAGGTCGAGGTATACGTCGACGACATGATCGTAAAGTCAAAGGAAAGGGACAACCACGTCACAAACCTTCGGAAGTTCTTCACCCGAATTAGGCAGTATAAGATGCGACTAAACCCACAGAAATGCACCTTTGGGGTCACATCAGGCAAGTTGCTGGGTCACATAGTAAGCCAGCGCGGGATCGAAATAGATCCAACCAAAATCAAGGCAATAATGGGTATGAAACCGCCAAGCAACATCGACGAAATTAGAAGCTTTTTGGGACAAGTCCAATATATCTCCCGATTTATTAGCAAACTCACCATGATTTGTGAGCCAATCTTCAAAAAATTGAAGAAAGAAGAGCATACGAAATGGGACGACGATTGTCAACAAGCATTCGACAAGGTCAAGAGCCTGCTCACAAATCCACCCGTTCTGGTACCCCCACAAAAGGACATGCCCCTATCGCTATACTTAACGACCACACCAAACGCTATGGGTGCCATGCTCGCCCAAGAAGTCAACAACGAAGAACGGGCCATCTACTACATCAGTAAAAAGTTTCACGATTACGAAACTCGGTATGAACCAGTCGAGAAAAGCTGCCTCTCGCTAGTCTGGGCCACCAAAAAGCTCAGGCACTACCTACTCACTAGCACAACAAGAGTCTACTCCCTGATGGACCCCCTCAAGTACCTATTTGAAAAACCAGTCCTAAATGGGCGTATGGCCAGATGGACTCTACTCCTCGCCGAGTATGAACTCAAATACCTCCCTCTGAAAGTGATCAAGGGAAGGGCAGTTTCCGACTTCCTTGCAGAAAATGCTATCATCGAACAACCCATGATCGATACAATGTCATTCCCTGACGATGGAATCTTTGCCATAGAAAAGGAATACTGGCAATTATACTTTGACGGAGCATCAAACTACCGCGGCTACGGAGTAGGAATACTCTTAATATCCCCAAATGGTGACCATACTCCGCTCTCAATCAAGCTCGATTTTAGCGTCACAAACAACGCCGCAGAATACGAAGCCTGCATTTACGGCCTGCAAGCCGTCATCGCCCTCAAAATAAAGAACCTACGGGTGCATGGAGATTCATTCCTCATCATAAATCAAGTGACCGGGGCATGGAAGATCATGAGCGAAACCCTCACCAAATACCAAACAAAAGTACAAAAACTCCTAACCAACTTCGACAGCATCGAATTTTACCACCTCCCAAGGGAAGAAAACCAGTTTGCCGACGCACTGTCAAAACTCTCATCCCTCCTCAACATGCCACCAGACATGAAGTTACTACCCATCATCGTCGAAAGACGTGACGAACCAAAGATACATCCATACCATTGACCTGGGCCGGCCGAGCGCATGAGCCTTGGTATCAAGCCATGATCAACTACAAGCATAACACTTACCCACCCGACACCGATAAACGTGGACAGAGAGCTATCAGACTCCTAGCTTCCCAATTTGTGCTACAAATGGGACAATTACTCAAGAAAACACCACAAGGGACGCTGCTCATATGTGTCGACTACAAGAAGGGGCAGGAAATCGTCACGCAAGTCCATGATGGCGAATGCGGACCCCACATGAATGCTCGAGCACTCTGCAAACAGATTCTACGACTAGGATGGTATTGGACGACCATGGAAGCAGACTGCATCCAATACGTCAAGCACTGCCACAACTGCCAAATTTTCAGCAACGTCCAACATGTACCACCTTCACCACTATACAGCCTAACCTCACCCTGGCCCTTTTCAACCTGGGGCATCGACGTAATAGGGAAAGTCCACCCCATCGGAGCAGGAGGTCACTGCTTCGTGCTGGTGGCCATCGACTACTTTACTAAATGGGTAGAAGCAGCATCTTTTCGAACCCTCGGCTCCAAAGAAGTCGCCAAATTCATACAGACAAACATTATATGCCGATATGGCATACCCCATGAGTTCATCAGCGATCAAGGCTCGGACTTTCGGCCGCGAGACAGAAGCCATATTCACAAAATACAACATCCAACATCACAAATCCTCGCCCTATCGACCCCAAACCAATGGAGCCGTTGAAGCAGCAAACAAGACGGTCGTCACCATACTCGAGAAAATGATCGACAGTTGCAAAGATTGGCCCAACAAGATACCATATGCATTATGGGGATACCGCACTACCATTCGCACGCCCACAGGCATGACCCCCTATTTCCTCACCTATGGCATGGAAGCCGTCCAACCAGTGGAAATAGAAATACAGTCTCTACGCATACTAATGGAAAGTAGCATCCCGGAAGCAGAATGGGCCCGTGAATCTGCATTTAACAACTCATGCTCCTGGATGAACGCCGACTTCATTCCCTGCGTACCGTACGAATGTACCAAGCCCGACTACAACGAGCATTCAACAAACCAGATAAGCCACGAAACATATAAGTAGGTGATCTCGTACTAAAGTCAGTCCGAGCACCACTTCGGTCGACTCCACGAGGAAAATTCAAGCCTAACTGGGCTGGACCCTACCTCGTCAAGGAAATCTTCACAGGCGGAGCAGTAAAACTAACCGACTTGGACGGTCAAGAGTTTAACCTAGCAACGAACCTCGACCAGCTCAAAAAGTACTACCCTTAAAAATGCCTTGCAATGTATCTATAAAATGCGAAATTTTCTAAAAATCAATTCATGGACCGACATGTCCTTAAACATGTTCATGGGCCGGCATGCCCCTAAACATGCTCTTTCTCTCCACAAAAATCAAAAGCAATTCATGGACCGACATGTCCTTAAACATGTTCATGGACCGACATGTCCTTAAACATGTTCATGGGCCGGCATGCCCCTAAACGTGCATTCTCTCTACAAAAATCAAACACAATTCATTGGGCCGGCATGCCCATAAACATGCATCCATCAAACACAATTCATGGGCTGGCATGCCCCTAAACGTGCACATTCACCACAAAAAAAAAAAAAAAAAAAAAAAAAAAAAAAGCAAACACAACCTGGGCCGGTATGCCCCTAAACGTACACTTCCGAACTACGCCGGTTTGATTCCATTTTTCGTGGATACGTAGGCAGCTTTGCAAAAAGCGCAACCGATATTCAACACAAAATGACACGTCCAAAGCTTAAAAAAGGTCAAGGACATAGTCAACACAAAAATTCGTCTTTTAAGCCTGAAGGTGAAAAGAACAACATTCAACACAAAACGACAAACACAAAGCTTAAAAAAGTCGAGGGAATAGTCAATACAAAAATTTCCTAAAAACCATGCTTGCATTCTAAACCTTTGAAAAGAGATTAGAGCCAAGGAATTTCACACAGAATAACAAGCAAAATGAGGCAAAGTCGTAAATAAAAAACCTGATTTTTATTAATCTTAAAAAGAACGGTTACATTTTGGATTTTTCAGACGTAGGAGCATAAAACTACACTAACAAACACTACAATATATTACAATACAAATCCTGGCATGTACATCGGGTTTAGGATAGATGATATAATACATAAACACAAAATAATACGAACATAATACTAACAAACCAACAACAAAACCCCACTGGATTCCCTTAAACCACCGAACCTTTCGACTGAGCGGGGAAGCACCAACCCTCAACCCCTGCGGCGATCCCCAACATTACCATGACGACCTGGAGCACCCGGCCCTGGTATGCGACGACGACCAAACACACACTCCGCCGCTGAGAGAGGCGCCGAGCTCGAAGCATCACCCCACCTGCTACGCCCAAAGCGGATCGGGTCATAGTGCACGTCGGCGGAGGCTCGTTAAGCTCTAAGGCACGAAGACGAGCCTCTCATGAACACTTTCAAAGAACGGTCCATTTAACATAGGCTCTCGACACCCGGATCGTCCCAAAGAGCATCACCACAAGCCACTTAGGGCGATGATCCAACCGCCACCCCACTCGCTACCACCTGGTTATTCAACACAACCATGTCCTCAGACCTTCGTGTCCTGGCCAGGATGAATCAGGTGCATACCCTATCTGTCGCCTAACTCGCAGAGGGTGGATGTAAACGCCCATCTCAAACCCACATAAGAGAACTCCGGAGGGACCATCACCTACTGCGGTAGCCGTCACGTCAACTATCCCCCACCACGGAACCGACCAACGGATAGCACATGACCTCACAAACTCAGGGAAATAGTCAGTAGGACGTTCGTCTGGACCCGACCACCGCATATAACGGCTGGTAATGCCTCCTGTGACATACTCAACATCGAAGCCGAAGTCGTTCAACACATTCAGACGCTCCATTAGCCACAACTGGAGGATCAAGGGACATCCTCGGTACGCATGCTCCCTATTGCGTGCCCGGTCATCCAATCCAAGGATCGTCTCCGCCAGAATTAAAGCAGAAGGATTGCAACCTATTTCCATCTGCTCCACAACAGCAATCAAACGCGGGTCTCCCAACAACCCCTCGGATATAGAGTCCGGGAACATGTAGCAGTGTGCCAAGCAAAGGGCCAAAGCCCTCCTCCTGGCCACAGCAGAGATATGCCCATTCTCGTCATTCCTAAACCATTGACACAAACGATGGAGGTTGACACGGCTCCCAACAAATAGCTCTTCCACCTCGTCCCGGGTCATCTGGAGGTAGTTCTGAACCTGCCTCTTATAGCCAAACTCCTGCCTGACGCATACCGGCAAGCTAATGCGCACCCACCCACCAATGGCTCCAAACTCCTCAACTAGAGGGCAAACCTCTCCGCAAGGAAAGCGGAACACGTGAAAGCTTGGATCCCAATACTCAAGACAAGCGTCCAGGAACTCGTACTCCATTCGAACCTGCCTTAGCCCACGAAATACGCCAACTCCGCAATCTTTCAAAAGCTTCTTCTCAATACCCGACAAGGACGCACACCAACGGCGCAAGTTCCCTTCAAAATTCTCCATAATTCGACAAATGTTCCGTAAATATTCTGAATATTTTTGGAAAATCGAGAATGGGAAATGAAAGGATGAGTGAAATGAGTTAACCTAGCCCTCCTTTTATAGCCGAGATTTGCACAACGAAATACAACACAAAAACTTAAACGCTAGAGAACAAGCGATTAAAATAAATCAAACAAAAACCAAGAAACAAAATTGTAATCGCCTGTAAACAGGCGATTAAAAGTAAAATCGCCTGTTTACAGGCGATTTTCTTTTTCTTTCTGACAAAATTATTCGATTTCTTACACTTCTTACACACCTATACCCTAAAAATTTTTAACTTATTACCCCTACACTATTTTTACCGACCTCCTAGCCGACAAGCATAACCCCGACGCTGGTCCGTCTCGATTTATGTGAATCGACTTGCCTCTCAGATTTTTCATTTTTCACAAAACACGATAATCACAAAAAAATTAAACCCCACACAAAATACGATTTTCGCATTCACAATTTTCGTCTCAAAACGTCGTTTTAGCTCACATTTTTATAATGTCAAAAGCGTCTTTTTACGAGTCTAAAATATTTTTCTAAACAGCATTTTTCAAAACTTCACATTTGCCTTTAGTTTGGTCATTAGCGAGTCAGTCTCAATCGAGACATATATATATGCTTTTACGACTAACAATGTTTTGCAGGTACGCTCAGCAAGCAAATACGCGAGGATTTCAGACCCGACTACGACACAGGGATGCATTTTTCGCAACAAGACAAAATAACCTAATTAAACCCATAAACACCCACAAAACCAGAAAATCAACTGATAGGCTCAGTCGCGTCACCTAATCAAAAATAATCCAAACTCAACACTAGGGTAGCTAGGGTAAGTCGGGTCGAAATCTGCAGGGAGAAGGTCGTAATGTTGGCTATTTTGAATGATTCTAGTCTCGGTTCGAGTGTAGGTTGATAAACTAAAGCTAGAGCGTAAAGAAAGGGGTTTAAACTTAGGGAAAAAGTCTAGGGATTCGGGGATAGCAAGGGCAAAGCTAGGGTGAAAGATGGTGATAGAAATGAGTCGGGAATCGCATGTGCTAAGGAATAGGCTTGGCCTCTCGGTCCTAAGCGTCCTCTAGGTCTCAAATGCGGGCTCTCGCAACTTTTAAATGAGGGTCCTAATGGTTAGTCTCGTGCCCTACCTTAAACTAGGCTTTCGTTCTTAAGTTTAAGGGTAGCAAAGGCTCACTAATCCTTGGCCAAAGGATCAACAAACACAAACAAAACAAGACAACCAAAATCACAAGCAAAACCCTCATCAAAACATCACCAAAATCGACCTAGACTACTCACCCATGATCACCCTTTCTCCCTAGATAAAGGACTACTCACTCATGATGAAAACAACAACAAAAGCAATAACAATGGATGAAAACATGATCAACAATGATATAAGATGAAATGATAAACAAAGGAGAGAAGTATAAACAAAAACCAACACTACTAGAAAAAACACTAATAGTGTCGCTGCAATAGTGTCGGTTCTAAATGAAATGACACTAAAAGTTGAAATGAACATATATGGTGTCGGTTTATGGTAGAAACGACACAAAAAGTTAGTGTATTTGTGGCGTTTATTAGAAAAACCGCCACAGTAGCTTCTTTGGTGGCGGTTTTAAATGAAACCGACGTATTATTTGCCAAAGTGAAACAACATATGGTGGCGGTTGTATATATAACCGACACTATAGATATAACATATGGTGGCGGTTCTTAAGGAAACCGACACTATATGTCAAATTGAATTAACATATGGTGGCGGTTTTTAACAAAACCGACATTATATGTCAAAGTGAATTAACATATGGTGGCGGTTTTTAAGAAAACCGACACTATAGTCACAGCATACACAAACAAAACTCATCTCCCTCTTTAATTCAATCACTTTCAACAAAACACACAAACAAAACAAATAAATTTCTCAGCGTACTTCTTCCTATTTCATTCATCATTTTCATTCAATCATCATTCATCGTCTCCTTCGTTGTCTTCTTCCTTCATCATCATCGTCTTCATCATCATCGTTTTCATCATCAAGCACTCTCAGCTCCTCCGCCTCCTCTAATTCAATCACTTTCAAGCACTCTCAGCTCCTCCGCCTCCTCTAATCCGAGCCACCACCTCAATTGAATTAGGGTAAATTTCTGAATTAGGGTTGTGATGAAGTTATCATCATCCCGAGTTAATTACTGTGCTAGCAAATAGAATGAAAATGACTAAGTTTAGCTTCATTTAATGTTCTCTTATTTGTTGCGTTTAATTAGGTGTAGAATAATTAGATCTGTTAGTTTTGAACAATGTTTATGTTTTTGATCGATTTCTGCTGACAGATCTATCAACTTTTGCTGTTTTGATTTGATTAAGTTGTAGATCTGAGACTTTGATATTCATGTACTGAGAAATCTACTGGGAAATTGTACGCTTGTAAATCGATACCGAAACGAAAGCTTTTGTGTAAGGAGGATTATGAAGATGTTTGGAGGGAAATTCAGATAATGCACTCCTTCATGGCTTCACCACCGACCACCGACCACCGGCCATCTATCCTGCTCCTGCCACCTCTGACCTCCTCCCTTTGTCGTCAACTCTTCTATTGCAGGTACTCACAATTTCGTCTTTTCTGTTGTTTTCGAGTTTAGGTCTCTACTGTTTCGCTTTTGTTTTCGAATGACAAGGACGTTGACAGAGTTGAGAATCGATACTACGATTTATTGGTTGTGCTAATTTTAGTTTGCATAATTTCTGTCATATTTAAGCTTAAAGATTCGACCTTTGTGATTTCCCAAGTGATGATATTAATTTCCCCAAATTAGGCATGGATTAGGGTTAATTTTGCAAAGACTTGTTGTGTGCAAATAGGTTTCTTATTTTTTAGCAGTTTGATTGCAAATATTTGTCAATTGATGAGAAAACGTCGGGAAATTATATAATTGAATGTCAGTATTACGTGGACTTGCACTAAGATAATGCCATTGCTGTGTTTTTGTTTAATTACCACCTTAACTTCTTCGTGGATCGTAATTTGTTGTCTTTGTGCAATTTTCGTTTTGATTGAATATCAGACACTCGGTAATGTTGTTTTTGTATGTGTAAGTTACTCAAGGAGAAAGGCTAGATGGCATTGGTAGTGAAGCTGCTGCACAGAAGCTTCGAGGGCGTGCTGGAACAAATGTCAGGGTGAAAATCCACACATATGATGGTCTTATATTAGAATTTGTCTTCTAAACATTATATATTTAACGTTTATGTATTTGTGATGCCAAGGTGCCTATACTGCCATATCTCTGCTAATTAGCTATTGCAAATTTGCAATGATCGCAGAGTCAGAGAGATCTCGATAACTATTTGACAACTATCCGGAGAGATCATGCACAATGATCACAGTTGAAGGAAAAAGAATTAAAGATGATCTTCTTTGTTGAGGAAGCTAAACGTAAGGAGAAGGCTCTACACGAAGAGAATCTACGCCAACAGAAAGCAAAGGCAGAGGAAGAGGTATTTAAATCCAACCTTATTAAACAGGTGATTGGAAAACGTAATAGCCAACGCTTGTAAAATAAGTTGCTGTCGTTGAGATTCTACCTGCATCTGCTGCTCGTAAAGCTATCCAGCACTCCATGTATGTTCCGATACCTACTGCGCCCATATATAGTTCATTCATTCCTCGTCGACTGACTTTGGCATGAGGATTGTTGTAACTTGCTGTGAAGCGCTACAGATAGACAAATAATGGTTGCATCTTATTTGTCAATTGAGTATGAAATTTTTGAGCGCCTTTTTGCAGATATGAGAGTCAGTTGGAAAGCGTCTGTAAGTTCCTCGATCCTATTATTGATTCACATGCTTAATGTCTACTTAATGTTCTTCACTGACTCAATTTCTTTATTTTTCCATTGCTGCTATAGGATCTCATTGATCCCCTAAATTTTGCTGTTCCCAAGTATGCAGTATGTTCTGCATATAATTACTCTTTCTCAATATGTGTATGAGTACTCTTGCTTACGATAATCTCCTGTTGTCTTTGTTTTGGGAGATGGAATCTCTTGTTAGTACCAACCTTATTGTTGGAGCCTTTTATAGGCTTTTTAACTCCTTATTTTTCTTAACGGCTCAAATTTTTAACCGTATGCCAGACCCTCCATACTTCGAAAAGTGTAATTGTCGTGGAACTGTTCAAGGACGCATCTCGAGAAGTAATTGACGAATTTATCAAGTTCTGGTCAGTTAGTTGGTTCATTTACACTTGTGTTATTTGTTCAAACTGTCATCCCAAATTATCCTACTACCTGCTATCCACATGGGTATGCTCTCTTACGTTAACAAGTGATTGGGTTTTGTTTAAACCATGTTATCTCTTACGTTAAGTTATATGTTCGTTGTGCTACTGGTTTCTGCTCTTAATTTAAGTTCAACGTCAATGTTATTGTCGTAATCTATATCTTCAAAACCTCTTATATAATGCAAGGTTTTGATAGGGAAAGGAAATTACGGGCCATTTGTGGTACCAGCAGATGTTGGAAAAGGCTATTGCAGAAAAGAGCAAGGAGTACCAGCAGAACAAGCCCACCGAAATAGTATGTTTCTTTTCCATATTGTGGCACTAAGCTTTTAAACATACAGCCGGCTTATTGAAATCTGTTATTTCATCTTTGTTATGCATACTCTTGGAGGCAAGTTATGGTTTTTAACGGTATCATACTGCCCTTAGCTTTTGTGTGGCTAGTGAGGAAGTATAACGATGGAAATGAATTGGAAAATGGTACTGCTGAACTAATAGTTTGCCGTTCTTTCTTTTGTTAATTATACTGAAGGAAAATGATGGAACCCAAGTCACAGAAAGCGAGTTGTCTTCGTAATCATGCACCTGATTTCTGTCATATTTGGTTTGTCTGCAAAGGTTATCTTATCTATACGAGGTATGTCTTTCATTCCACTTCAATCGTTTGTTGCAGACTGCAGCCTTTTCTTTAAATTATCAGTGTTTCTTTTGCTGTGCCAAAAAAAGTGCCTTAATTCATTTGCTGGCCCAGAAATATGTTGCGAGTTATGACACCAAAAATGGTTAAATTATAAAGGTTTTGAAGATCACCAAGATAGTATTTTTCTATTTCTTTTTATCCTTTATGCTAAAACTTTTAGTGTTATTGAGGACTTAAGTGCCAAGTTGTGTTTTATGACTCAGGTTGTTGAAAATGACGGTCTTAAAGATTTGAGGGCTCAAGTGGTTGTGTTGTTTATCCGGATGACTCATGTTTATTGCAGAAGAAGAGAGTCGTGACGGTTGAGAGGAACTCAAAGACAGCGTAAATTTTAGTGATCGTGTATGCGGTATATTGTACGTTAATTACTTTAATTATTGGAGTATTTAACATAGTGTACCTATGACTTGCGAGTATAATTTGTACGAAAATACATATTTTTGTCTTGTTCGATGATGAGTTTTTGGCCCTTGGACTTATAATTTTGAGGAGTGTGTTATTTGGATTATTAAATTTATAAAAGTATTGGCTAAAATTGGCTCTTTAAGTAGCAAATTTTAAATATTTTTTTTTTAAAAAAAAATTAACCTTATTGTGGCGGTTCTAGCAACAACCGCCATTGTAAGTTAGACCAATGGTGGCGGTTCTAGCAAAAACCGCCACTATAAGTAAGACAAATAGTGGCGGTTCTAGCAACAACCGCCACTATAGGTCTTACCTATGATGGCGGTTCTAACAAGAACCGCCACTATAGGTCTCACCTATGATGGCGGTTCTAACAAAAACCGCCATTATAGGTCTCACCTATGATGGCGGTTCTAACAAAAACCGCCACTATAGGTATCACCTATGATGGCGGTTCTAACAAGAACCGCCACTATAGGTCTCACCTATGATGGCGGTTCTAACAAAAACCGCCACAATATGTTTATTTATGGTGTCGGTTTTCGAACCGACACGAATACCATACACGTCCCCCATATATACGTCGTACCATAACCGCCACTATAGGGTCCTTTGAACCGCCACTATAGGGGTTTTTTCCACTAGTGCAATCAGAAATTCAAAGAGAAAGTGCAAGAACAAAGACAACAATACCGAAATAGGATGATCAAACCATGTTTCCGAGTCGGGAATTCAAAATACAAGAAGGAAAATTAATCAAACCCTAAATTTTTGTGAGAATGTACTTTTAAGTGTTCTAAAAGTGCCCTCAAAATTTCGTGCGAAAATAATATGTTTTGCCCCTTCAAATAGAAGAAACATTTCAAGCTAACGAAGCGTCTCATCCGTCCCTAGGCCATCCCGGACGGGACAGGGGCCATCCCGGACGGGACAAGTGCACCCCGGACAGGACAAGGTCATCCCGGAGCCTTCAGTTCAAGTCCTCTTTTGTGCTTCTTTTGTACTTAGTTTTTTTCCTTGTTTTTGCTTCTTTTGGCTTGCAGCAAAGCCAACTTCCTTTCTTCTCGTTGTCCCAAGGCTAATGTACTTTGCTCATGAGGAGGGACGAGTCTTAGGATGATAATGTGAACTTCAAATCTCGACCCAAGGTCCCGGGACACCTTCAAATGTTGAAACGAGGCTCGTGCGCAACCGAAACGCAACAAAACCAACTCGAATCACCTCCAAACTTCACGAAACTTTACGAAACTTCACGAAACCTCCCAAATAGCATCCTAACCTCCAAATATGCGCATTTTCCTGCAAAATGGACACAAAAACGCAGCAGGGCCAAAACGGAGAGAAATAGGAGCTGAAACGCATGTAAAAGCACAAGAAACGCGAAGAAACGCAAACGACAGGGGCTATAAATATATATAAATATAAGACACATCAAACTCCCCCAAACCGAACCATTGCTTGTCCTCAAGCAACCAAGCATGACAGAAAATAGAGGACAAAGCGAGCAAAAGAAAACTTCCCCGAGAAATCACCAAACCGCATGTAGCTCAAGCAAATGACAATCAATCCCGAAGCAACATGGGACGTTGTGGAACCCGGGATCGGACCCAACTCGGCGTCTTGCTTAAGGGCGGATTTTAAAGTTAAAAAAGATTAAGTTGGAAAAACCTTTAAGAACTGTTATGGAGTCGCCACCTATTTATCGCGGAAAATAGGAACCTGCTACCATGTTCTAAGTTAAAAACATGTCCTAGATTTTGGAGCACGCCGACACCCCTAGATCTAAGGTTGTGAAACCAGATTGGATTCGGGGTGAGGGTACTTTAGAAAAAGAGTTAATTCAAATAATGATTTATGAAAACCTTTTAGAAAAGCCTATGTGAAAATAGCCTCTACTGACCTAGAACAATCCTTGTAAGATGATATTTGAGCTAATGTTATCGCTACGTACAAGTGCGATAAGTTTGTAAAAGAATGCAGATGCAGATGCAAAAAGATTGATTAAAACCCTCAGTTTAGCATGTTTAACTTGTTAACGAATACGGTTCAGTTAAAAGTCGAATTCATTGTTTAAGTTGATTTTAATGCAAGACAGAAGGGGTGCAAGATGCATACAATTAAAATAAAGTTCAATTGTCCATTGGTTTATTTTAAAAGGTCGGTTGCTTATGCGACTTTGGCGTGTCATCGGATATGGAGTGTACCCGAAGTAATAAGAACACTTGGAAGGCAAGCGCGCTCGGGTGCCAAAGCCGGGGGGGGGCGCTAGAGTGTAGTCCCCTTTGTTAGTCCATAGAAAATAAGAAATAGCTTTGATCCAAGTGGATCGGTACCTACCTTGTCCTGACGCTTCAGATCTGGGCAGAGCTTCGCTTCTTGAACTTAAAAGGAGGATGAATTCAACACGGGATGGTGTGTTCGACTCAAGGATTTGAGTGCTTGAGGCTTTTGTGAGAGAGGATTTGTGGTGTGTGAATTGTGTGTGAAATTGTGATGTGAAAGTATGATTTGAGGTCGAGGTATAGGGCTGTATATATACTAAAAACCTCGGAGAAATTAGGAAACCGGGGTATAAAAACAGGCCGAGAAACCGCATAGCCTTATGCGGTTGACAGGGCAAACCGCATAGGCTTATGCGGTTGCCACCCCAAACCGCATAAGGTCATGCGGTTTGTGGGTGTGGTTTTAAGGCTGCTTTCCAAGTTTCGGTTGCATAAAATCTTTGAAAGATACAGTATAATTTCGTGCGTGTGTGCCAAGAAAAGAGCTGAGATATTTCTGAGATATTTTATGATGTGCAGGGCCTTGGAGTGCGGGCCAAAGGCTTGGGTTTGGGCTCGGTTTTGGGCCCGAGACCCGGAAAAGTGAAAAGGGGTGTATTTGCATAGATTTGTGAAATAAGCTAAGACGTGAGGTTGTATTTTGTGTAAGAGGATGCTAAATAGCGGTTTTAGCTACCGGGCCTAAATTTAGGAATTTAGGAATGCTGAATCAGACCTTGTTAATGTAAAAGGGCCAATTGTAGTGCAAATGCGAAGCTCATGCCAAATGAAGCAGGACGAGGACCAAGCTAGACTCCAAATGGACAAAATGAGCGTTATTTAAATGCGATGTGATGCGACCTAAATATTTTAACATTTCAAAACGACTCAAAATGAATTCGACATTAGTTAGAACCGTAAAAGTCAACGTTAAACATGCGTAATAAAAGTCCGTGTTACATCACAGGGTTTTGTTTGGGAGGGTACGGATATGGGTATCCACAGAGCCCCCAGTTTGACTGAGGTCGGACTAGAGCGCTAGTCAAACTCCACGACCATATCCGGACCATTACAGTCTCGATATGATCAGCGGAACGAAGCATGCGTCCATGGGTAAGACAAGGACTTCGAACCGGGCTAAACGGGGCGGGACGTGCGCATTTTAAGGACTTGGCGGTCCGTGCATATTATAAGGGCCTGCCGGCCTGCTGGATGTCTTCGTCGTACTTGTTGTACTGTCGTTGTTGGTTCCTTTGTATATGCCTGGTGTCGTCGGATGCCATTGCTTTTTGCTTGTAATGTCTTCATGTAGTGCGTGGTCTCGTGGAAGAGCGCATGCGTAAGGGTGTGAAGGTAATTGGGTAAGGGTGCGTGGATGTAGAAATGCTTAATCTCGCCTAGGAGCGTATGTGTAAGGGTTGCAAATGCTCGGATGTGTGGTACTTGTGCTTAAACTCGCCGAGGAGCGTCTATGCAGAGTATATTGTAGAATGCTCGTGTTTGAACTCCAGGAGTGTCTGTGTAGTTGTTATTGTAGTTGATTGCCTTTCGTTGAGGAGAAGGTGATGTAAATGCTCGTTGTCGTGTAGTGCCGTTGTCGTTGCTGATGCCTTTGCTGACGCTGTTGCTGATGCCGTCGCTTATGCTGATGCCGTTGTTGATGTTGAACTGGGTCTCGCCGAGGAGCGCAGGTGCTTAGTGTAGTGTTTGCTAGAGAAGTACTAGTTTGCTGGGGAAGGGTGTATATGTATGGTCTCGCCGAGGAGCGTAGGTGTAGGTGTATATTCGCCGGGGATTATGGTCCGAGGAAGGTGTATGTGCTCAAGTGTTTGGCTTCGTGTAATTGCTTGGATGTGCTGAATGTGCTGATGCAGACGCTTGGTGTCTATGCTCCGAAGCTGATGGGTGACTCGTTCAGGATGCTTTGTAGAGGTGTATCTGCTACGGCGAAGGTTAGTGATTTGTTGGGGAAGTCGAAGGATATGTCTTGGACTCCGTGGGAAATGTCTGTATAGGTGTGTGGACTCTGTGGGGAGGAAGTGATACTCCACAGGGACGTGTAAGAGGGTGTAAGGACTCGTGAAGAGTGTTCGTGTTTCTGCTTCTGTACCGTGTATTAAATGCTTAGCACACGAGTATGGCGGACTGTAGGTGACGCCTTAACCAAGGCATAGCGCATAATGTATGTGCTAGTGCTTGTGGCGGACTGCAGGTGACGCCTTAACCATGAAAGCTTGCGTGTATGAAGAAAAAATGAGGAGAAAACGTGGAACAAAACATGCTTTGGAAATTGCCTGTAGACTAGTGACTCTTCCGGGGAGTCTCTCATCTATTGGCGACTTTAAGCTTGAACTCATTCGCACATGTCGCGGTTTCGAACCCGGAAAAATTCAAACTCGCGATTTTCCTTCCGAAATCTTCATTTTCGACTGCTTCGACCATGAAACGTGGTATCATTGCGATTCGTTTGGATTCGTATGATACATGTCTCTTGGACTTGGAATGCATGGTGCTTGGGATGTTTCTTGGATATGTTAGGGTACTTGGTGCTTGGACCTACGTTCGGGTGTTGCTTGTCTGATGCACACATGAAAGTGTTATGCTTTTAGTGTGCATGTTCATGTTTGTAGCGGTTCTGGAGGTGTCGCTCAACCGTAGATGCTTATGTTGATGTGGGTATTCATAGCAAGGGTGTCTTCAAAAATGCGAAAAATTATTCCATTTTTCGTTGTGAGTAAAGGTTTGATGTTGATAGGAAGCGTCAGCCCCCAGTTTGACTGAGTTGTGGTGTCGGTGTATGTGAGCCCCCAGTTTGACTGAGTTATGGTATATAACGATAGTCAAACTATGTAAAAGGCTATGGGTTGCAGTAGGATAAAGGTGTTTTTGGATTACCCCCTCGAGTTTGACTAGGTTTTGTATGAAAACTGAGTCAAAGTATAGGGCGTGTATCAGGAGGAGGAGTTTTTGACTAAGTTTTGAAAGAAAACTAAGTCAAGGTGAAGAGTATGGTGTTTGGTTTTGAAATTTCCCCCGTAGTTTGGCTTAATTTGATTGAAATTAAGGCAAAATGGAGAAGAATGTAGCGTGGGCGGAGCAGGCGATTCAGCTGTATCAGGGTCGTGCTGAGTTGGCTTGGGTTCAGTAGACTTTGACGAGTACCGCCGTCTTCACCATTAGTTGTATTAGTATGCTTGTGTAATAAGGATTATGTGAACCCTTGTTTACATGACTGTTTGTTGTAGCTTGGCTTGGGCTTGTAGTTGCTTTCGTCGTCTTTCGCTTCCGTGCTGTAGTGTGCTTCCGTGTACCTGCGTAGTTAGTAGGCTTGGGTTTGAAAGTAAAATGATTCCCGATTGGGATGCTTGGATTAAAAAGCTTTTTGTTAAGAAATCATTTTTGTAAAAGATTCACTTTAGTTGTCGAAATGAGCTTTAAAAATGAATGCTAGAAATGTCGGTTGTAAGGCTTCATGCAAGATGAAAGGGTGTTTGACGTTGTGAGCTTAAGCTAGAGTTGTGAAGACCGTGGAGGGTCATTTGAGTGCAAAGGTTGAAAAGCCCCCAGTTGTCGAGGATGAGAATTCGGTAGAATCTCAACACAGAGTGGGGTGTAGTGCTAGGTTCGGTTGTGCTTTGCGTAAGCTGCCTTCGTATCCACGAACGTGGAATCAAACCGGCGTAGTTCGAAAGAGCTTTTGCTTAAAATGTGTTAACTCGAGTGAGTTAAATTCGAAAAATGCTGTTTCTCAAAATGTATTAACTCGAGTGCCGAGTTAAATTTTTGGAAAAGTTTAGACTTCGAAGATTCGAGATGCATTTCAAGGATTTGAGATGCATTTTCGAAAGGTACCTTTTGTTTGCGAAAGGGTGTGTTTGCAAAAAGTGAATTGCAAAGTACTTTCATATTAACTCGAGTATTGGGTTAATTTTGAAAGGTGATTAGCTAATTTGAGGGTGCATTGCCTCGTGTAAGTTTGAAAAAGCGCGTCGTTCCGTGCGAACGTTTTGAAGACTGGAGAGTTTTTGAAAGGAGCGGTTTAAATGTCGCTAAATTGTTTGATTGGAAGAGGATTGACTCGACGTATGACTCGATAGAGACGAATCGTATGCGAGATTTGAGACTCGACGGTTGCATGGTTGCCATATTCGGGAACACGTGCGTTGGTGGAGCCCCTAGTGGTGCTTGCTTGTCTGCGGTGGGATGCTGTTGTTCCTGCAAAACAGTGTTAGACCAAAAAGCAGAGTACTACTCTTAAGTCTATGACAACTTTGCCTTGACGAATTCGTTTTAGTCGCCTCGATAAAGAAATAGTTTGCCATTGAGCTTTGTGAATTTTTGTGGACACATCCTTAGCATGGAAAGCTTTGGACGAGGAATATTTTGTGGATTTTTGTAAAAGGTTGGTTGAGCTCGGGAGAGCGGCCTACGTATCCGTGGTTACGGAATCAAACCTAGCGTAGTTCCGAAAGGGGTGTTTAAGGGCGTGCATGAGGTGTTTATGTGGAAAGGTGCGTGTTTAAGGACTCGCCGGTCCAAGGGGTGTTTATGTGTTTGACCTTGATACGTTGCATCCTAAGGGTGAGTTCTCCTTGGTTGATCTAGGCTGGTTGCTTGCTACTTCTGTTGTGTCTTCAATTTGGAATTTCAAAGACTTGGCCACTCGTTTCTGGGCTTCGGTACTTCTTGCCTTTGGGGTTTCGGCCCCTTGCTTATTGATTTCTAAGCTTGTTGACTTCTTAAGCTTTTTGAGTTTTTGACTTCTTAAGCTTGTGACTTCTTAAGCTTTTTGCTTAGTTGTTTTGCCCCTTGTTCCGGAGCTTTGAGTCCTTTTGCTTTTTGTTTTTTTTTTTTTGATCTTTGTTCCTTGTATCCCCGTTTGGTTTGAGAATATCCCACGCCCTATGTAGCTTGGGCTTAAGCTCGGACCTTGCTAAACTTTGCGGCTCGGTGGTCACTCGTGATCGTGTGTCTATCACGCGGGCTCCTCTGACAAGTTCGTTTGCTTATTAGGCACGCGATCGAGTACGCGGAGGACGATCCAGGAATACTCGTACTTTTGGTCGCGATCAAATTCATGACCACTGTGGAGCTCCAAATTAATGGATCCTCCTCCAAAAGCAGCGGAGTAGTAGACCACAAGCAGACTAGTGAACCTTAGGTGTTTAGTCGTCGGAAGCTTTCTTGTCTTTGTGTTTGTCTTTGATTTTGTTGTTTACTTGGACCTTTGTACCCGGCCTAGACCTTCTTAGGATAGCTGTTCCTGGGATGCAATGTATGTTGGTGTAGAATTGTGTTTTTTATGGGAAAAGTGTGTAAAAAGGAAGCTGGGTTGTAGGCAAACTTATTCCTTTATCGATTTGTTAAAAATGTCATACGTCGAAGACTCGATTGCCCTAGACTGACAGAGGTTGACTCAATGCTTAAAAACTCGACCCGTATTGAAAAGACTCGAATTTCTTGAGGAGATCCGTGAGATCGTCGGTGGCGCCTTGATGGATTCGTCGCTGGGTGCTCGAGACGCACATGTCTCGGATGGGGTTGATGCTCGCGTCGGGACTTGGCTCATGCATACTTAGATTTGTCTTTGATTTTGCAAAAGTTTTGTTTTCGGCGAGAAGCAGGATGTCTTGTTGAGCAAAATGTGTTGTCACATTTTGGCTCGATGTAAAAAGCGTTTCGAAATCAAATCTGATAAGCTCGTGTTAGTGGCTTGTCGGTGAAAGTGTGAATCGATTCGGAGTGGCGATAGGCTATCCGAATCAAGGGTGTTTGAAGATGTGATGAAGACGGTTATACTCGTTTTCATACATTCGGTTTGAAAGAGGGTTAGATTAAAGCGACTATGAGCCACTTGGTCTAACCGTGAAGGATTTGCGGGATGATGCTAGTTCATTCCTAGGTTTTGTTGTCTTGTGAAAAGAGATGTTTGGATTAAAATGACGGTAGGCCATTTGAATCATGGATTTCGAAAATGTTTATTTTGCTAGATTTGTTTTCAAGAAAAGGTCCATTCTCGGGTTTGAAAATGTTTGGTAATAAATGGGTTACAATGAGTGCGGGTCATGTAGTTCATTTATGTTTTGGAATGTCACGAGAATAAAGTGATTATTCTCGGGTGTTTTGAGGAGACTGTTTGTCTAGATCAAACCGTCCTGACTATGGGCCATTCGGTTCGAAGGAAGGATTTTTTGAAAAAGGTTATTTCAAAAACGTGATGAGGATTTTGTGAAAGTAGTTTGTAAGAGCGTCGCACGCATGCCCAGCGGAGTCGCCAAACTGTGGAACCCGGGAATCGACGAGGGACCCAACTCGGCGTCTTGCTTAAGGGCGGATTTTAAAGTTAAAAAAGATTAAGTTGGAAAAACCTTTAAGAACTGTTATGGAGTCGCCACCTATTTATCGCGGAAAATAGGAACCTGCTACCATGTTCTAAGTTAAAAACATGTCCTAGATTTTGGAGCACGCCGACACCCCTAGATCTAAGGCTTGTGAAACTAGATTGGATTCGGGGTGAGGGTACTTTAAAAAAAGAGTTATTCAAATAATGATTTATGAAAACCTTTTAGAAAAGCCTATGTAAAAATAGCCTCTACTGACCTAGAACAATCCTTGTAAGATGATATTTGAGCCAATGTTATCGCTACGTACAAGTGCGAAAAGGATGTAAAAGAATGTAGATGCAAAAAGATTGATTAAAACCCTCAGTTTAGCATGTTTAACTTGTTAACGAAAACGGTTCAGTCAAAGGTCGAATTCATTGTTTAAGTTGATTTTAATGCAAGACAGAAAGGGTGCAAGATGCATACAATTAAAATAAAGTTCAATTGTCCATTGGTTTATTTTAAAAGGTCGGTTGCTTATGCGACTTTGGCGTGTCATCGGATATGGAGTGTACCCGAAGTAATAAGAACACTTGGAAGGCAAGCGCGCTCGGGTGCCAAAGCCGGGGGGGGCGCTAGAGTGTAGTCCCCTTTGTTAGTCCATAGAAAATAAGAAAAAACTTTGATCCAAGTGGATCGGTACCTACCTTGTCCTGACGCTTCAGATCTGGGCAGAGCTTCGCTTCTTGAACTTAAAAGGAGGATGAATTCAACACGGGATGGTGTGTTGAACTCAAGGATTTGAGTGGTTGAGGCTTTTGTGAGAGAGGATTTGTGGTGTGTGAATTGTGTGTGAAATTGTGATGTTAAAGTATGAGAGGATGTGAAAGATGTAAATTGTGTGTGTAAAAGATGATCTTCGAGGTTGGGTATAGGGCTGTATATATACTAAAAACCTCGGAGAAATTAGGAAATCGGGGATAAAAACAGGCCTAGGAACCGCATAGCCTTATGCGGTTGCCTGGGCAAACCGCATAGGCTTATGCGGTTGCCACCCCAAACCGCATAAGGTCATGCGGTTTGTGGGTGTGGTTTTAAGGCTGCTTTCCAAGTTTCGGTTGCATAAAATCTTTGAAAGATACAGTATAATTTCGTGCGTGTGTGCCAAGAAAAGAGCTGAGATATTTCTGAGATATTTTATGATGTGCAGGGCCTTGGAGTGCGGGCCAAAGGCTTGGGTTTGGGCTCGGTTTTGGGCCCGAGACCCGGAAAAATGAAAAGGGGTGTATTTGCATAGATTTGTGAAATAAGCTAAGACGTGAGGTTGTATTTTGTGTAAGAGGATGCTAAATAGCGATTTTAGCTACCGGGCCTAAATTTAGGAATTTAGGAATGCTGAATTAGACCTTGTTAATGTAAAAGGGCCAATTGTAGTGCAAATGCAAAGCTCATGCCAAATGAAGCAGGACGAGGACCAAGCTAGACTCCAAATGGACAAAATGAACGTTATTTAAATGCGATGTGAAGCGACCTACTCATTTTAACATTTCGAAACGACTCAAAATGAATTCGACATTAGTTAGAACCGTTTAAGTCAGCGTTAAACATGCGTAATAAAAGTCCGTGTTACATCACAGGGTTTTTGTTGGGAGGGTACGGATATGGGTATCCACAGACGTATGGAAATAGCAAGCTAACGGATGAGAATTACAAGACGGCGCAGAATGAATAGCATGGCTTAAACAAAGGCTCTCTAGCAATCAAATCACGGACCTCTCGCGGTTTCTACTCTAGCACACATGATGAACAAGGCGAAGTATATAGTGACACTCACCTACTCAACTGGTGGAAGCACGCCCGCAATCTAATGTGGACCAAATCTCGCATTCCCGTACACAAATAATGTCACAAAACGAACCAAACATGAGGGCTTACATAGGATATGAGGTGTGTAAAGGCCAAAGAGAGGATAAGGGCATAAAGGTGGACATATGGATTATGGAATCGTGGAGCTAAGCCACTATAAACCACTCGTACTACTCAAGTGCTCGTCCAACCAACAAAGAACCCAACTCTCATAATAAACGGACCGAAAACAGCACATCGATCTCCTCTACACATCATCGCAACATGACAACAAATCTCAAGTGCTCACTCATGTAACAACAACAACAACCCTTGCATTTTTGTGCACACATTTCTTCTTCTTTTTTTGTATTTTTGTGTTGTGTTTGTATTTTTCTGATTTTTGTGTGTTTTTTCTTGAGCAAAAGAGCACACTCACATGGTATAGTTATGAAAATACCTCATAAAAGGCCTGGGAAACAAAGAATCCCGACACATATTCACCAATACTCTCAAAGCACACGACGTCAGCAAGTCGTAGCATGATAATGATCACAACCCAACGAACGAGCACAAGAGTAAGCAAAAGCGGTAACTAGCTAGGCTAGGGTAGGCTATTTGGCAATGTAGCTAGCAAACTCATGTGTATAAGGGTAATAGGATCAAGTAAGAGAGGATAAAGGCAATGCATAAACATGGTGAATAATATGAAAATCAACTAAAGCCTCATATGCATAACAAGTGACAAAATCGTGGGGAAAAACGGGATAGGGGCCACACTTGTGCGCTGCTGATGTTACGCACCCCACGAGGAGAACTACTCACAAAATAAGCACGGACCGGATAGATGAACCGGCCTCAGGAGGCTAAAACCTCACAATATAAGTAGCTATAGTCCATGAATGATAAAGCCAATAAAGTCAAACATGCCATCGTCTGCAAACGCGTCTAAACATCCCCGAAAGCGCTAAACCAAACAATAAGAAACATGCCAAAGCTCAAAGCAAACAAGGGAAGGGATGTCGGGAAAAAGTAAGGTAAAAACAAGCTCGCAAACAACGCTCGGGATACGTATTTTTGGTATTTTTTGTGGAATTTTCTGATTTTTTTTATTTTTGAGATTTTTCAGATTTTTTTTGGAGTTTGTGATTTTTTGAAAAATGAAAAACGAAAAAGAAAACGCAAAAATAAAGCATAGCGAAAAGCAAAGCGTTTCTCCCCCCAAACCGAACGACACATTGTCCCCAATGTGTCCTAAAGCACATCAACACGGGGACCATAAAATAAAGGAGAAAAACGAGCAAAGAAAGTCTTAAAAGAAAGCAAAGTACATAAAAAATATTTACAAGCAAAACGTCCCCCCAAACCGGCTTCAAACGGGGGGTTAGCAATGGATACTTAGAAGTACCACCATCCGTGGGTCTCGTCATAGACGAACCCGCTTCCATCATCCTCATACGTGTCATAGCCATCATCATCATCCACATCACCAACTCGGCCAACAGCACCTACAACACCCACTCGGCCATCATCACACGTAGCAGCACTCATGTTGTCTTTGATCACACTTCTACCCGCATCCGTCCTCCCCAAGTACTGCAAGCACATCACAACAAAGCACGGCCTCAAGAGGGTCCCTCTCGAGGACTTGAGGTAAGTACTCGTTCACACAATCATCGACAACATCTAGAGCAAAGACATGCTCCTCCAACATGGGACGCTTTAAAGCATTAGACAAGTTGAAAGTTATTTTATCACCTCCAACATCCAACGTTAACTTACCGTTCTTGACGTCTATGATTGCACCAGCAGTGTGCAAGAAAGGCCGACCCAAAATGATAGGAATTTGGGAATCTTCGACCATGTCAAGAACTATGAAATCGACAGGGATGAAAAACTTACCGACACGGACGGGGACGTCCTCTAGAACGCCCAAAGGACGTTTTACAGAACGATCCGCCATCTGGAGAGTGATATTAGTGACCTTTAAAGGCCCCATGTTCAGCTTCTCGCATAACGAGTACGGCATGACGCTCACGCTTGCACCTAAATCACATAACGCATTATCAATTAAAACAGTACCAATGGTGCAAGGAATCGAGAAGCTACCCGGGTCCTTCAATTTAGGAGGAGACCTATTTTGTAGAAGTGCACTACGTTCCGCAGTGAAAGCCACGGTCTCGACCTCATTGAACGACCTTTTACGGGTGAGGATGTCTTTTAAAAACTTAGCATAAGCCGGGATTTGAGTGACCAAATCAGTAAAAGGAACCGTTACTTTGAGGTCCTTGACAACCTCCATGAACTTACCAAATTGAGCATCAAGTTTAGGCTTTACCACTCGACTCGGGAATGGCAAACGAATTTGAATCGGCGGTTCCTGCGGCTTAGCTGTCGCTTGCTCTTTCTCCTGCTCCTTGTCCACGTGCACACCACCACCACCTGCACTCACGGCTCCCTCCTTGGCCACGTGGGGCCCTCCCACGGCTGGTCCACCTGCACTCACACCATTCTCAACATGCAAATCATTAGTGGAAGCATTAGAATTTACCTTACTTACCTTTACGGGAGGTACATCAACATTGGGCATAGGTGGCCCATCGTAGCTCGTTCCACTTCGTAGGGAGATGGCGTTGGCGGTCTCGTGAGGTTGCTTGGGCTGAGCCGGAAGCGTTCCGGGTGCCCTCGTGTTGCTAGAAGACGCTAATTGAGCAAGTTGAGTATCCATGGCCTTATTGTGAGCAACCAAGGATTGAATCGTAGCGTCTTTAGCTTGTGCCTCCTTCTCCATCTTGGCCATCATGGCCTCTTGATTCTTTTGCATTTGGAACATCATGGCCTTCATCTCGGCCATAGGATCAGAGACGGAAGGAGGAGCAACCGGTGGTTGATATTGCGGTCTAACAAAACCGGGTGGGTTAAAGGGTCTAGGAGCGTTGTATGAGCTGAAATTTTGTTGTGGGCTGTTTTGAAGTGGTTGTTGTTGTTGTGGTTGCGGATTTAGAACATTTTTGCTTTTGTAGGAAAGATTGGGGTGATTCCTATAGCCTTCATTGTAGTAGTTTGAGTAGGGATTGTTTTGTGATTGGAAAGCATGGACATGGTGGAGATTAGATTGAGAATTCATACCTCGGCATTCCATTGAAACATGACCGGAAGCTCCACATGAGTCACACAATGGCTCGTAAGTAGTGTGCATAGCGGCTACCGATTGTCCTCGAGCTTGGGAGGAACCAGCTTGCATTTGACTCATCATCATCGCGGTCATTGCATCCACCTTTGCCGTAAGCAAGGCCACTGCGTCAACATCATGCTTACCTCCACTTCTAGGAACATTCCTAGCATTACCGTATTGAGCATCGTGAATAGCCATGGCCTCTATTGTGTCAATGGCCTCCTCCACATCGATATTATCGAACCTACCATTTGCCGCGGAGTCAAGCACTTGGCGTGATTCGTTGTAAAGACCGTTATAGAATTGCATAACGATGAACCACTTGTCGAGGCCATGATGAGGACATTGGCGTTGAAGCTCCTTGTAGCGTTCCCATGCATCAAAGAGAGACTCATCTCCCCTTTGGCGGAAGCTCGTGATTTGACTCCTTAGCATAGCGGTCTTCTCCGGAGGGAAGTACTTTTGATAGAACGCAAGCACAAGAGAGTTCCAATCGGTGATCGCAAGAGCTACGCGATTCAAGGAGTTGAGCCACAGCTTTGCTTTGTCTCGGAGAGAAAATGGGAAGAGCATCTCCCTAATTTGATCTTGGGTCACACCCGTTTGTTTGATTGTGGAGCAATAATCACAAAAGTTTTGGATGTGCAAGTTAGGGTCTTCACCGGGACTCCCTCCGAATTGACTACGCTCGATAAGTTTGATAAAAGCCGGCTTAACTTCAAAGTTGTTAGCCGCTATGGTTGGCATAGCATTGCCCCTTGGAACTTGAGCCGCGGTCGGCCTCGAGTGATCGGAGAGTTTCACCATTACTCTAGGAGGTGGAGGCTCGAGTTCAATGTGAGCTTCCTTTGGTGATGGAGTAGAAGAGGAAGTAGCCTCCAAGTCTTTCAATAAGTTCTTGCGCCGCAAAAATGTACGCTCCGGTTCCGGGTCAAACTGAATTGCCAAACCTTTTTGAGACGTACGCGTTTGCCTGGGCATACAAAAACACTAGACACAATGATAAGTAGCGGCCTCAAGGAAGCGAGGTTCCTTGAGACAAGAGTAACAAGTGAGAAAAGAACCAAATAAACAACGAAAAACAAAGCCGTATCCCCGGCAACGACGCCAAAATTTGATAGGCTCAGTCGCGTCACCTAATCAAAAATAATCCAAACTCAACACTAGGGTAGCTAGGGTAAGTCGGGTCGAAATCCGCAGGGAGAAGGTCGTAATGTTGGCTATTTTGAATGATTCTAGTCTCGGTTCGAGTGTAGGTTGATAAACTAAAGCTAGAGCGTAAAGAAAGGGGTTTAAACTTAGGGAAAAAGTCTAGGGATTCGGGGATAGCAAGGGCAAAGCTAGGGTGAAAGATGGTGATAGAAATGAGTCGGGAATCGCATGTGCTAAGGAATAGGCTTGGCCTCTCGGTCCTAAGCGTCATCTAGGTCTCAAATGCGGGCTCTCGCAACTTACAAATGAGGGTCCTAATGGTTAGTCTCGTGCCCTACCTTAAACTAGGCTTTCGTTCTTAAGTTTAAGGGTAGCAAAGGCTCACTAATCCTTGGCCAAAGGATCAACAAACACAAACAAAACAAGACAACCAAAATCACAAGCAAAACCCTCATCAAAACATCACCAAAATCGACCTTGACTACTCACTCATGATGAAAACAACAAGAAAAGCAATAACAATGGATGAAAACATGATCAACAATGATATAAGATGAAATGATAAACAAAGGAGAGAAGTATAAACAAAAACCAATCAGAAATTCAAAGAGAAAGTGCAAGAACAAAGACAACAATACCGAAATAGGATGATCAAACCATGTTTCCGAGTCGGGAATTCAAAATACAAGAAGGAAAATTAATCAAACCCTAAATTTTTGTGAGAATGTACTTTAAAGTGTTCTAAAAGTGCCCTCAAAATTTCGTGCGAAAATAATATGTTTTGCCTCCTCAAACAGACGAAACATTTCAAGCTAACGGTTGCGTCTCATCCGTCCCTAGGCCATCCCGGACGGACAGGCCATCCCGGACGGGACAAGTGCACCCCGGACGGGACAAGGTCATCCCGGAGCCTTCAGTTCAAGTCCTCTTTTGTGCTTCTTTTGTACTTAGTTTTTTTCCTTGTTTTTGCTTCTTTTGGCTTGCAGCAAAGCCAACTTCCTTTCTTCTTGTTGTCCCAAGGCTAATGTACTTTGCTCATGAGTAGGGACGAATCTTAGGATGATAATGTGAACTTCAAATCTCGACCCAAGGTCCCGGGACACCTTCAAATGTTGAAACGAGGCTCGTGCGCAACCGAAACGCAACGAAACCAACTCGAATCACCTCCAAACTTCACGAAACTTTACGAAATTTCACGAAACCTCCCAAATAGCATCCTAACCTCCAAATATGCGCATTTTCCTGCAAAATGGACACAAAAACGCAGCAGGGCCAAAACGGAGAGAAATAGGAGCTGAAACGCATGTAAAAGCACAAGAAACGCGAAGAAACGCAAACGACAGGGGCTATAAATATATATAAATATAAGACACATCAAACTCCCCCAAACCGAACCGTTGCTTGTCCTCAAGCAACCAAGCATGACAGAAAATAGAGGACAAAGCGAGCAAAAGAAAACTTCCCCGAGAAATCACCAAACCGCATGTAGCTCAAGCAAATGACAATCAATCCCGAAGCAACATGGGACATATGGAAATAGCAAGCTAACGGATGAGAATTACAAGACGGCGCAGAATGAATAGCATGGCTTAAACAAAGGCTATCTAGCAATCAAATCACGGACCTCTCGCGGTTTCCACTCTAGCACACATGATGAACAAGGCGAAGTATATAGTGACACTCACCTACTCAACTGGTGGAAGCACGCCCGCAATCTAATGTGGACCAAATCTCGCATTCCCGTACACAAATAATGTCACAAAACGAACCAAACATGAGGGCTTACATAGGATATGAGGTGTGTAAAGGCCAAAGAGAGGATAAGGGCATAAAGGTGGACATATGGATTATGGAATCGTGGAGCTAAGCCACTATAAACCACTCGTACTACTCAAGTGCTCGTCCAACCAACAAAGAACCTAACTCTCATAATAAACGGACCGAAAACAGCACATCGATCTCCTCTACACATCATCGCAACATGACAACAAATCTCAAGTGCTCACTCATGTAACAACAACAACAACCCTTGCATTTTTGTGCACACATTTCTTCTTCTTTTTTTGTATTTTTGTGTTGTGTTTGTATTTTTCTGATTTTTGTGTGTTTTTTTTCTTGAGCAAAAGAGCACACTCACATGGTATAGTTGCGGAAAATACCTCATAAAAGGTCGGGGAAACAGCAATCCCGACACATATTCACCAATACTCTCAAAGCACACGACGTCAGCAAGTCGTAGCATGATAATGATCACAACCCAACGAACGAGCACAAGAGTAAGCAAAAGCGGTAACTAGCTAGGCTAGGGTAGGCTATTTGGCAATGTAGCTAGCAAACTCATGTGTATAAGGGTAATAGGATCAAGTAAGAGAGGATAAAGGCAATGCATAAACATGGTGAATAATATGAAAATCAACTAAAGCCTCATATGCATAACAAGTGACAAAATCGTGGGGAAAAACGGGATAGGGGCCACACTTGTGCGCGTTGATGTTACGCACCCCACGAGGAGAACTACTCACAAAATAAGCACGGGGACCGGGATAGATGAACCGGCCTCAGGAGGCTAAAAACCTCACAATATAAGTAGCTATAGTCCATGAATGATAAAGCCAATAAAGTCAAACATGCCATCGTCTGCAAACGCGTCTAAACATCCCCGAAAGCGCTAAACCAAACAATAAGAAACATGCCAAAGCTCAAAGCAAACAAGGGAAGGGATGTCGGGAAAAAGTAAGGTAAAAACAAGCTCGCAAACAACGCTCGGGATACGTATTTTTGGTATTTTTTGTGGAATTTTCTGATTTTTTTTATTTTTGAGATTTTTCAGATTTTTTTTGGAGTTTGTGATTTTTTGAAAAATGAAAAACGAAAAAGAAAACGCAAAAATAAAGCATAGCGAAAAGCAAAGCGTTTCTCCCCCCAAACCGAACGACACATTGTCCCCAATGTGTCCTAAAGCACATCAACACGGGGACCATAAAATAAAGGAGAAAAACGAGCAAAGAAAGTCTTAAAAGAAAGCAAAGTACATAAAAAATATTTACAAGCAAAACGTCCCCCCAAACCGGCTTCAAACGGGGGGTTAGCAATGGATACTTAGAAGTACCACCATCCGTGGGTCTCGTCATAGACGAACCCGCTTCCATCATCCTCATACGTGTCATAGCCATCATCATCATCCACATCACCAACTCGGCCAACAGCACCTACAACACCCACTCGGCCATCATCACACGTAGCAGCACTCATGTTGTCTTTGATCACACTTCTACCCGCATCCGTCCTCCCTGAAGTACCTGCAAGCACATCACAACAAAGCACGGCCTCAAGAGGGTCCCTCTCGAGGACTTGAGGTAAGTACTCGTTCACACAATCATCGACAACATCTAGAGCAAAGACATGCTCCTCCAACATGGGACGCTTTAAAGCATTAGACAAGTTGAAAGTTATTTTATCACCTCCAACATCCAACGTTAACTTACCGTTCTTGACGTCTATGATTGCACCAGCAGTGTGCAAGAAAGGCCGACCCAAAATGATAGGAATTTGGGAATCTTCGACCATGTCAAGAACTATGAAATCGACAGGGATGAAAAACTTACCGACACGGACGGGGACGTCCTCTAGAACGCCCAAAGGACGTTTTACAGAACGATCCGCCATCTGGAGAGTGATATTAGTGACCTTTAAAGGCCCCATGTTCAGCTTCTCGCATACCGAGTACGGCATGACGCTCACGCTTGCACCTAAATCACATAACGCATTATCAATTAAAACAGTACCAATGGTGCAAGGAATCGAGAAGCTACCCGGGTCCTTCAATTTAGGAGGAGACCTATTTTGTAGAAGTGCACTACATTCCGCAGTGAAAGCCACGGTCTCGACCTCATTGAACGACCTTTTACGGGTGAGGATGTCTTTTAAAAACTTAGCATAAGCCGGGATTTGAGTGACCAAATCAGTAAAAGGAACCGTTACTTTGAGGTCCTTGACAACCTCCATGAACTTACCAAATTGAGCATCAAGTTTAGGCTTTACCACTCGACTCGGGAATGGCAAACGAATTTGAATCGGCGGTTCCTGCGGCTTAGCTGTCGCTTGCTCTTTCTCCTGCTCCTTGTCCACGTGCACACCACCACCACCTGCACTCACGGCTCCCTCCTTGGCCACGTGGGGCCCTCCCACGGCTGGTCCACCTGCACTCACACCATTCTCAACATGCAAATCATTAGTGGAAGCATTAGAATTTACCTTACTTACCTTTACGGGAGGTACATCAACATTGGGCATAGGTGGCCCATCGTAGCTCGTTCCACTTCGTAGGGAGATGGCGTTGGCGGTCTCGTGAGGTTGCTTGGGCTGAGCCGGAAGCGTTCCGGGTGCCCTCGTGTTGCTAGAAGACGCTAATTGAGCAAGTTGAGTATCCATGGCCTTATTGTGAGCAACCAAGGATTGAATCGTAGCGTCTTTAGCTTGTGCCTCCTTCTCCATCTTGGCCATCATGGCCTCTTGATTCTTTTGCATTTGGAACATCATGGCCTTCATCTCGGCCATAGGATCAGAGACGGAAGGAGGAGCAACCGGTGGTTGATATTGCGGTCTAACAAAACCGGGTGGGTTAAAGGGTCTAGGAGCGTTGTATGAGCTGAAATTTTGTTGTGGGCTGTTTTGAAGTGGTTGTTGTTGTTGTGGTTGCGGATTTAGAACATTTTTGCTTTTGTAGGAAAGATTGGGGTGATTCCTATAGCCTTCATTGTAGTAGTTTGAGTAGGGATTGTTTTGTGATTGGAAAGCATGGACATGGTGGAGATTAGATTGAGAATTCATACCTCGGCATTCCATTGAAACATGACCGGAAGCTCCACATGAGTCACACAATGGCTCGTAAGTAGTGTGCATAGCGGCTACCGATTGTCCTCGAGCTTGGGAGGAACCGACTTGCATTTGACTCATCATCATCGCGGTCATTGCATCCACCTTTGCCGTAAGCAAGGCCCGCTGCGTCAACATCATGCTTACCTCCACTTCTAGGAACATTCCTAGCATTACCGTATTGAGCATCGTGAATAGCCATGGCCTCTATTGTGTCAATGGCCTCCTCCACATCGATATTATCGAACCTACCATTTGCCGCGGAGTCAAGCACTTGGCGTGATTCGTTGTAAAGACCGTTATAGAATTGCATAACGATGAACCACTTGTCGAGGCCATGATGAGGACATTGGCGTTGAAGCTCCTTGTAGCGTTCCCATGCATCAAAGAGAGACTCATCTCCCCTTTGGCGGGCTTCGTGATTTGACTCCTTAGCATAGCGGTCTTCTCCGGAGGGAAGTACTTTTGATAGAACGCAAGCACAAGAGAGTTCCAATCGGTGATCGCAAGAGCTACGCGATTCAAGGAGTTGAGCCACAGCTTTGCTTTGTCTCGGAGAGAAAATGGGAAGAGCATCTCCCTAATTTGATCTTGGGTCACACCCGTTTGTTTGATTGTGGAGCAATAATCACAAAAGTTTTGGATGTGCAAGTTAGGGTCTTCACCGGGACTCCCTCCGAATTGACTACGCTCGATAAGTTTGATAAAAGCCGGCTTAACTTCAAAGTTGTTAGCCGCTATGGTTGGCATAGCATTGCCCCTTGGAACTTGAGCCGCGGTCGGCCTCGAGTGATCGGAGAGTTTCACCATTACTCTAGGAGGTGGAGGCTCGAGTTCAATGTGAGCTTCCTTTGGTGATGGAGTAGAAGAGGAAGTAGCCTCCAAGTCTTTCAATAAGTTCTTGCGCCGCAAAAATGTACGCTCCGGTTCCGGGTCAAACTGAATTGCCAAACCTTTTTGAGACGTACGCGTTTGCCTGGGCATACAAAAACACTAGACACAATGATAAGTAGCGGCCTCAAGGAAGCGAGGTTCCTTGAGACAAGAGTAACAAGTGAGAAAAGAACCAAATAAACAACGAAAAACAAAGCCGTATCCCCGGCAACGACGCCAAAATTTGATAGGCTCAGTCGCGTCACCTAATCAAAAATAATCCAAACTCAACACTAGGGTAGCTAGGGTAAGTCGGGTCGAAATCCGCAGGGAGAAGGTCGTAATGTTGGCTATTTTGAATGATTCTAGTCTCGGTTCGAGTGTAGGTTGATAAACTAAAGCTAGAGCGTAAAGAAAGGGGTTTAAACTTAGGGAAAAAGTCTAGGGATTCGGGGATAGCAAGGGCAAAGCTAGGGTGAAAGATGGTGATAGAAATGAGTCGGGAATCGCATGTACTAAGGAATAGGCTTGGCCTCTCGGTCCTAAGCGTCATCTAGGTCTCAAATGCGGGCTCTCGCAACTTACAAATGAGGGTCCTAATGGTTAGTCTCGTGCCCTACCTTAAACTAGGCTTTCGTTCTTAAGTTTAAGGGTAGCAAAGGCTCACTAATCCTTGGCCAAAGGATCAACAAACACAAACAAAACAAGACAACCAAAATCACAAGCAAAACCCTCATCAAAACATCACCAAAATCGACCTTGACTACTCACTCATGATGAAAACAACAAGAAAAGCAATAACAATGGATGAAAACATGATCAACAATGATATAAGATGAAATGATAAACAAAGGAGAGAAGTATAAACAAAAACCAATCAGAAATTCAAAGAGAAAGTGCAAGAACAAAGACAACAATACCGAAATAGGATGATCAAACCATGTTTCCGAGTCGGGAATTCAAAATACAAGAAGGAAAATTAATCAAACCCTAAATTTTTGTGAGAATGTACTTTAAAGTGTTCTAAAAGTGCCCTCAAAATTTCGTGCGAAAATAATATGTTTTGCCCCTTCAAATAGACGAAACATTTCAAGCTAACGAAGCGTCTCATCCGTCCCTAGGCCATCCCGGACGGGACAGGGGCCATCCCGGACGGGACAAGTGCACCCCGGACGGGACAAGGTCATCCCGGAGCCTTCAGTTCAAGTCCTCTTTTGTGCTTCTTTTGTACTTAGTTTTTTTCCTTGTTTTTGCTTCTTTTGGCTTGCAGCAAAGCCAACTTCCTTTCTTCTTGTTGTCCCAAGGCTAATGTACTTTGCTCATGAGTAGGGACGAATCTTAGGATGATAATGTGAACTTCAAATCTCGACCCAAGGTCCCGGGACACCTTCAAATGTTGAAACGAGGCTCGTGCGCAACCGAAACGCAACGAAACCAACTCGAATCACCTCCAAACTTCACGAAACTTTACGAAATTTCACGAAACCTCCCAAATAGCATCCTAACCTCCAAATATGCGCATTTTCCTGCAAAATGGACACAAAAACGCAGCAGGGCCAAAACGGAGAGAAATAGGAGCTGAAACGCATGTAAAAGCACAAGAAACGCGAAGAAACGCAAACGACAGGGGCTATAAATATATATAAATATAAGACACATCAAACTCCCCCAAACCGAACCGTTGCTTGTCCTCAAGCAACCAAGCATGACAGAAAATAGAGGACAAAGCGAGCAAAAGAAAACTTCCCCGAGAAATCACCAAACCGCATGTAGCTCAAGCAAATGACAATCAATCCCGAAGCAACATGGGACATATGGAAATAGCAAGCTAACGGATGAGAATTACAAGACGGCGCAGAATGAATAGCATGGCTTAAACAAAGGCTATCTAGCAATCAAATCACGGACCTCTCGCGGTTTCCACTCTAGCACACATGATGAACAAGGCGAAGTATATAGTGACACTCACCTACTCAACTGGTGGAAGCACGCCCGCAATCTAATGTGGACCAAATCTCGCATTCCCGTACACAAATAATGTCACAAAACGAACCAAACATGAGGGCTTACATAGGATATGAGGTGTGTAAAGGCCAAAGAGAGGATAAGGGCATAAAGGTGGACATATGGATTATGGAATCGTGGAGCTAAGCCACTATAAACCACTCGTACTACTCAAGTGCTCGTCCAACCAACAAAGAACCTAACTCTCATAATAAACGGACCGAAAACAGCACATCGATCTCCTCTACACATCATCGCAACATGACAACAAATCTCAAGTGCTCACTCATGTAACAACAACAACAACCCTTGCATTTTTGTGCACACATTTCTTCTTCTTTTTTTGTATTTTTGTGTTGTGTTTGTATTTTTCTGATTTTTGTGTGTTTTTTTTCTTGAGCAAAAGAGCACACTCACATGGTATAGTTGCGGAAAATACCTCATAAAAGGTCGGGGAAACAGCAATCCCGACACATATTCACCAATACTCTCAAAGCACACGACGTCAGCAAGTCGTAGCATGATAATGATCACAACCCAACGAACGAGCACAAGAGTAAGCAAAAGCGGTAACTAGCTAGGCTAGGGTAGGCTATTTGGCAATGTAGCTAGCAAACTCATGTGTATAAGGGTAATAGGATCAAGTAAGAGAGGATAAAGGCAATGCATAAACATGGTGAATAATATGAAAATCAACTAAAGCCTCATATGCATAACAAGTGACAAAATCGTGGGGAAAAACGGGATAGGGGCCACACTTGTGCGCGTTGATGTTACGCACCCCACGAGGAGAACTACTCACAAAATAAGCACGGGGACCGGGATAGATGAACCGGCCTCAGGAGGCTAAAAACCTCACAATATAAGTAGCTATAGTCCATGAATGATAAAGCCAATAAAGTCAAACATGCCATCGTCTGCAAACGCGTCTAAACATCCCCGAAAGCGCTAAACCAAACAATAAGAAACATGCCAAAGCTCAAAGCAAACAAGGGAAGGGATGTCGGGAAAAAGTAAGGTAAAAACAAGCTCGCAAACAACGCTCGGGATACGTATTTTTGGTATTTTTTGTGGAATTTTCTGATTTTTTTTATTTTTGAGATTTTTCAGATTTTTTTTGGAGTTTGTGATTTTTTGAAAAATGAAAAACGAAAAAGAAAACGCAAAAATAAAGCATAGCGAAAAGCAAAGCGTTTCTCCCCCCAAACCGAACGACACATTGTCCCCAATGTGTCCTAAAGCACATCAACACGGGGACCATAAAATAAAGGAGAAAACCGAGCAAAGAAAGTCTTAAAAGAAAGCAAAGTACATAAAAATATTTACAAGCAAAACGTCCCCCAAACCGCTTCAAACGGGGTTAGCAATGGATACTTAGAAGTACCACTATCCGTGGGTCTCGTCATAGACGAACCCGCTTCCATCATCCTCATACGTGTCATAGCCATCATCATCATCCACATCACCAACTCGGCCAACAGCACCTACAACACCCACTCGGCCATCATCACACGTAGCAGCACTCATGTTGTCTTTGATCACACTTCTACCCGCATCCGTCCTCCCTGAAAGTACCTGCAAGCACATCACAACAAAGCACGGCCTCAAGAGGGTCCCTCTCGAGGACTTGAGGTAAGTACTCGTTCACACAATCATCGACAACATCTAGAGCAAAGACATGCTCCTCCAACATGGGACGCTTTAAAGCATTAGACAAGTTGAAAGTTATTTTATCACCTCCAACATCCAACGTTAACTTACCGTTCTTGACGTCTATGATTGCACCAGCAGTGTGCAAGAAAGGCCGACCCAAAATGATAGGAATTTGGGAATCTTCGACCATGTCAAGAACTATGAAATCGACAGGGATGAAAAACTTACCGACACGGACGGGGACGTCCTCTAGAACGCCCAAAGGACGTTTTACAGAACGATCCGCCATCTGGAGAGTGATATTAGTGACCTTTAAAGGCCCCATGTTCAGCTTCTCGCATACCGAGTACGGCATGACGCTCACGCTTGCACCTAAATCACATAACGCATTATCAATTAAAACAGTACCAATGGTGCAAGGAATCGAGAAGCTACCCGGGTCCTTCAATTTAGGAGGAGACCTATTTTGTAGAAGTGCACTACATTCCGCAGTGAAAGCCACGGTCTCGACCTCATTGAACGACCTTTTACGGGTGAGGATGTCTTTTAAAAACTTAGCATAAGCCGGGATTTGAGTGACCAAATCAGTAAAAGGAACCGTTACCTTGAGGTCCTTGACAACCTCCATGAACTTACCAAATTGAGCATCAAGTTTAGGCTTTACCACTCGGCTCGGGAATGGCAAACGAATTTGAATCCATGGTTCTGCGCTTAGCTGCCGCTTGCTCTTTCTCCCCGCTCCTTGTCCACGCACACCACCACCACCTGCACTCACGGCTCCCTCCTTGGCCACGTGGGGCCCTCCCACGGCTGGTCCACCTGCACTCACACCATTCTCAACATGCAAATCATTAGTGGAAGCATTAGAATTTACCTTACTTACCTTTACGGGAGGTACATCAACATTGGGCATAGGTGGCCCATCGTAGCTCGTTCCACTTCGTAGGGAGATGGCGTTGGCGGTCTCGTGAGGTTGCTTGGGCTGAGCCGGAAGCGTTCCGGGTGCCCTCGTGTTGCTAGAAGACGCTAATTGAGCAAGTTGAGTATCCATGGCCTTATTGTGAGCAACCAAGGATTGAATCGTAGCGTCTTTAGCTTGTGCCTCCTTCTCCATCTTGGCCATCATGGCCTCTTGATTCTTTTGCATTTGGAACATCATGGCCTTCATCTCGGCCATAGGATTGGAGACGGAAGGAGGAGCAACCGGTGGTTGATATTGCGGTCTAACAAAACCGGGTGGGTTAAAGGGTCTAGGAGCGTTGTATGAGCTGAAATTTTGTTGTGGGCTGTTTTGAAGTGGTTGTTGTTGTTGTGGTTGCGGATTTAGAACATTTTGGCTTTTGTAGGAAAGATTGGGGTGATTCCTATAGCCTTCATTGTAGTAGTTTGAGTAGGGATTGTTTTGTGATTGGAAAGCATGGACATGGTGGAGATTAGATTGAGAATTCATACCTCGGCATTCCATTGAAACATGACCGGAAGCTCCACATGAGTCACACAATGGCTCGTAAGTAGTGTGTGTAGGAATATGAAACACGATATCACTACTAAAATGTTAATCGTATTAACATGCCCAAGATTATACAAAACGATAATAATATGAATTACAAGATCATAGAAATAACCTTTCTTAAACTTCAAAGAAAGGCCTAAGAACCTCCTAAAACGTACCCGAATTACGTTTTACAAACCAATATTCAACGTAGAATATCTCTTATAAGTTGCACCCAAAACGTTATATGAAATGCCTTGTGTTTATGCTAGAAAACAAGGTATATATTACAAATAATATATGAAGTGTTTTGGAAATGTGATGAGTGAAAAATATGAGACAAAATCTCTCTTTTTCCCTTCAACATACACGGCTCACACACACACAAAAACAACAATATTTTCTCATCCTATTATGAGTAGAATAATTAGTATATAATGTGTGTTTAGTGGGTAGTTTACTAATTAGTGGGGGGAAGTTATTTAGGTGATGATGAATGGTAAATAACCAACTATTAACCACCCATTATCACTAAATAATTAAACTAAAAACTACATACTTATACACACATTACACGACACACTTGATTAGTGTGTGTGTGTATTTTTGTTCTTAGTTCCTTAATGTACATTACATGTAAAAACGTATGTATAATATGCATTTAATTAATTGATTATCGTATAATGCAATAAATTAAATAACATAACTTATAGCATCATTTTAACTATAAATATCAAATATATTTATAATATAAATGTAGCTCATAACTATTATACACATGTGAATTAACACTTAATCCAGCTCATCTAGCTGAATTGACATTTAATTCAGCTCACCCACTAATATAACAATAATCTATTTAATCACATTAAATAATTATAAGAATACATTTCCAAATTTCTAACCGTTTAGATACAATTAAGGCATCAATGTAATCACATTACATTTCATAAAATCGTCCTATAGGTGTGACCGATAAGGACCAGCTGATCACCGCCATCTATATGACAGTAACGTCAAACATTCTAGCAAGCCAACCGTTACCGATATACGTTAATCAGCTGATTTTAAATACAAGTATCCTTTGTGATCCTGTAAGAGATTTAATAAATTAATCACACTAACTGTGGAGGACACCAGCTCCAACAGTGTGCATAGCGGCTACCGATTGTCCTCGAGCTTGGGAGGAACCAGCTTGCATTTGACTCATCATCATCGCGGTCATTGCATCCACCTTTGCCGTAAGCAAGGCCACTGCGTCAACATCATGCTTACCTCCACTTCTAGGAACATTCCTAGCATTACCGTATTGAGCATCGTGAATAGCCATGGCCTCTATTGTGTCAATGGCCTCCTCCACATCGATATTATCGAACCTACCATTTGCCGCGGAGTCAAGCACTTGGCGTGATTCATTGTAAAGACCGTTATAGAATTGCATAACGATGAACCACTTGTCGAGGCCATGATGAGGACATTGGCGTTGAAGCTCCTTGTAGCGTTCCCATGCATCAAAGAGAGACTCATCTCCCCTTGGCTAAGCTTCGTGATTTGACTCCTTAGCATAGCGGTCTTCTCCGGAGGGAAGTACTTTTGATAGAACGCAAGCACAAGAGAGTTCCAATCGGTGATCGCAAGAGCTACGCGATTCAAGGAGTTGAGCCACAGCTTTGCTTTGTCTCGGAGAGAAAATGGGAAGAGCATCTCCCTAATTTGATCTTGGGTCACACCCGTTTGTTTGATTGTGGAGCAATAATCACAAAAGTTTTGGATGTGCAAGTTAGGGTCTTCACCGGGACTCCCTCCGAATTGACTACGCACGATAAGATTGATAAAAGCCGGCTTAACTTCAAAGTTGTTAGCCGCTATGGTTGGCATAGCATTGCCCCTTGGAACTTGAGCCGCGGTCGGCCTCGAGTGATAGGAGAGTTTCACCATTATTCTAGGAGGTGGAGGCTCGAGTTCAATGTGAGCTTCCTTTGGTGATGGAGTAGAAGAGGAAGTAGCCTCCAAGTCTTTCAATAAGTTCTTGCGCCGCAAAAATGTACGCTCCGGTTCCGGGTCAAACTGAATTGCCAAACCTTTTTTAGACGTACGCGTTTGCCTGGGCATACAAAAACACTAGACACAATGATAAGTAGCGGCCTCAAGGAAGCGAGGTTCCTTGAGACAAGAGTAACAAGTGAGAAAAGAACCAAATAAACAACGAAAAACAAAGCCGTCTCCCCGGCAACGGCGCCAAAATTTGATAGGCTCAGTCGCGTCACCTAATCAAAAATAATCCAAACTCAACACTAGGGTAGCTAGGGTAAGTCGGGTCGAAATCCGCAGGGAGAAGGTCGTAATGTTGGCTATTTTGAATGATTCTAGTCTCGGTTCGAGTGTAGGTTGATAAACTAAAGCTAGAGCGTAAAGAAAGGGGTTTAAACTTAGGGAAAAAGTCTAGGGATTCGGGGATAGCAAGGGCAAAGCTAGGGTGAAAGATGGTGATAGAAATGAGTCGGGAATCGCATGTGCTAAGGAATAGGCTTGGCCTCTCGGTCCTAAGCGTCCTCTAGGTCTCAAATGCGGGCTCTCGCAACTTACAAATGAGGGTCCTAATGGTTAGTCTCGTGCCCTACCTTAAACTAGGCTTTCGTTCTTAAGTTTAAGGGTAGCAAAGGCTCACTAATCCTTGGCCAAAGGATCAACAAACACAAACAAAACAAGACAACCAAAATCACAAGCAAAACCCTCATCAAAACATCACCAAAATCGACCTAGACTACTCACCCATGATCACCCTTTCTCCCTAGATAAAGGACTACTCACTCATGATGAAAACAACAAGAAAAGCAATAACAATGGATGAAAACATGATCAACAATGATATAAGATGAAATGATAAACAAAGGAGAGAAGTATAAACAAAAACCAATCAGAAATTCAAAGAGAAAGTGCAAGAACAAAGACAACAATACCGAAATAGGATGATCAAACCATGTTTCCGAGTCGGGAATTCAAAATACAAGAAGGAAAATTAATCAAACCCTAAATTTTTGTGAGAATGTACTTTAAAGTGTTCTAAAAGTGCCCTCAAAATTTCGTGCGAAAATAATATGTTTTGCCCCTTCAAATAGACGAAACATTTCAAGCTAACGAAGCGTCTCATCCGTCCCTAGGCCATCCCGGACGGGACAGGGGCCATCCCGGACGGGACAAGTGCACCCCGGACGGGACAAGGTCATCCCGGAGCCTTCAGTTCAAGTCCTCTTTTGTGCTTCTTTTGTACTTAGTTTTTTTCCTTGTTTTTGCTTCTTTTGGCTTGCAGCAAAGCCAACTTCCTTTCTTCTTGTTGTCCCAAGGCTAATGTACTTTGCTCATGAGTAGGGACGAATCTTAGGATGATAATGTGAACTTCAAATCTCGACCCAAGGTCCCGGGACACCTTCAAATGTTGAAACGAGGCTCGTGCGCAACCGAAACGCAACGAAACCAACTCGAATCACCTCCAAACTTCACGAAACTTTACGAAATTTCACGAAACCTCCCAAATAGCATCCTAACCTCCAAATATGCGCATTTTCCTGCAAAATGGACACAAAAACGCAGCAGGGCCAAAACGGAGAGAAATAGGAGCTGAAACGCATGTAAAAGCACAAGAAACGCGAAGAAACGCAAACGACAGGGGCTATAAATATATATAAATATAAGACACATCATCAACCCTACACAAAGTCCCGATAAATAAACCGTTACAAACAAAATATTAATACAAGTCCAAAATATAAAACCAACAAGTTCAAAGCCTACTGCGAATGGTCGCCACGTCAGAAGACAAAGACGCAGGAATCAATCTCAAAGACGCGCCCTATCCAACTCCCCTGCGTACCGACCCTCTAGCTCGCCGGACTCTCGCCACTCCTAAGATGCGGCCTCCCGGCCCGCGATCTCGACTCTCCTCACCACGACCGCTAACTCAAGTCGAGCGTCAGCCGCCTCCCTCTGAGCCCTGCAAGCATCAACCACCTTCTCGTTCACGACCGCCCTCCACCGGTTCGCCGCCCGCCACAGCCTCCTGTGCACCTCAGCCGTCACCTGCCACGACACGAGAAATACATTTAGCTTTCCAACCTGGGGGCTACAATCAAAAACTGCTTCCACAAGAGTTTGACTAATGATTTTACAATAAAATCTTACTCAAACTGGGGGCTACAATCAAAAAACGTTTCAACAGAGTTTGACTAATGATTTTACACTAAAATCTTACTCAAACTGGGGGCTATACTACATAATACTCATGCTGTACGAAGAAGAAAGTGAATACCTTTCTCACGCGCGGATCCCACCTCTCCAGGCCCGCATCGGTCACCACGGACATAGACGCAGGCAACACAATCGAATCTTTGGCGACCTCGTGCACGACCAACGGATCCTCGATTTAGCGGAGGAGGCTGGAACTCAAGATCAGGAACACGTCGCTACAAAACAAAAACAGGGTAAATTTTTGCTTTTAAAAACCAAAAACGCAAAAAAGAAATACAACAACAAAACATACCTCGATCACGCACAAGAAGGGTACGCCAGGCCCAAGTCACGTAATCCTCAAATTTCTACCGCAGCAGGAGCCTGACTCACCTCATGGTACACACGCCACGACGCCGTTAGCGTCAAAGGCCTCCACAAACAAACCGAGGGCGGAGGAGCAGTACAATGAAGCCGCCACGACTGCCTCACAGACAGACGCCACCCAAGTACCAAGACGAGCCAGATCGGGTCTCGATATACACCGTCCGTCCGTCAAGGGGACCAAAGCGAGCCGCGATCGTCTGAGGGACACCCCAGAACTTCCTCCAAGGGTCGCGAACGAACTACAAAACAAAACCAAATTATAAACCACAAAAACAAACACAAACCCAAAAATAAGCTACAAAAGACCAAAGTACATAACACAAATACCCTTACCTTATCCACGGTCATCCCGTTGAAGTGCACCCGAGCCGCATCGTAGTTTAGGCCAATACCTTTCCGATGTCACAGAGACATGGAAAGCCGGATACTGCGCCTCAACCTTGAACGTGTCCGGGAGCAGAGAGGGGAAGTGAGCGTAGCACCAAGACTGCAAGCAATCAGAATACAACGTTACAAAAGGAAAGCAAAGACAAGATAACAGGACTCTGCAAAATCAAAACTTACCTCCATCAGAAGACCAGGGCCCACGAGAGACACATCTGAATCCTCGTCAATCCGGTCAGGGCGCACCGCGTCCTCGATCACGGATCAACAGACCCAGAGCAGGAGTAATCCAGTCGAAGTCACCAAGACGTGACATGTCTGACAGAGCCATCAGCACAGCCGTCGACGCTTCCCCTTGTCGCCAAAGTGGGTGGCCGTCAGGAACCACCACAACCACAAATGCCCTCCGCTTCGGCCGCTCGAGTAGACCCCTTCTTCTTCTTCTTCCCCTCGAAGAAGTCAGCAAACCAAATAGTCCGGGGCTGAAACGTGTGCTCCTCACCTATCCCACACCGAACCCCGTCACCAATCAACCGCACGACGCGTGGACTATCAATAGGAGGGCGCCACGCCCCTGGCCAAGCACGCCTCACCATGAGGCGACCCAGAATAATCGCCCACGAAGAAAGAGTCACGCCAACCTCGTAACCAGGCATGTGGAAGGTGTTGGTCGTATCCCAAAACCTATCCAGCAACGCCCGAAGCACAGTAAGGCGCGAGTTCACCCGCTTACCCCGCACCTCCTCCACTTCGCACTGGGGACCAAAGGTCGCCCCAAGCACTATGTCCCGCCTCCCGCGTGAGCCTCTCGTCAAACACGCCAAACACCGTCCAAACCTGCAGAAGGTCCTCATCGAGCCGAACGGGAAACCGCCCTTCACTCGGATCGACAGGTGCTCCATGCGACTCCAAACCAGAGTCACGCCATCCCAGTCAATGGCCACCTGCGACCACAAGCGTGGACCATGGGGATAATTAGGCCTCTCGCCACTGGCCAACCATCCCCACGAAAACCTCCGTCGCAGCCTCAAGAGCTGCCGTACCTGCGTCATGGGCCTGGACCTCAGCGCCTCAGCCTCCACATGGCCCTCGGCCTCAGCCTCATCCTCCGCTCGCTTCCCGAGCCTGGCCTCAACTCCGACCCTGGCCACAAATTTCAAGAAGAAGAATAAAGGCGTCGGCCACAAGAAGAAATGAAGAAAGAAGAATGGCAAAGAAGAAATTTCAAGATCTCAACCTCGACAGCAGCCTCTGCCGCAGTCTCGTCAAGAGCCTCCTCCTCGTCACTCGAAGACTCTTCCAACTCAGAAGGATCCTCAGTAACGGCTCCCTGACCTCGAGCACGACCACGCCCGCGCGTGACCTCCATGTGGTCTCCCCGCTCCAACCTCCTCAAAACACCGGCAACCTCAGCCTGGTCCCGGTCATCACCTCGAAGAAGACGAGCTCAAGTCGTGGCCTCATCGCCGCCTCACCGTAAGCCTCATCCACCTTGCGCTTCTTCCTCGGGTTCCTCCGACCGCGACCACGGCCTCTAACCTGGCCCCCTCCAGGAGCCGCAGCACCCTCAAGAACGCTGCGGGCACGCCCTCGCTGGCCCCCGCAATAACGCCACGACCTCCGCCTCGGCCCCTCCGGCCACAGCGCCCTCCAAAGACCGCCACGACCACGCCCCTGCAAAGACCCTGCAGCTACACCTCGACCTCCACCACGGCCTCCCCCAGGAGCCTCAGACGTCTCCACAGCAGCGCCACGTCCACGCCCCTGCAAAGACTCTGAGAGGACACCCTGAGCCTGACCTCGGCCACCAACACGAGGCCTCGACGACCCAAAGAAGCAGCCCACCACCACCGGTATCACCGTAAGACCGCGTCCGCCAACGACGGCCTCCTCGCACTACATTAAAAAAGGTGTGACTTCAGAAGAACGCCACGACCCGCGACACTAACTAACCCGGCCAGACCACCAGAACAAAGACCATGTCCAAAGCCACTCGCAGAGGGCCCAGACGACGACCGACAAAGACCAAAGACCACTAGCGTAAAAGGCGGGAGACTCCACAATCGCGCTCAAACTCACTCCTCAAGGCCGTAGAAGCTCCAGGCGTCTGAGGAAAAGCTCTCAGCAAGTCCGACTGAGACGGACCATCGGAAACCTCCAAGGGCGCAGGCATACCCGAAGTAGGAGTATGCTCGTCCCTCAGAATAGTAAAGTCAACACCAGCCAAGACCCGATCCATGTCACTGGAAGTAGGTACTGAAGGCTTAGGATCACCTACACAAGATTCAAAAAGCATACTCAGACGACGACAACAGCAAATCACTCAAGAAAGCAGAATCAAGCAAAAACAGCGGAAATCGAGCATTAAGGCCTGCATTATCCACCGATAAGGCCAAAACGGAGCAGAAGCACAGAAAATCAAATTCCATGAGACGTATACGATATATACGTCCTACTCAGTCAAGTCAAGAGCAAGCACGCGCAAATGCAGCAGAGAACTAGCCAAAAGGGAGAAAGCAGGCCTTTTTAACCCAAAAATAGCAGAAAAGGGAAAAACGCTACAGAAAGCCAGAAACCCACATTTTCTGAGACAGACCCAACCCATAAATCACAATAAACACGTGCAAAAAATTTTATACGAAAGCGATGTCCCAAACGCCTCAACTGAATAGCTTTTACAAAACACTTACAAAATACAAAAACGGCCTTTTCTTGACCATAACTCAACCAAAAAGCCCCAACTTCCCACAAAACAACCCCCTAGTCAACACATACGACATACTCAGCCCTTGAGGCGCGAAAAACGAGGAAAAAACGGTCTTTGTAAACTTAACCTAAACTACAAAAACGCTCCAAAACACCTCAAAACCATGCATTCTCCACAAAACAAGACCAAATATATACCATACTAGCCATGACAACACAATACAAGAGAGTTCGGGCAAGTTTCGGAACCGACAAATTTCGACCAAAATTTCGGCCCTTATACCAAAGCATTCGAAAATCACGGTTTTTCAGGCCGTTTTTCGCACACAAGCCACCCAAACCTCCACACAGGCATGCTACAACATTTTCAAAAAAACCAAGCCACTCGGGATCGCCTTACGCTACAAAAACAGAGCACAAGCCCCGACTTTACCCCCTCCTACACGGTTTTTTACCCAAACGAACCGTTTTTCGCAACCATTTCAACAAACCGAACTCACCAACGCGTTATAGTACTAATGGGTAAGCTACACTGAAGTTTTGAGCCATTTTCGAGACGTTTTCAAAAATGACCAAAATGCCCCTACACTACAAAACGCACGAAAATCGAGACCACAAGCCGGGTTTTCACACAACGACAGCAAGACAAGCGAGGCAAGCACAATACCAACCATAGCGAGCGTTTTCAAGCAAGGACGAGGGCTAAAATCGAATCAAACCGACATTTTCGACCTAAACCCTAGAAAACGGTATTTCAAGCTAAAATCGACTCAAACCAAACTCAAAACACGAAAAACCAAGTGAGTTGAGTACGTACCTTGGTCCATGATGAATTGTAGGAGTCGGAAAATCGATTTTTGATCAAGAAAATCGCCAAGACGAGTTTTAAAGGTTTTCGATTTTGTTTTTGTTTTTTACGGATGAAAATGAGCCAACTCTCTCTCTCCCGTGTTTTAACCAAAAAACACCAAACAAAAACCTAATCGCCAGTAAACAGGCGATTAAATTTTAATTTGCCTGTTTACAGGCGATTACATTTTTATCACATGGGTTTCAGTTTTGTTTTGGGCCATTTCCTCGGCCCAATACACATTTAACCTTGCTTCAAACACAATTTCAAAACCAAAAACACGTAGCCTCCTCACGAGACGTCCATAAAAACCTAACTTTTTATGAGAAAAACACGTAGCCTCCTCACGAGACGTCCATAAAAACCTAAGTTTTTATGAGAAAAACACGTAGCCTCCTCACGAGACGTCCATAAAAAAACCTAACTTTTTATGAGAAAAACACGTAGCCTCCTCACGAGACGTCCATAAAAACCTAACTTTTTATGAGAAAAACACGTAGCCTCCTCACGAGACGTCCATAAAAACCTAACTTTTTCTGAGAAAAACACGTAGCCTCCTCACGAGACGTCCATAAAAACCTAACTTTTTATGAGAAAAACACGTAGCCTCCCCACGAGACGTCCATAAAAACCTAACCTTTTATGAGAAAAACACGTAGCCTCCTCACGAGACGTCCATAAAAACCTAACTTTTTATGAGAAAAGCGCGTAGCCTCCTTTAAAAGGTGTTCATAAAAGCCTAACCACTTTTATAAAACCAAACCAAAAGCACGTAGCCTCCTCACGAGATGTTCATAAAAACCCAACTTTTTATGAGAAAAACACGTAGCCTCCTCACGAGACGTCCATAAAAACCTAACTTTTTATGAGAAAAGCACGTAGCCTCCTCACGAGACGTCCATAAAAACGTAACTTTTTATGAGAAAAACACGTAGCCTCCTCACGAGACGTCCATAAAAACCTAACTTTTTATGAGAAAAACACGTAGCCTCCTCACGAGACGTCCATAAAAACCTAACTTTTTATGAGAAAAGCGCGTAGCCTCCTTTAAAAGACGTTCATAAAAGCCTAACCACTTTTATAAAACCAAACCAAAAGCACGTAGCCTCCTCACGAGACGTTCATAAAAACCCAACTTTTTATGAGAAAAACACGTAGCCTCCTCACGAGACGTCCATAAAAACCTAACTTTTTCTGAGAAAAACACGTAGCCTCCTCACGAGACGTTCATAAAAACCCAACTTTTTATGAGAAAAACACGTTGCCTCCTCACGAGACGTTCATAAGAAAAAAACCCAACTTTTCTTGAGAAAAACACGTAGCCTCCTCACGAGACGTTCATAAAAACCTAACCCTTTTTATGAGAAATACAAAAACACGTAGCCTCCTCACGAGACGTTCATAAAAACCTAGCCCTTTTTATAAACACAAAAACACGTAACCTCTTTTACGAGACGTCCGTACCAGCGCAAGCCAGAAGCGCAAGCAAAGCACAACCAGGAGCGCAAGCCAGAAGCGCAAGCAAAGTACAGCCAGGAGCACAAGCCAGAAGCGCAAGCAAAGCACAGCCAGGAGCACAAGCCAGAAGCACAAGCAAAGCACAGCCAGAAGCGCAAGCGAAGCACAAGCAGAAGCCCAAGCGAAGACACAAACAAGACGCCAGCTGGGAGTACTCAGGCCACATACAGGCCGACATGCCCTTAAACATGTAGGACCGTCATGTCCTTAAAAACATGTCGTCCCTCCCCGTATTTCCCGACGCTAAGTCCTCGTCTCTCCCATAAAACACATGCATAGCGCCGCCAGGTAGTATCGAGACTATAATGGTCCGGATACTATCTTTAAGTTAGACTAACGCTTTGTCCAAGCTCAGTCAAACTGGGGGCTCTGTAGATACCCGTATCCGTACCCCCCAAAAACAAACCCGATGATGAAAAGGACTTTCATACATGCTTTTAAAAGAGTCGAAACGGTACAAAAGTGTCTAAAACGTATTTAGTCATTTTTAGCGTATTAATTTGGACTTGCATAATCATAAAAATGAATGTCACTCTTAGTCATTACAAGCACAACACGAGCACGAAACAGGAACGTCTTTTTAAGCCAAGCCACAAAAACAGCCCAACTAGCTACAAAACGGCCCAAACTTACAAAAACGACCCAAAACGCACAATAACACAACACTCAAAACGCGCCAAAGTGCGTCTCTGTAGGTTTATATCCGTATATAGACCATTAAATTCACAGGATTATAATGAAAAACTTTATAAGATTTAAGGTCATAAAATAAAATTGCATAATAAAGTATAAAGATACAAGAATTAACCTTTTAATCCTTGAATAATGGCCTATGAACAATACCAAAAGGATGGTATCTCCTAATTATCTCACCCAAGATGTATTTGTGATATGCCCTTGAATTGCTAGAAATTAGAGAGGAAAACTGCTTTTCTTTTCTCTCAAGGTTTTAAGTGTTTTAGTGATGATGATTAATTAGAGATCGATTAGAGTAGAATTAGGAAAACTAAGATACTACTCTACCCCCTAAGTGGCCGGCCTCTTTTAGGTATTTTGGGGAGATTTTATTCTCCTCAAACACTATAACTTGTTGATCAAGATAACGTATCTAGACTAGGAAGTATCTGGACACTTTTCTTATGATCATTTTAGCTTATAGTATAATGCATTTTATTACTAGTGTCATCTGAATGGACCGACTATAATATACTATAAATATCCTTATATTTATAATTTGCTAATTAATTATAACGGTTTATATTAAATTAGCTTGCATTATACACAATAATTAAATATAACATTTTATATTCAATCTACGAATTACATTTAATTCGTCTCAGCTAAAACTATTTAATCAGTATTAAATAGCCGGTTCACCATTATACTGACTAACATTTTAGTCAGTAACATCATCACATTTGACTAACCTTTTAGTCACAATTAACTAACCTTTTAGTCAACAACACTAACTAACTGTTTAGTCATTAAGTAAGGCATCAATATGATCATTTTCTCAAATAATCATATTTCTCAAACACATCCTTTAGGTGTGACTCTTAGGGACCAGTTGATCACCGCCATCTGTATGACAATAACGTCAAACTTATCTAGCAAGCCAACCGTTATTGATAAACGTTAATCAACTGATTAAATACAAAATGTACCCTGTGTACCTTTAGAGATTTATTTATGTTATTGCACTCACTGTGGAGGACACTAACCCCAACAATCTCCCACTTGTCCGTACAAGTGTAGGTGCGATAACCGATTCTCATATCCATAATAAATTTCTCCCACTCAATGTAAACCAATTTGCAAAGTCCGTACTTTCAAAGGTCGTAGTTCATGGCGATCGAGAATCAAGAGTGGTTTCCCAGGCTAGAGAGTAACTTAAGCGATAAACGAATCAATATTCGAGCATGGCCATGCGTTTTGATTCTGACTCCTCAGTGGCCCCGAGAATAAATATTATAACTCGATAGAAGTTTGGATTTTTGCATGACTTCGAATCCTGCAGATGTAAGCGCACCATGAAATGACCCAGTGAAAATCTGCTTGGCCTCCTGTTACGGTCGACCGTGAGAAAGAAACCAAAGTCACCCAAAATCTGCCTTAATCTCAAGAGACAGTCGATAGTCAAAAGAATCGACTCTAGGAACACTATGGATGTCCTATCCACGACCAGGCACCTAATGTTCTGAAACATTTAGGACTCCATGTTGTCGTCACAAAAATGTCCTGCGCGATTTCAGTAAACCCGCATCTGTGATCGATCAGTCAACAGTTTGACTTATGGCTCGTTGAACCCACCATCAATCGACGTCACAAAATGATTGCCAGAGTTTTCAGCTCGTGTAGGCGATCACGGACCAAAACAAAATTATAAAGCAATTCAGTTCACTTTGAGGTGTTCAACGTTGTCTGCACAACCCTCATGAAAAACAATATATATAACAAAACGATGATTTTATTAGAAGTTTTAGGAAATACAAGTGTCAAATCCATACAAAACAACTAATACAACTCAGGAACACGCTTAATTCCCATGGATTTAACGTGCCCTTCATGCTTATCTTGTCTCAACGGCTTAGTGAGAGGATCTGCTATGTTATCATCCGTAGCAATCTTGTCAATCACTATCTCCTTCTGCTCCACGTAATCCCGGATCATGTGAGCCTTCCTTTGCACGTGCCGAGACTTGTTGCTGGACTTAGGCTCCTTCGCTTGGAAGATGGCACCACTATTGTCACAATAGATGGTGATCGGGTCATTCGAACTAAGAACTACAGTTAGTCCTTGTAAGAACTGACGCATCCATATAACTTCCTTCGCAGCCTCTGAAGCAGCATAGTACTCGGACTCAGTCGTTGAATCTGCTATAAATGTTTGTTTGGAGCTTTTCCAGCTGACCGCAGCGCCATTAAGAGTAAAAACGAATCCAGATTGAGATTTCGAGTCATCTCGATCCGTTTGGAAACTAGCGTCTGCGTAACCGGTTGCGCATAGCTCAGTGTCTCCACCATAAGTCAATACCCAATCTTTAGTCCTCCGTAGGTACTTAAGAATGTTCTTTACGGCCATCCAGTGTGCTTCACCTGGATTGCCTTGGTATCGACTCGTCATACTCAATGCATATGCCACGTCTGGACGTGTGCATATCATGGCATACATGATCGATCCTATTGCCGAAGCATATGGAATCCGACTCATGCGCTCGACCTCTTCCGATGTCTTTGGTGCTTGAGCTTTACTCAAATGCACCCCTGAGATCATTGGAAGGTTCCCTTTCTTGGAGTTGGTCATCTTTGAACCTCTCAAGAATCTTATCTATATAAGACTCTGATCGAGGGATAACATCCGTCGTGATCTATCTCTATAGATACGGAGCCCCAAAATACGCTGTGCCTCACCCAGATCTTTCATCCAGAAATGGTTCTTTAACCATACTTTTACCGAAGTTAAGAGAGATATGTCATTCCCAATCAAGAGTATGTCATCGACGTACAGTATTAGGAAGACAATCTTGCTCCCACTCGACTTGATATATAGGCATGGTTCCTCGACTGATCGAATGAATCCATTCTCCTTTATCACTTGGTCGAAGCGATGATTCCAACTCCGTGAAGCTTGCTTAAGTCCATAGATGGAACGCTTAAGCTTGCAAACCTTCTTAGGATCTTTAGGATCGATATAACCTTCGGGTTGTACCATGTACAACTCCTCCTCCAAATAACCGTTTAAGAAGGCGGTTTTCACATCCATTTGCCATATTTCATAGTCATGAAATGCGGCGATCGCTAAGAGAATCCGAATGGAACGAAGCATGACTACGGGTGCAAAGATCTCATCATAGTGCAACCCTTGCACTTGAGTGAAACCCTTTGCCACTAGTCGTGCCTTGTATATATCTGGTTGTCCTTCTACAAATCGATTTATCTTGTAAAGCCATTTGCACTGAAGAGGCCTAGCCTTATCAGGTAAGTCAACCAGATCCCATACATTGTTCTCGTACATCGAGTCCATCTCGGATTGCATGGCTTCTTGCCATAGCTTTGAGTCGGAACATGTCATGGCACCTTTATAGGTTACGGGTTCATTACTCTCAAGGAGTAAAACGTCGTCTCTCCCATTCTCCTCAACCATACCGATGTATGCATGCGGAGGAATGGAGATTCTACCCGACCTCCTGGGTTCCAAAGGGACATTAACCGCGGCCAGGCGTAGAAGGAGCGACTTCCTCCATTGGTTGCTCGGTTGTTGGTTCAGAATCTCAAACGGATCGAAGGTTCTATTACCTCTCTTGTCTTCGGGAAACTCTTTCTCTAAGAACTTCGCACTAGCCGCAACAAAAACGCGTTGTTCGGTTGGCGAATAGAAGTAATGACCAAACATTCCTTTTGGATAACCAATAAAGTATGTCTTGACCGATCGCAGTCGAGCTTATCCTCGTGTCTCCACTTGACATAAGCCTCGCACCCCAAACCCGAATAAAGGACAAGTTAGGGACCGTTCCCTTCCATAACTCGTATGGACTCTTGTCTGACTTTAGACGGACTTGATTAAGTATAAGAGCGGTGACAAAGAGCATAGCCCCACAATGAGTCAGGTACTACCGTGTGACTCATCATGGATCGAACCATATCAAGTAATGTTCGATTCCTGCGTTCGGACACACCATTCAGTTGTGGTGTTCCAGGTGGAGTTAACTGTAATACTATTAGCGGTCTTTCGGTGTCGATCAAACTCAGTTGAAAGATATTCGCCACCACGATCTGAACGTAGTGCTTTTATCTTTCTATCCAGTTGGTTCTCAACCTTATTCTGGAATTCTTTGAACTTGTCAAAGGACTCACTTTTATGCTTCATTAAGTAGACATGTCCATATCTACTCAAATCGTCTGTGAAAGTGATAAAATACCTATAGCCATCTCTAGCGTTGATTGACATAGGTCCGCACACATCAGTATATATGAGTCCTAATAGGTCAGCAGCGCGCATTCCAACACCTTTGAAGGAAATTCGAGACATTTTGCCTATAAGACATGATTCACACGTGCCAAAAGTTTCATAGTCAAATGGGGCGATAGTCCCATTATCAATGAGCTTTTTCACGCGTTTCTCATTTATGTGTCCCATTCGGCAATGCCATAAATACGTTTGATCTTTGTCACCAACCTTTGCTTTCTTGTTACTCACATGCATGATTTCTGTGGTTTGATCTAAAACATAAATTACATTCATGGAAACAGCTTTACCATACATCATATCGTTCAATGAGAACATACAGCTATTATTCTTAATTGAAAATGAAAATCCTTCTTTATCATGAACGGATACAGAGATAATGTTTTTAGATAAACTAGGTACATAGTAATTGATTATTGAAATAACTCAAATCCACTTGGGAGTTGGATTACATATGTCCCTCTTGAAAGCGGCAACTCTTGCTCCATTCCCCACTCGCAGTCTACATCACCTCTTGCCGAGTTACGATGCTTCTTAGGCCCCGCAAATGATTGCACAGATGAGAACCACATCCAAAGATCAAGTACCCAAGTTAGAAACTTGCATGGTTAATCTCAATCATATGAATAAAAGAAGACATACCAACAGGAGCGACGCGGCCTGATTTTATGTCCTCAGCATACACGGGACAGTTACGCCTCCAATGCCCAGACTTGTGGCAATGGTGGCACTCCATGCTCTGCTTAGCTTTTGCCTTGCCTTGTGAGCTACCGCTAGACTCACCAGGCCCACTCTTAGCAACCACTGGCTTCTTGAATTTTGGCTTACCTACAGTTAGGTTAGCCGGAGCCTTACCCCTACCCTTCTGCTTGTTGCCTATCATGAGAACATCTTGTTTCATGCTCCCACTCAACTTCAGATCACTCTCCGTCTGTACGAGGAGTGAGTGAAGCTCATGCAGACTTTTCTGCATGTCATTCATGTAATAGTTTGCCCTAAAGAGGGCATACCCATCATGAAGAGAGTGGAGCACTCAATCAATGACGATCTTCTTATCGATTTTGCAACCAAGCTCATCCAGTTTCTCAACATTCTCGATCATGTCGAGAAGGTGTGGACCAACCGGTTGGTCCTTCTGGAGTCTAGCCTCAAAGAAACGAGTAGTATACTCGTAACTCTTAATTCTCGGAGCTTTCGAGAATTCCTTAGTAAGGGTGGTGAAAATCTTGTTTGCACCTTGGGTAATGAAACGTCTTTGCAAATTGAGTTCCATTGCATAGATGAGTACGTTCTGTAACGCACCCGCTTCCATCATGAAATCGTTATAAGCAAAGGTTTCAGCTTCTTCTGCATCGGGAGCTGGTAGAGCCGGCGGTGGCTCAGTCAAGTACTTGAGCTTACCGTCAGCGATGGCAGCATTCCGTAATGCGGCCTCCCAATCAGAAAAGTTGGACCCATCATGCTTCAGTCGAGTAGACTGATTCATGCTGCCCATGAAAATTCTAAGCCATGATTCGCGCACAAGTGGGGCACTTGGCATTGGTTCGTCTGTCTGGACTGACCATTTGTTATAGTAGTTATATCTGTATATAGCATTATCTGGCTGTGAAAAGAAAGAAGAAGAAGAGAAAAGATAAGAAATCATGGTTTTAAAAATTTAAGTCATAAAGCAATAACGATTTAATGCAATGACTCGTGCACTCATATAATCGACCTTCCTCGAGAATTACATAAGTGATCCCAAGACTCAATTTCTGTAAATTGATAAGCCAACCTCTTGGCTAATTCTACTGTTAGAATTCTTGGTCGATAGATTTCAGTAAATCCTATCTATTAGTCCACTATAACTACGAGATATTACTCGAACTATAGTGTTGAGGTAAAATAGGTCAACGCATACTACTTACCCAACGTAGAAGGGGTCATGTGGAGAGTAAGGTCCTACATGCCTACCGACGAAGAAGGGGCTCATAGCATGCTTTTCCTATAAAGACTAATCTCAATTTTCGTTTTAGAGGAAGATCCCATCAACTCATTTTAATTCATTTTAAGTGAACTAATATCTAGCATTTACGTGAATGATTAATTTGAGATGATAGCCCTAAACGAGTGACATCCGTATGTCTGTGAAAAAGAATGCAACTATATGATCCATTTTCATGCATATTAGGTGGTTTGGTTTAGTTTAGGCGGAATATGATGCTACTATCTAACGTGAATGCAATGAAAAACGGTAAAGAAAACGCAAAAAGAAAAACACCTAGTGTGGCCTAACCCTATGAAAATAAAGACAAATACAAATTGGAATCCATCCATGGACCCTAAGCAAGTCTTCATTCTTCATCTTGGGCTTTAAGTGGGAGTCCATCTTGAATCTTCTTAAATTTACAATTTTGAATTACAAAAATAAACCTATTTACATTCTAATTCAAAATATGCCAAAATTAAAAATATTACATAATTGGAGATTCGAGATCTCAAAAATACAACCAAAATTGTGTTTCCTTCATTACGAAAACACAACTTTCTAAGGCCACACTAGTAAATTACAACCGATTGTACATTTTTAAAGCGTAAAAATAAACCATTCAAACCATTCAAACACAAAATAGAGCATCAACTAAACAAAATAAAAACAATGCATACGAATTGATTTTAATCCAAACCACCTCTTTTAAAATTATTAAAATTATGCAACAATTCCTTAATTGTTCATAATATCTTTTAATCAAAATATAATCCAAATCAATTTATATTATCGGTATAACATAAATTCGATCTCAAGATATTTTAAACTGCTTTAAAATATTAGGTATCATATTTATTATGAACCACTTCACAATAAAACAAAACATATATTATCTTTATAATATACCAAAAACAAAAAAATCCAAAAATTAAAAAAACTTTCGGCCAAAAAATATAGAAAATCCGAAAAAAAAAAAAAAAAAATTTTATTTTATAAAATAAACACGGCAAAAAATAAAAAAAATATTCCAAATTAAATAATTTCGGCCAACATGAATAATGAATTAATCTGATTTAACTCGTTTATGCTAATGATTAGATCGATACTAACTCAATTTTAATCCGTATTAAACATTGATTTAAGACATTCAAATTAACTTTTTAACTTAAACATCATGAATTGATAGATCTAATGAAAAGCATAACAATATGTTCATTAACATACAAGAATTGATCCTTTTAAGTTTTAATTCAATCGGTATTAAATCAAAACTATTGCAAATTCATATGAGATAATTTTAACTTCTTAAAACATCGATAATTATGAATCAAAGAGACCAAAACGTAGCCAAAAATAAGCAAAACTCACGGCCTACAACAAACATCAAATCGGCCAATACAAAATTTTGTTTAAAAATTACACAAAATCGATTTTTATGAAAACCTTATAAAAATTTCATGTGCCCTAAGTCTCTGATACCACTTGTAGGTTTATATCCGTATATAGACCATTAAATTCACAGGATTATAATGAAAAACTTTATAAGAGTTAAGGTCATAAAATAAAATTGCATAATAAAGTATAAAGATACAAGAATTAACCTTTTAATCCTTGAATAATGGCCTATGAACAATACCAAAAGGATGGTATCTCCTAATTATCTCACCCAAGATGTATTTGTGATATGCCCTTGAATTGCTAGAAATTAGAGAGGAAAACTGCTTTTCTTTTCTCTCAAGGTTTTAAGTGTTTTAGTTATGATGATTAATTAGAGATCGATTAGAGTAGAATTAAGAAAACTAAGATACTACTCTACCCCCTAAGTGGCCGGCCTCTTTTAGGTCTTTTGGGGAGATTTTATTCTCCTCAAACACTATAACTTGTTGATCAAGATAACGTATCTAGACTAGGAAGTATCTGGACACTTTTCTTATGATCATTTTAGCTTATAGTATAATGCATTTTATTACTAGTGTCATCTGAATGGACCGACTATAATATACTATAAATATCCTTATATTTATAATTTGCTAATTAATTATAACGGTTTATATTAAATTAGCTTGCATTATACACAATAATTAAATATAACATTTTATATTCGATCTACGAATTACATTTAATTCGTCTCAGCTAAAATTATTTAATCAGTATTAAATAGCCGGTTCACCATTATACTGACTAACATTTTAGTCAGTAACATCATCACATTTAACTAACCTTTTAGTCACAATTGACTAACCTTTTAGTCAACAACACTAACTAACTGTTTAGTTATTAAGTAAGGCATCAATATGATCATTTTCTCAAATAATCATATTTCTCAAACACATCCTTTAGGTGTGACCCTTAGGGACCAGTTGATCACCGCCATCTGTATGACAATAACGTCAAACTTATCTAGCAAGCCAACCGTTATTGATAAACGTTAATCAACTGATTAAATACAAAATGTACCCTGTGTACCTTTAGAGATTTATTTATGTTATTGCACTCACTGTGGAGGACACTAACCCCAACAGTCTCGTGCCACATTTTCACAAAACTAGACTCTACAAAACCGTAAAATAATATACTTTAATATTATTTTATTTCGAGCCAAAACCGAAAAACACGACAAAAACCGAAACACGAAAACCAAAATTGAGCCAAAAACCAATTTGGCCCAAAATATCCAAATAGAACATAATCATCACCTAATCACACAACCAAAACCAAATGGCGGCATAAAACAGCCCACCAAAACAAAAATACAATCACCAAAACAAAAAGTTAAACGCCTGTCAACAGGCGATTATGTTTTTGTTTTGTAACAGCCGCCTTTTTTATTTTTCTTAAAAATATCCAACCCAAACAAAATTAAAAACGCCTGTACACAGGCGATTTAGTTTTGTGCACCCACAAAAAACCAGCCAACCTCTATAAATACCAACCCACTTCATTCATTTCAATATATCGGTTTTACAAAACACATTAACACACTCACAAAATCCACTCTAAAATACCGTCTTTTCACTTTCGAAAGGTAAACATTTTACCTACGCTCTGGGACGTTTTGAGACTCGGACAAAGGGGTTACATTAACCCCAATCCGATATTGGCATTAGCGAAGCCGTATTCGTAATACGGTTGTAGTAATTCGGATTCATAATCCGTCTAAACCCCGCCAATATCGCATAAATAAACGACTCATTATCACTAAAGCAAACCGACGTCACTTTTATAATTATGCAAGTCCTCATTCATGCATTAAATAACGACTAGAATCACGGATCCAACACTAAATTGTACCGTTTCATAGAGTCTTTTAGCATGTCAAAACTGAGGGTTTTCACAAATTCTTAAAGAGTCAAATATGAGGTCGGAAAATAACGTTTATAGTAATAATTTAGTCAATAAATTATTATTTAACGTACATTTCCCATAGAAAAGTCATTATTTTGACGATTTACATTATTTATGCATTTTAATCGAGTCATATATATTCGCACTTGTACGTAGCGTCATTTTAGCCCAAATATCGAAATTAACTAAATGTTTTCAAATTAGTAGAGACTACTTTTACGTAGGCTTTTTGATTTCAGTTTTCAAAACACATTTTTGTCAAAACTTTTGAAAAGTAACCTCACTCCGAATCCCTTCTCTGGTTTCAAACCTCAGATTGATAGATATCGACGCATCTTGAAATCTAAGACACTCGTGTCTTGTATTTCAAGACGCGTTGAATAGGTTCCAAATTCCTTTAATATTTGGTGGCGACTCCGAAAATACACTTTCAAAAAGGATTTTCTACCTTTCTTTTTGGTCACAAATTCATGCAATGATCTCCCCCATTTTTTTTACAAAACTTCGCACTTTTTCCTGCGAGGCGCATTCCGCTTCCCGGCGCCCCCGCACAGGGCGAGGGCGGGCGCGCGCAGGGCGTCGATAGGTCTCCTTCCCGGTACCTTCAGATACGGGCAAAGTTTTCTTCATACACTCTACGCTAATGTATAGAGCGAGGTTGTGGTTTGGTCCGAATGCGGGGAGATCATCATTTGAGAAGGTGATAGCTCCTGGTAACCAATCCCTTGTGACATGGCTGACCATTTGATCTGGAGAGATCTCAGCGTCTGCGCATGCTATTTGTAGAGCGCGAATGAATGCGTTCCTATGTTCCGCCGAGTCTCGTAAAAGGGCCCAGATGGAAACATCGGCTTTTGTGCGAACGAGTTGCTTCTGAAGCACCTCATTCGTGTTAGGTGGTGGAATTATTGTAGAGGTGGAGGGTGTACTTGTAGAGGGGATACCCTCTTGGGCTACGGCCTTGCCTTTCTCGGCCGCAGTTGCTTTTCTGGCATGTTCATCTGTGAAGATATTCTGATAAGGACGACCAGAGCGTGTGAGGTGTGAAACCTCGTCTTGGTCTTCCTTCTCGGGCTGCTCGCCCTTTTCTTTTTGATCTTTGTTTTCGGACTGCTTGCCCTTCTTTTTCTTTCCCTTCTTGTTCTTTTTGTTTTTATTCGAGGAAGGAGTAGTTGAGAGTTGAGCTACCGTTTTGTTAGTGGGTGGCCACTCTTCGTCTTCGTCATCACTGAACCAAACCCCATTGATTTGGTTGTTGGTGGGTGTGACCAAGTAGGAGCAATCTATGACGGGTGCTGATCCGAGGAAGATTGCAGGTTTGTCATAAATTGTGGGGTTGCTTTGGGCTCCGATGCCGATTTCAATGAGTTCTTCGAAATTCTCGGCATCGCCGTAATCAAAGTGTCTTTGCCACTCGGGTCGTAAGCTACCGAGAAATGTGTAGATGAGCTCGTCCTCGTGTGGAGGGTTTGGAACATGGGCAAGTAATTTTCTCCATCGGGCGAGGTATTGGGTAAAGTCCTCCCCATCTCTTTGGTGTTGGGTGATGAGAGTATGAAGGGAGACATGCTTGTCGGCCTTGGAGCGTTGTTCTAAGCGTGCAACTTCAAGTTGATGCAAGGCCTTCAAGTTGTCAATGTCTTTGGTGAGCTGATTAACACGGTCACGGAGAGTTCTCAGTCTATTGAGGTTAGCCACCTTTGAGGAGCGTTTGAAGCGAGGGGTGATGATGCGATTCATGGTGAGTATTCAGCTGAGGCCTGCATTTCACTTCATATATTAGGGACACTACTCGACCTACTAGACTCACATTCATTTTTAAGCATTCATTTTAGCTCATTTCTTTGTTTAGAAAGACATTTTATGTTTTGAAAAGAGGAGATTTTCGAAAAGGTTTTAGCTAAAGGAAGCTTTTGAGACGAGGATGTGTGCACATATCGCCTCGATGTTAAAAATTTTGCTTTGCACCCGTCGAACTAGTATCGGTGATTTGCCGAGGTGAGCTCGAGTTCGGATGTGTAAAAGAAGAAGGATTCGGCTCGAGCAAGTCGAGTCGAGGATGTTAAAACAGAGTCTAGGCCGTGTGACCTAGAGGATTGAAATCCACGAGCTCGGGTTTTAATCCTTGCTCGGGTTTTTGCTTGTTAGTGAAAAAGGAGAATTTCAAGAAAGCTTGTTTCAAAAATTCGCGATAGTTTTGTTTGAAAAGTGTTAGTTTGTTAGGTTCGTTTATCTTTGAAACGTTTAAGCGAGTTTTCGAAGATATGAATGCAAATGCTCGTTTTGAAAAAGACCATGGAGTGCATAGCCTCGAACTTGTACGTATGACTCAAAAGGGTGAAAATGAGTCAGTCGGGTACACCTCCAACTACCTCGAGTACGCTTTGGCAGATACTTAACCCCTTCATTTCCTTACGCCGGGGCGATAGGTTTTCTGAAGGGAGCACTGGGGCGGTCGAGATAGCCGTTTACGGCAAGCCGTGGAGGGGCGAGAGGAAAGCTAGTCCGGCATGTGCTTTATCGAGTGGACAAGCCTGCATGTGGGAACCACCTCTCGAGGGTGCAAAGGGTGCCTAGATTCCAAAAGGAATGGACTCTAAACGAATGTGCATAGCTCAAATATGTATACTTGGATTGTTCAAGGCTTTCAAGTTTCACCTCTTTATTTTTAAAAAGAAAAAGCTAGTTTTAAGTTTTAAAAATAAAATTTCCCCAGCGGAGTCGCCAACCTGTGGAACCCGGGAACCGCGTCGAGGGACCCAACTCGGCGTCTTGCTTAAAGGGCGGATTTTAAAGTTAAAAAAGATTAAGTTGGAAAAACCTTTAAGAACTGTTATGGAGTCGCCACCTAATTATCGCGGAAATTAGGAACCTGCTACCATGTTCTAAGTTAAAAACATGTCCTAGATTTTGGAGCACGCCGACACCCCTAGATCTAAGGTTGTGAAACCAGATTGGATTCGGGGTGAAGGTACTTTAGAAAAAGAGTTAATTCAAATAATGATTTATATGAAAACCTTTTAGAAAAGCCTATGTAAAAATAGCATCTACTGACCTAGAACAATCCTTGTAAGATGATTTTTGAGCTAATGTTATCGCTACGTACAAGTGCGATAAGGTTGTAAAAGAATGCAGATGCAGATGCAAAAAGATTGATTAAAACCCTCAGTTTAGCATGTTTAACTTGTTAACGAATACGGTTCAGTTAAAGGTCGAATTCATTGTTTAAGTTGATTTAATGCAAAATAAGAAGGTGCAAGATGCATGCAAATAAAATAAAGTTCAATTGTCCATTGGTTTATTTTATAAGGTCGGTTGCTTATGCGACTTTGGCGTGTCATCGGATATGGAGTGTACCCGAAGTAAATAGAACACTTGGAGTGCAAGCGCGCTGGGTGCCAAAGCCGGGGGGGGGGGGGGCGCTAAAGTGTAGACCCCTTTGTTGGTCCATAGAAAATAAGAAAAAGCTTTGATCCAAGTGGATCGGTACCTACCTTGTCCTGACGCTTCAGATCTGGGCAGAGCTTCGCTTCTTGAACTTAAAAGGAGGATGAATTCAACACGGGATGGTGTGTTGAACTCAAGGATTTGAGTGCTTGAGGCTTTGTGAGAGTTGAAGTGTGTTTGCTGTGAAAGCTGGGTGTAAATTGTGTTTTCTGAAGAGAAATTTATATCTTTCGAGGTCTGGTATAGGGGGGTATATATACTAAAAACCTCGGAGAAATTAGGAAACCCGGGGATAAAAACAAGCCAGGAAACCGCATAGCTTTATGCGGTTGCCAGGGCAAACCGCATAGGCTTATGCGGTTGCCCACCCAAACCGCATAAGGCTATGCTGTTTGAAGGTGTGCTTTTTTGCGTAGTTTCCTAGTTCCGGTTTGATAAAATCTTAGAAGATTACGGGATAATCTCAAGCTTGCTCGTCAAGAAAACCCCTAGGATATTTCTGAGATATTTTGATGTTCAGGGCTTTGGAGTGCGGGCCAAAGGCTGGGTTTGGGCTCGGTTTCGGGCTCGAGACCCGTAAAAATGAAAAGGGTGTATTTGCATAGTTTTTGTGAAATAAGGTAAGACGTGAAGCCGTATTTTGTGTAAGAGGGGGCTAAAGGGGAGATTTAGCCACCGGGCCTAAATTTAGGGATTTAGGAATGCTGAATTAGACCTTGTTAATGTAAAAGGGCTAATTGTAGTGCAAATGCGAAGCTCATGCCAAATGAAGCAGGATTAGGACCTAGCTAGACTCCAAATGGACAAAATGAACGTTTATTCAAAGCGATGTAAAGCGACCTTAAACATGTTAACATTTAAAACGACTCAAAATGAATTCGACGTTAGTTAGAACCGTTTAAGTCAACGTTTAACATGTGTAATAGAAGTCCGTGTTACATCACAGGGTTTTGTTTGGGAGGGTACGGATATGGGTATCCACACTTTGTTGGTAATAAAACCGCCTTTCTTGTTTGAGGTTTTTGATTTCCTCACGAGCTCGGGGACAGAAGGTGGTGTCGGCGATCCTGCAGACTTTACATACAAACAAAAGAGTATATATATATATATATATATATATATATATATATAACATTAATTATAAAAGATTCACATATTAAAAAAAAAAAAATTTAAGAGTACTAACTATTTTGTCGATATATGCGACCCATTGTGTGCGTCCCCGCCGCCTTTCCGTCTTCGCCTTGAGAATAACAATTCTTCTTCTGAATCTCCGCCTTTTTTTTGGCTTTCTGTAAACAAAACAAAGTAAACGATAATTTATTAGTTTCTATATATTTAAAAATATAACAAGTATCATTTAATAAGTTATAACTAGTATGTTAATTACATCCGATGCCTTCCACTCATCATAGCCCTTCCTCAGCGCTTCAGTTTTGTCTATCCATGATTTTTTCACCCGACCTGTAATTTATATTATAAGCACCTTAGTTTTATCATGGCAACAAATTATATTTACGACTAATAAATGAAAATAAATAAAAACTAATAGTACATATATTAATTGTTTACACCTTTTTGATAGACGTAGTCCGGAATCCTTTTTTTGGCCATCTCGTTGAAGGTCTCTCTAATTAGTGCTTCATTCTTCTGTTTGTACTGGTAGTTGAACTACAATTACATTTTAAAAAATAGATTGCATCAATCCATTGCATAGACAATTTTAAAAACCGTTAAATCAAATATGCTTAAGTTAAGAAATAAGTACCCTGAAAGTGTTCCACCAAAGCTCTTTTTGCGCGTCTGAAGCGTCCGACCAATTCAGAACAAATGGGTTCATCATAGACGTTATCGACCTTCGAAGTGTTTTCTTCACTGAGTCCTTCGTGAACCTGCATCGACATAATATACCAAATTTTTAATAGTATATGTAACGTACAATATTATACTGAACTAATTAATTTAAGTAAATAAAAATGCGTTTATTTATATTGAATTAATTAATACTATATATAACGTACCATATGCCTATAGCCGGATCTGGATCTAATGTCGTAAGACCACATTCGCGTTTACCATTATCTCCCCAATCTCCTCCTCGGTCAGCTGACGGTTTTCCCCCTCTTGATTATTTCGGGCTGAGTTACTCCCGCTACCCTGAAATCTTGTATTCACCATACTACAAATACACTTAAATGAAATGTTAGAACATGTATATATAAGACAAACAATTAATGACTTCATAACCTGATTGAATAGTAAATTAAATTATATGGTCACACTTTAACGTGACTATTCTAGATGCAGCTTCCAACACTGACATGGGGCTTCCTTCATACAAAGGTTCATCGGCCTTGTTTAACATGTCAAAAAAAGCTTTCACTTGAGGGTTTGGGGCCTCGTTTATTTCATCTGCATTCAACGCTTCCTCCCTAATTGTGTCTACTTCATCTCGTAAAGCGTCATTTATCATTTCTCGATAAGGATTATCATCAACCGGTACCACCGTGTATCTAGGTCTATCATCTACGGGAAAATCCTCTCCGTGACCAAACCAACTGAAGTAATTTTTCAGAAAACCTCTTTTAATCAAATGAGTTCTGACATCGGACTCATTCAACCATTCTGAGTTGCAACAATTCACACATGGACACCTAATCTTTTCACCATTACTGTTGAAATCCGGCAAAAGTTTAGCATGTTCGATAAATGAGATCACCCCATTAGCATATCCAACTTTCACTCGCTTATTATCATCCAAACGGTCGTACATCCAACTACGTTCTACTCTCTTCATGGTCAATCAGTCTACAAAAATAGAGTTTCAGCAACATAGTTAAATTTGTAGTGATTTGTTTTTTTTTTTGGAAAAAAAACGTGTAGTCATAGGTAACTTCTTATCTCTCCAACCTAAACCCATCTTTGAATGATCAATATCACTAACAAATAGTTACAATTGTTTATGTAATAGTAAAAATTTCGGCAGCAATTCGCATCAGTTCTCCAGATACACAAATAAATCGAGTTTCCTCAAAATATATGTATCCAGAGAACATCAGCTTAATAATTGCTACCAAAATTTATACTATTACATAAACAAATATAACTAGTTGTCACCTAAGTGATATTAATCATTCAAAGACAGTCCCAAAAATGGGGACTATTCAAAAATTATTCCTAATGAATAATTCTCGAATGGGTATACTACGGTCAACGCAAATTTTTTTTTCATTTTACATCATTTCAATAAAATACTTAATTCTAACAAAACACACAATCAACCTACTAATAATGGCTCTACAATTCTCTAAAATAACCGAATAATAGCTCTATTAGTCTCTAAATTAACCTAACAATGGCTCTACAATTCTCTACATTAACCTAACAATAATGGCTCTATAATTCTTATCATTAACCTAACAAAGGCTCTACAATTCTCTAAATAAGCAAATGTTAACTAATTTTAACAAAAACAAACATATATCATACATAAATATTAAAGTGATTCAATTAACTTAAACAACTTTAACTCATTATTTAACATATATCACTATTTAACATATATCATAATAAACTCATTATTAATATATATATCACTATTTAACTCATTATTTAACATATATCATACATAAATATTAAAGTGATTCTCTATGTCACTTTAACATAAATATTAAAGTGATTCAATTAACATAAACAATTTTAAACACATAAACTCAAAGTAATTCAATTTTAATTAACATAATCAACTTAAACAACCCAATTAACTCATTATTTATAACTAATTCAATTAACTTAACAAAACTTTAAAGTAATCAACTCAAACATAATAAACAAATTCAATTAACTCATTACTCATACCTACTCATGATCATAGCATATGAACAACATACTTATCATTCTTATTCAAGCATCAAAACTCATTGAATCACTAAATAAACATCTTTAAATCATATTACTAACACAAATCCTCAACATTAATCAAGATAACATGTTCAACTAATTCACAAAGATTCAAGAATGCAAAAACGTCAAAAACGGATCCTCTACAAAGTCATGCTCTACTGTCAGATCACACTACTATTAATAACTACTCTAAAACTAACTAACCGACACTTTTAAGTCCTGATAATTGAACTTAAAATCGAAAAGCCCCAATTTTTAGGGTTAGGGTTAAAACGAAAATCAAATTAAAACAATTAAATACGAATTATACCTTCAATTACTCGTAGAATAAGACTAAAACTCAACAAACCCAACCAATTTCGACCAAAATCCGACGAATTTGAGCATGAAAGGCCGAAAAACGACGGAGGAAGAGGGTGACAGCGGTAATGACGCGTGGATTTGGCTACGGCTCACGGAGGAGATAGGTCGCCGAGTACCTAAGCTCACGGAGTTTAGGGGTTGGCTAATGGGACGGACGAATTTGGGCGATTTGGGGCGGTTTTGTTTTTGTTTTTTTTAAAGTCTGAAACTTATGAGGAAGGAAGAAGAGTCCGCGAAATATTTAATGTGTTTTGCGACGGACTGTTGCGATGGAATGCTTTATCCGTCGCAAATTTCTGACACAAAGAATATGCCAGCGAATATTCGCTGGCATCTTTATGATTTGCGACGGACCACAAATTCCGTCGCAAAATTTGCGACGGATATTTGCGTCCGTCGCAAAACTCCGTCGTATAGTTTTAGCTTTTTTCGCTCGAAATTTTGGCGGGAGTAGTTTGCGACGGGTTTGCGACGTCTAGCCGTCGCAACCACTAAATTCCGTCGCAAACGATGTTGTCCGTCGCAAACGATGTTGTTTGCGATGGAATTTTTTTTCCGTCGCAAATTCCCTCGCATTTAGACTGTTTTTTTGTAGTGCAATTCTACTATGAAAATTGAGTTCGTTTATTGTTTTGAGATTACCTCACATGGTGTATGGTTGAAGAGTTTCATTTTTGGATTTAGAGTCATTGGACTCTAATTTTTGGCCGATTAGAATGTATTTGTGAAAATTCAGTTGCTATTTCGAACGTGTTCAAGAAAGAAGTGATCATCGAACACATGAGCACTGAGTTTAATGATCGCGGAATCCTTGACTAAAGGCATGCAAATTAAGAATTCAAGGTTCATTTGGTGCGATTGGGACTTGATCCTCTATGTAAATACATTCATTATGTTTTGTTGAAACTCTTATTGTGTTTAATTGGATATTTTCTCATTTTGAGTTTATGTGCACATTTTCGAGAAATATCATTTTGTTTTCGACCAAGAGTAAATATAGGGTTTGCTCATTCGGTTTAAGTGTGTGTGGTTGAGTGACTAAGTATATCGTAATACATGGAAGATTAATGCTCGCTCTTAGGGAATTCCTCGCTATGATTCATATATTTTGTCTCTCATTAAATCGGACCAAGTGGGAGAATGTTGGACTTTTTCATAAGATATTGAGATTTTATTATGATATTATTATTCTGATAAGATAATATCTTTTATATCTTATTCAGTTATCTTATGAATATGTATGTGGTCCAATTTCAGGTAAAAATCAGTTTCTTCTGATCAAAGAAACTGACTCCTATTTTGACTAGGTCTATTATATTTTATTCTGTTCACACACAATATTTCCATAATCACCTACTGTTCTTTGATGGCAAGACTAGTATATATATGAGGGTGATTTATTTGTTTTGGTCACTGAACCTACTCTCCATTAAGAATATTATACACCATCTATATTGTGAGCGCGAGGGTTTGGAACCAATTAATTACACGGGGTTGCCGTATTACAAGCACGTCATATATGAGGATTATTATTATTATTTATTTGGGTCTTGTTTATTATTATTTCTTATTATTGAAGACTATATTTATTAATTTATAAGCAATGGCTGGAGGTATGTCTCGATCCTTAATCGCTTCCGCATATTAATCTCATAATTATATTGTTTTATATGAGATTAAATTTATAACTCTTACAGATCAAAGATGAATAGTACGACATGATGAATGATACCATGCAGAAAGGGAGAGAATTAATGGGGAATCCTTGAGAAACTTTAGATCTTTATTTGTAGAGAGAATTGAACAGGTAGTGTGTGAGGGATGCAGTAACTGAATAATGAAGGTGGAGGGTTTAGCTTTAGGTTTTATTCGTTTAATCAAAGGTTTGATGAAGCGTGGTCACAACTTAAAACCAAAAATGATATGACTTGGTCCCTTTAAAGAATAAAAACTCGAAACTTATTTGGTTTATTATAAGAATATGATTTTCCAAATAAAAATGGAGAATATGAATTTATTTTAATTAAATTATTGCAATCGTATAACACCATGAAAATAGCTTAATACTTTTTCCATTTTAAATAAGTGTCCCCTTTTTATTATTATAATATATAATAGAAATGAAGAAACTTATTTTGCAATGGAGGATGTATAAAATACGGAATACTCTGTAATAAATAAATAAAAGTGTTTGTTTAAATGACAAATATTTACTAAAAAAAAAAAAGTAAATTGCATCCTCTACAGTCAAATTACAACTGTACTGACTTTTAAGTTTCAACACCATATGAAATTTGAATACCAAAGTGTAATATTGCACTCTCCTTCGCAGTTTTTGAAATGGAAAATGTTGGTTATATTAGGTATTCCCTTCGTCTTCAATTAAGTGTCCTATTTATCTGCTATGTAAGTAATTAAAATGAGTTAAATGTTTAGAATCATTTGTTAATACTTAATATAAATATAAACAAAACACTTAATTTGGGAAAATAGTTGATAAACATAGGGTGACATTAATTTGGGACGAAGAGAGTAGTTAACTTGTTGTTTACAAAATTTCGAGTAACTTTATGAGATTGATTGACAAAAACCAAATGTGGATCTTTTAAATATGTCCACGATATTGCAGCAAAGATGATATTCATATATCTATAGTTAGTCTGTGTTGAATATTTTAATTATTTTGCATAATGTCTTAGTAAGTTTAATATAAAATCTACCCTTCATAAATAAGAAGACTTAATTTGTTATCAAAAGTAGCAATCACGTTATATGCAAAGGTAATAATATGGCTTGATAAAGAATAATACGAAGTATAATTGTTACATTACATTACATTGCTTGCATCAATAAATTCACAAATGAAAAAAAAAAATGAAATTAAGAAGGTATAATTAGGAAGACAATGTAAAAAAGCCTCGTCTTCCTCATATTAAAGATGCCCTAATGATTAATTATCAAACTAGGGACATTTTTTACTTTTTGAGGTGAGGGCTCCTCTATCTCTTTTATAGGAAATTTCATATTTCTAGTTTAAAAAATCTCCAAATTTAGGGTATAAAATAATTTTACGTATAAAATAAATTAACTTTCTAATATAAAAGAATCATAAGAATATTGTAGTAATTATTCAGTCCGATAGCATCATATGTAGCATTGTGTTTTGTGCATATGAATTATGGAAGAATTTGTGGTGATCTTAGAATTGTGAAATGCACCTCCTATGGCAAGCAGCGGGAGTTCTTCTTTGTTTAGTTTCTTCTTTCCATATTTTGCTGATGTCATCAGCTACTTTGCTAGCATCTTCTGATGCACCTGATAACCCTCTTTTAGTAAATCCTGCTGCATATAACCCTCCATTTCCTTTCCATCCATTTGGAAATGGTGCTTTCGGAAATCCATTCTTTGTAAAAAAATCACTTTCCTGAAATTCAACAACAATAATTTAATTTAGTACTCCATAATGTATTAATGTATAAGCAAGTGGTGAGTAGTACTCAGTTTTAATACATCGAACAGTTTAAAGTCTTTGAGACTACACAACATTTAAACCTAATCCTTATAGTTTATTTAATAATAGCGATGCATATAAGAATTTTTCCTTGTTAAATACTTCCTCCATTCCATTTGATTCTATACATATTCCTTTTTTGGAAATTCCAATCAATTCTATACATTTCTATTTTAGTCTCTACTTTATTAAACTAAAAGACCAATATACCCTTCACTAATACCCACTCAACCCACTTGCAAACAATAAAGTAGGGGTATTTAAGTAATTCCATTATCTACCCCACTTGATTTTCTTCTACCTTAATTACCGTGTTTTGGTCAAACGTATAGAATCAAACGGAATGGAGGAAGTATATCACTCAAAATATCGACCTATCATATTTATAAACCTCTATACAAGGTGACATGTATAGACCGTAAAGTGTCCAAAAATAGCATGGCGATGGAGTAATAGCAGAAGAAACATGGTTAATGTTGTTATAAGACAAAAGCATTTAATATTTTTTTTATACTTCCTCCATTCCATTTGATTCTATACATATTTCTTTTTCGGAAATTCCAATCAATTCTATACATTTCTATTTTGGTCCGTACTTTATTAAACTAAAAGACCAATATACCCTTCATTAGTACTCCACCCAACCCACTTGCAAACAATAAAGTAAGGGTAGTTTGGTAATTCTATTGTCTACCCCACTTGATTTTCTTCTACCTTAATTATCGTGTTTTGGTCAAATGTATAGAACCAAACGGAATGGAGGAAGTATGAACTTAGAAAAAAAAGTCAAACCAGCAGACAAGCACCCAGCATTCTCCACTGGATGTTTCTTAAGTCCCATTAGTCAGATTATTATTAAAATGGTTGACCAAAAAGTGCTTAAAAATGACTTCTTCTATAACTTTTTTGTCTCCTCTACAAATACTCCCATTTAAATACTCCCTCCTACCCATATCTATTGTCCCTTTTGGGATAAAGTAGAAAATTTATGGGGTTGAATAGAATAATAAAAAATAATGGGTAGGGGTAAGATAATAGGAGAGAGGGTTGAATAGAATAATAAAAAGTAATGGGTAGTGGGTAAATAGTTGGGTGAGTTGGGGGTAGATAATAATAAATAATTCATGGGGAAAAGCAAAAGGGACATTTTGATGGGTAAGAAATTGGGGCAAAAGGGACAATAGATATGGGTAGGAGGGAGTATTTAATTATCAACTCCTAATTAGACATACGGAGTATTAATTAATTTGTGAAGAAATACAAATTAGCTTTATTACTGAGACAATTTTGCTGTACTAAAATTTTTGTGTTTTACCTCTTTTATCTTTGACTAAATTTAATAGAGGTGTTATTTAAATTCATCATGTATTAATTAGTTGAAATTAGACTGTATAAATTTAAGTATGTTTAAACGTAAGTTATATCGAATAGCTAGGATAACATCAATTTAAATTTGAGTATTACGATTATTAGGCCGTGAAGAACTGTTTCCCACATTAGGTCAAGATTTAAAAAAAAAAAAAAAAAAAAAAAAAAAAAAAAAAAAAAAAACCTCCATATGAGTATATGACCATATAAGAGATCTAATGTTAGGATTTAGGAGACAGAATAAATCTAAAGAAATCCAAACTTCTCATAAACTGTCAATAAAATTTCAGACAAAACAAAAACAATCAAATAATTATTATTACTTCGTACAACAATGAAAATTTGAGTAAATCTATTTTGTACACACCTTAAGCCATGAAGGAACGTTACTACGGTACCCAGTTGCAAGAACGACCGAATCAATTTCATGAATTTCTCCATCGACAAAAGCGACTTTACCTCGTCCAAAACGTTTAATACCCGGTACAATTTTAATTTGGCCTGATTTGATTTTTCCGAATGTACCTAAGTCGAGCACCGGTGTTTTTCCCTCAGTGTTTTTCAACTCGAGAGGTCCGATTTCGGGCCTCTTTAGACCGTATTTCTCGGTATCACCGAGTTTTAGTTTTGATAGAAGTAGTAGAATCTTGTCTACTACTTTTAGTGGAAACCATTTTAGTAGGGATGTTGCTAATTGAAATGTTGATTTGCCCAGTAGATCCTTTGGTAGTACATGAACCTATATAAAAAACAGTTAACGAGTGTAAGCCTGTAATGTTAATCTTATTGATGTATTGTACATAGATAAATATATAGATGATCATAATGTTAAAAGTTATGTATACATTTGAATACGAGAGGGAAGTTATTAAAAAAAAAAAAAGCGAGAGAATACATAAATTAACAACAAAATACATGAAAATGTACTTGTCGCGTTGCTTCATATCACACGTCGTTCTCAATTTTAATTACTTGTAGATTAATTAACGTAATTAATTTTTCATATACGGATTTTACTCAAGTTATATACTTTTTGTCATTATTTTTCCCACCCTACCCTTTTTACTCCAAGAATATACAAAATTATCTCTTTTTAATTTTCTACCAAATTTTAAATCAATTACATTCAAGTTTCTGAATTTTCAATCATGAACTCCAATCATAAATTCAAAGAAGTAAGATTTGTCGTTTAATTTCAATTTTGTGTTTAAATTATTAAATTATATTAATTTTTTAAAACTTTAATTATAATTTTTAATTAGGGTTTGTTGGGGTAAAAGGTGGGAGTGGCTGGGTAGAGGGATGGGGTAGGCGGCGGTGGGTCGGCGGTGGTCCACGGTAGCCGGTGGAAGGCAGTGGGTGGCTACCATTATGGATTCTTCTTTATTTTATTTTTTTCCTCCTTGCTGCTTGCTACGTACGTAGTAGTACGTGATATTTTTTATTTTTTTAGTTTTTATTCAATTTTTTTTTTCTCCATGAGTTTGCTGCTACGTGACTGCACCCCACCACCGGACCACCGCGCCCTGCCGTCGGCCCGGCCGCCTGCCCCACCTCTCTACCACCACCCACCCTCACCTTCTACCCCAACAAACCCTAATTAAAAATAAAATTTATTAAAAATTAATAAAATTTAATAATTAAAATTGAAATTAAACGACAAATATTACTTCATTGAATTTATGATTGGAGTTCATGATTAAAAATTTAGAAATTTGAATGAAATTGATTTAAGATTTGGTAGAAAATTAAAAAGAGAGAATTTTGTATATTCTTGGAGTAAAAAAGGGTAGGGTAGGAAAAATAATGACAAAAGTATATAACTTGAGTAAAATCCGTATATGAAAAATTAATACCCTTAATTAAATATTACTGTAAAAACTTTTTTATAAAAAGAAGGTCACCTGATTGTGAGATTATGTTTTTACTCAGATTAAGTTATACCGAATATAATGTTATTGTCTTATCAAGCATCATAGTAATCAATGCCGTAGCCACATTAATGTAAGTGGGATCTTAAGACCCCACAGCTTTGCTAATATACGGAGTAATTAGTTTGTTATGAAATGTGTTGCATAAAAAGTAGTGGTATATTGGTTAGGCGTGCTTGTGTTTTTTCATAGGTGGTGAAAGTTCGAATCCTATAAAATGAATGGAAAAATAATTTAAAATGCAAGCAATATGCCAAATATTAAAAGGATAACACTGTAGGTCATATGATATCGAGCTTCAGTGTCACCATCTCATATAAATAACATGGATCCACAATTAAAATGAGAGAATCTCTGTGTGTGAGTTTTTACGTGCCATGCACTAACGGGGGTGACGCCATTTTATTTTCCATACTGAAACTCAATATTATCGGACATAACCATCTCAATCGTCAAAAAAAAAATTAAAATAGAAAAAAACAAAAATACTTACGGAGCTACGAACGCAGAGCAAAGGCTGAGCATCATGTAAACAAAGATCAAGAGAAACCTCCATACCAGAATTCCCACAACCAACAACCAAAACCTTCTTATTCTTATACTTCTCACCACACTTATATTCACATGCATGCAATATCTCCCCACCAAACTCATGAAACCCGAAAAATTTCGGCACTACTTTCTCGGCATTCTCACCCGTGGCCACCACAATCCACCTACATATGTACTCCACTTCCCTCCCTCCTACTCCTCCTGTTGACGACAACGTCTCCGTCTTTATCCTCCACAGCCCGCACGTGTCATCGTGCTTGGCTGACTGCACTGACTCGTTGAAGTTCGGGTTGATTCCAAAATGGGTTGCGTACGACTCAAGGTAGGTCACGAATTGGTCTTTGGTTGGGTACTCTGGGTACTCCTCTGGCATTGGGTAGTTGGGTAGTTGGCAGAAGTGCTTCGGTAAGTGGAGTTTTAGTCGGTCGTAGGTTCGGGTTTGCCAGAGCGAGGCGATGCAGTTGGCTCGCTCTAGCACTACGAATGGTACGCCTTTTTCTTTTAGCCCACCTGCTACTGCTAGGCCCGATGGGCCGGCCCCGACTATCACTGGCCCATTCACCCACACGCAACGCCTCGCGAAGAACTCCTCGTGGTTTGCTGAGGATGTCTTTGCTAACATTGCTGCATTATTGTTACTCATTATTATTATTGTTCTGTGTTTTTTTCTTAACAGGATCTCGTCTGTAGGCTCGTACTTCTCTACGTATTTATATGGGGCCTTGATGTTTTAACAGGATCTAGTCTATATGCTCGTACTTTTGGATGTGTTGTTATGCCAAAATTTTATTTTGGGAATTTTCTATTAACAGGATCTGGTCTATAGACTCGTAAATGTGAATTTTATTTTAAAGGAGAGTTGTAGTTTGTTTGTTTATGAAGAGAAGAAATGTAGGAGAGTATAGTTGAAATGAAAAGAGGAAGAATAATTGAGAAATAATGTGTGTGTTGTAGGGAGAATGGGAGGAATGATGAGGGGGTTTAAATAAGGGGGTGACCAAGTAGAGTAGCATGAGAGAGTAAGCATACTTGCATGTGATTTTGGCCTGGTCATATGGAAGTTCTTCAAATCATTTTTATTCTTTATATTTTGTAATAGAAAATTGAAGTTATGTTGTTTTTTATGGAGTAATTAATACGGAGTAATTGTTTCATTATTATTTGCCACATTTGATCTTGTTGGTAGAAGGATGACAGTTTTTATTGTTATGTTCTTTATATCATAAAATGACAAATAATGTAAAGATAACTTTGTGCTTTGATAAATGAAATGTGACAAATTTAAAGACGGTATGCATAATATTTGGCAAACTTTTAATAATTAACTAGTGATGCAACATATCGTATCGTGTTAGAAGTTCTATATTATGTTTAAATTATGCCAAATATCGTATCGTGTTATGCCAAATATTAAAAGTATCGTGTTAGAAGTTCTATACAAATATGATTCTTTAAATTTGTCTTTATAATTAATACGATACGATAGGTCATATGATATCGTGATAATAATTAAAAGTTTAATATTAAATGTCAAACTTTTAATAATTAACTACTGATGCGACCCGTGAAATTTACGGGATGTTTAGAAGTTCTATATTATGTTTTTTTTCGTGTTAAATATTTATGTATTAGATATGCTTAGTAGATCACTATAATAACAAAAAAGAACCTCAAATAAATTTTTGTTGAAGTTAAATTGCATAATTATACAATTTTAAGGTACAAATGATAATGCTGTTCTCTCGGCCTTTTTTTTTTTTTTTTTTTTTTTTTTTTTTTTTTTTTTGCATTTTGCACGATAACAATTTTGTTTTCTTGAAATTTCTTTAAAGTTCAAAACAAATAAAGTTATAAGTTTAGTAAAATACTTGATTGCTACTCCCTCCATCCCAAATTACTTGTCCCCTTTCCACTAAAATTTTTCCCAAATTACTTGTCCCCTTTAATTTATATATTTAGTATGTTTTAACAAATGATTTTCAAAATTGTCTCATTTTCATTACCATCTCTTAAATCATCCCAAAATTGAAAGGTGACAATTAATTTGGGATGGAGGGAGTAATAATTAAAGTTAATCATAAACGTAACCAAGGGCAAATTTAGGGCACAAGCAATAAAAAATAACAATCTAAATTGCTAAGAAACTAAGTGTTGTTGTCACGTGTTGTTTATACTGGGAATTGTGCATATACTCAAAAATATTCTTCATGCAACATCAAATCACCACCTTCGAAAAGAACCGCGGCACATAGACTTACTGAAACTTTAGTATTTGAGTGATTATTTACAATACTTGATCTGAAATCACCACCTTTCAAAACTTATAGAAGCAGAAGTTGTTGATACACAATTCCATCATCCGAGACACCCGCTGATTCACCATAAGCATCATGCATAACCATCCTAATCAGGCAATTGAACTGGAAACATACGAACTTTCGGTGCCTTTTTCGCACATTTCCTTGACTCGGTGTCCATTTAATAATTTTAAATTTTCAATCGATGAATTATTTTGATAATATTTGGTGTGTTCTTACTTCAAGTACAACATTAACTATTATTTATTTATTTAGGCAAAATTAAAAAAAAACTACCTTATAAAACCAACTTTTTGCAAACAACTACCTTATATTAATTTTTTTTTTTTTTTTTGCAAATAACTGCCTTATAACATCTTTTTTATTCATAATGTTACCTCTTTTCCCGAAACACCTATTTAAACCAAAAAAACGTGTTTTTAGACCGTTTTGCCAATCGTTATTTGGCTTCCCCAACACAACAGAAATGTTTCGTAAGACTAAACTAGGTATTTTAAGTGTTTCCCCAATTTGGTACCTTATTTGCCACTCGTTATTTGGCTTCCCACTCGTTAGTTGACTTCCCCAACACAACAAATGTGATGTTTGACAATAAATCCTAATAAATATAAAGTTTTATAGCAAAACAAATGTTAGAAATCCATATAGTTATATAAGATTGAATGTATTGTTACACAAATGAAGTGAAATACTTGAAAAAAAAAAATGTTTTGCACAGATCTAGAAATAAGGTACCGAATACTTCTTTTACTAAAATTTAATTGAACCAATTTACTGTTTCGTAATTCCATTTATATATCTAATTCTTTTTTGGTATTTCTTGTAAGATAAGGGAAAACATAGTCGTGGAAGATCTTGTTTAATTTATTTGTTCTTCTTTCTTCGTTAGTAAGAAAATCCATTTTTATGTTTTAAAAATGTAATAAGTAAAAGTTTTTTTTTTTTGCCAGCGAGAAAAGGATTGTTTAACGACTAACTGTACGACACTCCAATCCGTAGTTACAAACTAAAATTACAAAAATAAAAACATAATATATATAATAACTACATATCGAGCTTCGATTGTAAGATATATGTTGGTGGGGATCGGAGTACTATACGGCACGTTGCGCACGAGGTTCGTCTTCCAACTCCTCAGCATAACGAAAATCTCCCGAAGGCCGGTGAAACACGTGAACAACCAAGCGATAAAAACAAGTTGAGCTTACGCCTAAAAGACATAGAAGGCCATAGAAAATGTATTAAGTATAAGTTATTGTTACAAAATGGATTGAAAATTGTGTAAAAAGTAAATGTGTCAAGTTGAACCAATTTACCATCTTTATTTATTTGATATAATAAAATAATTTTGTAATTCAAAGATGATAAGATGGGAATGTTTTGGGATACGAAAGTCATATAAAATTAAATAATGCATGTCATGTTTTTTTAAAACTTATCAGAGCTGAAATTGTCTGATATAAATTAAATTAAATTAAATAGATACGAACGACATTAAAATGAATCATGTTGAACGATATATCAAAACGAGTTTTACTTATTTTTGATAAAATTGAAATTAATAAAAATATAGTATAATACTCCCTCCATTTCACTATCTTCTTCCCACTTTCCTTAAAAGGAAATTCCACTATCTTCTTCCCATTTCTATTTTTATCAATTTTCCATCAATTTCAACCACACGATCTACTTTATTATTTTTCTACTTTAATCTCACCCACACAATTTATCCATCTAAATATTTGAGCCATACTAATATGGGAAAAATATTATGGAATGGAGGTATGAAGTCTGGTATCAGACTCCATGGAAACAATCTTCATCATTGTTGTAAGCTTGAATCAGTGATAGTAATGGTGAAAGCAGTGATTAGTTTGTTATAGAGAGAGAGAGTAAATTAATGAATGTTTATTATTAACAAGTAAGTACAAAATGATGTATCTACAAGTATTTATACTAAAGAGTCTCTAAAGTATGTACAATATAATTAGGCTACTTATTCACAGTCCCCCCTCAAGCTAGACTACAATGAAGGGAAATGGAGTCCTAGCTTGGAAGAAAGGTAGAGATGTTGTTGGCCTCCCAAAGCCTTAGTCATGATATCTGCTAATTGATTCCCAGACTTGACATGTTGAGGAAGAAGAAGACCTTCCTGCAACTTATCCCTAACATAATGACAATCAATATCCAGGTGTTTTGTTCTTTCATGAAAAACAGGATTATGAGCTATGTGCTCAGCAGCTTTGTTATCACAAAACAAGGGTATGGGTGTAACCACATCAACCTGCAACTCCCTCAAGAGATTAGTAATCCATACAATTTCAGAAGCTGTGTAAGACATGCTTCTATACTCTGCTTCTGCAGAGCTCTTGCTCACAGTCTTCTGCTTCTTGGTTTTCCAAGAAACTAAAGACCTCCCTAGGAAAATGCAGTACCCACTAAGAGATCTGGAAGTGAAAGCACACTGTCCCCAGTCTGCATCACTGAATGCTGCCACATCAAGTGAAGAGTCTGAGGAATAAAAAAGCCCTGCATTCACAGTGCCCTTAAGATACTTAACCACATGCATAGCTGCCTGTAAATGAGGCTTTCTGGGCTCTGAGAGGAACTGACTCAAGTGTTGAACACTATAAGAGATGTCAGGCCTAGTCAGGTTGAGATACAAAAGCCTCCCAATGAGCCTTCTGTAGGTTTCAGGGTGTTCAAGCAGCTCTCCCTCCTGTGGGGAGAGCTTTAATCCTTTTGACAAAGGGAATTGGACTGTACCACAATCCTCAGCATTTAGATCAGTTAAAATATCTAGGATATACTTCCTTTGATTCAGCAAAATACCAGTTTCATTCCTAGCAACTTCAAGCCCTAGGAAGTATCTCAGCTCACCCAGATCCTTGATGGTAAAGGCCTTGTCCAGGCTAACTTTGAGTTGCTGGATTTCTGCATTGTCATTACCAGTGAGCAAGACATCATCTACATAGACCAAAGCCAAAGTATAGGACCCTGTGATAGATGAAATCTTGGTAAACAGTGAATAATCCTGCTTGGATTGTGTAAAACCTTGTGAAAGAAGAAATTTGGTAAGTTCCAAGTTCCATTGTCTGGAAGCTTGTTTGAGTCCATACAAGGACCTCTTCAATCTGCATACCTGCCCATGTTCAGCCTTGCTGTAACCTTCTGGAGGTGTCATGTACACCTCTTCATCAAGAAATCCATGTAGGAAAGCATTGTTAATGTCTAGCTGAAACAAGGGCCAATGCCTTGCTGCTGCAAGGGCTAAAACAACCCTGACTGTTGCAAACTTAGCCACAGGAGAAAAGGTATGTTTATAGTCTCTATCCTTGACTTGATTGTATCCCTTAGCCACCAGCCTGGCTTTGTATCTTTCTACAGAGCCATCTGCTTTGTGTTTAATCTTGTACACCCACTTAGATCCTATTGCCTTCTTTCCAGGTGGAAGACTGGTCAAATCCCAAGTATTATTGTCTTCCAAAGCCTGAAGCTCCTGATTCATGGCCTGTATCCAGGCCTCATTATCTTTGGCTTGGGAAAAAGAAACAGGTTCAAATTCACCCAAGACAAGATTCAGTGAAGAAATATAATCAGGATCAAAATCACTTAAAGATTGTGTGATAGAAGCCATAAAAGAGGAAGAATGAGAACCAGAGATAGAGCAGGAGGCTGCTCCTTGGGCAGGTAGTTTAACAGGGACATGATACCCTGTCAATCTGGAGGAAATGATTCTTGCCCTAGAAGATCTTCTAGGAGAGGGCTCACCTGCATCTTCAGCAGTAAGGCCAGGCATTGAGGAAGAAGCAGTGAGATCAGTGAGGGAGTTGTCTTGCTGAGGAATTGAATCAGCAAATGTGGAATGATCAGTGACTGGATTGGTATGCTGAGGAGTGGAATGATCTGAAGTACCACTGAGATGCTGTGAACCTGGTGTAGAGAAATCAGAGATTAATGGGACTACAGAAGGAGGCAAAACATCTGTAGGTTTAGGAGTAGTACTCTTGTAAGGAAAAATATCCTCCTTGAAGATCACATCTCTGCTGACAAAAGTGGTTCTGTTTGAGAGATCAAGCAACTTGTATCCCTTTTGTCCAAAAGGGTACCCAAGAAAAACACATCTTCTTGCCTTTGGAGCAAACTTATCAGTGTGTTTGCCTGTGTAATTTGCAAAACACAAACACCCAAACACCTTGAGTTCATCATAATCTGGAGGAGTACCAAATAAAACTTCAAAGGGAGTCTTCCAACCCAGAATAGATGTTGGCATTTTGTTGATCAAGTGAGTTGCTGCAAGTAAACAGTCTCCCCAGAAAAAGATAGGGAGCCCTGCATGAATTCTCAATGCTCTAGCTGTTTCCAAAAGATGCCTATGCTTCCTCTCTACCCTACCATTTTGTTGTGGTCTCTCAACCACAGACCTTTGGTGAATAATCCCTTTAGAATTAAACAATTCATGACAAGTGTGTTGAAAGAATTCTGAACCATTATCAGTCCTAATAGTTTTGACAGAGACTCCAAACTGATTTTCAACATATGCAAGAAAAGCTCTGATACCATATGAAGTCTGGTATCAGACTCCATGGAAACAATCTTCATCATTGTTGTAAGCTTGAATCAGTGATAGTAATGGTGAAAGCAGTGATTAGTTTGTTATAGAGAGAGAGAGTAAATTAATGAATGTTTATTATTAACAAGTAAGTACAAAATGATGTATCTACAAGTATTTATACTAAAGAGTCTCTAAAGTATGTACAATATAATTAGGCTACTTATTCACAGGAGGGAGTATATAATATAATAATTCTAAGTTCAATCGAATTGAATTGAAACTAAGCCTAAAATTAATATCCTATGTATAAATAACGACAACATTATTAATGAACTGTCGTTTTGAAAGCCTTATAAACGTTTATCTAACATCAAACAGATTTTATATTTGGAATTCTTCGTCCTAATATTTATATGAGTATGTGTATTATTGATAGGAAATAGAACTCTCAATAACAAATCAAATTGTTGTTGCGTTGCATGATTTTAATGCATATGCATGCCATAAGAGGTGCTTTTAATCATTCTCTGATTCGTTTTAATCATGAATTATCATTGTCTTAGGCTCCACCAAATCATCCATTATTCTTTTGTTTTCAACTCTTTACACAAATTTCCTAAACAAAAAAAAAAAAATCGACGTTTGGTTTGAGAATCTCATAGAATAGTTAGGAAATAATTCTCTTTATAAATGGATAATAATCGTTTTATTCTTAAAATGAATTGCATATTTATCATATAAGTTAGCATTTGATACCTAATATCGGAGTATAGTATAACGCCGAGTTTTCAGACATTTCACTTTTCCAAATAGCCTTTACGGCTTTACCTCTCTCCTCAATTTAATTAACAGCTCCTAAAAAAATCACAAGGTCAATTACTCCCTCCGATTTAACAGGTTCTTAACGTTTGACCATTTTTGTGAGGGAAATTTTAGAGGGAGTATTTTTCCTTAAAATAAACCATAATTCTCAAAATATGCTCTTTTTCAGTCAATTTCTCCTCTAAATTTATACTCCGTATTTTTGCGACTGTTGACTACTTTTTCAGTAAATGGTACTCACTCTATATTTTCCATTTAGCCACATTCACTTTTCACAATTTTTAATGAAAAGTGTAAAAAACGGGGTAGAGTGAAAAAAAAAAAGTAGAATAGTTTAATAATAAAAAATTGGTTGTGAGTGATAAAAAATAGGTTTGTGTGGAGAAAAATGGGGTATGAGAAAAAAAAAAAGTTAATGAGAAGGAAAATGAGTCTAATTGGACAAAATATAAGTCAAAAAAGAGTGCCCAAGTTGAAGTGCCATGGATGTTTCTGCCCCGAAAGAAGGTCAAAAAAACACACGACTCATAGTCGAGATACACAATGCAAATTTAGGTGAGAAGAGAAATACAAGATGTATTTAGTTGGACATTTTAAATTGTACCTGTTGTAACAGATGCAAAGAAGAAAGAGAAAAACGAAACAATAAAGAAAGAACGCGTAGATTTACGTGGTTCACTAACGTTGTGTTAGCTACGTCAACAGGGCAGAAGGAATAGAGTTTAATTAATTTGAGAGGAGTTTTCATATTACAGATTCAGAACGATGTGATAAGCATATGAACTAGGGTAAGGGTTAGAGAGTTTATATAATACTCTCTAAGACCTAATACATATTTCACCTAATTACGGCCCAGACAAAACTCTAGCTCAATAACAGATGACAGACCCCCGAATAGTCACTCAGCTCGAAGTGGCAACAAACAGATTCAAGGCATATATCCAACAGTACCCAAAATTTTTGAATTTTAATCATATGAGGGTATAACAATGTGTTTGTAGCGTACGTGTACTAGCTGAACTCGGATGGGCAGTGCACAAGACTTACCTCTTTTTCTTATTGAGCATCACGAAGTGCGTAATATCTTATTCGCCTGTTTCGTCTTGCCGAATGATATTGAATTCTTTGAGATGGCTATAGCGGACTTTTTATCCACTAGAACTTCAGTAGCTTCATTTTAATGGTAGCCCATGTCGTTTAGTATCTTTCTTTGCCATATTACTTAATTCGCCGCTGTGGTTGCTGCCACGTACTCGGCTTCTGCGGTAAACTAAGCTACCATGTCATGATTCTTTGAATTACATAAAAATACTCCTAAGCCAAATGTGGAAGCATAACCTGAAATACTTTTCGTGTCATCAACTGATCATGCCAAATCAATGTCGGGAGAAGATGTCAACCTTGGATTAGAACAAGGTTGGTAAGATCGCTCCAAACTCAAGAGTACACTTTAGATATTGAAGTAATCTCTTAGCAGTTTCCATATGAACCTCAGTTAGTACGCACAGTTCCCATCTTGATAATTTGCTCATAGATCATAACTTTTAATTGTGAGGTAGAGTAATCTTCCAACCAAGTTTCAATATTGCTTTAGATCAACTTCTTTTGACCCGTCATCTTTAGATAGCTTTTCATTCACAACAAGAGGTGTGAAAACTGGCTTGCAGTGCTTCATCTTGAATATTTTAAGTATCTATCGGGCATATTTAATTTGGTTTGGAAAATAAAAATTCATCCTTTTCTTGATGGATTTCCACGCCAAGGAAGAATTTCATTAAGTACAAATCCGTCATTTCAAACTTCTTTTAATCTTTTTTATCTCTTCCTTAAATGTAAGGATCATTTGACATTATTATTTCCTGTCACTAGAAGATCATCAAAATAAATGATGAGTATATCACCTTAATCTTTTTTTCTTCACATAGAGTGTATGCTCGGTTTACTTCTTTCGAAGCCTTGCTCCAAAAAGTAAGAGTCATTTTTGTTGTAATGTGCCCTTGAAAATTACTTTAGACCATACAAGGCCTTATTAAACTTGCAAACCTTTTCTTAGTCTCCTTGTACTGTAATCCAAGGGGTTGCACAAAATAATTCTCCTTTTCAAGTTTGCCGTTAAGGAAGACGGACTTGACATCAAATTAATAAATTTTTCATCTTTCTTGAGCAGTTAAGACAATGAGGGTCCTTCTGGTATTGTGGCGTGCAACTGGAGCAAATGAATCACCATAATCAGTTCCTGCTTGTTGAGAGTATCCTTTGACAACTAGTCTTGCTTTGTATTTATTGATTAGTCATCGAGATTCAACTTTGTTTTTCAGACCCATTTTATTACAATCACCTTTTGATCTTCTAGTTTGTCGCCTAACTCCCATATATAAAGTTCTTTTTTCTCATGTTTACTAAAGTTTGATAGCCTCTTACCACTCTTTGTGCTTAAAAGCCTCATCATAGTGTCGCGGCTTCTCAGTGGCGTGCAAATAATTAACATCTATCGCAATCTTTGGCATTCAAATGAATTACGTGACATTCCGCATATATTTATTAATGATTTTTCTTACCACGTGGTTTCATAGAATTCTCCGAGTTATCATTTGAATGGGGCGACTGTGTGTGAGTAGGAGTTTATGAAGGTGTAGCAGATCATTGTTGTTGAGTATATCATCACCATCTTGTGGATGTTGGTGATTATCTAAGTTTAGTGTTACATTTCTTTTCACCTTTTTTTCTTCTCAATTCCGTATAGCATCTTCATTGAACTCCTCGACTCGGCTTATCATGATGTTCTCTGTATTAAGACTGAAAATATGGTAAGCTTTTGATTTTGAGTCATAGCCCAAAAATGTACCTTTTTCAGCCTTTACATCAAGCTTACTCCTTTTTTTTGTGATGGAATGTGAGCCTAACAAATTGAGTCAAACACTTTTAAATGTCTAGCTTTTTTTTTTTTTTTTTTTTTTTTTTTTTACCATTTCAAGCTTAGACTGAAGTTTTACCCTCGACCATGTTAGTTGGGAGTCTATTGACTTATTGAAAAGGTACACGACTATGTAAACAGCCTCAACCCAAAATTTCTTTAGCATTTTCTTTATTGCTAACATGCACCTGAGGCTGACCATCTACATTACCGTTCTTTTATTTTTTATTTTTTTTTCACATACTCCATGTTGTTGTGGAGTATAGCATATCATGAGCTGATGTTCACTCTCTCATCTTCACTGAATTGATCAAATTGTGAAAATGTGTATTCTTTGCTTCTGTCAATCTTATCATCGTTCATTCGAAGCAACTTTGTTTTTTAACTAGACCCTTGAATTTCTTGAAAATTTGAAAGACTTATGATATCTCCCTTTTGTGAAATATATTTCCAAGTCATTCGAGTAATGTCATTAAAAATAGGGTTTTTTGTCACACTACCTTAAGTTTAGGCCAAATTGTGAAGAACTACCTTAAGTTTTGTTTTTTTGTGAGGAACTACCTTACTTTTCTCAAACTTTGTGAGACACTACCAAAATCTGTTTTCCGTCAAAAATTAATGTTGACCGTCATTGACTTGACGGTATTTTCTTAATCCAACTAACTCCCCTCTACTCATTCATTCCCTTCTTTTCAACCCCTTCATTTCCTATTTTTATCCTTTTCATCCTTGACACAACCTAGTCGTATCACCCTGTCAAAATAAACCTACAAAAACACTAACAAGTAGCTAGCGGCAAGCAGGATCGTATCCACAGAGAAACGGTGTAGCAATAAGTTAAAGTCGGCGAAAACAGGTCTAACTCAGGTGTGAAAAAAGGTTTGTTTTAAACTAAACTAATAACAGCAAGAAAGACGATATAAGAATATATAAAAGGAGGATTAGGGCGTCGGGATCAATGTGACATCAATTCAGGAACTCAACTCAGAAGTAAAAATCAATCAATTGAAGCTATGCAAGTGGCTAGGTTTAGGAATACGCTCTCTCGAGTCAATATTAACCTTAAGCAAATTTAGCGGGCTCTCGCAACTTACTAAACTTAACTTATCAAATACGCGTGAGTCTAGTTTCAATTAGGCTTTCGATCTTAAACTGAAACAACCTAAGTTCAATTCAATAAAGGCGTCCCTAAATTCAATTGATAATAAAGCGCTACAGAAGAAACCAACTTGCACAAGTTCAATCAATGTAAGCAATTAAAACATGTCCTGAATCAATTATCACAAATCACCCTAAACCCTAACAGGCAATTAGCTACACATAATGGAAATTAAATCAAAGCAATAATAGGAAGAAAACATGATAAAATAAATAATTGCAATTAAATTAAACCTGGAGTTTTACGGAGTACCGACGGTTACAATTGAATAAACCTTGAAGTTAAAACTAAAGTTGAGTTTGAATGTAGAGCAAATATAAAACAGTAAAACTAACCTAAGAGAACAATCTAAAATAAAGCATAAGTTTTGTCTCACACGAAATTAGGTCTATATATAAGTGCCCAAACTAATCAAACTCGAAAATAGAAAATTCGGAGTGTCAGAACACGGGAGCCGGCCGGCCGGCTGCTGGTCCACCAGACCGGCCGGCTTGCTCAGCTCGGGCCGATTCTTCTCTTGGGCCTCCTTGTGACTTTGGGCCTTTATTCCTCTTTTGGGCCATTATTTCCTTCGTGGCCTCTTGTCTTTTGGTCGTATATTTGAGCTCCGAGCTCCTGTGTGAGCTCGGGCTTAGTCTTGTCGTCTTGATTCTCGTACTTGCTCCAATTGACTCGGGTTTTGGCTCAAAACCACCAAAACCTGCAAAATGCAAATGAAAGGCAGCAGTATCGAGAAATATAGCAAATAGCTCACAAACTAGCAATGATCACGAGTAAATATAAGCTAAATGCGACTTAACCGGGGGCATAAAATGTATATAAATAGCACGTATCAAACTCCCCCAAACCAAACCTTTGCTTGTCCTCAAGCAAACAGCGTCGGAGAAAATCAAAGTGACACGAACTTATCACGTTAGTATCTCGAAGTGGACGACCTATGCACATAAACATACAACCATAGACTGTTTCACCGAAAATAGAGCACAAGTCGCAACCATTCACACCACATTATACCACTAGCCTCTAACGCTTTCGCAAAAGTAAAACTGACGACATTTTCAATTCAAGCAAGGCCAACCGAGCGTACCACTTTCCATCAACCAATTCTTACCACAATCCATTCTTTTCCTTTCTTTTCTTTATCTTTTCTTGTCTTTTTTTTTTCTTTTTCGCAAATGTGGAGCATCCCTCGTATGTAGTACCGTTTAGCTTGACATTCACTCGGTAAAGATCGCGCTCGGGTACACATATTTCCTTAAGGGTTACATTATTGCTCATACTCTCGGTCGCAACCAAATTCATGGCCACTGTGGTTACTCAAATCAATGAGTCCCCTCCGAGAGCATCGAAGCATTGCTCCAACATATATAAATCTTTCCAATCATACATTCATACCGCAAACCAACAAACCAAACATACCACAAACCATTGCCAAGCTCGAATGTCAAAGTCGAAAGTAAACAAACGAAAAGCGATAAGAATTAAGCAAATACAAGTGGGCTAGTGTTTGAGACTCGCAATCTATTAATAGGAAACAAACATATAGTGCAGCTACGACGATAGAAAGTCGACTCGGAGATGCTAAAGATCAAAGTAAGCGCACTAATCAATTCGCCAAACGTGACAAAGCAGACCAAAAAGACTCGTATTTTTATAAATTTTTGAAATTTTTCAATTTTTTTGGATTTTCATAATAAAAGCACACACAAAATGAAAATGCAAAGCGCGAACGTGCTTCCCTCCCCCAAACCAAATCACACATTGTCCTCAATGTGGAAAACAGCACAACCACAACAGCAGAAAAGGACAAATAAAAGAGGGGGTAGGAAAATGAAACGAGAAATGAGGGTAAAAAGGGGTAAAGAATGCTCACATTATAAAGTCGGAGCTCCCCCAAACCGAAGTCAATCATGGAGTGCGGCTAATATTCCACAAATATGCGTCCAAATCAGTCCAGCTATGTAGTACTTCGGAGTAGCACGCGAGAACACACGAAACAGAACAGCAGAGCACACCAGCCGGTCCAGACCGGCGGCCGGCCGGCCGGCTGGGGTGCATTTTTTCAATTTTTCGCGTTTTTCACCAGCTTTCAAATTTACGGTCTGCTCGAGCCGAAATGGCCGACCACCGCACGCTTCCTCGTAGCGTCGTCTCAAAAAACTAAGGACAAAGTCCTAAAGTACCTGCGCGCTAAAATCACATATAATCCCTCATCCTCACGCGCTCAAAATCAAACCATAAAAATGTCATCCAAAACAAACCAAACAAAAGTACAAAGTGCAAATAAAAATACAACGTCATCGGGTTGCCTCCCGGAAGCGCTGGTTTATAGTCCCGCACGACTCTTCAAAGCTCCAAAGATCAAGTCAAGTTAGGCCAAGGTCGTTGGCCACTTGCGACAGCTTCACTCGGCTAAATAGCAGTCGTTCGCCATAGAACTCCTCCCTCTCGAGGTAAAGCAGCATAGTCCATCAGCGTGGGTCCTCGATCGCGAAATGGCTCTCCAAATCGCCCTTGCGCTCCAAGCGACTCAACTGTAGGCCCGTCTCCATCACTAGCGTCAAACAAGTCGGCTTTAAGCAATTTCCGCTCCCCCAAACCAACCTTGCAGCCATCCTGTGAAGAACCTGCACATGGGGAGACAACAGAAACGACCTCCAAAGTGTCTCCAGTAGAGTGAGACGGAGGTATAGCATTAACAGAACAAACCGACTCAAGACGCATGGGTGACCGCGGGGTATTAGAATGCGTAAAAGTGAGCTTTTCACCCCCCACCGTAAAAGCTAATGTCTTATTGCCCACGTCAATAACTGCACCAGCAGTGTGCAGGAAGGGTCTCCCCAAGATAATCGGGATGTGGACATCCTCGGGCATATCAAGTACTACAAAGTCCACAGGGATAAAGAACTTTCCTACCTGTACGGGGACATCTTGCAGTATACCTAAGGGACGCTTAACAGACCGGTCAGCCATTTGCAAGGTAATGTGAGTGGGTCCCAAAGCTGACAAGTTCATCTTTTGGTACAAAGAGTAGGGTAGGACACTCACACTCGCACCAAGGTCACATAAAGCATTTCGGACCACAAACTTACCAATGGAGCAGGGGATAGAAAAGGTACCCGGGTCACTGAGCTTAGGGGGCTTACTACCCTGCAGCCTAGTACTAGCCTCCCCTACAAAAGCCACGGTCGAGACATCATCTAGCGTACGCTTACGAGCTAAGACTTCTTTCAAAAACTTAGCGTACGCGGGGATTTGAGTCACGAGATCAAGAAAAGGGACATTTACCTGAAGAGCTTTTATGACGTCCACGAACCTCTTGAACTTGGCCTCCCCTGCAGCTTGCACTCGACCCGGAAAAGGTAGCTTAATCTGAATCGGGGGCGTTGGAGTAGCGACAGGAACACCCGAAGTAACACCCAAATCATCTTTCCTCGCAGCAACAGGTTTAGCCGGTTGGACGACCGGCTGCCGGTCGACCGGCTGCGCTGCCTTTGGCCTCGGATCATCATAAAACGCACCGCTCCGCAAAGTAATCGCACATGCAGTATCGGGAGGAGGGTTAGGAGGTTGGCCCTGCGATGGCAAGAAACCTGGTTGACGCGCAGCTTGCGAAGTGGCGAGTTGAGCCACTTGATTCTCCAAATTCTTAATCGCTGCGTCCTTAGCCTGATCGCTCTTCTGCATGTATTGCATCATTGTCTCCTGCGACTTCTGCATACCCATCATCACTTGTTGCATTTGCAACATCATAGCTCTGGTTTCAGCTGAAGGATCGGGTACGGGGGTAGGTTGTGGTGGAGTGTAGGCTGTCTTTTGGTAATTTGGTGGAGGTGGTTGGTAATTTTGGTAGGGAGGTTGATAGGGTTGAGTTTGGGGTGGTTGAGTGGTTGGGTTTTGGACATGCAGTTCTGATATGAGAGAAGCGGCGATAAATGCAGGGTTGGTTTTGATAGAGGCGGAGTTTTGGTTGTAAGATTGGTAGCGTAAACCTCGCTCTTGGGCGCAAAGATACCAGTAGAATAACCCAAATCGTGCCTGCAATAGCATTTACATGAGCACGGATGAACCACCACCTGCATCATACTAATGCAATGCGGTCGGTAGTGACACGACTAGTGAGTGCACTAATACTCCCCTTATCACGGTTATCATGCGCAGACCGAGAATTTCCCCTCGGCTTCCCAAATTGTGATGAATGTATCGCCATCTCCTCGATTAATGCCCAAGCTTTATCATCATCGACGTTGTTAGCAAAACGTCCCTCCGCAGCAGAGTCAAGAATAGCATGGCTTTCAGCATATAAGCCGTTATAAAAGGTCATAATCACGAGCCAGTCGTTCAGCCCATGGTGAAGACAATCCCGGATGAGCTTCTTATACCTTTCCCAAGCTTCAGCTAAAGTCTCATCGTATGTCTGCTTGAAGCCCTGAATCTGACTGCGCATCTGATTTGTGCGCTCTGGAGGATAGAACTTTGAATAGAACGCGAGGGCCAAACTCCTCCAATCAGTAATACCGGCGGCTAGCTTGTCGAGGTCCGTGATCCACTCACGAGCTCGATCTTTTAATGAAAAAGGGAACAGCATTTCCCTTATTTGATCCTGCGTAATCCCTACCGCTTTATAGTCGAACAATAGTCCGTAAAAACCTGCATATGTCGACCAGGATCCTCCGTAGGATAGCCTCCGAACTGATTCCGCTCCACCAAAGTTAAGAAGGCGGGGCGAATCTCAAAGTTGCCCGTAAGTGTAGCGGGCATCGTGAATCCATTCGGGATGGACTCCGTCTTAGGAAGCGAGTGACTATAGAGTTTTGGCATGGTCACTGGCTCCTCTAAATCAATAATAATGTGTGTATTGTCCTCTTCGCAGGACGATCGTTCTGAGCGAGTTTCCGCGTCTGAACTTTGCACACTCTCAGTTGCGTAGGCCTCGGCGATTTCCTTGAAGAAGTTACGCGTACGGTGCAAGGTACGCTCAGGTTCAGGATCAAACGGGACTAAACACAGAGGTGACTGCGCATAAATAACTCAAAGGAAACGGTGAGAACGGTCTCAAGGAACTAGAGTTCCCTGAGACAAAAGAGAAAAACCTGTAACTAAACAATAACTAAAACTAGCAAAGCCGTTTCCCCGGCAACGGCGCCAAAATTGACACAGCCTAGTCGTATCACCCTGTCAAAATAAACCTACAAAAACACTAACAAGTAGCTAGCGGCAAGCAGGATCGTATCCACAGAGAAACGGTGTAGCAATAAGTTAAAGTCGGCGAAAACAGGTCTAACTCAGGTGTGAAAAAAGGTTTGTTTTAAACTAAACTAATAACAGCAAGAAAGACGATATAAGAATATATAAAAGGAGGATTAGGGCGTCGGGATCAATGTGACATCAATTCAGGAACTCAACTCAGAAGTAAAAATCAATCAATTGAAGCTATGCAAGTGGCTAGGTTTAGGAATACGCTCTCTCGAGTCAATATTAACCTTAAGCAAATTTAGCGGGCTCTCGCAACTTACTAAACTTAACTTGTCAAATACGCGTGAGTCTAGTTTCAATTAGGCTTTCGATCTTAAACTGAAACAACCTAAGTTCAATTCAATAAAGGCGTCCCTAAATTCAATTGATAATAAAACGCGTAGGAAGAAACCAACTTGCACAAGTTCAATCAATGTAAGCAATTAAAACATGTCCTGAATCAATTATCACAAATCACCCTAAACCCTAACAGGCAATTAGCTACGCATAATGGAAATTAAATCAAAGCAATAATAGGAAGAAAACATGATAAAAGAAATAATTGCAATTAAATTAAACCTGGAGTTTTACGGAGTACCGACGGTTACAATTGAATAAACCTTGAAGTTAAAACTAAAGTTGAGTTTGAATGTAGAGCAAATATAAAACAGTAAAACTAACCTAAGAGAACAATCTAAAATAAAGCATAAGTTTTGTCTCACACGAAATTAGGTCTATATATAAGTGCCCAAACTAATCAAACTCGAAAATAGAAAATTCGGAGTGTCAGAACACGGGAGCCGGCCGGCCGGCTGCCGGTCCACCAGACCGGCCGGCTTGCTCAGCTCGGGCCGATTCTTCTCTTGGGCCTCCTTGTGACTTTGGGCCTTTATTCCTCTTTTGGGCCATTATTTCCTTCGTGGCCTCTTGTCTTTTGGTCGTATATTTGAGCTCCGAGCTCCTGTGTGAGCTCGGGCTTAGTCTTGTCGTCTTGATTCTCGTACTTGCTCCAATTGACTCGGGTTTTGGCTCAAAACCACCAAAACCTGCAAAATGCAAATGAAAGGCAGCAGTATCGAGAAATATAGCAAATAGCTCACAAACTAGCAATGATCACGAGTAAATATAAGCTAAATGCGACTTAACCGGGGGCATAAAATGTATATAAATAGCACGTATCAATCCTCCTCACTTGAAATTCAAAAAACCCCAAAATGACGACATTGCATGCAATCCCTTGAAACTAAACAAACACTAATTTTATGATAACAATCTATCGATCTTCAAATTAGTATTTAAGTGTGATCAAGCATCGAAATCAACTTCTTCTCCCCAATTTAACAAAAATTTCAGAGTGTATTATCAAGGTATGAAAATTTTCGAATTTAGGGTTAGTTGATGTTTGTTTTAATTGAAATTTTTTGAATTTAGGGTTAATCGATGTTTGTTTTAATTGAAAAATTTCGAATTTAGGTTTAATTTAGGTCATTATCTGTTATTATATGATCTAAGATTCTTTTTTTTCACATTAATTGGGGTTAAGAAAGTAACGTTAAGTCAATGACAGTCAACGTTAATTTTTGACGGAAAATAGACTTTGGTAGTGTCTCACAAAGTTTGAGAAAAGTAAGGTAGTTCCTCACAAGAAAAAAAACTTAAGGTAGTTCTTCATAATTTGGCCTAAACTTAAGGTAGTGTCTGACAAAAAACCCTTAAAAATAAGATAAATGAAAAAAGAAATGTACAACTTTTTTAAAAAAAAAAAACAAAAAAGAATGCTTTAAAAGTTATTTTTTAGCTGGTAAAAAAAATGTGTTTTTTTTTTTTTTTTTTTCGTTTACTTTCTATGTTATGTGTTTTTATTCTAAATTATTTTAATGAGTCTTAGAATCAGTTTAAAAAATAAATTCAATCAAAAAATTTAAATATGCTACAACTTAACAAAAAACCGAAATAATTAATATACTTTATTTGGCTGTCAAACGTCATTCTTTTTCAATTTAAAATATTTTGACGAATAATAGTAATTTTTTCCTAGAATAATTAAAAGTATTAGACAAAGTAACAGATTTTGATAACTATATTCTCGGGCTTTGATAACCACATATTGGATTATTCATACCTCTTGAATTAAATTTTACATTTTCAAAACAAACTATTGATTAATGGAAAAAGATTTCACAAGAATAAACTAACTTATATATTAGTGCTCTTTCATAAATATATGAATATTTTGATTTACTATATATAAACCAACTTTTTCACCCCATATTCTACTCTCTCAATTTTCACCGAATGTTTCAGGTAAAATGAAAATTATAATCCACATGTTTTCACCTTATATCATTGATGTTATAGAGAATAAGAGAAAAGAAGGAGAAAAATGTGATTGTTTCGGCTAAAACAATCGTTAAAAATGAGGATACTACTATACTAGTATAATATCGGAAGATAGGGTAAGACTGTTGGTTTATTTAAAGTTAATCAAGAGGTTGATACAACTATACATCACAATACAACTACGGAGTAATAGGTTGGTTTATTCTCATGAATTAGATCTACATTAAAAGTTAATAATAAATGGACAAAATATGACAATTAAGATGTCCATACAATTTACCTTATCCTCAATTTTAAATATTGCATTTTAACAATTTTTTTGTTGACACAATTTTTCTATGTCGAAAATATAATTACACAAAAGTTACTTTAATAACAAGTATCATATATATTTCAGTTATTTATTTCCTAAATTTTAAAATAATTATGGTTTAAAATTTCACTTTTATAAAAGCAAATATGGAATGTACGAGGAGAATATACATATTTGTGTTTTTGCTGTTGATTGCTACGTAATAGTGCATGCGAACAAGCTGATTATGATCGCAT